>CM028138.1:93411071-94658214 GCA_016271365.2 Neoceratodus forsteri | reverse complement strand
GTTCTTGCAAGTCTCTTTTTCTGAAAGTTGCTACCCTCTTGGACTTTATTGATTCCACTGAGGTACTTAAACATTTCTGTCATGTCCCCCCTCTCCCTCCTTTCCTCAAGGGAATACATATTAAGCTTCTTTAGTCTCTCCTTGTATGGTATCTCTTGCAGACCCTGCACCATTTTAGTTGCCCTCCTCTGAACTGCTTCCATCCTGTCTATGTCCTTGCGGAGATGGGGTCTCCAGAACTGGAAGCAGTACTCCAGATTTGGTCTCACCAACTGTCTGTACAGGGGGATAACAACTTCCTGTTTTCTGCTGGTGATGCCTCTCCCTATACATCCCAGCATCCCCCCCAGCCCTCCCTACCATCTTCTCACATTGCTTGCCAACCTTAAGGTCATCTGATATGATTACCCCCAGGTCCCTTTCCATTTTTGTTGTTGTTACTACCCCCATTGTGTAATCTTCCCCTGGGTTTTTGTATCCCAGGTGCATTATTTTGCACTTCTTTGCATTGAATCCAAGCTGCCATACTTCTGACCATTCCTCCAACCATACCAAGTCGCTTCTCATCCATTCCATGCCTCCATGTGCATCAACCCTGTTGCAGATCTTTGTGTCATCTGCAAAGAGGCATACTTTTCCTTCCAGTCCCTCTGCAATGTCACATATAAAGACATTAAAAAGGACTGGACCCAGTACTGAACCCTTCGGTACTCCACTAGTAATTCCTCTTTCTTCAGAGTGGACTCAATTTAAAATTACTTTCTGTGTCCTGTTGTCCAGCCAATGTTTTACCCAGGCTACCACCCTGGGACCCACTCCCAGACTGGTTAATTTGTCTATTAATCTTTTGTGTGGGACTGTGTCAAATGCTTTGCTAAAGCCTAGGTAGGCCTTGTCCACAGCCCCTCCCTGGTCTACTGCTTTGGTCATCCAGCCAAAGAAATCAATTAGATTCGTCTGATATGATCTTCCCACTGTGAACCTATGCTGCCTTGGGTCCTGTGCCCCACTGGCCTCTAGGTACTCAACAATTATTTTCTTCAGAAGTGATTCCATCACTTTCCCTACCACAGAGGTCAAACTGACAGGTCTATAGTTTCCTGCCTCTGTCTTGGTCCCACTTTTGTGAAGGGGAATCACATCTGCCTTCCTCCAGTCCTCAGGTACCACACCATCCTCCCATGATTTGTTAAAAAGGGTAGTCAGTGGTGTCACTTATTCTCTGCTTAATTCTTTTAGAATTCTGAGGTGAATTCCATCTGGCCCCATTGCTTTGTCCACCTTCAGTTTTAGGAGTTCTTTCAGAACCCTTTCTTCTGTGAAAGGACTGGGATCGATCCCCCTATCCAGAGTGCTTCTGTTAATTGGATTAGGCACGTGCCCTACCTCCTCTTTTGTGAATACTGAACAGAAGTATTCATTCAGTATCCCTGCTTTTTCACTGTCCCTCTCTACACACCCACTGTCCATTCTATTCAGCCTCACTATCCCTCCCTTTGTCTTTCTGCACTCCCTGATATACCTATAAAAGGCTTTATCCCCCTTCTTAACTGAGTTGGCTATCTTTTCCTCAGTTTGGGCCTTTGCTATTCTGACTACCCTCCCTGCTTCCTTCTGCCTTATCTGTTACAGTTCTCTGTCCTGCTCCTTCTGTGTTTCCTTATACTTCCTAAATGCTATCTTATTCTCCCTAACCTTCACCACCACCTCTTTTGAGAACCATAGTGGCTTTTAACCTTAAACTGTGAGCTACATGACATTCACTGGCACTCCATCAGTTTTCTTTTGCTGTGATTTTCCTTTACTAAACTGTCATTCTGTCATCTGCCCCTGCCCCCCACCATCTCAAAACACACAAACACACACACACACACACACACACACACACACAATGCACACCGGTGCTCCGCAGCACTGTCTGTATGGAAGTTGGAGTGACGGTGGATATCACAGGTCTGAGGTGGCAGAGAGTGTGGTTGCAAGCAAGCATGAGGGCCTTGCAATTAGAAAACTGCAGTTTAGAAGAAGGGCAACTGTCTGAGATCAGTTGGAAACAAAGCCAGCAGTTTAGTGCGAGTGTTACTGCAGCACTAAAAAGCTCCCAACCTCAACATGTTGTTCAGTGAGAAAAATAAAAGAGATTTTGTTGCAGTTGTGGTGGTGGTGGTGGTGGTGGTGGGGGGTTCCCTGATAACAGTTTCATGAAAAATGTTTTTCAACAGCTGGCAGTAATGGGCATGAACAGCAGAGTGGGGGTGGAGACTGGATCAGCTGGGAAAGTTGTCACACAGTAGCTCCCAGCATGCGACATGCTAGTGCTGCTAGTTTAAAATATAAACTGTGTTAATGTCTAAGTCCTATGGCAAAATGTGAATAATGTGTGCCAGATGATTTATTTTTATTTAAAAAGGCATTTCTGTGTGAATCTACCTGGCCAACTGCTTGTTTACGTGGTGGGGTGGGGGGAGGGTGGCATCTCTCTCTTGTTCAGGAAAATAAAAATAGTGACATTTTCAAATTGAGCCTTCTATGGTTCCATTAATTCAAAAGGCAAAACAGGAAAAGGCAGTTTGTGGGATAGTAATGTTGGCTCTAGGGACACTGATTTTGTTAGCATGTCTAGTGAATTCAAAAACATGAATGGGGTGTTTACCACTTGCTAAGTGAGAAAAAAAAAGGCTGAAGTTTCAAACTGATAATTCATTTGGCACACTGATACTGGAATGTAATCAGGCAGCCAGAGACTGGTGCTCCTTATTTCCCAGTCTTTGTTCGCTGATACCATACCAGGTAGTTGATGCCATTAGCCAATCAGAAACAAGGAATCTCCCTAACCATTTTCTAATTAAGCAATAAGGCACAACAGGGTGTGGATTATTGGGGGTTTACCCATGCCTTGTATGGTGTGTCACGAGGCGCGGCCGAGTGACTTAACCACACAAGAAGTGGATAAATCCCCAATAACTCACACTCTGGAGTGCCTTAGTGCGAATATACAATGGACCCATGTTTAAAATGTGTTTAATTATGTTGTTTTATAAATGCATTTCCTCAGCCATGGGTAATGCAGGATTTACCCATGGTCATGTGACATGCTTTGACCAATGAGGTTACAGGATTTTCACACACCATTGTATAATAAGGAATGTATCACTCCCAGATTTTGCAGCTGCTGCCTTAATAAAATTTCATATGTCTGTCCCAGTTTGCATAGGACATATTATGGAAAAAAATGCAACTCACTTTCATCGTGTGATAGGGAATGATGCTCCCTGGCTGCTGGAAGAAGGCAAGCTTGTCTACTACTTCCATTTATTACCAACAAAATAATACATGGGTCATTATTGGATTTATCAGCATTACAGGTGTTATCCCATGCACATGCTTAATCTTGCCCTGAGTGCCCTTCTAAGCATTATGTACTAGAGTCAGGAGTCATGTCAGCAAAGATCCATGCAGATCGTCTCCTTCATCCTTTTCAACAAAGCCAATAATTTGAACATTGGGAGCATGATGAACATTTTCTAAAGCTTCTACCTGTAATGAATCCTTTAGATTCATCATTATATTCAGGGCAGTGGATAACCAATCACCAAATGCATTGGCTATGCCTACTATTGCCACTAGTCTAGTATCCTGATTTCCCAGGGCTCCCAAAACACTTTTGTTTTTTTCTATCCATGTTCCATACTGTAGCTGAAATAATTTGCCATTGTAGTTCAAGGAATTCCTGAACAGATTTGCTCAGCACTGCTGCTCCAAAGTTCACTGGAGCTATCACAGATGTCTTCAGCCATCCTCCATAAGTGGGTTTGTGTGTGTGCCCCATTTTCTCACTGATTATTAGGCATGTGCACAAAAAGTAATTCTGCCGGTGGAATTTCAGTGAAAGTTGGACTTGCGCTTCTGCAAAAGTTTGGAAATCATTTCACCAATTTTTGTGGAAATGCTGTCTAAAAACTGTAGAATAAATGTACAAACTGCAGGTTAATATATTAAACTGCAGCAAACATTTTTTTAGTAGAACTGATCACTGTCAGTGTTCAGCTGTTCAGCTTCCCCCACAGTTTAATTCATTAACCGCCCCACCAATCATTGGCCCCTGGTTTCTTGTGCCCTGCCTCGTCGATCACAGGGCCCATATCAAAAAAATTGTTTGTGTCCCATCCCCCACTCACCTGCTGATCACCCCTCCATATGAAAAATAATAATATACAGTACTCCATATAACAAATAAAAAATTCTCTCATTCCCTGGTGTCTAGTGGTGCCCCACACCACCGTTTACTGGGTGCTACACGTGCTCATTCATTTAGCTCTGTCGGCGGCCAGCCATGGAGAAGACAGGAGGGCTGTGCTTTTTGCCTACTTGGGGTTGGGATGAGGTGGGGGTGGGGTGGTGATGGACTACCTGCCAGGGTGGGGAGGGGTCCTCTAGACACCAAGGAATGAAGAAAGGATATTATTTCTGTTTATATGGAGGGTTGATCAGTGGGTTGGTGAGGGGGACTGAACACTAATGTTTATATATATATATATATATATTTTTTTTATATGGGCTGCTGATCAGCAGGTACTGGGGCCAGTAGACACCAGAGAATAGGGAATTTAATTTTTTATATGGAGGGGTGATCAGCAAGTGGGTGAGGGGACTAGACACCAGTAATTTTATTTATATGGGGCCAGAGATGATCTGCGGGGGGGCACAAGAAACCAGGGGCCAGTGATTGGTGGGGGACGGGGGACTGTATCACTAAATAATACTGTACATTGAACGGTTGATGGAATAAATTCCACAGTTTAATGTATTATTACACACTTCAGTCCAAAAATTCTGCAGAAAAGAGCAAATATCCATGGAAAATGAATCGAAGTTTCGAATCTTGCCATAGGCGAAAGTGCGAAAACTGTCATGGAACTTCTGAAATTCTCCTAGAAGTTCCACCACAGTGGAATTCACAACTCTCGCCCATCCCTACTGTTTATAGCTTGTTTACCACTCTAACTGCTACTTTATTTAACAATGTCTGTTTGAATTGTAAAATTGTATTTTAAATGGTATTTCAGAAAATAATAAAGAAGCTCTGCTGAACTGCCTGTGCAAGATTTGCAACTCTGCTGAACTGCCTGAGCAAGGGATGCAGCTGTCTGCCCACACCCAATTCTCCTTTCTAAATAGTATCTAAAACAGAAATACAGAGGCAGAGTAATGAATGGGAGAACTGACAGTCACCAAAAGAAAAGGGAATTGGCGATAATAATATCTGATGGCTTAAAGGTGAACAATCAGTGCAATAAGGCAGTCAGCAGCACCAGTGTGATTTTGGGGTACATAGGGAGGGGGTTCACTGGCAGATGGAGGGAGGGAGGTAGTGTGGCCACTGTATAGATTGCTGGTGAAACCCCACCTGGAGTACTGTGTCCAGTTCTTGTGACAGAGATGTGTGATGCTGGTGAAATTTGCTCCATGAAAAAATCCACAGATTTTGGCAAGTTTGCGAAGCTGGGGACTACAATTCACACTGCTATTCATAAGGCAGACTAGCCAAATCCATGTGTTGAAGGAACAATTCACCTGGTGAATAACAAGGCAAATTGTGTGTAAACTGAAGATATCACCTTCTTCAACCTCCCCCTGGCACCCTCCTCCCCCTGCCAATGCGAATATCATGCTGGTGCTCATTGAAAAGTAAATCCCTTCTCCACACCCACGTACCAAATACACTCCCCATTCCCCCCACATGAGTTCCAGTGTCTTTTCTAGAAACATACCTCCATGTACATGAGTTTCATTGTCTTCTGCAGCAACATGACAGACCTACACCCAACTCCCTTCTGGTCCCCACAACACTCCTCCCCCCCCCACCAGCAGCTACAAAATCAATTTGCAAATAAAGCAAACTATTCACCCGATGCAGAACTTCTGTTCTATTCATTGCTGACTTATGCCTTGCAATAGCTTTAATGAATGAATGGTGATGTCTTTGATCCTAGTAAAACCTGACTGGTTGAAAATTCAAGCAATCAGGTTTTACGAGGATCAAAGACAACACTGTTCATTCACGCACACCATAACCGGATGGGCAGTTGGTACTGAACAGAGCAGATCCTCTTCACTGCAGAACCGTTTTTGTTATTGATTTGGTGTGCGCTGGTGGGGTAGGAGGGTGGTGGAAACCAGTGGGTGGTTGAGTGGGGGTCTGGGTGTTTCTATGAAAACACTGGGACTTGGGTGGGTGGAGGTGTGTGAAGAGTATTTGATGTGCAGGTGGGGGAAAAAGAATGAACATCAGATGCCCACCAGTCACAGCAGCATAATGTTCGGGGGTTGGGGATAGAAATAATTGTATCTTTACTCATAGGTGGGAGGGTTGATTTCACAGTAGAGTTGGTGGGGGAGGTCTTTTAAAATAAAATGATCTGCCAGCAAAGTTGGCAGTTCTGCCTCCCAATTCACAATTTATTTTTTCAGAAATATGAACATGGCAGATTTTATCTTCCCTAGCAAATTAAAAAATTGCAACATCTCTGTCTGCAGACCACATCTGCGAATGGACATAGACAGAGTGGAGGGTCTTCAGAGGAGGTGACTAAAATGGTGCAGGGCCTGCATCAGAGGATCTATGAGAAGAGACTAAGGAACCTCATTATGTACATCTGGAGAAGAGAAGGGAGAAGGGGGATATGAAAGAGACCTATAAATATATCACGGGGTAATTAAAGTATGTAAGTATTTTTCAGAAAAAACAGGTGCACGACAACAAGGTGTCATGCAGCGAAGCTGGAGGAGGGTAAATTGAGGAGAAATGTAAGGAAGTACTTCCTCATGAGAAGTGGTGAGTGCCTGGAACAGTCTTGCAGTGAAGGTGGTAGGGGTGAAAACAATTGGTGGGATTTAAGAATGCATGGGATAGCCATATGGCAGTCTTAGTAAAAGAATGGGTAGGGGAGACAGATGGAGATCAAGCAGGGTCTGCAGTGACACTACAGGCATGGGAAAAAATTATCAGATTGGGTGGGCCAAGCTGTCCTTATCTGCCGTCAAATTCTATGTTGCTATGTTTCTATCTCTGTCTTTCTATATACCTGTTTAATCAATCGATATCCAGTGTTTTTTCTTGAATTTGTTGTTTGCAAATATATGTAATTGCAGTTTGTATTACTTATACAATATAATGAATTTATTTACCTCCACATATACAGTAGCACATACACAGATGTACAGCATAGCAAAGCCAAGATGCAACACAGTACTTTGCAGTATTTCAGTAGAATGCTGCTTCATGCAGCAGAGTGCAGTAACATTCAATGGGAATTAACCCTTCTGCCATGCAATATTTTGCAACGTGTCATTCACTTCAAAGTACTGTGTTGTTGCATTCTGGAATAACTACCCCAATCCACATAAACTGTTATTCTGGTAATATTTTGCATATAGGCAATGGGCCCTGAATGAGAAGTTTGGTTAAGCTGAAATTTATGGGCAATCCAATAAAATAAATTAATTTTAAGAGTTGTAATTCCTATCTAAGTAACTTTAATTCTACACAAATCCATGACTCCCTGAGGAAGGAATTCCTAGAGTTTTTAAATGTTGGAATTGAATATCTTTATGGTGTCTTGGTTATCTTTTAAAATAAAAAAACAATTACATATACAACATAATTTTGTGGTGAGTGGGCCTACTTTTCCAGTCACTTTTGTGGTTGAAATTTATAGGCACCTTGGGTGGGTGTTGTGACTGACACATCAGGTGAAGTCTTTGAACCTGCATCTTTCCCTATTGCCTGTTCTACCTATTTCCCCTTTCACATCCGAATCTGTACTTTCTTACTCCCACACTTGCTGCAGCTCTCTTTCTATTCCCTCTGCCTTTGAAAGTCTTCACTAATTTCTGCCTGGTCCCCCTCCTCCCTCCCCCAGCCTTCAAGCACTGTTCCAGTAATTGTCCTGTGATTACCCCCTGTTGGCAACCTGCCTCCTGCTACAGACTCCCCCGATTTAGCTAATTCATGTTCCCTTCTGCACCTCTTAAGCTCCGCTCCATTTTCTCTCTTCACAGACTCCCACTGGAGCACCATCTTGGGCTCACCTACCCAGAAGAATCTCTGGATAAGCAGCTTTCAGTGGCTGCCCTCCCTGCACTGCCTTCAGCTGACTAAGGTTCCACAGGTACGCTTCCTCTCCTGGGACTACTACAGCTCAAGGATTGGCTGCTTCCACTTCTAGGAAACCCTCCATTGGTTGCCTGTTCCCCATCTGCGATTGCTATTGGTTGCCCCTGTAACAGGGTTCAGCAAGCAAGCTCAGGCATTCAGAGCCCTCCCAAGATCCCTACTACTTGTTTGAGTTTTATCCTGCCCACTCTCCCCCAACCCCTCACTCTTTAAATCTTCTTTCCCCATTTCCTCCCCTTTTACATCTCCTCTCTCCCTCCTATGCCTGGTTCCCCTTCCACTGCTAACCCTTCCTCCTTAAAGCTAACTACCCCCTGATATTTTTGCATAGTTTGAATTTCTGCTGCTCATCAACTCCCCTCCTATTCTGCTGGCAGTGCACTGATTTTCCATACTTGCAGTCCAACCCTTCCAGCTTAAACATGCAGTCTCATCTATCTGCCCTGGTGGCTGCCTCACTTGCAGGCACACTCCTAGCATTTGATCTCTGTGCCTCAGTTCGGCCCTACCTCTAATTACCCCCTGCCCACCCCTCTCACACTCAGATGGGAACGCTCACCATTAGGTCCCCTCTTATTTGCTTTTATCCCTAACCAAGAGCATCACCCACTTGGTTTCTTCCTTCTCTCTCTCTCTCTCTCTCTCTCTCTCTCTCACATATTCCATCCCGTAGCATCAGTTACTCATACCACCTATTTTTTTCCCTACTTCTAATGGGTGGTGACATTGAAAAAACCCTGGCCCCATTAATACCCCAGTTACTGCTACCTCTTGCTTATGGGCCAATGATCCTGGTCTAAAACTGGCACATATGAACATTTGTAGTCTCCCATCCAAAATCTCAGAACTAGAAGCCTAGATATCTCTACAGCAACCCCATGTACTCTGTCTCATGGAGACCTGGCTGAAGCCCCAATACACAGATGCTGTGTATCAACCACCTGGCTACACCGTCCTGCATAGAGATAGACCAGGCAAACAAAAGGGTGGTGGCACTGCTATCCTTGTCCGAGACCCCATCATGACCTCTACAACCCTCTGTGTGGAAACTGACTTGCCCAGTGAGTGGCTCATTGAGGAAATCACTCTGGGCTTCACCAAGAAGCTTTACCTGGGTTGCTGTTACAGCCCTCCAAATGGCACATAGGTGGCCTCCAGAGCCTGCTCTCTGGATTAGGATCTTTCTCCCCTGTGAGGGAAACTATTGTCTTTAGGGATTTCAACCTAAACTGAATGGGCCCCCAAGAACCTGACCTTGTTAACCTGCTCAAACCACTCAACCTGGAACAAATCCTCACCTTTCCTACAGGAAAAAAATCATTGAACCTCTACTCACTCCCTTATTGATTGGGTCTTAACCACTCAAGTGGATCACATCCTCCACACGGGCACATTATCTGACTCATTAAGTGATCACTCCCAAACATACGCTGTATGGTCTACTAAGGCCTCCCACCTACCCCACCAAATATCTCTCTTTCTGTAATTTCATCCACCCTGACACTTCCGCGCACTGTTAAACAATGCTAGGGACATAAACTGGCAGAGCCTCTATGTGTTCTCTGATACTACCACTGTGGTCACCCACTTCACTGGCATTATCCTAGAACTACAGAACCATCACTTCCTGGTAACTACTAGGAGAGTTCATGGTGGGTGTACTCGCTGGATAACCAAGGAACTCCTTGCCATCATGAAAGACAGAAACCGGAAGTGGTTTGCCCAGAAACAGACCCCTTCCTCCTGCCCTGTGGAATGAGTATTGACACTTATGAAATTGCTGTAAGTACCTGACCCATACCCTCAAGCAGAACTACTACTCCAACCAGCAAAGGGTCAGTTTCAGCAATCCCAGGAAATTCTGGAACTCCATCAACTCCCTACTTACCCCTTGCACAAACAACCCCAACATACGCTTAAATTCCCCAACAGGCCTCTTGACAGAGTCCACTGAGGTTGCAAATGCCTTTAACCTTAAATTCACTGACCTGCCTGCCCTCCTCAGCAAACTCCCTAACTGGAATCCCTCCAATACATGGTCAGGCATTTTTGCTATCCACCCCCATGGATAACCCGGCCCACAATACCACCACCAGTCTGTCCTCTCACCTTGGGCTTTCCCCTTCCCCTACAGTACAAGCCTCCTCACCTGATGCTTCACACCCTTGTCCCTTTTTCTATTTCAAGGTCATCTCCCCCAGGGATGCTCTTAAGCTACTCCGAAGCCTGCCCAACCAGGGTAGACCAGGATCCAATGGTCTCTCCCCTGCGTTCCTTAAAATTGTATCTCCTGCAATAGCCAAACCCATCTCCTTTATCTTCAGTCTTGCCCTGACTACCTCCTCCATGCCTTTGCCATGAAAAGTCACTAAGGTAATTCCCATCTTCAAGAATGTTGACCCCCACTCTTCTGACAACTATCTGACTATATCCATTATCCCCCAGCTAAGTAAACTGCTCGAAAAAGTAGTACATAAGCAGCTATCCTAATACACTTTACCAAGCACAACATACTAAGTAGCCAGTAACATGGGTTTTGCAGGAATAATAGTAAAACTACTGCCCTTGCCCTATTTACCAACCATATTTATATCAATATGGATCAAGGCTGTGCCACTGGTGCCATGTTTGTGGACCCATCAAAAACATTCAACCTGGTCAACCACTCCTTCCTCTTCTCCAAACTGAATCTAATTGGCTCCTCTGCAGAAACCACATGCTGGATTCAGAGCTACCTTACTGACTGTCCTCAGTTTGTTTGTGTTGGCCCAGACACCTCTCCCACCCTAACTGTCATCACTTGTCTTCTTCAGGGCTCTATACTGGGCCCTCTGCTCTTCACCATTTTCATCAACACTCTTGCCTCTGATTGCCTCTCCTGTGAATCCCTTCTCTACGCCGACATCCTGGTTATCTACCACAGTGACAAATCCCTTCCCCACTTACCATCTGTTCTCACCCAGAACTACAGAGCTGCTCACAATTGGTTCAATGAAAATTGGATGCTGGTTAATGCCAAAAAAACAAAGGTAATGCTATTTGATTTGAAACCTTGTCTAACCAGATCACTCAAGTCCAAATCTCCTCTCCAGGTCCACCCACCCAGTAACCCTGTCCTTGACATTGTCCTCTCCTTCAAATATCTTGGAGTTACACTGGACCCCACCCTCTCCTTTTCTGACCATGTCAATTCGGTAGTTCATAGAATAAATCAGAAACTAGGTGCGGCTTATCACTTCAAACCCTACTTGACTACAGACCCTCGACTGGCCATTGCTGGAGGAAACCTGCTCCCCATCCTAGACTACTGTTCGCCTGTCTACTTGCGGATTTCCACCACCCTTCAGACCAGACTCGCAAGCGTGTACAACAGGTATTTGCCCATCTGCCCTCTCTGCCCCCTACTCCATCCACCACTGTGACCTTTACCATTCCCTAAACTGTCTGTCTTTACAAGGCCACTTTAGCTTTACTCGCGCTATTTCACCAATGATTGCATCAGAAGTGGTCCTGCCTCCCCCTTATCTGTCTTTTTCAAGCCCTGCACCATGCCAAGGCATCTTCATTCCTCCTTTGTCCCTCCCTTGGAGACTCTGAGAACTGCCACTGCCATGGGTAATAAAGACCTTTCAGCTGTGACCCCCCCTTCTATGGAACTGACTGTCTGTCCCCCTCCGATCTACTAACAAACACTTTTAAGCATGACTTTAAATCCTGGCTCCTTTCTAGGGACACCTGCACCTGTTTGATGAGGCAACACCCACCCTTCTAGCTCACCTCTGATCTGATCTTACACACATCTTACCTTATCTTCTGGTCTTTAGGTAGCCAGGACATGACTTGAGGGGGTGGGTTAAATAATATTTTCCTCAACATATATTGTTATATGTATACATTGTTCCTCATTTGTACTGGAATTGTTTTGCTGTTACCGCTGCTTGATTTCTTTAGTGTGCTCATTATGGTTGCCTTTTACTTTGCCACTACCTGGCTTGTTACTTGTTGCCATTTTCTGTTGATACTACGTTGTTGTTCACTCCGTCACTTGTGTGCTGCTAGTGCCTTTTGGCCCAGGAATGTTGTTTGTACTTTTCATACATTACTGTGGCTGCTTATACCCGATGAATTGTACATCAATGTTACCAATTCTTGTATTCTAACATTATCATTCTGCAATTACCTGCTAGTGCCTCTTTGCCTGTGTCATGCCTGAAAATGGTCTTTTGGATCAGTGCACTCAACCAGGTTAACAAACACATGAATAAATAAATAAATTAATTAATTAACTAATTAAATAAATAAGTAAGTTAACATTTCTCTAATCACCCAAGAAGTCTGTCTTTTTCTACAAGCACTGGAACTTGGGAGAGTTTCATTGTGCTTATAAAATAATCCTAAAATATTGAAAATAATAAGTAATCAGCTGAAATAGTCAAGCTGTCCAGTTACAGAAGTAAACAGAATTTGAAATCATATTAACACTTATTATACTCATTTTCTTTCTGATTTCATGCCTGATCTAATGTTATACCGGGTTCACTGGGTCAAGTGCTGTTCTGTTTTTTTCCTTTTCTTCTCACAGAGGGACCTATTCATTAATGCCTATGCGCTGCATAAGTTCAGCGTGTAGGCCCTCCTAAACTGAATGCCATGCAGCAGTGATCTGAGAACCTACTGCAGCATTCACCCATGGGCTCTCTAGCACCCTGCCCACAGGATCCCTGGCCAGTCGTGGGATGCCACACTAAGGTTGGGATGGTGTATTGGGAGGGTGCCCATGCCAGCACTTATGCACAAAGGCACTTGCATGATGCAGTGGTGTAGGACATGTGTACTGGGGGGACCCTGCCATAACTGTGCTGTGCAGTTATGCTCCCCCTTCGGGCACCAGCCAGCAGTGCTGGCATTGGGACCCTTGCCACACTGTTGTCCCAGCCCACTGTGCAGCTTGGGTGAACTAGGGGTGGCCATTCAGGCAAATGCCCAGTGTTTGTACCCCATGGGGTATGTGCTCTCCCAGTCACTCATGCTCAGGCAGAGAAGGGATCCAATATGGGACCCAGGACAGGCATCCCATTTGGATGCACCCTGTGTCCCACACACTGCCCCTTCACTGCCACGTTCCATGGGGCGGGGCATAGTATGATGGCTGTGAATCATGAATGCTGGCCTTCACGTGGTTGCCACTGGGTGCAGAGAGGCATGGGTGTGCTATACGTGATCCACACATATTTAGTGTATTGCCTCCAATATGAACAAAAGAGGTAGCCGCGTGCTGCAGAAAGTACTGTGTGGGCAAATAGCTTAATTAGAGACTGCTTGCAACACTGAGCTCAGTAGGAGAAGGGAGGGGAGGAGGGGGAAAGGACACTGTGGGAGGGGGAGGGGCAGCTGAATCAGCAGGTAATCTTACTGCAATTGTGGTGAAAGATGGACTAGATAACTACAGCCAGCCAATTGTGTAACTGCAGTCCATGATATGAAACACTTTGTCCATTTTTTTTGTTCTTCTCACAAAGCAGGAGAAAAGAGTAGAGCTATGTGGAATGTAACATTCTGCCAGATGAATTATGGCCAAATTACTATTACGAGTCAATGAAATATGCAGCATTTTCACAAATATTCTGTATTTGAATTTCAGGGCTTTTGCTTTAATTTTAATTCTGCACTGAACCTACAGATTGTGCCTACTCTTAACATAGAAACATACACAATGACAGTAGGAGAAGACCACTGACCCCTTCAGTCTGCCCATAAACCCTAACAAACCCAAGGCCTATTGCATATACAGAGTTCTAACCCACACTATCACCCCCAATGCTCCATTCCCTACCATTATCACCCTAAGCAACCACTAATCCCTTCACTGTGTCCCAGCCCTGTTTGAAGCAGTTAATAGTCTGTTGCCCACCACAGGTGGGTCCTAGGGTTATACTACAGCTTCCAAAGCTGCCTCCCCCTTCAGTTCTGTCTTTCTATCATTCGTAGACGAAAGGCTTCAGGCCTGTCAATGATACTATCATCGTCTACATTGTCTTATAGCCTGTCGACGATCCTGTCATAGTTGACAATTCCCTGTAGGCCATAGAGGTTTCTGTCATTAAAGACAGGGCCTCAGGTTCATCGACGACCAGCCTTGCCTCACAGGGCTTAATGCTGATGCCCTCATTGATGATCCTGGACTCATACACACACCCCTTGTTGACAGCTCTGTGTTTGGTTCCACTGCCTGCTCCTATTCTGTCAGAGGTTGTTTTTTTACCCTTTTCTAAAAGGAATAACTGCTCTGGAACAGATGTGGCAGGAATTGTTTTGATGAAGTAATTGGTGTTCATTAAGTGGTGATTAGGTATTATTCAGTCATTAATTAGATAGTAATTGCTGGTAGATGTAATAATTGTGTTAGTATTTGGTTAGGGTTTTTGGTTAGGGGGGGTATTATAGAGGGTGCCACTTTAAATTAAGTAGCCTAAATAGTATTTATTAACAATATAATGGCATTCTATTACTATTTGAAAAAATAGCTCTTTAAGTAGTAATACCCTTTCACATCAGACATAATGATATAGTATTGTGATGATGGAAGGGGCAGTAGGGTCTGTCTTGTACACTCTTCTGGCTGCATAACAGTGACAATACATAGTTTGAGTATGGGGATATATCCTAGTAAAAGAGTTTGATTCTAATCCTACAAATGCTGTATAACACTCAGTGCTCTTCTCTCTCATGTATATGTCTAGTCCTGCTTTGAATCATTGAACAGTGCTAGTTTCCACAATCTAACTATGAAGGATAGTCAACATGTCTACCATCCTGTGTGTGAAGTTATGCTTCTAATGTTTTTCCTAAACCTTATGCTTTGTAACCCCTTGCTGTAGAATGCTTTGTTAAACTGCATCTATTCACTATGTATGTCCAAATCATATTGTATTCCTAAATTGTCTGTATCTGTACTCTCTGTATTTTGTAGTTATACTGTCTCATGTTGCACCTGAAAATAGGCATTTTATTGCCTATTTTGCCTACCTGGTAAACAAAAGATAAATAAATAATAATAAATAAATCCTGCCCCCCCCCCATATGAGAATATTCCATCTAATTCTGCTTGCACTCACCATATTAAACATATCTATATACTTTACCCTGTAAATCTCCTTTAGCATTAAAAACACCATGATCATGGCCCCTCTTAACCCATTATCTCCAACAACTCTGTGTGACATCCAATCCATCCATTGATTAACCTGATACAAAATGGCCACCCAGGTGAAAATGATGACTCAACCGTTTCATTTTTAGGCTAAATGATCTGAGAATGTCAAATTTCTCTTTATACTGTAGTTTTTACATCCTAAGTGACTTATCAGTTTTGTAGTCCTGTACTAAACCTCTCCAATCTCTTCAATGGCCTTTCTCTACTGTGGTAACCAGTTCTGGACATAGTACTCCAGGTGTTATCAAACCAAGACCTTCTACAGAAGAAGGATCAACCTCCCTTGACCTACTCTTACCCACCCAATATATCCCAGATGGCATTTGCATTTTTGCTGTAGAAGCAACCTTCTTGCCTGTCTTCAGTTTACAGTGGAGCCCAGCATCACGTTCCATGATTAAAGGTACTTAAATACTGTTATCATGATGTTCTCCATCCCGACTACTAATAAAGCTTAGCACCACTTGGTGTCACTATGTATAAATTCTAAAAAGTACATAATCATTTGTAGAGTTGTTAAAGAGTCACAAAATGGCATTGTAGAGAAATAGTGCTGTATATTTGTGTGTATCCACTAACACTTTAGCTTGCAGGCTTTAGTAGTCAGCTGGTAAATTGTTAAGAGGACAGGCAAGTTTAAAGTGATGGTCAAGGCTATTCTTGACTGTTCTTCACTCAAGATACTGACTGACATAATGGAATCTGACAAAGAGCACCATTATAGGGTCCATAAAAACCCCAAGATCCTTTCCCTCAGCTGTGTTGTCAATTATTGCACCACACAAGTCAAATGCGTGAACTGGATTTCCAGGTTGTAGTACAGTACCGTATACTTCCCAGCATTAAAACTAAGCCCCATTTTCTCAGTCAGTCTTCATAACTGATATTCTTCTTCTTATTCTTCTTCTTCTTTGCTATTTTTCCCAATGCATGTTGAGTAGTTATACTTTTTCACCCACAGACAAGTGTAGGGCTTACGGGCAGACTTGATGGGCCTAGCAGTCCTTACATGCCAACAATTTCTATGTTTCTATAAAATAAATGCCAGCAGTGAAAGGCCAAAAGGTCTATCTTGTTGGGTCATAATGCAGATCTCTCAGTGATTATTGCGGGGTCCACATCTCCTCCCTATTATGAGTTCCCCTTCCTAGTAGGTGCCCCCCCCCATGTTTCCACTTTTAATTTTAACCCTTCAGTTTACTTTATCATAATCCCTCTTGAATCAGTCCCCTGTCTCTATGGATACCACCACACCAGGGAACTCATTCCACTTAGCCACCATCCTCTTTGTGAAAAAGTGACTCCTTGTTTCACTCTTGAATAGGGGTGTGCAAAAAAAAAAAATTCCACTGATGCAATTTTCGTAAAAGTTAGATTTTAGTTTCCTCAAAAGTTCAGAAATCATTTTGCCAACTTTTGTGGAAATTCTGCCTAAAAACTGCGGAATACATGTAGGAAATGCAAGTTAATGTATTAAACTGCAGGAAACAATTCCACCGAACTGATCACTGTCAGTGTTTAGTGCTGTGGGGGTTTTGCCCACAGTTTAATTAATCCTCCCCCCTGCCAATTGTTGGCCCTGGTCTCTAGTTTCTTGTCCCCACCCTCACTGATTGCCAGCCCCATATCACAAAAATTGTTGTGTTCATTCCCCCCACCCACCAATCACACCTGCATATACAAAATAATAATAATAGCTGTAATCCTCATTCCCGGGTATCTAGTGGCCCCCCACCTGATGATTGCCCACCCCATATAAAAGAATACCCTTGTTCCATGGTGTCCAGTGCCCCCCCAATCCCTGATCACTGTCTAGCCTTCCCAGCCGCCGATCGCCCCTCCATACAAAAAAATGTAATATTTTTTCCTCATTCTCTGGAGTCTAGTGGACACCCCACCCTGGCAGGCAGTCCATCATCACCCTGCTCCCCCCATTCATTCCTAACCCCGAGCGGGCAACCAGCACAGCCCTTCTGTCTCCTCCGTGACTGGCCAGCCACTGTGCTGAATGCGCTCATTCATTGCAGCTCCCAGTCATCTTACAGCACAGTTTTCAGGGTGTAGAGAAGTGGAGGGGGCTGTTTTCTAATCACCTGAGGGTGTGGTGGGATGGGCAGGAATGACTTTATGCACCCTGATGGGGTCCACAGTGCCAATCCCCTCCATCTGGCCCACCCCATGAGCAACTGGAAAAGCCCACTCCTCTTCTCTGTCACCTGGAAACTATGCTGTAAGATGACTGGGAGATGCAATGAATGAGTGTGTATGCTCATTCTTTCAGCCAAATGAGTGGCCAGCTGTGGAGGAGAGACAAAAGCTGTTCTGGTTGCCCATTTGGGGTTAGGATGGGGGAAGCAGGGTGGTGATGGACTTCCTGCCTGGATGGGGGTTGGGGGTCCATAGACACCAGGGAGTGAAAAAATAATATTTAATTTTGTTTGTATGGAGGGTTGATCAGCAGCTGAGGGGTTGGGATAGAAACACAAAAATGTATTTTTTCTATGGGGCCAGTGATCAGTGGGTGGAGGGTCACTAGACACTAAGGAATGAGAGTATTTTTTATATGAGGCTGGCGATTGGCAGGTGGGGTGGCCATTAGACACACCAGGGAATGGAAATTGAGGATATTATTATTTTGTATATGGAGGGTGAACAGCGGGTGGGTGGGGAGACTGGACACAGCAATTTTGTTATATAGGACTGGTGATCAGCAGGAGGTACTCAAGGAACCAGACCCAGGGGCCAGCGATTGGCAGGGGCAGGGGTAGGCTGTATCACTAAATAATACATTAAACTGTGGATGGAATTATGCAGTTCAGACAAAAGAGTACATGGAAAAGGGCAAAAATCTGTGAAAAAGGGTCAGAAGTTTCCTATCTCGGCATAGACAAAAGTGTGAAAAATGTTGCCCAAATTCCACCAAAGTTCCACCAAGGCAGAATTTGCAGCTTTCTCCCACCCCTGCTCTTGAATCATCCTCCCACCAGCTTTAGACAGTGTCCTGTAGTGGTATTGTTACTGCTAAGGCTTAAGAGACCCTCGGATTTCACCTTGTATATACCACTGAGGTATTTCAATCATGTCTCCCCTCTCACTCCAGTCCTCCAGGAAGTACATGTTGAGGTCCCCGAGTCTCTTTTCATATGTCCTATCTACTGACCCTCGATCATTTTAGTTACCCCCCTCTGAACTGTTGCCAGAAGATTTATGTCCTTTCTTAAGTAGAAGATCCAATACTACTCATTGTACTCCAGGTGTGGATGCACCAGGGATCTGTAGCGTGGAAGAATGACCATCACATTCCTGCTAGTTATTTCTATGGCTAGGCAGTCCAACATTTCATTTGGTTTGGCTGTTGTCTTCCAAAACTGAGTAGGGAGTTTCAGGTCACTTGTAATGATAACTCCCAAAATTTTCTCTTTTTCGGTTTTTAGAACTTGCACCTCCCCTCAACAATATGTGGTCCTTTGGTTCTTAGCCCCTATGTGCATGACTTTGCACTTTTTGGCATTGAACCCCAGTTGCCAAATAACCAACTTCCTCTAAAGCATGGATAGATCTTTCCTGAAATCCTGTATTCCCTTCTGTGTGTCCATCCTCTCACAGAGTTTGGTATATTCTGCAAACAGGCAGATTTTATTTAGTACTCAGTTTGCTATGTCACCAAGAAATAAATTAAACAGCACCAGATCAAACACTGAAACTTGTCAGGCCCTGATTGTGACTGCTGTAGCTCTTGAGAATCCCCCCCCAACCCTACCACTACTATCTGACTCCTGTCCTGTAACCAATTTTTTACCCAAGTCTTTAGCTTTACTTCTATCCTTAAATCCTCTAGCTTCCTGATTAAAATCCTGTGGGGAACAGATTCAAAAGCCTTACTAAAGTCCAGATACAGGATGTCCAGAACCTGACCTTCAGCTACTGCTTTAGTTACCCAAACAAAATAATCAATCAGGTTTGTTTGGCAGGATTTCCCACCTCAAACCTGGGCTGCCATTCACCCTGGAGCCCATTATCAAGGAATCACAACAGTCTTGTCTTAGTAGTCCCCATATCTTCTCACTGAAGTTGTTACACACACAGGTTTTTGTGAAATGGACACAGCCATATGTTTATTAGTAGATTATTACACAGCTGGAGTGGAAAACTCAAAACCCAAGTCTGACCTACCCCCTTTCCACAAAGAGGTTCCAACTGTGCATGCCAAGGAAATTCTGTACCTCCTGACTTAGCACCCCAGCCCCAAGAGTAAGGAGTTCATGTGTCTGGAGAAGCAAATACCACTGGAACAAGTCTGCTCCTACAAATACCTTGGGGTTACCTTTGATTCAGCCCTCACATTTCACAACCACATCAACGCCCTAACATCCGCCACCAACACACAGCTTAGCATCCTATTCCGCCATAAAACCTGCCTTCCCCCAAATGATCTCCGGCTAGCTGTTACATCGTCCGTTCTGTCCCTTGTAGACTATGGTCTACCAGTATACGGTGCTGCCGACACCACTGCACTCAACAAAATTCACCTAACCCTGAATAAAGCGTGCAGATTGATTACTGGTGCCCCAGGCTCACACACACCTGTCAGCTATATGTCGATGCTAACCTGCTTACCCTGGATGAACGGCTCCGATACCAGACCTGTCTCCTCACCAAAAAAACCCTACTCGGGCTCTCCCCCCCTGGGGTAACGGCATCCATCCACCAGAGCCCCCCAACCATTGCAACACGGTCTTCCTACAAGACCACTCTAAAGGTCCCCAGAACAAGAACCAGCCATGGCCAGAGGTCCTTCAGCTATAGAGCCCCAACCTGGTTTAACTCTCTCCCTGCCACCATCACCAATGCCATCACCATCTCCACATTCAAAACCGCACTTCCGAACCACATCTTCAGCACTTGTAACTGCTTCTGTCTCTGAACATAGCCTCCACCTCTTTTTCTCTTGACAATGCCCCCCGGGCAGCTCTCCACCACTTCCCTGTACACCATGCCTAGGTTTAACTGGCCAGTGCCAGCTGTTTTCAATGTTTATCTACCAGAATGCTCACTTGATACTGACTTGTGTAATACCTGTTATCAATTACATGTACCCTGTACCCAATTATATTTGTCTGACCACAATGTGACGTGGCACCTCTGGTGAATGCCTATTGATTTTTTTTTGCAAATCTTGCTATGTAACCGAAACGCAATGTATGTCTTTATGTGACGAAGTACCTTTGGAAATGAGCCTCTGGCTCAAAGGTTGTAAACTGATTCTTAAATAAATAAATAAAAAAAAATAAACCCCCCCTTCTGGTGATTGCTGCCACCTCTCAGGCAAACCTAATGAGGTTGGACTGCAAAACTCCTCCCAGATGGGAACCAGGTCATGCAGTCCCTCACAACCCATGCTGACCAAAAGAGATGAACCCTTCAGGAAATTTCAGCTCATTCCCCTTTTTTCCCTTGCACTATCAACCTGAGAGACACTCACTCCACCATGTTTCTTGACTGTGACAGTGCCTATGCTCTCATAGCTGATTAAACCCATTTTGAGCAGATGAAAATCCTGCAAAAATGAAACCTCTGATGGAAAACCGGTGAAATTCACTCTCTAACCCCTAATACAGTCACTCATACAGGTGACAAGGTTCCTTGCTGTACACTGGCTAGCCCTAACCCTGCTTTTATGTGAGTGTGTGGGAAATGTGGAGCAGGTGAGAAGGAATGAGAGTGAGCTACCCAACCCTCAGAGCAGCTCACTCTAGACTGTGCTCTGAGGCCTAATTTAAAAGAACCTGACAACAAGTCTCAGCCAATGTCTGTCAGATGCAAACCATCTCTGGCATAAAGTCCCTGGCAGGAGATGTTGATGCTCACTACAGTTCCCCCAGTGGATTCCATAAATGGCTGCATTTTCTGATTAATGCATGTGCACACTTTGTCCATGGCTTTAGAATCATTTGCATGCTGCCAGTGTAGCCACTGGATGATGTGGGACCAAAGGAGCCTGGTGTCAGCCCATTAGGCTCGAATGGATCACAGATCCTCCTTCATCCTCAGGAACATATCTATAGATTTATGGAAACTCAGGACTTTTCCCCCCAGAAGGATTAGCAAGATATCTGGTGAACATTCTTGTTGGGCTGCCACTGCCAGCTGGGAAAGAAGTTCCCCCAGCACATGCCTCACTTGCAAATCCAGCGAATCTGCACCTTTCACCTCAGGATTCATAGGTTATTTCCTCTGGGCTGATGTCCTGCATGCTGTACTGCCCAGTGGATGAAGGAGTACCTGCTGATCCACACCTCTTTGGTGCCATTGAAGGAAACTGGGAAAACAGCAAAACAAAACAAGTGTGAACAGACATACCATAGAAATACTTGGGACCACAAAAATCCCTTTGTTTGGATCTCTTTAAGAGCCCCTGGGTCCTAGTGGTTGTCACCACCCCAATTCTGAGACAATGGGTGTTGTACTCCTTAACTTTCCAGCATAACCAACATACTGCCAAACTCAGCATATATCTGAACTGATATACCATTACTGGTTTGCCATCCTCAGCCTGCAGGAAGGCCTTACCCAGGCCAGGGTGAGGTGCTAGGTAATCAGTCACTATAGATGCTATAGCCCGTGATTCCCTGCTGGAGCTTTCACTGCAAACCAGGAGCCCACACCTGCTTGGTCTGTCTTACTCTTCTGCAGCTGAACAAAGCCCCCTTACAAGGTCACCACAATGTCTGCCTCCCCAGGCTCACCATGGTGCTGACCTGTGTTGATTGCACCAGTTCTGACACTTGCAACACTGTCACAGCATGTGGGATATAAACTTCAGACTAGGCAATTTTTAGGTGTAACTCACACAGTAGTGTGATATTTATTTTTCCAAAATTAGCAAAATAAAAATATAAAACAAAAATGCAAAGAAAATTGCTACATAACATTGGTAGCTTCTTGTAACAATACAGTCTTGGATCTGAAAACTCCTAAGATCCTACTCAGCTGCATTCTAGCCGTCTACTCAAGCAGTAGAACCTCTCACTTCATCTCTCAAGGCTGAACTACCATATTAGCCTCAGTGGAGAGGTTATATATCTTTTTGGTGGGGTCACCTGACTTAGCCCTTAACTTATTTACAGAAAAAATAACTAGTTTGGTTAGCTATTTTAAAACAGGGTGCCCCACCAAACAGTTTATCATAAGATTCTGCATTATAAACGAGCAAGAGAATATCTAAAATGTTTATCTAAGGGCTACAATAACTAAATATGCATAACTGCATAGCAAATAACACTGGGTCCCTCCTTAGTAACCTTGAGTGACATGGAGGCATGTATAAAAAGGGCACTGCAGAGGGCTCTGAACTCCTATGAGGGGTGGGCAAAAGCTGTGAATTCCACTTTTATGAAACTTCTGCAAAATTTCAGAAATTTTACAGAAATGTTGACACTTTTGTTAAATCCCAGTGAACTGCAGAATAATGCATATAAACTGTGGAATATATTCCATCCCCAGTTTAATGTATTGTTTCACCATTCACTCCAACCTCTAGTTGTTGTAACACAGGCTCCCCCCACCTAGTGACCCCCACACCCACCAATTGCAGATCCCAATAAGTAAAAAAAAATTAAAAAATAAAGTCTCTCCCTTGTGTCTAGTGCCCTCCCCAATGGAATGCAGGTCCCAAGTAAAAAAAAAAAAGATCCCTCATGTCTAGTGGTCTTCCCCACCCCCCCAGCCACCATTTGCTGATCCTGGTAAAAAAGAAACAAAAACCCTCTGATTCCTCCCTGGTGTCTAGTGGTCCCCCCTGCCCACTGATCCTGGCCCCTAAAACTGTTTTAATTCCCTGATGTCTAGTGGTACCCCCATCCCCTGCCTGCCAATTTTGTGTCCCTGTAAAACAGGAAAAAAACTTTAATTCCTCCCTGGTGTCTCATGGGGCCCCCACCTGCTAATTGTGGTCATCCAAAAATGTTTTAATTCCCTGGTGTCTAACAGATCCCCCTCTGTATCCTGGATCCCCTCAATCTAAGAGAGAAAATAGCCAGCATTCCAGTCCACTGACTTGTCCAGCTCTATTCCTCAGTGTGTAGTAGAACCACCATCCTCAATCTGTGATCCCTTGCAAAAAAAAAATAAAAAAAATAATCTGAAAGTAATCTCAAGATTCCCAGTTCTCTGGTGTCTAGTGGACCCCCCCAACAGTTCACTTGCCATCACCTCGCTCCCCCATGACCTTGCCCTCTGAGCAGGCCATGCGCGCAACCCTATTCTCTCCTCCATGGCCGACAGCCCACTGAACAGTCAGTCAAGGATCACATGCTTGAGTGCTATGCACAGGCTCATTCACTGACTGTTCAGTGGGCCACCAGCCATGGAGGAGAGAGGAGGGCTATGCCAGTGGCCCACATGGGGGCAGGCTCAGGGGAGAGCGGAGTGGTGGTGACAGGTGAACTGTTGAGGTGGGGGTGTGTGGGGTCCACTAGACTCCAGGAAATTGGGAATCTTGAGATTACTTTGGGATTACTTTTTTGTTTTTTCCCAAGGGATTTCAGATTGGGGAATGAATGAGGGTTCCAGTAGACACCGGGGAATAGAGTGGGACTAGTTAGTGAACTGGACTACTGGCTGTTTTTCCTCTTAGATTGAGGGGATGCAGGATAGGGAAGGGGACCTTCTAGACACCAGGGAATAAAAACATTTTAGAGGGTCACAGTCGGCAGGTGAGGAGACCACTAGACACCAGGTTGGATTAGAAATTACATTTTTTTTTAAATCTTTACCAGACCCACAATTGGCAGGAGGGGCTGATCACTAGACACCAGGGATCATGTTTTTTTTTTTTTTTTACCTGGGATCTGTGATCTGTGGGTGGGAGGGGGCACTAGACACCAGGGAAGAATTTTAGTTACTGCGAATCTGGGACCCCTGATTGGCAGGGGGTGGATTAATTAAGTAAACTGCTGGTAAAAAAAGCCTCAGAACTGACCACTGAAAGTGCTCAGTTTTGTGGATTTGTTTGCCGTAGTTTAATAAATTAACTCATAGCTTTTATATTTATTCTGGGTGTATTAAGGCAGAATTTGCATGAAAGTTGTGAAAATGATTCCCAAATGTTTGTGAAAGCAAAAGTCGAACTTTGGCGGAAATTCACCAGGTGGAATTTGTTTTTCACACATCCCTGTCTCCTGTAGTAAACCCCAGATGCAGTCACTACATTTTCTATTTCCTCCTTCATGTAATTACATAGTAATTCTTTCCACAGGGAAATCCAGCAATAACAGTAGTAACCCCTTATTCCTATATTAAGAAGGCTTTTTATTATTCAGCTGAGGTTATATCCCTTTTTATGTACTGTATTTATTTACTGTAACTTTTTCTAAAGTCAAAAGGGTTTTTCTTTTTATCTAGGAGACTGCCTGACCCAAAAGCAATTCACCAAGTCATTATAGTGGGTAGCCACCAGTAGTCGCTTTGCTGTAAGAGCAAACTTTATTCTTATATCTGAATTTAGCAACTCAGAGAGGTGGCTGAAATTTACCAAGCTCCGTCACCCGCCGGCTCCATGACAAGCTTGTGAGGGTGCCATAGGAGGAGAGAGAGAGACTACGTGGAGCTTTTTTCTAAGCTCCTATTTCTTGCAAACTGGGCTTTATCTCTCTCCAACCACACTATAGCATGTTTTTTCAACTAGGGGTCCGCAGCACCAAGGGGGTCCGTGGTCAGCTCTTGGGGGGTCCATAGAGCAAGGACTGAAAATGTCGATTTTGGTTAAAAAGTGCTCAACCACATGGAAACATGCCAACTTTCTGCATTTTGAAAAACAGGTCAGTAAAGTTCTACCCCCAGCTCAGTACAGCCAGAAACTTCTCAAAATTCTCTGCTGAGGCCTTCCAGAGCTATCTGAGCAGTATACATTGGATCCAAATCAAGCTTCTCTGCAGTGTAGATGAAGCTGCACAATTCTTTCAACACACCTTCTCCACTGCAGCAAATCTTCATGCTCCACTAAGGAGAATTTGCACAAATGGTCGCTGCTACATGTTCAGTTCAGTTCAGTTTATTGTTTTGGAGTAGCTTCCATTGAGCATGCTAATTCACAAGGGGGTCCCTGCTACAAAGTACTAAACACCACAGACAGTCAGTAAAGGATATATCCTAGTAATACAGCAGGTATATCATGGTACGTAGAGTAGATTGGTTTTAACAAATACATAAAGGCAAAAGTATCACATGGCAGTAAGTTTACCACCACCTAATAAAAATCATCACAATCAATACAAGTAGTACAACATAGAAACACAGCAGGGATATCAGAATATGTAGAATAGGTTGGTTAAAACAATGCATAGAGATAAATTAGAAGCATCACTTAACAGTAAGTCTACCACACCTAATAAATAAGGTAGATAACAGCTACAGTAGACTGGACAGGAAGGAAGGCAGGAAGGCAGGAAGGCAGGAAGGAAGGAAGGAAGGAAGGAAGGAAGGAAGGAAGGAGGAAGGAAGGAAGGAAGGAAGGAAGGAAGGAAGGAAGGAAGGAAGGAAGGAAGGAAGGAAGGAAGATAGCTTCCAGTATACACAGCAATCTAAAAAGTCAAAGAGGAGAGGGATGAGGAGAAGGCAGACCTGCGAGGGAAGCTAAGTGCAGTTGCAGGTCTCATAAGTGAACTCATGCACCCTACCAATGAACGTCCTACGTGGGATAAGGGTATGAGTTTTAGGGTAGCTTGAAGCTTATTCCAATGTCAGGGAAGAGAAAAGCTTATAGATGCCAAACCAAACTGTGTCCGATAATTTGGCACACTCAGGGTAATATATGCACATTTTCTGAGGGTGTAGGTGCTAGTTGAGCAGGGGAAGAAGGCTGATATATAAGGGGGTAGCTTACTGAGGAGCTCTTTATAAATCCAAGTATATATGTGCACCATTCCCCTGGTGGATAAAGAGGTCCACTTCATCGCCTTATACAAGGTACATAGATACATAGATACATAGACAGTGTCGGCAGATAAGGGCCTATGGCCCACCCAGATCTGCCCATTTGAGCTTGTAAGTTCAGTTTGTTTTCCTAGAAGTCTGTTGCCCCTTACCCCTGACCTCCAGAATTCCTTTATGTCTATCCCATGCATTCTTAAATCCCGTGATTGTTTCAGCCCACACCACTTCCTCTGGCAGGGTGTTCCACTTGTCCACCACCCGTTCTGTGAAGAAATTCTTTCTCATGTTTCCTCTGAATCGTCCTCCCTCCAACTTCATCCCATGCCCTCTAGTCCTGGAACATCTTTTCGCTTAAAAATAGTGTTTTCCTGCACCCTGTTCCTCCCTGTAAGATACTTGTATGTCTCTATCATATCCTCTCCCTCCTCTCCTCCAGGAGTACATGTTCAGTTCCTTCAACCTGTCTTCATAGGACTTGTGATGCAATCCATGCACCATCTTTGTTGCCCTCCTCTGAACCTTCTCTACCCTGTCTGTGTCCTTACATAGGTATGGTCTCCAGAACTGTACACTGTACTCCAGGTGGGCCTCACTAGTGTCTTGTATAGTGGAATTATGACCTCCCTTTCCTGCTGGTGATGCCCTGCCTATACATCCCAGCATCCTATTTGCTTTACCTGCTGCCTTGTCACACTGTTTCCCTACCTTGAGGTCATCAGAGATGACAACCCCAAGATCCTTTCCTGCTTGGTGCATGCTATATCCTCACCCCCAACTGATATATTGTGCCAGGGTTTTGTGCCCCATATGCATTATCTTGCACTTCTTTGCATTGAATTTCAACTGCCAAACCCTGACCATTCTTCAAGTTTCTGCAGGTCGCTTCTCATTCTGTCTACACCCTCTGGTGTGTCTATTCTGTTACAGAGCTTTGTGTCATCAGCGAACAGTGAAATTCTGCCTTCTAGGTCCTGCTAATGTCACTGATGAAGATGTTGAATAGGACCGGTCCCAGCACTGATCCATGTGGTACCCCACTGGTCACTTTTCCCTCTGTGGAGTGACAGCCATTTACCACCACCCTCTGTGTCCTGCCACCCAGCCAGTTACCTACCCACCACACTACTGTCCTGCCCACACCATATTCCCCAGTTTGTGTAATAGTCTTCTATGTGGCACAGTGTCAAAGGCCTTGCTGAAGTCCAGATAGGCCATGTCCACTGCCCTCCCTGATCCACCTCCCTAGTCACCCAGTCAAAAATTCAACGAGGTTGGTCTGACATGACCTCCCCTGGTGAAACCATGCTGCCTTGGGTCCTGTAGTCCATTGACAACCAGATGTTCCACCAATCTCTCCTTCAGTAGTGCTTCCATGATCTTCCCCACTACCGAGGTGAGGCTGACTGGTCTGTAGTTCCCTGCTTCCTCTTTGTTCCCACTTTTGTATAAGGGGACTACATCTGCTGTCCTCCAGTCTTTGGTTACCTCCCCTGTTTCCAGTGATCAGCTAAACAGGATAGCCAGAGGTTCGGCCACCACCTCTCTTAGTTCTTTAAGGACCCTGGGGTGCACCCCATCTGGCTCCATTGCTTTATCAACTCTTATTACTTCCAGTTCCTTTAGGACCCTTTCTCGTGTAAAGGGACTTGTGTCCATTTCTGCACCATTCTCACCCCTTGTACTCCCTTCAGACCCATTACCCTCCTCTTCCTCAGTAAAGACTGAGCAGAAATACCTGTTCAATATGTCAGCTTTACTGTTGTCATCCTCCACATGCCCCATCCTCCCCTTCAGTCTCACTATCCTTCCCTTTGTCTTTCTTTTTCACTTATGTACCTGTAAAGGTTTTTCCCTCTACCCACTGATTTTGCAATGTGTTCTTCTGTCTGAGCTTTGGCTTCCCTTACTGACCTCCCTGCCTCCCTTTGCTTCTCCTGGTACTTCTTCCTATCCCCTTCTGCCTGTGTCTTTTTGTATTGCCTGAATGCAATCTTTTTGGCTTTCACTTTCTTTGCTACCTCTTTGGAAAACCATAATGGTCTCCTCTTCCTATTCCTCTTGCTAACCTGCTTAATGCATAATGCTGTTGTTCTTGTAATCCCCATTTTAAATACTGCCCACTGTTCCTCAACCCCTGATTCCTGTCCCATTCCCCTTAATGCCTCTTTCAAGTATCTCCCCATCTTCCCAAAGTCTGCCCCCTAAATCCAGGATCGTGTTTTTGTGTGGTTTGGTTCTGCTCTTTCTGTGATTTCAAACCACAATGACTGGTGGTCACTGTTTCCCAGGTGCTCCCCACTGTTACCCCCATCACACTGTCCCTGTTTGTGAGCACAAGGTCAGTATTGCCTTCTGCCGAGTTGGTTCCACGACCAGTTGCTTGAGGAAGGCACCCGAAGAAGTCCAGGATAAATCTGCTCCTAGTTGATGCTGCTGCTGGGATGCTCCAGTCCACGTCTGGAATATTGAAGTCTCCAACCAGTACTACCTCACCCTTGTCTGCCATCCTTTGGATGGCTAGCATCAGCTCCCTATCTGTTTCTTCCTCCTGGGCTGCTGGTCTATAGACCACACCTGTGTGGATGGCTGCCCCCATTTTCCTTTCCAGCTTAACCCACAGTATCTCTCTTCCATTTTGTTCCTCCTGGATCTCTGTGGCCCTTATGCCATTTTTCACATACAGTGCCACTCCTCCTCCCTTCCTGCCTGCTCTGTCTCTTCTGAATATGGTGTAGCCAGGTATGGCCATCTCCCAATCGTGGTTATCATTACACCAGGTTTCAGTGATGGCCACAATGTCCAGGTCTGACTGTACCATGACAGCCTCCAGATCTTCCATCTTGTTGCTAAGGCTCCTGGCATTTGCACATTGCTTTCCATGATTTGACTCCCTAGACTGTTTCACTGTCTCTCCAGCCCCTTCCTTGGTTGTCATTTATCCCTGGTTCTCCTTGCTGTCTGCCCTTCTGCTGAATTTTGCCTTTTCTGCTTATCCACCTTTGGGCACTAATCTCCATCTTTTGCACACTGCTTTGCAGAGATAGCCACTCCTCTGGTTCACTGGTTCCACTGCTAGCTGTGGGGGTGAGCAAGTAGGTACCCTTCTTGCTGGCCTGCCACCCCTTTTCTAGTTTAAATGCTTGTCAATGTAGCATTTAAACTTATCATTAAGTCTTGGATTCCCTCAGGATGGATGCAGGCCGTCAGGCTTGAACAAACCTCCATCCTCCAGGTGGGTCCCCAGTCACCAATGAATCAAACCCTCCTCACAGCACCAGTTCTTCAACCATGTGTAAAGTTCCTGGTGCATGCACTCCTATGCTCTCCTTGCCTCTCACAGGTAGTACTTCTGAGAAAGTGACAGAAGTAGCTACTTGCTTGAGACCCCTCCCCAGTTTCCTAAACTATTCCTGAACTTCCTTTGGCTCCCCATTTGCCAGGTCATTAGTACCTAGGTGGATAATGACATCCAGCTCACCCTCCCGTCTTGCCTTCCCAGTGATCCCCAGGATCTTCCTTCCATCCCTCCCTGCCGTGGCACCTGGTAGGCACCTCACCTCCCTGTCCTCCCCCTCCTGTGTTCCTAGCTGGATCCCTCTTATGATAGAGTCCCCCACCAGGATTCGCTTTCTCCTCTTCTGGGGTCCACTGCTTTCCCCGCTGAGGTCACCTCCTTGGCTAACCTCCACATCCTTTCCTTCCACTTCTCTGGGTGCCTCTATTTGGTTGTCCTCATTTGCCAGTGTGGCATATGAGTACAATGATGGGTTCTGGCTGGGCATTGGTAATGAAATAGATGGCCCAATGATAGAGCGTATCTAACTTATGCAGGTAGACAGGTGTGCAATTGCTATAGAGATTATCAGCGTAATCAAGAGGAGGCATGAAGGTGGCCTGTACCAGTCTAGTTCTGGACTCTCAGGAGAACAACAATTTCTTCCTGAAAAAGAAGCCAAGCCTAAATTTCTGTTTTTTTGTGAAAGCTTCATCATGTGATAAAAAGGATAGGTGTGAGTCAAGTATGAAGCCTAAGTATTCAAAGTGATTCACCACTTCGTGAGAGAGAGAAGGTGGTGACGGGAGCACAGTGGTTTGTCATGGGGCATACTGAGGGGACATTAGGGGGATAGAAGAGCATAACCTTTTTTATGTATTTAGGAGTAGTTTGGCTTTTATCAAGTTATGCTGAAGTTTAACAAAATCAGACTGGAGAACAGAATATACTTGACAAACTGTAGGTTTCGATATGTAGAGGACCATATCGTCCACAAATAAGTGAATATTGGAGTCTATAATGCCTGAGCCCAGATTATTTACATAGATTAGGAACAATAATGGACCCAGGATGGATCCTTGTTGGACCCCTCCTGTGACTGGCAAGAGTGACAAGGAGGTTCGATTTATCATAATACGCTGATGTCTATTTCCTAGGTAACTGGCAAACCAGGAAACCATAGCATCCGACAAGCAATTGGACTTTGTCAGGAGGTCTAAACCTCACTTTCAGGTTCTTGGCAATATTGGGAATGCAAGTAATCACAGGCACATTGTATAAGAGTAATAAACTTGTCTATTACTACCAAAAGGAAAAAATCACAGTTTCCCTAAGCAGTTCTTACCAATACGAACCGGGAGCCAGTGCTAAGCGTTCCCTATACCTCAAGGTTTCTTTGTGTCTCTTGGGATCTCTGAGGTACAAGACTAGTGTATCACATTATATACCTATGATAATTACTATGGTTACTGTAAGATAGAAACATTTCTAGTTACAGAGATGAGCCCTACTGGCTAAATTAGAGGTTGCTCCATGGTCCACGATAACATTATACAATTTTGTAGTAGTCATCAGTTTGTGAAACAAAAGAGTTCTTATACAGAGTCTTACATAACTCAGTGTAATAGTACAAATCACCAAGAGGTGGCAATGCCGACTTACATATCATAATTATTCCAAGGGCACAGGTGCCTTGGCATCTTACAAGTAAGAAATACACAGAAAATACATAGGAGAGTATTTGTATTAGCAAGCAAAGTGTATTACAACAATATGCGTACATATCCTGACATTTACTCTTGTACGGTAGATGCCCTTAGCCCTATATGTTAGTATAACATATGCTTAAGCACTAGCTGTCTATGGTGTACCTCTGAGGGTACCAATTAGGGTGCAGTGACCTCGTGTAACAACTTCAAGCTGCCAAGTAGCAGGGGGTGATCCACAGTATCAAAGGCCTTACTAAGGTTCAAAAATACCACACCAGTGACATGTTTGCTGTCCATGGCCCTCAACCAGTTGTTAGTAACTTTGTACAAGGCTGACAGTACTATGACTGGATCCGAAACCTGATTGTTTCAGAGTTAGCAACTGAGAATTTTTGAGGTAGGATCTGAGTTGGACACTGACCAGTTTCTTCAGAATATTTGAGAGGGAAGATATAATAGAGATAGGCCGGTAGTTGTTAACATTACTGGAGTCACCAGATTTGAAAAGGGGTATGAGATGTGCAATTTTCCAAACTTTCAGATAGCAAGAGATTAAATAAATGAGTGATGGGGCAGTTAAAAATATAATAGCCTAGTTTCAAAAAGAAAGGGTCAGTGTTGTCCACAGCTCCATTCTTTTTAACATCCAACTTGAGCAGTTGGTCTTCCACCTGTTTAAAGGTGATAGGTGAGAAATTGAAGGGTGGGTGTGTTGGGATGTTGGGTGGTGTGGGCGGGTGAAGGAGACAGGTTCTGAGGCTGGCTGATGAAGAAGAATCGAATGAAAGACCCGCTGTAGCAAAATGCTCATTTAGTTTGTCAAGTATGACAAATGTATTTGCAAGTGATGTGCCCTGATAGGAATAGTAGTAGGGAGAGATGGTGGAGCTTTGCTTTCCTCAACTAGTTTAAAGATGCGCCAACTCTAGGATGGGTTGCCACTGGCTGACTCTGGGGTGCTTAGGTAAGTTTTCTTTAATATACCTAATCAATTTTGTGCAGGCATTTCAACATATCCAGAATGCTGTCCAGTCTACGGGTGTTTTTGTGCACCTGGCAGTTGCCCAAAGTTTATCTCTTTTTGTTATCATAGACTTAATATCCACATTGACCCAGGGGCAGGAAGTTTTTTTCACCCTATATGTTCTGACAGGTGCATGGGAGTCTATGATACCTGTAAGTATTGCATTAAAGCAGGCCAGTGCCTCAGTAACTGATGGGGCTAGGTAGAATTGTTGCCAATTAATGTCATGCAGGTCAGTTAGGAAGCCTACTGGGTTAAAGTGTCTGAAGGATCATTTAGCTATCATCTTACTTGAATTTAACAATTTAGGAAGATTCTTGATACATACTATAATATTATGGTCACTCAGGGGGTTATGCCAGACTGCTTCATGCATGATTGTTATGGGGTCTGTTTGTCAAAATGACATCAATTAGGGAGCCAAGGGAGTGATTTGTGTGGCCTGGCCTAGTGGCTTCTGAGAGTAGTTGTGAGAGTCCAAATTCATCACAGACATTCTTGAGTGGTGCTGATTTGTTATTAAACCAGTCCATGTTTAGGTCACCTAGACTCAGTGCACAATCATTTGTGCTGACATCTAGAAATTTATGAAAATGTGATAAAATATCAAAGCCTGCAGAAGGAGGTCTATAGTAACCAATAATGTTTAGTGATTCTGAGGGTGATATATTAATTTTAACAGCTAAGCATACAAATTGTTTAGGCTTAGAACATGAGTTAATGACAGAGACAGAGTATTTATCATTGATGCAGATGGCCACCCCCTCCACATCTAGTAAGCCTATCTACACAGAAGAGAGAATATGATGGAAGTGAAACAGCATGCTCTGTCACATGGCCTTTTAATCATGTTTCTGTCAGGACCAGAATATATGTCATAGTGTGGGAGACCCAGGTTTGCAACTCAGTGAATTTTTTTCTGAATTGTAGTCCTTTTATTGTAGTGAAACCCATGGGGGTTATAGACAATGGTCCTGGACCAGAATTTGGCTCCACATTGCCAGAGCATTAGAGGAGTAACAGGAGAACTCGAAGCAACCAGAATCTAGAAAAGAGAGTGCACCTTATATGAGTAGAAGCATACTTATAACAAAGTGGGAGTCCAATTCCTTTGAAGGGCTGAAAGACAGTTCAATGTTGTAAGTAGAAGGAGAATAGCCTTGAATTTAGTGGGGAAGCTAGAGACCTGTGCAAGTGATAGCTTATAAGTTGCATTATTCCAAACTGGGTGGCGATTCTGGGTAAAGAACGGATTTGAAAATCTGATGTTAGATGGGTCGTACTGAACACTATGATTTCTGGTTGGCAATGCCAAGAAGGAAAGGAGGACTAAGGTTACTTGGTACATTATAAAAATGAGATAACAGCAGCAGTCAACAAGCTATGGGAATCTGAAGAGCTAATGATAGCTGTGGCTCAGAGGAACGTCTGAGGACCCTAAGAGGTTGGAAGGTTTACTAACACAAAGAAGCCAATGGGTGGAAGCAGGTAGACAGGGTAGAGTTTTAGTGTATTTAATAGACCTCGGCAGTGGGTCAAAAAAATCAAGTAAGAGGACAAGTCCAATTTAGAAATGAGTACCAGTTAAGCATGAAAGTCAGTGCAGTACAATGAAGAGCTGCTTCCAGTGTCAAAATGATCAATTAGCATCCAAAAGCAGCCACAGCACAACAATGGGAGCATTTGCTTTTGAAGCCTTTTAATTGGGCAGAAGCCTACCTTGCTCAGTTCTTCGGGCAGACAGGCTGGAAATGGTAACTGTGGCTGGCTGTGCAGAGAGCCTTAGCCACAGTCATAGATGGTGAGCCTGTTCAAGGCACAGGAACTGGAACGAGAGGGAGAAAATGATTACAGATATAGCAAGGTATAGTAGAGATCAGGGCTGAGATGGTTGGTGCTAAAAGGGGCAGAGAGCAAAGCAGGGAGAAATTGGATGGGGGTGTCTGACCTGAGGCAACAGAAAGAGCTACTCAGACAGAGTCAGAACAACAGAGGAGGAAGACAGTGAGAGTGTGTGTGTGGGTGTGTGAAGAAGAATGCTCACAGAACATGTAGAAGTTCAATGAGAACTTCGCACAATACATGATTGGCTAACTACAGAATCAACTAGTTGGGTACAATGAAACATTATTGAATAATAATGAATCCCATAACAAACTGTTAAAAAAGTAATAAATCCCAAACCAAACTACTCTGGATGCAGTACCCTAGCCTTCAAGGGAGGCAGTTGAAAAATCAAGTAAGAGGACAAGTCCAGTTTAGAAATGAGTACCAGCTAAGCATGGAAGTCAGTGCAGTCCAACGGAGAGCTACTGTCAGTGACAAAATGATCAATTAGCATCCGGAGGCAGCCAGACGGCACCAATGGGAGCAACGGGTTCAGAGCCTTTCAATTGGGCAGAAACCTACCTTGTTCAGATCTTCAGACAGACGGGCTGGAAATGGTGACTGTGGCCGGCTGTGCAGAGGATCATGCAGGAGCTAAAATCCCAAATGATAAGCTGAGACAAGGTCTGGAAAAAGTACAAGAGCTCAACCCTCCCAGAAGACCTACCTGACTATAGGTCACTGAGGAATCAATGTAAGAAGGCCACAAAAAACGCAAAAAGGAAGTACATTAAAAAACCCCAGCAGAAATACCTGGCTGACCTAAGGTCCTTTTGGCCCAGCATAAATAACCTGATAAAAGGCAGCAAAAAAAATACCCCAGGGCCAGATAATCAGCAACGGCCAAACTCTAACCAAAGGAAGCAAGGCAGCTGCTGCCTTCAATAAGTTTTTCACTGACCTGGATAGTTATCAAACAAACTCCCCCCACCCACCCGAAACAAGGACCTGGTGGCTACTGAATTAATGGATCGTCTACCCCCACACATTCATCTAAGGACTGTATGCACCAAAGAAGTGCTCCACCTCCTACAATCCATCAAAGTGACTGGATCTATGGGACCAGATGGCCTGGACCTAGGTTGGTCAAGGCAGCTGCCCCTGCCATTGACTTACCCACCACCTGGCTTATAAACAGGTCCTTGCTGGATGGTGTTGTTCCCAAAAGTTTGAAAGCAAGCTCACATGGTGCCAGTCCACTAGAGAGGCCCTAGGGGAAACAATAGGCAACTACAGACTTATCTCCCTTATCTGCAACCTGGCAAAAGTCCAAGACAGACTAGTCTGTTGCCAACCAGCTACTGGCATCCACCTAGCATGGCTTCCGACAAAAGCACGGGACAGATACTGCACTCATCAGACTCACCTCTGATGTTCTCTCAGCACTGGACAAAAATTTCCTCAATGGGGGGCTGTCTTCATAGACTGACAAAGGCCTTTGATCTGGTTGATCACAGTCTACTGATAACTGAGTAAATTTGGTCTTGATCAATACTCTCTGAGCTGGTTCAGCAACTACCTGTCTGATCGCTTCCAGCAGGTCAAGTGGAGGGGTGCAACCTCTGGATTACTCCCTATAAATGAAGGGGTCCCACAAGGATCTATATTAGGCCCGCTCTTGTTTTCCGTAGTTGTCAGTGACCTCAGCTACCACTATGGGAGCTGCTCTGTGGTACAGTACACCAATAACATGGTTTTATACAAATCTATGAATAACATGGATGAACTAGGACCACAACTCCTGTCAGACTTTGCTATGATTGAAATTTGGTTATTAGAAAATTGCCTGGTTCTATACTCCAAAAAAATGAAAGCCCTCCTGTTTGGACCAAGATCGCTGGGCCTTGATCGCAACTTCTTACTCCTACTTGTCATAGCATCTGTCTCAACAATAGAGGTGGTGCAGTCCTTCAATTATCTTGGCCTGGTGCTGGACCAAGAACTCACCCTAAAACCCCACGTGGACACAGTAACCAAAAAAATCCACCAAAAGCTTGGCCTGCTCTATCCCCTAAGCACTCAAATGATACCAGAGACCAGACTGGCAATCGCAAAGAGCATCCTCCTCCCAACCTTAACATATGCAGCTTCAGTTCTGCATGGAACAGCAAAATAGGACCACAGTAGGTTACAAATCCTGCTATCACAAAATAGCTCGCTTCACCACAAAATGCCACCCAAAGAATTACCATTGTGATGTACTTGCCTCGCTCAACTGGTCATTCTTCAGCAACGGACTTCAATGCCCCCTACTATATAACACATATAAGCTCTTCAATGACCACCCTCCAGCTGGAATACTAGCCCCAATGCGTTCCTACAGACTGTTCCGTACCACAGGGAAAAAAGCTCTTGGAAGTACCCTAGGTCAGCACCCCAGTAGGCAGCAACTCCTATGTCAACACTGCACCTGTACAGTGGAATAAGCTCCCTGGCCACTTACAGGAAGTGACTTCCCTGGGGAATTTCCATAAGGGATTATGCGAGCACTTGCTGAACCAAAGTCACTGCTCCTGTCCCCGAGAATAACTTTACAGGCAGAGTGGAGCTGCAACTAAGGCAGATAGATCGGGCTGGATAACGTGGGAGATGGGTGGAAGACAACAGTGCTGTTCTGTTCCTCTGACCAAAATTAAAAATAGGGTGGTAACATGGAAATATACATACAGAAATACAAACGTACAAAATTTGCCAGCAGATAAAGGACTAGAGGTCTATCAAGTCTGCTCGAATGTGCAGCTAGCACCCCTTATTCTGCAGCTGCCCCTCCCTGCCACCCTTCCCCTTCATTAACCCTCCCCCTTGTCCTGTCCCATCCTCATTTGAAGCAGTTCACTGTTCTATTGCATACCACTTCAGCAGGTAACGCATTCCACCCAGCCACCACCCTCTCTGTAAAAAAAGTGTCTTCTCATCTCATCTCCCTCCTGAACCTTCCTCGCTCCAGTCTCATATCATGGCCCCTGGTGACCCTCCCCTCCCTTACTTTGAACAGCCCCTCTGTACCCGTCTTGTTTATTCCTTTCATGTATTTAAAGGTTTCAGTCATGTCACCCCTGTCTCTCCTCTCCTCCAGTGAGTACATGTTCAACTCCTTCAACCTCCTCTTGTATGATAAGTCCCCCAGCCCCTTGATCATCTTTGTTGCTCTGCGCTGCACCCCCTCCAGTAACTTAATGTCCCTCTTCAGATACGGACGCCAGTACTGCATGCAGTACTCCAGGTGTGGTCTAATTAATGACCTATACAGTGGCAGAAACACCTCCTTCCTTCTCGAGGATATACCCCTTGCAACACAACCCAGCATTTTGTTGGCCTTTGAAGCTGCCTTCCTACATTATGCCGAGTTTTTCATTGACCCTGTAGTGAGCACACCCAAATCCCTCTCCTCCTCCTCTGTCTGGGCTAGCTGCACTCCCCCTAGCTGGTAACTCCTCTTTGGGTTCTTCATCCCAAAATGCAGCACCTTGCACTTTTTGGCATTAAAGCCCAGTTGCCAGGTGTCTGACCAGGTTTCAAGCTTTGCCAGATCATCCTGCAACCCCTGCCATCTCCCTAGGTCATCCACCACCGCGTCTACCTTGGTATCATCAGCAAACAGACTGATCTTGCTCTTGATGTCCCATGATATGTCTGCAATGAATATCCCAAACAACACTGATCCCAACACTGAGCCCTGTGGAACACCGCTTGTCACTGCCCTTGGGTGTGAGAGCTCCCCACCCACCACCACCATCTGTTGCCTTCCCTGCAGCCAGTTTCCTACCCATCTCACCAGCTTTGCACCCACCCCTGTGCCTACTAACTTCCTTCCCAGCCTTCCATGTGGCACTGAGTCGAATGTCTTACTGAAGTCCAGATACAGGACATCCACTGCCTGGCCCCTGTCCAGTTGCCTAGTTACCCAGTCATATAACTCCACCAGGTTGGTTTGGCAGGATCTGCCTTGTATGAAGCCATGCTGTCTGCTGTCCTGTAGTCCTTTGGCCTCTAGGAGGGCCCCCAGCCTCTCCTTCAGGATAGTCTCCATTAGCTTACCCACGATGGATGTGAAGCTCACTGGTCTGTAGTTTCCCGGTTCATCCTTGGGGCCACTCTTGTGGAGGGGCACCACATGAGCCATCCTCCAGTCCTGAGGTACACACCCCAAATGTAGTGAGGCATTAAATAGGTCTGCCAAAGGTCCTGCAAGGATCTCTGCCAGCTCCTTCAGTAACCTGGGGTGGATGCCATCTGGGCCTGGTGCCTTGTCCACCCTCAGTGCCTTCAAACCCTCTCTAACCCTACTCGCCATGATTTCCCCATCTGTCACCACTTACCCCCCTGCTTCTGCCATTTCTCCCACCTTGGGTATCACCCCCCTCTTCTCTTTAGTAAATACTGAGCTGAAGTACTCATTTAATGCTTCTGCCTTATCGCACCCTGTTTCCACCCAATCCCCCTCCTTCCTAATCCTTACTATGTGGTCCTTAAGCTCCTTTTCTCCCTGATGTACTTAAATAAGTCCTTCTCCCCCTTCTTAATGCCTTGTGCCAGCCTGAGTTCCGTAGATGCTTTGGCTCCCCTTACTGCCCTTGTCACTTCCTTCGATTCTGTCAAGTACTCCTCACTGTGCTCCCCCCTCCCTGTTTTCTTGTACTTCCTAAAGGCAGCTCTTTTCCTCCTTACCTTTTCCATGACCTCCTTGCTCAACCAGATCGGTTTCTTAGCCCTAGCCTTCTTGCTCTTGGCTTTGCAGCAGGTTTTGGTTGCCTCCACTATCCCCAGCTTTATGAGCTCTCACCTCTGGTTAGTGTCCATACTAGATTGAAATCTGGCCAGGTACCCTTTTACCACTTCCCCCATCCTCCCAAAGTCGGCCCTCCTGAAGTCCAGCACTATTGTGCCAGATTCCACTCCTTCCTTGCCCATATCCAATGTGAGCCATACTGAGTGGTGGTCACTCCCTGGCAGCGGTTCCTCCACTGTAAGTTCTCTCACAAAGTCCCCATTTGCCAGCACAAGGTTAAGGGTATTTCCTAACCTGGTTGGTTCACTGACCATTTGCAGCAGGAAGCTGTCCTGGAAGGCATCCAGCAGTACCTGCTCCCTTCTGTTCCTGGTTGTTGGGGTGCTCCAGTCCACTCCTGGCATGTTTAAGTCCCCCACAATCACCACACTACCCTTCTCCCAGGTCCTCCTGATCTGTCCCGCTAGTTCCTGTCTAACTCCTCCATCTGAGATGGTGGCCTGTACACCACTCCCATTCTAAGAATCTATTCTTGAATCCTGGATTTGCATCCAAAGTGACTCAGACTACCCTCCTCCTTCTCCCTTACACACTTCAGTCCTTCCTTCACATATAGTGCCACCCCCTTTCCCAATCACTCTGTCCCTACTGAAATAATCTGTACCCTGGTACAGACAGGTCCCAGTCATTGTATTGGGTGGCCCATGTTTCCGTGATGACTGCAATGTCCACCTCTCCCTCTGCCATGAGAACGTGTAACTCTGCAGTTTTCCTCCCAAGGCTCTTAGCATTAAGGGTAACCACCTTCCACCCTCCCCCCCCATCCTGCCCTCCTTTCCTAGCATCACCAACAGTACTTGCCATTTGTCCTTTGTCACTGTTATGGGGGTAGCTCATATGGTTTCCCAACCTGTGGTCTCTGCATATCTCTTCCCCAACTGCCACCCCCACTCCTAGTTTAAGTTCCCAACTCTCTATGTACTCCTCCATCCTCTGTTTCAACACTTTCTTTCCCTCTCACTCAAGTGTAGTCTGTCCTTGGCATAGAGACTACTGTATATATATATATATATATATATATTTTTATAGTGGCACAGTAGTGTCACTATAGTTAGGGTTGAGTACCCCATTTAAGATTAACGTGTGAAATTTTGCAGCTTAATAACTTTGCCACCATATGATGGATTTGCCTGACATTTGGCATGCACAGAGTGATACTACAGATCTCTTGATCTGCCCAGTTTCATATTGGTTGGATATACAGATGCGGAGCTATGTAGTACCGTAGAAAGTCGTATTTATGCTTTTTTGTACATTCTTTGCTCGCGCCTACAGGTAGCACAGTTTGTGTGACTGTTTTAAAACTTACGGGAACTTGCAGCCAGGGTATCCCAATGTGCCTTTTGAAGATTTCATGAAAAAATAATAAACGGTTCAAAAGTTATTCAAAAAACAATTTTCCCATTATAGTCAATGGGAAAACTTAACAAAAAGTTTGACAGTGTCGCAAATGCAGTTTTTAGTGTCACAAATTACCCCTGTAGTGTTCCAGATTCACCATCTTGTTTTCAGTTGGTGGTCACAGAAATGCTTGACATTTAAATTTGGGACCCTCTAGGTACACAATTCTTGCTGTGTTCACCTAGCTGATTCCTGAGGATGCTAGCCATGTCTTTTTTGGGAGTTAAACATCCCAGATATATGTTTTTAAAATTTTTGCAAAAAGTAGTGTCGCAAAGTAGTGTCTCACTTGTGATGCTTTTGTGCTTTTATTTGTGAAAGTGTCGTGATTTGCGACACTACTTTGCAGCACTATGCCCAAAATAGTAGGAAATCTTTGCCACCCTGCTGCAAAAGAACGGTTTGGTTGTTTGAGCTGAAATTTGGAGGAAAGAAAGCCAAGATCACTCAGATGAGCCATTTGGTGGTTTGGTGACAAAATATTAGAGGGCTGCAAAGTTGTGGTACTCCAAAGTTGACAATTTTTCCAATAGGCTAACATTACGGCGTCCGCCGCGCCTTTCGGGGCCCGTATCTCAAAAATGGTTAGAGAAACTGACTTTTCATCTGAAAAATGCACAAAACTGTAAGTACATGTAAGTAACATGTAAATGTAAGTACAAAACTAGCCAGGAAAGTCATAAATAATATGACATTTTAATTTCTTTCCTACCTCGTACGGTTCCTGAGATATAAACAATTTAGTATTCCAAGTGTTCATTTTCTGCTTCGAAGGCCATTATTATGCATACATTCTTTGTATTCACTGTGCTTCCAAATACACCTTTTTGGGAAAAGAAATGTGTGCATTTGCGTTAGTGCTACAGTCATCATTTCTGCTTGCATTTCTGTTACCATTTGCGTTTCCGTCACCGTGTGCATTACTCTTTGCATTTGCGCTTGCGTTTGCGTTACTGTTTCCATTTGTGTTTCCATCACTGTTGTTTGCATTTCCTAGTGTGTCACTGTGTGCATTACCATTTACGTTTGTGTGCATGCTTCAGTTTGCATTTCTGTTTGCATTTCTGTTTTCTTTGGTGTCATTGTTGGTGTTACCATAAGCATTTGCGTTTCCAATTGCATTACCATGACCGTGCATGTTACCATTTGCATGTGTGTGCATGCTTGCGTTTGCATTTCCGTTTGCATTTGTTTTTCCTTTGGCACCATCATTGGTTTTACTGTAAGAGTTTGTCCTTCCAATTCTGTTACCTTGACCGTGCGCGTTACTATTTGTGTTTGCTTACACACTTGAGTTTGAATTTCCATTTGTGTTAGTGTTCCCTTTGGTGTCATCGTTGGTGTTACCGTAGATGTTTGCATTTCCAATTGTATTACCGTTACTGTTTGTATGTTCAACACCATTTGCATTTGCATTTCTGTTGGTCTTAGTGTTCATGTTTTTGGTAATGCTTCCATTGTCGATTGCATTACTGTTTCCTTTTGCGTCGCTGTTGCCATTACCGTTTGCATTTCTGTTTGTGTTTCTCTTACCGTCTGCATTTTCGTTACCATTTGCATTTGCGTTTCTGTTGCCGTGTTTGTGTTACAGTTTGCGTTACCATTTCTGTTTTCATTAATGTTTGCGGTTGCATTTCTCTTACCATTTGCATTATCGTTTACATTTGCATCACCATGTTCGTTTCCGTTTGTGTTTGTGTTTGTGTTACAGTTAGCATTACTATTTTATTTTACCTCACTGTTTCCAACACCATTTGCATTAACATTACCGTTTGTGTTTTTGCATTTGTGTAGTGCACTGCACTGTCTTCCGTGACACATAGCACAGCCTCTGTGTGCTTGATTGGTCTGAAACTTGGCAGGTAGAAAGACCTTTCTTCAAGGAAAGTATCATTTTTTATTTGGTGAAAACATGTTGCTCCGTTCCAGAGTTATGGCCATTTGAAGTTGCCCCACTTCACAGTCTGCCATTTTAGTCCATTTTCGGCTGTGATTGCCTCCATTTTGTGTTGTAAGACTTCTTAAAGGTATAGAAACATAAAAACTGAATATCTCTGGAATGGTTTGGTCTTTTCACATGAAATTTGGAGAGTGTTGAGTGGATCTCATGGAGATGTGAATTATGCTGTTTACATTTTTTTTAAATAATTTGCTGTGGAGATACTGCATGATGCAGTTAACGTTTTTCACATAGCATTCTGCATGGTGCTACTGCCTTTAAATTTATAGCAAAGGTAGCCCTAGGGGGTCAGAGGTGCCTTGCAGTGGTTTTGTGTGTAAAACATTAACAGGTTCGGAATCATGCAATGCCGATGAATGAAAATTTGGTTCATTATGTTTCAATAACTTCTGAACTGTGTGTACGATTTGCCTGGCATTTGGAATGTACAAAGATTGATAATACATCTTTCAATGTGTCAATTTTTGGGTCTCTGGCACTTACAGTTGCTGAATTGTGTATGTTTCATTGTTTGCACATGGCACTATGCGACTGTTGAACTGATGTACACACAATTCTGGACAGACGGTGTGCCATGGTACATGTCTTTATTTACCAGTTTTCATTTCACTTGGTCATACAGTTTTTGTGCAGCACAGTGACAAAAAAATCATGTGGTGGGAGCGCTCCCACCACCACCACATTCCATCCATTATTTATAGTGCACATTCTCAAAAAGAAGGGAAATTCATGGCAAAAAAATCCATTTAATGCATCAATTAGGGTGGTTCCACAGCAACAAAAGTGAGGAAATTTGATGTTAGGGTTGAAAACCCTAACTGTGCATTCCCCCCCCCACCCCCACCACCACACACACATATGAAATTAGGGGAAGAACCAAGGCAACACAACCAATCACACACAACCAACAGCAGGTAACAGGAATAACATACAACTACCTAAAGCATGAAGCCACACACCCATGCTCCCATCGGGCAGTGGCATGGGGACGTCATTGCTAACTCTAAACCTGGACATTCCCCGCACGGCAAAATACAAATCACAACAGACACCTGGCCATGTTGGGCCACACACTGCCACCAACACATAGCACAGAATACACATATGGTATTTTGGGGTTCGCAAGATCCAAAAGAGGATTTTGAACATTCCATGAAACACTTTCTCAAATCACTTTCGCAAATGCGACAGTGTCGTACTATGCATTTGAGACACTTTCGTGTTTGTGACACTATCTTGCGACACTATTTTGCATGCTTTTGAAAATGCGACAGTGTCGTGTCTTCCGTTTGCGACACTTTCGTGTTTGAGATAGTATTTTGCAGCACTACTTTATATGCTTCCGCAAATGCGACACTTTCGTGTCTTCCATTTGCAACACTTTCATGTTTGAGAAAGTATTTTGCCAAAGTATGCTCCTAATGACTGCACATCTTTGCCATCATCCTGCAAGCAAATGGTTGAGTCCTTTGGGATGAAATTAGTAGGGTGACAAGAACTGTCCCACAGATGTGCCTTTTCCTGCTTTTATGCTAAAATACTTAAGGATGGCAAAGTTACACTGTTCCAAAATTGAACAATTTGCCAGAGACTAACACTGCAGTGCCCATGATGCCTTTCGCCATCCATATGTTGAAAACGAAGCAAGGTACACTATTTTCGCTACTGCCAGCTTGGTTCACCTTTATGTGAACTAACCTCGAGAACAACTTTGTAAATAATGTATGATGTCTGAAGCTGGATATCTCCACTTCCTACAGTAACACAGGTACACACCTCCTACTGTTGTGTGTGATTGGTTGTGTTGCTTTGGTTCTTCCCCTACTTGCATGTAGATGTGTGTGTGTAGTTGTGGTTGGGGGGTGCGCAGTTAGGGTTTTTAACCCTAACACTGCATTTCCTCACTTTTGTCACTGTGGAACAACTCTAACTGATGCATTAAACAGATTTTTTCCATGAATATATATATATATATATATATATATTACTAATCAGCATTGACTGTGCATATCACTTTGATGTATATATATATATATATATATATATATGTAATAGATATACTACTCTGAGGGGTGTCTTGGTCGGCGCTCTGATATATACACACCTTGGTGTGCATTGTATGCACGAGGTCAGAGGTTTATCGCATCAACCACCCAAGGCGTATGAGATATCAGAGCGACCGCATTACCTCAGAGTGGTTTATCTATCTTATAAAATGTCAAAATTGTTTTGGAGGGGGGTAAAAGTGCAGGTGTGTGGTCGCGCTCTGATATACACACGGTCATGTGGTGGTAATCATCCAATAAATGGACAACAATTTCCTCACCCATTTTATAAATATATATATATGATACTAATCAGCATTTACTGTGCATGTCACTTGGCAAAGAATGATTAGCAGCAACTTTTAAATATATACAGTATGTATATGTATATATATATGTATATATATATATATATATATATATATATATATATACATACACACATAAATAGTTTCAGTTTGATGTTTTGCTGTGCATTGCAAATTAAACAAGCATTTGTCCGTGCATAATGTTGTCTTGCTGGCATTGGCATTGGTAGTGCAGACAATAGAGAGACACATAACAGTAATGGCAGTGAAGTATAGAACTGACATCAGCCCCAACCCACCCAGCAGAGAGTGACAGGCATTGGGGTGTGCCTTTGGGTCATTGGCCATAACGCTCATGCCATTTCATCTAACTCTACCCTGAAGACTTTGACAAGTGTTGCTTTGTGTCTTAGGGTCATTGGGCCTTATACTCATCCTATTTCATAAGGAAGTATGTTGAGATGGGTGCAGCACAGGATGGCTGTCAGTGGGTGCAGGGTGGGTGTGTGGGTGCAATGGCATGAGCATTACAACTGACAATCCAAAGGCACACCCTGATGCCTGTTAGTCTGTATAGGGTGGGACATTACGGTTAGAAACCATAATGCCCTGGGTGTTTATTGGCATTTACACTCCAAATTTTCAACATGGCCTTTTTGTGACCCCACCTCATGAAAGCATGTGGGACCTCTTCTCATAAACAGTGTTGCTGTGATTTTGTTAATGCGTCCTGAATGTTGATTTCCCACAGTGACCACGCCATTCTGCACCACAAAAAAATGTCAGCTGCACCATTCATAAGGAGCTGTGTAGAGATGGCAATGTTAAAACTCTGGAGTGAAAATATAAAAAATTCACAGAGCTACGAGCGTGCATGAAAACTGTGCAACACATGCTCGTAACAGTCTTTTCATGGAATTCTTTCACCAGATTTTTAACACAGGCATTTTGGAACCTCTGCTCATGAACAGTGGCAGTATGGTTTTCATGATTTGTTCTGAATGTTGATTTCCCACAGTGACTGCTCCATTGTGTGCCAGATGTGCAAAACCACATTTCGGGCAGGATGTGAACAATGACAGCTGTACTGTTCATAAGACAGTGTGCAAAAATGACAATGTTGAACATCTGGAGTGAAAGTATCAAAAATTCTGAATCTTATGACTGTACATAGACACTGCACAACGCACGCTTGTAACATATAAGTCATTTTGTGGAATTTTCTTTTTTTTTTTAACCATCCTATTTATCCCCCCCTTTCCTACCTCGGTGTCCACTCCTTCTGACTGCTCATCCCCTCCTTCTTTTTTACTCCACTCACCCAGGATCTGCCCCTAGAGTGCTTCTTTCCTCCCTCCTTTACTCTGCACATTGGGGTCTGTCCTGGATTCGGTGGTCTTGGGTGGAGCCATCTTCATCTAGGACCACCGAGGGGTTTTTCTGTTTTCTCCATCTACCCCCTGAGGACGTCGGCATGCAGGCAGCATCCAGAAGGCAGCGTGCTGATGCACACCGTTGTCAAGTGCCCAGACGTCCTCCCCTCCCCAGCTCTTGGCCGCCTGTGCTCCTGGTGCCTGTGCTTCCACTGGCCCCGGAGCGTCGGGTGCATACAGCACCCCAGGAACCCACCCCTTGAGGAGGAGAGCATCCATTGGGATGTTTCAAGTCAGTGGCACGTTTTACAACTGCTGTCATAGACAGTGTGCAATCTAATTCATGCCACAGACTCCAGCCCTAGAAAGCAGTGGCGCCACTGGCCACAACATGACCATGCCTCCAAAACCTCATCTTCCACTTCAAGCAACCCCAATATGTTGTCAGCACTGCAAACACAAGACAACATAAAAATTATATATTGCTATGTAAATTTAGACCACACATCGAGGTGCTGCGAACACTGCATGCTACTGCAAGAAGGGGGTCCCCCGCTGCTAGAGACTTTTGGTTAAGGGGGCCCCGGACACAAAAAGGTTGAAAACCCCTGCACTATAGGATGTTATATATTCCTTGTTCACTCCACGAGTGAACCGAATTTCTCTAAGTCAGAGTGGTGGTTGAAATTGACAAATGCCACCTTGATCTGTGGACAGGGGAACATGTACCAGCTTTATTAATTACAAGGATTTAGCAGGTGACTTTTAGCAATTTACCCGCCATCCCACTCACAAATAAAAATAAAACTGGTCCAATGGATCCTAACATGACTAACAGCCTATTTAATCTCTAGCCATGTGGCTAGTTTTTTTATTTCCTTTACAGATGGCTCGGTAAAGCCATAGGGGAACCCATACTGTACATAACATAACTCTTGATTTAACATTGAAAAATAAACATACCACATTGTGTTAAACTTTATATTCAGAACTTCTATCATATGTTGACAGGGTACAGAATATAGGTGTATTATGATAATACCTTAAGGATTTTACTGTACTGGTAATGAAATGGTCATTGTTTTATGTGGCAGTTCTAATCCTTTGTATTCACAAGGTTTTTAACAGTATAAGCTATACTTTTAGCTTCCATATCTTCTGGCATATCTGTACTTATGAACTTTCTGCAACACTTCACCGGGTGTTCTACATTAGTACCAGAGATTGAATGAATGGCAAGAAGAAATAAATAAATAACAAGATAGTAGACATTTAGTAAGGATAGAAAAGTCCTGCTCTATGTGGCCAACCTAGGCTAGGGTGGAAAAAAGAATAAGGAACAGAGAAAAGATTAACTGTTGTGCTAAAGAAGTTTTATAGCTGGAAAACAAGGAGATAGGAAAGTGTTCCATCAGTCATTTTATTAGGGTGTAGCCTATTTCTGCCACAAACACCCCACAGAAAACAAAGACAGAGGCCATCCTGAAGACTGAGGCCTCATAAGCAGACCACTGGGAAGCTTCCCATAATTGCACCAGAATGGCCCCCATGATTGGACACCTGGGATCTGGCCATTTGGATTGTTCCTTTCTCTACTCTCCCAAGACCTTCCAGACCCTGAAAGAGTGGGTGTCATCTGAGAAGCCCAACACCCTGGAAAACTACAACAGGCCTACTAGGTGCTGCTCCACAACCCCAAACTTGAGTTCTGTGTTTGGCCTCCATGACATAGCATCATATTTGGTCCATAAGGATGGGCAAAGTGTTTTGCCACCCCATGTCCACTCTGCTGGCATGGTAATGTTCCACAGTACAGTAATAGGCTGCTCTGGTCTGGGAGCTATAGCATTACCTATGCACTCCCAGGTGTCACTGTTACTGCCTTACACAGAAAAGGCAGGACTGGTTGTGGAGTTTGGTCCTCCACTGGTGCAAACTCCCTGAATCTCTGCCACTGTGAATGAGATAAGGCATCAGCAGTACTATTCTCAATGCCAGGAACACGGACCACCTTAAAATGAAGATTTAGTAGTATGCATTTTAAAATGAATATTCTCATTAAGTCACCCATTGGGCCTTTGCTCCTAACCGACCATGTATGGTGTGAGCCACTCCCACGTTATTAGACTTGATTATGACCTTTCTTTTTTTGCAGCTGAAGACACCATATGCGTAGGGTCACCACAATTGTGAAGAATTCCAACAGTGTGATCTGCCTCATGAGTCCTGCTGCTGCCCACTAGGAGAGCCACTTCAGGGCATACCATTTGCAGTTGAAGTATGCCCCAAAACATAGCTCCAAGATGCTGCTGTGAACAGTTCCAGCTCTTGGCTGTCTACTGTCTCTGGCCACATTGACACATTGTTAAAATGTGCTACTGTATGAAGGTCCACCACTCCTGCAGATCCTCCCAGAAAGTACTGGTCACCTGCCTTCGATGGTATGGTTTCCAAGGCCCATAACCCAACTTCACCATATGTAGCAAAAAATTCCTAGCCATGAGGATGATCCAACAAGGGAAGTTGAGGTGCCCCATAAGTTGTTGCAACTCTGTAAAGTAACCTTTTTTGCTGCTATGGTGTTTGTCAAAAGGCACATTAGGGAGTCTATTTTTTTGCAAGGCAAGCAGCACTCTTGCTTCATCATATCATTCTCAACACCCAGGAATGTTGTCACTGAGTTGAGAGAATTGACTTTCCCAGTGGCCAGAGATAAACCCAAAAGTCTGCACAGCCCTACGGAGGTGTCCAGTGTCTACCTGCAGACCAGGGAGTGTGCAAGCACATGAAAATGAAGTTGTTTAATTAGTGTACTATAGCTGGTTTGTTCAACTCTTGGGCAGTCACCCAGTACAAGAAGATACTGAAACTTTTCAATACTGCGCAGGCCACTGAGCACCTCATTGGCATGCAATCATCAATATAATTTCGACCTTCGAACTTCATTCCCAAAAGGGTCCTGTCATCAAAGTATACCAGCAGGAGATGGAAAGTTGACTTGATGTCTATTTTGGCCATCAATGCCTACGGCTCAGCCAACCACAATACCTCAACTTCTCTATCAAAGGATGCGTCCTGCACCGTCATGAAGGGAGGAAGGCAATATGGTCATTGACTGAGTCACTGTTCAGGTGCGACAGATGGTTGATCGTGCTGAATTCTCTTGGGGACTTCTTGGAAACTAGGCCAATTGGTAACACATTGAGGTTTGTCAGTGTTGGGGAAGAGTAGGGACTGCTCATCCTCTTCAGCCTGATCTCTTTCTCTAACTTCTCCTGAACCACATGCTGCCTAACTGTCATGGATTTCAGATTATCATCTTCATAACCCACTCATGGGCTAGTGCACAGTATTCTGAACCCTACTGAGAAGCTTGTCACTAAAAAGTGGGCTGCATTGCAGTCCATGTAGCATTCCAATTAAAGTGTAATCTGACCCACCCTTATTAGGGTGGGCATGTTTGCCCTGTTGGGCTTGAACTTCTTCTGAAAGAACTTATTGTTCTCTTTGGGCATTTCAAGGTATTGCCAATGCACCACTGTGTGCCTTTATCCACAAGCTGCATGTTCATTGGTGTACTGACAGAAGAGCAAAACCCCGTCGGCATAATCCCCCCCAGTAACATTTTCGACAAGTTTCCAAAATTTCGCTGTGGGGGACGTGACAGCGAAATTTCACCCTCTTGCTGAGTTTCACCCCCCTCTTCATGTTAACTCCAACTTGGGGTTATCAATAAATAGAAGGAGGGGCATGGGGAGCATAGCCCCTGCATAGGAAGTCCAGGGGGCAGTGCCCCCCGATAGAAAAACAGGCTGACGTCTGACAGGCGAAATTTAGCCTATTGACATTGGAGCTGTTGCTATGCTGAACTTCGACAACATTGTTGTCATGTCAGCATAGGTAAACCATGTTCATGCCAGTACTTACAGTTGTTTTTGGAACAACCCCTCTTACTGAAGCTAAAGCATAGTTGTGGAGGGAACCCCACTACCTTGGCCCTTTGCTGCTAGAGTGTCTTAATTGGCAGACTGCTGTCTGTATGGAGAACCCCTACTTTATGCATAACCTTAACCAACAGTCACATATCCAGAATGTCCCAGTCCAACGACAGGTCATTCTGCATGCGTCGCATGAATTCTTTGTCATCGTCAAGCCACCCATTCCCTGCTTTTCACCTGTGGGCCAACATGAGCTTGTTCGGATAAATGAATAGGTTTAAGCCTTCTTCTGGGACCATATAAATCACTGTATTAAGAAGAACTATGAACCCAGCTAGCCAGTTATTGAAGGCGCTGTCAACCTACACCTTCTTATCATCTTTATTTTTCCTTGCCCTCCACTTGTTTACTGGGGCAGTTCAGCAGAGAGAACATATCCATATACTCCCTTTCCTGGATCTGCTGGTGAACCTTGTTCAATAGGTGGGACCCTACTGGTTTTGTCATGCTTATGCAGGGTCTCTGGGGAATCCTGGCATGGCACCTGTGTTTTGTCACTACCGGCGGCATTTGTGGACACCTGCCTCATTCCTCCCCCTTGCTGCTGGTTCGGAACTAAGGCTGTAAAGCCATGAGCCCCATCATCTTGTCCAGCTTCTCCTGTGTGATGGGAAGCATAACTGGTTAGTGACTGTGCTTGTGACCCAGGTGTGTGGGCTGGAGGGCCTTGTCACTGCCATCTGGCTGACCACCAATGCTCCCTACATGCCTGACAAATACCTAAAGCCTGATTCCTCCAGACTATTATTTATGTATTATTTTTTTTTATTGAGTATTATTTTGTCTCTGGTCACACATAGCCCATTCTTGCACCAGGAATGCAGCAGTAATATGCTCCTAGGAGACAGTTACGTGATGGCTGTCTGAGGGAAAACAGCATGCCTTCATTGCTCCTTGCTCCCCCCCCCCCAAACAAACTCTGATTTTACTCACCCTAGGAGTCTTAACTGAAGCCAAATACAGCACTCTAACCTGCTGGAACATTGCGGTACAAGAATCTGTACCCGGATTATGGAAATAGAAATGAAAAGGCTCCGCTGTGCCACTCTCCTCCTCCCACAGTGGAAAAGGACAAGGCCACAAGGAGGCCTAAACACCAGGCCTCTGGTTCACTCAAGAATCCACCCAGCCACACAGCCCACTCAGAGGAACGATTCCTCAAAATAATGCAGCCTATGCAGGAGACCATCTCTGCCATCTCGGCAGATCTCCAGCAGATCCATTCCTCAGTCAGCTTGCTTTCAATGGAGGTCAGCAATTGAGAGGCACGACTCACTTCTATAGAGAAATGGCAAGGGAGAACTGACTGGGACACCACAAATATGAAATGCAGGGCTAAGAAATTAAAAAACAAATTAGAGGATCTGGAGGGGCGTAATCGGTGCAATAATGTGTTGATTTGTGGACTACCTGAGAAAGAAGAGGGCAATGCCCCAATACTATTTCTTCAGACATTCTGCAATAAAATTGCTGGACCATCACCAAATGGCACCACATATGTTATTGAGAGGGATCATTGCTCACGGCACCCCCCACCTTCTGGCACTCCCCCTTGACCCCTGATTTTTAAGTTATAAAATGTTCAAAACAAGCAGCATATCTTAGCTAAAACTAAAGAGATTCAAGAGCTGTAATGGGAGGGACATAAAATATGGATTACTCAAGATCTGCCACAGACAGTTCAGGCTAAGAGACAAGAACTCCATCCAACTGTTTCTAAGCTGATAACAGCCAGGAAACTGTTCGGGGACAGATACCCAGCTATGCTACAAGTGAAACATGCTGAAAAGTAGGTCTCTTTCGACATCTGGAGCAAGCAGTAATTGAGATAAAGACTCTGCTACCTGACTTCTTGAAGTGAAAGTCCATCATCGATCTAATGGAGTATTTATCTTCTCATGGACGCAGTAAGTATATGGTGACCTTTAACTGCTGTTTCCAGCTTTGTTGTTTTTTCCCTATCCTTCATTGGCCATGGTATGTTATTGGGTTGTTGAACTCTCGTGCCATTGTTTTAAGGGTCTGACTGAGTGAAGTGTCGTTTTGCCACAGATACCTGTGCTGTTACTAAAGCTGCTAACAATGAGTGATGGGCCTAACTACTTGGTACCAGGAACTAAGTTTGCATGTCTGATTCTGCTCCTACTCCATCAGCAGAGGTTCATAAACCCTTTATGCAGTAACAAAAATGACCCTTTTTACCTCCACCAGCGTTAAAGATGGACATGGTTTCCTTTTTTATTATGTTAGTGTGCTTGCGTATTCAACATCTTGTGGCAGTGGAGATTTGGAGGCGCAGTCGCTGTTGGGTGAATGCAGAGTACGCACCAGTAGGTGTGTCCTACATTCCCCAGTCAGTCAGCAGCAGGGACTGACACCCTGTCTGGCTAATGAGGTGAAGAGATCTATCAAAAGGTCTGCTGCAATGAGAGTGAAGCTCTCATGCAGCTTGACCACAGCACGCCTCTCCCCATGTGCAGGCAACATGGTGGCAGTGACTGCCGCTGTTGCCTGTCAACCCCCCTTCCTTTATTGTGTGCCAATGGGGGTGCCCAATCCCCGTAGGCATCATGTAACACCCCTTTTTGATTGCTGAGGTGCCTAATCCTCGGCATCATGCGCCCAACAGTTTCTCTTTGTCAGCAGGTGTGCCAAATCTCCATCGGCATGTATCCTCCCTCCCTCCTCTTGAACTTTGCCAATGGGGAGCCCACTCCGTTAGCATAATGTGGTCCCCCTTCTGTTTTGATAGCCAAGGGGGTGCCCATGCCCCCTCAGCTCCTGCAGCTCCCCTCCTTCCTTGTTTGCCGATGGGGGTGCACACACACACACACACACACACACACACACACACACAGAGGTGGCATGCTGGGTGTCCACCCCAACGTGCCAAAGCACCTATTAAAAACCAAAACGGTCCCCCGATGTCTTTTATTTTTTTCCCCCTGTAAAGAAGGAAACAGTCCCTCAGAGCTCTCCCAGGCCCCTCTCCCACAACCTGCACCCACCTACTGTGCACCCTGCCTCCCCACACCCCCCTCACTCCATACTTACCCCTGGAGTCCAGCACGACGATCCTCTGCACTCTTTAAAGCTGCCTGTGAACTGAGAAAATGCTGGTAAACTGTATAATGGAATGAATAGGATTTTTTCAACTTTGCTGCATATATTAGGCATTTTTTGGAATTTTTGGCACCAAATTTTCAACATGGAGTTTTTGGGACCCCTCCTCATGAATTCTGTCACTGTCATGGCGTTAATCAGCCTTGAAAGGTGATTTCGCAGTCACTGTGTTGAATCATCTTTTGGGACTGATTAACGAAACGACAATGCCAGTGTTCATGAGGTGGCCTCTCAAAAAGCCTATGTTGCAAATTTGGTGGAAAAAATTAAAATAATGACTGTTTTATGAGCGTGTGTTGCGCAGTTGCTACGCAGGCTCATAACTTCACAAATTCGCAATATTTTCATGCCATATTTTCAACCTTGTCATTTTTGTACACCTCCTTGTGAACAGTATAGCTGTCATTTTCCACTTCCTGCCCAAAATGTGTTTCCACACTTCCGACGCACTATAGCACGGTCGCTGTGGGAAATCAATGTTTGGGCCAGATTATGAAAATGACAGTGAGACAGTTCATGAGCAGAGGTCCTAAAATGCCTATGTTGAAAATTTGGTGACGATACTCCATAAAATGACTGTGTTATGAGCGTGCATTGGCAGATTGCACACACACTCATACCATTGAGCATTTGTAATATTTTCACTCTGGATTTTCACCATTGTCATTTTGCCACACCTCTTGATGAACAGTTCAGCTGTCATTTCATATATCCTATCCAAAATGTGTTTTCGCACTTCCGGTGCAGAATAGCGCGGTCGCTGTGCGAAATCACTTTTTGGGATAGTTTGAGAAAATAACAGTAACTCTGTACATGAGTAGAGGTGCTAAAATGCCTATGTTGAAAATTTGGTGCTGAACACCCATAAAATGACTGTGTTCCAAGTGTGCATTGCACATTTCCCACGCACCCTTGTAATTTTGCAAATTTGCTATATTTACATGCCACATTTTCAACACTGGCATCTTTTTATACCTCCTTATGAACTGTATAGCTGTCATTTTTCATATCCTGCCCAAAATGTTTTCCCGCACTGCACTACCAAACCAATGCCAGCACGGCAACATTCGGCATTGACAAATGCTTGTTTTCTCCTAGTGAAGGAAGTTTATGGTTTCTTTCAGCGTTCCTACTAACAGGTTTCCTACAATTGTATATGGGGAAGTCAGACATAAACCAATGTATAACTGTGGCTTAGTTGACTTTGCCTAATTAAAAATACCCAGAATTGTATTAGTCTGAGACTGTTTAAATGGACTGTCAGTTAAATTTAGAAGGACTATCACCCAGAAGATGTGCTAACGGACTATTCCAAGCATAGGGTGCTAAATTCATTTAAATTAGGTAGAAGCAGTGTTTACAGTAAGAAGTTAATTATCTAAGGGTATTTGTTTAAAGTTAAGTCTTATTACTTACTACCTAAGTTTATATTGCTGTTTGCACCAAACAGTTTGCAAGGGGGGAGGGGGGCGATGTCATGATTGTGGTCTCTCTTAGCTTAGCTTTGTAAACATCGCCTGACGGTGTATTGAAGCTGGTACAGCTAGTTAGAGCTGGAGTTAAATAGAGTAGATTTATATGTGTTTTAATGTTATTCATGTTGGGTTTTTTGTGGGGGGAGGGGTGAGTTTGGGAGGGGGATATTGCTATTAATGTCGTACTTCTCTGTACTACAGATGTCGGGGGGGGGGGGGGGAATAAGTGCTGCACTAGTATGACCCTTCAGTCACTTATCTGTGTCCCATGGGGCAGCTGGTGGTTCCTGTTTATAGGACCTCAGGACCAATCTTTGACTAGCGAAATGGGAAACCCTTACACTTTCATCAGCTGGAACACTAAAGCAGCACAAGACAGGTGTAAGAGGATAGTAATTCTATGCCATCTCTAACACCTCAAAGCAGGAATAGTTTATTTACAAGAGACACATATTCAGAGGGAAGATGCCTCACTTTTCTGGAGAAACTGGGTTGGGTAGGTTTCCAGCTCTGTTACCTCCTCAAATTGGGGAGGGGTTGCAATATTAATTTCTAAAACAGTCCCTTTTAAATTGGTACATGAATGCTGGGATTCCAATGGATGTTATACAGTATTATTCTTCAGGGTATCTTAGAATCTTATCCAGTCTTGTTGGGCCCTGTTTACGGACCAAACATGGACTCTCCTCAATTTTTCACTCAGGTGCTGACCTTACTTGTGTCAGACCCCACTAAATTAACTATTCTGGGAGGAAACTGGAATTTGGTTCCCCAGACTGACCTGGATAGATCAGATCACAGGAAACTAGGACTAATTCCAGTTCAACAGGCCCTGAGAGATCTCATGAAGGGCACTGGGACCATAGATGTTTGGCATATCTTAAACCCCACAGAAAGACAATACACCTATTTTTCCCTTCCACATAGCACATTTTCCTGGACTATTTTCTCATCAGTTCCTTTGGCCTCCTAGGCATTTTGAATACCATAATACATGCTAGGGTCTCGTTAGATCACTCAACCATCAGCATTGCTTAACTGTTGGGGCCTGGGATCAAGCAAAACTCTATATGGCATTTAAATATCCAGCTCTTACAATCCCCTTCATCCCTTGCTCATAGCCAAGACTTTATTACCTCTTTCCTGGAGACTAATATGGGCTCTGTGAATAGATTAGATACCATGTGGGCTGCCTTCAAGTGTGCCCTGCGAAGTGAGTTTATATGTCTAGCAGTAATCCGGAACCATAAAGCCCAGGATCAACTAGATTCACTGCTTACTGAAATCACCCTCTCAGAACACTTTCTCTGTCATTCCTCCAGTGCATCAGACTAAGCTAACCTGCACCGCTTGAAAGCACAGTTTTCTGACCTTATGGCACAGAAGGCTGAGCTTGCCTTGCATCATACTAAATTAAAGTACCTAGAATCTGGGGAAAGGGCCAACAAACATTTAGCACGCAGGTTATGGCAAGTGGAAGCCACAAGGCTTATATCCAGTCTCCACCCATCAAGAGGTGAAGCTGTAATCACCGACTCCAAGGAAATAGCTTCTGTTCACGGGAGAAATTTCCAGGATCTCTGTTTGGTGGATACAGTATCCTGTCCTCCTGATCATGCTGATTCCTGCAGTGTCAGTGGCTCAGTAGGTAGCACACTCGCCTTTGAGGCTGGGAGATCAGAGGGCTGTGGGTTCAGTTCCCACATCTGGCACTTGGGTTAATATCCCAGTACTGACACTGTAATGCAGCATGAGAGGGGTGTTGCACTTCTGAGGTGCCGTCTTTCGGATGAGACATTAAACCGAGGTCCCATCTGCCTGGATTGGTGGTAGTTCAGGTGGATGTTAAAGATCCCATGGCACTTATCGAAAAGAGTAGGGAATTTCCTGTGTCCTGGCCAAATTCCTCATTCACTATAAATACCACCAACAGCTTAATCTGGTTCAAGGTCAGTTGGCATTCATCTGTATCCCCCTCCCCCGGGTCATGCCTGAAAATAGGCAGGATTTGTCTAGTGCACTTACCCGGTCAACAAAAGCTAAATAAATAATAAATAATGCTATTGCAGGATATTTAAACTCTGCCAATCTTTCCCAGCTACCTCCCACCACTATGGTACCCTTGGGCACCTGGATAGGGTTAGGTGAAAGGCAACAGGCAATCAAACAATTACCCTTGGATAAGGCCCCTGGACCAGATGGCATCTATAACAACCTATATAAGTCCTGTCTCTCTCAGTTATCCCCTTTTAGTGCATGTTTTCAATTTCTGGTTTGAGGAAGGGGTGACTGACTTTACTTTTTAGAGGCCTTGATCACTCTTATCCCAAAACCAGGAAAAGACCCCCTATACCCCGAAAATTACTGCCCTATATCATTATTCAATACCGATGTAAAAATCCTAGCTAAAATTCTGGCTAGTCACCTTGCCCCGATTATGGGAGAGGTTACTAGCCATGGACAAGTGGGCTTTATGTTGGGGAGGGTATCAGGAGACCAGATGAGGAAATTGCTTCACCTTGTTTTGGTGTCCAGGAAGTCTGATAGGCTAGTGGCTCTGGTCTCCCTCGATGCCAAAAAAGCATTTGATTAGGTCTCCTGGGACTTCTCTTAGCATTCCTTCATCACTTCAGTATTCCTCCTGATTATATTAAATTGGTCCAAATGTTGTACACTTCCCCTACAGCCTAGGTTTGGTGTAAGGACTGTCTCTCTAATCCTTTTCCTCTCCAACGTGGCACCCGGCAGGGCTGTCCACTCTCTCCTCTGTTATTTAACTTCTACCTGGAACCCTTGATCTGCAGAGTAATTAATTCCCCTGTTCTGAAAGGCATCCAGGTAGAGGGTAAACAATATACACTCTCAGCCTATGCTGATGACTTGCTACTAAGACCCACAAGGTACTATCCCCATCCTGTTAGCGGAAATAGGTGACTTTTCTAAAGTATCCTTTTATAAATTAGATCTCTCCAAATCTAAGATTCTCCCCCGGAATACTGAATAGCTGAACTATCCAAGCTGATCTGAGTGATCTGGGTCTTTCTTGGAAGCCCAATTCACTGACATACCTGTGTATTAAAGTCTCTCGAAGTATCTCTGCTATGGTCAAAGAAAACTTTACCAAGTTGCTACACACTTTAAACTTGGACCTAAACAGATGGGATGCCATTCCTCTCTCCCTTTGGGGGCAGATCAGCATTATCAAAATGAAACTGCTACCCCGCCTATTGTATTGGACGGGCATGCTGGGTTTCTTCTTCCCTAAAATATGGTTCACTTGGCTCCAAAGGACCCTTAAAGGATACCTAAACAACATTTTGACAACTATTCAAAAATCTGACTCTGTAGGTGACTAAAGGAAAGACTGCTGCATTCATTAATGCTAAAACTACATTTATATAATTTACCTAAATGTGGTTCCAGAGCATTTGAAAATTGTAAAATCAGCCTTCCAATTTCAAAAAAACTATCTTACCTGCTTCTGAAAATAGCCACCAAATGTGTTAAGTGATGACATCATTGGAGCCAACGTCAGAGAGATATATATCTCTCTATAGTGCTAACTAGTTCTTTTTTCCCTTTGTATAGAATTGTTTCACCCACATGGTCAAAACCATGTGCATTATTTTGTATAATACACATGTTAGGCTATGGTTCTGTTCATTTTGTTTACTTTAACATGCTGAAAATGTGTTTAAATCCAACCTACTTTCTCTGTGGCAAACCACAGTGCAGTACAAATCTTGAATAACCTGGTGGTCTAGTGATTATGGTGGATCCAGGATGCTACAATAGGGGTGATGGGGTGGTCAACATACTTAATATGCACTTTTTAATGTTTTTATTAAATCTTTATACTTTTTGCTATTATTCTTTTCTAGTATGTTTTTGACAGAACCAACAAGTGTAATCCATAGCTTGAATGTAAACATTTGTACGCTCTATAAATCAAAAGTGAAATGCAGCAGCAGCAAGCAAGTACGTTGCAATGTGGTGGGGGGGGGGTTGCAGCCACACCTTTCACCACCCCCTAGATCAACCACTTTTTTGTAGCAATGATCTTGTGTAGTCCTATGTTAGAGTTCATACTTTTTATGAAAATGAAATATATGCATGTTTTGTCTTCTTTTTCCATGGGAAATAATAATAATAAGAAGAATCAACATTATATAGTGCTTTTCATACACATTGTATCCCAAAGTGCTTTACAAGCAATACTAGACTGGTAGTCAAGTGAATGAACATGTAGTGGCAGCCATTTCATAAATTAATATCCACACACAGCCTTGGAGAATTGCATGAACTGGTTTCATGGGAAGGGGAATGTTGGCCAGGACAATTGGGTCAGGTAGTGATCAACGTGCTGGCAGCCCTTCATCTTATTTTTTCACAGTAATCTGCTCATGTTTCTCTCCTTCTGTCTTCCCCCTTCCCCGAAAATAGCAGTGCCTTGCAAGAGTGACCTTCTCAGTCCCCCTCTGGTATTCCTTCTTCATGACTCTTCCTCACATCGAAAACTGGTGAGCTCATCACTTTTCTGCATCATGAATGCAAGTAGTACAGTCCCCATTTTATTTTGACATTTCAAATATAAACGTATCTTTCCCATAAGTCAGGCTGGTAGCAGCAGGGAACAAAGGGAATGATGGGCTTTCCTATCCTTAAAAGATCTAGGCTACCTTTGATTAGGCACTTTTAAATGATGAGTGTGCGTATCATTATGCATGTTATTTATTAGTGCCTAATCATAGGTGACTTAGCTCTTATATGGGTAGGAAAGCTTATTTTTCCACTTGTGCCATGCTGCTATCAGCCTGACTTACCAGAAGATCATGTTTATTATTAATATGTAAAAATAACACAGGAGACTGTACTAACCACATTCATGATGCAGAAGGTTAGTGAGCTCACCAACTTTTGGTGTGGGGAGCAGGTGAGAAGAATGAATGCCAGAGAGGGACTAAAGAGGCCATTCCAGCAGGGTATGGCTATATTCAGGTTAAAGACAGGAAGGAAGACGTTGAGCAGATCACTATAAGATCTGAATTGTGGGGCTGCCAGCATCGTGATCTCTACCTGACTGTGGATGACAGCAGCTAGAAATAACAAATACTCTAATTAGCAGGGCTGCACCTAAACTGTTACTTGAATTCAGTGTAGGGAGATTACCCTTGGGTGTTGGGGGGTGTTGATGTTTGTTAGGACAGTATTGAGGGAGTTGTGTATAGCTCATTCAAGATTTGGAAGGGTGGTAGCCAGTCAACTTGCATTGTGGAGTAGAGCACAGAAAAGTACTGGAGAAGAATTGTTGGGAACTCTCCTGTGGGGTTCTGTAGATCACAGGTAAAGGAGTAGACTGACACTGGAAGGCGGACGGATTCACTCAAGGTATTAGTATGCCTCTCCTGCTAATAATATTGTTATCCATTATAAGTGCAGCCCTTTTGAGGGCATGAACAGCAGTTTTTCTGGTGGGTCATGAATGCTTATTTCTTGGCCCTCCAGACCTAGTTGCTGGTTAATGAAGCGGGGGAAAAAAAAACACAACAGGGGAACTGTACATACTACTAACACTGTGCAGAAGGGTGGTGATTCACTCAATGTTTACTGTGGCAGCAGAAGGCAAACATTGAGAAAGTGGACTGGAGAGTGATTTGGGAGGCATTTTTTAACAGTGCCAGATGATGGTGCCTAATGGAATAGGTGTGGACAACTCTCTGAGGTACAAGATTACAGTATGAGGTGTGATACTTCTCTGCATGAGACCGTAAACACATATGCGGCCCCAGGCTGTACTAAGGACAGGGTATAGATGGTGGGGTGTTCAGCAGAAGGCAGGCTAGGTGCAAGGGGCTCATGTGGAAAAAGACAGCCTTATTTGTGGATTAACAAGAGAGCATGAGCTTTAGAATTGAACCAGACCAGTACTTTACTGTGTAACCCTGAGCAAGTCACTAAATTTCCTTGTTCTCCAAGGCCACACCTGTAAACAAGCTTTCAGCTTAGTGTGTCTTTCTTGTCTAACAAAAAATCAAAATTCAAGGCATCACATAACCACTAGATCATCAGGTATTTGAAATGTTGTACTGTACTGCGGTTTGCCAAAGAGAAAATCAGCGGGATTGCAAAACATTTTCAGCAAGTTAAAGTAAACAAAATGAACAAAATCACAGCCTAACGTACTGATCAAAATATTCCATGAGTTAACACATGGCATTGATCATTCTGTCACAACAATTCAAAACAAAGAGGGGAAAAAGAACTAGTTAGCACTATAGGAATCTATGTGAGTCTCTGTCACTGACTCCGATGATGTCATCATGACTCATCACTTAACACACTTGGCAGATATCTTAGGGAGAAGCCAATGCTGTTTTTTGAAAGTGAATGGCTGATGTTTACATTTTTCCAAAGCTACAAAACTGCATTTATGTTATTTACATAAATGCAGTTTTAGCATGAATGTAAACAGCAGCTGTTACTTTACCTTGCTATGAAGCCAGACATTGGAGTTTGCAGTTTTAAAAAACTGCATGTTTATGTAACCCCGCTACCCCGGTTACTAGAACCCTAGTTAGAACTAGTGGCAGGCAGGGACAGGCAGCTAGTGAAACTCCAGTTAAATGGATTTCTCTGTGTCTTGCTCTGTTTTCAGTCTCTGCTGAGCTGGGGCTATGACATCATTTTAGAACTGTCACAGCTGCATAAGCCACATTGGAATGTTGCAGCAGGGAGTTAGGCTAGAACATTGTTTTTTTTTTCAGTCAGTCTGTGGGAGTTCTGAAGTAGGCTCAAGAGAGAGAAGGATGTAGATCCTTTAGTGCAGTGAAGGGAGGGGGTGCCCTGCAGGGGCAGGCCTCCTGCCCTCAGCTCTGATAAAGAGCTACCTTAGGGTGTGTGCTTCCACCATAAGAAAGGCACAAAGAACCAGCTCCCAGGGGCAATCCCCTGGCCTGGGAAAAAAGAAGAAGCTGCCTGATGGAGAGTGCTGGGGCACTACCGTATTGAGAAATAGAGATTCCTACAGTGTTTTGGACACCTGCAATGTGGAGGGTGAAGAAACTTTGACAAAAGGCCAGTGTCATTCACCAAAACAGTGAGTAAATAAGTCTCTGTGACTGTGGGTTAGTCAGGATGCCAAGTTCAGGGCTTATGGGACAGTGAGACAGTAATGACTGTTGTATGTGGGGGGTCTTCAGGTAAAGACAGTTACTGCATTACAAAGCCATGTACAGTCTGCACTACAGTAGCCAGTGAAGTGTGTTTAAGCAAAGGAATGGCTGGGTATGGGTCTATGGAACAAGAGGAGGGAGACCCCCCCACCTGGCGTAACAGGTATTGCTTCTAGTCTCTGGATTACCTTGGGTACCCCTGGTCAGAGTAGCCAAATCTAGCCAATGTGCCGAGAGACACATTTCTCCCCGAGCGCAGGTTACATTTAGATACAATTTAATACCTTTTCGTGGAAGAAAAAGTGGTCCGCAGGGCCTATGGTAAGCTTACTGCCCCTAAATTACAAGGTGGCCTGGCACTCCCCTCCTTCTTCACCTATTATAGAGCCCAGCATATTATCAAGTTAGCACTCTGGGTAACTAGGACAGTCCCACAGGGGCTTCATGTATATACTCTCTTATGGCTTGAAATCAAAAGATCTCTAGAAAACAAACTTCACTGTTCCTTATCAGCCCTTGCTTACTCGTACCCCTCCCAAATTCCCCAGCCTTTAAGAAACTCCCCAATTGGATGGTCACTAAAGGCCCTCCACCAAATCTAGGTCCACCTATTGGTGAACTGGCATGGGTCTCTTGAGCAGCCCATCATAGGCAACCCTAATTTCCAGATTGGCAACCGCCCTATCCCACCCTCCTTCTGGCCTCCTCTGAGGGCATGTACTCTTTCTACATTCTTGATTGACGCTGAAATAATTCTCTTTCCCTCTTTCCAGCTTCAGTTACAGGTTCCACATAGAGATTTCTTTAGATTTCTACAAATTAAGGAGGCAATTCTTTCCTTTTTGGGATGCAAACCTTGGCCCTTCCCACCCAGTGAAGAACTATCTTCACTCTTCAAAGTGGCTGACCAGTCACATGCAGTCTCTAAAGTATATAAATATCTGCAATCTTTGGACTCCCACCTTCCCTCTGGTATTTGTTACTATTAGACTCAAGAATTGTCTCCCTGCTGAAGTAACTGTTTGGAAGAAGGTATGGCATTCAGTTTATAAATTTGTTAAGCAGGATGAGCTTTGGCTTATCTGGTTTAAGTTTATGCACAATCTCTACTATAACCTGTCAAAGCTTAGTAAGATGAATAAGCTCCCCTCCCCATTATGTTTGTATTGTGGAGACACTCCTGTGACTTTATATCATCTGTTATGGAGCTTACCCAAGTCTCAAACCTTCAGGAACTTCATTAAACAGGTACTTGACCCACTCTTGGGCTTTGGACCTCTCTTTATCCCAGAGAGTTGTCTCCTAAATATATTCCCTTCTGGAACTCCCAGAATAAGAAAAGCCCATCTTGCTTTGATAGTGGCCACAGCAAAACTGATTATGTGGAGGCACTGGATAGAGTAATCCCTCCCCCTAGTGATGGAATGGTACCATGAAGCAGTACTCGCAATCCAACTTGAGAAGCACATAGCTCGTATGTACAATAGACCTCAGGTCTTCCAAGTTATTTGGGAGCCCCTTTATACCCTGTTATCATTATGGAAACTATAAGCTGTTATTTTCCCTCTATCAGGACTTAGCACCCTCCTTTGTTGATGACTCCTGGTGCTGGCAATGGGGGAGAGGGAGAGGGGATGGGGTTTGGGTTTTGGATTTAGGGAGGGGGTTGTCTGTCTTGTTAGTATGCTTGTGCATGTTTTGTATGTACATGCAGCCTACTTTTGTCATTTGATTTGCCTTATACCATGGACTGCTTAAAACTTAATAAAATACATTAAATTAAAAATATGCTCTTAGGAACATTATATTAATAGTAATGTATTCTTAGAAACCCTTATATGCTGCTTAATTGTTGACACTCAGGCTATATGGTCTTGAGGCAAGGTTTTTCGCTCCCCAAGGACCCAGCCATCCATATTGGCAACCTGTTAACGCATCCCTTATTATGACACAGAAAGAACCATGCCATCTGCCTATATGCAGTCAGAAAGGTCCACACAGCATCAGTACTAAACATTATATCACTTTTCTGGTAACCTATGCCTCAAAATCATCCTTAGTAATCTAGAGGAAATGCAGCATGTATAACTTGGCTGTCCTGTTAGGGCTGAGGGCTGCAGACTGCCCCCCAACTTAGCTCGAACTGTTGCAGGTAGGTGGCCCACTAGAACCTCCATGTGGCAGTCGGTGTCTTGGTCCCCACCCAAACAAGCTTGCTGTAGATGTGAAAATAAAGAGACTATATTGAAATCCTTGGGCCCCATTGCACTGCCCAAAACGGCAGGGAATATACCTTTACCTGGAGATGGAAGGGAGTTGCACTGGCTATGATATTCAATGTCCCAGCAAACACACAAGTACAATGGGGTCATTGCTGAACTGGGAAAAATATTGACTGGAACAAGTCAAGTGACCGACTTGTTTAGAGGTTAAGATTCTTTTGGCTGCAACAATGCATTCACTTGCAGCTACAAAGCTTCACTTTTTCCTGGCCATTTACTCTTGAATTGAAAGCCTATTTAAAGCATCAGAGTAATACTTTTTGTTCAGACAGTTCATGCGCTGTGTAAAAACTCTTCATGAATAGATTATACTTTTTACAGTTTAACAAAAGCTCATCCCAGGGCTAGCAAAGCTCATCTCAGGGCTAGCCAAGGTGGGGGTGATCAGGTGGCTGACTCAGTGTTACGAACATACGAACATACGAAATTTGCCAGCAGATAATGGCCTAGAGGTCTATCAAGTCTCCTCGAATGTGCAGCTAGCACCCCTTATTCTGCAGCTGCCCCTCCCTTCCACCCTTTCCCTTCATTAACCCTCCCCCTTGTCCTGTCCCATTCTCATGTGAAGCAGTCCACTGTTCTACTGCATATCACCTCTGCAGGTAACGCATTCCACCCAGCCACCACCCTCTCTGTAAAAAAGTGTCTCCTCATCTCCCTTCTGAACCTTCCTCGCTCCAGTCTCATATCATGGCCCCTGGTGGCCCTCCTCTCCCTTACTTTGAACAGCCCCTCTGTACCCGTCTTGTTTATTCCTTTCATGTATTTAAAGGTTTCAATCATGTCACCCCTGTCTCTCCTCTCCTCCAGTGAGTACATGTTCAACTCCTTCAACCTCCTCTCGTATGATAAGTCCCCCAGACCCTTGATCATCTTTGTCGCACTGCACTGCACCCCCTCCAGTAACTTAATGTCCCTCTTCAGATACGGACGCCAGTACTGCACGCAGTACTCCAGGTGTGGTCTAACTAATGACCTATACAGTGAAAGAATCACCTCCTCCCTCCTCGAGGATATACCCCTTGCAATACAACCCAGCATTTTGTTGGCCTTTGCAGCTGCCTTCCTACATTGTGTCGAGTTGTTCATTGACCCTGTAATGAGCACACCCAGATCCTTCTCCTCCTCTGTCTGGGCTAGCTGCACTCCCCCTAGCTGGTAACTCCTCATAGAAACATAGAAACATAGAATTTGACGGCAGATAAGGACCGCTTGGCCCACCCAGTCTGCCCATTTCCCTACCTACTGGATAAGCTGCAGATCCTAGTTAACCAGCAGCCTACTTCTTCCTACCCCTAACCCCCAGAACTGCCTTATGACTATCCCATGCATGCTTGAATTCCACCACTGATTTTGACTCCACAACCTCCTCCGGAAGGCAGTTCCATGCATCCACAACCCTCTCTGTGAAAAAATACTTCCTTAAATTACCTCTGAGCTGCCCCTCTATCTTCAAATTGTGCCCTCTTGTTCTTGCACACCTCTTTTTTTGAAAGATGCTACCCTCTTGGACTTTGTTGATTCCCTTGAGGTACTTGAAAGTTTCTATCATGTCCCCCCTCTCCCTCCTTTCCTCGAGGCTATACATATTAAGCTCCGTAAGTCTCTCTCCATATGTCTTCCTGTGCAGACCCTGCACCATTTTAGTTGCCCTCCTCTGGACAGCTTCCATCCTGTCTATGTCTTTCCGGAGATTAGGTCTCCAGAACTGCACACAGTACTCCAGATGGGGTCTCACCAGCTGTCTGTACAGAGGGATAATAACTTCCTGTTTTCTACTGGTGATGCCTCTCCTTATGCATCCCAGTATCCCACCAGCCATCCTTGCTGCCCTCTCACATTGCTTGCCCATCTTTAGGTCATCTGATATGACTACCCCTAGGTCCCTCTCCATTTTTGTTGTTGTTAGAATCTCACCCCCCATTATGTACTCTTCCCCTTGGTTTTTGTTTCCCAGGTGCATTACCTTGCACTTCTTAGCATTGAATCTAAGCTGCCATACATTTGACCATTCCTCTAACCTTGCCAGTCCCTTCTCATCCTTCCCACCCCACCCTGTGTCATCAACTCTGTTGCAGATCTTAGTGTCATCTGCAAAGAGACATATTTTCCTTCCAGTCCTTCTGCAATGTCGCTTATAAAGACATTGAAGAGGACCGTCCTAATACTGAACCCTCATGGTGCCCCACTAGTAACCCTCCTTTCTTCTGAGTGGACTCCATTTACTATTACTCTCTGTGTCCTATTCTCCAGCCAATTCTTTACCCAGGCTGTCATCTTGGGACCCACCCAGGCTGGCTAACTTGTATATTAATCTTTTGTGTGGGACTGTGTCAAATGCCTTGCTAAAGTCTAGGTAGGCCATGTCCACAGCCCCTCCCTGATCTACTACTTTGGTCACTCAGTCAAAGAAATCTATCAGATTCGTCTGGCATGACCTTCCGCTGTGAATCCATGCTGCTTGAGTGTCCTGTGCCCTTCTGGACTCTAGATACTCGACAATTCTTTCCTTTAGAAGTGATTCCATCATTTTCCCTATCACTGAGGTTAAACTAACAGGTCTATAGTTTCCTGCCTTGCCTTGCTCCCACTTTTGTGAAGGGAAATCACATCTGCCTCCTCCAGTCCTCGGGTACCACCCCATCCTCCCATGATTTGTTAAAAGGGTAGTCAGTGGTGTCACTAGTTCCACCTTAGTTCTTTTAGAATTCTGGGATGAATCCATCAGGCCCCATTGCTTTGTCCACCTTCAGTTTTAAGAGGTCTTTCAGAACCCTTTCTTCTGTAATGGGCTGGTATCAACTTCTGTATCCAGCGTGTTACTACTGTTTGTTTATGTACTCCCTCTTCCTTTGTAAATACTGAGCAAAAATATTTGTTTAGTATCTCTGCCTTTCACAGTCTCCCTCTGCCCACCTCCCACCCCTTTTGTTAAGCCTCACTATCCTCCTTGGTCTTCCTTCGCTCCCTGGATGTACCTATAAAAGGTTTTATCCCCTTCTAACTGAGTTGGCTATCTTTTCCTCAGTTTGGGCCTTTGCTGTTCTGACTGCCTTCCCAGCCTCCTTTTGCTTTTAACTGATACAGTTCTCTGTCCTGCTCCTTCTGGATTTCTGTACTTCCTGAATGCTTTCTTTTTCTTGAACCTTCACTGCCACTTCCTTTGAGAACCATAGTGGTTTCTTACATCGTCTTGTTTTGTTTATTTCTTCACACAAGGCTCGTTACCTCTGTGATGGCAGTTTTATTATTCCTATTGTTCTTCCACCCCCTCCTTCCTGCCCATTTGCTAGTGCATTCTTGAGGCACTCACCCATTTTGGCAAAGTCAGCCCTCCTAAAGTCCAGTACTTTTGTCTTTGTATGGCTTGACTCTATTGCTGTGTTTATTGTGAACCATACTGTTCGATGGTCGCTAGTTCCCAGATGGCTACCCACTTCTACATCTGTAATCCTCTCTCCATCTCCATTTGAGAGAATCAAGTCTAATATTGCTCCCTCTCGAGTGGGCTCCAGTACTAGTTGTCTAAGGCATGCCCCCTGTAGGGCATCTAGAATAACTGCACTCTTCAGTGGCAGCTGCAACTGCACTCCAGTTAACATCCGGCATATTCAGATCACCCATCAGCAATATCTCCCTTTTCCTGCCATTCTAAGTATACTTCTATCATTTCCTGTCCATTTCCTCCCCTGAGAAGGTCTGTATATAACCCTATGCGTGTTGTGGTGCCATTGCCTGTCTCAAATTTCTACCCACAGTGCTTCTTCTCCTCCCTGTTTACCTTTTTGTTCTATTGCTTTTATTCCTTCCCTTATGTAAAGAACTATTCCTCCTCCTCTTTACCTCCTCCTGTCCCTCCTGTAGACACTGTATCCTGGTATGTTTATGTCCCAGTCATGGTTTTGTGTGTACCATGTTTCTGTGACTGCCACACTATCCAGATGTTCGTCCTCCATCAAGGCCACTAATTCAGGAAGCTTGTTACCCAGACTACGGGCATTAGTACTCATTGTTCTCCGTTTTTTGATGGCTTTACCTTCTGTTGCAGCATCCCCCACTGATCCTCCTTGGGTTCTTTATCCCAAAATGCAGCACCTTGCACTTTTTGGCATTAAAGCCCAGTTGCCAGGTGTCTAACCAGGTTTCAAGCTTTGCCAGATCATCCTGTAACCCCTGCCATCCCCCTAGGTCATCCACCACCGCGCCTACCTTGGTATCATCAGCAAACAGACTGATCTTGCTCTTGATGTCCCATGATATGTCTGCAATGAATATCCCAAACAACACTGGTCCCAACACTGAGCCCTGTGGAACACTGCTCATCACTGCCCTTGGGTGTGAGAGCTTCCCACCCACCACCACCCTCTGTTGCCTTCCCTGCAGCCAGTTTCCTACCCATCTCACCAGCTTTGCACCCACCCTGTGCCTACTAACTTCCTTCCCAGCCTTCCATGTGGCACTGAGCTCGATGCCTTACTTGAAGTCCAGATACAGGACATCCACTGCATGGCCCCTGTCCAGTTGCCTAGTTACCCAGTCATAGAACTCTCACCAGGTTGGTTTGGCAGGATCTGCCACTTATGAAGCCATGCTGTCTGCAGTCCTGTAGTCCTTTGGCCTCTAGGAGGGCCACCAGCCTCTCCTTCAGATAGTCTCCATTAGTTTACCCATGATGGATGTGAGGCTCACTGGATCTGTAGTTTCGGTTCATCCTTGGGCCACTCTTGTGGAGGGGCACCACATGAGCCATCCTCCAGTCCTGAGGTACACACCCCAAATGTAGTGAGGCATTAAATAGGTCTGCCAAAGGTCCTGCAAGGACCTCTGCCAGCTCCTTCAGTACCCTGGGGTGGATGCCATCTGGGCCTGGCGCCTTGTCCACCCTCAGTGCCTTCAAACCCTCTAGAACTCTGCTCTCCTGGTGGTCCTGCACCAATGGGTGCGGGAGCTGTGTATGACAGCGGTGGTCTTCACTTCAAAGAAAACCACCGCTGTCATGCAGAGCACGCCACGCCCCCACATCACGCCCGTTCCCCAAAGCTTTGGTGCCATGCTGAGCCCACCCAGGGTGGCAAACCTCCAGCGTTGTTTGCCGGCAGGGGTGCCACAATCATCGTTAGCTCCTCGGCCCCCGGCCATCTTCTGCCTTGTGAAGCCCCACCAGTGTATCGCGTCATGTTGTCAGCCGGACGGGTGCCCAACTCCCTGGCGGCTCCAAGGCCCCCCAGCTATCTTCTCTGCCATGCTGGGAGCACAACCTAGATGGCAAATGTCCGTGTCATCAATTTAAAAAACAAACCTGTAAATTAAAACCGTCCCATGTAGTCTCTCCGCTCCCCTCCCAACCCCACCCACCCACTGCACACCCTGCCTCCACACCCCACCCCATACTTTACCTCCGAGCTCGGCGCAATGATCTTCGGTGAACTGGGGAACACGTCCTGCACTCTTCAAAGCCGACCACTAACTGAGGAAATGCCGGTAAGCTGTATAATGGGCTAGATGGGGTTTCAACTTATTGCATATCTCAGGCATTTTAGAATTTTGACCAGATTTTAACATGGGGTTTTGGATCCTTCTCTGAATGCTGTCACCAGTCGCGCGTGGTTCGGGCCCGAGGGTGATTTCGCAGTCACTGCTCAGTCACTGCACAAAATCACCCTTTGGGCCTGAATACCATGCAGTGACATCATTAATGAGAAGGGGTCCCAAACCGTTGAAAATTTGGTGCAATCATTCCAAAATGACTGTTTTGACGTGCTACTTAGCGTTCCTATGCAGGCTCGTAGTTCAGCGAATTTCATATTTTCACCCAGATTTTCAACATTGCAATTTTACCATGCCTCCTTATGAGCAGTACAGCTGTCATTTTCACATCATGCCCAAAATGTGTTTCCACCCATGTAGCGAACAATGGCATAGTCGGTGTGCGAAATCAATGTATGGGACACATTAAGAAAATCATGGTGACACTGTTCATTAGCAGAGGTCTTAAAATGGCTATGTTGAAAATTTGGTGAAAAAATTCCTTAAAATGACTGTTTTACGAGCGTGTTTTGCGCAGTTCCTACGCACACTTGTAGGTTTGCGAAAGTTCAATATTTCCACTCCAGAGTTTCAACATTACCATTTTACCACACCTTCTTATGAGTAGTACAGCTGTCATTTTTCACATCCTGCCCAAAACGTGTTTCCGCCCATGTAGCGTACAATGGTGCAGTCAGTGTGCGAACTCAATGTATGGGACATATTAAGAAGATCACAGTGACACTGATCATGAGCAAAGGTCTTAACATGGCTGTGTTGAAAATTTGGTGAAAAAATTCCTAAAAATTACTGTTTTACGAGTCTGCGTTGCGCAGTTCCTATGCACGCTCGGAAGTTTGCGAATTTTCAATATTTTCACTCCAGATTTTCAACATTGCTGTTTTACCACACGTCCTCATGAGCAGTACAGCTGTCATTTTTCACATCCTGCCCAAAACATGTTTCTGCCCATGTAGCGCACAATGGCGCAGTCGGTGTGCAAACTCAATGTATGGGACACATTAAGAAAATCACAGTGACACTGTTCATGAGCAGAGGTCTTAAAATGGCTGTGTTGAAAATTTGGTGAAAGAATTCCTACAAATAACTGTTTCACAGTGATCGTTCTGCAGTTCCAACGTCATTGCGTGAAGTTCTGCGAATTTCAATATTTTCACTCCAGATTTTCAACATTGCCATTTTACCACACCTCCTCATGAGCAGTACAGCTATCATTTTCACATCTTGCCCAAAATGTGTTTCTGCCCATGTAGTGCACAGTGGCGCAGTCGGTGTGCGAAATCAATATATGGGACACAGTAGGAAAATCACAGTGATGCTGTTCATTAGCAGAGGTTTTAAAATGGCAATGTTGAAAATTTGGTGAAAAAATTACTAAAAATGACTGTTTTACAAGTGTGCATTGCGCAGTTCCTACGCACGCTCGTAAGTTTGCGAATTTTCAATATTTCCACTCCAGAGTTTCAACATTGCCATTTTACCCACCTCCTCATGAAAGTACAGCTGTCATTTTTCACATCCTGCCCAAAACGTGTTTCCGCAGATGAAGCACATGGCTAGTCGCAAGCGTAACTCAGTGTATGGGACAATTAAGAAAATCACAGTGTCACTGTTCATGAGCAGAGATCTTAAATGGCTATGTTGAAAATTTGATGAACAAATTCTAAAAATAACTGTTTTATGGCGTGCGTAGTGCAGTTCCTCATGCGCTCGTGGCTGCGATTTTCAATATTTTCACTCCAGATTTTCAACATTGCCATTTTACCACCTCCTTATGCACAGTACAGCTGTCATTTTCATATCCTGCCCCAAACGTGTTTCCACCCATGTAGTACAATGGCGATTGAGTGTGCAAAATCAATGTATGGGACACAGTAAGACAATCACAGTGACACTGTTCATTAGCAGAGGTTTTTTAAATGCCAATGTTGAAAATTCGGGTAGAAAAATTCCTAACAATGACTGTTTTATGAGCGTCCGTTGCTTGGTTCCACGCTTTTCGTAGGTTCGCAATTTTCAATATTTCCACTCCAGATTTTCAACATTGCCATTTTGCCACACATTCTTATGAGCAGCACAGCTGTCATTTTTCACATTCTGCCCAAAACGTGTTTCCGCCTATGTTGCGCACAATGGGGGTAACAAAAAGGTCATGCTGAAAATTTATTGTGCAAATACCAGCAATCGCACAGGGCATTAGGGTAAAGCACCATACGTGCCAAACACCACTGCAAATACCTGCAAGCGAACGTTCGGCATTGACAAATGCTTGTTTATTTGGGGATCCACATGAGTCTAGAGCATTGCCTGAGCACAGCAGGACCTGTCCATCCTCCACTGGAACACAGCAGCTATCAGCTTTTACAGCTGAAGAATGCTAGGGCCACGTGGCCACCAGCTCACTCAAATTCAGGGAGGGGGGCTACCTGGTTTCACACTGCTTCTCCAGCTGCATAACACCAGGACCACGTGTCCACCCACCAATTCCGAAAGGATTATGCTCCATGCTGTAGTGGCCACCAAGTGGTGATCTCAGTGTCCTCCCATTCCCATTCGCTAGTAACCTGCACAGGTGATGGTGGTGGTGGTGGTAGCGGGGGGTGGGGTGCTGGAAAGTACTGAATGGTGCCGACTTAACTGAGACCAGTTAGCTACTATTCCAACCAGTCCCCATTCCCCAGCCAACTACTGATTTAATCAAGCTCACCAGGGGAGGGATCCTGGGCCTGCATCACAAGTTGATTACACTCAGAGCTCAGAACCAATCTCCCTTCCTGAAGGTAACCTCATTCATAGGATGGTTTACTGGGGACCCAGCTTGCCAACAAATTCACAGCTCTTATGGAGAAAAAGAGAAGGCAGAGAAGCAATTCACTGCAAACCCAGATTGATGAGCACCTTGCAGCTTAATCTTATAGCTTCAAATAAACACATTAGCTTCTTACCAATAGGGTGCTGCACTTGGCTGAAAGTCTGCTGTCCTGTGTCCTCTGGTGACAAATCTGGAACAGTAATGGACTGGAGCAGTAATGAGGGGGAGCTGTTGGCTATCTGCTCTTTTTGACTCCTTGCTCTCCCTTACTCCAGGTGGCCCATGCCCAGTTGGTGGCCTCAGTGGTTCCTCCCTTGGGGTAGTGCCAGTGGTAAGCCCCAACCCTGAGGAAGGATTCCTACCTACCTATCTTAAGGCTACAGGAGAGGAACATCAACTAGGTGACGCCTGCTACAGGGCTTTGTCAGACTTACTACTGCCTCCTAACAAGGTCAAACTGACCAGTCTGTACTTATTACATGATATTCGTGTTCACAAAACACAATTAAAAGAAAAACTCTATCCCTTTCTAAGTGACCAGGGCTTGTTCCTTGGCCACCATCATGCCCGCATTCTTCCATAAACATTAAGTTTAGAAAGATGGCTTCTGGGGCTCTGCCAGGAGCTGCACTATCTTAAGCATCACCTCCCAAAACTTATAATCCCCTCAAATCCCCTAAATATTTACTATTAGTTAGGCCACCCCTTTGCTGACCCCTATCCATGTTTTCAGGTGGACCAATAGCACCCCAGTGCTAGCAAGTTCAGTTGTCCCCTTCCCCAACCCAGTGCACATTGACCCATTTCTCCTATATACAGTCGCCTCATTGTGTTAGCATGAATGGGGTGTGCAGCTTGAAGGGTGGGTATGGAGCAGTTAATATCATTGCTGACACTAGGCAGGCTTGTTTTTCAATGCCGCTTATTTCCCATGCTTCTGATGCGGATGTCCATGACTCAGTGTCTCTGTGCCAGACACCAGCATCCCCCAGCAGCAGCCTGGAACCAAGGCCCATGACTTGCCCCTATGGCAGAGCCCCCAGAGGGGAAACTGAAATCTACCAAGTTTGGTCCTGAGGCTGACAGCACATCATTCAGCAGAGATCAGATGACTTTACAGAGTGCAGCTACACAGGGTTTCCTCCATTGTTTCTCCCAGGAGCACAGATGTGTAATGAAGTCAGCATGGGACAGGTGTGCTCCTGCACCTGTCCCACAGACATCAGACAATGACCCCACAGTGCCAGGTGTTCCCGGCTGCTGGACACCCAGTCTCCGCTGGGCGTCACTAGTATAACAGGAAACCACAACCCTTCCTCCGGAATGTGGAGAGCTGTCCCAAGGATGCTCATCCAACCTGCCCCTGGCTGAACCTCTGATGCACTGTACTCACTTCTGAACACAGTCCATCAGCACCACAGGCAGCAGTGCTACCTCTACACCAGTGGGCAGGCTTGAAACTAGATAGACTGACCAATCAATCTGCCTAGAATACACAATGATACCAGCATTGCTTGATAGCTACAGGCAGAAGAAAGCAAGGCATGTTTTATTAAATGAATCAGAATTTCAAATCTTGGAGTTTTAGATTATTACTGTTAGGATAATAGGAAGGTGAAGACCGTGGGCCACCCAGTCTTAATTCCATCTCACCGAATCTATGTACCTATACATTTCACAGGTGAGGCTCTGACATCTGGTCCTGAATAAGTCTCCACAGCAGATAAACTAGATAGGATAAAACTCCTGTTTCCTTATAAATAATAATTAGTAATAAATATCACAGTGAGCTGAAATTAATTTTTTAAATGCAGTGTACAGGTACCTGACTTCAGCGGACAATAAATGAAATACAGTATATGGTTAGGGCTTATTGTGAATGGAATTCAGTGGGTTTCAGAAACTTGTTGTAGGGTAGTTCAAAGGTCAAAAAATTTGTTCTACTATCGTACTGATGTCATATCTTAGTACAACAACTTTTCAGCCTTGACCTGCCATCTGATTGGAGAAGACACTGCTCTGCAGTATAAAATTGAAGCAAACTTGGCAGCACTGCTTATAGAGCACTTCATGAGCCGATGGTTTGATTTAAGTTGACAGGTTTTTTTTGTTGTTTAATTTACTGCTGCTGACAACGTTTTTAGGGTTGGGAGCATAGTGGTAGTCAAATTTTATTTATTTTTTTTAAATCAGTGGACCCTTACACTGCAATGAAGTGACGTCACAGCTACTGACCATCTGAGACCATGCGGGACAGCAAATGAGCTGCTGGGACCAAGCTGGACCGTGAAAACAAGGTATGAAACTTTGTGAAAAAATGTTTTTCCTACAATAGTCCTGGGCTCCATATATTATATGAAATAGTAGATCGGTGACCATCCACAACTAAGAATGTATTTATATCTCGGAAGTTGATGACATCATAAAGACCTCTCAAGCTTCACTCTTGAGGTCTATATGATGTCATCAACTCCCTCGATGGAGACACAGCCTTGTTGTGGATGGCCACCCATCCACTATTCTTTATACTTTATTTATTTGTTCATTGTTTTGTGACCTGGTCCCTTATTAAAGAGACCCATGATGTAAGGAAATACTTTAAACAATTGTAGAGACACTTCAATCTGTAGTTGATATATGCTTTTAGGGGGCAACAAAATGCAGAAACTAAATGAAACACAAGCTGTAATGTTTCAAAAATTATATTTTTTTGAAACATTCCCCTGAAATTGCATGGGCTATTTAATAGGCATTGTCACGTAATCGGTGATGACACTGCCACAAGTTTAACTAAGTCAGTAAGTTCAACTTTTGTGCCCCCCTTCGTAGGCCTGCCCCTGTGGAGATGGTCAGATACCACCTGTTATGGGATGTTAGCCCTGAAGGCCTAGTGGCAGTACTTGACGTATCAGAGTTTCCTGTGGCAAGCGGGAGCCCAGAGGCTTTGGTTTTGGCCCTTAATAAGGTCGTGGCCACAGCTCTTACTCTATCGCTTTTGTCTGTGTTTGTCCTCTGTCCCTTCGCCCTCGGTCCCCTTGGTTTGATGGGACCTTGAGGGAGATGTGGCAATTAGGATGAAGCTTAGAGTGTTTCTGGTGGAAATCCAGCCTGGAGGCTGACCATCTTAGATTGTTGGATCATTATCAAGTTTATCAATCAACACTCTCCTGTAAGAAGGCAGAGTTTCTGTCCGGGGAGATTGCTGCTGCTCAGAACTGACTGGCTCAGCTCTTTCGAACCGTAGACAGGCTGTGCAACCCAGCCTGCCTGCGGTCTCGAAGAGCCTTTTCACATTTGGAGTGTGATGAACTTGCTTGGTTCTTTGCGAATAAGGTGGCCGACATCAGGGCAGAGATCCGGCTGGCACACCGTATGGGGGATGCTATTGATCGGTGCATGGTCACTTTCCCCCATTTTTCCTGGAGTATCTTTGACCAACCAGAGTTCACAGATGTTATGTGGATTGCCCAGGGTATGAACCCTACATGCTGTAGTTTGGTTCCGGGCCCAACATCCCTGATTATGGGGTGTTGTGACATCATTGGCCCCGGTCCTGGCAGGGATAGTCTGGTGCTCCCTTGAGTGAGGTGAGTTTCCTAGCTCCCTGTAGGTGGCGGTGGTAACACCCCTCCAGAAGAAAGCTTCTCTGGACCCAGACTGTCTTGCTAACTACAGACCCGTCTCTAGCCTTCCCTTTGTGGGGAAGGTGATTGAGAAGGTAGTGGCTGTACAGCTGGAAAACCATTTGACCATCCATAACATCTATGAACCTCTCCAATCCAGTTTTTGAAAGAGGCACAGAACCAAGACTGTGCTGGTTTGGATGCTCAATGATCTCCTGATGCAGGCAGTTAAAAAAAAAAAAAAAAAGAAATGCCTATATTCAGGTCGAAGTCCACCACAGCCACTGAAGCTGTATGTGTGCAATGCAGCAATTAAAACATTCACAAAGCTGCTAATTTTCCAGTCTCAACCATCATAATCAACCGTGGATGTGGGGTGGTTAAAAAAATAAAAACTGCCAATATTCAGGTTCGAATCCCACCACAGCCAGTAAAACTAAATTATTGCAATGCAGCAACTAAAACCTTCACAAACCTGCTAATGTACCAGTTCTAACCATCATGATCAACTGTGGATGCGGGCAGTTAAAAAAAATAAATGCCTATATTCAGGTTCAAATCCCGCCACAGCCACTGTAACTAAATTACTGCAATGCAGCAACTAAAACCTTCACAAACCTGCTAATCTACTAATTCTAACCATCATGGTCAACCATGGATGCGAGAAGTTTAAAAAAAAATGCCTGTATTCAGGTTCGAATCCCATCACAGCCACTGAACATGTATGCATGCAATGCAGCAATTAAAACCTTCACAAAACTGCTGATTTTCCAGTTGCAACCATCATGATCAACTGTGGATGAGGGTGGTTAAAAAAATAAACTACCTATATTCAGGTTTGAATCCCACCACAGCTGCTGAAACTAAATTATTGCAATGCAGCAACTAAAACCTTCACAGACCTGCTACTGTACCAGTTCTAACCATAATGGTCAGCCATGGATGTGGACCTTTAAAAAAAATGCCTATATTCAGGTTTGAATCCCACCACAGCCACTGAACCTGTACGCATGCAATGCAGCAATTAAAACCTTCATAAAGCTGCTAATTTTCCAGTTTCAACCATCATAATCAACTGTGGATGCGGGTGGTAAAAATGAAAACTGCCTATATTCAAGTTTGAATCCCACCACAGCAGCTGAAACTAAATTATTACATTGCAGCAACTAAAACCATCACAAACCTGCTAATTTACCAGGTCTAACGATCATGGTCAACTGTGGATGTGGGCAGCTAAAAAAAATGCCCACATTTGGGTTCAAATCCACCACAACCACTTTAACTAAATTATTGCAATGCAGCAACTAAAACCTTCACAAACATGCTAATGTACCAGTTCTAACCATCATGGTCAACTGTGGATGCAGGCAGTTCAGAAAAGATAATGCCTATATTCAGGTTCAAATCCCACTACAGCCACTGACCCTGTATGCATGCAAAGCAGCAATTAAAACATTTGCAAAACTGCTGATTTTCCAATTTCAACCATCGTGATCAACTGTGGATGCGGGTGTTTAAAAAAAACTGCCTATATTCTGGTTTGAATCCCACCACAGCTGCTGAAACTAAATTATTGCATTGCAGCAACTAAAACCTACACAAACCTGCTAATATAACAATTCTAACCATCATGGTTAACCGTGGATGTGGGCAGCTAAAAAAAAGTGCCTATATTCAGGTTCAAATCCCAGCACAGCCACTCTAACTATATTATTGCAGTGTAGCAACTAAAACCTTCACCAGCCTGATAATGTGCCGGTTACCTACTACTCTGATCACATACTAAGCCATCAAGTAACAGCACTTAAAACAAGCCTCCGCTGGAGTAATTGCTCCCTGTGTTGCCTTTGGATTTATTGTTGTAGGCCCTGTGCTGGAAACGGGGTCTTTGGTTCCACTGTCTGGAGGCTGGTGAGTTGGATGGCTGTGCCTTGGGCTTGAAGAATTTACTTTTGAGACGAAAAGTCTTGTCTGAGGGCAGATAGACATTCTTGTCACCTTGAGCTTGTTTACCCTCCCTGTGTTTGAGGTAGGGTGTCAGTCCTTCCCTGAACAGTGTACCCTCTTTGAATGGAAGCTTCATCAGCACATGTGTGGATTAATTATCTGCTATTCACAGTTTAAGTCACAGTGCCCTCCTTGCCCTGTTGGAGAGCATGGCTGCTCTTATGCCAAACTTGAGTATGTCTGAGGAGGCATTCATTATGTAGTTCAATGCCTGAATGGTGTACTCTGCCACATCAGCCTGTGGGGAGTCCTCCAGGATGTTCTCGGTGAGGATGTCTAGCCACCTGTGCAGTGCCCTGGATGTGAATCAAACAGCTGTGTCCACCGAGCATTGCATACCTGAGACCTTGTGAATTTTTCTGAGGTGTCCTCTATCTTTTTGTCCATTGGGTGCTTGAGGGCTACAGTGCTTTCTGTTGGCATGGTTGTACATTTGGAGAGTTTGGACATGGATTGGTTGATTTTGGGTGCTTTTCCCCAACAGTCACTTCTGTCTTTGACTATGGGGTACCACTTTCTCACCATGCTCAGCTCGGAGAGTCTGGTTGGCTTAAGGGTCTCATACTTCTTTGCAAGGATATTGTCTACGGTTTTGCAGGATGAGAAATTAATTCTTTCCTCTGGTTCGCCCATGGACAGGAGAGGGTTCTCCAAGGTGGAGGGCTGTCCAGATTGTTGGGGTATCTTTAGAGCTGCTAGTGATGAGCTCATTGATACTGTCTCCATGGCACAGTCTGGTGGACATGTCCATGGGGGCCTCTTCCGGGTCTGCCATGGACATGGTTGTAGTGCTGTCCGTGTCTAATCATGGCCATTTTCTGAGAGGTTCTTCCATGGGTTTTGGGGTGCCCATATCAGCGGGGCCCCTTTTTCAATGCCTTGAAGAGTTGGAAGAGGAATTGCACTGGGCTGGCATCTAATGCGATTGGTGCCGTAGGGGGCAGTGGGGATTCTGTTATGATCCATCTTCTTCCAATTCCGCCATGTCCCTACAGAGTGTCAGGGTGCAGACTGCGCAAATTATGGCTTCCTCCTCAAGTGCTGTGAAGGCTACACTGCTTTCTCTGCATTTGGTCATGGTACAGCTTGTTCTGTGGAGAATAACAAAAAATTGTATCATGTATGGTTCGTATGTTTGAGCAGGCTACATATTAAGCAGCTCGATCAGCTGTTGAAAGACACCCAATAAAAATGTTGCCTGTCCCTTTAAATGTGGTTGGATTAGTTCCATGACTGTGCAGCTCATGGTAGTTGCAGAGCATCATGGGGCTTGCCTGTGGGACTCAGAGGAGTAAGGAATGGCTGCTGTTGTCTCTGGACTGTGGGGCAGTGATTTATGGCCCCAGAGACAAAGAACTTCTCTGAAATTCACCAAGAATGTCTGAGGGACCTGGAGGGGGTTTGAAAAAAAACTTTTCTGCTCCAGGACTGATGTGGAATCAGTGGAACACTGCATTTTGCAGGTAGGGCTTGCCCAGCACTGTTTGTAGCTGTAAGGGAGCTGTTTTGAAATGTTGCATTTTTTGGGATTTCAGCTATTCGTGTAGCCCTGCATTGGAGCTCTGGAGGGCGCTACAGGAGGGGCTTCCACAAGCTCCTTGGACCATCTATATGCTTCTTCTGGCACTTAATAGAGATAGAGTCCCTACAGGAGGGACCCCAGCTGTAAAAGGTATTGAAAATGTGGCATGCAGAGAAGTGCTGGAGGAACAGTACCCACTGCTGGAGGGGGTGCCTGTCTCCAGAGCCTGTTAAGGCTGAGATCTGCTTTGATAGTTTTTTCTTTCAATATATAGATTGTGCTGCTTCTGTTCCTCCTGCTCAGAGTTTCTGGGTTCAAGTCCCACTACTGGAGGAGGTACTTGCCTGGCTAGCAGGTAATTACATTCTCATGCCTTCTGGTTTTGAGCACTCTCTGAGTAGCAATCGGAGTACATCCAGTAGACCTGGGTTTATTTCCAGAACCTTCACTTAAACAATGTTTGCCACTGAGCAAGTTACTTAACCCACTTGTGCTCTTACCACACTGAAATGAGCTTTGAGTCTTATAGGAGCTTGATTCATAGTAAAACATATCTGAATCATATCGTAAATGGTAACTTTTTCTAAATGTGTATTTTTTTTTTTTTTTTTGTTTGTGTTTTTTTTTTTTAATTCTTTCTTAAGTTTGTGCAAGAGTGCACCAGGATTAGAATGAATCCGCCAGGCACCGATAGAGTATTGTACCTCCCATACTCATTTATATAATTACTGTCTGGTAAAGCTGTCTAACATACAGTGGAGTGATAAGATAAATAAATACAGATTTGAACTGTTACATGATTCAGTTCCCTAACCTTGCAGGGTGCCCACTTTCAATTATAACCATAACCCCCTATATGTCTCCGGGACGCAACTGATAAATAAGAATTCTGGCTGTGCATATGTTGTATGAGCATGTTTTCATAGCAGACCTGGAATATTCCCTAGTGATTTATTTGAATTCTTTTTCTGTTTCCAATGCTTTGAAAGAGGAACAAGCAAAGATAGGGGAAACGGTGACTTGATGTCTTATGAATATTTTCCTTCCTGCTCTGATCGCTGTGTTAACACACAGTGATTTTTGAATGTCTACTAAGCACAACAGGCTTTCTGTGTAATTGAGGAAGAGTGTGTGTGTGTGTGTGTGTGTGTGTGTGTGTGTGTGTGTGTGTATGAAAGAAAGAAAGAAAGAAAGAAAATGAATGTATGTGCGGGCGGCAGTGAGAGACAAGGCAGAAGAAGAATGTGCTAAATTCTCTAACACATGCAGACTAATGTTTTTACAGAACTGGAAAAAAAACTAGCCAGGGAACACATGAGGAAAAAGAAAGAAAGGATAATTGGCTGCTGCAGTCAGGGACCCCCACAAACACAGTTGATTGTGACAGGGAGCTCTCTGGTTACAGCAGTCTAGTTTCTTTCAGCATAGTGGCATGCTCATTAACTGCTCCTGCTGAAGCAATGTGTTTCTTTCGCATGCGTGCAAGCAAACACAAACATGAAAAGGGTATGTCTTAGCTAGAGATGTCTTGAGGTTTACTTTGCTTGTGAAGTTGATGCAAAGTCAGGAACTTTGCATTTTGTGAGCTTCATGATTTTCCCAACTGACAGTGGCACCAACTTTGTAACCCTTTATATTGTTTACTTTAAAACCCTCTGTTTTGTAAATTAAAAAAGCCTTCTGTCCATTGTGCCAAAACAACTTCCTCCCCCAACAGCCAGACTTGTTTTTACTTCATGCCATTTTCTGATGGAAAAAAAACTCCTCTCACCACACTGGAAAGTATATCAAACAGCCCACCTATATTCAGTTCTGTCAGATAATCCTTCCTTCAACCTGTATACCAAAAAAACACTCCCCCTGCTTCCACCCACCCTGTCCCCAATGATGAATAAAACACTAGCCACCGAAGTCACCCTCTGTCCTCCAACCAGCACCACCAAAAAATCATTCTCTTAATAACCTGCAAAGAACAAAACTGTCCTTCGGTGCAGAGACATCCACTCTACTGAAAATATGATGGAACTAGATAGAATGCAATGTAGTATCCTTTGACACTACATGACGGCAGTGATTAACAGCCATTGTAATTGATTTGTTTACTGCAGTTAAGTCTGATGCAGTATACGCTGCAATTTTTGTGTTGCATCCTTGCTGCCTCTGCTGTAAGTACCAGTAATGGCCTGAATGAATGGTGACGTCTATTTTCTTCTTGAACCAGAAGCACCTGTCTCAGACCCAGCTTCATCCCAGCACCAATAACCACAATCTCCTTCACCCATGCATGTAGAAATCTGATGAGAGTACAGGGTAGAAGAGTGCTGGTCTGGTCACCTAAATGTTGAACTTTAGCTTCTGTTTTTCTTCCTCAGTTTCTCATTGGTCTTCCCCGTAAACTTACACCACATGATGCTGTATAGCCTAGCATGTAAACAGTGTTCCCTGGTGGAGAATCAAGCTCTCTGACCTATAGTGGGGGGTCACTGCAGTCAGAGAATGCGGTTTCACCTGCCCCAGTCCTGGAAGTGGCAGTACTACCCCCGCTGTGGTCATTCAGTGTGAGTCACTCAAGTTCCTTCCACCCTAAGTTACCTGTGCAACAGCACATCTATGTTGTATGCCCCCACTCATTATGTTTTTGGAGCAGTGCTGTTGTAGAACCCCATCAGAAGTGAGAAGCATAAGAGCTCCCACACTTGAAAACAGCATTCGGAGAATGATCACATATGCTACAGTATACAGTATGCCTGCTGTGATTTTGCAATCCAGCAATCGAAAGAGCAGGAAAATCAAAATTTGTTGTGGAAGCATTGTTTATTTTTATTAATCAGTGTTTATTTTGCAGCTTGCCATCAAGCCAAGCCCTGATCTGCTTGAGTACATCCTAAACGTGATCAAATAGTCCTCACCTTCTTTTCTTGTCTTCTTCTAAAGAGATTGTAAATAATTCAATGCAGCATGTCAAAATGCAAAACTAGAACTTAATGCTTAACTCCTAAATACATTATTCATTGCCTCAGAACCTATTGTTATATACAATTTTTGGATCTGGTAGTTATTCTTCTGGTTCTCCCTGTCCCATGCCTGATGTTTGGGAGGGGGTCAACCTGGCTGCAATTCCAGCGTACAGAAAGGCAGGCAAGTGACAGCCTGAACATGCTATATGGTAGAACCACTTGAGGATCAGCCAGCAGTGGGTAGCCAAACCATGGGCACTCTATGCCTTCCCTCCCTGTGAGCCAGGTGACTTACCTCTACTATGTGCCCTTACCCAAGATGGCTCCAGGATGGTACACTGGGACTTGAACATAAACCTCTGTCTGGACCAGCCTATTCTAATATACTAATAACAAGCATTTGTCAATGCCGAATGTTTGCTTGCTGGCATTGGCAGTGGTAGTGTAGAAGTTACAGAGCTGCATAACAGGAATGGCAGTGAAGTATTTAATTGAAACCAACCCCACCACCACCCTGCAGAGAGTGACAGGCATTGGGGTGTGCCTTTGGGTCATCAGGCATAACGGCCACGTCATTCCACCACACCCCACCCTGCAGACACTGACAAGTGTCACAGTATGCCTTGGGGTCTTTGGCTCTTATGCACACCCCATTCCATCAGGAATTACGGTGAGATGGGTGCTGTATAGGAGAATGGGGTGAACTTTGGGGCCGAAGAGTCCAAGGCATACCTCGATGCCTCTCACTGGCTGCAGGGTGTGGAATGGAATGGTATGAGCATTGCAGGCAAGAATCCCAAGTCACATCCCTGATGCCTGTCATTCTCTACAGGGTTGGACATTATGGTTGGAAACCATAATACCTCAGGCATTCGTTGGTATTTTCTCTCCAAATTTTCAACATTTTTTTTGTGACCCCACCTCATGAACAGTGGCAATATCAGTTTGTTAGCCAAAAGCTGCTTATGCACAGCGACTACGGCATTTAGCACCACAGGTGCAAACACATTTCGAACAGGATGCAAAAAATGACAGCTGTACTGTTCATGGGGAGGTGTAAAACAATGGCAAGATTGCAAATCTGTAGTAAAAATATTTAAAAAACTGTTGAAGTCATGAGCATGCATAGAAACTGTGCATCACGCACCCGTAATGTAATTAGTTTAGGGATTTTTTACAGCAGATTGTCAACAGATGCATTTTGGAACCTCCAATCATGAACAGTGTCACTGTGATTTTCTTTATCTGTCCCGAACAATGATTTCCCACAGTGACCACGCATCTCTGCACTGAAAGTGTGAGAACACATTTCGGGCCATGTTACGAAAAATGACAGCTGTACTGTTCATAAGTAAGTGTGGGAAAATGCCACAGGTGAAAATCTGGACTGAAAATATTACAGAGTCATGAACTTACGAGGGTGCGTGGAAACTGCGCAATGCTCACTCATAACACAGTCATTTTTATGGACTTTTGTCACCAAATTTTCAACATAGCCATTTTAAGACCTCTGCTCATGAACAGTGTCACTGTGATTTTCTTAATGTGTCCCATACATTGATTTCGCACACCGACTGTGCCATTGTGTGCTACATGGGCAGAAACACATTTTGGACAAGATGTGAAAAATGAAAGCTGTACTGCTAATAAGAAGGCATAATAAAATGGCAATGTTGAAAATCTGGAGTGAAAATATTGAAAATTTGTGAACTTACGAGCATGCGTAGGAACTGCGCAACGCACGCTCATAAAGCAGTCATTTTTAGGGAATTTTTCACTAAATTTTCAACATAGCCATTTTAAGACCTTTGCTCATTAACAGTGTCACTGTGATTTTCTTAATTTGTTCCATACATTGATTTCGCACACCAACTGCGCCATTGTGCGCTACATGGGCAGAAACACTTTTGGGTGAGATGTGAAAAATGACAGCTGTACTGCTCATAAGGAGGTGTAGTAAAATGGCAATGTTGAAAATCTGGAGTGAAAATATTGAAAATTCGCGAACTTACGTGCCTGCGTAGGAACTGCGCAATGCACGCTCGTAAAACAGTCATTTTTTGAATTTTTCCGCTAAATTTTCAAAATAGGCTTCTTGAGAGCCCACCTTATGAATGCTGGCAGTGTTGTTTCATTAATCAGGTCCAAAAGGTGATTTCGCGCAGTGACTGCGAAATCACCCTTCGGACCTGCATAACGCCACGACAGTGACATCATTCATGAGAAGAGATCCCAAAAAACCCATGTTAAAAATTTGGTGCAAAAATTCCAAAAAATGCCTGAGATATGCCTGAGATATGCAACAAAGTTGAAAAACTCTATCTATCCCTTTATTTAGCTTACCAGCATTTCCTCAGTTCGTGGTTGGCTTTGAAGAGTGCAGATATGTTCCTGGTACACCGAAGATCATCACACCAAGGTTTGGAGATAAGTATGGGGTGAGGCGGTGTGTGGGGAGGCAGGATGTGCAGTGGGTGGGTGTGGGCTGTGGGAGGGGGGCAGGGAGAAGCACCGCGGGGCAGTTTTTAATTTTCAGTTGTTTTTTTTTTTTTATCAAAATGACGGTGCAGGACATTTGCCAAGCTGGGGTGGGCTCCCATCATGGCACAAGGATGGCTGGTTGGGGGGGGCGTGAAGCCGATGGGGGATTGGGCACCCCCGTCAGCCATAGCATCAGTTGCCATGCTGGAGTGGGCTCCCAGCGTGGCACCCTGTACTCTCTGGGGGGGGAGGACAGTGGAGCCGATGGGAGATTGGGCACCCCAATGGCTATATTTATGACTTGCCACACTGGGGTGGGCACCCAGAGTGGCATGTGGAAGGCTTTGGGGGCGCAGCGTCGGCTATACAGTGTGTGCGTGGGGGGCATGCAGCGTGTGTGTGTGTGTGTGTGTGTGTGTGTGTGTGTGTGTGTGTGTGTGTGTGGGGGGCTGTGCATGAGCAGGCGATATCTGATTGCTGCTCACTGAAGCATAGCTCCCCCTTTAACTGTACTCCACTGCATTTTGGAGCTGGCACTGAAGAATTGCAGCCGCACCTGCCAACACACTGACTGAATTGGAAGAGGGGGTGACACACCTCCGAAAACTCGGATGATGGCACTATGTTTCTTGCACATGCGTGCAAGCAAACATAATAACAGAAAAAGGAAATGTGTTCATGACAATGAATCACATACCGTGCATTCAAAATTCCAGTGTGCCCCAAAGATAGCATTACTAACTTAACTGCATGCAAATTATTCACAGAGATTTTAAAAGTCCTGAAACATCCTTATAATTTTTAGAGTAAACCATGTCTGAATTATTTTCAGCTTTCTACGGATGAATACTTTAAAATCTAATGGCCATTCCAAGCACCCTTATCAAAGAAAATAGATATGTTATTAGCTTGTTAAGGCAGGCAGAAGCCAGATTAACATTAAAACACACACACATATGCATGCACGCACACACACATACACACATTAAAATAATAGAATTCCAAATACAATTTGACTTTTACAGTTAAAAATATAATCATATTCTGTTGTGCAACATATAGGAATCACATAATGTGTATGCAATAATGCACATCAGGGTGTGCAATACTGGGTCAATAATCACATGCCTCTCGAGGATGTTGTTAGACATAAGGTGCTTGACCATAATCACACATCCCAGGAATGTTTTACTGAATTTAAAGAATGCATCCTGCACAACATATTAAAAAAATAAATAAATAAATAAAAAGAAAGAAAACCTCCGTAAAGTCATATAGAACAATTATTCCTGTGTATTGCTTAAGTTTAAAAAAAACTCATCTCCTAGCTGTAATAACCTTTTTTTCCTGCAGCCAACTTCTGATAGCTTTGTTAAGCTGTTTTTCACAGCCCTTCCAGGTTGTGACACAGGAGTGGGACAAACTGAAATAAACTGCTACTTTATCCAATCACTCTGCTGAGCTGTTTCCTGCCGCTGACTTTTGGGCATACCTCTCAACCTCTTGCCTCATGAATCAGGGACAAGGCTTAAAAAATCAGGGACAAAGTCCCCAAATCAGGGACACATCTTAAAATCTGGTACTATTCGTTCAGAAAGCAGATAGAATAAAAGGATTTGTGTTAAGATGCATTTTCTGAAGAATATCAAGTCTGTAACTTTAATGTTTGAAATTATTTTGTGCTTTTAATCCCAACTGTTTTGTCACAAAAATACAGATTTTATGAGGGACAGAGGAAACATTTGAGGCAAAATCAGGGACATCCTTGAAAATCAGGGACAGTTGACAGGTATGCTTCTGGGTTCTGCCAAAAGAGCAGGTGAACTAAAATAAATTGCCATTTTCCTGCTGCCAAGTTGACTTCCATGAGCAGGAAAATCTAAGAAAAGCACTGTGTTTGGGGCCACTGACTCTGCTAACACGTCTCCCATTGCCAAATTCCAAATAATGAGCAATACTGTTACAGGAGCCAGATGAATTTGTTGCAGGCAACTGCAGGAGAAAAACATTTGCATTTTTAAGTCACTTTATCATTTTCATCTGCAGACGGTGTACAAATATTGTAGGAGTCATTGATATGAGATGGTAGGTTTCCTGGCTGGTATTATAACTGGGTTGTGCAGCAGAACATGGTTATAATATACAAAAATTAATAGTTACTATATTTAATACCCTAATTTTGAGCACTATCAAATCCCATAATAGATGCCTGATAATACAAATATGCATATTGTTACTTGTGCATTAAGACACAGGTGATAATACACAAATGATAATATACAGTGTAAGTTATAATACACATATAATGTGGCCAGGATATTGAAAGTAGTTGATCATGGTGCAACTGAGTTGCGCTGCCGCAAGTGTGGACTTGCGCCAAGGAGCGATATTCAGTGGGAGTCATTGCACAGTGCAAATCTCGTTGCACCAATGCACAACTATAATGAATGCATGCGCAAGAGCAGGGAGTGTGCACATGAATATTCGGTGCAGCGTGATATTCAACCATGGAACCATGGCACAAGTGCAGAGCAAAACCTGGATGCACCAAGCAGACTTGAGTCTATAAATACAGAGCACTAGCACACAGACAGCACTTGTTCCAAAAGAGAAAAAAGAGAGAAAAGAGAGATGTGGGACAGACAGAGCAGGGCAGACAGAGCCAGTGAGAGACAGAGAGACTGTCACAGGCAGCCACAGGGGGAGAGGGACAGTAGTGGCAGTGGAGAGTGAGCCTGTCGGTGAGAGAGCGAGAGGGACAGGCAGGCATAGTGCCACACAGTGCACCAGGGTGGCACACAGCCCACAGCAGCAGACTGCCCAGGAGGAGACAGGACATCAAGGGCCATGGATAGTGCACCCTTCCTAATGGAGGCTGTAATGAGCGGTGTGAAGGGGAAGAAGGGACAGTGACGTGGCCAAGGAAGGGCCCATCAGTGGTACGCCTGGAACAGGTGGTACCATGCCCACACCACCTTCGAGAATTACACAGACACAGAGATTGGGGGATGGTACCAGCTGAACAGGGCCATTCTGAGGCATCTCTGTGAGCTGTGCAGTGAGGAGATGCAGACACCCACAAGACAAAGCCACGCAATGTCTGTGGAGACAAAAGGGATAGCTGTCATGTGCCTGCTCACTACGGGCACCTTCCAGAGACCAACAGGGGACACCACAGGCATAATCCAGTTGGCCACATCATGCCTTCTCACACAGTTCCTCAATGCTCTGCTGCCACATGCTTCAGAATACATCCATTTCCCCAGCACATGGGTGGAGCATACAGCAACCATGCAGGACTTCCACAGGGTAGCACGTATGCCTGGGGTGCTTGGGGCCATTGACTGCACCCACATGAGCATCCACATGCCACCTGGCCCTGAAGGTGTGGCATATATGAATAGGAAGGGGTTCCCTAGTGTGAACTGCCATGTGATATGCGATGCCAAGGGCTGCACCACCAATGTCTGTGCCACACACCCTGGGAGTGCACATGATGTGTTCATCTGGCACAGCTCTGTGCTGTGCTACAGGCTTGCACATGGGGACATCCCCACAGACCACCTAGTGGGTGGGTATGGGATGGGCAAGGGGGCCGGGCAGAGCAGGCCATGGGATGGGGGAAAGCAGGGTAGGTGTGCTGGTGAGGGTGCCAGGGGTAGGAAAGGGGCACAGCAAAGGATGACACATAGATAACCATGTCATTATCTACACAGGAGACAGCACCTTTCCACTGAGGCCCTGGCTGCTCACCCCCTATCAGTGCCAGTCATCCCCAGCAGAGGAATGGTACAATGAGGCACATGCCAGCATGCGAAACATCATTGGTACATATTTGGGATGCTGAAGGCATGGTTCCATTGCCTAGACAGGTCTGGTGGTGCCCTACAGTAAAGCCCCTTGAAAGCCTGTGGCCTATTCCTGGCCTGCTGCAAACTGCGCAACATGGCCATTGACCATGGGACAGCTGTTGAGGCTGATGAAGGCAACAGTAGTGGGGATGATGACAGCAATGGGCTGGAGGGTGGTGGACAGCCCCCCCAGTCATAGTGATCCCCAGCTACAAAGGATGGTGCGGCAGCATCGGGACACCATCGCACAGGAGCACTATGGTACATGCAGGTAGGTGGTGCCTAACCCATGCAAAGGCCACACACACAGGTACAGCACACATGCAGGGGTGTGCATGGCAGTGTGCATGCACACACAGAGGTGTGGTGCAGGGGTAGGGGTGGCAGTGGCACACAGCCACACACAACTGCACACATCATCACACAGCAACACACACACGGACCCACACACTGGCAAGTGGCGGGGATCAGATGCACTGCACCGGTGGGCAGGCACAACTGGTGCAGAACTGCCCTCATGATGCCCACGCCACACAGGCCAGTGGCTGGACAGGCATGCAAACAGGCAGCATGCGGCATGATACACAGGTGCCACACCAGTGGTATGTGCACACACACACACACACACGCCACCCATGCCCACACAGGGCAGTGGCTGCAGACTGCGGTCAGGGTAGCACACACATCAGGGCCACTGCACAGAACCATTGCCACCGCTGCCACGGTGGTGGCCATGCCAAAGCCGATCAGCAGCCACAGGCTGCTCATCAGCCACAGTGGGCGTTGGCAACAGCCCCCCAGCGGTTGTACTATGGGACCAAGACCGGGTCTGCACAGGGGTGTGTAGGTGCCTAAACAGGCCCACCCTAGGTGTGCCTGGAATGCCAACAGCAGAGCCCAGCATCAACAGGGAGGGTGTCACCCAATGCCGGGATCATGGGGTGGACAGTGCACTGCGTGGGGTCTGTGGTGGCCGGCCACATCCTGTGGCAGCCAGCAGTGTAAGGCCATCCATGATAGCATTGGCTATGTGATCCTGGGATGTGGCTGAGTCCTCCCACAAGTGCTGTATAGCTGCAAGGGGCTGCGCAGTGCCCCTCTCATGCTTTTCAGACACCTGGCACACCTCTGCCCACAGTGCATGCATCCCAGTGGCAAGCAGCACCTGTTGCTCCACAGAGACCCACAGCAAACGGGTGTGCTCTGCCAATGGGTCAGCACCTAGGGGGACCTAGGCGGGGCACCAATCCTCCTGCGGTGAATGACCATGCTGCACAGTCCCCCACACAGGTGGATGCTGCATGGTGGGGTCCCCATGGGGTAAGTCCCTATTAGGCACCCAAGCAGCAGATCCCTTGTCCGGCTTCCCTGTGGCCCCTGCTGCCTGCTGTCATTGCCAATCCAGCCGCTGAACGCTGCCCAGTACCTGCGCGGCCACACCCCCACCACCACCAGATGGCACAGCTGTGGCAGTGCACACAGCAGCACCCGCAGTGGTGACAGGCAGCTGTCCCACCACTGTCAGGCCACTGGACCTACTGCCTGTGATGGTGTCTGGTATGGGCATCTCCCTCACACCACCACCCGTGCTGTTCAGGATTATGGTCAGGTTGTCATCGGTGTTGGACCCCGCTCTGATGTGTGTCTCCATGCAGAGGATGCGAAGACTGGCATCCTGTGGAAACACATCCAAGGCCTCGTCCGACCCCATGCCCAGGACATCCGGATGGACAGTGGTGGTGTGCTGTAGGTGACCAGGTCCAAGGATTCCCATGGAGGTTGATGGCTGGAAATTCTGGAGCTGGGCCTGCCTCCATGGCTGCTGCTGCTGGTGCCCCAAGCTTTGCATACAGGCGTGCTGGTGCTGAAAGAGAAAACAGGTGTGTCAGTGATGCATTGCCCCCTTCCCCCCCCCAACACAGCCACTGCATGCTGTGCATGCCTGACATACATACCCTGCAGTGATGGGCTGCCATCTGGCATCCTCCACCTGGCACACCCTCCACAGTGCTGCAGTGCATGGTGGTTGCCACCAACTCCTCCTGCGCCGTGAGCTATGGCGCATCAGCAGGCCCCCTCCGGGCTTTCCAGGCTGCACGAATGGCCGCCACCTTCTCTTTGATGTGCCATTTATCTGCGCTCACCTTCTTTTGGCACTCCTGCACTGACTGCTGGTGGCTGCCCTGCTGGTTGATGCATGCCACCACCTCTTCCCAGGCCCCAGCCCTGGCTTGTGGTGTGCCAGTGACACCACTCAACAGTGGCTCCCTGTCAAGGTAGGCCTCAAACAGGGCCTTTGCCTTTGTGAAATTGGGCCTGCGTGTGCGAGCAGCCCCACGCTCCTCACCCTCCTCACGTTCCAACATGTTGCTACCTGTGGACATGGACAGAACAGTGTGTCAGTGTCAGCAGCACCCTAATCTGTCCCCCTGCTGTGCTGGTTGGGCTCAGTGTGCCCCAGCAGCATGCGCAACTTGCCTCGGATGGTTGCAATACTGGTCCATGGCCTGTGCCAGTCCGTGGCACTTTTATAACGCAAAGCATGCAAATGAGCATTGGCACAATGGTAATGACATGTTAATTTTCCCAGTGCACCACGCATTGGCTGATGAGCTAATTTGCATGTGGTGGATGAATATCGTGACTTTGCTCTGTGTGCAATGAGATTGCTCCAAAGCAAGTCTTGATGCAATGCCCAGGCATGCACACTGCGGAGGACCACAGTGCACATGTGCCAGTCTGTGTGCTGCCACCTAGTGCGCACTGTGCACCCACTTTGCAATGGAGACCATGGCACATGGTGCTCCATGCCTGCTATTGCACATGGGCACACTGTGTGGCGGCCAACCCCTGACCCCTGGTGTGACCCCCTAACCCCTTGTCACTCCCCTGCCACATGCCATGTCTGGCCACCCCCATGTCGCGCATCTCCAGCATTGCGCAATGGGTGGACACAGCGCATGTACCCTCACATCATGCCTCTGGAGCATGCTGTGCACATGTGTGCCTCTGGCCACCATTTTGCTTCCCCACACTGCAGTTGGCACAATGGCACATAGTGGTGTTTCGCAGGCAAGAAACTGGTCCCAGGTTGAACTGGTGAACCTGATGGCATGTGTCCTGCCACATGCCCCTCAGCCTTTCAGACAGGTTCCCCTGCAGCAGCCAAGGGTAGCAGTGTGGCAGACGATTGCTGCCAGTTTGCAGCAAGCCACTGGGGTGCCCAGGACAGGGAAGCAATGCCGCCACAGGTATGGGGACCTTGTGAGATGGGACCCAGAGCATCTGCAATGGCTGTAGGCACATATATGGTGAGGGACTGTGCCACGGCCAGATAAGTCAGCCCATTTTGCATGTGTGCCCTAGTGCTGTACTGTGGTGTTGGCTTGGCTGCCTGGCATGCCCTGCAGAGGGGTACACTGGCATCGTGCACATTGCAGAGTGGCATTGCCAGCAGCAGTTTGCATTGTGATATGGCTGTGCGGGCCATATCAAGCAGGGGCACATGCTGCACACAGGGGTGGGGGTGGTCGGCAGATGCTGTGGATATGTCCTGATGTGTACCTGTCTTTGTTTCATTCCCAGGACCTGAGGATAGATGTCGTGCGAGGGTGGTGAGAGTGGCAGGAGCAGCACAGTGGGCCACGGAGATGGTGCAGGAGCAGGACCAGCAGCAGTGGGGCTGACAGGACAGGTAAGCACTGTCTTGGTCCTGCACACTTTACTTGGGGGGGCAGCAGGGGAGTGGGTGCAAGCATGGTCACCTGTGCCATGTGCTGTGGCAGCTGTGTGTGTGACACACAGTGCGTGGTGCATGCCACTGTGGGGCTACCATTGCACATGTGTGCCAGCTGTTGGTGCGGTGGGTGTGCACCCAGCTGACACTATTGTTGCTGTGGTGCTGCTGGTGCACTGTGCCATGTGACTGTCATTACGCAGTCGAGTCTCCTATGTGCGGCGGGGACCACCTCTGTGCAATGTACCGGTGTGTCGAGTGGCTGGCAGGCATTGGCCCATTCCCCTGTGGATTACCATGGCAGGCACTCCAGGGGTGTGTGTTCCCACTGCCCTTTGTGCATGGGTGGCCATGGTACCTTGGGACATTGCACTGATCACCTGTCCTATCCCTTGTCAAAGGTGTCCAGCAGAGGAGGTGGATGCCTCTGTACTGCCGGCTGCTCTGGCAGTTAATACTGATGACATCCACAACTATGGAGGCAGTCCTACAGATGCACCGAATGATGCTGGTGGACCACAGACAGACAGGGTACCAAGGGGTGGCAGGGCATGGCGACCATTAGTTTCTACCCCAGCATTCCCCTGTTTCCCCTGCTGTACCGCCCCCATCAGTCCCCCTTCCCACTGTACAGTCCCTGTTCCCTATCTCCTTCCCTCTCTTTCCTACCTTTTCTCACCCTCTTGTTCATGTACATAATTTTGTATTTTTCAATATATGTTTTTTGATGTACCTGCCTGTGTCCATGTCTACTTTGCAGGTGGAGGAGCCATGCTGCAGTGGCACAGTATATGTCTGTGTGGTGTGCGTGTGTTGGTGCGCATATTGTGCATCTGCAGTTCACTGCTGTGTGCTGTGGTGTGTCCCACTGTGGTGGTGTCTGCCCTTGGTCAGTGGCTGTGCCTTGGGGTGCCCATGGGGCAGCTCACAGGGGTGTGTGGCATGTGTGTGCTTGGCTGCATGGTCCTGGGTGTGGATTGCTGTGGTCTGGGAGGGTGAGAGCATGGCCTGCGGCCTGTGGGGAGTCTCCATTGTTGGCCCTTCATTGGCCATTGGTGCCACCTGTTGCCTGCTATCTGTGCCACTGTTGTGTTTTCGGTTGGGGTGTCTGGATGCCTGTGTGCTCCCTGCTGGTGGTGGCCTCTTGTGGCCTGACACTGTGCTTCCCTGGCTCTGTCCCTCGGTCTGTTCGCTGTGCTGTGTCCCCCTCTGTTGCTCTGCTCCCACAGTTGACTGGTGCATATCTTTCTGCGCCATAGCACAGATCTGTTTATGCCATGGTACATCTTTGCCTGCATATTCAGTTTGCGGCACAGTTAGGCATCATACCTGAATATGGCACTCAGTGTGCATGGCGCATTGGTTTTGCGCTGCGCCAGACTTGCCCTGGCCTTCGGCGCATTTCTGAATATCTGGTCCTATGTGTATTATCATTTGTACATTATGACATTTTTGCACCTAAACATATTTTTTTAAAAATCCAAGCTAACCAAACATCATAAACTTTGGACCACTAAGTGTTTTAAAATTTAAAAGACTTACTTTAGACTCCCGATGATCTTGTTTCATTTGTGTTGCCGTTGTTAATTTTCTATACTCGCTTAGTACTTTTTGATATTTTCATTGCAATTTGTTTCCCATAACTCCTGCATCTCCTGACTGAAGAGTGTATCATGTTTTTCTTTTTGATTATTCCCTTATGTTATTAGTACCCATAGGATCAGACTAAGCTTGATAATGTGTGTTGTTGTTGTTGTTGTTGTTGCTGTTGTTGTGTTTTTTTTGGTTTTTTTCAAACTCTGTTTCTGGCTTTTCCAGGTGGCGGGGATGGTACCTTATCCCCTGTACATAAGCCCTAAACTCTCACTCCTGATCTAACCTCCACCACAGCTGCAGAGATGGGGAGGGCCATGGCCTACCCCCCCATGGATGGGGTCCCCCTTGAGGAGGACACCAAGGTCACCTTAAAGCTCTGCCCTAACTTATGCTGGGGTTTGTTCAGGACTGGAACAAGCAGGAGTCCTTTGGGGGCTTTATTGTGCCAACCAGAGTTTTTTTTTTTCTGTACCTCCAGAGGCACTGATGTACAATGACATTCAACACATGACAGGCATGATCCCACACCTGCGCGCTGGATGTCCGCCACTGCCTACACTGGTTTCCTGGTGTTCCCTGACTGCAGCATCCGCTGGGAGTCTCCAAACACTAGGGATCCGTATCCCCCTCCCCAGAAGAGCAGAGCAGTCCTCCAGATGCTTGATCCTCTCCTCCCCTACTGACCCAACAGGTTTCTGAACCCGGGTTATCAGCATGCTGCAAGGTAAGGCATCCAGCACCTCAGTGCCACTGAGCCAGCTGATAATGCTGTGTTTTGTACCCCATCCTTCTTGTCAACTCTATGTTAACTGTATTGTTTTCCGCTGCTTTGTTAATCTTCTGTTCTGTAGCCTCCCAGGTCATGCCTGAAACTAGGCAATGTTTTGTCTAGTACACCTACCCAGTAAAAAAAAAAAAACAAATAAACTGCTTTCATTTCTTGGGTCCCTTACATCCACCCCCACCCCACAATCTACTCTAAGCAATACAATCCGTTAATATAGTGAAAGTCCAGATGTTCATCATTTTTTTTTTTTTAGGTATGTTTTCACAAACCAATAATTATAAAAAATAAAATATGAGAAGGGTCATACAGTGAGGGTTTTCTTTTACACACACTCAGGGAGTGCTGTCTTCATAAATCTCTCGACTTGCTCTATAAGGGTTTATGGACATTGCTTATCTTGAGTGTGGGAAAAAAAAACATATTACACCCATTCCCATACATTGTTTTTTATTAGTTACAGACTATCTGGGGTTTGTACTGTATGCAGTACACTATTGGAGCACAGGTAAAATTCTTAAATGTTCAATGGCTTTTCATTAAAGCAGAGGTATTTAAGACTGATATGTTAATGAAATGAGCAAGTGGCAAAGAATTAACATTTTTGTGTATACTTTATAATAGAGCATAGGAATTATCACAGGGCCCCTATCCTGTAAAATGGAGATATTGGGTATATGCTTTTCATATTTGACAGCTACCATATCTAACCTAGTTAAAGCAGTGCAAGGCCACATAACATTGGCTTGCTTTTGTAAAGATGGATGATTGCAATGAAAACACACTGGGTAAAGGTTTATTTTTTTCTGGATGTTAATCACTTCTTATATCCATTGAATTAGAATTTAAAACTGTAACATACCAAACTGGGCAGCACATTATTAGTTGAAGGGAACAAATTGCAGTATGGAAAAAATGAGGTATTTTTCCACACAGTGGTTGGTTGGTTATATTGTGGAATAGCCTACCAGAATCTATATTTTACAGTAATAGAAAAACATGTTTTACTTATCTCTTCTGGGAGGAGGAATTGTTGACTATGACCAGTAAATGCTGTAAGATCAGAATACATGGACTTCATGGCCATCTCCTACTCTTTCCAATCTAGAGAAAAAGGACCCAAGAAGACAGCCTCCTCACTGGCAGTAGCACTCAACTTTTTAAAGAAATTGTCAGAGTGGTAAGATGAGCAGAATGGCTATCATCATTTATGCTACCAGAATATATGTGCCTTGAATTATGTTTAGATAATAAGAGAACATAGCATTTGAGTATATGAGACATCAAAAAAAAAAAAGTCAGACATGGGGGATTGGAGCCTGAAAAAATATAACTTCTTGTTTTATTAAAAAAAAAAAAAAATGTTTTGTTATGCTTTCTAAATGTGGACATTAAGATGCAATATATTTTTTTTTGCTTCAGCTTGCTTCAAATAGTATATCTGGGGGTGCAAAATGTTTAGTGGTTTACAGATTTGGGAACACTGTAGTTGCAAAATGGTCTTTTCTAATCAATCATATTCTATGAACATCGCCCTTTGTCTAACAAAACAGGCATTCCACACACACTAGATCTCACAAGGCATTGTATGATCAGATCAGCTCTTTACACATGATCAGACCTGGCACAGAAAACTTCAATACACCCATACTTTCAAAATTGGTGTTTCTGTAATTTATCCCTTTTCAGAGTGGATCCATGTGTACAGTATCATTTTTCTTTACTGAAGGCCTTTTGGCAAATCTAAAAGACTGATGAAATTAATGTGTAGTTGTCAGATACAAAACAGCTCTGAGATCCAGAATCACCCAGTGAACAAAGTACAGAATATATAAAGTGAAAGGGCATTAAAATGTGTTTCATTTCCTTTTCAAGAACAGGAACTTAGTTAGTCTTTGCTACCTTAATACTCTAACCTAAGTACTTAAGTCGCATAATTTAATCGTAACACCTTGTTTTGTTTAACTGTTCACTATCACAGGGACCTGCCCCCCATTTCCTGTTCTCTCACCCTCTTGTTACTGAACGTGAAAAAATGAAGTCATTGAAATGTGAAATGAGGAAGCTTTAAGAAGACAACTCCACAAGAAATACAAATGCACATTCAAAGTTGATAGCAAATCCACTTACACAAAAACATGCAATTATACACAGTGTCCCTACATAATTAATGATATGTTGTATTTTAATTGTCTTAGAATTTTCTGTTCACAATATACAGCAATTAAGTAAAGGATAGGTTGGAGAATATAGGAGTTATCTTTCCCCAAATATATACTGTACCAAGAGTGAAGTCCATTAAAAGAGAGAAGCATATGAGCTCCCACACCTTTTGCAGTGTTACTATGATTTAAATTTAACAAAGAAAAATTATTGTATAAAGTTATCTAGACACATGTTGGCAATCATGGATCACTGAACATTTTTTTTCACTATTTATGGTCATCACAGACTCCACATAGTTTCCTCTTAATTGCACTACTTTCAGTGCTTGAGCAACTTGTTGATTTAGGAGTTCAGATATATTATATAACTGATCCAGAACACAGTCTGACAATAGCTCTGGTGTCTGTGTCCATCCAGGCACTGTAGGCATAGATAATGACTAATTTGCCTGGATAATCCCAGACAATATCATACTATCTAAATTGACCGCATAGTAACCTGATAATAACCTGGACTAGAGTTTCCAATCCAGCCACAAAGACAAAAAAAAAAAAAACAGTCTGACTGTGGCAAGTATTCGATGTATCTGATAAACACCACAGACAGAGTTTTTTTCTAATTTACAACATACCTTCAGCCACGTAGAATCCAGTTTTAGCGGTAATGTCTCATGGTAATGGATTACTAAAATAGCCATGCTGAAAATTATAGAGTATATGAAAAACTAAGAGTGGATGAAAATACTGTATGTCTTATCTGAGTAAAAAACATATTTAGCACTCTTTTATTTCATAAGTTTCACCCTCTGATTTATGATTACATTGTGATACTTGAATTGGAACACTATCATAAGGGCATGGATCTGTTATTTTGTCCTACTCACTATGTATTCTGGCTCATAATTTGAAGTGCTACCCATCACTTTACGACAATACGTTTGTCATCCAGTCTTGTTTGCATTTAGTGATGACTAGTCACTACTGTACTATACCTACTGTACAAACCACACTTAATTCAGCAAACACTTTATAAATTTACAAAACATAGCAAAAAGGAACATCACTGTAGGGACTGGCAAATCTGTTCAATTTCTAATTACTGTAGGTCTCACAATGGCTCTCAATAGTTTCAGATTTCAAACCCCTTTTGGAAGCTGACATCATACATTTTGAGTGCTAATATGAGTGTTGCTGGTACTCTTTGCTCTATAAATGTAGTTTCATAGACAGTCTTCAAATAAGAACACTTATTATCACATTATAGAACCTGAGCTAGGTACTGTTTGAAATAAATTGAGTGTAATTCACCTGTGTTATGTCAGTATTGCTGATTTTCAAACATTGGTTGTTTGAAGCAAATCAGTGCTGAGTGTGAGAGAAGTATCCATCATGACAGTACCCTCTGCATGACAGAACCTCTTCGCTGTGATATAGAAGAGATGTTTCTCAAGCAGAGTGCACAAAAGCTCTGACTGGAGGAGACATATGAGACACGCTCTCAGGGTTTATGATTTCATAATGATAGATATGCTAATCATACACTTAATTTGCATGTAAAGCCTTTCAAGCTTTTTAAAGGGAAGATTATTTTTTCAAAATTTTAGAAGAAGACAAGGTCCAAGGAGTACCTTTTTGCATTGTTAGAACCAGTTCTGTCTGTCCCTAAAGTAATGTTGCTAACAGTATCTGTGTGTATATACAGTGTGTGTGTGTGTGTATGTGTGTGTGTATATATATATATATATATATATATATATATATCACATATATACATACACTTATACCACGGGGGTGGGAGTTCCAAGATGGCAGTACTTTCTGTTATTTTCACTGCAGTGAAATAAATGAAGCTGACATCAGCAGAGTTAAAAAAAATACTGTTTATACCTACTCTGCTGATGTCAACTTCCTCCCTCTTTGTATACTGATTAGTGCCAGTATATATCTCTCTCTTCTTATTGCCTCCAGTACAAAATGTTCAGGAGTGCCACACTACACATCACAAATATCAGTGAAAACAACCTATCCAAAACATAAAACCCAACATCTTCACTGAACAATGTTTTGAAAGCATTTTGACACAACTAGCACAAGTGGTCTCCAAACTGTGCAAAACACCATTCCTCTGAATCACAATCACAAAGCAGAACAACTGTCAGAAAATAAAACAGTATTAGTCCTCTCCTGGACCTCTCATCAGTGCAAGCAATGTTGTTTACCTAACTTTTCTTTTTTTCTGTCAGTCGCCATTCCACACCATGGGCAGGAAACTTAAAGCTATTACAGGAAAAGTAAATTGGCACGTAGCAAAAGCCATAAACAAAAGCCAAGCAGAATCTCTTAACAGACACAGTGAAAGTGAAGCACACCACATAAAACTGCACAAAACACAGTTAGGAATCATCACAAAGCATGAAAACAAGTCACTAAACAAATGAAAACTATATCTGACTCATGAAACTCACATTCCTGCTCTTCCGAAGCCTAAAATAAATTCCCACCCTCACAAACAAATGACCCAATCACACAGCACATTACAGAGAACAGCATCCAATCAGCAATCACACAAACAGCAGATGACTAATAACAGATCTAACAGAGACACCGTTCATACCTATTCACTCAGACAGACAATAGAAATGAACACACCAAACAAAGATAAAACTAAATGTAATAGAGGAGCTCCCACTCCTGTGGTATAAATAGCACACATGATGTGCAGATAATGGAATATGGAACATATTTTCACTCTTGCATCGTGAGCTCTGGATATTTCACTCTGTAGGAGTGAAAATATTTTCCATATTGCACGCCCATCATGTATCTCCTATATATTCCTTCCCATTGAAAAAAGTAAAGCTAACATTAAAGTGACACATAAATATAGCGAGGCAAACATAAAACAGTGATAACTCTCAGGTATGTTCCTTCACTGGACAAAGCAACTTCATTTGTATTGTCGCCTCAGGTCACTGTAGATGGCTGTTTTCTGCCCCTGAAGTTCCTGAAAAAAAAAAAAAAAAAAAAGAGAAATCAAATAAAAGCTATATTATGACATGTTTATTCTTCTAGCAATGTAACAGTTTTATGTTTTCAGAGTCCAGATGCAAACAATATCGGAGTACATTTTTATTGCACAAAAGTGATATTTAAAACAAATGTTATTTTTGTCCAATATTCAAAGCAACGTATTGCACAAACAAAATGCAAATAGCATCCCTGTTTCTCATCCGGAGTGTATAACAAACATTACAAATAGAATTTTGAAAATTATAATTTCAGGGGCCCTGTGACCCTCCACCTCAATTTATCCCTGTTTCTTGAAGCAGTTAACTGTGGTTGCATCAGTAACACCTCTTCCTTCATCTGGAAGGAAGGCATTGTCAAGTTGAAACAGGATAAGAGGGGGGTGAACGATAACAAAGACAGGGAAGAAATACTGAATGATTACTTCTGTTCAGTATTTTCAAAGAAAATAAAAGGGGCTCTGCTATAGGGTAAAGTCTGCCCTACACCAGAAGGAGGTCCAGAACTGTGTATGAGACCAATTGACATGGGCAGGGTGCTAAGGGGGGTTGTGGCACTTAAGATAAATAAATCCCTGGGACTAGATGGATTGCATTCCAGTGTGCCTTCAAGTCAGCAGTGCTAAAAATCTTATCTCACTAAACCCTCTCTAGTGGTCCCTGACCACCCTACTTTTTCGACTCCGTCCTGGACTGCAGCTCTTGGGGGAAAGACTGGCATGATCTATAATCCAATCCTCCATGAACTCCTGGAAGTGTCAGATGGGGTATGGGTTAAGTGGGCCCTCACGCTGGGTATAGAATTCTTAACTACACACTAGCCCTGCCTGTGGCACATGGCCCATTTCTCCTGTTCTAACTGGCGATACTTTCTCATTCAAAAAAAAAATTCTCCATCTATGGTACGACAGCCGAATTAAGCTCCACTCCTTAGAGTTCATGGATCATAATAGATGCTGGCATTGTCAGACACTGGGCACTACCCTCCTCCACATCTTGTTGGGCTGCTCAAATGCTCAGGACTTCTGGTCCCAGGTCCATAGATGTTGCAGTACCATCCTACCCCCCACCTTGCCACAGTTGTACTGCTTAGGGTTTCCTCCAATCTCCTCAAGGTTCCCTCAACACCAGTTACATTGGTTTCTGATGGCCAGTGCAGATGCCAAGAGGTTAGTTTTGCAAAGATGGAGAATGGTGGAGATACCTTTGGTAGCGTAATGGTTGACAGTTTTCAGAAATCAAGCCATGTTGGACAGAATGTTGCATTTTGCATGGAAATTATAAAGTAAAGACAGACTCTCTAATAAATTTTAACAGCTTTAATTTAAAGAAAGCTACAGTTCACATGTCCATGCCCATTGGAAGCCAGTGTGGGACTTATTGACCTCTAACCCAGCCTTTGGCTCCATCTATTGACTTTTACCAAACACTATTTCCTGTAAGGTCCTAAAGACATATGTATTACAACACTGAACACTACATTCCCCTCCCCCCTTTTGCATAAAGAAAAAATGAACTGTGAAAGAACAAATTACTATCATAGGTTATACTCAAGATTAGAAACAAACTACATTATAGCTAAAGTTGTTATACTTGGCTAAAATGACTTCAACATTGTAACCTCATCCACCACATGCACTTTTAATCTGTTAGAGCAGCATTAATTGGTGCAGAGTACTTAAAGTGCCCTGGAGGCCTTGTGTTTTGTCTCTTAGGGTAACATAAAACAGAGTCAGACGGGTGCCATTGTCACCTCGGGACAGTCATTGGAATGATGGGGAACAGGAGGTGCTTCCAGCCTAGGGTCAGGTAATTCAGAGGATATAAGTGGCTCTGCCTGTAGGAAAATCCAAGAAAGGAGTATTACCTAGAAGGTGAAAGACTGGCAGCCTCAAACCAGAACGAGTTCTGGGAATCATAATCTCAGATGACTTAAAGGTTAGTAAACAGTGTGAGAAGGCAACAATGTGGACCAACAGAATGCTGGGCTGCATTGGGAGGAGAATCATGAGCAGGAAGAAAGGTGGTGGTACTACCACTGTATGTTTCACTGGTCAGGCCTCACCTGGAATATGGAGTCCATTTCTGGAGGCCTTACTCCAGGAAGGACATTGACTGGGTGGAAACAGTACAGAGAAAGACAACAAGAATGATTCAGGGTCTGCAGTACATGTCCTACGAGGGAATACTTAGGGAAATGAATATGTACCCCCCGGAGCAGAGAAAAGAGAGAGGGGACATGATTGAAACATTCAAGTACATAAAAAGTATTAACAAGGTACAGGCACAGGAACTTTTTCACTTCAAGAATAGCTCCAGGAACAGGGGACATGACCTCATGCTGCAAGGAGGGAGGTTCTCTACCAACACAAGGAAGTTTTTCTTCACAGAAAGAGTGGTGAATGCTTATAACAGCCTGCTCCAAGAGATTGTGGGGGTCAACACTGTGGGGGGATTCAAGAATGCATGAGATAGACACAAGGGAGTCCTGACTACAAAGAGCAACAAGAGTGTCAAAATAGGTCTAAAACAAATGGGCAGACTAGATGGATCCAGCGGTCTCCTTTTGCTGTCATCTTCTATGTTTCTATGTAGATCTACCTCTGTGTCTGAATCAGAGTCCTGAAAGTCCTCACTGTTTATCTTTTTTAAGAAAGATGAGTTCCTGGTGATCTCATGGTCTCCTCTCTGTGTGGTCACCATAAAGCCTTTCTTGGTCACAACTTTGTATGAGGCCTTTTTGTAAGACACTGGTAGTTTTCCAACATTTGTTGCATTCTAAACAAGCACTGTGTCTCCAGGTATTGTAAATGGTTTCACATACCTTTTGCTACTGTATCTGTATAAACCTTCATTATTTTTTTTGGCTTTTCTTTCATGTTCTCTAAATTCAAGGGATGTGTCCTGTTGTTGTGCATGCATTTCTGGAAGTTCAGTTTTTACATGTCTGGACAGCAGAACAGTGACTGGTAGAAAATCAGATGTACTATGGGGAGTAGCTCAGTGATTTCTCAAAAATGTGTACATTGTTTGCTTCCAGTTTTTACAGTTCACGTGAATCTTACAACATCATCACTTGCTCAAGACCAATAGTGAGTAATCGTTATGTGGTAAAAGCCTAAGTACTTAGCAAACAGATAAAAATCATGGCTATTGAATGGTGGTCCATTATCAGATTTGACTACTTTGGGAATTCCAAATTCAGAAATACTTTTTCCAATACAGGTATTACTGTTCCAGCACTGGTGGATTTGACAGTTTCTACTACTGGCTATCTGGAATAGTCATCAACAAGTACCAACAGGTATTCACCCAGGGGAAGCTGAGCGAAGTCTACACTCACCTCTTGCCATGGGGACTCCGGATGATCTGACATCATCAGTGGTTCACGTTTGGTCTCGGGCATTGCTACTTGACAGGCATAGTAGGTTTTTATTGTATCTTATACTAACCTGTCAATTCCTGGAAACCAAACCTTTTCTCGAATGAGGGCTTTTGTTTCTATCAGTCTGAGATTACCTTTATGTGCCAGATCGACAGCTTGCCTTTAAAGTTGCTCTGGTTTTATTATTTTGTGCCCTTTTAGAATAAAACTCCTGTCAGCATTAGTGGACAGTTCATGTTTCACCTTTTCAAATGCCACGTAGACTTTTTGCATTGACCTTGGGGTCGGACACAGTTCTTGACCACTTCCCAGACTGTATGGCTCTGGCTACAGTTTGCAGAGTGACATCATGATGAGTAGCAGTCTGAATATCATCCAATAACATTGCCACTGGGGTAGCACATTCTGCAATAAAGTTATTGTACTCTTCAGCAATTTTTTTCTTCCTGCTGTGAAGGACTGGTCTCTTTAGGAGGGTGACGTGACATATAGTTTGCAGATTGCTATTGCCTAACTGATATGTCACAGTTACTTCATAAGATTGCAGTCTCACAGACCGTCTTTTGATTCGAGCTTGAGATTTTGACCTTGGATTTGCACAAATGGCTAACAATGATTTGTGTTCTGTGTGTACCCTAAAGGGTCTCCCATACACATAGATATGAAAGTGTTCACAGGCTCAAATAACCACCAATGCCTCTCTCTCTCTCTGTGAGTAGTGTTGCTCTACTGGTGTGAGTGCTGTGGCAAATGCTCGTATATGACTTTCTGTGCTAGTTTTATCTTTTTTGAACTAGAATTGCAGTGAGACCCACCTTGCTTGCATCCACCAGAATGTTTGTTTCCTTTTCCAGAATCAAAATACATAATTACTGGAGGACTGACTAGTGCTTCATCAAGTTGATCTAAGGCCTTTTCTTGCCTTGCAGACCAGTTACATGGAACATTCTTCCTGACCAGTTCTCTTAAGGGTTGTGTCAATGTGGCATAGTTTGGAATAAACCACAAGCAGAATCTTGCAATTCTGAGCAGGCTTTGGACCTCTGATGCATTTGCAGCTGTGACCAGTTCACGGATGGCTTGCATTCTATTAGGGTCTGCCATTATGCCCTTTTCTGTGAAAACATAGCCAAAGTACTCCAGGGTGTGTTTGCTGAATACACATTTCTGCTTGTTCTACTGTAGGTTAGCCCTTTTTCCCCTCAGTCACTGCAGTATGGCTCTCAAATTTCTGTCATGGTCTTCTTGAGATGTGCCATAAATAATTGTGTCATCCCTTATATTTATTGTGCCATTCAGGCCACCTAAAGTTTCTCTGATCATGTTTCGAAAGATTTCAGCTGCACTTCAAATGCCAAAATGTAGTCGTTTGTATCTCTGCAAGCCTACATGTGTGGGAAATGTAGTTATGTACCTTGACACTGCTGCCCATTTGAGCTGGTTGTATCCCTGTTTTAAATCCAGCTTGCTGAAGACCTTTGAATCATGTAAGTCATTTACAATTTCACTGATGGTGGGCATAATGTGGCATTTACGTTTAATAGCTCGATTCACTTGTCTCATGTACTCACATATACGAACGTGTTCAGCGGGGTTTTGGTGCAACTACCAAAAGTGATGCCCATGGTGTTAGTCCTGTCTTTTCAATGACACCCAGTTTCTCATCATGTTTCAGCTGTTCTTCCAGCTCCTTTCTAATGTGAAATGGAATTCTACAATGAGGCTGTGCTATGGGTTGAACAGAGGTATCAATGTATAATTTCACTCAAAAGTCTTTTATTTATTTTGTTAATTTATTTATTTGATTACCTGGTAAGGTACACTGATCCCAGGGACCATTTTCTGGCACAATTTGGGCCATTTTAGATGGCACATCTAACATAACAATAACTAGAAGGTCAACAGCACACAGTTTCTACAATCACCATTGAGAGAGGATTATACATGGAGAACATGTAATGAAATACAAAAGTAAGAAAAAGAAAGATACATTAACAATTCTCGACTGCTAGGGACTTTAAATCTTGTTTCTAGTCAAAACATCTAGTAATATAAGTGCATTAAAAATAGCAGGCCCTGCCTTGTTGCTTGGCTGTTATATCGGTCTGTTTGCAATAAGTAGGATTAATATTTGCATAGAGATCTACCTAACATCTCCTCTAGGAAGTGCAATTTGAAAATAGTGGGTGAGACAGGTTTGTGCAGCATGTTTGGGAGGGAGTTCCACAGTTTGGGTACAGCATAGGAGAAGGCTCTCCTATCCATTTCTGCATTTTGTCTGGGACAGTCTATCAACCCGTTATCAGAGGACCTTAATTCACGCCTGTTACTCTTGGGTTTTAGCAGGATTTGATGGGGAGGTGGCCTAGTCCAGCTTGCAATGTTTTTGAGATAAAAGTTTCAAACAGCAGCTGTCTACGGTTGGAGGGCGATAGCCATCCATGGGTTTGATAGAGGTGACAGTAGAGCGTATGATATGGGGCCTGTACAATGAACTTGCATTTGTTATTATATGCCGTGTTCATGCATTTTGGTATCACAGAGGGTGAGAGGGTTATAACTAGGGAACAATATTCTAGTATGGGGAGAAGGTGTCCCTTCCCTATGGCTAGTCTCGTTTCAGGGGACAGGATGTGTTTGAGTCAATAACACATTCCTGTTCTTTGGTTCATCTTATTTATTGCTGCGCTAATGTGGTGTTCAAAAGTAAGAATAGGGTGAAGTGTGACCCCCAGGTATTTGAATTCCCTTACCTGCTCAATGTTTGAGCCATCAGTGCTCAAGATGTTAAGGGCATTTGTATCGTATTAAGCACACTTGGAGAACCTCTGTTTTGAGCCAAACAGTATGCATTTTGTTTTTTTTGCCATTTACAATGAGCATATTCTGAGTGAACCATTTAACCATAGTACTAAAATCATTATTTAGATTTAAGTTCAACCCAGAGAGGTAATTTCTGATTCTGTAGATTATATGGTCATCCGCGTACATTATTCTATTACTGTCTGAGGGTTCCACGAATAATGGATTCACAATATGGGAGTAGAGTTGGGGACATAGTATGGAGCCTTGGGAAACTCCAGTTCCCACTTGTAAAGGACAGGATAGGACCCTCCCTAGTCATACTAGCTGAGTCCTACCTGTAAGGTAGCTATTTACCTAGTTTGTTATACTCCCGTGGAAGTTCAGGGAGGACAGGTTATTTAATAGTATCTTATGGTCCACCATATCAAAGGCTTTTGATAAGTCCACAAATATGGCCCAGTGAGGTAGCCTTTGTCCATTTGACTGAGAACATGGTGAGTAAATTTAGTGAGTGCCATGGTGGTACTAAAGCCTCATCTAAAGCCATACTGGGCATTGGATAGCAGGTTATATTTCTCAGTGTAGTCAGACATCTGATGGTGTGCTACTTTTTCAAGTACCTTACCAATGTGGGACAGGATTGATACTGGTCTCTGGTTTTCTGGAAGGTGCTGGTCACTTGCCTTGAAAATGAGGACTATTCTAGCTTCTTTCCAAACTGTCATCACATTTGCGGTGCTAAGTGATAGGCTTATTATATGGGAGAGTAGTTTTGCTATAAATGCTGCAGCTAGCCTGAGAAATTGTGGTGATAGCCCATCTCTGCCCTCATTACCCGAGGTGGGTAGTGCCATCAGGAGATGATATGTCTGCAATCTGGTTGCTACTTTGAAGGAAAAAGAGGGGGAGCAAGTTGTAGTAGCCTGTCTTCCCCCATTCTTTCCCATGGTGGGATGTTGCACTAAGTACAAGTCCAAAATTGAGAACTTATCGTTCAGGAGGTTAGCCACCATTTTTGGGTCTGCCTGTAGCCCCTTGTTGCTCATTAAGAAGAATACTCCATCTTGTTTAGCTGGCTTCAGAATTGAGTTTACTATTACCCAGAAACTCCTGGGCTTGCTTAGGTTCTGAGTTTGTTGGAACTTGAAACAAGTTGATTTTAAGGATTTAGATTCCCTCTTACACCTGTTCCTTAATTACCTGTACTCCACCCAATTTCCTGGACTTTGTCCCATCTTATGCTTTAGTTAGGCCTTATCTCACACTTTCATAAGGGTGAACAATTCCTTAGTGACCCATTTCATGTTCCCTCCCCTGACATGCCGAGTCATGATAGGACAATGCTTGTTTTTGATCAGGGTTAAGGCAGTGATGAGGAAACCCAGGGCTGAATTCATGTCATTCAGTTTGAAAAGATTGGACCAACGTATGACCCCTAGATCTCTATTTAGTGCCTCAACATCTACTCTGGCAAAATTACTTAAGGAGATGATCCTCAGTGGAGGTTTAATTTTTTTGTAAGACCCCGTACAGAAAATAGGGAAGTGGTCATTAATGGAATTTGATAGAACTCCCACATTACTGACCCTGTCTTCCCGGTTTGCCAGGATCCAGTCAAGTAGGGTATGATTACTGTTTTGGAGTTGTGGCTCATGGGTATCTTAATGATTTGTGTCAAGTTAGTTCCCTTAAGCTGTTCAGCATAGCTGTATTGCTTGCTACCCAGCCAGTTTAGATTAAAGTCACTTATAATGATAATATCCCTTCCTGGCAAGAGACTAGCAATTTCAGAAACTATACTCCATAGTCTGTCGATCCCTCCCAGTGGGGAGTTAAATAAACAGGGCATGTGGAGTTTAAGTGCTACTCCAATAATAATTTCTATTAGCAGCCACTCTGGGGTCACTTATTTGGCTGAACTGGAGACAATGATGGTTCCTTTCAGATGATCCTTCAGATAAATCAAAACTCCACCTCCCCTCCTTGACCCTGGTCTATGATTTACATAAAAACATAGAATTTGATGGCAGATAAGGACCACCTGGCCCACCCAGTCTGCCCATTTCCCTACCTACTAGATAAGCTGCAGATCCTAGTTAACCAACAGCCTACTTTTTCCTACCCCCGCCCACTAGAATTGCCTTATGGCTGTCCCATGCATTCTTGTAATCCACCACTGATTCTGACTCCACAACCTCCTCAGGAAGGCAGTTCCATGCATCCACAACCCTCTCCGTGAAAAAATACTTCCTCACATTACCTCTGAGATGTTCCCCCTCAATCTTCAAATTGTGCCCCCTTGTTCTTGCACACCTCTTTTTCTGAAAGATGTTACCGTGTTGGACTTTGTTAATTCCCTTGAGGTACTTGAAAGTTTCCATCATGTCCTCCAGTCTCTCTTTTCCTTGAGGCTATACATATTAAGCTCCTTAAGTCTCTCTTCATATGTCTTCTGGTGCAGACACTGCACCATCTTAGTTGCCCTCCTCTGGACCGCCTCCATCCTGTCTGTCTTTGCGGAGATTGGGTTTGTAGAACTGCACGCAGTACTCCAGATGGGGTCTCACCAGCTGTCTGTACAGAGGGACAACCACTTTCTGTTTTCTACTGGTGATGCCTTTCCCTACGCATCCCAGTATCCTCCCAGCCCACCTTACTGCCCTCTCACATTGCTTGCCCACCTTTAGGTCATCAGATATGACTACCCCCAGGTCCCTTTCCATTTTTGTTGTTGTTAGTATCTCACCCCCCCATTGTGTACTCTTCCCCTGGGTTTTTGCTTCCCAGGTGCATTACTTTGCACTTCTTAGCATTGAATCTAAGCTACCATACATTTGGCCATTCCTCCAGCCTTGCCAAGTCCCTTCTCATCCTTTCCACCCCACCTTGTGTATCAACTCTGTAGAAGATCTGTTGTCTGCAAAGAGACATACTTTTCCTTCCAGTCCCTTTGCAACGTTGCTTATAAAGACATTAAAGAGGACCGGTCCTAGTACTGAACCCTGTGGTATCCCACTAGTATTCCCCCTTTCTTCAGAGTGGACTCTGTTTACTATTACCCTCTGTGTCCTGTTCTCCAGCCAATTCTTTACCCAGGCTACCAACTTGGGACCCACTCCCAGGCTGGCCAACTTGTATATTAATCTTTTGTGTGGGACAGTGTCAAATGCCTTGCTAAAGTCTAGGTAGGCCATGTCCACAGCCCCTCCTTGATGTACTACTTTGGTCACCCAGTCAAAAAAATCTATTAGATTAGTCTGACATGACCTTCCTGTTATGAATCCATGCCGCCTTAGGTCCTGTGCCCCTCTGGCCTCTAGGTACTCAACAATTATTTCCTTCAGAAGTGATTCCATCATTTTCCCAATCACTGAGGTTAAACTAACAGGTCTATAGTTTCCTGCTTTTGCCCTGCTCCCATTTTTGTGAAGTGGAATAACACCTGCTCTCCTCCAGTCCTCTAGTACCACCCCATCTTCCCATGATTTGTTAAAAAGGGTAGTCAGTGGTGTCACTAGCTCTACCCTTAGTTCATGTAGAATTCTGGGAAGAATTCCATCAGGCCCCATTGCTTTGTCGACCATCAGTTTTAAGAGTTCTTTCAGAATCTTGTCTTCTGTGAATGGACTGGTATCAACCTCCATATCTAGAGTGTTTCTATTATTTGGTTTAGGTACCTTTCGCTCTTCATTTGTGAATACTGAGCAAAAATATTTGTTTAGTATCTCTGCCTTTTCACAGTCACCCTCTGTCCACCCTCTCCCCGTTATTAAGTATCACTATCCCTCCTTTGATCTTCCTTCACTCCCTGATGTACTTATAAAAGGTTTTATCCCCTTTCTTAACTGAGTTGGCTATCTTTTCCTCAGTTTTGGGCCTTTGCTGTTCTGACTGTCTTCCCAGCTTCCTTTTGCTTTAATTGATACAATTCTCTGTCCTGCTCCATCTGTGATTCCTTGTACTTCCTGAATGCTTTCTTTTTCTCCATAACCTTCCCTGCCACCTCCTTTGAGAACCATAGTGGTTTCTTACATCATTTTGTTTTGTTTATTTACTTCACACAAAGGCTTGTTGCCTCTGTGATGGCAGTTTTGATTATTCCCCATTGTTCTTCCACCCCTCCTTCCTGCCCTTTTGCTAGTGCATTCCTTAGGCATGCACCCATTTTGGCAAAGTCAGCCCTCCTGAAGTCCATTATCTTTGCCTTTGTATGGCTTGACTCTACTGCTGTGTTTTTATTGTGAACCATACTGTTCGATTTTTAAAGATAGTATATCCCTGTATGTCGCAGAGTATGTCAGGAACTGAAGGTTTCAACCATCTTTCACTGATGCCAAGTACATCTGGTCTGTGTGTCAAGACCCATGCCTCCAGCTCCTGGATCTTAGGTACAATGCTACTTACATTAATATGACCTATCCTGATGACATGTGTGAAGGATCATTGTGATAAGAATTGGACTCTATTTGTGTGCTGAAGATCTGGGTTATCGTCCACATCCCCACACCTTAGTAGCAGAAGGCCAATAAGAAGAAGGTAAAGAATGAGTCTACCCAAGGCTCCCTGTACTGAGACCCTTGTGATAAACAACAGTATGCCTATCAAGCGTGATTGTTTACTGCAGGAAGACCACTGCTTAAAGATTTCTTGAAACAGGCCCTCATATTCACATAGTAGCTTACAAGTGCTTGTTTCAGAGAGTCCCATGACTCGCTTGCCAGCACAGGTGCCATGACGTGCTGTACTGTTTTAATTAAGTCCAAATTTTGTGACATTTTCCAGCTTAGCAAGGAAGCTTCTGTCCCCACTACAATGTAAAAAGTCTCATGGCAGGTTTTTCTTTTGGACTGAATTATTACTTGGAACTTTCCTGGCACCTTCAGTGGATCTTTCTGAGCTACATGGGTATACTGTTATATCAATCTGCTTGCTCAGGTTCAATTTTCATGTTTTTGTAGTCAGATGCATGGATCATATTGATTGTGGCTCCTGAATCTGCCATAGTTCTCATAGCTTGACCACACATCTTTTTGTTGAAAAGTTGATGTGTCTGGGAATTATTGTCAAGATGATCCAGTATATAACGATGTGTATGTATGAGTCCTCATCTGAAGAGTATGGTTGTGGCACCTGCATGCACTCTGTTCACAACTTTCTTGTGCTTTCCTTTCAGTCTCTCAGTACAGTGTAGTTGCTTGGTTCTGCAACACGCTGCAAAAAAATTCAGCTTGTTGCATTTTCGGTAATTCTTCCCAAATGCTGGCCATGCAGTCTTGCCACCTGGATGGGGATATGCTCCGCTTCAATTTCTACACTGAGTGAACCCACTATTTTCTTTTCCCAGGCATGCCCATTGCTTTTGACATTGTCTGCTGGCCACTTGTGGGTTTGGTGCCACTTTGTGGATTGTGTGGTGCTCATGCTTAATGCCTGTCACCTGGACCTCAGACAGTTCCATGGCTTTGCCCACCTCCAATAATTTGGCTAGTGTCATAGCTGGATCTGCTAGTAACCTTCTCTGCAGCTTAGTGGATGAGCAGTTTTGCACAGTATGGCCCAGATATTCAAAAGGGTTGCGCCATGCGCAACAGGGTTGCGCATGCGCAAGTCCTACATTGCACCATTCTGCGATATTCAGCAGGAGGCAGTTGCGCCACTGAAAACAGGTTGAGCAACAGCTCAATGCAAATGAATGCATGCTCAACAGGAGGGGGAGGAACCATGCATAAACTGCACAACCCGATATTCAGTCGGGTTGTGCAGAGTTGTGCAGGCGCAACCCCCAACCTGCGCCTGCACAACTTTGAGCCAAAAAAGGATCAAGTTGAGGGCCACCCACAGGTGAGCTGCTGTATTGCAGGGCGCAACACAGCAGCTGCCACCCGTGGTTGGCCCCCAACTCAGTCCCTGTGCCTCCCCACCAGCCCGATTGCGGGCAGAACGTGAAAAGAACTCCCCCCAAACATCTCCCTAATGCCCGATCGCAGGCAGAATGTATACTGACAACCCCCCCAGTGCCCGATCGCGGGCAGAATGTAAAACAACCCCCAAACATCTCCCAATGCCCGATCGCGGGCAGTATGTATGACAACCAACCCAAACATCTCCCAATGCCAGTCGCCCGGGCAGAGCGTAGACTAACAACCCCCAAACATCTCCCAATGCCCGATCCGGGCAGAATGTAAAAGACCCCCAACCGAATATCTCTCTGGTGGTCCAGTGGACCGTAATGCCCGATCACGGGCAGAATGTCCAGTGACAACCCCCAAACATCTCCCTGGTGTCTAGTGTCCCCCACCCCACCCACCCACGAAGCCCCACACCACCCGCCTCGCAGCCGGCGGGCGGCAGTATCCCACCTCTGCCGCCTCCACCGGGCCGGCCGACTGTCAAGCGCTAAGATGCAGAGCTAGAGCCACGGGCGTGCAGCCCATAATATACATGACAGTCCAGATTTGTGAATGATGTTCATTCACAAATCTGGACTGTCATGTACGGTATGGGCTGCACGCCCATTGGCTCTAGCTCTGCACCAATGGGCATGCAGCCCCACCGGACAGTCAGTTGGCAGGCGGGTGGATGCTGCCACCCGCCAGCCGCCGGAGCGGTGGTGGGCTTCGTGGGTGGGTGGGTGGGGGAACACTAGACACCAGGGAGATGTTGGGGGTTGTCACTGGACATTCTGCCCGCGATCGGGCATTATGGTCCACTGGACCACCAGGGAGATATTCGGTTGGGGAGGTCTTTACATTCTGCCCGCGATTGGGCATTGGGAGATGTTTGGGGTTGTCAGTATACGCTCTGACCGCGATCGGGCATTGGGAGATGTTTGGGAAGGGGTTGTCATTATACATACTGCCCACGATCGGGCATTGGGAGATGTTTGGAAGGGGGTTGTTTTTACGTTCTGCCCACGATCGGGCTGCAGGGTGCGTCGGTCCCCAACGGCTGCTACCTGGCAGGGCGGCCAGGCGCAAGTCCTCGGATCGGCGCACCTACATGCTAATGGCATGCAAATGGGGCCATAATCAGATGCAAATGGCCCCCCCTGCGCCTTGCATGAATTATGGCCCATTTGCATGTCACCTTTTGAATATCGGAAATTTGCGCATGGTGCAATGGTACTTGCGCCACTGCAAGTTTAATGCTCAAGTCTGACAACTTGCGGTGGCGCAAGTTCCACTGCACCATGCACAGTGGCTGTGGCTGAGGGGAGATATTCAAAGGAGTTGCTCAATAGCGCAACTCCTTTGAATATCGCCCCGGCCACACCCCTGCGCAACTATTTTGAGCAGCGCAAGGGCTTGTGCCTCAGAATGGCGCAGTTTGAATATCCGGGCCAATGTGTCTTTATTTCTCGATCCACATTGTTAAAGTTGCATATGGCTGCTAGCTGCCTCAAGGGTATATGGTATCCTGCCAGGTTTTCTCCATTCTCTTGTTTAGCTTGCTAAAACAAATACTCATCATATTCTATATTTTGCTTTTGGGTGAAATATGCAGTCAGGGCAGCTATAGCCAGATCTAGTCATTTACATCATCTTGTGGTGTGGATGCAGGTAAAACATCATAGACATCATTAACTTACTCACCAGCATAATGTACCAGGAGTGCTTTTTGCCTCTTGGGATCCTCCACATTTAGTACCAATATCAGATTCTTGAATCTGGATAGCCACTAGTGATGTGCGAAATGTGCAAATTTCATTCTATTAAATATTTTGTGAAATTGCACATTTCATGAAATGTTTTGTGAGTGCAAAATCTGAAATTCCACCAGCAAAATTGCAAATGTCACCCACAAAATCACACATTTTGCCAGTGAAATGCAGAATTTCACCCGCAACCGGTGGAATTTCGCCACTCTCTGGCAAAATTCCACTGCTTATGGGTGAAATTTCGCATTTCACAGGTGAAATTCACAATTTTGTCAGCAGAATTTTTCATTTCTCACCTGTGAAATTCATGGGCTAAATGCGTGAATTTCATGAAACATTTTGGGATTTCGCCGGAAAAATTAAATTTTGCTGCAACACTAATAGCCATATCTTTGCTCTGAGTCCCACAGCTCCAGTTTCAGCATTTACATCACACGAAGGAAAGTTTGGAAGTGCTACTGCCATTTCTCTTAGTCACTGTCTTGCTTCTCCTTCCTATCATCAGTTCAAGAGCAAGTCTGCAAACTTGCTTTTTTCTTTCCCCTTTTTATGTTGATTGTGTGCATGCACAAGAAACATATTGCAGCAGCTTGCCAGAAGCAGGTTGTGGAGGCGAGGCACTGTTGTGGCCAATGCCCCCACAGCCTTTAAAGGCTTGGCCTGCTTTCATCAATGGGGTAGTACGCTGCTGCTGATACTAGATTTCAGCCAGCATGCCACCGCCCTGAAACATTTCAGTCGCTGCAATCAGGGGCCACCTCAACATTGCAGTGTCAGCCATTTGCTGCAATGAGGGATTGACCCATCATTGCAGGGCGGAACGTCGTTACTATAATATTGTTTGTGAACATGGCAGCGGCTTGCTGCCGTGTTCACAAACAATATTCATGAGCCCCCAGTGCTGAGGGGGTGCCCATCCCCCTGGGCAGCATGTGCCCCCCACAACAGTGTTTTTGCTGATGGGGCCACAATCCCCATCAGCTTCAGTCCTCCTAGTGAAAGCGTCGTAAGGGGAGCCCACTCCCCCATCGGGCATTATGTCCCCTCCCATTTTTGTCAACAGGGGAGCCCCACTCCATGTTGGTGCCTAGTCCCCCATCAGCTACAGCTGCTTCCCAAAACAAACATTCCATTGGCATGAAGGAGCCCACCCGGCATGCCACATGCCCTAGTTTTAAAAAAAAAAAAAAAAAAAGTCCTGCAATTTTTTTTTTTTTTTTGTAACCTAATGGAAAAAGGAAACGGTCCTTCGTGGTCTCCCTGCCTCCCACAACCGGTGCCCAACCACTGCATACCTTGCCTCCCCACACCTCCCCACCCCATATTTACCTCAAGAGTCTGGCACAACGATCTTTGGTGGACCAGTAACACGTCTGCCTCCTCAAAACTGACCGTGAACTGATGAAATGCCCAGTGAGCTGTATAATGGTATACATAGGGTTTTTTCTACTTTGATGCATATCTCAGGTATTTTTGGAATTTTGGCACCAAAAATTTTACATGGGTTTTTTGGGACCCCTCCTCATGAATTCAGGCACTGTCATGGTGTTATTTGGTCCCAAAAGGTGATTTCGCTGTCACTGTGCGGAATCACCTTTCAGGACCAAGTAACAAAATGACAGTGCCAGTGTTCATGAGGAGGGGTCTCAAAAAGTGTATATTGCAAATTTGGTGGGAAAAATCAAAGAAATTACTGTTTTACAAGCGTGCATTGCGCAGTTGCTACGCACGCTCATAACTTCACCAATTTGCAATATTTTCACTCCAGATTTTCAACATTACCATTTTTACACAACTCCTCATGAACAGTACAGCTGTCATTTTTGACACCCTGGCCGAAATGTGTTTTTGATCTTCTGGCACAGAATAGCCAGTTGCTGTGGGAAATCAGTGTTCAGGACACATTAAGAAAATCGCAGTGACACTGTTCATGAGCAGAGATCCTAAAATGCCTATGTTGAAAAGTTTGTGATGAAAATCCATAAAATGACTGTGGTATGAGCGTGTGTTGTGCAATTTCCACGCACCCTTGTAACTTCGCAAATTAGTAATATTTTCAACAGTGACTTTTTTCACACCTCCTTATGAACAGTACAGCTGTCATTTTTCACATCCTGGCCAAAATGTGTTTTTGCACTTCCAGCGCAGAATACTGCAGTAGCTGTTAGAAATCAGAGTTTGAAACAGATTAGGATCGAGCGAGTGAGAGGGTGGAGTGACCAAGCTCAACTGAGCTCTGTCAGAACTGCTGTAGATTTCTTTGTGGGCAGGAAACGGCACCAACGCAGGCAGGAGCCCAGTACAAAACAGCAACCTGCAGCGCCGGGAGGCAGACCGAGCAAGTGAGGGAATGAGCTCAACAAAGCTCTGTTGGGACTGCTGCAGATTTGTTTGTGGGCGGAAAAAGGCAGCAATGGAAGCAGGGGCCCAGTACAAAAGGGCAGACTGCAGCGGTGGGAGAAAAAGAATGAAAGCGTGAGAGAGGGGGAATTAGCGAGCTCAACTGAGCTCTATCATGACTACTGTGGATTTGTTTGTGGGCAGAAAAAGGCAGCAATGCAGGCAGGAGCCCAGTACAAAAAGGCAGTCTGCAGCACAGCCAGAAACGGAATGAGCGAATGAGAGAGGGGCAGTGAGCGAGCTCAACTAAGCTGTGTCAGGACTGCTGCAGATTTCTTTGTGGGCAGAAAAAGGTGCTAACAGAGGCAAGAACCCAATAAGAAAGGGCAGCCTGCAGTGCCAGGAGAAACAGAATGAGCGAGTGAGACAGGGGGTATGAACAACCTCAATGGAGCTCTGTCGGAACAGTTGCAGATTTCTTTGTGGGCAGAAAAAGGTGCCAATGCAGGCAGGAGCCCAGTAGAAATGGGCAGCCTGCAGCACCGAGACAAACGCAATGAGTGAGTGAAAGAGGGAGAGTGAGCGAGCTCAACCCAGCTCTATCATGACTGCTGTGGATTTCTTTGTGGGCAGAAAAAGGCGACAATGGAGGCAGGAGGCCAGTACAAAAGGCCAGCCTGCAGCACCAGCAGAAATGGCATGAGCGAGTAAGAGACAGGGAGTGAGCAAGCTCAATGGAGCTGTGCCAGGACTGCTGCAGATTTCTTTGTGGGAAGAAAAATCCGCCAACTCAGGCAGGAGCCCAGCACAAAAGGGCAGCCTGCAACACCAGGAGAAACAGAATGAGCGAGTGAGACGGGGGAGTGAGCGACCTCAATGGAGCTCTGTCAGGACAGCTGCGGATTTCTTTGTGGGCAGAAAAAGGTGCCAATGCAGGCAGGAGCCCATTCCAAAAGGGCAGCCTGCAGTACAAGGACAAACACAATGAGCGAGTAACGGAGGGTAAGTGAGCGAGCTCAAAGCAGCTCTATTGTGACTGCTGGAGATTTCTTTGTGGGCAGAAAAAGGAAGCAACACAAGCAAGAGCCCAATACAAAAGGGCAGCCTGCGGCGCTGGCAGAAACAGAACGAGCGAGTGAGAGAGGGAGAGTGAGTGAGCTCAACGGAGCTGTGTTGGGATCACTGCAAATTTCTTTGTCGACAGAAAAAGCAGCCAACAGAGGCAGAAGCCCAGTACAAAAGAGCAGCCTGCAGCGCCAGGAGAAACAGAATGAGCGCATGGGGAGTGAGCCACCTCAAGGAAGCTCTGTCAGGACAGCTGCGGATTTCTTTGTGGGCAGAAAAAGGTGCCAATGCAGGTAGGAGCCCAGTACAAAAGGGCAGCCTGCAGCACCGGGAGAAACAGAACGAGCGAGTAACAGACGGCCAGTGAGCAACCTCAACGGACCAAAGCAATCAACATTCGGCATTGACAAATGCTTGTTTTCTGTGCTGTGCAACATGGCTGGTTTGGGTGCAGTCCTGAACAGCTCTAGTAGAAGAAATCTTTTTCATCCTTGTCTCCATTGCCAATGTAAAGTAGAGACAGACTGTGTAATAAATATAAACAGCTTTATTTTAAACAATGCTGCAGTTTAAACATCCGTGCTGCTTAGCAGCTAGTGCAGGATTTACTGACCTCTAACATAACCTTTGGTTCCACCTATTGACTTTCCCCAAACACTTCTGTTTCCTGTAAGGTCCTAAAGACATAGGTATTACAACATTGAACACTACAGAAATCACTCCCGAAATAACAGAAGGTGTGGGTAACCTTCTTTTCATCTAAATACATGGTATTAGACTTCATCCTGGCACCTCCCCTATGAGGGTCCATCTTCTGCTTAGGTTCCCCATCATGCTGGCGTATACTACTTGTAGCACCATGGTTGGTCTAGGGGGTGTCCCCTAGATGGACATCAAAAACATTTTAGGACATGCTGTTGTCTCATCACATTATATTTCCTGTTCTAACAGTACAATATGTATGTCAATTCACAATGACTGGGTGTTCACTATATATACTTGTCTGTCATGTCATTGCTAAACAGTGCTTTATTGTTGTATTTCAGAAAATCGCTCAAGAAAAGCAGACCACAGGTCAGCGAATGTTTAGAGGTGTAACCCCCCTATAAATGGGGGTTCCTAAAAGCCTCCTAGGAGCTGCCTAAGTGTTCCCCCTGGTGATTGGCGTTCGGCACTTAAGCCGTCTTAAATGGCAATAACGTGAGTGCTTTTAGAACCTCTGTGTACTGTCCCTTTAAGGGCTGCCTGCTCGCAGGCTTAATTAGTTTGGATGGGGGGACCGTGTGTATTTATGCTCGAGCCCCGCCCGAGCTGCTGCTTAAGTGCTTGGTTTTGCTGTCGCTGATTATACAGAGAGCACGTTATAAAGATGTAACTGTTTGCTGGGAATTGTTGAGACTAATAATGAAGATACCATTTGTTCTAACCTGTTTTCTTGCAGCCTTGGACTGTTTCGGTTGTACCCCACCATGTTGGTCCCGAACTGTTGAAGTGGACCATTCGGATTGTGAGAATGCTCAAGGAAGCTGGCTGACTAATGAAGATACAGCTGATGATGCTGGGAAGTGGCATTATGGGCTATGGTGCTCTTTTGGACCACTGAGAGCCCAAGTAATTGATTGGCATGTGAAGCCAGCCAATGGAATCGGGTAGCCTCGAACTGTGAGAGTGCCCCATGCTGTTGGGGGCAGAAGCGTGGCAACTGTGAAGAGAGTGGAGCTCTGAGCTTCTGCGCCATTGAGTGTTCACGTGGGAAGCGCGTGAAAGGCCTGAGGGGCAGTTTTTCCACAGCTAGAAGGTGTCTGACCAAATCCGCCGGTGTGCGGTCAGAGGAGGCTGTGTATAAACACAGCTACCTACCAGGCTTCACCTGAAGAGGACTGGAGAATCTGCTAGATCGCGCTCAGTCTGTCAGGACGTTTGAAGCTGCAGTTAGTGCCCGAAATTGCTGTGAGTCCGCTCGGGTCCTGGGAGCAGCTACCTGGTATGGTACCCCTCTGTTGTTTTCCATATAAATGTGTGAGGAGGCTGTTGAAGCTCAGGCTCAGCCCTGCAAGTGGTGAAGGAATGGTTATTTGCTGGAGTCGTGAGTACTGGATCAGGGTAGCTCCCTGTTAAGCCTGCAAACAGTGGCCAAAAGTCTTTTTGTTGTACTGCTGACTGTACTAATTGAGCATTCTGCTCCATTTGATCTTCTCAGGGGTTACATGCTCCCTTGTGTCAGGGCCCCAACCAGCTGCATCGAGGAACTAGCCATTACGGCTTGGGTACCCAGAGACAATAACTGATAGGGTCAGGCCTGTGCACAGAGCCATAGGTAGTTAAACGTAGGTAATAGTGATAAGCCAATCACCCTGATTTTCCCTGGTCCTTGTTATCCTCCCTCTAATAAATCAGATTGTTTGTTTTGCAACTGTACCCAGGCTGGTTTGTGTTTTACTGAGGACATACTGCACAGTGAATGTTTGATAACTGTATCTTACTTTCCAGGGGGTCCCTGGAGTGAGCTGAGTGTTTCGAGCCGGGGGGGTAAGTGTTCAGGAGGAGATCATTGTGAGTACCTTGTTTGTGCCACTAGTGGGAGGAAGGGGGGGTTGCAGCAACCCAGAGGGCTGTGACCGAGTCAACCTAGACTGTTCTAACCCCGACCTCTGGGTGGAGGCACCCGTCAATGGATCTGGGCCCCTTACCCTGTCACTGCTGAGACAGGCAGGGGTGGTAGCCCTTAGGAAAGCACCCCCTGGGGGTTACAGAGGAATTTCAGAAGAAAAATGGTTCACACTTCTGAGAAGGAGTGCTTCTGCTAGAATAACACAAAACAAGAGTAAGAGAGAAGTATGATTAGACATTGAGATAGTACACGTGTAACCAGCCAAGAAACTAAACTAGTGCTAATGACATCTGAATGGTACAGAAAACTTAAAACAGTCTATAATGTTTACTGGACCCGCTTCCGTAAATAGAAAATACAAATATGTGATTTTATTATAATATCTTGTGGGTGTGGCCTGAGTTTAGTACAGAACCCAGTAACAATCATTATCTAAAGACATGTTTACAGATAGCAGTCTGAGACTGTGAAACTGAATGATAGACTTTGTGGTACTGCATTGAATGACCTCAACCTAGGTGCGAGAAATTAACGAAATTCACTGTGCAAAGAACTTGATATAGCTTCTGGAACTTCACTTCATAACAGGCAGTCCTTCACATAGTTTTTTAACCTGACAATGAGTCTACCTACATCTTATTATTGACACTTCACAGGAGAAAGTGTCAGTAACGTGGAACTAGTGTAGATTTTGTTGGACAAAGTGGCACTTTGTCAGTGAATACAATGGAAGATATATTTTTTAAGAAAGCCATTTTCTGTGAAAGCCTCTCTCCCACACTGTGGCATTCTGTTCCCATCCCTTTCCCACCACCCTGACCCTTTATAAACCTGTAATTCCCCACCATCCTCTAGAATCCATTCCTTTCTTCCCTCCCTCCTCCCTTCATAGTCCCAGCAAAATTAGTAAACTCTGCTTTAGAATAATATAGTATTTCCCCCACCCACACTATCATGTCACACACTACTTCCCTTCATCATCCCATCTGCCACCGAGACATATGGTGAACACCTCATCATACCACCCCTACCACCCAACCTCCCTCGAACTCCCAAGGCCCCCTTTAAAAGATACTGTGTACTACCAGACCCATTAAAAACACCAGCATTCTCAGTGAGAATGTCCAGTCAGATGAATCTTATAGATTTCTTTGACTGGGTAACCAGTGTGGTAGAGCAAGGAGGGGCGGTGGATTTGGCCTACCTGGATTTCCATAAGGCCATCAACACCGTCCCACACAGGAGACTGCTAAATAAATTGGGGGACCTAGGAGTGGGTCCTATGATGGTAAAGTGGGTTGGGAATTGCCTAATGGACAGGATTCAGATTGTGGTGGTAAATGACATGAAATCTGAGGAGAGGGAGGTGACCAGCTGGGTGCCACAGGGGTAGGTGCTGGGACCAGTTCAATTCAATGTCTTCATTAGTGACATTGAAGAGCATCTGGAGGGAAAGGAGTGCCTCTTCGCAGATGACACCAAGATCTGCAACAGCATGGACACACCGGAGGGGGTGCAAAAATTAGAAAGAACCTAAGCCTATAAAATGCATGGTCACATGACTGGCAGTTGAGTTTCAATGCGAAAAAGTGCAAGATCTTGCACCTGGGTCAAAGGAATCCAATGGAAGAGTACAGGATGGGTGGGGAAATTCTGGCCACCACAAGTCAGGAGACAGACCTGGGGGTTATCATCTCTGATGACCTGAAGGTGACCAAACAGTGTGAAAAGGCAGTGGGGAGAGCGAACAGAATGTTGGGGTGCACAAGAAGAGGCATAACAAGCAGGAGGAAAGAGGTGATGATGCCACAGTACAGATCACTGGTAAGGCCTTAGCTGGAGTACTGTGTCCAGTTCTGGAGACCACATCTCCAGAAGGACATTGATGAAATTGAGGCAGTCCAGAGAAGGGCAATGAAGATGGTACATGGACTGCACCATAAGCTTTATGAGGAAAGACTTAAGAACCTTAATATCTGTTCACTGGAGGAAAGAAGAGAGAGAGGGGAGATATAATAGAGACTTTGAAGTACATTAGGGGAATCAATAGGGTACAGGTGGAAAGCATATTTCAGAGAAAACTCTGCACAAGAATAAGGGGGCTTGATATGAGGCTGAAGGGTGGAAGGCTCAGAGGTAATGTTAGGAAGTACATTTTTACCAACAGGGTGGTGGAGCCGTGGAACAGCCTTCCAGCAGAAGTGGTGGGGATGAAAAAAATATGGGGTTGAAGAGTGCATGGGACAGACATAATGGTACCCCGGAGATGTGCAGAGCAGGAGTAGAGGTGTTGCAAAGTTAAACTTTGCTCGCGAAGTTCACGCAAATTGCCAAAAATTCACACTTCATGGAATTCCTGGAGTTTTTGGAACATTCTGAAATTTCGATTTCTATGATTTGTGTGAAATGTTTGGCAAAATTCACCTTTTTAACGCAAAGTGTGAATTTTGCGGGCAGAGCGTGAAATTCGTGAGTGAAATTTCATGCTCTGCAGCAAAATCCATGAGAATCACGGCCACAAATTTAACAAAATCATGCTGCAAATTCCACAAGATCCATGAATTAACTCACGGAGTGAATTTCGCGAGCTTTGCACACCTCTAAGAAGGAGAGCCACATATCAAATAGGATCTGGGACAGCAGCAGCGAGTAGGGAAATGAGCAGACTAGGAGGGCCGTATGATCCTTATCTGCCAACAGATTTTACGTTTCAGTAATGAAGAAAACCATTCTGTGCTGTTCAGAAACTTGCCTGCTATATAAGGCAAGAACAATAATATCCTCACCTACAGTAATTCTTAATTGGGCAGATAGATGGCTTTTGATTTAATATATGAAACAATGTTCAAAACTTGTAACAAAATTATCAGTGACTGTGTGTACCATATATGAGACACTGCTGAGTACATAAAGTTGGTTCTATGTGCCTGCATACCACCTCTGTGCCATCTGTACCTAACAGATTTGAGACACCACATGCTTGAAAGCTGCTATTGTATTAAACACCAGCATCTCATCTGTTCTTGTTGTAGTAACAGGACAACAGCATGGTTTAGAGATGTAGCACTGAACTGAGAAATAAGACCAACTCTAACCATAGCCGCACACTCAACTGTGTGGCATTAGCAAGCCACATGACTTTCTTATGATTCAGTCTTCCAAACTGTAATACAGTGTAAATCTAGGAATTCACTGAGAAAGAAGTGTTGCATCAACACTTTGCTATGCTTAGTAAAAATGACTTGTATAAATGGTAGCTTTTGTGAAATCTGCATGACAGGTTGGATTGTTGTTGTTATGTTAAAGGAAAGCATATTTGTGTTGGGTTTCACAAAGTGTGAAAGCCCATGAGAGCTCTGTCTAACAGGGTATTTAGCTTACCTATATGTGCCAACTGGAGGTGTATCAGTAGTGAATACTAGCTCTGAAATGTCCAAATATTAGGGCATTTTGTACTCATATCTGAATAGCAAATGTTTTTTCCCTGTTCAGGGATATCTGGAGAAAAAAATTTGGGATGGCGAAAGAACATAAAAAGATAGCCTGACCTGTCACAAGTAGTCAGGGCTAGACCTGTGGTCACCCACTTCCCAACTCGAGTCTTTTCCTGCCCTTCACCCATTCATACACTGGTAGGGGTGGGCAAAAGTTGTGAATTCCGCTTTCACAGAATTTCTGTGAAAATTCAGAAATTGCACAGAATTTACTGAATTTCCGCCATTGGAAATATCAGAATCTTCCGAATTTGTTTGGCGGATTTTCATTGTGTTCAGCAGAATTGTTTGGCTGAACTGCTGTAAAATACACATGAACTGAGGAATAACAGTTCTGAAGATTTTTTTTTTCCACAGTTTTTATTTATTTATTTATTTATGTCTAGGATTACAAAGTACCTTTGAGCCAAGGCTCTTTTACAAAGGTTCCACGTCATGCTGGTTACATGGTAACAGACACTAAAACATAAAACAGTTACAGGTACATGGTTTTAGACAGTAACTTTGCTTGACAAAATCAGAATGAGCGATGAGTAACTCAAGAAACAATAGGGGGGAGAGGGCTGAGGATAGGGGAAGGCATAGGTGTAGAGGGTCAGGATGAGGCAGCCGAGGGGACTTGTCAGGACAGACACAGGGCAAGTGCATTAGAAGTTGCATTGGACAGGTAAGTGCAAGAAGAGAGGGCAGAAACTGACACCTATAAGGTCAGAAGCAGCGTAGGGAATGAAGATGTTATGGGGTGCAAGCACAGGTGGAGGTGCCAGTTATGAAGTGGTGGAACTTTTTTTTTTTTTTTTAACACTTCAAGCGTTGCTGTGGATGAGGTGTCACTAGAGAGCTCATTCAGCCAACTTAGAGCCCTGTATGCAAACAACCTTTGGCCTTGGGACGTGTGGCAGCGGGGGATTTGAAGGATTTGGGGCTTAGAGCTCCTGGTGTTACGGTTGACGATTTTGGGTTTGAGGAGGGTGCTGACTCCTAGTGATGCCTTTCCCATCATGATTTTCTTAGCAGTGATGCAGGTTTGGTATTTGATTTGGTTGTTCAGTTGCAGCCAGCCTGTTTTGGAGTACAGGTCGCAGGTGTGGCTGAGTCGGTGGGAACCAGTAACGAGTCAGCAGGCTTGATTGAGGGAAGTCAAAACACGCCTGAGAGATGCGGTTGTGGCAGATCCATAGATAATGAGACCGTAGTCAACGATGCTGATGATGATGGAGCTCTGGACAGCTATGGACAGAGCTTCTGGGGTTAGATGTTTCCTATGTCGGAACAGCAGGCCCATCCTGGTGCTGGCTACTTTTGCCACATTATTGATGTGTGGGACATAGGAGAGATTACAGTCGAGGGTGAGGTCGAGGTATTTGAAGGTATGAACTTGTTCGAGGGTGATTCCTTGCTTTGTTTTAATGGAGAGATGATATTGTTTGTGTTTGTTTTGGGAGCTGCAGAAGATCATGGTCTTTGTTTTTTTTCTGGTTAAGTATAAGTCTGTGTTTTGTGAACCGTTTTCGACTGCAGAGAAGGCCTGTTGGAGGTTACCTTGTAGATGGACTGGATCATGGTGGGATGCCAGGATGACAGCATCATCCACGTATAGTAGGATCTGTTCAGGGCAAGATTCTGGCAGTGAGTTCAGAAAAAGGCTGAAAAGGAGGGGGCCCAAGCTTGAGCCCTGTGGGACACTGGACCGGACTGATCTTTGGTCTGAGTGTGTGCCAGCAATTCTCACTCTTTGGGAGTGGTTGTCTAAGTAGCTTTTGAACCAGTTCACTGAGTTAGGTGAGAGCCCTGCTAGTCGAAGCTGGGCAAGTAGAAGATTGTGGTTGACGGTATCAAAGGCTTTAGTTAAGTCGATGAAGGTGGACCCGTAAGATGACTGTTATCGAGTGAGTGATGGAGTGCACCAGTGAATTCAAGTAGCATTGTGGAGGTGCTATGACCTTTTCTAAAGCCATGTTGCTTCTTGTACAGGATGTTGTGATTGTCTAGGAAGTCGGTGAGCTGTCTGACACAATCCGTTCTAGGGCCCTGGAGAGTGGAGGTAAGATGGAAATTGGATGGTAATTTTCAGTAGCTGTTTTGTCACCACTTTTATGAATTGGGGTTACCATGGCAGATTTCCATAAGTCAGGGAACTGGCTGAGGCTGAGGGAGAGGTTGAAAATCCTGGCCAGTGGTCAGAGTACTTCAAGTGTGAGTGGTAGCAGTTTGAGGTCGAGGGAGTCACTGCTGGCTCTGGAGTTGCAAATGGCTTTGGTAACGTAGCTGCGGACTTGATGCATTTTTACTGCTTTAAAGTAGAAGGGAGGGTGGCTGGAGGTGGCTGGGGGGTAAGGGGAACCACCTCATTGAAAAAACCTTGTGCGAGTACAGCACTGAGGTCCATGAAGGTGTCATTGAATGTATCAGCAATGAGTTTCTGGTCAAATGTAATTTCACCATTTATGCTGAGTACTGATGGGGTGATTTAGATTGCTTCCCGGTGACTTCTTTAATGTTATTCCAGAAGTCCCTACTGTTGCCCCATGAGTTAGTGAGAGCATTATGGAAATAGGTGGTCTTCGTATCCCGGATATATTTGGTGCAGTCATTTCGTGCACGTTTATAGTTAACAGTATCAACTTGTCTCCCAGTGTTTCTGTCAATCTCCCAAAGGTAGTCTCGAGCTTTTAGTCATCTAAGTAGGTCTCCGGTGAGCCATGGGTTACATAGGGCTTTGACCTTGCACTTCTTGAAGGGTGCAAATATGTTGCATGCTTGGTTGAAGATCCTGATGAAGTGTTCCAGTGCAGTGTTCACATTGGTTGCAGTGAGAATTGGGGACCAATCCTGTTGATGAAGGAAGGTTTTGAGATGAGGTAGCTTGCCTCTAGGTAAACCCGGCTAGTAATGGTCTTGAAGAGGGGAGCTTGATGAATTTATTGGACCAGTAGCAGATGATGGGGGAGTGGTCACTAAGTGTGTCAGGGAGGACAGTGGTGTTTGTGATCCTGATGGGATGGCTTGTTATAATCCAATCCAGAAGGGTGCTGGTACCCGTTTTATAGTTTGTCCTGGTTGGGGAGCTAACCATCTGAGAAAGGTTTGCTGCTGCTATCAAGTCTCTGTATGCCCCTGCCTCTGCAGCAGGCCAGTTAATATTAAAGTCACCGAGGAGGATGGTTTCTGAATCGGGTGAGAGAGATTTGGTAAACTCCAGGACTGCGTTAAGCCCATTACCTTGCTCTCTCAGTGGAATGTAGACTGTGACAACTGTGATGGCTTTATTGTGTGCACTGAGAAGGATCTTGACAGGAAGAATCTGTGCAGTGGTGGTTTGGGGTGTTAAGTTGATGAGGTGCCCCCGGATCATGTCCTTAAGGTACAGGGCGCAGCCACCACCTCTTTTTGATGTTCGATCAAGTCAGTAGACATTATACCCAGGGAGGGTGATAGCATGGTCGGGAACCGAAGGTGAGAGCCAGGTTTCTACGACTGCTAGTATGTCTGCATTATGCTGGCAGGCAAAAGTCTGAAGGGCATCAATTTTGTGAAGAAGACTGCATATGTTAAGTGAGATTAATGAGAGGGATCCTGGTTGACTGGTCTGAGTTGTTCTTATTGTAGGGGCTGGTCCAGGATTGGGATGAATGTTTCCTGACAATAGCAGGAGAAGAAGTATAAGTTTTAGAGTACTGGTGTGAGATACCTAAGACTGGCACCCATTTTTTTTGGCCAGAGAACTCCGAGATTCACCAGGGCAAGTAAACAAGTGGAGCCATGGGTAAAGCATGGCAGTAGTAGCGGTGGACAGGGGAAGTACCTAATGGCCATTTGGGGGAGAGGGCCATTTCTTAGTGATTGGAGAAGCCCAAGGCAGGAACATGAGATCGAGAGGGAGGGTACCATGGAGGGGGTGAGAGAGCATGAGTTGGTAGATGTTCTGGACAGTGGGGAAACATGAGCAGGGGGGGGATGTAGGAGCGGGAAGAGGGCAAATAAGGTGAGGAGAAAGGGGTACAGAGTACCAGTGTCATACATGATTCAATGTGAATGGGGGAGGCAGGCACAGGGTGCTGGGTAGGTGGGAGGCAGCTAGTGAAAGTGGCAGGAGGTAGGCAATGAGGTGGAGGCTCGGGGGGCAGGGGGAACTAGGTAAGCAGCTGGCTGAGGGAGAACAGGCAGAGGGTGGGGCAGTGAGGAGACAAGGGCAGTAGCAAGAGGAAGATGTAGCAAAGAGGTAGTGGGGGGGCATTAAAAAGTGTACCAAGACAGGAGGTAGCAGCTCTAGAATAGAGTTCAGGAGTGAAAGGGCGCAGGGGAGCTACAGAATGCCAAAGGGGGGGTTGGCCAGTCACGGAGTGACGGAGTGACTGGCACTAGGAGATATAAGGAGGGTGTCAGGCACAGAAAGGAGGCAGGTGCAGTGAGGAGACTGAGTTGATTAGCAGAGGGGGAGGAGGAGTAGGGAGGAGCGAGAGTGGGCAGTAAAGAGAGGAGGTACAGGAGAGAGAGTATCCAACAGGAAATGAAAGGGCGGTTCCCTAGGCAGAAGTGGGTGGAGCTAAGGCCTATTTAATTAAGGTGGGAAGGGGGGTGAAAATTTTCTTCCGAAACCCACTGAAGTCTATGGGGGCAGAGCCCAGCAAAGCAGTTTGAATCAGTCAAGATTGCAGGGCCAGTCAGTGGTCACGTGGAGCACAACAGTCCAACAGGAGATGGAAGCAACAGGTAGTGGCCAATGGGAGCCTTTCAGCACTTCCCAGTTCGGCCTGGGAGCTTACCAGCAAGAGGAGGGTTCCTTGGCGGTGAGCAGTGGTGGTGTGGACGGCTGGCCCAGGTAGCCCCGGCCGCTCAGATGTTTCCCCGATCAGGGGCTGAGAGATCAGGGAGAGGCATAATTACTATGCAATTCATGTAATTATTCCATAATTTGGTAATCAGTTCTGTTTTTTTCTCTGCAGTTCAATAGAATAATCCACAATTTATTCATTTATTCTGCTGCTCTAAGTCTGAACTTCTGCAATACTTGCTAATTTGATTTCTGCACTTTTGTGGAAGCGAAAATCTGACTTTCATGGAAATTATGCAACTGGAAGGTTTTTTTCTTTCACATACCTCTAGACACTGGGAAACGTGCTAGGAGTCTATAATAGAGTGTTTTTGTTAAAAAAAAAAAAAAAATCCCACCTCCCTTGCCCAACCCACTCAGGGCCACTAAGGGTAATTTAAGATAAACTTGATCTTCTCTTCATTCATAATCATTCCACTCCCTCGCTTGTCTTTTCCAAGACTTCACCTCTCCTTCCTGCAACTGCACATGAGCTCTCAACCCCTACTCCACTACTATTTCCCATCTTCTCCCTCTCCCTCCTTTTCTTCCATTACCTCTACCGTTAACTCCTGATCTCCTCCTGTAAAACCCACCTCAATCCCTACCTACTGTATCTCTCTCCCTTCTTCGCTGCATATGTTTACATTGTCTTCACCTTTTGGCTGGCCCTGTCATGTGTTATATATGCTGAACCTAGGTATGCATACTGTAATACTGCTGCTGCTCAGCTCTGCCTACTATGCACAGAAAATGCTCTTATGTCAATTCACTGTACAATATATCTATGTACTGTAAATACCATGTTTATTTCTTTGTATAGCTTATCCTAATATGTCCTGTAAATACTATGTACAGTATATGTAAATACAACGTTTATGTATATTTCTCCCATGACCCCTACCCCGAGAATATCTGGAAATGCTCAAGTAAGTTTTTTGCACTAACGCAGACCTCAGGGCAACATCCTGTAGCTCCTCCTCCTACATGTAAATCCTATTGGTGCATTTTGGCCCCTGCCCCTGGGGCAGCACCCTGTAGCTCCACCTACCCACAAATCCTATTGGTGCAAGTCCACACAATGCTAATGACTATCATGACAGTGCCCCAGAGGCAGTGCCAGTAACCAACCATCACAGCACTGCCTCAGGGGCAGATAATTGGAACAAACCATCCAGGCACTGCCTCAGGGGCTGCCCCAGGAACCAACTACCCAGGCACTGCCCCAGGGGCAGCCAACAGGAGAACCTACTCAAGCAGTGCCCCAGGGGCAGCCAACAGGAACCAACTACGCAGACACTGCTCCAGGGGCAAACAACAGGAACGACAACCCAAGCAGTGCACTGGGGCAGCCCACAGGAAACAACTACCCAAGCAGTGACCCAGGGGCAGCACCCTGTAGCTCCACCTACCCACAAATCCTATTGGTACAAGTCTATGCAATGCTAATGGCTATCAAGACAGTGACCCAGGGGCAGTGCCAGTAAATAACCATCATGGCACTGCACCAAGGGCAGACAACTGGAATAAACCATCCAGACACTGCCCCAGGAACCAACTACCCAGGCTCTGCCCCAGGGGTAGCCAACAGGAGCACCTACTCAAGCAGTGCCCCAGGGGTAGACAACAGGAACAACTACCCAAGCAGTGTCCCAGGGGCAGCCCACAGGAAACAACTACTCAAGCAGTGCAACAAACCAACAAGCATTTGTCAATGCCGAACGTTCGCTTGCAGGTATTTGCAGTGGTGTTTGGCATGTATGGTGCTTTACCCTAATGCCCTGTGCGATTGCTGGTATTTGCACACTAAATTGTCAGCATGATCTTGTTGCTACCCCCATTGTGCGCTACATAGGCGGAAACACGTTTTGGGCAGGATGTGAAAAATGACAGCTGTACTGCTCATAAGGAAGTGTGGTAAAATGGCAATGTTGAAAATCTGGAGTGGAAATATTGAAAATTCGCAAACCTCACGGTGTGCGTGGGAACTGTGCAATGCTGCAGCTCAGTAAAACAGTCATTTGTAAGTTTTTTCGCCAAATTTTCAACATTGCCATTTTAAAACCTCTGCTAATGAACAGTGTCACTGTGATTTTCATACTGTGTCCCATACATTGATTTCACACACCGACTGCACCATTGTGCGCTACATGGGCGGAAACATGTTTTGGGTGAGATGTGAAAAATGAAAGCTGTACTGCTCATAAGGAGGTATGGTAAAATGGCAATGTTGAAAATCTGGAGTGAAAATATTGAAAATTTGCAAACTTACGAGCGTGCGTAGGAACTGCGCAACGCAGAGTCATAAAACAGTCATTTTTAGGAATTTTTTCACCAAATTTTCAACATAGCCATTTTAAGACCTCTGCTCATGAACAGTGTCACTGTGATTTTCTTAATGTGTTCCATACATTGATTTCGCACACCGACTGCGCCATTGTGCGCTACATGGGTGGAAACATGTTTTGGGTGAGATGTGAAAAATGAAAGCTGTACAACTCATAAGAAGGTGTGATAAAATGGCAATGTTGAAAATCTGGAGTGAAAATATTGAAAATTCGCGAACTTACGAGCCTACGTAGGAACTGCGCAACGCACGCTAGTAAAACAGTCATTATTTGGAATCTTCGCACCAAATTTTCAACATGGGGTTTTTGGGACCCCTTCTCATGAATGATATCACTGTCATGGTGTTATTCAAGGCTGAAGGGTGATTTCGCGCAGTGACTGCGCAGTGCCTGTGAAATCACCCTTTGGACCTGAATAACACCATGACAGTGACATCATTCATGAGAAGGGGTCCCAAAAACCCCTTGTTGAAAATTTGGTGCAAAAATTCCAAAAAAATGACTGAGATATGCAATAAAGTTGAAACTCCCCAATGTAGCCCATTATACAGCTTACCGGCATTTCCTCAGTTCGCAGTTGGCTTTGAAGAGTGCAGACGTGTTCCCGGTCCACCAAAGATCGTCGTTCCAGAGTCCGGAGGTAAGTATGGGGTGGTGGGGGTGTGGGGAGGCTGGATGCGCAGTGGGTGGGTGTGGGTTGTGGGAGGGGGAGCTGGGAGATGCGCTGAGGGACTGTTTTTGTTTTACAGGTTGAAAAATAAAAAAAGATGATGTGGGACGTTTGCCACGCTGGGGTGGGCTCCCAGTGTGGCAGAAGATGGCTGGGGGGATGAGGAGCTGACGGGGGATTGGGCACCCCTGTCGGCAAAGTAAGCGACCATTTGCCACGCTTGGGGTGGGCTCTCAGCGCGGCAGCAGGATGGCTTGAGGGAGCCAACGGGATTGGGCACCCCGCTATAACATTTGCCATGCTGGGGTGGGCTCTCAGCATGGCACCAAAGCTTGGGCGGCGGCAGACACAAGTGGGGGAGGTAGTGCGTGATCTAGGGCGGTTAGCATGGCAGTTGTGCTTTCCTTGAAGCAGAGGAACACCGCTGTCATACTGAGCTCCTGCACCCATTGGTGCAGGACCACCACGCCTGCTAAAGGGAGCAGTGCATTGGGTGGGAGAGGCACACCTCCAAGTGTGCTACTCTCCAAAACATTCCTTGCGCATGCGCGCAAGCGAATGTAAAAATCAAGGCACTGCCCCAGGGGTGGCCCACAAGAACCAACTACCCAGGCACTGTCTCAGGAGCAGCCCACAGGAATAAACCTAGATAAGAAACTCTATGGATAAAACCATAGATTATCTTATCTTGTGGTGGCACTGTTGTATCCTTTGACTTCCCCCTTCTTATTTGGCTACTGATATCGCACCTGGTTTGACAACATGAATGGGATTCACAAATATGGTGAAAGCAACAACAAAATATTGTCAAAATGCACTTTGACATTTGTAAGCAATTTAAAAGTAAATATCAATATAAAGCAATGTTAAAGACCAATTTTATTTAAAATACTGATAACAGGTAAGGGCATGATTTTGTTGTGCCTCTTACTGGCATGGGATGTCCAATTAAACCCAGGTCCCTGCTCAGGAATGAGTGTTACCTCTAGCATTTAATAAATGGGAGGGGGGTAATTTTATACACTTTAACAAATGCAGTTTAGCACCTAAAATGAGTGTTGTAAAAGAATGGATATTGGAAAGTAATCCTAGAGTGGCTGTTATTTCTGAAACGTGGCTTAATAACAAACATAGAAGACTCAGAGTTATCAGTAACAGAGTACCAAGTTTGGATATAGGACAGAAATAAGAGGGGTTGGGAAGTAGTAATATATGGGCATACCTCCTTAAACATGTTACATATTGACTTTAGTAGTGAATGAACGTCCAGGTTCTTTTGAAATAAAAGGAAAAAAGTTCCCATTTCAAGACATGCAGCAGATGCACTTAACAGATTTTTTATAGATATTGGTATACCAGCAGAGGGGATGGGGATATAGAGGTGGGAAATTATATGGAAAAGGTAAAGAGGCCAACTTTTTCATTTGACCTAGTTGACACAAAAAAAGCTTTACAAAAAAAACAACTATTAAAGCTTAATGAAAGAAATGCCATAGGTCTAGACAAAATACCAACTATTTTTCTAAAAATTGCCTCACCAGTAATAGCTCAAATCAATACAAAAATTTTCAGTTATCTATTCTTACTGGTACATACCCCCACAGCATGAAAATTAGCAAATCTAATACCCATACATAAATCCAGTCCCAAAGAGGACATTTCAGACTATAGACCAATATCTCTCCTCCCTGTTATATCAAAGCTTTTAGAAAAAAAATTATTGGAAAGCAAATGGAAGATAATTTGGAGTCACAAAACATTTATAATCCATACCAATCTGGCTTTTGTACTGGTCACAGTACTTTGACTGCATTGGTGAAGGTAACAACTGATATCCAAGTATCTTTGGATAAGGGCCTCCTGGTCGGGGCCATATTTATAGACTTGTCCAAGGCATTTGACACCCTGGATCATATCATAATGCTGGACAATCTGAAAGGACTTGGCCTTGACCAGGTGGCCCTGAACTGGCTTAAGGAATATTTATTTGGAAAGGCACAGTTAGTATCTTTAGGAACCTCAATATCTCAGATATAAACTATTTAATCAGAGGTTCCCCAAGGGTCTGTGTAGGGGCCAACTGTTCGATCTGTATACTGATGGAATTGGGCCTTTTGTTATGGAGGCCTGGCACCATCTGTATACAGATGATATGGTCCTATACACAAAACATGCATCAATTCCCGATATACAAAATAAATTACAGAGAGACTTTGATAAGTTACAGGATTATTTTAAATCACATAGACTAGTACTAGTTAATTTGGTAGTTAGTTACCATGGGCTGCTCTCTATGGCAGTACCTGTGCTGTTGGTCCCTTTTGGCTGGCTACTGGGGCAGTGCTGTGATGGTTGGTTTCTGATGGCTACACCTGGAGCAATGCCTGGGTATTTGGTTCCTGTGCGCTGTGCCTGGGGCAGTGCCATGATGGTTGGTTACTGGCACCGCCCCTGGGACAGTGGCTGGATGGTTTATTCCTATGGGCTGCTCCTGGGGCAGTGCCTGGGCAGTTGGATCCTAGGGCAGTTGGCCCCTGGGGCTGCCCCTGTGGCAGTGCCTGGATGGTTTATTGATGTGGGCTGCTCCTGGAGCAGTGCCTGAGTAATTGGTTCTCATGGGTTTCCCCTAGGGCAGTGCCTGTGTAGTTGGTTCCTTTTGGCTGCCCCTGGGATAGTGTGGTGATGGTTGATTTGTGCTGGCTGCCCCTCGGGCAATGCCTGGGTAGTTGGTTCCTGTGTGCTGCCCCTGGGCTGTGCCATAATGGTTGGTTACTGGCGCTGACCCTGGGACAGTGGCTGGATGGTTTATTCCCAGGGCAGTGCCTTGATTTTTGGTTAGTGGCACTGCCCTGGGGCAATGTCTGTGTAACTGGTCCCCATGGGCTGTGCCTAGGGCAATGCCTGTGTATCTGGTTCCTTTTGGCTGCCTCTGGGGCAGTACTATGATGGTTAGTTCCTGTTGGCTGCTTCTGGGGCAGTGCTCAGATAGTTGGTTCCTGTTGTCTGCCCTGGGGCTGTGTTTGGATGGTTTATTCCTGTGGGCTGCTCCTGTGGCAGTACCTGGGTAATTAGTTTCCCCTGGGCTGCCCCTGGGGCATTGTCTGTGTTATTGGTTCCTTTTGGCTGCCCCTGGGGCAGTGCCATGATGGTTAGTTCCTGTTGGCTGCCCCGAGGCAGTGCGTGGTTAGTTGTTTCCTGTGGGCGTCCCCTGGGAAAGTGCTTGCCTAGTTGGTTCCTGTTGTCTGCCCCTGGAGCAGTGCCTGGGAAGTTGGTTCCTGGGGCTGCCCCTGGGGCAGTGCCGTGATGATTGGTTACTGTCACTGCCCCTGGGGTAGTGGCTGGATGGTTTATTCCCATGGGTTGCCTCTGGGACAGTGCCTTAATTTTAGGTTAGTGGTGCTGCCCATGGGGTAATGCCTGTCTAACTGGTTCCCATGGGCTGCTCCTGGGGCAGTACCCATATAGTTGGTTCCTTTTGGCTGCCCCCTGGGGCAGTACCATGATGGCTGGTTCCTGTTGGCTGCTCCTGGGACAGTGCTTGGATAGTTGGTTCCTGCTGTCTGCCTCTGGGGCAGTGCCTGGATTTTTTTCCTGTGGGCAGCTCCTGGGGCAGTGCCTGCATAACTGGTTCCCATGGGCTGCCACTCGGGCAATGCCTGTGTAGTTGGTTCCTTTAGTCTGCCGCTGGGGCAGTGCCATGATGGTTGGTTCCTGTTGGCTGCCCCAGGGGCAGTGCTTGGCTAGTTGGTTCCTGTTGTCTGCCTCTGGGGCAGTGCTTGGGTTTTTGGTTCCTGGGCCTGCCCCTGGGGCAGTGCCTGGATGGCTTGTTCCCATTGGCTGCTGCTGGGGAAGTGCTTGTGTAGTTGATTCCTTTTAGCTGCCCTTGAGGCAGTGCCATGATGATTGGTTTCTGTTGTCTGTCCCTGGTTCAGTGCCTTGGTAGTTGATTCCCATGTGCTGCCCATGAGGCAGTGCCCTGACTGTTGGTTACTGGTGCTGCTCCTGTGGCAGTGGCTGGATGGTTTATTCCCATGGGCTGCTCCTTGGGCATGGGCTAGGATTGTTGGTTCCCGTGAGCTGCCCCTGGGGCAGTGCCTTGATTTTTGATTAGTGGTGCTCACTGCCCCTGAAGTAATGTCTGTATAATTGGTTCCCATGGGTTGCCCTGGGGTACTGCCTGTGTAGTTGGTTCCTTTTGGCTGCCTCTGGGACAGTGCCATGAAGGTTGATTCCTTTTGGCTACCCCAGGGCAGTGCTTGGGAAGTCGTTCCTGTTGTCTGCCCCAGGGCAGTGCCTGTGTAGTTGGCTCCTATGGCCTGTCCCTGGGGTACTGCTTGGGAAATTGCTCCTGTTGGCTGCCCCTGGAACAGTGCTTGGGTACTTCTTCCTGTTGGCTGCCCCAGGGCAGTGACTGTGTAATTGACTCCTGTGCACTGCCCCTGGGGCACTGCTTGGATAGTTGTCTCTGTTGGCTGGCCCAGGGCCAGTGCCCGAGTAGTAGATTTCTGGGGCTGCCCCTGGGGTAGTGCCTAGATGGTTTGTTTCCATGGGCTGCCCTTGGGGCAGTGCCTATGTAGTTGGTTCCTGTTGTCTACCCCTGGAGCAGTGACTGGGTAGTTGGTTCCTGAGGCTTCCTCTGGGGGAGTGCCTGGATGGTTTATTCCTGTGGGCTGATCCTGGGGCAGTGCCTAGGTAATTGGTTCCCATGGACTGCCCCATAGGGCAGTGCTTGTGTAGTTGGTTCCTTTTGGCTCCCCCTGGTGCAGTGCCATGAGGGTTGGTTCCTGTTGGCTGCCCCCAAGACAGTGCTTTGGTAGTTTCCTTTGGGCTGCCCTTGGGGCATTGCTTGGCTAGTTGTTTCCTGTTGTCTGCCCCTGGGGCAGTGTCTGGGTAGCTGGTTCCTGGGGCTACCCCTGGAGCACTGACTAGATGGTTTATTCCTGTGGACTGCTCCTGGGGCAGTGCCTTGGTAGTTGTTTCCCATTGGCAGCCCCTAGGGCAGTTCCTGTGTAGTTGATCCCTTTTGGCTGCCCTTGGGGCAGTGCTGTGATGATTAGTTTCTGTTGGCTGACCTTTATTTACTTATTTATTTATTGAAATGTTTCACCAGGAAGGGACACTGAGCAACAAGTTACTTGTCTCCCAGTGCGACCTGGGGGATAGGGAACAATGGGATAGAATACAAAGAAATGTTATAGTGCTGGGATACAATTTGCTTACTTGCATACAATGAGAGCAGGAGGGATTACAGGTGGATAACATTGGCTAACAATGCAAAAGTTAAATATAGAAGATATGAAGACACATATAGCAAATTGGCAATAGTTGGTAACACTGGAATACATATAATAAGTTGGCAACAGTATGTAGCACTAGATGGTAAGGTGACCCAATAGTAATTGGTAGCCATTAGTGTAACATGGATATTCAACATTTACAGTTATTGGAGTAAAGAGAGGAAGCATGGAGGGAAGGAACGAAAAATTGTGGAGGGTAGAATGGAAGAAGGGAAAGGAAATTTTACAGAGAGACACAGACAGAACACAATTTTTGCGGCAAGCAGAGATGATAGTGTGGACTAAAGTGCATGCAAGAGGTCTATAGGGGTAGGTTATAAGTGCTTAATTGAGTGTAGGGGTAGGCCAGTGTTAGGCTATGTTAACTGGAAGGAGGGTTGGAGGAGAGGAGAGGTAGAGTGTGGTAGGGTGATGAGAGAGTGAGAGAGTGAGAGACTGAGAATCCAAGGAGGGGAGTTGAAATCCAGCAGTGTCCTGTCACCCCTATCTAGACAGGGTGGTGGACAGCCCTACCGGTAGGACACCGATTATAGGCAATGAGAGTTAGTTTTATATAGTGATGTGAGAGAGGGGGATGATGGGAGAGGGATGTTGTGGGAGGGGGTAGCAGAGGTCAACTATAGTGGGGGGGTAGTACCTCATCAGTGTGCTGGGTGATCCTGCCTGCAGAAGGCAGTGATATAGCAGTGACTGAGGGGGTGCAGTAAAAGGAGAAATAGGGGAAGGGGATAAAGTTGTTGCCCACCATGCGCTATGAATCCTGCCCGTACAAGGTAGTGATTGAACTCACCGGAGGGAGATAGATTAAGGGTAGAGAAAGAAGTGGGAGGAGCACTTTAGGAGGAGGGAGAGTAGGGGACAAGGAGGAGCATGATCAGAAGGAAATAGGAGAGGTGGGAAGTAGTCATTTGGCAATATGGGCTTAGGGGAGATGGCGGGGGATTAGGGAGGGTCATGACTTTCACAGGAAGAGGCAAGGAAGTTCTTTAGGGCAGAGTTAATGAGAGAGCAAGAGGATGAGTAGCATATTTGAGGGGGAAGTGAATTCCAGATTTTTGGGAGGCGATTAGAATAACCCGATTGGCCAGTAAGGGTGGAGCAGCACGGGACCACCAGGGTACGTGAGTCAGTAGAGCTTAGGGATTGGGAAGGAGGGGAGGTTGTTGTAATGGAAGGGGAGAGATAGGAGGGAAGTTCACACAGCCAGTGCTTGGAGGTGAATTTTGCGCAGTGAGAGAGACGTCGGTTTGTCAGGGAAGGGAAAGATACGGCATGTTTGCGATCACAATGATGAGTGCAGAGGGGGCGTCAAGGGCAAAACAGCAAAAGGAGTTCAAGAGGGTATCTAGTCTGGCAAGGGAGAACTTGGGGGCAGCACCGTAGACTACATCACAGTAGTCGAAGATAGGTAGGATCACCTTCTGGATAATCTCATGCCTAGCCATGGGTTGGATGCAGGCACAGTTCCTGAATAAGGCACCGAGTTTGGGACAGAATTTTTTTCTGAATGGCATCAATATGACCAGAGAAGTTCAGGTGTTGGTCCAGACAGACACCTAAATACCTGAAGGAGGATGTGTCCTCAAGTAAAGTCCATCAAGGGTGTGGAAGAAGGGTAGAGAGGGAAACCTGGAAAATCTCTACCTGATACCAAAGATCATGGAGGCTGTTTTTTTGGTGTTTAAAGGTAGTTGGTGGTTTGCAAACCAATACTGAACTTTGTTGAAGTCATGCTGCAAGTTGGATGCAACCTCAGTGGGGCAGGAGCCAGATGCATACAAGACTGTGTCATCAGCATACATGTGAATGGAGGAGAATGGACAGCGGATGGACAGGAGATTGTTTTTTTTTTTTTGCAGTTAATCTTTTTATGGAGGAATCAGCACACCTGACGCAGCAGGAAACCTAAAACAGTGCAATAAGAGCTACTTTTATACACACTTACAAGTAAACTATACGCAACTAGAGGTTACAGAAAATATTGCGTAACAGAAAGACATTGAAACTAATATGTAAGAAGTTACATAAAACTAGAAGCATTCTATATAGAAATGTTGTTATCTAGCAAAGCTATACAAGCAGTACATTATATAAGTCCTAAATCATGAATCTAATAAGTTCACAGTGGCTTTAATAGCTCTTTTGCATAAGATGCCAGTAGTGAGATATGAGATTTGGTAACCTGACCTAAATATGGTGCCCATATTTCCATAAAAGCTGCACTTGTTGTTTTTTTTTGCAAAATGAACAAGGCATGTGTGAGAGACCAGTGAGTCCATTGCTTCTAACCAAGCTTGGAATGAGGGAAGTACTAAAGTTCTCCATTTCATAAGAATGAGCTGAAGGAGCTCAACAGATGCTTGGGTGAGCCATAACCTTTGAGACTGAGACAATGTCCCTTTATCAAATGTTATACCAAACAACCAAAAAGAGGGAGAATGGGGCAGGTTTTTGGCTAGGGTTGTTGAGCAGAACTGAATTAGTTTTTCCCATAAGGGTTGAAGAGGGTTGCACCTCCACAGAATGTGGAGTGAATCTGCTGCTGGCAATTGACATCTCCAACAAAGGTCATGGGGGGTCAGTCCCATTTTATGAAGTTGTAGAGGGATTCTATACCACAAGTGGATTATTTTATTTTTAATAAGGAGACTTCGTTGATCCACACAGGCCTTATGTGCTACCTTCCAACAGTTTGACCACTCCTGGGGGAAAATGTAGTACCTAACATCCTCTCCCACTGTACCTTAGCAGCTTGGGACGGATCCGGTAGAACATCCCTGGTTCAGCCTTGGATCCTACCCGCTAACCCATTCCTATTTTGGGACCACAGGGACAGAGGGAACATTTCTTTGAGGGGCCCAGCTCATGTTCCACATGTCAGTCAAGTGCATTTAGATCTAACCCAAGTATTGTATAAGCTACGAAGTTGCAAATATTGCCAAAAACACTCACGGGGTAGGGAGTGGGAATCTCTCTGAAACTGAAAGGACACAAAGGTTTTCTTGTCATCCTGAAGTAGGTCCTGAAAGGTAAGTATCTGGCAGGCTCTCCAAACTGGCCAATCAATGGGTTTCTGATCTATTTTTAAGTAAGGGTTGTTCTACAATGGGGTGCTTAGATCAATACTCAAGCATCTATGACTGCTTTTGCCTAAGGAGTGCCAGGCCTGATGACTAGATTTGATAGTTAACCATTCCTGTTCAAAACTGGGACAAGAATGGCCCAGAAAATAAAGTGGGGAGATACCACCAAGAGCGGCACTTTCTATTTCAACCCAAGCTGGGTGGGATTGGGAGTGCCTGCTTAAGCTATTGCACAATTTGGCAATCTGGAACCCTTATGCATATCTCTTAAAATCAGGAAGGTGTCATCCCCCTCTAGTCCAATGGGCTCTTAATTTGGCTCTGCTGTAACAAGGTTTTTTTGTACCCCATAAAAAGCAGCTCATGAGCATGTGAAATTCTTGTATTCATAGTTGAGGGATACTTATGCGGAGATGGGAAAGCAGATAGAATACTTTAGGGGCGAACATCATTTTTAGGGCAGCTATCTTACCTAACTTCAATAAGTGTATCTGCTCCCAGTGTGTAATAGCATTGGACAATAATGTCCATATTGGCATAAAGTTTTTATGCACTATGGAAGAGACATCTATGGATAAAATAATCCCTAAATATTTAATGTCTTGGTCCACCCACCTGAATCCTAAATCTTTAATCATCTTGCTGGATGCATGGGGGTTAAGAGGTAAAACCTCTGACTTTGTTTTGTTAATCCGAAGACCAGAAATGTTACTAAATTCAGTAAGGATATCCATAATGTATGGTATACTCCCATGTGCTTCTCCTGTTAGGATCAGACAGTCGTCCTTGTGAGCTTTAATATAGTACTCCTGGTTTCCCAGCTTTATCCCGTGTATTTTGGGGTGCGTACGTAAAGCAGTTGACAGGGGTTCCATAGCCAGGACAAAAAGTAGGGGCGATAGTGGGCAGCCTTGTCTGGTGCCCCTGTCATGACAGGAGATTGTTTAGAAAAATAGAGAATAGTATGGGGCCTAACACTGATCCCTGGAAGATGCCAGTTCTTATCTAGAGGGGTGGTGAAATTGTGTCAGACATCTTGACTGAGTTCTGCCAGTGAGGTATGCCTTGAACCAGTCTGTGGTTAAGGGGAATAGCCCAGCTGTTGATAGGGTGCCAAGGAGAAGGGAGTGGGAGACTGTGTCGAAGGCTTTGGCCAGATCAACAAAAATGGCTGAAGTGATTTGGCCATTGTCCATTCCCGTGAGGATAGAATCAGTGAGCTGAAGAAGGGTGGTGGTGGTGGAGTGATTTTTTCCTGTAGCCAGATTGATAAGGGGTGAAGAAGGAGGAGGAGTCATTGAGGTAAGCGCAGTGGTGAGCTAGGAGAAAGCTGGGGCAGTGCCTAGGTAGTTGGTTCCTGTGTACTGTGCTTGGGGCAGTGCAGTGATGGTAGGTTACTGGCACTGCCCCTGGGGCAGTGGCTGGATGGTTGATTCCTATGGGCTGCTTCTGGGGCAGTGCCTGGGTAGTTGGTCCCTGGGGCTGCCCCATGGGCAATGCCTGGATGTCTTATTCCTGTGGGCTGCTTCTGGAGTAGTGCCTGGGTAACTGGCTTGCATGGGATTCCCACAATGGCAGTGCCCGTGTAGTTGGTTCCTTTTTGGCTGCCCCTGCGCAGTGCTGTGATGGTCAGTTTCTGTTGGCTGCTCCTGGGGCAATGCCTGGGGAGTTGGTTCCTTTGTGCTGGGGCAGTGCCATGATTGTTCGTTACTGGCACTGCCCCTGGGCAGTGGCTGGATGGTTTATTCCAATGTGCTGCCCCTGGGGCAGTGCCTTGATTTTTGGTTAGTGGCACTGCCCTGGGGCAATGCGTGTGTAACTGGTTCCCACGGGCTGCCCATGGGGCAGTGCCTGTGTATTTGGTTCCTTTTGGCTGCCCCGGGGCAGTACTATGACAGCTAGTTCCTATTGTCTGCCCTGGGGCAGTGCCTGGATGGTTTATTCCTGTGGGCTGCTCCTGGGGCAGTGCCTGGGTAATTTGTTCCCATGGGCTGCCCCTGGATCAGTGTCTGTGTCATTATCATTGGTTCCTTTTGGCTGCCCCTGAGGCAATGCAATGATGGTTGGTTCCTGTTGGCCACCCTAAGGCAGTACTTGGGTAATTGTTTCCTGTGGGCTTCCCCTGAGGCAGTGCTTGCCTAGTTGGTTCCTGTTGTCTGCTCTGGGCAGTGCCTGGGTAGTTGGTTCCTGGGGCCTCCCCGGGACTGTGCCATGATGGTCGTTTACTGGTATGGCCCCTGGAGCACTGGTTGGATGGTTTATTCCCATGATTTGCCCCTGGGGCAGTGACTTCATTTTTGGTTAGTGGCGCTGCTCCTGGGGCAATGCCTGTGTAACTGTTCCCATGAGCCACCCCTGGGGAAGTGCCCATATAGTTGGTTCCTTTTGGCTGCCACTCGGCTAGTACCATGATGGTTGGCTCCTGTTGGTTGCTCCTGGGGAAGTGCCTGTGTAATTGGTTCCCAAGGGCTGCCCCTGGGGCAGTGCCTGTATAGTTGGTTTCTTTTGTCTGCTCCTGGGGAAGTGCCATGATGGTTTCTTCCTGTTGGCTGCCCCAGGGGCAGTGCTTGGGTAGTTATTTCCTGTTGGTTGCCCCTGGGGTAGAGCTTGGCTAGTTGGTTTCTGTTGTCTGCCCCTGGGGCAGTGCCTGGGTTGCTGGTTCCTAGGGCTGCCCCTGGGGCAGTGCTTTGATGGTTTGTTCCCATTGGCTGCTGCTGGGGCAGTGCCTGTGTAGCTGGTTCCTTTTAGCTGCCCTTGAGGTAGTACAGTGATGGTTGGTAACTGTTGGCTTCCCTGGGTCGGTGCCTGGATAGCTGGTTTCCATGTGCTGCCCATGGGGCAGTGCTGTGATTGTTGGTTACTAGTGCTGCCCCTGGGGCAGTGGCTGGATGGTTTATTCCCATGGGCTGCTTCTGGGGCAGTCCCTGGGTTGTTGGTTCCTGTGGGCTGACCCTGGGGCTGTGCCTTGATTTTTGGTTAGTGGCACTCACTGCCTCAGAGGTAATGCCTGTATAATTGGTTCCCATGGGCTGCTCCAGAGGCACTGCTTGTGTAGTTGGCTCCTTTTGGCTGCCTCTTTGGCAGTGCCATGATGGTTGGTTCCTTTTGGCTTCCCCTAGGGCAGTGCTTGGGTAGTTGTTCCTGTTGTCTGGCCCTGGTACAGTGCCTGTGTAGTTGGTTCCTGTGGGCTACTCCTGGGGTGCTACTTGGGTAGTCATTCCTGTTGGCTGCACCTGGGGCAGTGCTTGAGTAGTTCTTCCTGTTGGTTGCCCCAGGGCAGTGCCTTTACAGTTTATTCCTGTGTGCTGCCCCTGGGGCACTTCTTGTGTAGTTGTTTCTGTTGGGTGCCCCTTGGGCAGTGCCTGTGTACTTGTTTTCTGGGGCTGCCCCTGGGGTAGTGCCAGAATAGTTTGTTCACATGGGCTGCTCATTGGTCAGTGCCTGTGTAGTTGGTTCCTTTTGGCTGCTCCTGGGGCAGTATCATGAGGGTTGGTTCCTGTTGGCTACCCCTGGGAAGTGTCTGGAGGGTCTATTCCCATTGTCTGCTCCTGGGGCAGTGCCTGGATGGTTTGTTCCCACTGTCTGCTCCTGGGGCAGTGCCTGTGTGGTTCGTTACTTTTAGCTGCCCCTGCGGCAGTGTTGTGATGTTTGGTTTCTGTTGGTTGCCCCAGGGGCAGTGCCTTGGTAGTTGATTCCCATGTTCTGCCTCTGAGGCAGTGCTGTGATGGTCAGTTACTAGTGCTGCCCCTGGGGCAGTGGCGGGATGGTTTATTACCATGAACTGCTCCTGGTTCAATGCCTAGGTTTTTGATTCCCATGGGCTGCTCCTTGGGCCACGCCTTGATTTTTGGTTAGTGGCGCTCACTGCCCCAGGGGCAATGCCAGTATAGTTGGTTCCCATGGGTTGCTCCTAGGGTGTTGGCTGTGTAGTTGGTTCCTTTTGCCCCTGGGGAAGTGCCATGATGGTTGGTTCCTTTTGGTTCCCCTGGGGCAGTGCTTGGTTAGTTGGTTCCTGCTGTCTGCCCCTGGGACACTGCCATGATGGTTGGTTACTAGAGCTGCCCTGGGGCAGTGTCTTGACAGTTAATTGCATTCCATGGACTTGCTCCAATAGGATTTGCAGGTAGGTGGAGCTACAGGGTGCTGCCTCAGGGGCAGGAGCCAAAATGCACCAATAGGTTTTGTGTGTAGGAGGAGCTACAGGGTGCTGCCTGGGGGGCAGGGGATAAAATGCACCAATAGGCATAGCTGGTAGGAGGAGCTACAAGGTGCTGCCCCAAAGTTTGCATTCAGTGCAAAAAAACTTACATGAGCTCTCAAAATGAGCTGTTACTCAGCTCATTATGTCTTTCCTGGTGAAACTTTTGAAATAAATAAGTAAATGCTTAAATAATCCATGATTTTTGGGGCCAGTGGTAGATAAACTCCTGGCTAAATCAGTCAATGCCCTACCCCAGGCTAGCAGCATGCTTCCTACAAAGCCTCATACACATTATCTGTTGTGAAAGCACATGACCATGATGGACAGAGAGGAGTGGACTGTATTACTGATGATGCTAGGCAGATGTATTGGTCAGGCTGCCTAGCGCCACAAATGATGCAGGCTGCTCCTCCTCCACCTCCCAGATGTGCACGATGTGTGCTTATATAGTCAGATTATTAATGGCAATGGGGAAGGTGCACTGTGAGCAACAGAGCTTGTAGTGACTGAACTATTTGAGATTTTTATCATTATTGTGCCCCAGAATCATGGATTGTGGGTCCAAATGAGTTCCAACTAAATTAGCATTTGGGTACATGAAGGTTGGGTTAGGGAGTGGGAGACTGTTTTAAAGCATGCCGTCACCTCCTGGCACCCTGCCAGTTGTCAGACATTGATTTTAACAATATGTGTATGTGACAGTGGTGAGGTAATGGTCAGGAAATTACTGGGGTTGGGGAGGGGGTGACAAAGAGACTAGCCCTGGACACTTGAAAAGGGAATTTTTGTTTGTTTTTCCTAACTTTACAGCTGAATACAGAATGCCATGTACTGTACCTTGGGGTGCTATGTATGAATATTTGCCGAGTATTTAAAAAAAGTTACTCACACACCCCCTAGTGTTAACAGTCCAGCTCTGTCTATGGCTTAGTTAGCTCTATGTTAAATCAAGGCAGCACTCATTTCATGGAACCTTGAAATAGAAACTGATGTCACCATTGAGGATGTTGTGCTTAATGCACAGCTTTCCCAACTGTGACATCACTTTCTGTCTCTAGGTTCCAAGATATTGTTGCTACTGTACCATAATTCAATATAGTACTGACTTAGATTCATAGAGTCATAGATATGTGTCGGCAGAAAAGGACCTTCTTGTCCCACCTAGTCTACCCATTTCCCCGTTGCCCCAAGATTTCGTATATTCCACCCTCCACTCCATAGCTAACTTCTTGTGCTTGTCCCATGCTCTCTTGATTCCTTCCATACTTCTGGCCTCCACCACTTCCTCTAACAGACTGGTACAGGGTGCCACCACCCTCTCAGTGAAGTAATGCCCCCACACATTACCCTTATACCTACCTCCTTCCACCCTCAGTCCATGCCCTCTTGTTCTAGTGTGTACCTTCCCTGTGAATAAGCTCCCCCCCCCCCACTTTATTAATCCCCTTCACATATCTGAATGTTTCTATCATGCTCCTCTCTCCCTCCTGGTCTCCAGTGGGTACAAATCCAGCACCCTCAACCTCTCTTCATAAGGCTTCCCACTTAGCCCATGCACCATCTTGGTGGCCCTTCTCTGTACTTTCTCCATGCTATCTATATCCTTGCATAGGTCAGGTCTCCAGAACTGAACCCTGTACTCCAGGTGGGGCCTCACCATGGATTTGTAGAGTGGCATCAGCACCTCTCTCCTTTGATTAGTTAGTCCCCTCCCCATGCACACCAACATTCTGTTGGCTTTGCCCACTGCCTTGCTGCATTGGAGCATTGGGTCCCCACCTTAAGGTTGTTTGTAATTATGATTCCTAGATCCTTCTCCTGCTCAGTTGCTTTCCTTTCCTCCCCCCCTCCCCCGGTGTATAATTTGCTTCTGGGTTATTCTGTCCCATGTGCATCACTGTGCACATTTTGGCACTGAATTTTAGCTGCCATGTTTCCGACCACCCTTACAACAACCTTGGATCTTCCCTCATAGCCTCTATGAGTCCAGACTTAGTCATAGTAATCTCTAGACTTGGGGTCATCTCACGCTAACTTTGTTTTCTATATCTTATGCTGCCTACCCTTGTATAATTGCGAGCAACCTGTGTACAGTCTTGGTTTTAAATATTTTAATAATCAGCTGAGCTTTCACACTTGTAACTGTTGTCATTGCATTTCTCATTGTTTTTAAATGCTTGCCTTACTACTCCCCTCACCCCCCCATCTGGGTCACACCTGGAAATACGCCTTGTCTCAGTGTGCCCTTCCCTGTTACCAAACTTTAAATAAATAAACAAATAAGTACAATTCTGTAAATGAGAAAAAGACGCAGCTTAATCTCAGCTGTTTAACAGTTTTTCATTATTTAAGCATCAATCTATGACCAGTGATTGGATTACCACAGGTTAATCTAGAATCTCATTGCCTCCACTGTCTTTAGCCTCAAATGTTACAGAGGAAGGTACCTGTAAATAAGATGCCTAAGTCCCTGTTCCTCTAAAAGAAGAAGTTTCTCCCCCTCTCGACTGTCACCCAAGATATTGTTTTTTTTTTCTTTATGGTTCTGATAAACAGGCTTCTTTGCCCCTCTCTGGGCAGGGTTGTAATCTTTTCTTTCATTATTAGGACCATTGGTATTAGGTCTGGGTATATATCTTTGGGTGACATTGAGGGGGTTAATTTATCTAGTTTATCCTGTTTAATTAGTTTACACTCCTGCCGGAATGTTATTGTTAAAGAATTTATTGTATAATTGTCACTGGTGCTGACAGAGTTTTGATTCCTAAAGGCTGAGTTTCTCTTTTTATTTAACGGGTGGGGGTTCTGGACTTGTGCATTAGGGGGTTTAGAGAGGAGGGTTAGGGTGGGTGATCATCTGTGACTGTGCTTTTATTATGTTTTAGCTGGTTTGGTCATGGTCCCTCTTTCCATCCCAGGCTTGGTGTTCTGTGATAGTTTAAGCTATGAGAGGACCACACTATTTTATTAGCTGAAATGTCAAGGGAGCTCGGGATAGGCACAAATGTTTGATGATTTTGTGTCACCTAAAACACTTGAAGATGGGGGTGGCCTGCTTGCAGGAATGCCACCTTCACCGGGAGGATGTCCATCTTTTCAGACGGGAGTGAGTTGGTCAGGCTTTTGGGTCTGGTGTCACCTCTAAGCTTGGGGAGGTTGTCATTTTGATTGCAAAATTGATGCTATTTCAACTTGTCCAGGAGCTTTGGGACCCTGCGGGATGCTATATTATTGTTTGAGGGACCATCAGTATTCATCCATTGTGATCGGTTCGGTATATGGTCCAAACTCAGATTTGTCTCACTTTTTCACCCAATTTATTCCCCTCCTGGTTTCTGACTATCTCTCACCTATATTGATTGGGGAGGGGGAGTGGAATATGGTTTTCCAGTGGGACATGGACCGCTGGGATGCTAAGACTGTCAGCCTCTCTCCAGCCCAATGGGCACTTCGTGACTTGATGGAGGGAGTCAGCTTTATTGATGTCTGGCGGGTGCTTAACCCGATGGCGTCGCAGTATTCTTTTTATTCACCTCCCGATAAGACCTTTTCCAGGATTGATTACTTCCTGGTTAGTGCTTCATGCTTACTGGGCATACTTACCACAGACATACACCAACTGGTCCTTTCTGACCATTCCCCTGTTGATGTCCAGTATTTACTGGGTGAGAACTTGTGTCGAGATAACCTCTGGCATCTCAGTGCTCAACTGTTATAGATCCCAGACACCGTGCCCTACATCCAGCTGTTTATATCCACTCTCCTGGATCTCAGTAGAGGTTCAGTTGAGCATGCGGACACTCTTTGGGCAGCCCTTAAATGTGCACTCGGGGGTCATACGGCTCTCCTTGGTCTGGGTTCAGGCTGGCAAGGCTAAACTCGAGCGGCTTCTTAATGACATTCATTATCTGGAAGGCTCCATATCCCAAGCTTTGCCTGATGTGGACTGAGGTAGGTTATGCTCCCTTTGTTCCCAGTATACAGAAGCCCTGGCTCAGAAAGTTGAGCTAACACTCCACAGTACAAGGATGAAGTATCTGGACACTGGAAAGAAGGTCAGGAAGCTCTTTGCCCTATGGCTCTGTCAGACTGAAATGGCTAAATTCATTCCAGGAATATGGCCTCACTCTGAATCCCAGGTGGTCACCAATCCCAAGGAGATGGCTGCTGTTTTTTGTACTTACTAAACAAGGTTGTATACTGTCGACCCAGCCCTAGACCCCTTTCCTGAAGCCATTACAAGCTTTCTGGACTCTGTCCCTCTCCCAGCTTTATTCCCCCTGACAGTCTCCTCACTAGGTTACCCCATTACCACAGAAGAAGTGAGGGTGTCATTCGACAACTGCCACAGGATAAGACACCCAGGCCCAATCATCTGACTAATAATTTTTACACAGCCTGTGTTTCTGAAGTTGCCCCTTTATTTGTAGAGGTTTTTAATTTCTGGTTTCAGAATGGGATGGGTAACCCAGCTTTCTTGGAGGCCTTGGTTATGCTTATTCCAAAGCCCAATATAGACCCTTTGCTGGTGGAAAGTACTTGTTCCATTTCCCTCTTGAATTCAGATATTAAGATCCTTTCTAAAATTGTGTCTAACCAGCTAGCTCCTATAATGGGCCCCATCATTGGACATGAGCAGATAGGTTTTATGTCTGGATGATTTTTCTGGGGATCACCTCAGGCAACTCTTGTACCTGCTTTTCGCAGCCAAAGAGAGCAAGTCCCCAATGGTCATGGTTTCTGTTGATGCAGAAAAGGCCTTTGGGTCATTTGGAACTATCTGTTCACAACCTATAGAGATTTGGGGTTCCTTTGGATTTTATTAAATGGGTGCAACTTTTGTATGCCACGCTGTCAGCTCGTATCTGGTGCAATGGTCACCTCTCCACCCCCCTTTCCCTTAAACCATGGCACTCAGCAAGGGTGCCCCTTGTCCTCTCTCTTTTTGAATTTTTATTTGGAGCCACTGATTCAGCATTTATGCAGCTTGAACAATCTCAAAGGGATTCAAATAGTGGGTAAGTGCTACGTCCTGTCTGCTTACACCGATGACCTGCTCCTACACTTGGAGGACCCCTTGGTATCTATCCCAGCCCTACTTCATGAGATTTCCACTTTCTCCAAGGTTTTCTTTTACAAATTGAATGTTTCTAAGACAAAAGTTTTTTCCCCGCAATGGTCTGGTCACTAAGCAGGACATCTTGAGCCTAAGTCTGTCATGGGAGCCTTGGGTGTCAACCTTTCTGGGGGTTAAGATTTCTCTGTCAGTGTCGACCATGGTTAAGGAGAATTTGTCTAAGCTTATTGATGTGGTTAAGTCCAGCCTAGACAGATGGTACACCCCCCCCCCTTTGACCTTATGGGGAGAGTTAACATCCTCAAGATGTACATCCTCTCCATTTTGTTGCACTCCCTGGGGATGCTAGGCTTTCATCTCCCTAAGCGCTGGTTTTAATAATAATAATAAGTTTATTTGTATAGCACCTTTCAGCATACCAAGGCGCTGAACATATTAAAACCACAACATCAAATATAAATCAGTAATACATATAAATAAAATCATATCATAGTAACATCAAATATTAAAATCAATTAATAAATACAAATTAAGATCTAAGCAGAATAAATTAACTTGAGCATCCAAAAGGCCATTTGCCACAAATAGGTTTTCAAGTTCTTCTTGAATTCCTCCACGGAGGTGCACTCCCGTAACCAGTGTGGTAGAGAATTCCAGAGAGTGGGGGCAGCATGAGAAAATGTTCTGCTGCCAGAAGATTTTAAACTCCCTCTCGGAATCTCTAGCAACCCCTTGTCGGCTGAGCGGAGTGATCGGCTGGGGTAGTAAGGCACCAGAAGTTCTTTCAGATAGGCCTGACCCTGATTGTGAAAGGCTTTAAAAGTCAATAAAATGACTTTAAAGGTGATCTGCCACCTTATAGGCAGCCAGTGCAGTTCATGCAGCACTGGGGTAATATGGCAGGATCTACTTGTCCCAGTCAGAACCTGGGCTGCAGCGTTCTGCACCAGCTGTAGGCAGTGGATTTCAACCCCAGAAATCCCAAACTAAAGGGCATTGCAATAGTCCAAACACAAGGACACAAAGGCGTGGACCAACATTGGCAAAGAGTCAGACGGAACAAGGTGCCTAACCCTGGCGATATTCCTAAGATGGTAAAAGGAAGTCCTGACAACAGCCGACACCTGAGACTGTAATGTCAGCCTGTCGTCTAGGACAATCCCAAGGCTACGCACCCGTTCAGAGGTCAGAAATGACACGCCAGCAAGAAATATTCCAGAAGGCGTGCCACCACACAACCTCTCTATCTGACCTTCCGGGTCCACAACCAGAAACTCTGTCTTCTCTGAGTTCAACTTTAACCAACTGGAATTCATCCAACCCTGGATTTCTTCCAGACAGTTGTTAAACCCCACGAGAGCTCCATCCTGATGGGGTGCAAAAGACAGGTATAGCTGGGTATCATCTGCATAACAATGAAACCTCAGCCAATACCATTTTATAATGTCTCCGAGGGGCAGCATATACACTGCAAATAACATGGGTGACAGCACGGAACCCTGAGGCACCCCACACAACAAAGAAGTTGGGCCAGAAGAAAAAACTCCCTACACAAATCTTTGTGATCTCCCAGTGAGGAATGAGGTGAACCATTGTAAAACAGTTCCCGTCATTCCACAGATTTGCCTCAGGCGTCCTATCAACACCAGGTGATCCACAGTGTCAAAAGCTGATGAGAGATCAAGGAGAACCAGAATGGAACGTCTCTTCTGATCTCTCGCCCTCAGAAGATCATTAAGCACCCCAACCAGAGTAGTCTCGGTGCTATGTCTTTTACAGAAACTGGATTGGAAGGATTCGTAGACATTATGGGTGGTTAAATGGTCTTCCAATTGGGCGGCCACTACCTTCTCAATAACTTTCCCAATAAAGGGAAGGTTAGAGATGGGTCTGTAGTTTGAGAAACAGTCTGGGTCCAAGGTAGCTTTCTTCAAGAGAGGTTTTACTACCACCTCTTTCAGGGAGCTAGGAAACTCACCTGACTCCAAGGAGCTCCAGACTATTTGCACCAGCACTGGACCAATGATATCAGTACAACCCAAAATTAGGGGAGTCGGTCCAGGGTCCAAACTACAGCTTGTGGGACGCACACTATGGATGATCCTCATAATATCCATGAACTCAGGTTGACTAAAGGAACTCCAAGAGAATTGAGGTACTGTGAACTCACACTCTTCTACGACATCACTCTTAGAGATTGCCAGACAGAAGTCTGCCCTGATGTCGGCCACTTTAGTTGCAAAGTAACGAGCGAGCTCCTCACACTCTAATTGCAAAAAGGCTTTCCAAACTTGCAGACAGGCTGGGTTGCATAGTCTGTCTACAGTCCGAAATAGTTGAGCCAGTTGATTCCGAGCAACTGCAATCTCCCTGGACAGGAATTCTGCCTTCTTACGGGTGATTGCAGATTGATAGAGAGAATAATGTTCCATCAATCTAAGGCAGTCGGTATCAAGGTCGGACTTGCGCCAACAATGCCCTAACCTTCGCCCCTGTCTCTGCATCTCCCTCAGTGCCCCATCGAATCAAGGGGACCTGGGATGAAGGGATAGGGGGCGCTCTTGAACAGGAGCAATAAAATCCAGGGCCGACGTAACGGCCTCATTATAGGCCACCACCAGCATCTCCAGATTACTGCTCGCCAACACAGAGGATGATAGGTCAAGGACCGCCGCAAGGCCTTGGGAAGTAATATTCCATAATGGGAGGTACCTGACCATCTCCATAGGGGAAGGCCTTCTCAGAGGGGTTCAAAAATTGAACCTCACAGTGTAGTGGTCTGACCAGGTGACTGGTTCCACCCCCACGTCGGATGCATCAATCCCTAAGAGGAAGACTAAGTCCAGAAAGTGCCCAGATTTATGAGTAGCAGTGGAAATTACCTGTGTAAGGCCCATAGAAGACATTAATTGGAGGAAGTGATTACCAAATTGCAAGAGTTCATCATCGACCCAGGCATTGAAGTCACCCAGAACCATCTATCTGGGCAACTCAAATGACATGTCGACAAGGAAGTCTGCTACTTCCTGTAAGAAGCGTTTCCCATCTCTGGGGTGGAAGGTAGATGAGAATGATTCGAACGCCTACACCCGCTACAACTATGCACTCAAAGGACTCAGCCTCATCCACTACTACATTAGTGAGGCCCAATTCAGTCTTGAAACAGACTGCAACCCCCACCTCCCCTGTAGTCCAATCTTGGGTGGTGTATCACCGAGTACCCGGCTGGTGTCATGGCCTCTGCTATGGGGCCTGAATTTTTATCCAGCCAGGTCTCGGTGATGCAAGCCAGGTCAGCCAAGCCAACAAGATTGGCAATAATGGCAGTCTTATTCCTGATGGACCTAGCATTGCATAACACCACCCGAGTTGGACAAACCTCAGAGGCTGTCAGGCCTATCTGCCTACTGGATTCAGTAGTGCCCTTGGGTATGGGCACCAGACATGGTAAACCACGGTCTGGGTTCCATTTCACCCCAGGGCACCTTCTGGACTTAATAACCCAGATATAGTGGTCCCCCTCATTCATCCTCCTCTGTTCATGTACCCCACCCTCCTCACTCCCCTACGAACAATCCCTAATGCTCTACAGCACTGGTAAGTATCGAATTGTAGGGGACAAGTATAAAAAGGTTGGAGGGCGGGAAGAGAAGAGGATGAATAGTGCACCACCGTGGGGACTAAAGGCCAGCACATATCTCTACTTAGACAAAACAAAAACCCCAAACACAAAATAATCAATCTTAACAACAAAAAAGTAACAAAATAGTGCCAAAACCTAACCAACATAAATAAACAAAATCAAATAAAAAAAAAATCCCACCTCATAAAAAAACAAATCTAGACTGGACTAAGGACTCACAAATAAAATAAAATAAAACAAAATAAAAACAAACAAAAATAAAATGTAAATAAATATAAATATAAATAAAATGTAAATGCAAGGCGTTCTCTTACCCCCCCACAGAAAAAATTATTTTACCCCCCCTTAGCTCTCTCATAGCCAGGGAGAGAGAGAAGGAAAAAAGAATACCTTAGCATTCTCACTGCAAGATATAAAATAATAACAAATCAACAACAGTTTAAACTTTAAACAAAAAAGAATATGTCTCTTCCCCCCAGTCCTCTCACAATCCAGGGAGTGAGTACAATCCAAATTAAAATAATGGACACAAGGTCCTCTCACCACCTCGAATGTCCAAAGAAAAGAGTCTTCAAATTACCAGCACAGAAACGGGATTAGTCCAAGGATTTAAAATCACTGTCAGTAGATGAGTAGAATGAAAACACTCTGGCTGAAGTCAGAAATACACAAGTGGGAGAAAGAAATCCAAAAGTATCAAATACTTTCTTCAGGACAGCTCTTCAGGGCCAGACACCACTCTAGGACCAGGGGGAGCCCAATTAAACTAACCAGATGGACGGCCGCTAGTCACAGTATCTACCACAGAGCTCCCTGGTGACACCCACCAAACGATAGGCCCCCAGAGAGCCCTAGGGCTCAACCCTTCAACACTGGCTCCCCGGTGAACAAGAGCTAGAACTCCGTGCCACTACGACCAGTGCACCAACCACCTGACAAATGGGACACTCCACCAGGTCCCAAACCAAGTATCCACTACCCCTAAATCCACCGAATATTCAAAAAGAATTTTCCATGCTGTAGAAACTGCTTTTTTTTTTTTTTAGAAAAAATGACACCACAAGCAAATACTTCTTCCTTGGTTCTCACTACAATTCAGCAGCTCCGGCTCACTTGTTCCTCCTCCCAGTTCACAACCTTCTCTCCCCACTAGAATAGTCTCACCATATAGGAGCAAGTTTGCAAAGCACTATGTCCAGCACTTCTTAATATCTTCCCGGTCACATTTCTCAGCAGACAGCCAAAGTTATTAAATCTATTTAGCAGAGGTGGCTCTTGAAGTGGATTACCCCAAAAAAACTTTCCAAAAGACACCAGCAGATCTACATGCCACTCAACAGGCAGTCAATCGCCCAAAAACACCAAAACCTGGCATCCAGCTACCGAAAAGACCCAACACTCTAATACTGTGTCTTGTAGAGACCCCCTTTAACAATACAAGCCCCAGGAATCAAACTAAACATGTTTCAGGCTCCAATTACATGCTCCACAGATATACGGTTAGGTCCACAGTTCTTGCGGCAAAAGCCAATGCCGAGATTGGGGCAAAATAGTCTCGGTCTCAGTACTGAAACACCCAAAATACCTCTAAGAAATATTGCACAAAATACTTCTCTTTTTTGTCAGTTTAAAGTTTATTGATACATTTTCCACAATAAAAGGCAGTTAAAGTGACAGTGACATTGACATTCAGATACAATGTAAAGGGATAACTGCCTAACCCACCCTTCCCTCCTCTTACTGCAGTAACCCAACCCTAGTGTCCCTCAAATGCCAAGCACTTTACCTAGGATCTTGCATAACAGTGTAGCCTAAGATATACTTAGACCTGAGCCAGAGAAATTAGAGAGTGAAGGGGATCCCAGATTTTGGTATAAGCTGTCAGTCTATTGTGAAGACTGGCAATTGCTTTTTCTGTATGTAGATTGGACAACATTTCTATTACCATTCCTGGGCAGATGGGGAGGACTTATCTTTCCAGTGGCGTAAAATTAGCTTCTTAGCTGCTAAGGTGATCATCGATATGTGAAACTTTCTTACTTTAACTCTAATAGACAATAAGTCCCTTAAAAGGCAAATCTCAGGAGTAAAGTACTCCTGAAGGCCCAGCAGAGGATCCATGGAAGTCTTAATTGAGTCCCATAAGGGGGAGTCTTTAGAACAAGACCAAAACATGTGGAGAAGTGTTCCTTCTTCCTGCAGACATTTATTACATATATTGGAATTCAGATAACCTCACTTCTGTAATTTAACTGGAGTGTAATGCAAGTTATGTAAAATATGATATTGCATGAGATGCAGTCTGTCTTGAGAATTATGTTTATGACAGGATCTCCACAGGGATTGCCAATCCAAATGATGCTGAGGGAAGAAATTATTCCAGAATCTTGTGGGTCCAAAGGGACCCCCATATTTTTTGTGAAACAAGACCTGATGTAATTTAAATATTACCCCTAAAGATCCAGAGAGTAAGGAAACCTCAGGTATAAGGGATGTGACGGTCTGGGAGGGGGGAGTATTACCGAGATTAATTACAAGTAAATGCCTTAATTGTATAACTTTGAAATGAGAGGAAGCCGGAATAAGAAATTTCCTAATAATATCTCCCACTGACAACCATTGCCCATCTTCATCCATAAGACAAAGAAGCTTCCCATCCCCCAATTGGGACAACCATTGATGGGAAATCTGGTTCTTATTAATAGTGAAAGATGGGGAATTCCAGATAGACTGGGCCAGGTCCCAGTGGGGAGAATATTGCAAAAATGAACACATTTGTAAATAAACCTTTAAGGAAATTGATATTATGGGGCACTCCTCAGTCATACGTACCTTGGGGAGTTTAAGAAAAAATAAGTTAAGGGGGTCCAGATTCTTGGACTTGATTGCATCCAGTTCAATTCTAAGCCAAACTGGTTGCTTTTTTTCTGGGCAGGGGGATACCCATCTCAGACATTTTGTTAGGTGACTAGCCCAGTAATATATAGCCCGATGGGGAATTCACAACCTCCCCTCCAGTTTTGGGGCTGCCAACTTATGATAGGCCAACCGAGGATATCTGCCAGCCCAGATAAATCTGGTGAACATGCCATGTATCTTTTTAAACCAGAGTAAAGGGATGAAATTATTGAGAAGAGATAATGGATAAAAAATTCTAGGAAATATGTTCATCTTAATTATGTTGATCCAGCCCCATAATGAAATGGGAAGTTTGGACCACTTCTCGAGGTCGTGAGATATCAACTGCGAAAGGGAATCCAGATTTTCCTTAAACCATGTTAGAGGGTTACGAGATAGCTTAATACCCAAATATTTAAATGACCTGGGAGTCCAGCTTAAACCTAAGGGACTAATATCATTTTTGAAAACCTTATGGTTTAATGGGAAAAATAAGGATTTACTAGCATTCAATTTGTAATTGGACAAGTCACTAAATCTTGCTTTTTCCCTCAACAAAGTCGGAACAGAGGATACAGGGTGAGATAAATGTATCAGCAAGTCATCTGAATATGCAGTGACTTTGACTTCATGACGCCCAACCCTAATACCCTGTATGGAAACATTATTGAGAATATTTTGAATGAGAGGTTCCAGATATAAGTTAAATAACAGAGGAGATAAGGGACATCCCTGTCTAGTCCCTGAATGGAGTGAAAAGGGCTTAGAAGAAGCCCCATTCCCATAGATTCTTGCGGTAGGGTTTTTATAGAGTGTGGCAATCCAGGAAATAAATAGAGAAGGAAATTGAAAAGTTTCCAGAACTCGAAACAGAAAATTCCAATTCACTCGATCAAATGCCTTCTCGGCATCTAGGGAAACCAGTCCTGCAGGGAACTCTACATCCCTGGTAGCCGAGAAGACATGTGATAGGGTACGCAAGTGATCAGAAGATGAACGCCCTTTCATAAATCCTACCTGGTTTGTACCTATTAACTCAGGTAGAACTACCGTTAGCTTATTAGCTAATATCTTTGAGGGAATTTTAATATCCTGATTTAAAAGGGAAATAGGTCTGTAACTCTCAACAAGCTCAGGATCTTTATCTGGTTTGGGGAGAAGTACAATCAAGGCCTCAAAAAGGTGAGGGTCAGCCTCCGCCCCAGCTAAAATATGTTGAAATAAATGGCAAAGTACTGGTAATAAAAGGGCCCGAAAAGTTTTGTAAAATAGGGAGGAAAATCCATCGGGGCCTGGGACCTTGTCTGCCGGCAATTCACTAATAACCTCAGCAATTTCTTCCTGAGAAATAGGAGTAACCAGAAAATCCTTGTGTCGATCTGAGAGAGAGGTCAAATGGGAGTCCTTCAGATAGCTGTCCGTACTCCCAGGACAAGGGGGATGCTCCATGTCACTGTACAAGTTTGTATAGTAAAGGGCGAATTCTTGGACTATTTCAGTGGGAGATACTTTTAGGGATCCATCAGCCATTGCCCTGATAGGAGGGATAAATCTCACTGATTCTTGTTGCTTAATACGCAGTGCCAGTAGGCACCCCGCCTTTTCTCCCTGGTCAGTGTAGCTAGCTCTTGTACGTATAATAGCTAATTCTGCTTTTTCCCGAAGTAACTCTAAATATCTATCTTTCAACACTAAGAGTTTTCTCCTATCCTCGTCAGGAGGATTAATTGAAAAGTTATTTTCAAGTGATCTAATTTGAGATAATAAAGATATTAATTCCTTCTCCCATGCCCTTTTCCTGCCCACCGCCATACTAATAAGCATCCCTCTCATGAAGGCCTTAAAGGCCCCCCACAAAATATCCGGCTTTGCACTATCTAAAGGGTTAGATGAAAAAAAGGATTAAATTTGCTCCCTTATAAGTTTGCAATATTTGACATGTTTGAGAAGTTGTTCATTAAGTTTCCATCTGGTTTCCCTGTTAGGTAAATTAAGGAATACCAGTTTACATAGTACTAGTGAATGGTCGGAGATTGGGCCAGGTTGAATCAAGGAAGTCTTAACCCCAGGTAATAGGAACTGAGAAATAAATATGTAATCAATGCGGGACTGCGAGCCGTGTGCCATTGACCTGAAGGTAAACTCCCTAGAATCAGGGTGCAAGACACACTAGACATCGCTGAGCCTGCATTGGTCCAATAGGTCTTTAAAAGCCTTCTGCCCCACAGTGACCACTCCCAGACCTCTACCTGACCTGTCCAGATTAGACTCTAGTACTTGATTAAAGTCACCCCCTAAAATAATCCTGATGGGAAGCATTGGAAGAATAACAGATACAAGTCTCATAAAAAACCCTTGGTCATCTATGTTAGGGCCATAGATACTACCGAGTAATAATGGAACAGACCAGAGAGTGCCTTTAACAAGGATTAACCTTCCCTCAGGGTCTTTAATGACCTGTGTAGAAACGAAGGGGATACCCCTATTAATCATGAGCATGACTCCACAACTATTAGTAGATCCCTGGGCATTGTACACCAGACCTACCTGTTGTCTCCTTAACTGTGAAGCTTCCATTTCTAATAAATGAGTTTCCTGTAGAAAAGTTATCTGAGAACGTAGTAAACTTAAATGTTTAAGAGCCTGATATTGTTTGTGCTTTTTCCTGATCCCCTTAACATTCCAAGTCGCAAAGGTTATTTCTTTAGCCATCCAGTAATGGTAGTTAGACTTAATGGCCCAGATATTCAAAAGGGTTGCGCATGCGCAAGTCCAAAACTGTGCCATTTTGCGATATTCAGAAGGAGGCAGTTGCACCCCCGAAAACATGCTGAGCAACAGAGCAATGAAAATGAAGGCATGCGCAACCGAAGCGGGCGGATCCATGCATAAAGACCGCAATGCGATATTCAAAGACTTGTGCGATGCGCAATAGCGGCACAGCCGGAAATTGCGCACTAGTGGAAATGAGCCAAAATAAAAGGCTCAAGGAAGCGGCGCAAGAACGCTACCTAGGCTGCCAAGTGGGGGGAGAGAGAGAGAGACAGACAGACAGACAGCAAAGGGCAGGCAAGGAAAGTGTGTCCCATAGTCTGTAGAGGCCATGCGGGGTGCCCGTGCAGTGGAAGTGGCAGTCAGGACAGTGGGGGTAATACAGCAACACCAGCCGGGGGTCCAGCCAGGGAGATGGACAGTGCTAGTTTCACATGGAAGCTGTAATGAGGGGTGAGAATGCATGCAGCAGAGGGACATGGCCGTGGAAGGGCCCGTTGGCGGTACGCCCCCGACAGGCGGTACCGTGCCCGCATCAGCTTTGAGCTGTACACAGATGTAGAGATCGTGGGCTGGTACCACCTGAACAGGGCAGTACTGAGACGGCTCTGTGAGCTGTGCAGTGATGTGATGCAGGCACCCTCACGACGGAGTCACGCTCTGTCGGTGGAGACCAAGGTGACAGCCTGCATGTGTCTGCTCGCCATGGGCACCTTCCAGAGGCCGATAGGGACATTACAGGCATCACACAGTCAGCCACGCCACGCATCCTCACCCACCTCAGCAGCACTGCTGCCACATGCCGCGGAGTACATCCATTTCCCCAGCACCGCTGCAGAGCCGCATAGCAAACATGCAGGAGTTCCACAGGGTAGCATGTATGCCTGGCGTGCTAGGGGCCATAGACTGCACCCATGTGGCCATCCATGACGCCACCTGGCCCCTATGGCCACGCATATCGGAACAGAAAGGGATTCCCTAGTGTCAACTGCCAGGTGGTGTGTGATGCCACTGGGCGCATAATCAATGTCTGCGCCACACACCCTGGCGGAGCACATGATGCCTTCATATGGTATCAGTCTGCACTGTGCCATCGATTCTAGAGTGAGGACATCCCCACAGGACATCTAGTGGGTGAGTACACATGTATGGAATGCAAACTCTGGGCAAGGGTGGGAATGCCACAGGTGCCATGGTAATGGTACACAGGGAGATGGCCAATATGGACCTGAACATGACACTGATCTCCACTATCTCCACACAGGGATCGCGGATACCACTCCGTCCCTGGCTTGCTCACACCGCATCGCGCCCCATGACCCCAGCGTAGCTATGCTATAATGAGGCACATGCCGCAACACGCAACATCATAGAGCGGGTGTTTGGGATGCTCAAGGCACACTTCGATGCCTAGACACTCCAGCGGTGCCCTACAGCACAGCCCCAAAAGGCCTGTGGATATTCCTGGCCTGTTGCATCCTCACAACATGGCCAAAGACCATGGGATAGCTGTACAGGTCTAACAGGGGACAGCGATGGGACGCCAGTGGCCGGGTGATGATGGTGATGAGCAGCCCCCAGGACGGAGGGACCCCCGACTGATCCGCAGGCCCAGCTGCACCAGGACACCATCACAGAGGAGCACACGACAACACAGGTAAGTCAAGGGACATGCAACCAACACTGTCCATGCGCAAACCACAGGCACACAGGGGAACACACCAGGGGTGCATGACAGTCAGGGGAGTGGAAGGGTCCAAGCATACAAACACACCATCAGGGAAGGGTGAGCACTCATATGGACACACACACACACGCCAGGCACAGAGCGTACATGGGCAGATGCACAGCACTGCAGAACCGACATTGCTAACACACAGCACCACCGACCACCCCCACCACCCATACTGTCCAAGTACGTGTGTCAGAACCTGGGCACCCTTGCACCTTGGTGTACAGTGCAATGCAGGCATCATCATGCACATGCACCTGTGGACAGCAGTTGGGAGGGTGTGCAGGTGGTCCGTGTCGGGTGGTGAGCAGAGCACCCAGCAGTGCACTGCCCACCATGACACACATTGCACACATGGCAGCACCAGACAGGGCCCGCACTGGGAGACAGCTCAGTCATGTAGCACTGTCCCACAGCCACCATGGATGCATGGGCTGCCCCGCTGTGACCCAACAGCACGGGCAGGCTGAGCAGGGGCCACATGGGGTGGCACTGTTGCACCACCAGGGGCCCCACTGCGTGAACGCAACCTTGCCCCTCACAGGGGTCTGCAGCATGCCAAACAAACCTGCACCAGGGGTGCTCGGGATGCCCACAGCAGAACCCGGTGTCGACAGGCCTGGTGTTGCACGATGCCGGGAATGGGGAGTGGAGAGTGCACTGTGTGGGGTGTGCGGTACAGGGGCACCTGACTGTGTGCCCAATGCATCCACGACAGAGACCACTGCCTGGGTCAGCCTGTCAATGGCGGCAGTAAATTCCGTCCGCATACGGACCAGCTCGGCTCGGTCCGAGCACATCTCCCCTGCCAGTCGCCCACGGACACAGACAGTGCTCTCCACGACTTTGCAACCCGCCTCTGCAGCTGTACTGATTCCTGCAGCAGGCGGGTGCTCATCCAATGGGTACTGTGCCCCAACGCATCCTGACCCCCAGGGTGTGGATGGTCCTGATGCACAACACCCCTTTGAGGGTGGGCGCTGTTCGCCAGGACCAGGAATGGGTGGATCAGGCGGCGGTGCGACATGCCACTGCTTGACACTGTACCCCAGACCTGGTGGGTGACTGCTGCTGCTGCCCCTCCAACCGCTTGTGCCCCGGTCCACTGTTTCCACCACTGTGCTGGCAACAGTGCCAGACACCTGCACAGCCACCGTGCTGCCCCACGGGTGCTGACAGGCACAGCCTGGGACCGTGCCAGCATGCTGGTACATAAGTTGGAACCAGACAGGCCCAGGGGCACGTGTTGGCTGCCGTGTCCGCCGTGGGACACACAACCATCACTGCCCATTGCAGGCCTTCTATCATCAATGGTAGGTACTACTGCCATGGTCACAGCGTGGCCAGACTGCTGGAGACACAGGCTGTGCACCCCGCACCCGTATCACTGACACCAGAGTTTGCGCCCAGGCGCTGCTGCAGTGCCTGCTGGCTGGTGGTGGAGGTGGATGGGTCCTCCTCCATGTCCAGCAGGTCAGCATCACTGTCTGGACCCACCACCACCGTCTCCTGAAGATGAACAGGATCTGTAAAAGAAAGAGAGTACATGTGAGTGCACGTGAACAACCGCCCCCCCCCAAACACCACCACCATGTCATACCGTGCAGTGATGGTCTTCCACCTGTCTGGAATCCTCCGCCTGGTACGCCCTCAATGGCGCTTGGCTGCATGGCTGCGACCAGTGTCTCCTCAGTTGGGGTCAGCTGCAACACCACTGGCGGGCCCCCGCCAGTGCCAGCACGTGCCGCCCTGAAGGCTGCCACCTTCTCCTTCAACCTCCTGCGGTCTGTCCCCATCTTTTTCAGATTCCTGCACGGAGCGCTGGTGGCTCCTTGGGCAGGTTAATGGCTCCAGACTACCCTCCCATGCAGCCGCGATGGACTGAGGGGTGCCCCCATCCACTCAGCACTGGCTCCTCATCCAGGTAGGCCTGGAAGAGAGCCTCCGCCTCTGCTGCTGTAGTTGGGCCTCCCCTCGCCCACCGCCCTCACCCTCACAATGACTCTGCTCAGTCATGGCGATCTGTATGGGGAAGTGGACACCTGTCACTGTGCAGTCTACAGCATTTTCCCATGACCATCGCCCTGAACATCACACAGCATGCAACTCACCTCTCACCTGCAGTAACCGATCTGGCCAACGCAGCCCAATGTCGACATTGATAGCGCAATACATGCAAATTAGAGTGGAGCAACTATAATGACATGCAACGCGCCACTGCACCCTTGAATGGCTGATCAGATGATTTGCATGTGTCGGCTGAATATCGCGAATCTGCGCTTTGCACAATACGGAAGAGTTGGCTGAGTCAATGGCGCAGATCTGTGCCTGTGTGGTACACTGCATTGCGCATGCCCAGATGGCTTACGTAGGCGTCTGTCGCACTGCTGACGTGCTGAGCGCGATCGGCAATTCAGGCCATGGCCACCATTGTGCCAGTGGCGCTACAGCAATGGGCGCTATATGGCACTGTGGCACTACTGCGCAATACTCCACTGTTGCACTGGTACGCAGCTGGTCGGTCACGCAGGATGCCTATACGTCAGATGGCGCTGTGCGTAGCCTTGTGTCATTGCCCATGACCTTGTGTATGACCTTTTCCCCTGGCACTGTTCGCCTGCCATGTGTACATCCCTATTGCGCTGTCTGGTGACAGCGCTATTTGAAGTGATGGCGCTGTTCGAACAGCGTGATTGGAGCCTGTGGTGGTCTATTGCGCAACGTCTCCACGTGGGGTTACGGCGCAGCTGGGCGCCATATTGCCTGCTGTAAAGTTGGTGCCACGGCTAGGAGGAGGGCGGTGTCCTGGAGCCAGCTTGAAGTGGCCAACTCAGGCTCCTAGTGGAGCCCCACTATGGGCACTTTTGTGGAGGCGCCTCACCATTGCCCAGACCCAGGTGTGCGCAGCAAGTGGCCACTGACCTGGGGGGTCACTGGACGGTGCCAGTCAGCTGAGCAGTGCCGGCACCGCACAGTGACCTCTGCCGGAGGGATCCTGATCTGCTGGATCGGCTGCGGTCATGTGCCAGGCGAGGCGTGGTGCCTAGGCCAGGTGGGTGTGCCATATATGCAGCTGTATTATCTGTAGGGGTGTGTGTGTGTTTTGGTGGCTGTGCATAGGTGATGGCTCGGCCATGGTTGGCTGTGTCAGTGTGTGCAGCTGTGAGATGACTGGCTATGGCTGTGTGGGCAGGCACTGTCACTGGGGCAGGGGGCAGTCTGCTTTTGAGTCACACTGATGTTTGTCTCAACATATGTCTCCCACAGGCCGGGATGTGAGGATGCGGGGCAACAGTGAAGAGGGCCGTGCCAGGGACCCATTGCCAGCAGGGGTTGGAGCCCACCAGCAGCAGCAGCGCCAGTCGGAGTTGCTTGAGCAGTGTGAGTATCATGACTTCATGGATGCTATTGCATGCTGGGGGGGTCCAGTAGCCATGCACAATACAAACATGCAGGAAAGGGAAGGTCATAATTCCACTATACAAGACACTAGTGAGGCCCCACCTGCAGTACAGTGTACATTTCTGGAGACCATACCTACGTAAGGGACGAGAGTGGGCAGAGAAGGTTCAGAGGAGGGCAACAAGGATGGTGCATGGCTTTCATCACAACTCCTAGGGAGACAGGTTGAAGGAACTGAACCTGTACTCCCTGGAGGAGAGGAGGGAGAGAGGGGATATGATTGAGACATACAAGTATCTTACAGGGTGGAACAGGGTGCAGGGAAACACTATTTTGAAGTGCAAAAGATGTTCCAGGACTACAGGGCATGGGATGCAGATGGAGGGAGGACGATTCAGAGGAAACATGAGCAAGACTTTCTTCACAGAACGGGTGGTGTACAAGTGGGACACCCTGCCAGAGGGAGTGGTGGGGGCTGACACACTCACGGGATTTCAGACTGCACGGGATAGACATAACGGAATTCTTGAGGTCAGGGGTAAGGGGCAACAGACTTCTAGGTAAACAAAGTAACTTACAAGCTGAAATGGACAGACTGTGTGGGCCATAGGCCCTTATCTGCCAACACTGGCTATGTATCTATGTCTGTAGGCACGCACAGGTGACATGCATCACTGTCCAGTTTCACAGCACGCCTGTGTATGCATCACTGGTGGTCCATGCATGCACTGGGCACATAACTGTGTAACTGGCATCGCACCACGCTGCCACGCCACTTGCCAGCCTTGTTTGTGCTGTGATGGACATGGGCAGTGTGTGCAGTGGTGCGATAGCTGGTACTGCCTGTTTGTGATGGCACGTATGTTCACTGTGGTGGGTGCATGCCATCACAGGTGCAGGACATTGGGCTATATGGCTTGCAGGTTGGGTGGTGTTCAAGGTTGTGGTCAGTCACAGCCATTGACTGTGTTCCCATTTTCCTAGGCCTCGAGGTTCTCCAGAGGATGGCGAGGGATGTCAGGGCCATCCGACAGCTTGTGGCCCAGAACAGCGACATCCTGCAATCCATTCACCGCCATGGCGTGCGGTGGAGGCGGCAGAGAACTGCAGGACACCGGCAGGAGGACGGGCGGCTGGCTGGCCCATGACCTCTCTACCCTTCCCACTTCTCCCATCCCTACCACTCTGCCTTCCCTCTCCAAGTTTGTCATCCCTACCCCTTGACCAACCCTACCTTGTACCCGTCCCCCCTTGTAAATAGTTGTACTTGTTCTTGATAATGTTTGTTGTTGTGAAATACATTTTTATATTTTTATACTAATAATGTGTTGTTTCTGATTTGCAGCTGCCTATGGGTGCTCAGTTGCAGGTGTATATGCCATCTGGCTGGTATGGTCCTGTATATATGTGTGTGTGTGTGTGTGTGTGTGTGTGTGTGTGTGTGTGTGTGTGCATGGGGAGGTATCTCCAGCATGGCAGTGACTTTCGGTTGGTCTTGTTGCCTGCTGCCACCCACTGCTGGGTGCACAGGTGTGTCTGGCTTGTAGGCTTCTGTGCTGCACGGGGTTGACGTGTGCTGGGGGATGCATGGTTTCCTGCAGTGCCAGTCACTGCACATAGGTGGTGTCTTGGGGTCACAGTGCAGGGGTGCTGTGCGACGGGGCTGATGTGCACTGTGGTTGTCAACCCCCTGTGTGTGGCACTCTCAGCCTGCCAGTGGTTGTGCTGGGGTGTCATGGCTCTGCTATGCTTTGTTGGCTTGTCCCCATGGGCAAGTAGATCATCCATCCCACCCCCAGTGATGCTGTGCTTGGGGTGTGCAGGTGTGGTGTGGGTTCTGCAGTGTGTTCCTATGCCCATGTGTGGCATGGCTGGCGGTGGGCTCCAGCCTGCCTCCCTGGATGTGCAGTTCCATTGCTCTGGGGGCTCTGCTTGTGCTATGGCACCTCTGGAATGCTCAGCTGGGCTGCCCTGGTTGCGCCATAGCGCAACATTTCGGCTCAGCTTCTCCTTCCTGGTTGCGCTATGGCGCAGTATGCACGATATTCAGACGTTGGTTACTTGCGCAATTTGTTCTGCTCCATGTTTGAATGTCGCACCTGTTGCGCATTTGCGCAACTGGTTTGTGCTTGCTCCTGCTGTTGCGCTCATTTTGAGCGCAGTTTGAATATCTGGGCCAATGTATTCAGCTCAACACATGGGATACATAATACCTGCAACCTTACTCCCATGGTTACTGCAGTAAGACCCTCCCTCCTCCCTAACCCCCACATTTAAGTCCATCCCATCCCCACCTGCCCCCTTCCTCAAACAATACCCCAAATCCCACCCCCAACCCTCTAAACTGCCACAAGCAACGTTCAGCACAGTACTGGATCTTTTCCTTCATCTCCTGCCTTCCGACAATGCACCTCTGCTAATGCCAAATCCTACATTCCACTGTAATCATATGAAAAAACAAACAGTGCTGATTACCCCCAGAAAATGAGAGAACGGCCTTGGGCTTTCAATACCACCACACCTAAGTATTAGCATGATAACACCCTGTTAAAAGAGGTACACAGCAAGAACCATGCATATCCCAGATAGCCATGGAAACCAGAATGAAACTGAAAGTGAGAATTGAGATCAACCTTGTCTCGTGAGACAGTTATGCAGGAACTAGAACCAAATCGGGAACCCAGTTAAGGGGAGTGACCATTGCCACAGACTGAGAGCAAAAATCGGGAAAAATCTAGCAACCATAACTCAGGAAAAGAAGATTGAGAAAACGTGTCTTCCCAGAGATAACCAACCTCCAGTTGCAAAAGCTCTCCTAGAGAAAATTAATTGCCCTGCATTCGAGTCTGACGAGAAGATTAGGGGGAGAACCCCCTCAAATTAAGTGCTGCATCACTATGAGTTACAAATGCATGGTGCACCCTCTAGTGGCCAGATCCAGATCTTAATACAGTGAAAGTGAGCTGCAGAGAAAGCCCAAGACCGCTCTAATTTCCAGTTCAGATGAATTAGACATAAATCTATACCTCAACAAAACCAATTCCCCCTTCTATTACATATACAATGCTGAGAATACTGAAACTTGAGACACTGTTCCCCCTGTAAGTAAACCCAGAGACCCCAAGTGCCCTTTCCCCTTAACCGGCGTAGGCCCTCTACGATTGGGGCCACGAAAACTAATAGCAGGCACGCCCTGCTCTGATTCCTCCCCCCCCCCCAATCCAAGCAAAACAGAAATTTCCCATCCAACTCGCACTGAACATCTCCTCAAGGAAGGAGAAAACAAAAGTTCTGATTCTCAGCTCCAAGCAGCTCTTCATCCCACAAACACAGCATCTCAGGGCTCCCGAAACAGATCTGGTAGCATAAATTTAAGGCTCGTCAGGGCAGCTGCAGGATCATCATAATTGGACCAGGATCCATTTACTAGAACTTGTAACCTGGCTGGGTATCCCATCCTAAATTTTTGGGCCTGCTGCAGTTATCTTAGACACAATGGGATGAAACGCTTTCTGCTTCAGACGAACCGAGCCAGGCAAATCTTGTGACATTCTTAGTTTCATGTTCTCCCAGCCAACCTCTTGTAAAGCTCTCACTTTCTGCAGAAAATGTTGCTTCTCTAGGAAATTCAAAAAACGACAGATGATAGGATGGGAGGAGGGGGGGTCCTCTGGAGAAGGCTTAGGTCGCAGAGACCTGTGAGCTCACTCTATAATATAGACAGGGCCAAATGGAGAGGGGCCGGTGACTCGCTTCACCAACTTCTGTACAAATGCCACAACATGCTGGCCCTCTTCTCCCTCCGGTAGCCCAAGTATCACAACGTTGTTTCTGCGGCCCTCTAGATCTTCGAGCTTGGTTTCAAGACGAGATAACCTCTGATGCGTAGACACCAGTTCGGGATCGAGATTCTCAAACTTTTTCTCCATTGAGACTATTCGAGCTGTATTATCGGAGACAGTTAGCAAAACTTCATCCAGTTTTCTAGAGAGAGTCTTCAGATCAATCGCCATTTCTTTCATTTCTTCACTAAAGGGCTTGAACTCTTCAAGGAACCTATTGAGCGTTAAAAGTTCCTGCTCTCAGACTCGGCTCAGAGGATCAGTCCTTTCTGGCCCACCCGAGGCCCTGGATTTCTTGGAGGCCTTTTCGGGAGTAGCAGGGGGAGTGTGATTCTGAGGGGCTTTCTTCATGTAAGCCTCCATCCGCCGATCTAACACTCAAACCAGGTTTCCAAAGTATTCAGATAGCACTGAGTCTCAAAAGCAGAGGAAATGGGGAAATTCAGACATCCAAAAAAGATGATTTAGTGATTGGGAGGCAGGAGCTTCTTGAAGGAGCTTCTACTCAGCACTCTGCATCAAGTGATCCTCACAAAATACTTCTCTTTAGCCAGTCCAACATCCACAGACTAATTCATAGTTCGTAATTCTTACTACCGCTACTGCTAAATAAAATAAAATAAACTATTACAAAAAATAACACAAGATAGAGCTAAAATTAAGGCTGACCCAGTGTGGTCGCCATCTGCAGTGGCTGTTTAACTTATTCCTCTGGAAATCTTCTATTACTTGTAGAGCCTATATCAAGCTGGTTGCCCCCAAGTTGAATGGAGGCTTATCTCTCTCTTCAATATTTTTGTATTGTGGTGCCCAGCATGCCAGTAAATTTTTATGGTGGGGTGCAGAGTGCACCCAGTATGCTTCCCTCGCATATATTCCTCTCTGGCTGGACATTGAGAGGGCTCTTCCTGATAGGACAGGTTGTTTGCTTAACACTCTGCTCTACCTCATGCCCTCTCAGCTTCCCCATCCCCTGTGTGCCACCCTCAGAGAGTAATCATTTAAAGTCTGGGCGCAACTACAATCTTATTTGTCTCTGTCATGGATTACAGCAACATCCCAGCCCAGGTTCCGCAATCCTTATTTTAAAAAAAGAGTGCCATTCTATTCCATCTTCTTTTTGCCCCCAGTTGAGTACTTACTTGCTGGCTGATATTTCCCATACAGATGGGATAGTTCCCTTTGTCTCTACAGGGTGAGTTCCGGTTGAGGAGTATGGAATTGTTTAAGTACCCTGTACCTCCTGATTAGAGCTGCAGTGATTGCTTTTTTGGGTCCTAAGCCTTGGTGCCTGACACAGTTAGACAGAGTAGATTCTCTCCTGTTCCTTGCTCCTTGCTGTGCAGCTCTGCTTGGTGTCTGCACTTTAAAAGTATGTCCAGTCCATAGACCCCCACCTCCCTACTGGAGTTTGTCATTACTGAGTCCACATGCTCCAGTTGCTGGATGATGAGGATTATTGGAGGGCTTCTTGGAGAAATCTATATGGATTTACAAAGCAAGATTGGCTCCGATTAGAACAGTTTAACATCATGCATGATTTGTATTTTACCCCGCTAAAGCTGTACAGGAAGGACAAATTACCCTCACCTTTGTGCACCCAGTGCCAAGAGGTGCCCGGTTCCCTTTAATTTTAATTTAATTTTTAATTTTTTAACCAGGTATAGCACACTAAGCTGAAAACTTTTTTACAGGAGCGACCTGGAAGCACAAGGAGGTTAAGTGACTTGCTCAGGGTCACACAGTATGCAAGTGGAAGCTGTGGGATTCAAACCCAGGTCTGGTCTGCTGGATGTCACCAAATGTGCAGCTCAGAGCCTTAGACCACTGCGCTATATTGCCTGCATATCTTATCATATCTTATAGGAGTGGGTCAAGATTCAGCCTTTTTTGGCATTCCATCCAGCAAGCCCTGGATCCTCTTTTGGGACTGGATAACCCTTTCACTCCTATGAGTTTTTTTAATGGATATTTTTCCTCCTGGCACTCCTAATATTAGGAAAGCCCATCTGTCCCTTGTGGTTGCCACTGCTAAGCTCGTTATGTTGTGACACTGGAAGGACGATACACCCCCACCTTTCTTAGAGTGGCACTATGAGGTCCTGTTGGCTCTCCAATTGGAGAAACACATAGCATCAATGAGAAAGAGACCTCAGCTTTTCCCCCCACACCTGGGAGTCACACTCTACTTTATTCCCTCAGGGGCTCCCAGGACTCCACTTGCTTCCTCTTGGGCCCTTTGGTCTTCTGTCCCTTACTGCTCTTGGAAGGCAACTATCCTGCTTTGAGGTATTGTAGTTTAGTAGCGACACAGATGAGAGGAAGGGTGTGGTAGTGGGTGGGGAGAAATTTTTTTTGGGGGGGGTTTGCCTCACTCCAGCCTGTTCGTGTATACACTGGACCATGCTTTATATTGGTGTTTGTTTTTGTTTTCTTGTTCTGTTCCATTGTTAAAAATTTCTAATAGTATACTAAATACAAAAAAAAAAAAAGTTTGATGCCCTCTCCCCCATACATTCCCAATTTAATATTTTTGGGCTTCCTCAGGAAGCTTGTCAGGTTCTTGGATAAAAGCCACATAGCACTTCCCTTTTTTAAACAGCTGGTAGAACCAAAAATAGCAGACAGGAAAATGTTGCAACTTTTAAGAAGCAGTCAGCTGTAACTTTTTATTTCTGAAGTATTTTTCTTTTTCCTTTTGCCCACTAGAAACTTTTCTATGTGATAGTATTCTGCTGGACGTGTGTAATAGCACTTTGCCTGGCAGCTGACATATTTAGTTCTTTTTTCCTCCACTACATCATCACTGTACCATGTGATAACAGCTAATAAAAAATGGCGCTGACAAAAGTTGGCGAACACATATCACTGACTACAAATAAAGGGGAGCAGACTTTATGGGCATGGGAAATATCCTAAAGGATCACATGAAAGGGATTACAACAATGACGGACAAGGAAAAGAGATGGGAGGTCATACAATGGAGACTTCATGAGGCAGTCAGGACCTGTGCTAAGGTGAAGCACAAGGGAGCAAGGTCACATAAACCATGCTGGTGGACCAGTGAGGTTGAGGGAGTGGTCAGGGAGAAGAAGGCTTCCTACAAAAAATACAAAACATTGAGAGGGGAAAGGGAAAAGGAAATGTACTGTCTTGTATCTAGAAAAGTCACCCAGATGGTGCAGGGGGCAAAGTCCACTAAAAAGCAATGGCTGGCACAGGCGATTCAGGGAAGGGAAAAGTATTTTTTCTGGTACATCGGGGAGTGGAGAAAAACAAAGGGCAAGCTTGGCAGACTGAGATCAGATGGGTGGGTGGGTGGAAGAGGCGAGGGAGCAGGTGGAGGTATTAAATGAGCACTTCGCCTCGGTGTTCACTGGGGAGCAGGATGGGATATTTGCTAAGCAAGGCACAATGGGGATAGAAGCAAAATTGAATGGTATCGGGGGAGTAACGGAAAGGGAGAATAAGGGAGGAAAAGGCACCCCCTTGGGTTTCACATCAGGACAAGGATAGAAAGGCCAGCAAGGAGGAGAGATGGACGAAGCTATCTCTACTGAATGGGTGTGGCAGGCCCTAAAGGCCCTGAAGAAAGATAAATCTCCTGGGCCAGATGGCATTCATCCGAGGGTACTATGGGAGTTGGCGGATATACTGTCCGCACACTTGGTGGAGCTCTTCAACAGGTTGCTTGAGACAGGGACGGTACCTAGGAATTGGCGTGAGGCACATGTGGTGCCAATCCATAAAGGGTGGTCAAGGGAAGTACCAGGTAACTATAGACCCATCAGTTTGACCTCGGTGAGAGTATACTGAAGGAATGACTGGGGGTGTTCGTGGAGGAGGAGGGAGAGCTGGACAGTAGACAACATGGGTTTGTGCCAGGTAGATCATGTCAAACCAACCTTGTGGAGTTCTACGAATGGGTAACATCGGAACTGGACAGGGGGAAGCCTGTGGATGTAATATTCTTGGACTTCAGCAAGGCGTTTGACTCGGTCCCCCACAATGGGCTGGTGGAGAAACTGATGGGGTTGGGAGTGTGCCCTTTGATAGTCAGATGGATAGGAAACTGGATAGCTGGATGCACACAGAGAGTGGTGATCGGTGGGGAGCTCTTGAACCCAAGAGAGGTCGGTAGTGGAGTTCCGCAGGGATCAGTCCTGGGGCCGATCCTGTTTAATGCATGCATATCTGACATTAGGGTGGGTATAGGGTGTGAGATGAGTCTCTTCACTGATGATTCCAAGGTGGGAGCAGTAGTTGAGAGGGAAGAGGGGAGGTTGGCTCTGCAAGGGGACTTGGACACCCTGGAAAGTTGGGCTCTTGCATGGAAGTTCAATTTCAATACAACCAAGTGCAAGGTGTTACATCTTGGGTGGGGAAACCCCAAACACAGGTACACCTGGGAGTGGTGGTGCTGGACGCCTCGCCTGGGGGGGAAAAAGACCTAGGGGTCACGGTGGATGCGTGTATGAATAACTCTGAGCAGTGTAGGAGAGCAGCTAGCAAAGCAAACAGGATGTTGGGATGCATTGTAAGGGGGATCATCTCTAGGAGAAGGGAGGTGATTCTTCCTCTGTACAATGGGCTGGTGAGGCCACACCTCAAGTACTGTGTACAGTACTGGAGACCGCACTTAAAGAGGGACACAGAGCTCCTGGAGAGGGTACAGAGGAGGGCTACCAGGATGATTCGAGGACTGGGGGGGTTGACATACTAAGGCAGACTTGAGGAGCTCGGCCAGCATACTTTGGAGGAGAGGAGAGACAGGGGGACATGATCGAGGTCTTCAAGTACCTCAAGGGAATAAATAGGGTAAACACAGAGGGGATCTTTTGACTAAAGGTGGGAGGTATCACCAGAGGGCATGGTTTGAAGTTGGAAGGAGGAAGGATCGGGGGGAAAGAGGAGGAGGTCTTTCATGGAGAGAGTGGTGGGTCCTTGGAATGTGCTGCCTGGAGAGCTGGTCCAGATTTCCAATGTTGGGGGCTTCAAGAGAGGGTGGGACAGATACAGAAAGGGGTATCAGAACACAAGGGGGGGCCTCAGTTCCCAACAGGGGATCTGAGGTTCGAGCAGACTCGATAGACCATAAGGCCTAATCTGCTGGCAATTAGTATGCTAGTATGTTAAAGCAAACAGCACTATAGCTATGCCCCAAACAGCTTTATTTTATTTCTGAGGGGGCTATGCCTCCGAACCCCCCATTGTGGGCACTTTGCCCCCCCCCACACCCCCATCTAAAATAATCATCTCTGGGGAGACCAACTCGGGCAGTGGGAGAAACTCAGGAGGAGAGATAGTCCCCAAAGGGAGGCAACTCGGGAAGGGATTCAAAGTCAGGGGTGAGGGCAAAAACCCAATATCACCAACAGTGGATAAGACAAAAGTAGGGGAGCAGAGGCAGAAAGGAACCCTGATATGGGGAGAAAAAAGAACCCAAAAAACAGAACAGTAAAACACAAAATAAAATACAACAACCGGGACTCGAACCCAGCTGTGTCGTATGACCCAGCTACACACTGGTGGTGCCTCTAACCACCACCCTAAGCCGGCAACGCAGTTTGCAGCCCACAGTTGCTGCACTACATCTCAAAACTCCTAACTATTTCCCTACCGTCCTAATACTCACTCTTTTCCACCCTCGCTCCTTTCACCACCTCGCTATTTTTCATTACTCGCTATACTTTCAGGCGCTCAAACTGACTCACTTAATTTGACTCGCCCATATCACGTGACACCCATCATCACCACTGTGACCTCACTGACTGTGGCATCATAGGTGACTGACTTGACAACTACTGAGTGGCTCTTCCTGAGCAACTGTGATGTAACATTCAGCGAGGTCACAATACTGTGATGTGGTAAAAGGAAAAGAATTAGATAAGTCAGCTGCCAGTCAGAGTGCATTACCACTCAGTACACCTACTAACATCAGGTAAAAAAACCTTCTGATTAACCAGATAGAAAATGAAAAGTACTTCAGATATAAAAGGTCATGGTTGACAGCTTTTAAAAACTAATGTTAATTTTAGGCAGTACTACTTCTCTTTAAGGTATGCTAAATTCTGTTTTCCTTTTGATGGAAGTAGTTATATCTTATATATTCCAGGACATAGCTTTGAGAGATCAGACATTTATTTTATTTTAACTTGCTGACATAATACAGAGAATACTGGGCTGAGAAAGGTGAAGAGGAGTCGTCTTACTGTAGTGATAGACACATGCAAGAGAACAATGATAATGAAAGTTAACAATAGCAATGACCTGCGAGGGTTGAACATCACTGCATGTTGGCATTTGACCCCCATTACCATATTGTATGTACCCAGAACTATTTGAATTTGAAAACAAACAAAAATACAGTACAAGAACAATTTATTGTGTTAAAACCAACAACCGAGGTACATAAAGCCCTTGTGAAAAAGATACAAGAAGTTCATTTTTAAGAACAAAGAAAAGTAGGTAAGCTCAATTCTAGATTCAAATTCTTGGGGAAAAAATAAGGAATGCCATTACAGAGGGAGAGCAGATCCCTACATAAAGCTAATCCCTTACCTCACTGAAATACTTAATGATACTGCCTAGTGCTATGCTCCTTGAGCATGCTATCATAAGACTTGTGTGAACATGAGGCGAGGGGGTCATTATAATTTAGGGTCTTACCTGCAGTAAAGGAATAGGCCTCACTATTTAGAGAAAGAAAAATTATTTGTGGAGATAAGGCTTTCCTTTGTTCTAGCTGATTCACATGGAGAGAAGTATGGAAGCACAGAAAGGGGAAGGTAAATAATCTTCAAAAACTCTTATGGGCTGTAAAGGATCAACTTCTTTGCATATATTGCTGTACTGTATGACTGGATAGAGAGTCTCAGAGCTCAGCATGATTCATAATTGATGGCATCTGCATTCCTCACAGAGTAAGTGGGGAGGCCCTGCTGCTGTTGTATCCCCTGCATGTAAAGGGTATTTATAGGCATATATCCCAAATGAGTCTGTTTTTAACTGTGGATCCTCTGTCTTCGGTCTAAATTGGCTCCATGATGCTTCCGAAATAGGATAGACTGGAAAGGGTGAGGGCAAAGCTGTACAATCCCAAAGGAATTCTGCAATACTTGCCATCTAGTGGAAACAGTTTCCTGTATGCACACGAAGCCCTGAGACTAAATAATACAGACTGTACATACCGGAGCAGCTGTTGCCAGTTGCATGATATCAGCCAAAAGTGACTGAGAGTGTGGGGCAATATGTACCTTTCTGAATATGGGTGCTAAGTTGTCAATTTACTAGAGAAGGATCCACATGTTCAATATAGAATTTGGTTTTATCTGGGGGTGCTCTAGACCACACACCCCATGCCTTTATTCATGCATTGAGTCCAGATTTAGTCCCCACAATACAATTAACTGTGGATTACAGTGCACCTGGGGAAAGAAATTGAGGTCTTAGCCATATCCGTCCTGATCTTATGTGAATTTTAAATGAAACTTGCACCTAGGCTCAGTCAGGGATGAATGGTACCTCATTAAAATAAGGGTACACCAACCAATAACCAAGGGAATAAACTTATGTAACCTATGAGACTATAGCAAATGACTGTCAGTGTGCTTTGAATCATCATACAGTGATCCCCAAAATGTGAAGATATACAAACCTCAGGCCCCACATTCAGAGCCAGACACAAGATTAATGCCGTCTGTAGCACTGCACCGAACAATGCACACACAGTCGTTCTGAGATGCATTCAGGCAGCTAGCACGCATGAACAAAGAGTACTAACTGACTTAATATCAGGCCATGTCAGCAGAGTGTTAAGTGGATATAGGCTGTGCCAACATGGGCCAAGGCAGCATATGTAGCACAGGAGATGGTGCTTCCCAAAACAAGATAGCTCCAGGGCTCCTGTAGGCCATATTCAGCCCAGGCATGCAAAGGAGCTCGTTAGGCATGCAAGGTGCTAAGGGACCATCTGCATGCCCATGGGCTCATTTGCATGGGTTCAGTGGATCTCTATCCTCAATGCATGGTGACAGCGGTAACCATTCTCTGGTGTCTAATATGTAAACACCTAGTGGGCTAGCACCCTCAACCAACAAGCATGACTAACCATCCCCATGTGACTGGACTCCTACCCACTGAGAAAACCCTGCCCTGCACCCCCCCCCTCACCTCGGTTAACACTCGCCTCAGCTGCCCAGGTCAGATAGGTGGCTGGCACAGCCCTCCACTCACCTCTTTGGCTGGTAGCTGCCTGACAGTCCTAGAGCATGATCGTTAGTACTATTTAAGACTTTTTTCAGTGGAGGTAAACAGCACTGACCTGGGGCTCTTTAGCACCACCAAAATTATTTGAAAATACTGCTGCACTGTTATGCATGAGGAACTCATTCATTTGCATTGGCACAGTGGTATGGCTAGCAGAATTGTACTGCAGGGTTTGATCAGCACTCTGGAGGCCTTTGAACATGGCCCGCTTGGAGCAGCAGAGCTAATTTAGGTTATTGTGGGTGCTAACTTGGATAGCTTTTCATTAACCGATTGAATATGGGGCCCATAGTGTAATTAACATCTGATTTTTAGTTCCCTCACTAAGTGTGTCAGTATACCTAAATTTAGTCAGAAAACAGGAGCAGAAAGTCAGCCCATCCCCCCTCAGACAGGCAGATGGTCAGAGTCAGTGGGTGGAGGAATACAGCTGCACTTCTCCCTGCTACGCAATCTCTTTCTTTCCTGTTTGGTATTGACATTTTTATAGCTGTGGTGGTGTTTCATGAGGTTAAGGTTACAGACTCATTCAAGGCATGATCAATGTTGTTCATTGGCTCAGCAAATCCTCTATTTTCTGGTAGGCGAAATTCAGAATGATTCTCTTGATCTGTGGCTCCCACTTCAGTGTTGTCTGGGCACTGCCTGTAGGGATATTTCTTTTTTTGTTACCCTCTTTAACTCTGTCATAGGTCTTGTGGAGGAACACTGGGGCTGGTAGTTGTGATGCTGGCATCTGCGTACACTCATTAAGTTGATCTTTGGATCTCAGGCTGAGAAAATAACATGACATCTGTCTGGTGGTCACCAGCAGTATGGGAATGGAAAGAAATATGTTCAGTGGCTAACCAAGATCAACTTTCAAAAACTTGTGCTGGAAATTCCCATTTTGTTCAGTCTTGAACACAGCCAGTTATCTTATAACTTTAAAGTTACAGCAACTCCAATATCTTAAAGTATGTGCCTCAAAGGTGTGAAATGTTAACCTTGGGCAGTGATGTTTGAGAAGATGTCCTGGTACTAAGATACTTGGTGATCATTCCCTGAGAAATTGCCTTTTTCCCTGGTCAGCTGAAAGAACTGCTCTTTAACAGTAAACCAAAGTAGATAAGCCAAAGTAGGCCACAGTTGTTCATCCAGTTTGGGCGTCAGGCCCAAGGAATAATGAACATGTTCTAGTCTGAACAGGGGACCCTAGTAGCCCAGAAACTGAGGCAGGAACATTTTAAAAAATTCCAGCATCTTCTTTCCCTGTGGCACTCAGTCTATATCAGTGTTATTCTGGTGGCCTTGACACTTGAGGTATTAGATATTTTTTTCAGAGAAGCTGTATTTCTTTTCTGAGAACCTGTACCTCTGTGACTCAGTTATCATCCTGAAGATCAACCTGCCTAAGGACAGATGTATTGTCCTGGATCCTGAGGAACAGATTATAAATATGGTTCTGCAGCGAAAAGTCTGTGCGTGTAATTCTCCAAACTTTTCCCAGTATTCTTGTAAACATTGTCTAGATCATGGCAAGGTCAGCACTTGGGGGGAGAGACATCACGTTGGCATGTGAAGCTTTCAGTTTACTTTCTGTGGTGAGGAGCAGAGCTGTATGGTCTGCTTGATGGTTATAGGGTGAATGGGTTAAAAAAATAGATAGCTCGATGCTGGGTATTTTAAATGCAGCAATCCCTCAGTTTACATGTGATTTGGGAGAATGGATCTATTACAGTATAACCTGAGAAGCAGAGCCGTAGCTTCACATGGCCGTTTGTCAGGTGCAAACTGCAAGTCCCTAATATCCCCTATTTTTATTATTGCATTCTTTCCTCTGTCTCTTCCCTTCTCCAAGTCACATCTGGAAATGACATTTTAAGCTTTGTGTACGGTCCTTGTTAAACCTTTAAATAGTAAATAGACACACACACACACACACACACACACACACACACACACACAAAATGTATAAAGAAGGCCACATTTCAAGCTGGAAGATTGGACTGCCCAGGCCTTCCTCAGCTGGGCCAGTGGAGGAATGGGAATGGCATGCTTAATGCCAGGGCATCACAAGAAGGGGAACTACAGGTAACAGAGGGAAGTTCCGAAGTAAAAGACTGCAGATGGTGGTTTAGAGAGCAAAAGCTCAGATTGCTGTCTGGAAGCTCCTTGCCTGTAAGGGAATGTCTCTATGTTTTGTGAAAGTCCTGAAGGGCAGGGGGCAAACTAGATTATCTGCTAGATCTAATTGTCTCACAGCTCCTAAGTTCCATGATTCCAGTGCCTACCCTCCCTTTCTCTCTGTTTCCAAAGTCTACAGATTGAATGTCTATCATATTTCTGTACTCTCCATCAAGATCGTGAATCGTTTTGGTTTCCTTTCTCAGTAACTTCCTCATTTCAGCAGCTGTTTAGTTCTCCAGATCCTTTTCTTATGAAACAGTGGTCAGAACAAAGCTGTTCAGAGTTGGTGACTCATTTTCCTTTGCATAATTCTCATATACTGTAAGATGGATTATGATTATTGTACTGGTGGTGTGGAGTGTTGAGGAACTGAATACCTTACTTCTACCCATACTGGTGACCTGGGTTCTGGAAATGACCAGGGTCACTTGGGGGCCAGCTAGGAGAGAGAGGATTCAGCACTCCACGGACAGTGCTGCTTCTTTGGGGGGGAGGGCACTCAGTCCCGCTACTTGCCTGCCACTCAGCAGCGACTGGGTGGCAGCACTGGAGGACCAGCAGACATGGGTTGGAGGCATGATGACACAACCCACTTGTGCATCAGGATGCACACATGTGGTTGTATCATGTGCAGTTTCTGTTAGGCAAAAATAGAAGAAATCACCCTGGGTTGCTTGGCATCCCCCACAGGTTCCAAAGGATCCTATGCAACAAGCAGCCCACTAAAACATGGCTCTGTGTAAGTGGTGGTTAACCCGTAAGACCGCATGAGTTGTGGTGGGGTCGGGGATGCCACCAGGACCAGGAGATAAACAGTAATAATAAAAATACAAAACAGAAGGATTAGGAGCTATAACTTATTCCAGTGGTTGCCGGAGACATCTCCCAGTACATCCGTCACTATACAGTATCAGTATAGATCACAGGAAATCCACATTTATTTCAATAACGTAACCAGTCAGTCTCAGGAGTTACTAGAATTTCATCAGTTCTAGAGCAGGCAGATAGTCTGGGCAGTGATCAGAGGGATTAAATGATCTCTGTAAAACATTACATCATCATTAGCCTCGCTCCGCTGGACAAAGGGTGAGGTAATACTGTTCGGAACTCTAGCAGCAGTATAAGCCACACTTGGCTAGCAGCTGGCTGGAGCTGTCAGAATGAGGTGTTCTAAGTTGGAGGTTGAAGGGAGAAGAGCTCTGTTAGAGTTCTGTGATCAGGAGGGCTCGCTGGCACTCTTGTTCAGCCAGGAAGGACCCTCTGGTTGTGTTTCTGCCATTGTACAGTAATCTGAAGTCTGCTTCCTGGGACTAGGAGGCTACCAGATCCTGTGTAGTCATGGTGGGGTTAGATTTTCACACAAAAAATGGAATGGGGACACTGGGTGTGGAAGACTAGAGAATGACAGCTGGAGCTGAGTGCTCCATCAGCTGCCAGTGAAATTGTTTCACGGATTCCTTACAGTACCCCCCTGGATGCCAGCCTGGCTACTGATCTGAAAGAGTTATCCCCATAGACTTTACCAGATTACTTATTTCTGTGATTTTGGGTTTAATTCATTTTCCTGGACCCAGTGCATCATCTTGTAGGCAGTAATTGTGGCCTGAAAGCTATGGAGCCCTCGGAGGTCATGGTTGGCAGAGAAGACCTTTCGGACATCAGGGCAATGCTGCAAATGCCCATTCAGGACATTCCCACTTTGAAATCTTCAGTGGCCATTTAGAGGAGAGGATGGATGAACCGGAGCAACATATTGCTGGAGCAGAATTGTTCTGCGTGCAGGTGGACTCCGCTTTGGTGAGGCAAGAAGATAGAATTGCTGCTTTGGAGGAACAGATGCAAGTGCGTTAAAACTGGATGACCTTGAGAACTGAGGTTGTCAAAATAATGTGCTCATTATCTGTCTCCCAGAAGGGACCATGGGAAACAACATGGGGCAATACCTCCAATCCTTTTTGCCACATCTACTGAACTTTAACTGGGGTTCTCCCTTGGAGATCGAGTGGGTACACTGCTCCTTAGGCCCTCGCCTGGCTCGGGGGTCACCTCCTTGCCCCATGTTGGTTTGTTTCCTACAAGTTTCTGTGCAGAAGATGATCTTAAGGCTGGCCAGGGAAAGGGGACCTTTAAAACAGAACAGCCCTTTGTGGCTCACTCCTTATGCCTTAAAGGGGGAATGAGGGTTTTGGGGAGAGGATGTTGGTATTAGGGGTGTTGTTCACACTTTCCTGATGTTTGGAGGGGGAGAGTGGTTGTGGAGGAGGGACAATATTGTCTTTTCATGGAGTATGCTTTCACTGAGGGAATCAGTTTTTTCACTCATGTTGGGTATTTTTTCGACATCTGGTGGTGGATAGGGGGTTTTGGGGTGTTATATGTTTATATAGGACATCCACCTTCACTTTTTATAGATGATGTGGAATGGTTACTATTCTAGTGACTCTTGATTTTGAGCTTTTATTTATTTTTTGTTTATTTATTTAGTAGAAATCGGAGTTGCAAACCTTTTGAGTCAGGGACTCATTTACAAAGGCTCCTCATCAGGAAACAGATAGTATATACAAATACAGACATAGTTACACACAGTACAGATCGACATAGAGAACACTATACATGTATGTACATAAATACAAGGGATAAAATTCATACGAGATCAAAAACTCTATACAGGAAAACACTATACATGTATGTACATAAATATCAGGAATACAATTCATAAGAGAGTAAAACTCTATACAGGTCCTATACAGCAATGTAGCTAAACCATATAGTACACCAGAGACAGTAATTTGGGTTCTGTTATAAATAAAAATAGGTAGCAATTTAAAACAAACGTGGTGACACTTGGGCAGCTACATGTTCTGCCAAGGCATGAGATGGTGGGGAGGGGGTCCCCAGTGAGGTGGAGAAGCATACAGCTATGTGCAGTTAGAGCTGCGGTTGGTGATTAAGTGTTGCCTAAGGGCAGATTTGAAGGACCCTATTCTTAGTTGAGATGCGATATCAAAGGAGAGGGCATTGCTCCAGGTTGGGGCCTGGTATCGGAAGGACCTTTGGGCCAGGGGTGTCCTGACCCTGGGCACTTGAAGTGTACACTTGAGTGCGCTCCAGGTGGAGATGGCAAGGACGGAGGGGGTGAGGTTGGAAATTAGGCCTAGAGGTGCAAGGCCTGCAACAATTTTCTTGGTTAGCAGGCAGGTTTGGTAGTGCAACCTTTCCTCATGGCTGAGAAATTCAGCAAGGTCATATAAGGTACATGTGTGGGTGAGTTTGCTGAAGTCTGTAAGTAGGCAGCAGGCTTTGTTCAGGGACATTTTGATTTTACTGAGTGTGGTTTTGTCTGCTGCACCATACACTAGGATACCGTAGTCCACTAGGGATAGCAAGAGGAGATGATGGCCAGCCTTAGGGCTGCAGGTGGTAGGCAGCTCTTGTGGCGGTACAGTAAGCCCACACGTGTGTTTATGGCTGTAGTGAGGGTGCATGTGTGGTCATGAAAAGAGAGAGCAGAGTCGAAGGTGATGCCCAGGTATTGGTAGGTTTTTACCTGCTTGAGGGGAAGAAGGGTGCTAGACAGGACAGTGAGTGGGGTGTCCCTGGATTTGCTTTGGAAATGTGAGAATAGCATGTGCTTCATCTTTTTTAGGTTAATTACAAGGTGACGGTTGAGAAATCAGGATTCCACCTGATTAAAAGAGTGTTGCAGGGCACCTTGGAGGTGAGAGGGGGTCTGGTGGGATGTGAGAAGGACTGCGTCATCCACGTAGAGGAGCATTTTTTCTGAGCAGGAGCTGGGGAGCATGTTTAGGTACAGACTGAAAAGCAGCAGTCCAAGGATTGAGCCTTGTGGGACACCCGACTGGAACTGCCAAGTGCCAGAGAGGGTACAGTTGATTTTCACACACTGTGACTGGGAGGTGAGGTAGTTGGAGAATGAGGACAGAGGACCGTGTGAAAAACCTAACTGGGAGAGAGTGGATATGAGGAGTGGGTGGCAGATGGTAATGAAGGCTTTTGATAGGCTTATGTACACTGCACCCATGAGGAGCTCTTTATCCAGGGCTGTGTGTAAATAGTTGGAAAACTCGATGAGGGGGGTAGTGGTACTATACCCTCTGTGGAAACCATGCTGTTCTGCACAGAGGAAATTGTGTTTGTCAAGGTATTCAGTCATTTGGTCAGCCACAACTCTTTCTAGGGCTTTCGAGAGGGTGGGCAATATCGAGATTGGTCTGTAGTTCCCGGGGGAGGAATGGTCCCCACCTTTGTGTATAGGGGTGACCACTGCAGTCTTCCAAGCAAGGTGGGGTTGGCTGTGACAGAGTGAGTAACTGAGAAGCCTGGTAAGGTGTGCAAGGACTGTGTCCAGAACTAGGCGAAGGAGTTTGGGATCCAGTGTGTCATTACTATAGCCAGTGCCACCAAGGGCTTTAAGTAGGTAGGGTTTGGCCTCAGACGGTGTGAGGGCCCTGAAGTGGAAAGGTGGATAGTGGAGGTGGGGGGGGAGCAGGGGCAGGGTTGAAAAAGTTGGTGGGGAGGACTACACTGAGATCTGAGAAAGTTTCATTGAGTCTATCGGTGACACACTGTGGCTCTGTGGTAAGCAAGCCATTTACATCAAGCTGCGCAGGTGGGGGCATTGTAGATTTTCCATTCAGCTCCTTAATATTATCCCAGAACTTCCAAGTGGATCCCCAGGAAGAAGCAAGTGTGGCTCTGTAGTAGTCTGATTTTGCCTTGTGGATGGCCCAAGTGCATTTATTGCATGCAGCACTATAGGCTTGCCTATCTGCAGGCTTGCCAGATTTGATTGCTCAGTGCCAGAGGTTATCTCTACTCCGCAGTTGATTGATAATAGCTGGGGTTATCCAGGGGGAGTTATACTCCTTAATAGATGATTTAGTAAGGGGAGCAAAGATGTCACACACTGCTTTAAATGATCGGACAAAGTAACCAAAAGAAGTGTCATCATCATCAGCTGGCAAGGTACTCTCTAAGTCGTGTTAGCTTGCCAGAGCGAATGTACCATCAGAGGACAGTTTTTGGTGCTATTTTTTTTCATTTTTATGTTGGCTCGCGCATGCACAGCCAACATATTGCGGTAGTAGCAGATTTGGAGGCGTGGTCACTGTTGGGCAAATGCAGGGCACACATCAGTAGGTGCATCCTTCATTCCCCAATCAGCCAGCAGCAGGGACTGACACCCTGCCTAGCTAATGTGGCCACAACATCTGAGAAAAGGTCTGCTGCAATAAGAGCAAAGTTCTCATGCAGCGTGACCACATCACAACTCCCGACATGCAGGCAACATGGTGGCAGTGACTGCCACCACCTGTCATAATGCCGAGGGGGGAGCCCACTCCCTGTTGGCATAATTACGCCTCCTCCATTTCCGCTGTGTGCTGAGAGAGTGCCCAATCCCCCTCGGCATCAGGCACCCACCACAGAAATGCATTTCTTTGCTGACGGGGTCCCCAATCCCCATCTGCTTCAGTTCCCCCTTTTCCCAGTTAGATCTGCCTATGGGGGAGCCCACTCCATATCAGCATGATGTCCCCTCCTTTCTTCTGTGCCAGAGGGGGTGCACAATCCCCCTCGGCCAGTGTCCCCCACTCCCCTTCTGTATGTGCCGATGGGGGTGCCCAATCGCCTGTCGGCTTCTACATTCCCCCCAAAAAAACACTTGGGTGGCATGCTGGGAGCACACCCCAGTGTGCCAAATACCCTGTAAAAAGGAAAACGGTCCTGCTATATTTTTTTTTTTTTAACCCTGTGGAAAAAAACTGTCCCTCGCCATCTCCTGCCCCCCACAACCACGCCCACCACTGCGACTTGCCTTCCACACCCCCCTCACCCCATACTTACCTCCAGAGTCCGCACGACGATCTTCGTGGACCAGGAACAGGCATTTTTGAATTTGCACAAATTTTCAACATGGGGTTTTTGGGAACCCTCCTCATGAATTCTGTCACTGTCATGGCATTATTCGGCCTCGAAGGTGATTTCGCTGTCACTGCGTGGAATCACCTTTCGAGACTGATTAACGAAACGACAGTGCCAATATTCATGAGGTGGGCTCTCAAAAACCTATGTTCTAAATTTAGAAATCCCAAAATTACTGTTTTACGAAGGCATGTTGTACAGTTGCTACATAATTATAACTTTGTGAATTTGCACATGTTCATGCCAGATTTTTAACATTGGCATTTTTACACACCTTCTTGTGAACAGTACAGCTGTCATTTTTCACATCCCAGCCAAAATGTGTTTTTGCACTTCCGGCGCAAAATAGCGCAGTCGCTGTGGGAAATCAGTGTTTGGGACAGATTAAGAAAATGACAGTGACACTGTTCATGAGCAGAGGTCCTACAATGCATATATTGAAAATTTGGTGACGATACTCCATAAAATGACTGTGTTACGAACGTGCGTTGCTCAGTTTGCATGCACAGTCGTAAGTTCACGAATTTATAATATTTTCACTCCAGATTTTCAACATTGCCATTGTTCTGCACCTCCTTCTGAACAGTATAGCTGTCAATTTTTACATCCTGGCCGAAATGTGTTTTCGCACTTCTGGCACTGAATACCGAGGTTGCTGTGGGAAATCAGTATTCAGGACACATTATAAAAATGACAGTGACACTGTTCATGAGCAGAGGTCCTAAAATGCCTATGTTGAAAATTAGGTAATGAACGTCCATAAAATGAGTGTTTTACGAGCATGCGTTGCGCAGTTTCAATGCACGCTCGTAACTTCATGAATTTGTAATATTTTCACTCCAGATTTTCAAAATTGGCATTTTTCCACACCTCCTTATGAACAGTACTGCTGTCATTTTACATATCCTGGCCAAAATGTGTTTTCACATGTCTGGTGCAGAATTGCATAGTTGTTGTTCCGCTGTGCGAAATCAGTTTTCGGGACAGTTTTCAGAAATGACAGTGACACTGTTCATGAACAGAGATCTTAAAATGCCTATGTTGAAAATTTGGTGGTGAAAGTCCATTAAATGACTGTGTTGCAAGTGTGCATTGTGCAGTTTCCACGCACCCTTGTAAGTTCACAAATTTGCAGTATTTTCATGCCAGATTTTCAACACTGCCATTTTTTTCACAGCTCCTTATCAACAGTACAGCTGTCATTTTTCACAGCCTGCCCAAAATGCGTTTCCACAGCTGTGGCTCACAATGGCATGGTTCCTGTGAGAAATCACCTTTTGGGACACATTAACAAAATCACAGCGCCACTGTTCATGAGGGGAGGTCCCAAAATACATATGTTGAAAATGTGGCTAAAAAACTCCCACAAATAATTGGGTTACCGACGTGTGTTGTGCAGTTTCTATGCATGCTAATGATTCTACCAATTTTTCATTTTTTTCACTCCAGATTTTCAACATTGCCATTTTTGTACACCTCCTCATGAACAATACAGTTGTCATGTTCCACATTCCTGCCCAAAATGTGTTTTTGTCCCTGTGTCACCAAATGACATAGCTGCTATGCAAAACCACCTTTCAGCTTACAAACTGATTGTGCAGCTGTTCTTGAGGTGGGGTCACAAAAAGCCCATGTTGAAAATTTGGAATGAAAATACCAACCCACGACTATGGTGTTTAGAGTTTCCAACTGTAGCCCCCTCCCCCTTAGAGACTGACAGGCGTCAGGGGTGTGACTTGGGATTATCGACTGTAATGCTCATGCCATTCCACCTCCACCCCTACCATGCAGCCAATGACAGGCATCGTGGTGTGCCTTGCAGTGTTCGGCCACAAAGTTCAACCCATTATCCTATACTGCACCCACCTCCGCATATTTCCTTATGTAATGGGGTAAGTATAACGCCCAAAGACCCCAAAGCACACCACAACACTTGTCAGTGTCTACAGGGTACAGTGACGTACAAAGGCATGAGCGTTATAGCTGAAAACCCAAAGGCACACCCCAATGTCTGTCAGTCTCTACAGGGTGGTGGTGGGGTTGGTGTCACTTCAATACTTCACTGCCAGTCCTATTATGCATCTCTAACCACAGCACTAACAATGCCAATGCCAGTGAGACAACATTCGACATTGACAAATGCTTGTTTCATGCAGATTATGTTAAGGTCTTGGAATGTCCAGAGTTTAAACATTCCCATGAAATGAAAAAAAGGTTTATTCCTTTTTAAGGTCCTCTAAAGTTGATATCATATTCTTAAAAGAAACCCATTTATTGAAAAGGGATGCAGGAACCTTAGTTCATGGCTGTTTTAGCAGAGTATATTCAAGCTCATATCACTCAAAGAAATGAGGGGTATCCATTTTGGTTAGGTAGGGGTGCCCACTGGTGCTAGAACAATGGTGGAGGGGCAGACAAGGAAGGCAGGTAGGTTATGGTTATGGGTAACTTGGATTTAGTACCGATGTTGTTGGTTAATATACAGTATATGCCCCAAATGATGATGCCTCAGCCTTTTTCTCATTATTAGCTCACAAGATAGTAGAATGATATCTTCCACCTATTATTTTGATATTGGGAGGGGATTTTAATTTAGTCCTGGATCCAGTCATGGACAGAGATCCCATAGAAAAGAGGACCCCTTCCCATGCCCAGTCCAAGAGGGTTTAAGTCAGATTATTGCAGAACTAAAGCTTGTGGATTGTTGGAGACTCTTACATCCCAAGGTTAAAGATTTCACCTTTTGGTCTTCGAGATTTAAGACATTTAGTAGATTGGACTACTTTTTGTGTAGCACCTCAGTGGTGTCCAATATACTGGATGCTCGACATTGCCCCATCCTGTTATCAGATCATGCTCTAGGAAGATCTAGTTTTGAACCCTTGGCAGATTATAGCCCACACCCCATGGTGGTGCTTTAACCCCGCTTTATTACGTACGGAACATTTTACTCAATGGCTGCAGGAGGAGATTTAATTTTATTTTCAAGTTAATCTCTCCCCTGAGATTTCTGTGCTTACTGTATGGGATGTGTTAAATCTTATATTAGAGGGCACATTATTTTGTATGCCTCCTATGTTAATAAAGAGAGGCGTATAGAAGTAAAGCGCCTTTTAGCCCATACTCTATCTCTGGAGCAAGCTATATATACTTCTCCAGATGTTAGACAGTAAAATTCCTGAATTATTGCAATGTAAGGAATGACTAAATGATATTATTCACCAGAAGGCTGTGATGGTTTTATTTTTTATGAGACAAAGCTATTGGGAGTCTTGAGATAAGGCGGGGCAGTTGTTGGCATACCGCCTGAAGAAAAAAGCATTGGAGGCTCATGTGTCATTTTTGCATGGGAGTTAGGGGGAACTTATTTCCAGTGCTGGACAGATGGCTGAGGCATTTCAAAAGTACTATGAAAAGTTTTATACACCACTGGGTGGATTACCACTATTCTTCCCCCAGGGCTAGGGTGTTAGATAATGGGGTGCCCTCTGAGTCTTTTTCCTTGTTCCGGAGTACCAGACAAGGGTGTTCCCTCAGCCCCCCTTTGCTTCTTTCAGCTCTTGAACTTGTAAATTTGGCTATTTGTCAGTATCCACAAATAGTGGGTATTCCTGTCGGGGGGGCATTACACGACCTTGTTGTAAGCTGATGATATGTTGCTCATGATAATGAAAGTTGAATCTTTACTCTCCGAGGCGTGGAGGGTTTTAAGTTCCTTTAGTGCCATCTCAGGGTTGTGGATTAATTGGAGTAAGATGGAGATACTTCCTTTATATGGGGCAGGCCCTGCTGGGCTTCTATTGGGCAACACTCTATGAAGTGGTCTCCTGAAGGAGTAAAATACCTGGGCATGCTTATCTCCAAGGACCTCCGAAACATGTGTGTCCAAAATATAAATGCTGTGATAGAAGAACTGCGGGTGGATTACCGTAGGTGGAAACAGCTGTGTTTGTCCCTTCTAGGCAAGGTTGCCACCATTAAGATGATGGTGTTCCCTCAGCTTTTCTATAAACTGGGCAACATGCCATTTCAAATGCCACAAGCCAAACTTGTTAAGCTGTTGCCTGATTTTATATGGGAGGACCACTCACCTAAGTTCAATAGGAAAATGTTGTGTGCTCCTGGGGTAGCTGGAGACTGTAACATGCCTTTGTTATGGGCGTATCGTATCTGTTTCAGAGTTAAGCAAGCATTAGCATGGTTTACTCTCATGACGTCAACATCTCCCTTATGGGTAGAGATTGAATGAGCCTTAGCAGGGGATACCCCTCTGGTGATCTCTCTGAAAACTCCTAAAATTCTGTTTCAGACAACCACATCTCCAATGGTTTTCCACAGATGGGCATGGGGGGGAAATGTTTAGATAAATAAATGTTTGAACTGGCTGCACCAGTAACATTGGGATGCAGATAGACAGCCTGCTTGCTGCACACAAGGGGCACTAAATATTGACAGCAGTGACAGGCTAAGGACTGAACAAACATGCTTAATCTGGGCAGCAACCTTAGGGGCACACATGTGGCTATTGAACTGTGGGGCAAGTGGGCAAATGTGGTAATTATTCTGGCTGCAACAGGACTTTCATTTGGGACTGTTAAATCTGCTTCAGGGACTGTGTGTTTAGCAGCCATTACAAAGCAGCAACAGCCAATTGGAAAGCTGGATTTTTAAGCCAGGACTTGTGGGACTTTTGCTAAAGCTCATGGGAATCTACCAACTGCTTATGGGGAACTACAGGGACCTAAATTCAGGTGCCAAAATAGAAAAACAATTGTATCCGATGGGCAGCTCTCCTTCTCCGGGGAGGTGCGAGGGCAACGTCGGGCACTGAGACTCCTGGCGAGGCGGAGAACTCGTGCTACCGGACGTTCAAATGGTGGGGGGGGAGTGGGAGGCGGGGTGGATGCAGGCGTCATTGCACATCCCTGCCTCCTCGGGGGAGGGAAAATGGGAGGGAACAAAAATCCCATGCCTTGCGTCTCGGTGACGCTCTGCCCCAGGAAAGCCCTGATTGGCCACCGGAGCCGGTCCCCCAACCAGTCATAGTTCCACGGTCTGATATAGGGGGCCTGAACCGCGGCCCCACTCTCTGGAGGGTAAGCCAGGGATGACCGGGAGACGGCACATCTCGTGGTCGTGGGGCTCCAGGGGTCCGTGACCAGAGTCATGGTCGACGAGAGGCGAGGGGAAAAAATAGGAAAAATTAAAAAAAAAAGGAAACCAATTGTACATTGAGGAAGCTTTATAAATAATTCATTTTTGTGATTGACAAGCCTTTCAGCTAATCATTGCCGGAGTAAAAAAATAGCATCAACCATAGAAACATAGAAACATAGACTTTGACGGCAGATAAGGACCACTTGGCCCACCCAGTCTGCCCATTTCCCTACCTACTGGTTAAGCTGCAGATTCTAGTTAACCAACAGCCTACTTCCTGCAACCCCCAACTATAATTGCCTTGTGTCTGTCCCATGCATGTTTGAATTCCCCAACTGTTTTAGACCAAACGACCTCCTCAGGAAGGCTGTTCCATGTATCCACCACTCTCTCCGTGAAAAAAAATTCCTCACAACCTCTGAGCCGTCCCCCCTCTATCTTTAAATTGTGCCCCCTTGTTCTTACACATCTCTTTTTCTGAAAGATGCTACCCTCCTGGACTTTGTTGATTCCCTTGAGGTACTTGAACGTTTCTATCATGTCCCTCCTGTCCCTCCTTTCATCAAGAGTATACATATTAAGCTCTGTCAGTCTCTCTTCATATGGCTTCTGCTGCAGACCCTGCACCATTTTAGTTGCCCCCTCTGGACTGCTTCCATCCTGTCTATGTCCTTGCATAGATGAGGGTCTCCAAAACTGCACACAGTACTCAGATGGGGTCTCCCAACTGTCTGTACAGAGGGATAACAACTTCCTTTTTCTACTTGTGATGCCCTTCCTATGCATCCCAGTATCCCCTGCTCTCCTTACCGACTTTTCACATTGCTTACCCACCTTTAGGTCATCTGATATGACTACCCCAGGTCCCTTTCCATTTTGTTGTTGTTAGTACCTCCCCTGCTATTGTGTACTCTTCTCCTGGGTTTTTGTTTCCCAGGTGCATTACTTTGCACTTCTTTGTATTGAATCTAAGTTGCCACATGTCTGACCATTCCTCCAACCTTGCCAAGTCCCTTCTCATCTTTTCTACCCCCTTGTGTATCAACTCTGTTACAGATCTTTGTGTCATCTGCAAAGAGGCATACCTTTCCCTCCAGACTCTCTGCAATGTCACCTATAAAGATGTTAAAGAGGACTGGACCCAGTACTGAGCCCTGAGGTACTCCACTAGTAATCCCCTTTCTTCGGAATGTGTTCCATTCACTATTACCTTCTGTGTCCTGTTGTACAGCCAGTTTGCTACCCAGGCTACCACCCTGGGACCCACTCCCAGGCTGGCTAACTTGATTATTAATCTTTTGTGCGGGACTGTGTCAAATGCCTTGCTAAAGTCTAGGTAGGTCATATCCACGGCCCCTCCCTGGTCTATTACTTTGGTCACCCAGTCAAAGAAATCAATTAGATTCGTCTGACATGACCTTCCTGCTGTAAATCCATGCTGCTTTGGGTCCTGTGCCCCGCTGGCCTCTAGGTACGCAACAATTCTTTCTTTCAGAAGTGATTCCATCATTTTCCCTACCACTGAGGTCAAACTTACAGGTCTGTAGTTTCCGCTTCTGCCTTGCTCCCACTTTGTGAAGGGGGATCACATCTGCCCTCCTCCAGTCCTCAGTTACCACCCCATCCTGCCATGATCTGTTAAAAAGCATAGTCAGTGGTGTCACTAGGTCCTTCCTTAGTTCTTTTAGGATTCTGGGGTGAATCCCGTCAGGCCCTATTGCTTTGTCCACCTTGAGTTTTAGGAGTTCTTTCAGGACTCTTTCTTCAGTGAATGGACTGGTGTCAACCCCCCTACCAACAGGGATCCTCAAGAGAGCCCCATACAAGACAGTGTTTCAGCAGATTTGAGCAGATTCTAGTGGGAGTACCCCACAGGGGTAGGGGCTCAGGCTCTCAGCAAACCAAATGGTATTAGTGATCCAGTGCAAGCCCTCCACAGGGGAGAGGGGCTTTTCCTCTGCCAAAAAGGGAGATCAGTGGTTGACTAATGCAAAACCTGCTAGCCTGGGGGTTGCCAGAAAATTTCCTTTAGTGGCTAGCCCAAATCCTTTCCACATTTAGGGAAAACATGGGTCCTGCAACTTGGTGCCAAGCCAGCCAAAGTTAAAAACGGTGTTTCCATTGTCAAGTTTTAAAAATCTGTGCAGTCAGTTTAGGTGGGACCTGGCTGTTGGCTTGCTTGCAGTTTAACCTCCAGGAATTGTGCCCACTTGCTAAGAGCACTTAATTTAAACCTGCTTATAGAGACGTCTTCTGTGGGTAATGCTGCAGGGCCCCCCCGCACCATCTAAAAAAAATGTGTATAGTTAGATGTGTTTAGTATTTCAAGCCTAAGCATAAATCTTCCTAATCAGCCAGCCAATGTACAGCTGCACTGTCCATCAGGCCTGCACCATTTTATGGACTATGGTTACTAGGTACCCAGGTTAAGGTTTGGATCGCAGGGTCTCATACCCAATGTTAGGGACTGGTACCAGTGTGGGTAAGAATGATAACTGTGCTAACTGATTTATTGTAGCCAGATAGATGGCCAGGGCTGTGACTAACAAAGGGGTTGGTGGGTCTAATGTAATTAAAATGTGGTTTAGAATGTAAATGCTTAATCTTGAACCAAATCAACTCAACCCAACTAAACTAAATGTACTGTATATAGCATAACCTCTATTCCTTTTTCAACCTTCCTAACCCTCCCCATGTAAATAAACTTTGTTATTGTTGTTTAGCAGATACCTGTGTTGTGAGCATAATATTAGTATTCAGCAATTAAATGGTAAAATGTATTGAATGTAGGGAAATGTTATCGGGGCATGTCTAGAGTGGCTTGCTGGTAGTGTGGGTGGGTACAGCATCCCAGAGGGTTGTACCAGGTTTTAATCTAGCCCACTTAAACCTAAACTCTGAGTGGAAGCACTGTGCAAATGTAATATGTTTGGTAAGAACCAGTTTAAAGTTAGTTTTGGGAGTAAGTAGTAGGCGGGGATAGTAGCCCTTGGAGTAGTGCCACCTAGGGGTTACACATCAGTAATTAAAGTTAAATTTCATGAGCTTTTGTTAAATAGTGGAATGCTATCATACTTTTGTTGACACAATATCCATACATTTTCCATACATTTTGCTCAAGTCATACATATAAGTTGCCATCATAGAGGAAGGTAAAGGCTGGACAAAGTGGCAATAAGGTAGAATTCATTGGGCACTATTTAAATAAGGCCTGTTGCCTCATCCTATATGTGGACAGGTTCACACACACACACTTCCAACTTCAATCAGAGCTTAAACTGGCTCAAACTTGACCTTAGAATAAAATTACAAACTTAGCTACTAAGGAAGAAAGCCCTGCTAAGGCTCCCCCCACCTCCAATCTCTGCTGCATATCCCCACCTATCCATCACTGCACTAGGAGTGTTGCAAGAAATACACTGTTCATCCCACGTTGCAGAACCACTCGATCCATGAGTGCTTTCCCATACCGGGCACCAACATGGCTGAATGAATTCTCCACCTCGCTGCTGGAGTTACCTAAATTAAACCCATTTAAATCATCCCTGAGAAAACACCTCACTCTTCAAAACATTTGCCAATGCAACCACTAGACAAGTCCACTAATAATGACTCCAGGCTATGCCCCCTGCCTTGAGTGGTTACCCATAAACAAAATTGCTTCCTTGCAACTGCCCAAACCTTAGACAACGCATTACCTGCTGCTTACCTTTGTATTATTCTTGAGCATAGGTCCTTGTTTCTGATTGATATGTTATTGTATGTAACTGTGTAATGTAAAAGGTGTTAATATACTCGGATCTTGCATGATCCTTATTTTATGTTTCTCACTGTATTGTAACTAAACACTACTGTACCTCTGATATGGAATGTTTGTAAACAAGCTGTGCTCAAAGGTGTTTCTCCAAATATTTTAATAAATAAATAAATGGGAGGCTTCATAGTAGAAGTATAGTGGTGCCAAGAGTCAGGTCACTATCTGGAGTGACAAACCATGAGGGATAGTCATAGACATCAGTGTGCACTAGCCTGTCTTCTTGCAGTATGCTAGATAACCACTAGAGCTTACTGACTTCATGACTTGTGGAAGCACATTCATGTGCAACATTTTTTCTCTACAGTGCCACCTGCTGATCCTTTAACAGCCCCATAGATAACAATTTATACTTTTGCTATTTGACAACAGTGACCTTAAGTGATGCTAAGCCTTACAACTATTTGCAACTTAGGCCGCTGTGAATATCTGGATATCTTTAGTCATGATGGAACATGATGCTGGGCATCACTGTCATAAGAGTGTTCCAGGAGGTAGCACCCTATATGGGCGAGTATTATTGAGCGGCGCAATATGAGAGACTCAATAATACCAACAGTAGGAATAGCAACTGGTGCAAAATGCTGAACAGTAGGTTAGAGTGAGTACAGCAGTGAGCTACACTTGCTGGAAGGATACAACAGAATGTTTTTGGCCAAGTTCTGCTGAGCTGGCCATTTGGCGTAGTGGCTAAAGCCACTGCCTACAGAGCTAGGAACCCGGATTTGGGTCCTGCACTAGGATTAGTAATTTATTATTATTTTTCGAAGTCCACCGACCCCCAAGTTGGTTATATTATTTTAGGTGGTGCTGGGTGTGTAGCCCCCTGCAAAAAACAAGTGTTTGGATTGCTGTTCGTGGAACAGCTGAGAACCATCACTGTTTGCAGTGGTCGCTCTTTATTGCGGTCGCCCTTTAGCTTTGGGTGATTTTTGGGTCATGGTTTGTGTGTCACACATTTAGGGGCTCACCTTTTTCACATAAATTCATTACAGGAGCATTGTAATGCCATGATGCTAGTACATGTAAGGTGATTCAGTGGAGATACTGTAAGTGCTACGTGAAAGTTATATTCCACAGCTGAAATTCTAGTGGCATTATCTATTATATGTCCATGAATGTTTGAGCAAATTTAATTAATTAGCAATTTCTGAAGTATCCACAATACATTTTAGAAACATGGAAACATAGACAATGATGTCAGAAAAAGACCAGTGGATCATCCAGTCTGTCTGAGTTCCCTATGAGCCCCAGAACCTATTTTCCCTCCAGGGTGCTAATTTTCCATGTCCCCCCACCTCATTTTCCTCCTGTGATTCTGTTGCTCTGAACAACCACAATACCCTTCAATTTATCCAAGCCCAGACTGAATCTCCAAACTATTTTTGCACCCATTACTTAAGCTAACAGACTGTTCCATGGTTCCGCCACCCTTTCCATGAAGTAGTAGTTCCTCACATCCCTCATGAACTTCCTTGTTATTTTCCATTCAAGCCCACAAGACCACAAGTTAGTGCTCAGGCTAAATAGCTCCCCACAGTTCACAGTGTTAAATATTTTAAGGAAACTGAAGGTCTCAGTCATATCTCCCCTCTCCTTTCTGGTTTCCAATGTGTACATGTTTAATGCCTTGATATGCTCTTCATAGAATCTTCTCTGCAGGCCTTGAATCATTTTTGGTACTCTGTGCTACACTGTCTCAGGCCTATCCATTCGAAATTACTAATGAATAGGGGCCTACGGGTAGTCATAACAGATGATCTGAAAGTAGCCAAACAATGTGAGAAGGCAGTGGGGAAAGCCGTTGGGATGCTGGGGTGCACAGGGAGAGGTATCACTAGTAGAAAACAGGAGGTGGTGATGCCACTGTACAGGCAGATGGTGAGGCCTCATGTAGAGTGCTGTGTGCAGTTTTAGAGACCTCATCTCTGAAAGGATACTGATAGGGTGAAGGGAGTCCAGAGAAGGGCAATGAAAATGGTGCATGGGCTACACCAGAAACCGTACAAGCAGAGATTAAGAAAACTCAATATGTATACTCTGAATGACAGGAGGGAGACAAGGGGTATGAGATGCTGTACATTCAGATACCTCAAGGGGATCAACAGTGTTCAAGAGGGTTGTATTTTTGACAAAAGGAAATGAACAAGAAAAAGGGGTCACAATATGAGACTAGAGGGGAGAAGACTCGGGGGCAATGTGAGGAAGTATTTTTTCACAGGGTGGTGGATGAATGGAACAGCCTCCTGGTATAGATTGTGGGGGCAAAAATAGTTAGTGAATTCAAGAAAGCATGAGACAGGCAGAAGGCAACACTAGTGGTAGGAAGGAGGAGATAGGCTACAGATCAAATAGGATCTGGAGTTTATATGGTAGGTAGGGAAATGGGCAGACTGGGTGGACTATGCGGTCCTTATCTGCTGTCTGATTCTATGTTTCTATCCTTATCCTTTCCGAGGTGAGGACTCCAGAACTGTGTGCATTATGCCAGGTGAAGTCTCACCAAGGATCTATAGAACAGAAATATAACCTCTTTTCTTCTGCTGTCTATATCCCTCCCAATGCATTCTCGCATCTTATTAGCTTTGCTATTGGCCTTGTTGCACTGGCTCGATTGCTTAAGTGAGTTGCTACTAATAACTCCCAGATCCAGTTCCTCAGCCATAGTGGTGAGTCTATCTCCTCCCATCCAGTATTCCATCTTGAAGTTCCTGTTCTGTAGGTGAATTACCTTGCACCTTTTGGCATTGAATTTCAACTGCTAAATCCGTGATCATCTCTCTAGCTTTTACAAGTCTCCCTGCATTTCCCTTATTCCTTCATCACTATCCAACCTCCCACATAATTTTGTGTAATCCATAATCAGACACAACCTGCCCCAGGTTCCCTCTCCAGTGTCACATATGAACATGTTGAAGAGAACTGGATCCAGGATAGATCCATATGGAACCCCACTCATAACCTCCCTCTCTTCTGATTTAACTCCACTGATTACAGTCCTCTGCTCTCTCCCCTTTAGCCAGTTCTATCCAGTTTATTATGGATTTTGCTGCACCCAGATCTTCCACCTTCTTCAGCAATCATTTGTGAGGTACCAAGTCAAAAGCCTTGTGGAAATCGAAGTACAGCAAATCCCCAGTGTGGCCCCTATCTGAATTCCTTTGTAACACAGTCAAAGAAAACAATCAGGTTAATCTGTCAAGGCCTTTCTTCCACAAATCTGTGCTGTTACTATCCTGGGGCACATTGCCTCCCATGTAGTCTGCTAGGTCCTCTTTGATCAATGTCTCAGTCAGCTTCCCTCAAATAGAGGTTAGGCTGATAAGTTGTAGTTCCAATGTGCAACAAACAGGGCTGCTCAGCTGGAGTGGCAGTGCAAGGAATTCAATTCAAAGTACAAAACCACACACTCATCCATGTGGTAGACAATAAGGCATTGCTACGCCTAAGGAAGAATCTACAAGAAGCAGCTGCAGCATGCAAATGTGGTAGTTTTAGTCCATTGTCATAACAGCAAAGTGCAGGTAAAGTCCACAGCAGTGAAGACCTCATAATTTCACAGGTAAAATCCACAGCAGTGAAGACCCTATCATTTTATCTGTCTGTAGTTCCCTGGTTGCTCCTTGCCCTCCCCATGCAGCAGACCTACTGTATGTCTGCTGCCCTCCAATCTTTTGGAACTTCTTCTGTTCTAAGTTAGCTGTTGTACAGACCCACCAGGAGTTCAGCCAGTTTGGCTACTAATTCCCAGAGTACCCTCAGATGCAACCCATCTTGTCCTGGGGCCGTATCTATCTTTAGGGAAACCAGCACTTTCAAGACCCTTTCATTGGTAACTATTGGATGTCTTAGCTCCAGGATTCCTTTAGTGGCTTCTTTGATGCCACGGTCTGGCAAGAATCCACCATCCTCCCTAGTGAAAACTGAGCAAAAGTAATAATTTAAGATGGCAGCCTTTTGACCATCCTCTTCTATCAGCTTATCTCCCTTGACATTATGAATCCCCCCTCCTTTTTCTCTAATATATCTGAAAACTGTTTGTTTTTTTCCATTCTTGATTCCCTCCTCAATACACAGCCCTGTTTCTACTTTTTCCTCTACTAACAGTCCTCTTTGCCTCCTTATTTTTCTGTACACAGTCTTCCCATTCTACCGCCCCCTGTTTTTCTTTGTATTTATAGAAGGCCTTCTTGGTCCTCACCACTTCTCTGACACTTGCTGAGAACCATAATGGTCTCTTAAACCTGCTTTTTATTTTGGTTAACGTTCTTATGCATACCTTATATGCCTTGAGAATGACACCCTTTTTGGCTCCATCTCTCTTCCACTCCACCTGTGTTATGCACCCTGACTAACTTATCTCTGACCAGCTTCCTCGGCCTATTAAAGTCTAGTCTTCTGAAATCAAGAACTTCAGATCTCAATTGTAGTTTGTCAGACCCAAGGCCAGTTCAAACTAAACAGAGTTATGGTTGCTGTTCCCCACTGGCATCCCCACCCTGACAGGTCCCACCACATCTGAATTGGTATTTACCACATCAAGGACTGACATCTGGCTAGTGGGTTCCTTAACTAGCTGTACCAGTCCTAGAAGGGATCCAGCAAGGCCTGAGTTCTGGCACTCTTGGTCACTGAGACACTCAAATTGATGTCCGGTGGGCTCGGATCCCATACCACTACTACAACACCTCCCATGCTACCCCTCTTTCAAGTTCTTTCCTGAGTTCTCTGTCCCTTTCCTCCCCTGCCCTGGAGGCTTATAGATCACCTCAAGTGTATTTTCTAACCTGAGGCTGCCATGAGTTTTACCCACATTAACTCAGCCTTGCAATTATTACCTTTTCTACATATACCTTCAGCCACTTCAATGCTCTCCCTGACAAAAAGGGCAATTTCTCCCCCTCTACCTGTTCCTCTTTCACTACTGAACAGTTAATACCCAGGGACCATCATCTCCCAGTCATTATTAATCTAAAGCCCAAATTTCTGTGATGGCCACTTGGTCCACCTCAGTGTCTGCCATCAGCACCTGTTGCTCATTAAGTTTGTTACCTAGGCTCCTGGCATTGAAGAATACCCCCTTCCATCTTCCTTGAATCCTACTTTACTACACACCTTTTATATTTTTTGTTTTCTTTCCCCTTTTTGATGCTTTGACCCTTTGCCTTACCCCTCTCTACTGCCCATTCCTTGGTCCAGTAAGGAGTACAGCTGTTGTCTTTGAACCCTCATTGCTGCTTCAACCCCTTGGATGTGGGGAATTGTAGCATGCAGGGTACTAAGCCACATTTTTTTTTATTTAGTTGTTTAACCAGGTATAGCACACTAAGCTGAAAGCTTTTTTTACAGGAGCGACCTGGGAGCACAAGGAGGTTACGTGACTTGCTCAGGGTCACACAGTATGCAAGTGGAAGCTGTGGGATTCAAACCCAGGTTTGGTCTGCTGGATGTCACCAAATTTGCAGCTCAGAGCCTCAGACCACTGCTTTATACTGCCTCCCTTTATCCATTTATCCAACTTAGTTATATTCCAGGATCTACACTGAGAATATATGCCAGATCTTGAGTGTATATCTGCAATAACAGTGCAGCTATAAATATCCATATATATTCTGGACATTTTCACATAATTTAATAAATTAAATTTGAAATGCTGAACTCCTGTAACATATAGTTTATGTAACCAACTGCCTCGCTATTTAGCAAATTATGAAACTCTTTCAAGAAAGTATGCATGGAAATTTTAAATTATCTAGCTCCAAACGTGATTAAGTAGTAAGCATAGCAATTTTTTCAGAAATGTTCTCATGAATATTAAATTGGCAGGCTTTGAGCCTACCTTGCTCTACATCCAAATGTCCTGAAGTGTGGCAGCCTCTGCCAAATAGGAGGCATGCCACAATGCAAATATCTAGCTACTAAACTAACAGAGTTATGACCAATTTAAGAATTTTGGAAACATTCCAAAAAATTTCTTGAAATTTCATGAAATTCACAGAATTTTGAAAAAAATTCATCAAAATCTGAATTTGCTAATTTCACCCAGCACTAGCTGAGAGAGTATAAATGGAATTTGCAGTATGTGTACCCATAACTGGATTTGGAAGTGTAATAGGGAGAAAGGTTGAGTGCCTTGCTTCCCCAAGACAACTCTCAGCCCTGCTAGAAACCCAAATACATGACCAGTATCGAATTTGCACAGACATTTTCCTTGAACAGTCCTTAAGAATAACAAATGTAGATTAACACGCAAGAAAACCTCACCAGCTCCAACTGGGGGTAGAGAACTAACACAGCAGGGTCTCGAGGCACTGAACCTGTACTTGCTGGAGACCAGCCAAGGGGGGATATGAAATAGACCTTCAAGTTCCTGATGGGAATTCACAAGTTGAACTGCAGGGATCTATTTAGCATGACTATAGAGTCAATAACCTCAGGTCAGGAGTGGAAACTGGCAGGGGGATGGTTTAAGAGAGATGTGAGGAAGTTTTATTTTACTGAATGGGTGGTTGAGCCATCTAATAGCCTTCCAGAGGAGGTGGTGGGTGCCAAGACCGTAAATGGTTTCAAGCATGACTGGGATAGAGTGAAAGGTTCAGTAGTTGTTCAGGCCAATAGCAGTAGGGAAGTGAGCAAGGTGTTGGACCAGGTGAGATAAAACCCTACATGGACAATAGGTCCCAGAGCAGATGGGGAACTCCCGGCAGACTGGATGGATCTGGGGTCTTTTTCTGCTGTCATTGGCTAGTTTACTGTGTTAACTTAAGACTGAGGGCACCAACTGGGCATATCCGATCAAACTGTATGTTTCTATGTTAACAGCCAGCTATCCTAGGGATCTAGGGGGCCATCAAATTGCTATGTCCCTTCCAATTAACTTTATCAAGAAATGTATTTGTCACTTCTCTTGATTTCAGTTTCAAGCCTTAGCAAAAAAAAGGAAAGAAAAACCTCGAAGGATACTTAAGTTGTTTGGTTAAAACAGTGAGCTGTTATGAAGTTGGCATCTCAAATAGGTGATAAGTGAGCCCAGTTTATACATTCAAGAGGAGAAAGCTTTCATGTGGCTGGTCCAGAAGGAGCAATGCTCATGTGGTCATCACTCAACTTTGACTCCCATAGCTACATCCCCCCTACCTGCCATCTCCCGGTACGCTGTTCCCGCCTCACCCCAACACCCTACCATCTCAACAGAGAAGAAAGTGGAAATACCAGTCAGGTAGAAAGGTGAAGTTGTGCATTGAAGAATGGGACATCTCCATGGTGGCCCAAGCATGACTGCTGATTTCCAACATTTTTAAATACAGGAGCAGCTGACCAAAGGTGAGTTTGCTGGAATTCAGCAGAGCAGTGTGGCAATACCAGATTCACCACTTGCACCCAGAAGTTCTGCACAGGGAGTCAATGGTGATCCTCACAGCAGAATGGTTTTAGGTAGGCAGTTTGAAGTTTCAGCCTGCACATGGCAGCAGTGCACATTGTCTCTCAGTGTACAGGTCAGCCAACATGACCATTGTCAATTAGTTCATTGTGAGGGCTTATACGTATGTTACAGAGAGGGAGTGTGACATACTGAGCCATGAGAGGGAGGCTCTCATCCAACAGGCCACATCTTAGCAATCCCACACCATGTTGCAGCCCAACCAAAGCCCAGAGAGAGGAGAGTTGAGATGGGGCACCAGAGACCCACTTTTGTCTATGGAAACACTCAAGGAGAGTTTTGGCATTTATTTACTGTCATGGCTATTAGGAACAGGTGCTGGGGGTGTCAACAGGGACCTCAAGGGGGTCAGCCGGCAGAGAGGAATGGAAAAAACACAGCAACTAGGATTCATACTTGAGCAAAGTGCATAGCAGATAAAGACAGGGGTCGATGTCTTTTACTTATGTGGGGATATCAGGTTAGTTTTGCAATGATGCTCATCAGTATGGCTGCATATTTCTGTTGTCTTTGGTCCTTATGCAATGTCTGTGTTCACAGCTGCTGTTCTAGTCAAACTGCTACAGTTTGTAAAGTATCTGGTTTCAGAGGGAGACATACTGGAATCTTTCTGCACTGTAGTTCAGCTAGGACCACCTCAGCAAATTCAAATGTGTTTGCATCGTCTGGAAAGTGTACTACCATCTTGGAGGGATATGGAGTGTGAAACTTCACTTGGTTCTGATGGAGCGCCTTCATCATCAGTGTGTACACTCTTCTTCAGGCCTTGAGAAAAGGGGGGTAATCTGTTTTAAAATATAACCTACTTTCTTTGTATGTTATTGTCTATTTTTACCAAGCAATATGGAACACCAGTTCTTTCTCAGTGAGTCAAAGGAACTTCATGACAACCCACCACGATCTGGCCTGAGGAGATAGATTTGTGGCCTAACACATGGTGTGCCCATTCCTGTTCAATGGTGCAAGAGTCTGAGAAGCTGAACATAGATCAGAGCAGGTGTTGAAGGATAGGGATCATTTAAGAGCCCTGTGATCCCTGTCAAAGATAGTAAATTTTAAAATTATTTCAACAGTTTTAGCTTCCTCCCTCTTCGTCTCAATCTTGTAGTACTTAGGTCACCTGAGGTAGTTGGAAATGGTCTGCTTAGTGTTTGTTGTAATAAATTCACTCCTCCACACTGTTCTGTCATTCCTCTAATTTGGAAAGAGCTGTGTGGAAGGAGGTGGTAGTGAGTCACATCTCCTTTTTAAGTTCATGGAGCTCCTTCAGCATTAAATTCATTTGTTTTTGTAGAGTTGTGTTTCCCGGCATAGCTGAATTAGAGCAGCCTTGTCAGGTGGAAATGGTAGAGGCCTGTGACTCCTCGCTGTCTGTCCCACTGTATGGAATCCATCACTTTCAAGAGATTCAGATGCCGACTGCAGGCAATTTGATCTCCAGATGGCATTGGTCATCCTCCTTGAAGAGCTGAAGCAGATTTTGTTCAAAGATTGAGAGTTTTTGGAGTTCTTTAACGATCAGTTGCGATGGAACTCTGCACTGATTTTACAGTTCAGACTATGACATAACATTTTTAAAGTTACCTTCACTATGAATTATTTATTTTAACGTTAAAGCTGTCAATGCAAAAAATGTGTGATACTGTATAGAGTCCCAACATATGCAATTTACTTACCTGGTAGGGTGATTCAGTCTCCAGGCTTTCCTGCTTAGATTTGTCTTTCAGTTTCATGTCACCTGATTGAAGGAAAACAAAGATTGATATTAATATGGTTGTGTTTTTCTTCATTTTGTTTATTAAAATTAATAGTTTAAAATTCTGCAAACGATAGAATCATATGTTTTTCATAATTCATTTTCTAATTCTCTCAGTCCTGTTGTTGACAGCTGCCATGGCTTAACCCTTCTTCCTCTTTGTAGGATGAGGGAGGGTGAAGGAGGGAGGGATGGCAACTGCCTTTACAGATGACACCAATACTGTACCACAGTTGGCTGGAATGAGACATGATCCACACCCTCCCTCTCTAGAGGCTGAATGCCACCCCTCTGTGGCATGCCTGCCTGACACATAATCAGTGGTAAGGGTGACAATAGTTGTAAATTGTCTTATTTCCTTTCCTCTTCTAGACATTTTTTTAATCACTCAGGCTACACTTGTAACAGAATCTGGCATTTTTTTTTAACTGTCAGTGCTATGGAGAATTTAAAATTGAACTGACACAATTTAGGTAAAATTATTATGGTTCTGCATCCATGTAATTTTGTGGAACTTCCAAGAATATTTTGCAACATTTTGCAACATTTAATTGTCTGTTAATCCCATTTAATTTTAAAACTACTCATTCACAGTTCCGCAACTGTGGCACATCTGTAGTTATAAGCAGTGAAACATTCAGAAATATTCACATTCCATTTTGGAAGTATATAAACCACAAAGTTATAAGCCCATGTACAGTAACTTTAAAACTAGAAAATGCAGTGTCACCAAGTTTGGCAAGTTACTAAAACCCTAAAAAGGAGGCTGTCTGACAACTTTAAAGTCTAATGCTTAAATAATGTCCATGTTATAATCAGCAAAAAATCCAATTAATACCAATACTTAAGGTCAAATTTTATAAGTGTTTGTGGAAATTGGGGCATGTTGTTATAGTTTTTAGAAGCCCTATCCAAGAATTTTGCCCAGCTATACACCTGATCTGCCATGGATGACAAATGAAAAGGCTAGGTAGAATGGTAATAAGGTTGTTTCCATAGGAGACTCTATTGTAAAAGTAGTAGGATAGTTGGAGTGGCATTGCAGGGTCATGAAGCTAGTGCATGTATAGTAATTTGAAACATAGAAACATAGAATTTGACGGCAGATAAGGACCACTTAGCCCACCCAGTCTTCCCATTTCCACACCTAATGAATAAGCTGCAGATCCTAGTTAACCAACAGCCTACTTCTTCCTACCCCCACCCCCTACAATTGCCTTATGACTGTCCCATGCATTCTTGAATTCCACCATTGTTTTCGACTCCACAACCTCCTCTGGAAGGCCATTCCATGCATTCACAACCCTCTCTGTGAAAAAAATACTTCCTTACATTACCTCTGAGCTGCCCCCCCATCTTCAAATTGTGGCCCCTTGTTCTTGCACACCTCTTTTTCTGAAAGATGCTACCCTCTTGGACTTTGTTGATTCCCTTGAAGTACTTGAAAGTTTCTGTGATGTCCCCCTCTCCCTCCTTTCCTCAAGGCTATACATATTAAGCTCCTTAAGTCTCTCTTCATATGTCTTCCAGTGCAGACCCTGCTGTCAGCGTGGCTCAGTTGGTAGCACATCCGCCTCTGGACCAGAAGGTCATGGGTTCTTGTCCCACACAGGGATTGGGCCTGCACCTAAAAAATCGCTGGCATCCGAGTGCAGTATTAGGGGGGTGCTGTACTGTTGGGGTGTGCCATCCTTCGGATGAGACGTTAAACCGAGGTCCCTTCTACCCATCCTGGTGTTGTCCTGGTGGGTGTCCAAGTGGAAGTAAAAGAACCCAGGGCACTCTTTGCAAAGAGTAGGGGACATTCCCAGTGTCCTGGCCAACATTCCCCGTCCCATAAACTGCAATTATCCAGGCTGTGTGTGGGTGATGATGATGTGTGATATGGCTGCCACTAAACATTCAGTCACTTCACTACCAGTCTAGCATTGCTTGTAAAGCACTTTGGGATACACCGTGTATGACAAGTGCTATATAAATACTGATTCTTCTTCTTCCTCTTTAGTTGCCCTCCTCTGGACTGCCTCCATCCTCTTTATGTCTTTGCAGAGATTGGGTCTCCTGAACTGCATACAGTACTCCAGATGTGGTCTTACCAGCAGTCTGTACAGAGGGATAACAACTTCTTGTTTTTTACTGGTAATGCCTCTCCCTATGCATCCCAGTATCCTCCCAGCCCTCCTTACTGCCTTCTCACATTGCTTGCTTACCTTTAGGTCATCTGATATGACTACCCCCCCGATCCCTTTCCATTTTTGTTGTTGTTAGTATTTCACCCCCCATTGTGAACTCTTCCCCTGGGTTTTTGTTTCCCAGGTGCATTGAATCTAAGATGCCATAAACAAAACACCACAATGCACTCACCAGGTTGCAAAAAAGTTCCACAAATTGGCAGCAGAAGCTAAAGCTGGTTTTCCAGAGGAAAATGATTTTATCGAAGAGAGCATGGGAGGAAAAAAGTACTCAGTGCAAAGCGTCACGTGATAGATGAAAAGTGTCAGGGATGAGAGTGTTTTTTCCCCCGGGATCACTTCAATAAAATATTTTCTGTGGGAAAACCAGCTTTAGCTTCTGCTTCCAACTTGTGGAACTTTTTTGCACCTGGTGAGTGCACTGTGGTGTTTTGTTTGGTTGTTTATGTTTGCCCACCCCACCTCGCTCGAGTGCATGGCTTAGTTGTGCAACAAAGTAATTTGCCTGCCTGTTGTACGGGCAAAATGAATGTTATTCAAAGCCAGATACTGTGGCTAGAGAGAGAAGCTGACTATTGTTTATCTTTGAAGGTAAGTACAAGTTCAGACAACATGATGAGGTCATTTTTACAGTTGCATTGGCATAGCCCTGCAGCCGCCTTGTGAACATAGTAGAGAAGGAAGCTTACCAGATACTGACCTAACTTTTAAAGAGTGGAGGTGAATGACAATCATTGCACATTCACTGTACTATTTAAAAGACTGGTTGGTAGAACACAGCACTGTCCACCATGTTCAAGATGGCCAGCAGAGTTTTTTACGCATGTGCAATGACTCACATATGTGCACTGAACTCAAGAAGCAAGATTGCTCAGTTTGCTGTGTCTAAAATGGTTGCTGGTGTTTTCTGTGTGTGCACAAGGACTTGCACATGTGCACTGAACTTCAGCGGCCATCTTGAACATGAGGGACTGTGCCATTGTCCCGTCAGAGTGCAGTGAGCATGCATAGAGATGTGCAAAATTAGGAAATTTCATTTCACAACATATTTTCTGAAATTTGTGCATTTTGCAAAATATTTTGCAGTGCGAAATGTGATATTCTGCTGGTGAAATGCAAAATTTCATCCACAAAATGTGGAAATTTCACCCACGCAATGGTGAATTTAGAGCAAAATGTTGCAGTTTTGGGAGAAATTAGATTGGGCATTTCCCGGTGAAATTCTATGTTCTGTGATCATAATTTTGCAGTTTTGCACCTGGCGAAAAATGTTGCATAATGGTGGAATTTCGCGAAATGTTTTGCATGGCAAAATTGCCAATTTTGCCGCAATGTTGCTGGCAAAATTACATCTCTATGCATGCGAGAGTCAGCACGCATGCACAGAAAACTTCGGCAGCCATTTTGAACATGGCGGACAATTCCATGTTCCTCCATCTGCTCAGATGCAGCCATACCAGCTCTGTCCAGAGTTGTTTTGAATTAGGGATGTCACTAAGGGGAATGATGTACAGAGGGATCTTCTCCAATATCTTTGTGGTCCTGGGGTGGCAGTGACAGAAATTGGACAAGCTAACTTTTGCTAAGAGTCTGTTGAAAGAGGGAGGATCCATTGTTTTCTGGCCAGCAAGAGAGCAATCTGGTACAAGGAATGCCTCTGTGCTCAGGATGGGTAGAAGTTGTTCCACAAAGGAGGAGGCACTGGTAATGTTAAGGAAAAGTGTTGGCAGGAGGATTACTGTAGATGGAAGAATATGTGCTGGTGATGTAGCTAGTGCAGGTGACATCAGTGGTAGGAGTTAGAAGCATGGAGAGCTGAGGGGAGTTTTCAAATCCCACTATACACAGAATTCCACAGAATTTCAGAAATTCCACTTATTTCCATGAAATTCTGTCAAAAGTGGAATTCTGAAATTCTGGAAGCACTTTGTACATTATTATTTAAACCATGGATTAGTAGTTCAAAGTTTACTTAAACGACAGATTATAGTTCTCTGGTTTATGTAAACTGTGGATTATGTTTACACAAACTGTGGGAAACTAATCTGTGGGGTACACAATCATGGAACAATAATCCACAGTTTGGTCCATGCGAAGCAATTAACTTTACTATGAGTGGTGCTACATAAAGTGCCACTATTTCCCAGAGCCAGGGCCTGATGAAATTAACAAATTCAGCAGAATGTTCATGAAAGTCAGCAGATGTTGCCAAAGTTCATGGATTTTTTGAAATATTTTAATTGGACATATCTTAGCCATTCGTACAGCTAAATAGCTGATATTTGACATGTTTACTTATTGTAATGGATCCTAAGGAGATGACAAGTTGCATGACATTCACATAAGTGGTATGGGATTTACAAGGGTCAGTGTATGGCAATTTATTATTTTGTGAAAATGTCTGAAAATATTATTCTGCTTACGAGTCCGACTCAATAATAATAGTAATAAACTTTTATTTGTTGCAAGCGCAATCCAATAAATACCAATTTGGTTTTACAGAAAACCTAAAAACAGTAAAAAATTAAAACCATTAAAATGACAGAATTCCATGAATTGATTATCAGGATAAGCATGAAAGAATAGAAAACTGCCACCGATATAATATCTTGTCCTACAAACCTATGTGTTCTAAATATTCTGGCAGCCTAAGGGTGAGCATATTTCAAGCTTTCCACAGTCAGGAACATTCTTATCTGATAAGATAGAGAATTCCGCAGGTTAGGGGCCACAAAAGAAAATGTGCAGGTTCCAGAAGTCTTTGAACGGACCCTGGTAATCTCCAGCAATCCCTCATCGGTAGTGTGGAGTGGTCGGATGGTGCAGTATGGACAAAGGAGCTCTTGCAAATAATTCAGTCCCTGTAGGTCCTTGTAGGTCAGCAAGCTGACCCTGACGGTGATCTGCCACTGAAATGGCAACCAGTACAGTCCGTGCAGCACAGGTGTGACATAGCTAGATCAAATAAGCCCAGTCAACAACCTGGCCACAGTGTTCTGCATCAGCTGCAAGCAGCAGATATCAGCACCCAGAAACCCTAGGTACAGGGTATTGCAGTAATCAAGGCGGGAGGTCACAAAGGCATGGACCAATGTCAGAAGATCACCAGGCAGAACCAGATGCTTAATCCAGGCATTATTCTTCAGATGGTAAAAATGAGGTCTTGATGACGCATGACACCTGAGACTTCAGGGTTAACCCCTCATCAAAATTAATGCCCAGACTCTGCACCCATTCACAGGCCATCAGCTGGCGACTGCTGAGCAAAAGCCTAGAGGCCTGCCCTGCCTATGAACCCTCTACCCAGTGACCTGGGTCCACCACCAAAACCTCAGTTTTGTCATGATTCAGGCTCAGCCAATTGGCACTCATCCAGTCCTGGATCTCGGCAAGGCACATGTTAAACACTGAGACTGTGTCGTCCTGGTCAGGCACAAAGGACATGTATAGCAGAGTATCATCTGAATAGCAGTGAAAGCTCAAGCCATACCACCTTACAATGTCTCCCAATGGCAATATATACACCACAAATAACATAGCCTAAAGCACAGAGCTCTGGGGTCCTCACATGGTAGAGAGAATGCATCAGAGGAATGAATTCCTGACACATCTCTCTGGAATCTACCAGTGAAGAATGAGTGGAACCATCTGAGGACTGTCTCTGACAGTCAACTGATAACCCACAGTCACTTCAGCAATACGCCGTGATCCACAGTGTTGAATGCTGCAGAGATCAAGGAGGACTGAGATGGAACAAGTCCTCCAATCTCTCGCTATCAGGAGATCATTGAGCACCCAGACCAGGGTGGTCTCAGTGCTATGCCTCTTCCTAAATCCCTACTGGAGATCGTAGAAGTCATGGATGGTAAGGTGGTCATCCAGCTGCAGGGCAACCACCTTCTCAATAACCTTGCCCACGAAGGGCAGGTTAGAGACAGGTCTGTAGTTGGTGAGACAGTCTGGATTGAGAGAAGATTTCTTAAGAAGGGGTATCATCACCACCTCCTTTAGGGTGTCAGAAAACTCACCTGTCTCAAGTGAACTTCGGACTCTCTCAGCCAGGACTGGGCTGATGACCTCAACGCACCCCACAAGAAGGCGAGTTGGGCCCCGGGTCCAAACTACAGCAGGTTGGCAACATACTCTGGATGATCCTTACGACATCCATTATCGCTGGCTGGCTAAAGGCTGATCAACCAAGCCATGGTTCTGCAACCTCTGACCGATTAACACCCCACCCATTGGAGCAAGCTAAGCAGATCTCTGATCTAATATCAGCAACCTTATCAGCAAAGAAGCGAGCCAACTCATCACACTTATCCTGTGACAATGCTCTCTTAACTTGCAGATGGGCTGGATTGCACAGTCTGTCCACAGTTCAGAAGAGCTGAGGTGGTTGGTTCCTTGCAGTGGTGATCTCCCCAGGCAGGAACACTACCTTCTTATGGGAGATTACAGATTGATAATCTGTATAATGTACCATCAATCTAAGACTGTCAGCATTAAGACCAGAGTTCTGCCAATGTAGCTCCATCTTTTGCCCCCTCTCCTCATCTCCTTCAAGGTCCTATCAAACCAAAGGGACCAAGGTGAAGGGTGAGGGGGCGAACCCAAACAGGAGCAATACAGTCCAGAGCCCATGCCACAGCCATATTATAGGCCTGCAGTAGGTTGCCTGAACCCCTGCTAGCAGTCAGAAATCCAGATAGATCCAGCTGCACCATCAGGCTATCTGGGATTACTCCCTTTAATGGGAGGTACAAGACCATCTCCACAGGGGCAAGCCTATGAGGGGTGGCCTGGAAGTTGAACCTGATAGTGTAATGGTCAGACCAACAAACTGACACCACCACCAAGTTGGAGGTCTCCATAACCAGGAGGAAGACCAGGTCCAGAGAATGGCTGGAACTATCGGTTGAGAGGCAACTACCTGTGTGAAGCCCAGTGAGATCATAAGCTGGAGGAAATTTTGACCAAACTGTGAGAGTTCATCGTTGACCCAGGCAATGGAGTCACCCAGCACCATCATTCTGGAACACTTTAATACCATGTGGATAATGAAGTCTGAGACTTCCTGCAAAAATTGCTTCCCATATCTGAGTGGCAGATGAGAAGAAGTTTGCACTCCACACCTGCACCCAAGATACATTCAAAGGATCTGGTCTCCCCCACTAGCACATCTATCATGCCCAATTCCATTTTAAAACAAATGGCCACATCCCCTCTCCTATGATCCAGTCTCTGGCAGTGTATCATTGAGAAACTGACTGGAACCGTTGACTCAAGAATTGGGTCAGCATTTTTGTCTAGTCAGGTCTCGGTGATGCAAGCCAGGTCTGATGACCCAACAAGATTGGCAATTATTGCCGTCTTGTTTTTAATGGACCTGGCATTACATAACACCACCCAGGTTGGATGAGACTCTGAGGCTGATCGAGTCAGCTGCCCACTGAAAGTGGAGCCCTTGGGTATGAGGACCAGACAGGGAGAACCCCTGTCCAGTCTTCATTTTGCCCCAGGCATCTCCTTAACTCCACGACCCCAATCCGGCCATCCAGCTCTCCCCATCCACCAAGTCCAGAGCCCCCCCATGCCTCCTCCTTACAATCCGCAATGCCCAACAGCAATTGTACATGTCAGCATGCAAAGGGGGACAACTAAAGGGACAGAGGACCCAGAGCTTGGAGGAGGAGTAGTAGCGCCTTACCGGGAGAGTCACCTGCCAACACATGCTCTCCAGACACCCAGAACAGCCACACCCAAATTTTAGCTCCTCTAAACCACAAATTAAATTAACACAAATAAAACAACCAATACCCCCACCCAAAATTAGGCTTAAAAGTTTTAGCCAAAAGGTCCATATACGAGTCCAAAATATGGTCCAAAGCAATTCCAAGTAAAAAAGAGGCAAGTCAAAACCTCCAATAAATAATTCCAGACAGGATGAGGCTTTCACCCTCAACCAGTCTGTATAGTTAAATATCCAAAAATCTCCTCTGATTCCATGCCACAGTCAGTTTTAACATAAAAAATAATAAACCATGGAGGTCCTCTCACTACCTACCCTTAGTCTCGCATTAGGACCTGCTTCAGTACGAGATGCTTCGAGAGCGTAATCCAGGGAATATGAAGCCAAACAGTACTCCAACAAAACTCTTTTTCTTATACCACACACTGCAGCCTCCAGGTTGGATCAGCACTCACTGGGAGATGCTCCCCAAAGCCAAAGAACCAGTCCAATCCAGGTCGCTCTGGTAAAGGCCAAATGACACCCACCTAGGGAAGACCCATGGACTCTCAGGGACCATAATGCCCACTAGCCTATGCCTTTCCTCTGTCCCACCTGAGCAAGTGTATCATAGGCAGTAAACCCCTATCAAGCACCATGGCCTAGAAATACAGAGATACTGACGGCTCTTCTCCCAGAGACAAACAATCATCAATTTGCCCGGATCCACATAAGTTGCCTAATTAGGGTGATCCAGAGACCTGGCCATCCACTGAGAGCCATTGTCCTTGTCACCCAGTGTGCCCACCAGCGAAACTGTCCCAACAGAGTACCCTCACCACCATCCCAAAAAGCAAATCCATTGGACTGACACTTACTGGTCATCACCTCCAGGACCAGGCCAGACAGCAATAATCCCCAGCTGCAGAAAGCGGTAAAGTCCCTTCAGAGCAACTGCTTTATCTGGACTATGCTCTCACCACATCAGAAGCCAGTCATCCAAAGGGCTCACTAGTAATCCATAACCCTCCCATCAAATCAGAAGCAGTTCCTTTAATTTCCTATTTGCAACTTAAGGGTCCCAGCTTGCTGCAGAAGCAGATGAGAACACTCCTATAAAAAACTCCAGAGGCTGCTCAGCAGATCCCCGATGAATCCCCCCCCCCAATCAGGGAGTCAGACAGACATTCAGCACAGCCTTCCAGGCAAACCGCTGTAAAACAGTAAAAATAAAAATATAGCTAAAAAATCTATAAAATCCCTGCAAATGGGATCAGCAGCACAGTGTAAGTAAACAATACCTGTTAGTGGTATAAGAGCTGTTAATGTTAACTAATGCAATTAGATGAATAATGAAACAAACGAAATAAATAAACTAAAATGAATAAAAAATGAGTAAAAGAGCAGAAAAAAAAAACAGAGCGTGGCTAAACTAGTGGCTCAGACAGCTCACACATAGCTGCCATCTTGCCAGGATGGGGGACAAAGCCCTGACTCAGATAACATTAGAGCTAGATAGTTAAAAATGTATATACAGTCTTTCTTAGGAGAGTTTTAGAAAAGGGTATAGGGTGATGTAGTTGAAAACATAAATTGTAAGCTACAGGGATTCATAATTTCACAGTTTAACTATTGATTAAATTTCAACATTTTCAAAATATTTGAATGTTTGTAGCTCCACTGCTATTGCTGATATGCATCCCAAATTATGCATGCATATCCTATGTTAAAGGGTCCCAGAATCTCTCACAGTTGGATAACATAGAAACATAGAAACACAGAAGTTGACGGCAGATAAGGACCGCAAGGCCCATCCAGTCTGCCCATTTCTTTTTCTACCTTATAAATGTGCCATCGGCCTTTGCTCTGTCAGTGGCCTATCTATTCATAGTCATTTGTATTGCTCCCTTATGCCTATCCCATGCCTGTTTGAAGCCCTGCACTGTATTCATAGCCACCGCTTCTTGTGGTAAGCCATTCCATGCATCCACCACCCTTTCTGTGAAAAGAATTCCTCACATTCCCCTTAATCGGCCTCCCTCTAATCTCATGCTGTGTCCTCTTGTCCTGCTATTTTTCTTATATTTAAACATGTTAGACACTTTCACCTTGTTTATGCTCTTAAGGTGTTTGAATGCCTCGATCATATCACCTCTCCCTCCTTTGCTCAAGGGTATACATATTGAGCTCCGTTAATCTGTCCTCATATGTCTTCTGATGCAGTCCCTGCACCATTTTGGTTGCTCTTCTCTGGACTGCCTCAATTTGGTTAATGTCCTTGTGAAGTGTGGCCTCCAATACTGCATGCAGTACTCCAGATGAGCCTAACCAGTGTCTTGTACAGAGGATTATTACCTCCTGTTACGACTTGTGATACCCTACTATATACACCTAACACCCCTAGCCTTACCTACTGCTTTAGAGGTCTGCTTGATGATTTTAGGTCATCAGTGATGATGATGCCCAAGTCTCTTTCTTCCTTGTGACTGCTAGCAACTCCTCCCAGCCTATAGGTGGCTTCAGGGTTTCTCTTCCCTATGCATGATTTTGTACTTCTTTGCATTAAATCCCAGTTGCCACTCTTCTGACCATTCTGCTAGTTTATCCAGATCTCTTCTCATTCTGCCCACCCCATCTGGATCATCTACTCTGTTGCAGATCTTGGTGTCATCTGCAAACAGACAAGCCTTACCCTCTAGTCCATCTGCAAGGTCACTAATGAAGATGTTGAAGAGGACTGGCCCCAGGACTGATCCCTGAGGTACCCCACTTGTGACCTGCATCTCTTCTGACTGTATACCATTTACCACCACCACTCTCTGTTTTCGGCCCGTCAACCAGTTTGCCACCCAGTTGACCAACTTCAGACCCACCCCGAGCCTGCCCAGCTTATTTAACAATCTTCTATGTGAACAGTGTCAAAAGCTCGCTGAAGTCAAGGTAGGAGCATCAACTGCTCCCCTTGGTCCACCACTCTGGTTACCCAGTCAAAGAAATCTATGAGATTAGTTTGACAGGACCTTCCTTTGTAAACCCATGCTGTCTTGGATCCTGTTCCCCTATGGATTCCAGGTGTTGCACTATCCTTTCCTTAAGAGTGCCTCCATAATCTTGCCCACTACTGAGGTAGACTGACGGTCTGTAGTTTCCCGCCTCCCCTGCTACCTCTTGTGGGTGGGATCACATGAACCTTCTCCAGTCTTCTGGGACCTCTCCTGTGCTCAGAGACTCACTAAACAATTCTGCTAATGGCTCTGCTAGTTCCTCCTTTAGCTCCTTAAGTACCCTGGGATGTATGCCATCAGGACCCATTGCCTTATCCACCCTGAGCTTAGCAAGCTCTTGTAGGACCCTTTCTTTTGTGAAGGAGTAGTGCTCCTCCCTCCCCTGTGTCCATGATGCTGAGCTGTGGGCCCTGCCCTACCTTCTCTTCAGTAAATACTGAGCAAAAGTATCTATTTAGGATAGATGCCTTTACAGGGTCCTCCTCCTCCTCACATGCTCCCTTTTCTCCATTAAGCTTAGCAACACCCCTCTGGACTTTCTCCTTTCACTATTGTATCTATAGAAAGTCTTGTCACCTTCTTTTACTGTTCGTGCTAGTGTTTCCTCAGTTTGGGACTTTGCCTGCCTTACTTGCTTCCCTTAGGGCAGTTTGGTATGCCTCCCTATCTTCATCCTGCTGTGTTCCCTTATATTTCCTGAAGGCCAGCCTTTTGGCTCTGACCTTTTCTGCTACTGTATTTGAGAACCAAAGTGGTTTCCTTCTTCTTTTGCACTTCCTTTTCTGTCTAACACAATGGGATGTTGCTTCAAGTATTGCATCCTTAATGCTTGCCCACTTTGCCTGTACCCCCTGACCTGTGTTTCTTTTTGCCAGTTCTAGCTTAACTCTGTTGGCCATCTTATCAAAGTCAGCTCCTCTGAAGTCCCATATTTTTGCCTTGGAATGGGATGATTTAGATGTAGTAGCCAAATTGAACCATACCATATGATGGTCACTGGCCCCCAGGTGACCTTCTACCTGGAGATCTGTGATCCCTTCTTTGTTAGTCAGTACTAGATCTAGGATAGCCCTGTCTCTTGTGGGTTGCTGTACTAGTTGTTTGAGGCCCTCCTGGGGAATCCACTATAGTCTAGTTCTGGCAGATGTTCCTGCTGGTATTGACCAATCTGTATCGGGCATGTTGAAGTCTTCCATTATCAGAACCTCCCTTTAGCTGTCATGTTTGTATATCTTCTAACAGTAATGTGTCTATGTCTTCCTCTGGTCTGGGGCCTGTAGACAACCCCAGTTCTTATGGCTGTCCCATTTCCTGTTTCCAGGGTGACCCACAGTTCTTCTGGCTCCTTATGTGTATTCTGAATTTCTGTAGCTTTGATATTTTTCATTAACATATAGGGCCACTCCTCCCCCTTTGCACCTCGGTCTCTTCTGAACAATACATAGCCAGGTACTGAAGTCTCCCAAGTGTGGTTACTGGTAAACCACGCCTCACTAATTGCCACGATGTCCAGTTTAGCCTCTGATATTATTGCCTGCAGGTCTGGGATCTTATTTCCCAGGCTGTGAGCATTTGTGTACATGATTTTCCATTGGCCAGATTTTGGTGTGTTAGTTGTTGGGTGAAGTTTGGCATTACCCCTGTGCATTGTATGGGGAGACAAACCTTTTTTCTTACCTGGTGATGCAAATGAACGGCAAACATGCTGAATTCCTGTTTGACCACTAGCTGAGGGGGGAGGGGTCTTCTTCCCATTCGACATATGGGGTGCTGCACCCCTCTCCCCATTTGCTAGTTTAAATATTCTGCAAAGACGTCAAATTTCTGCCCCAATGCACTGACTCCCTCTTTAGTCAGATGCAGTCCATCAAATTTAAAGAACTTTCGCTCCCAGAACTGTTGCCAGTTCCCTACAAATCTGTGTCCTTTTTCCTGGCACCAGCCCTTGAGCCACATGTTTAGCTCCCCTATCTCCCCTTCTCTGACCTTCCGTCCATCTGCTCCCCTCTCCCAGACTGGCAGGATCTCAGAGAAGGAGATGCCGGACGACATAGATGATAGTTTGTCACCCAGCCTAGTCAGGTGTTCCTTGGTCTCCACAACTGACCGGCTGGTGAGATCATTAGTCCCTATGTGTACTAGGACATCAATGTTTTCTCCTGCTTTGTGAACAATTTTAGCAATGTGGTCAGTGTCTCTCCAAGCTGATGTGCCTGGGAGACATCTGACCATCATCCCTGGCTGGAGATGGGTATCAACTCCCCAAATCATGGAGTCTCCTATGATCAGAAGTTTTTTGGATTTCCTTTGTGCTTGTTTTGTTTTGGTTCCTGATTTGGGTGAGTTTTGTTGTGCTAGCTCCTGTGCCGCAGTGTCCTGCTCTGCAGTGTCTTCTGCCTCTTTATTTGATTTCAGAGATAGAGGCAGATACCTGTTTGTAGTGTTTATATGGTTTTTGGAGGTAATGTGTTGGAGAGCAGAGAGCGATGGGGCACCTGATTTGCTCCTCCTAACCACCTGCCAACCTCCTGGACCAACTACCCTCTGCGGTGAGAGTTTTTCTGTTGGATGCTGGGGAAATGGCGGTGGTTCTTATAATGTATTTCCTCTTCAATATGAAATTTGGCGTGCAATCTCTGCCCATGCTGCCGGGCCGAGCCTAAGATCTCAAAGGCCCAGCATGTAGGACAGTGTCCTAAATCCTGTAAGACTGTCCTTCTGAAAATTGTTCCACAGTACCTGCAGTTAATGAAATCCATTCCAAATAAGTTGCTGGGTTTGTAACCTAGTCAGAGTAATTAGAAGGAAAAAAAAAAGGAAAAAAATGCAAGTAATGGTTTAATTGTGCTTTGTTTAACTTATTATAACAAGTTAAATTACTAGTGCCCTATATAGAGATCACCTTGTGGAGGCCCCACTGATCCGCCCTTCCTGCTCTGCCACAGGAAATGTCACAACTGGTACCCTAAAGGAGTGTGGCGTGGGGTGGTTGGGGATAGGGGTGGGTGGCTGGGCTCTTTCCCTGCCTAAAAGAAGAACCACGGATGAAAGAACAAGGAGGTAAGAGCAGAAACAATAAGTCAACAACAAATGCAGTAACCTGAAAGCTTATCCTAATGTTAGATAAAACTGTAAAACCTGTAAAGCACCACCTGTAATAATTTCAGAAGATATACGCTGTAAAAACACTTTGCTCCAGAGAAAATAAAGCAGTAACAGAAGATATACCTTGCAAAGACAATTTGAATCAGAAGATTACAGGAGTAATCTGTTAGCCACAACTATGTAGGCACACCTTGTAATAATGCAGAAGAAGGTATACCAGCAACAACAATTTGAATCAGAGAAAAAATAAAGCAATGAAATGTTAGCAACAAACAGTAGCAATCCCTGTGAGTAAAAAATAAAAACACCACCACACAGTAAATCTTAGCCAAACTAAGTCTTAATCCTTTTCCCTTGCTCTGGTAAGTTTCTCTACTCTGCCTTTCAAGCAGTCTTAGAAGGAAAGAGCTCAGGTGAAGCTAGGTGCCTTGGCCAGCAAAGCAAGTCTTCTACCTGTGGTACTGTGGTTCAGTAGGTTAAAATTTACCATGGAAATTTCAGAAATTACTAATTGGCAAAATTTGCTCAAAAACTCATGGATGCATAATAGGTAATGCCACTAGAATTCAACTCATGGAATTTAACTTTCACAATTCATTTATCACCACTGAATCCATTTAGCTGTGCTGAGCTGTTTTCAGGCCTGTAGTTCTTTTCTGGGTGACAATTTTGTCTCCCCGCCTTGCTTGTTTCTTTGAGATTGACTCGGTGGACCTTTTTGTCACACTGATTGATTCCTGGGTTTTCGCAGACATGTTCTCTTCAAAAGAGAGCCTCTCACTCATTTTCCTGTAAGACCTATCCCTTTGGAATAGCCAGAATGTCTCTTTCTAGGTACCCCAATAAATTTCTTTCCTAACCAAGTGTCTGTGAGCTACACCAAGTTTTTCACTTCCATGAGTATTTGGTGCTCAGACCAACCACTTTTGTGGGATGTTATTCTCATACAGGTATGTCCTGCTTCCAAGTGACAACTGTCCATGTATCTTTCTTGCTCCAACTGTTGGACGACTACTCTTTTAGTTAGAGAACCTCAGCATAAATGTATCAAAGCAAGGACTACACAGAAAAAGCATTAGCAACAAAACCAGGTCTCAAAAAATTGTAAAGTTAGTTTTACACATATCCCCATAATTCAAATTACCCTGAAAGAGTCCAGACTAGCTTAACAGTGTACAATGCCAAATGGCCTTTCATACACTCTGCAAAGGCTAAGTGTAGATCAAGGGAGCCCTCCTGACCAATCAGAGTGCTCCTTTCTCCTGCATATGAGACAGTCTTATTCTGTGAAGTGTGTCTCACATGCAGATGCCCTGAAAATGGACATATTCTGGGACAGTTTTTTTCTTTTAAATGACGTTGAGCACTTGTCAGTCTATAATATTTTAATATGTCCCCTGTCACCACTCATTGTGGGTAAAACTGGTTTCACTTGCCTTCTGCTCGAGCTAGAACAGCTTAACTTAGCTTCACTGTTCTCTCTCAAGCAGGATGCACATGAAACCACTCTTATTCTACAACAAGTGGTGATGGGCAATGTACTACTGTATAAAACAGAAGACACTGACGTGTTGTATCCTACACAGAGCTCATCAATGTTCCTCATCTCGAACAGCCCAGCAAATGATGAACAAGTCATATTTTGTTCACACTTGTTTGGGTCATGGTGATCCCAAACTAGGAAGTAATCTAAAAGTCAAAGAACCTTAGCACAAAAGCCCTAAGACAAGGGCTACCCAGAAAGGCCATTGGCAAGAAATCCAGACCTCAAAGGACTATAAAATGATGCATATCCCATAATGTGTAAAGCATCATGGGAATTATATGCAAATTACCATGAAATAAATCAGACTAGCTGTGCTTTAAGCAGGAGTGTACAAAATGATCTGTCTCTCATAGCCTGCAAAGGCCCAAAACAGAAGACACAGACATGTGCCCTGTCCTACACAAGACTCATCAGTGTGTCTTGTCTGTAACAACCCAGGAGAATGATGAACCAGTCATATTATAGTCTTACTATTCTTTTGCTACTGAGCCCAGCTGTCTTTCCCATGGTGAACCCATGCACCTAACTCCTGCACTGGTGACCCCTGCACTAGCTACCTACCTCATCCTATAGTTAAAATCCCCTTGAATTCCCTTTCCATTAACATGACCATACTGCCTCCCTCTTTGTAGAACTGCAGTCCTTCTTGACTTGCTTACAGATAACATTCCTTTGGCTTGTAGTGCAGAAAGAGAAATCACCTTATGTGTCATAGCATTATCAACCTGCGAGGCCCCTCTAACACTCCTGTGGCAATGATGCTGAGCATCGTGCTTTATGCTGACTACAGATTTGTACATACTTCTGCAACAATGGCCTCAGCTGCAACTACTTTTAATTACTGGTGTCACTTGGTGCCACTGTTTTCAAATGCTATAAATACACTGTTATCCAGAGTTATTTAAGGGTCAGCAGGTAGCATTGCACAGAAACAATATTTGCACACATATGCCTCCACAAACCATTTAGTCTGTGGTCTGTGGTGGTTAACTGGCACAATGCAAAAAGACAGGCTTGTGCACTGTCGGGTAAATCAAAAAATATTGTTGACTGACAAATGTCACTACAAAACCACATCACTATAGAATTATATACAGTAAAAAGACATAAAGTCAATATTTAATACATTCATGTAAAATTAAAATTCCAAATACATCATAATGTTGTATACAGTCTTTAGTTGCATCAGTTACATTGTGCATTTGCTTTGACATCCTTTTCTATGTGAACTGTTTTCTTCTATATCATGTTAAGTAAGGAAACCACTGATTTTAAATTTTTTATAGTGTTAGATTTTAGCAGATATGTAGCCAGTTGTTCTGGTTCAAGCTCTAAGTAACCAAAATGTCCCTTAAAATGTCTTCCTATCTTTCTCGTATAGAGGGCATTGAATTAACAAGTGTGTTACATCATCTGTTCCCAGTCCACACCTACACCTGGATTTAGTCATTTCCTTGCCTTTGAAGCAATCCCTTAACATTTGACTGTTACAATATTCAAACCTAAATCTGGTTTATTACTCTTTCCTTTGTTTTTTTTTTTTTAGGGCTGTGGGTGGGTCCTACAGCTCTTTTGGGATCAGATTGTTGCTTTAAAATGGCTGATTGAAGAACTCCTTTTTTGGACTTTTGAAAGTAATCCTCCACAGCTGCAAAATAGTGCACTCCCCCTCTGATTTTTGCTATTTGCTGCTCTATGTTAAAGGCATCTGAAGGGAAGGGAGATGCCTCTGTATTGTGCCTCAGAACTTCTGAGGATATTAACAAAATAAAAACTTTTTAGACTGCTGTTTCTAGCTATCATCTGTCCAGCTCAATAGATTTATTCTATTTCTTTCAGCAACCTAGGGGCTAACTCATTATATGTTGTACTGGAATTTACTGAAACTCTGAAAGTCAGACTTCATTGTCAGATTATAGACAATGCAGCTGTGTTAGTTATCTCATTCCTATGGGCATGATAGTTTGCATGCTCACACGCACACGCACACGCACGCACACACACACACACACACAGCAGCATGTACTCTAACTAAATAAATTTAAGAGGACTGAATTAGCGGCATGCCAGTTATTCATGATTGCGACAAAACAGCACTATATGGCACCAACAGGAAAATAACTATGGTCATTTGGTAGGTCTTCACAGCCCTATCAGCTCTGGTTAGAATTTGATTTTATCACTATCAGACAGTATTCTAACCCATGTTATTGGTTATTTTTAGCTAACCGTCTACACACTTTATATTGTGCACACAATTCCATTTCTTTTTCTATGTGCCTACCTCTTGGCTGTACACCAGATTCTTAGGTTTAATAAAAATATCTGCCAAACAATGCAATAGACCACTGGATTTAATAATCATTTCTACTATATATATATATATATATATATGCTTCAGAATATTATATTTTGTGGTAAATAATTTATAGCCTCCTCTATGCACATCCTTGGTAATCTATATTCTTTCATTTCATATGTCCTTAACCAGTATATTACTAATCTTTCCTTTATCAAACACTCTAATGAAAGTCGTCCTAACTCTGCTCTAACCAGGGTTGAAGGTGTCCCTAATGACAATCCCAACAACATTTCATAAAACTTGTTTAGTAATGGTATCTATATTTGCTGTATTCTGAGTACCACATGTTTTTGCCCCATATAAAATTTGGCTTTCTATTTTTGCATTAATAGTTTTATGATAGTCCTTTACAGATTGTTCCCCATACATATAAGAAAAACTGTTCATAACTGGTATAAACATTTTGGTTTTTATTTCTATTTCTTTGAGAAGTTTTCTTCATGTCAAAGCTTTCATTATTATATTCCTAGGTAACAAAAATTAACTACCTCCAGCTCCTTATTTTTGATCTAATTTTTATATTTAAGTGATAACATTCAGCAAGTTGGAGTATACAAAGCAATAACTGGCTTCTGTATGGATTAAATGCCGAGGTGAAGGTGAGGCATTTAATCAACACAGAAGCTGGTTATTGCGAGTATACCCCAACTCACTGAATGTAATTACTATTATATGAGTTGGAGTGTGTTTAAAAAAAAAAAAAAAGTGTTTTACTGTCAGGGAAAACTGCTGGTGCAATAGCATTTTCTACTGCTTTTTTTTTTAAGTGTGTGGGGGGTGATTAAACCACTGTGGGGGTGATTAAACCACTGTAGGAGGTGATTAAACTACTGTGGGAGGGGGTTTAGGTGAATAAACTACTCTGAGCCATTGTTTTGAAGTTTGTGGGGAAATAACTGAACAGAGTTCTGAATGCTGATTGGCTGAGCACAGATACCTGTCATATAATTTTTATTATTTCCCTCACACACCATAATCTGTTATTAGATTTATCTGGAGTTCTACATTTTTGTATTCCTGATTAAATTCTTGTAAAATTATTTTCATACCTAGGTAAGTGGTTGATAAAAGTACAATGTCATCTGCATGCACTAAATATGGAAACATGGACAGTAGTGGTTTCCTATTTTAGGCATATGGAACTCGGGTCTATACATTTTCATTAATATTGTGTTAATTTATAAATTTAAATAGAGAAGGAGACGGGCTACAGCCTTGATTGAAGCCCTTATTTGTAAAATATTGTTTTGTTTTCTCTCCCTTTATATTGCGTCTTACCCGAGTTGCTTTGTCCTGGTACAATTTTATAATTATGTTTAATAATTCCTTCTCAATACCTATTTTATCTAACCTCTCCCAAAGTAAAACTCTATTAATGTTATCAAAAGCTGACTTTAAATCTATGAAAGCACAACACAGTCTTTATTTTTTTTATAATATTGAACTTGTAAATTATGTGAACCAATACAAAACATTGATCTGTTGTCGAATATCCTGTTTGAAGCCTGCCTGGGCCTCATCCATTACCTGATTCTCCCTATCCACGCATTTAACCTATTATTGATTATTTTCACAAAAGTGTTTTTGCATTCAGTCAATCAGACTGATTGGTCTAGAGCAGCCCAAGTCCTCTCTGATCCCTTTCTTGAATAATAGTACAATAATATTCTCTTTACATGAGTCCTGAATAATACCTGTATTAAAAATATAGTTGAAAATTTTGCTAAAAACTGGAATCCATATTTCTTGCAATCTATAAATTACATCCTTGGGGACACCATCGGGTCCTGGGGCTTTATAGGGTGCAAAAGGTGTAACAGCTTTGGCTAGTGCACTGTGATGGCCTACTCTATTCTTGAGGTTTCACCACTCAAAATACTGATCTTATGCTTGGCATCACTGTACTTTTACAATGGAGCCTCCTATGAATGCTATCTTCTTGCCACTCTATTCTACTCTGCCTTTTCATTACTCCACAATTGCAGCTCAAGAGTATGGCTGGATAAAATATATGGATATGACTTAGACAAAAGTATCCTAAAATTCCACAGTTTTCACAATAGCTCAAGAAATTCAACAATAATTAGTAATAGCTAAAAAGACAAAGAACTTCAGCACATACATACAGTAAGCACTGAAGTAAGCGTTACCCCTAAAGGGCACTGGCAACAGTCCAGGTTTCCAATAATGACAGTGTATTTAATTACTGGACTTATTTTGCAATCTTTGGCTGCTTTTACCTTGGCCAGTCATCAAGCAAGAGATTAGAAAAATGACATGAATACAACCTCATTTTTAGGTAAATAAAACTTAACAACAACTGGCGATATTGTGTTCTCTAGTTTTAAAGTTACATGTGTTTACAACTCTGCAGTTTACATACTTGTAAAAAGTAATTTTAAAAATGTTAGATGTTTGAGACTTATAACTCTGTTTCCATTAAAATTAGAGATCTGTAAACTGGCACACATCTCCATGAAGTACAGGACATGCATCCTACTACATTTGCTGTAACTTGGAAACAGATTTTTTTTAAAAGATGGAAATAATGGAAATTTAAATTCTGGTAAAATTTTGCAGCCATTCATCAAATTTCATGTAACCATAATCATATTTTTTTTTTTCAGAATTGCACTAGCTGAAGCTAAATTTCACACAGATCTACCCAAAGCAGTTTGAGTAGTGGAATGTGTAGTGAAGCTAGCTCTTCACTGGAAGAAGATTAATTTAAGTAGCACTTCACCCATTAAGTGCCACCTGTGTAGTGTTTAACCTGACAATATTCCATGAAATGGTATGTTGCCCATGAAGTGATGTTTTCCAGAGTTAATTCAATTTTTTTAAACTAATCATTTCTTCCCCTCACATTCTTCAAGCACCACATCCTCTTCCCCCACCCAGCCATATCCAGTTCAAAATCAGGAACATACCCCCTTCCCCCTACTCACTGACCATCAACAGCACCCACACCATCCTCTTCCCCCTTCCTGAGCAGCCCTGGCCAAAACAGGTTATTAAGAATCCGATGCCCCACAAAATAAACTCATTTAAACTCGAGGAAAGGAGGGGGCAGGATGGAAACTTTCAAGTACCTCAAGGGAATCAACAAAGTCCAAGAGGTAGCATCTTTCAAAAAGAGTGTGCAAGAACAAGGCACAATTTGAAGATGGGGGAGGGCGGCTCAAGAGGTAATGTAAGGAAGTATTTTTTCACAGAGGGTTGTGGATGCATGGAACAGCCTTCCAGACGAGGTTGTGGAGTCAAAAACAGTGGTTGAATTCAAGCATGCATGGGACAGCCATAAGGCAATTCTAGGGGTGGGGGTAGAAAGAAGTAGGTTGCTGGTTAACTAGGATCTGCAGCTTATCCATTAGGTAGGGAAATGGGCAGACTGGTTGGGCCAAGCGGTCCTTATCTGTCATCAAATTCTATGTTTCTATGAATTTACAACCCCTTCCCCTTGCCATGGCCAAAAGGAGTTATCTCCTTCCCTCTCCATACACAAAACAGTCCCATTTCAAATAACCATCCCTCCTTCAATGGCCAAATAGACAGTGAGACACCCCCTCCCGCCTACCCATCCACTTGGCACTCATCCACCCTCCATCCCCCATGCATGCAACCCTCAGTACAAAAGGATATGTTTTTAGAGATGGACAGGAACTAGCACAGACCTCCTCTCATCATCTTGGAGGGCCACCATATTAATGAAAAGGAGCAAGCATGCTTAGTAAAAACAGCTGATTACTAAGAGTGCTCACTTCTTTTCATAAAGAGGACAGCCAGCAGAGGTGGTGAGAAGAGAGTCTATGTTGGTCACCATCCCTGTCTCAGACTGAATCCTCTTCTCTTAGGATGGCAACGCATGGGGGTGGATGGGATTCCATGTGGGTGGGTTGGAGGGTGTGGCTCACTCTCTATTTGGCCATGAATTGGGGAAGTTGATTAGCAATGGCCCTGTTTTTTTGTGTGCATGGGCAGGTTCTTAATGCATTTTCTTTTGACTAAATCTACCTGGAGGTGAGGAGGTTGGTGTAAGTGCTGTCTGTGCTTGGATGGTTGGGGGATGGGGGTTATGCTTATAATTTTAAACTAAAAAGGGCTGAGTGGGGGAAGAGAGTGGTATAGGGTTCTTTAAGATGGTTAGGGAAAGTAATGTTGGGCATAAAATAGAACAAAAACGAAAAAAAAAGAACTTTGCACTGCAAATTGTTGGTGAAGTGATAACACTCCTATCTGTGGTTTAGGTAAAAAGACTTCTGGAATTTTGAAGATTTGATCAAACAGTTTCCAAAAAAGCATTTCAGAAGTGGATATGCCATTCTTGCTGAATTCCATTTGCAGAATTCCACATTCCACTCAGCTCTGTTGCATGGGTTCACCAGGAGAAGAATTGTTGAGCTGGGTAGGACAATATAAGTAAATTCCCACTTGGAGCAAGTATACTGTAATGGTGTAACTGTCCTGTCTCTGGATTAAAGAGGGATAAGCGGAAAGCAACATTGCTAGAACAGCGCTTCCCCTGTGGTGTCATATATACTGTAGGCTGTCCTAAAAAAATAAACTGAAGAAATAGGTTAAAGGTGAAAATAAATGATTATTTCATATTTAACTGCTCTCACATTTTTCTTTCCATGCCAGTTATGAATGCATATCCTGTATGCTTTGACAAATTTGTATTAAATAATCTAGCTTTGTGGTACCCCTCGAATCCACATTGAGATTAACTTTTCTCAGCAGCAACTGCTCTTTTTTCCTAAGACATTCCATGACATCAATTATACCATTCCATGATGTTCATCTGGATGACCTGGAATGGTGTTACTAGTATCATGGAATGTTCAGGCACTAAGAAAAACAGAGAGCAGTACTGTAGCTGCAGACAAGAGAGTCTTCAGGGTAATTACAAATGCAAACACATTAGATTATTAATTTAACCAAAAACTTAAAAAAAAAAAATATGAAAATGAGATAGACACTTGAAGGAAAATGGAAGGGTACCAATAGGTGCACTGATTGTTTCCTATCATCTTTAAGAATTATAAAAAATAAAAAAAGTTTACCTTAAACTGTTAGTCTGTTGTTTCTTTTTTCTATGTTATACCTTTATTTCTTCCAGGCAGGCTGATCATCTCACCCCATGTATGTTGTTATTAGCTCCTACTAGCATGTGGAACTACAAAGAAGCACTTTGCTTTGTGGACCCTCGTTCCCTTTTTTATGTTTTTTGCAAACTGCAAATCAAATGTATTGAATAGTGTAGGGTTCGGTAGTTGTGCCAGGATATTAGCCAGCGAGCGATGCAGAATTTAGTGTCTCTGTCTCTGTCTCTCTCTCTCTGTCTCTGTCTCTGTCTCTGTCTCTGTCTCTCTCTCTCACCAATGGTACTGTGGAGCTCTGGCCTTGTTTAAATACCTGCATGTGATCATTTGTGCAGGAAGCTGTAGTCAGTTGCATGGCAGAATTGTCCACTTTGGTGTCTGCTGTCATTCGTGGATGTGATTCATCAGTTGCAGTGTCAGCCTGCCTATGAGACTATGATTCATTGGTAGAGATATCGATCTGTATCTGAGGTTGATACTGTATGTGATGATCATTACAAATAACCATGCCATAGGAGCTGCAGTCTATTGTGACTGCTGGTAGTACTGTAATTTCAAAAGAAGCCTTCCAGTTGCTGCAACCCAACAACTCTAATGGTAGTTGTAAAATAGCCCTTCTTGGATCTGATCCACCACACTTGGTGGTAAGTAGTCAATGACCTACTGTATTTGGTGATCCTAACTATTGCTTCCAGCAGTATGTTTTTAACAAGCTGTTTGAGGCTGCAATCTGCCACAGAAGGTGGATAATTTTTAATGTTCCCCTCAGGGCTCCAATATACCACACCTGGTAACGTTTTCAGCAAACACTTCAAGACTCTCATCCACTGTACCAGCCATAACGTTTTCAAAAAGTACTTCTGAACTCCAGATGATCACAACCAGTGTCATGTTTCAGGACATAGTGCCATTTTTTAAATGTGCCCTTCAGTGCTTCAGTCTGCCACACACAGCAGCATGTTTGAAACAAGCCATTTGGAGTGCCAATCCACTGCATGCAGTGGGAGGACTTTAGCATACCATTTGGGGCTTCAGTCCTCCACAGCCAAAAGGCATGTTTTAAATGTGCCCTTTGGAGCTCTGATATGCCACACCTGGTGCAATATTTTAAATGCCCTCTTTCAGGCTTAAATCCACTACAGCAAGCAACCCTGCCACTTGTGGTGGCTCCTTTTTTGTCTGCCACATGTGTTTAATGACAACTCACCCCTGCTGCAGCCACCTGGCAGTAGTTGCTTTAAAATAAAGTAAAATAAAGCACTCAAGCGACTTTAATCTGCCATCTTTCATGTGCCCCAAGAAGTGAGGGTAGCAAGCGAGGCTTGGATATGGTGGAGGAGTCACAGCAATGGATATGGAAAAAGGGAGAGGAGAGAGTCTCTGAGTTTGTGCTTACTGGATATTGTGGGTACTGTGCAGAGATTAAAAAATAATTATTCAGTCACATTTTACTGATCTCATCTGTTTGTGTCAGTCATCACCAGTGAGATTATTAAATTTGGTGGTTACTGATGTGAGAGTGAGATAGTCAAGGTTTTGGGAGAGTCACTGAGGCAGTGGGAAAGTCGATGTTTATAACTGATGTTGCTTCAAGTTTCCTGCAATCAGGGTGGGCTGCCAGTCAGGTTTGCTACAGCATGCAATGAGCCTCAACAGGACTAACTGGATGGACTAGTAGGCCTAGCAAATCAAGTGACTCAAATGAAGGAATGGGGAGGTCCACGACCCACTAGAGGCAGAGGAGGCAGGGACTTTTAGTTTATAAATTCCTGTCTGGGTGAAGAATCTACAGTCATGTCTTGTTTTAAGAAGACTGGGGATGTGAGATGGACTGTGCTGCTTGAGAGTCACAAAGTCACTCTGGCTGGCCACAGTGACCAGGACTGATATGCTTACTGAACTGAAGGATATGTGAGAATGTGGTGGGTAAGCAGCAGAGTAGTAGTGGTTAGAGAACAGTGCACACAAGCTGAATTTCAAAAGCATGACAGTTGGGCTTCAATTCAAAATGCTCAGCTGTTTTCTTTTTAGTGTCTGCCCTATAATCAAATATGATTAGACCCTTCATTGTTAAATTAATAATCTAACTTTTTATTGCCTTTGCTGCTACATTGAATCTATTTTTCCTTAGAAGCTACTGCTGTCTAAACTGGCTCCCACCTGCACTCTTTCCCCTCACCCTCTGGTTATCCACCTCTGGCACTTACCCTCCCTCTCTTTCTAGCACTTGTAGTTTTGTTAATCCACCTAGGCTAGTTTTTAGATTGCACTTAAATTTAGTTTCCCACTGTCATATTGTTTTATTTGTTAAACCCTCACTGAATGTTTAATGTCACCTATTGAATATGTTAATTCTCCCCAGGCTAGTACACAGTTCGCCCTTTAGTCTTTATTTTCCAGATTTTTTATTGTTCCCTGTGTTATCCCTCACTGCAGTTTAATGTTCTTTGCTATGTTATGTTTCATGATTGTTGTATGTAACTGGATGCTCTTGTACATGGGCAGCAATGCTCACATGCCTTTCCAGTATAACCAATAAAAATGAAATGAAAATGTCTACTGATCTCAGTTTTTATGCTACCTGGGCATACCATTACATCAATTACTCCCTTCTGGTTCATTTAGATGAACATCATGAAATGGTTTGACAGATTTCATGAAATGTTTTAGAAATATATAAAGAAAGACCAGTAGCTGTTGAGGATAAGGGAACACAGTGTGCATGTTATGGCACAAAGCTGGATCATTACTATATCAGAAATTGGTCAGAGCATACCAGAATACTGTACTTGACTTATATACATATATACACACAGTGTTGGCAGATAAAAAACTTTCAAAGTCCACCTAATCTGCCCACGCTACTTAATTATTCAGACAGGGAAAGGAAAAACGTGAGGGTATATAGCAGTGCAAAAATTGCTTCTTTTAACTTTTAAAGTCTTCTCTGACATTAAAAATAACAAATGGCTTTGGAAAATGGCCAGGACTAATTAATCATAAAAAGGGGTGGGGTTAGGGTTGGAGTCTGGAATGTGGTTTCGAATCTGGTTTTCGCCTCATCTAAAGTTGTCATGCCTATTTAGGAAGCCTGAACCTAATGTGCATATTAAATGTAGTGGAGTCAGAGATGCAACATATTTGTGAAATATTACTATTACCTTAAGGATTATCTGAAAAATCAAACCAAATGCATAACGTAAAATTAATGACAGCAAACGATTTATACAAACAATGTAAAGTTCTGTCATGTCATTAAAATGGAATGTAACTCTCTTGCTAAAATGACCCATGCTACTGTATTTTTCACTGTAGCACCATATTCCAGAACACTCCATCTAAATTATAATTTGAGAGGTGAGAAGTCTGAGAAATTCACTTCGCGGTCCACAAACTGCTTGAATTTCGCCGTGAAGCACGAAATTCCATCTATGAATTTCATGTTTTGCCCATGGATTTCGATAGTACATGCAGTTCCAGTCTCTGCAGTCACATATAACACTGTACTTCTTGAGAACTTTACCAAGTGCTGTGAGAAGTGCCAGTGAAGTTCTCAATTCACAGCTTTATAAAGTGGGCCTCACTTTGCAAAGTACTCTTTCACCATTCAAATTAACTTTGGAAAGTTGCAGATTCTTGTGCATTTTTTAGACTTTGCACACCACTAGTATTGAAAGATAATAACCATAAGTCCTGGATGGGCCATTGGACTTTTTCTACCATCAGTTCTTATGTGTCTATGTATTTGTTCTATGCTCATCTTCTGACATTCTGCAACATCAACAGTACATCTTTAACAGGTCCTCAGAGTAAACTAGCTTATAAAAGCTAATGGCAACCTTTGGTGACCAGTCTCTTGATCTCCTGAATATTGGAGCCAGCATATACCAGTTCTGATGGGACCTGGTCCACAAACCTTTACAGGAACAACAGAGTATGGATCCTGTCCCTCAGCAATAATGCACTGGAAAACTATTATTTTCAATCACAAAATTGCTGCATAGTGTGTTATCTGCCCAAGAGCAACACTTTGAAGATTTTCCAGCTTCAAACAGACTTGAAGATATGTAGACTACTGCACTTTTGTAGAAGGAGCCAAGGTCATCCAACTGTGCATTATCATTTTGTTTTGCCATTGCCCACATCAAATGCTAGAACGATCACTCCCCACTAGCCAGCCAAATCATCCCCCCACCCTTAGACAAAGGTGAGGCATCCAAAGCTTTTGCAACACTATATTATGGTATGAATATCCTTGCAAAATGTAGCCACAGTCACATACATCATTGCCCATGAATTGTGCGAATTTCACCACAGAGCATAAATTCCACCCGCACATTTTGCGAAGTGAATTTTGATCGGTCAGCATGAAATTTGCAAATGATGCGAAGTGAGAATTTTCAGCACTGCAGGTGAAATTTGCAGGCAAATTTTATCTTCACAACATCTCTAATTGTAATTCTGGGACAAATAATAAATAGAAAATTTAATTGTTTTCGTATTATATTTCTGTGTCCTTTTATGACTGCAAACAGCTCAGCTTAGCTTATCAGATGCAGTGGTTATGATTTTTTTGTGAAAGTTAAATTCAACAAGTGGAAATCTAATGGCATTCTCTATTACACTGCTGTGATTTTTTTGAGAACATTTTGTCAATTAGCATTTTGCAATATTTCCACAGTAAATCTAAAACTAATCAGTTAAATTTATCTAGCTTTGTTAGATTCTATGATTCTTTGACATTTATTTATTTATTTCTATGTTTTACCAGGAAAGACACGCTGAGCTGGTAGCAGCTCATTTCCAGATGTGTCCTGTGGAAAGTGGGAAGGAAGAGTACAACAAATGCAAACTTTCAAAGTACAGAAATACAATTATATGTAATTATACCATGGGTCACAAACATCCTGTAAACTCATTGATCAAAACATGTCATGTGACATGAATAAATCCTGCAACAGACAACTGGTAAAGATCTAACCGATCAAATGTTTACTTTCTTTGAACCTAATTAATTAAACAAACAAAAGAAATACAGATTCATTTTATAGTCACAATAATGCACTACAGAGTGTGTATAGTAGTGGAATTTACCCTCTTCTTGTGTGGTAAAAGTCACTCAGCTGTGCCTCATGACACACCACACAAGGCATGGGTAAATCCACAACACACACCTAAAAATGTTGTGAAGTTTTAATTCGCTGGTGAATTTCCAGCGAAGTTACCTACATTACCTCCATAGATTAATCTGCAGATTTTTGCTATCAGCCTAAAAATGTGCCTATTTGCCTGTGACTTTACAGAATGTTACCACAAATGGCAGAATTACATGCACACATTGTAAAATTCCACATTTCAGGGCCAAAATTCCTCAATTTGCAGCTAAATTCTGCAGTTCGCAGATTGAGCCACACTCCATGAATTGTGCTAAATTTACAGATTAATTTGCAGAGTGAATTTCACCAACTTCACCCATCTCTACACATATCATGCTATGCATTATAGCATAAATAAGTACCAACAAAATGAACAGTGTAAATAAATAAACAGTGCAAGAAAGTGCAGAAAGAGAACATTTTGTTGTGTGCAACAAGGCAATAGTGAGTTCAGAATGGGAGGAATGGTTGAAAATTGGGAGAGGGGGATTGTATGGGGATCTGCACTAGAGTAAGTGCAGGGTGAAGGGTAGCAGGGGTTGGAAGGACAAGGACTATAACCCAGGACTCAGTATTACAAACAACAGCAGAAGTGAGCAGTGAAGTCATGGAGGAGAGATCTGAGTGACTGAAGGGAAGGAGCAGAGCAGATGGTAGAGGGAGAGAGGTCCAATGTTTAGGCAAACAAAGGAGAAGTCGTCTTCTCCAGCATGGATTTCATTTGAGGGAGAGCAGGAGAGTGACAGCCAGAGTTGCAAAGGGAGTAAGAGGTAGTGGGAAGAAAGTGAGGAGTGAGGCAAGGTAAGAGGGGAAGACGTCGAGCTAGAATTTGGAGGTAAAGGTAGCACAACAGGTGAGACACCACCTGGTAGGAAAGGAAGGGAAGGAGACGGAGGACTGCAACAAACAGTATTAAATCCCAAACTGAAATAAATAAATAAAAACAGTGGTGGATGAAAGGTGGGGCCTGTTTGGGGCAAAGTGACTGAAGGAGTATATGAGTTGGTCCAGTCTGGTTAGGGTAGACTTGAGAGCAGCATTATAAACAATGTCATCATAGTTAAAGATGGGGAGAATCAGAGAGATGGTCTCTCTGTGGGCAGGAAGTGGGATACTCTATTTACTTCTGTAAGGTGCACCAAGTTATGGGTGCAGAATCAGGTGGATAGCATCCACATGTTCTGAGAAATTGAAGTGATGGTCTAGCCAGACCCCAAGGTACATAAAGGAAAACACTGAAAAAGACACAGCTTTCCCCAGACACTACAAAAACTGTTGATTAGTGCTTTCAGACAGTAAAAACATTTTTTAATAATTTAAACAGCCACCCACAACTTCATCTTTCTATTGCTGGCAGCCATCATCTCAGAGCAGCAGTGAGCTTTCCTAGCTCAGTTTATGCTAGTATGTCCAGCCGACCTCTGCTATTAGTTAGCAGGGCATATTAGCACAGAGTGAGCTAGGGAAGCTCACTGCCTGCTCAAGAGATGGTGGCTGACAACAACAAAAAATGAAGTTAATTCACTGTTTAAATTATTAAAATAATTTAGAGGTAATTTAAAAAAAATGTTACTGTCTGAAAGCACTGAACAGGCGTTTTTGCAGCAAATGGGGAAAGCTGTGCCTTTTTCAGTGTTTTCCTTTAAAGAAGGATATATTATCATTTGCTGCAGCATCCAGGATATAGAAAAGGGGGAGAGGGGGAGGGGAAGGGAGCCTAGCAAGCCTCTGTCTAGTGCCAAAAGTCAGAGAGACCATTTTTTTGGCATTAAGTGATGGCTGGTTATCCAAGAACCAGTGCTGGATGTTGTTAATGTCCAGTTACAGACAGGTCCTGCATGCATGCCAAATTTCAGGCCAGTACCTCCAATAGTAGGGAAGTTACAAACATGCACATTTTTAGAAATGTCTTAATAATTTCACAAATTATTAAATACTTAGAAACATAGCAACATAGAAATTTGTCAGCAGAAAAAGACCACATTGTCCATCCAGTCTGCACAAGTTCCCTCCTCTAGGAAGACCTCTGCCCTTCATTTACTGTCTGCCCCCATTGGTTAGGCCCATGTGTGTATCCCAGGCTTTTTAAAATTTGCCCACTGAATCAACCTCCACCACCCATTCCGGCAGTCTGTTCCATGACCCCACCACCCTCTCAGTAAAGAACTTCCCCCTGATGTCACCTTTAAATCTGCCCCCTCAAGTTTTAATGCATGCCCCCTAGTGAATTTGTTTTTACTCAGTCTGAAGATATTGTCAACCCTCACTGTATTTACGCCTTTCAAGTACTTGAATGTTTCAACCATGTCCCCCCTCTCCCCCCTCTCCTTCAGTGCGTACAGGCCCAGCTCACCCAGTCTCTCCTCATATGACTTCTCCTGCAGCCCCCCTCACCATTCTGGTAGCCCTTCTCTGGACCCTCTCCAATCTATCCTTGTCCCCTTGTAAGTATGGCATCCAGAACTGTACCCCATATTCCTGGTGCGGTATGACCATGGTCTGGAATAGTGGCATGATCACCTCTCATCTCCTGCTTGTAAATCCCCTGTCTATGCACACCAACATTCTGAGCACCTTCCCTGCTGCCTTGTTACACTGACTCCAAATCTTCAGGCTGTCCGAAATGGTGATCTCCAGGTCCCTTTCTTGTTCTGTTGTCTCCAGTTCCCCCCCCCCACCCCCAAGCCAGTATTTTGCCTCCGGGTTTCTAAGCCCTATATGAATAATTATGCATTTCTTTGCATTAAATTGAAACTGCCATCTTTCTGACCACTCCTCCAACCTTGCCATATCCTCTCTCATACTTTCCAAACACCCCGATGTATCCACCCTATTACATATTTTCATGTCGTCTGGAAAGAGACTCACCTTCCCATGCTGACCCTCTGTAATGTCCCCAATGTAAATGTTGAAGAGTATGGGTCCCAGCACTGAACCTTGGGGAACTCCACTCATCACCCTTTCCTCCTGTGAGTGCACCCTATTTACCACAACCCACTGAGTCCTTCCCTTAACCAAAGATCACCCCAATTTGTGAGCTTGCTCTCAACTCCCAAGCTGCCTACTTTGCCCACCAGTCTCCTGTGGGGGAAGGTGTCAAAGGCCTTCCTGTAGTCCAGGTAGGCCACAACCAATGCCCCTTCCTGGTCCCATATCTCTATAACCCTGTCAAAAAATTCAATCAGGTTGGTCTGACAGGACCTACCACCTGTGAATCCATGCTGGTTGCCATACAGAAGGCCCTGTTTCCAGATATTTAAATCAGCCTTTCCTTTATAAGGGTCTCTTTTAGCTTACCCACCACAGAGGTAAGGATAACTGGGTGGTAGTTTCCTGGTTCCTCCATTCCTCCACCCTTGTGCAATGGCACCACCTCAGCCTATTCCAGTCCCAAGGAGCGGTCCCTTGTCCAGTGACAGATTAAATAACCCCTTGAGTGGTGTCGCCAACACCTGCTTCAGCACTTTGAGCACTCTCAGATGAATCCTGTCCGGGCCCATCACCTTATACCCCCACAGTTTCCCCAGTCCTTCCAATATCCTATCCACCATGAATGGACCCGAGTCCACTTCCCTGTCCTCCCTTCCTCTGACTTCCAACCGGCCCTTTCCCCTCCTCCACTGTCAAGACTGATGTGAAGTAATCATTCAGAACATTACCCTTTTCCATATCCCCTTCTGCCATTACCTCCCTTGAGTCTAATAATCCCCATCTTCTCCTCTCCCCTTCTGTCACTCACATATCTAAAACATTTTTTATCCCCCTTTTCGCCTCCCTCGCTATATTCTCCTCCATATCAGCCTTCGTCCGTTGATTATTTTTCCTGTTTCCCTCAGTTTTGCCTTATATATCTCCCTGTCTGTCTCTTTCTGAGAGTCTTTATATGCCCTTAATGCCCTCCTTTTCTCCCTAACTGCTACCCTGACCTTCTTTATGAACCAAAGTTGTTTTCTCCCCTTCTTTTTTTTGCTCATCATCCTAATGCATAGTTCTGTTGCCTTCAATATTCTTCCCTTAATATCCCCCCACAGCTTCTCCACATCATCCATGTTCTCCTTACCTTCTAGTTCCTTCCTTACAATTTCTATCATCCTCCTAAAATCTGTCTTCCTAAAGTCTAGCACCTTAGTGGTGGAAATGCACTTAACTGACCCTTTCCAAATTTTAAAGCTTACTGTCCTGTGGTCACTGTCCTCCAAATTTTCCCTGACCTCCACCTCCTCAACCCCTTCCCCATTTGTCATTAACAGATCTAGTAAGGTCCTCCACCTAAGGGTTCTGTGACCAGCTGGTGCATAAACACTTCCTGCATGACTACCAGCAGCTCCCTATTCCTTTCTGTGGACGCTGCCGGAATTTCCCAATTCACATCTGGTAGATTCAGATAGACCAAAACTACTATTTTCCCTCTCCTGGCCATCTCCTGTATTTCACTAATGGACTCTCTATCCACTTCCTCTCGTTGATTTGGTGATCTGTAGATGACCCCTAACCTCACTGCCTCCCTCCCCCCCTCGTTTTGCTTAAAGTGAACCATAGTGTCTCCGCTGGTCCATCCCTTCCCCACTTGCAATTGCTTGAATTCCCTTCCTTACATACAAGGCAATCCCCCCTTCCCTTCTTCCTGTCCTATCTCTCCTGTAGAGTCCATATCCAGGTATTTCCACTTCCCAGCTGTGGTTGTCAGTCTACCAAGTCTCCGTGACTACAGTTATGTCCAGGTCATCTGCTGCCACCACTGCCTATAGGTTCATCATTTTATTACCAAGACTCCTGGCATTTATTAGCAACCCTTTCTACCAGCCTTGCCTTCCACCATTTCCCTCCCCCCAATGTCTCTCACCCCCAGCTGTGGGGAAGTGTGAGTTAGATAAGTCCCACCAGACATTTTCCCTGGACCACCCCTAGCTGTGCACTCCTCCTTCCCTAATTTAAATCACTCCCCAGTATTTTATCTATGTGTCCCTGGAGTGTTCCACTCAACAGCCTAGCCCCCTCCTCATTGATATGCAGTCTGTCCCTCGCATACAGATGCTGGTCTATGTAAGTGTCCCCCACTCACTTATGCACTCATAGCCCTCCTTTCTAAACCACAGCCTCAGCCAGTGGTTAAAGTCCATGATTCTCAATTGCTTATCTGTATGGGCGCAGTGTACTGGCAGGTTTTCCAAAAAAGATATGGACTTCACCATCCCCTTGCACCATCCTGCTAACTCCATGAATCTCTTCTGCACCACCTCCACCTCCTCTCCAGCTATGTCATTTGTTTCCAAGTGTAAGACCAAGTGAGGTTCCCCCCGACCTGCCTAATGTACTCCCTAATTTTTGGTAGTGCCTTGCTCGCCTCCATTCCTTGCTCATAAAAAAACTGACCTCCATTTAAAAGCCACCCCTTTCCTTAACCAGCAGATCCCTTTTATAAAAGAGTCCCCACACACTATCACAGATTTTTCCTGCCTTATCCCTAAGGATGCCTTCACATCCCTTTCCTAGATTATCCCAGTGTTACATACACCCCCCCAGCCACCCCCTATCTCAACTCCTGCACCCCCTATCCCTCCATCCCCCCTGCCTTCCCTGAAGGTTCACTGTCCCAACCCCATCCCCCTGCTTCCTCCCATCCTCCTCTTTGCCCTTACCCATATCCCTTACTCCCTGAATCCCATCGTCTACCAGGTTGCCTGCACTCTGACTCCCTTCCTGTTGGCCACCTCCTACTTCTTTCCCATCCCTATTTCTGCCGTCTTCCTTACCACCTTGTCCCTCCAAAGTGTTACTCAATTCCTTCCATGTGCCACCCCTGCTGCTCTTATCTTGTAACCCCTTCATGAGATCCATCCTTACCTGTGGCTTGTTACTCATTTCCTTCAATGTGCCCCTTCCCTGCTACTTCCTTCTGTTCCTCCATCTCCCTTAAGGACCAATACCTATTTGAGCCTATTGTGTATCTGTGCTCATTGACATTGGCATACATGCCCATATTGCCCCTGAACCCTGTCCTGGCACCTCCACTCCTGGTCACCAGTGTGTTCTGCTTGCTCCACCTCCTGTCCTCTCCTTCATCCTGTCTCCTGTCCACCCCTTTATCCTCTGTGTTTCTCCCTTCCCTTTCTGCCCATGACATTTCCCTGTTCAGCATTAATAGTTCAGCCTCCATACTCCTTAGCCTTTGACAAATTGGGAGCCTTCACAGAGTGCTCATGAATATGGCTGCTCCACAGTTGTTAACACCCACAATTCTTCCTCCACTGTGTCTCCTACCTCTCTCCCCCCCCACCAACCACCCTCCCCTTTTGCTGTCCCTCCTCCTGGCATGCCCCTCTACCCTGTTCCCTATACCAACCTCCACCAACTGTCTTCATGATCCATGCCCTCCTCTCACCCTTGTGACCGTCTTGCTCCATACCCCCAGTTTTAACTAACAACCTCAGAACAAGCTGTATCCAAACCCTTCACCCTAGGTGATCAGCTTCTTAAAACGTCGGAAACAAACAGTATCCTAGGTAATCAGCTTCTTAAAACCTCAAAACCAAACAGTATCCGACCCCTTCATCCCAGGTAATCTGCCATGCATCAGGCGAGGGCATCAGATTCCTAGAAGGGACAGATGCACACTCTCTTAATATATATCAATCGAAATTTGTACAACCTTCAACATTTGTGCAGCCTTTAAGATGACTACTTTATTAACATCTATAAATCTATTTGACTGCTTTCAGTACAGGTCATACAGCAGTAATGTCCTCTTCAAATCCCTCTCAGTACTTTGCCCCTTCCACTATTTAACTGTTTCCAGTACAGGTCACACAGCATGTATGCCCCCTACAAGTCCCATTCAGTTCTTTGTCCCCAAACTATACTAAAATTAGGAACCATGTAACATAAAAATTACTTAACCAAATCCTGCTGTGTTAAACATTTTCTATAAGCCTACAAAGAAGGTTATGCATGATACTTTGCTGGTATTTAGCTATACAGGTGACCATGTTATAAGCAGAAATATATTTTAACAAAATATCAAACAAATGTCAGACTTTAAGCCCCAGTATGACTCATTCAAATTTGCTATTCCCTTTGGATAACTGAAACAAGTAAGCATTCCAAATATTGTGTTTCTAGCTAAACAGACAGTGGATTTACTGTATGTTTAAATAAATAATTGTGCGAGAGTCTATGAAATTTGGTGAAACTACACAAAATTGTGCTAAATATAATGACATTTCACCAAAATTCTTCTAAACTGAAATTTGATTGTTTTACTCATCACTAGTAGGAAGTGACCAGAGTGGGGTACTGGGTGTGCATAGGAGTAGCCCTGGCCATATATGGGGGAGGACAGGGAGGAGTACTTGACAGAATTGAAGGAGGTGACAAGGGCAGTAAGGGGAGCCAAAGCATCTACGGAACTCAGGCTGGCACAAGGCATTAAGAAGGGGGAGAAGGACTTCTTTAGGTACATCAGTGAGAAAAGGAGCTGTAAGGACCACATAGTAAGGATTAGGAAGGAGGGGAGGTTGGGTGGAAGCAGGATGCGATAAGGCAGGAGCACTAAATGAGTACTTCTGCTCAGTATTTACTAAAGAAGAGGGGAGAAATGGCAGAAATAGGGGAAGGGTGACAACTCAGGAAATCATGGTAGGGCAGAGTTCGAGAGGTTTGAGGCACTGAGGGTGGACAAGGTCGTGAGGCCCAGACAGCATCACGCCAGAGGTACTGAAGGGAGCTGGAAGGTCTTGCAGGACCATTGGCAGAACCCTATTTAATGCCTCACTACATTTGGGGTGTGTGCCTCAGGATTGGAGGATGGCTCATGTGGTGCCCCTCCACAGAGTGGCCCAAGGATGAACCGAGAACTACAGACCAGTGAGCCTCACTTCCATCATGGGTAAGCTAATGGAGACTATCCTGAAGGAGAGGCTGGTGGCCTTCCTAGAGGCCAAAGGACTACAGGACAGCAAACAGCATGGCTTCATATGGGGCAGATCCTGCCAAATCAACCTGGTGGGGTTCTATGACTGGGTAACTAGGCAACTGGACAGGGGCCATGCAGTGAATGTCCTGTATCTGGACTTCAGTAAGACATTCAACTCTGTGCCACATGGAAGGCTGGGAAGTAAGTTAGTAGGCTTGCGAGTAGGGTGCAAAAGCTGGTGAGATGGGTAGGAAGCGGCTTCAGGGAAGGCAACAGAGGTGGTGGTGGGTGGGAGCTCTCACACCCAAGGGTAGTGCTGAGCGGTGTTCCACAGGACTCGGTGTTGGGACCAGTGTTGTTTGGGATATTCATTGCCGACATATCATGGGACATCAAGAGCAAGATCAGTCTGTTTGCTGATTATACCAAGGTAGGAGTGGTGGTGGATGACCTAGGGGGATGGCAGGGGTTGCAAGATGATCTGGCAAAGCTTGAAACCTGGTCAGACACCTGACAACTGTGGTTTAATGCCAAAAAGTGCAAGGTGCTGCATTTTGGGATGAAGAACCCAAGGAGGAGTTACCAGCTGGCGGGAGTGCAGCTAGCCCAGACAGAGGAGAAGGATCTAGGGGTGCTCATTACAGGGTCAATGAACAACTCGGCACAATGTAGAAAGGCAGCTGCTAAGGCCAACAAAATGCTGGGTTGTATTGAAAGGGGTATATCCTCGAGGAGGGAGGAGGTGATTCCGCCACTGTATGGGTCATTAGTTAGACCGCACCTGGAGTACTGTGTGCAGTACTGGCACCTGTATCTGAAGAGGGACATTAAGTTACTGGAGGGAGTGCAGCGCAGGGCAACAAAGATGATCAAGGGGCTGGGGGACTTATCATACGAGAGGAGGTTGAGGGATTTGAACATGAATTCACTGAAGGAGAGGAGGGCCGGCGGGGGGACATGATTGAAACCTTTAAGTACATGAAAGGAATAAACGAGACAGATACAGAGGGTCTGTTCACAGTAAGAGAGGGGAAGGACACCAGGGGCCATGATTTGAGACTGGAGGGAGGAAGGTTCAGGAGGGAGAAGAGGAGACACTTTTTTACAGAGAGGGTGGTGGCTGGGTGGAATGCATTACCTGCAGAAGTGGTATCCAGTAGAACAGCGGACTGCTTCAAAATGGGATGGGACAGGACAGGGGGAGGGCTAATGAAGGGGAAGGGTGGAAGGGAGGGGCAGCTGCAGAATAAGGGGTGCTAGCTGCACATTCGAGCAGACTTGATTGACCTCTAGGCCTTTATCTGCTGGCAAATTTCGTATGTTCATATGTTCGTATGAGCTAGATTGTTTACTTGTAATTAATTGCCCGACACTTAAAGTGACTCAAAATGGCCCAAAGGTTTGAGCAGGCAGAACAGAATCATAAGAAAAAGTACCAAATCTGAATGCATTCATGGAACACTAACTGGAACACAAATTTGTAATCGGCTAGTCTTTAATCAGTGGAAGTGTGGGATTCTGGAGTTTAAACATAAAATGTTATCTTCTGCAGTAAGTGCCAGTGCAATGCACTACATTCTCTTAAAAATAAATGCAGACTGATGTTTGTTTCTGGAGAAGCTATTTAGCTATAATTACCTTTTAAACTGGCTTTCTTGTTCATTCTGTTGGCGAAGTAAAACACGGTAAGAGCAATCAGTACTGTGATTATGATATCACCGATTATGATTCCACTGATGGCTCCTGCATCCATCCTATAGCACTCTCCACAATCTGCAGCAAATAACATAGAATCATTGATACATAGACAGTGATGGCAGAAAAAAATCTCATAGTCCATGCAGACTGTCTAATAAGGTTTCACTCTGATCCACATCTCAGTTTCCACAGCTGTCCTCATCTTTATTTATTTATTATTTTTTTAACTCTATTCATGCTCTGCATTGCTGGTGAGGATATATCCCATGTCAACTCTGTGGCACCCTGATCCCCCACCCAGCATCCCCCCAGTCAGCCTGTATGTGGAGGACCTTGACTTACACCTCATGGTGAGGCTCCCCAAGGACAAGGGGAGAGACAGAGACCAAACTTGGTTTCCAAATGAGTCAGACCGACTATTATTTGGGAGGTGGTATCCATGGATGTTATGATGCGCTGTACAGAGGTATGTTTTGCTTTAGTTGCTCCTGGTGCTGGCAGATATGCAATGACATCAGTGCACAGTTGAGTGTGCTCCTATCCCTGACATGTAAATGTCCACCACCCCACCAATCCCTGCTGCAGCACTGGTTCCAGGCGTACCTACACGTAGTCATAGCTAGGGGTCGGGATGTTTCCGGGTGCCAGATCCCTCCCTCCCAAGAGAAGGTGAGCTGTCCACCAGCAGTTCAGCCTTCTCTCCCTGGCTGGCCCTCCAATGACCATGAGGTCACTCCCAAACCTGGGTTATCAGTGCCATGTGTAGCAGTGTTACTACTGTGCCAGTGGGCATTCTGTTCTCACATTTACTTCATCCCTTTCTCCTTACCTCTCCTCTTTGTGCCACTAAGCCACTAAATCTGTCCCACCTAGCCAAGAAACCTTTCATAGTCCCCATTAGCACCACCCTTTTAGACATTATATTCCACTGTTTCACTGCCCTGTTCGTGAAGAAGAACCTCCTAGTGTGCCTTCTAAATTTCCCTCATCTAGCCTCTACCCATGTCCTCTCATCAACCCACATCCATTTCTAGTGAACAGCTCCTAACTGTCAACTTTTTCACCCTTGGGAACTTCTGCCTCTTAATCATATTGCCATCTCCTTCTTGGTCTCTAGCATGTACACTTTCAGGACTGCCAGCTTTTCCTCATATTTCATTGTCCCTGCATCATTCTGGAGACTCCCTTCTGCACTGTCTCCATCCTGTCCTGATCTTATCTTAGGTGTGGGCTCCAGAACCGAGTATTGTACGCTTGGTGGGGCATCACCAGGGACTGGTATTGGGGCAATAATATCTACATCCTCCTGCTATTAAATCCCCTTCCTATGCAATGAAACATCCTGATTGTCTTGCTATAAGCCTTGTTGCAATAACCTGAATCTCTGAGACTATTGCTGAGGAGGACCCTTGTATTCATCTCTTCTGCTGTTGCTTTTAACTGTACCCCACCCCTCCATTACTCATGCGAACATACAAATCTGTCAGAAGAAAAAAGGCCATTTGGTCTATCGAGTCTGCTCGATTTTGCGGCTAGCACCTCTACTCTGCAGCTGCCCCTCCCATCCTACCCCCCTCCCATGACCTTCCCTTTTTGCCCTATCCCAGCCCCTCTTGAAGCATCCCACTGTTTTACAGGCTACCACCTCTGCTGGTAGTGCATTCCACTCTGCTACTACCCTTTCTGTAAAGAAATGCCTCCTTATTTCCCTCCTAAACCTTCCACTCCCAATCTCACATCATGACCCTGAGTGTCTCTCCCAAACCTCCCCTTAAATAGTCCCGATGTGCCTGTCCTGTTTATTCCTCTCATGTACTTAAAGGTCTCAGTCATATCCCCCTATCCCTCCACTCCTCCAGGGAGTGCATGTTCAACTGCCTCAGTCTAACCTCATATGGTAACTTCCCCAGACCCAGGATCATCTTTGTTGCACTGTGTTGCACCCCATCCAGCAATATAATGTCCATCTTTTGGTAAGAGCACCAAGGTACTCCATGCATGGGTTTTACTTACCAATGTGCATCAGTTTGTACCTTTTTGGATTAACCTTAACTGCTATAGTTTGGACATCTTTCCAATTTTTCTAGGTCATTCTTCAGTTCCATGACACCCTCTTCACTGTCTACCCTGATTCAGAGCTTTGAGCCATCCACAAATAGACATATCTTTTCCTGGACCACCTCTACAATGTTGATGGTGAACATGTTGAACAAGACAGGACCCAGGACTTACACCTGCAGGACTCCACTTGTTATCTCCTTAACCTCAGATTTAATTCAGTTTACTACAACCCTATGTTTCCTTCCACCTCAACCAGTTCCTTATTGAAATATATTATGGTTCATTACTATCATATAAAAATAACTGATACTCATGCCAATTTGTGTGTGCATGAAGGCTGGAAGTACTTCATGCAGTAAAATTGTGTGGCAATACAAATCATAACTTTGCATGCGAATAACCACTACTTGTTGAACCAGCATGTACTGATTTGATAAATTTGCTGATAATGAAATTTATATTGCATGTTTTACAACCCATCCTGTACAGTCTGAAAGAAGATTTGAGAGGCAGGGTGGTCCCTACTGGGCCATAATGTCGCACACTTAATAGTGTATGACATTATGGCTAAACTGGTACCATGCAATACCATGTATACTGCTGTACGTGGTATTGCACCATTCTCACTTGCCCAGGCAGAGGATAAGACCTCTGCTGGGAGTGGGTTCTGCTGAGCAGCTGCTGTGGCTCACTGGACTGAGTCACAGCAGCAGGAACTCAGGCGCTGCATCTGGGACCGTGTTTGATCCCCGGTCCCAGAATCTTTTATTTTTTTGGGACTTTGTGTGCTCCCCGAGGTAACCCCACCCTGGAGTTGAGAATCTTTATTGGGGGGGGTTTGAGGGCACAGCCCCCCATAACAGAGGGGTGGGGGCAGTGCTCCACCAAAAAAAGACTTATGCCTCATCACAGAAATTGTGCTGTATTGGCAGCATGATTTTTCCATGCGGCATAATGTCTTGCGACATTATGACTCTGTGCCAGGTGGCCTAGTTTTCAGAGTGCAGGGTTTGACAAGCAGAACACCTGAGTTCAATTATCAAAAGAGCCAATCTGTGACCTTAAGCAAGTTACATGACCTTCCAGCACAAGTTGCATGTCTGTCCTTTCATCTGTTAACCTGGTAGAAGCAGCTCTCCACTGAAAATGAGAGTTTGTTTCTGTTGGGTACTCCTGATTAAATAAATAGTAAACAAAAAAGTATTGAAAACTAGTGCTTACTTCAAGGTGCTTCCAGCTTAATGCATTCTTTGCAGCACATAAATGCAGTATTGTAGTCAAGCACTCATATTATCTGTTTTTTAATAAGAAGTTAAGAGTGCCTGTTGCTGTGTGCGACCTGGGAACTGTAGTTCCAGAGCTTTAGATACAGAACTACAGAGGGTAGATAGGCAGCGCTAGACACTAATTTCCCAACAAGATATATTGGGAGACTGTTACTACAGCCCTTACAAGGGCTAGATAAACTGTTTTAGAAGAGATTTTGTACATTTTAAAGAAGATCTCACTTTGAGGGGTTCATATGATGCTGGTTACTTCCGGGTCCAGGAATACAAAGGAAGCTGCCCCAAGTCAAATATTTCTGTTGTTCACATATTGTGAGACTGTTCTTGAAACAGTGAGACAGGTCTGGCAGCAGAAGGAATCTCTGCTATGTTTGTTTTACTTGGGTGGTGTTATAGTACTTGACTGAGTGTAACAGCTAAAGGGAGGCAGGATGAGACCTGGGAACTATAGTTCCAGAGCTTTAGATATGTAACTACAGTGGGTAGATAAGCAGTGCTAGACACTTATTGCCCACAAGACACATTAGGAGACTGTTACTACAGCCCTTCTAAGGGCTAGATAAACTGTTTTAGAAGGGATGTTGTATATTTTAAAGAAGCTCTTGCTTTGAGGGGGTCATGTGATGCTGGATACTTCTGGGTTCAGTTGTACAAAGGGAGCAGCCCCTAATGGGTGGGGTGAGCTCGAGTGGAGTGAGAGTGTGACCGCCACATGTTGAGACATGTGCAGAGACACACACAGTCATGCGTGTTGGTAGTGGAAGGAGTAAGGAGTGCCGAAGAGTCTGGTGGTGACTATAAGTAGATATATAACAGACATCATAGAAAAAGTCTTGCAATAAGAGGTCAGTACATCAGAAAAACACAGTAAATAAGGATATCTCTCTGTGACCTACTAGATAATGGACTGTAATATAGTTACACTCAAGAGGAGTTATTTAGGTATCAGATGCATACTTTGTAGAAAAATGAGTACAGAAGGTACAAATGAGGTATTGGTGTTTACATGCGAGGAATGTGTACTTACTACAGAGTTGAGAAATCAACTAATGATGTCGGAACTGAATTTACTTTCTATACAACAGCAGAAATTGATAGAAGGAACTGATGAACCTTTTAATGTTAACCCAGATAAAGGAAAAAAAAGAAGAAAAGTCAAAAGGGACAGAGAGTGGAAGTGAATGAAACTGGACCACTGAAACAAGAAAAATAAAGGAATGAAGGAGAGCTATGGGGCTTAACTTAGAACTACATAGTAATTTTGGCATTTTTTTTTCTTATTTCTAAATGCTGGAAAGTGATGGATGTACTCCTTTTTGATATCAAAAGGGCAATAAAAATAAAGTACAGAAAAAAGAACTACATAATAGCTTTGAACCCTTGTTGCTATTAGAGGAGGAAAAAAGTCCAGTGGGGACTTCAACCCAACATAACATGCTGATAGAGAAACAAGTAAAATACCATCTCTAAAAAAGGAGACAGTGGAGAGGGGGTGATTACAGAGGTAGAACTTGATAGGAATATCCCAATGAATACAGAGGCACAGGCAGACTGTGAGACAGAAATGGTAGAAAATCTAACTCTGTCAGTACCAGGGGATGAACATATGGAAACAAATAAGGAGATTATGGAATTTTCATCCCTGACAGTTGCACAAAGGGGTAAGAGCAGAAGAAAACAGTACTATTGCAAAAGCAAACATAGGACAGGATGAAAAGCAGGTGTACGTATTAGGTTATTTAATTCTCAAGTATACAGATAGATACACATCAAGGGGTAACAAGGAGAATGTTACAACCTTTTATTGTTCAGGAGCAAAACTAAGGGATGTACATGGTTTGTTGCCTAGCATAATCACTAAACAGGATGGATCAGAAACAATAATTATCCATTTTGGAGTAAACAATATAAGGGGACAAGGGCTAACGGAGCTAAAACAAGAATTTAAAAATATCTGGAGAGAGGTTCAGAAAACAAATTGCAAACTCTTCTTTTCAAAAATATTGCCAGTACCTAGAGAAAGTAGATATAATACAGATACAATAAAAGATTTAAATAATTGGCTAAGACTTTGGACATTACAAGAAAACATTGGGTGTATCACCCATTGGGAAGATTTCATAGAGCAACCGCAATATTTTTGTCGGGATGAGTTACACTTAAGTAAACAGGGAAGTAGAAAATTAGGGTTGAATATCAAACACGTGGTTGATAAATGTTTAAACTATCATTGGAGGGGGGAAGGATGATAATAAATGATAATAGAATAATTTCATCAGTTAGGAGTCTAAATAATATCTGGAAAAGAAATAAAGAAATCAATGTACTCTATTTAAATGCAAGAGTTTACACATGAGCAAAAAATCTGAATTAGAGGTACTTAATGTTGACAGAAGAAATTGGTGTATGTTTCATCACTGAAACCTGGTGGGATCAGGGTGTGACCTGGAAAAGGAGCATTGAAGGTTATGCTTCATATCATAAAGATAGGCAGGAAAAAAGAGGAGGAGGGGTAGCAATATATGTTAATAACACTATTGAAAGCTCCAAAGTTCCACTATCAAACAACAGGGAACAAACTGAATCACTGTGGATATCCATAAACATGAAGCAAGGAAATAAACTTCTATTGGGAGTTTATTATAGACCACCAAACAGCTGCAGTGAAGCTAATAGTATTATAAATAGTAACATTGAGAAAATGGCAGCAGAGGGCCATGTGATAATTACTGGTGATTTTAATCTTCCCAACATTGATTGGGCCAATCTTTCATCAAACAATGCACAGGCTAGGAAATTTATAGAAGCATTACAAATGGGTGGTCTGAACCAAATGATACAAAATCCAACAAGGGACGATACCATGTTAGACCTTATAATAACTAATAGGGAGGATTTGGTTCATCATATAAACATTAGAGACAATCTGGGCAGCAGTGATCATAATATGATATAATTTAAGAAAAAAAAAACAGTAATACTTTCCAAGGGACTGACAATAGCAAAACATTACAATAGAGCAAGTTTGGAAGGAATAAGAAAGGAACTAACAGAATGGAATTAGAAAGAACAGTCTAGATACAAAATGTAGAGGAGATGCGGAATCTGCTTAAATTAAAACTAAAACAGCTGGAGGATAAATATGTGCCCAATAAGAATATGTATAATAATAAAGAAAAAGGACCACCGTGGTGAATAAATTAAGTGATTAAAATGTCAAAAAAAAAACCCCAAAAAACAAGCATACAATAAAATGAAACAAGATGGAACAAATGAAGCAATAATCACCAACAAAAATATACAAAAACCCTAAAAAGCAAATTAGCTAAGAAAAGACTAAAAATGGAATCTAGAATTTTATTTACTAAAGACAATGATAAAAGTTTCTATGCATACATAAATAATTTGAAAAAATCCGGAAATGAAGTTGGACCACTGAACAACAATGGAATAGAAACAAGGAATCCTAAGGAGATAGCAGAGTCTTTTAACAATTTTGTTTGCTTTATCTTTGATAAAAAAAAATTATAATGGTGTGATTAGTAAAGGACAGTTAGACTATGCTTACCTTTCTTAAGAATAATGGCAGCAGAAATTGAAGACCTACTAAAACAGTTAAAACAGCATAAATCAGCTGGACCAAAAAACAATTAATACAGCATAAATCAGCTGGACCAGGTAAGCTTTACCTAAGACTATTAAAAGAGGTTAGATACTTAATTTCTAAACCCCTATCTAAATTGTATAAAACATAATTTAGAACTGGAATGGTACATATGGATTGGAAAGTAGCTACTGTTGTTCCAATATTTAAAAAGGGGAACAGGTGTGACAGGGAGCTCCTGCCACTCTTAAGGACCAACGTTTTCTTAAATCTGTTGCAACAGATCTTCTAATTTCTAGTCCATAAGGTTGGCTACCTATGGGCACCCCTTCCCTTTGTTGACTATGCTATAGTGTCCTCTTTAATTTTCCTTTTCCCTCTCAGGTCCTCATATAGGGAGGTTATTGTGGTGACCTCCAAGCATATGTAAAACAGATTGTGTTTATCATTGATGGATTTAGTATATAATAGCACTATGTCATAATATACCTTATGTTTATGAAACCTGTAAATGTTGAAAATACTATGGCAATTGGTGTTTTTGATAATGGTAAAAAGTACTAGGTGACTATTATAGAAATTAAGTTAGTTGTGCTATTTAAAATTCATGTAAATTGCTGTAACCTGAGACAATCTGAAATGTCATGGTGATTTGCATATATCTCATTATGCTTTGCATTATGGAAGTATGTATGATATATTTATTTGAAACTTGATTTTTTGTCAATGCCCTTTGGGATAACCCCTTTTTCAATGCTTCTGCATTGAGGTTCTATGTTTTTAGCTTGTTTTTTTTTCTTTTTGAGCCCCCACTACCCAAGCAAATGGGGCCCACATAGGGATGAAGGGTTTTCACTGAAAAGTGGTTAGCTCAGAGATCAGTGTCAGTAGGTGCTGGCAAAGTGCAGAGAAAGGACAATCATAGTCTGTTGCTGCAAACTGATGTGCTGAAGAAGGAATATGTTATTGCTGAAGCTTATTTCCTGTGTTTTGAATAAGCATCAAACAGAGATTGTGTGCTGAACCTGAAGTTAGGTGTCTGGTCCATCTGTTCTCTCACAACACCTCCACAGACTTGGTGTCAGCAGTGGGATAACTTGCTGGAAGCATCTGGACTGGCTGAAGAGGGACATTTTCTGGTGGATATCACCCAGATGTCCCAGGTGGACCGATGCATCAGGAGTTGCCAGAGGAGAACCTGGAGAAGAAAGTCTGTGGAGTTCTAAACAGAACCATGGCTGACAGACTGGGAGAGAAGCTGCTGCCTGGACTGGACCTGGGAGCTCGGAGGAAGGCCAAGCCTGAAGATGATGAGGAGATGCAAGAAGATGTGGAAGAATTGAGGGAACTGCCTCCTCTTGAAGATGCTTCACCTGAGGACGTAGGAGATTTGTTGAAATGGCTCGGCATTAAACAGGTGCAGATGGAAAGAGACACTGAGCGGAGAAGTCAAGATGCCAAATTGGTGGATACCATGAGGGTCTTGCATGCCATCAGTGCAGGGCAAACAGAAAGAACAAGTAGCCCAAAATACATTAAACTGTTTAAACTTTCTGACAGGGATGACATTGAGGCCTACCTCACAATGTTTGAGAGGATCACTCGAACATGCACATGACCAAGGGAACAGTGGGTTGTTCGACTGGCACCTCACCTGACAGGCAGTGCCCAGTTGGTTTGTAGCCACATGGACTCCCGAGATGCAGAAGACTATGACCATATGAAGCAGGAGATCCTCAGGTGCTATGACATAAACACTGAAACCTATCACCAGAGGTTTAGATTTCTTAAAATGCAGTCACTGGACACCCCCCCCCCGAGAGACTTATGCCTCTCTCAAGGAGCTCTGCTACAAATGGTTACAATCAGAGAATAAGAACATAAACAAGTTCTTAAATAGATTTGAAAAGATAGTTGCAAAAGCCCGTGAAACGCAGATGAAGGAAGAAGACTATGATGTTGAAAAGGTGATTGGAAGAGGTGCTTTTGGAGAAGTTCAGCTGGATGGTTGAATTCCTTGGGTCTAGATTTGGAATTCCCTCCACTATGAAAAAAATAAAACAAGCTAAAAACCAAGAACCTCAATGCAGAAGCACTGAAAAAAGGGGTTATCACAAAGGGCATTGGCAACAAATCAAGTTTCAAAGAAATACAACATCATACATACTTCCGTAATGCAAAGCATAATGGGATATATGCAAATCACCATGACAATTCAGATTGTCACAGGTCACAGCAATTTACATGAATTTTAAATAGCACAACTAACTTAATTTCTATAATAATCACCTAGTACTTTTTACGAAGGATGTAAGTTTGTCATGGATGAGGTTTTAATAACTTATTGGTTGTACATGAAATCATTAGTAAACATTAATAAAATTTGTGGCACTGTCATCATTGCTACGTTTTGATGACAATAGTGAAAGTCATGGAAGTCCTGAATAAAGATCAAACGTCATGGAATCCATGATGTGTATGACTGCCATGACAAATTTACATCCTTACTTTTTACTATTGTCAAAAAACACCTAGTGCCATGGTGTTTTCAACATTTACAGGTTTCATAAACATAAGGTATATTATGACAAAGGCCACTGATTTATGGTGATTAAAACAATGAAATTCCATTTTCAAGACTTCAACTTTCGGAATTACACCGGTGATTGTTACTCTAATTTCTGGATTTTACAGGGATTCTACTGTCATTCTTTTAGCATGTGTATAAATAATCTGAATAAAAGAAGGCTTAATATACAGAGCAAATAAATAAAGCAAATTGAAAATTGTACAGGAAGCAATTATAAGAAAAAAACAAGTTTTGTAGATTTACTTATCTGGTATAAAATGCCAGAGTCCATGAAATCTTTGTTTTTATCGGTGTTCAGGCAGTCCAAATTCTGGAATTTTACCTGGTTTTCTGATAAAAAACGAAAAACAGTGGCCTTGATTATGACATAGTGCTATCACATACTAAATCCAACAATGATAAACACAACCAGTTTTACATATGCTTGGAGGTCACCACAATAACTTCCTTGTATGAGGACCTGAGAGGGAAATGGAAAATTAAAGAGGACACTATAGCATAGTCAAGAAACAGAAGGGGATTCCCATAGGAGGCCAATCTTATGAACTAGAAATTGTAAAGGATAGAATAGACTAAGAAATAGAAGAACTGTTGCAACAGATTTAAGAAAGTCAGTCCTCAGGAGTGGCAGGGGATCCTTGTCACATATCCCCCACCTTAAGAGGGAAGCAGTTATTGCAGACTGCTTACCACCTTCCTGTCCGAGGAAGGAATGGAGCTTCCGCCATCCATCTTCAGAAGTTCTGTCTCAGGGTCCCTATTAACGATAAACCTTCTATCACAAACATAGTGGATATCATCATTCTTTACCCTGAGGCATTAACACATTTCTCAGTCGAGACTAACAGTACCTTCCCATCTCCTTTTAGGGAAAGTCTGTCATATTTTACTGACAATTCCTGCATCATATCTAGATATGAAATCAGCATTTATGGTGTCCCACAGGGCAAGGACAAAATGTGTAAATGCTGATTTCATGTCTAGATATGGTGCAGGAATTGATGTCAGTAAAATATGACAGACTTTCCCTAAAAGGAGATGGGAAGGTACCATTCGTCTCAGTTGAGAAATGTGTTAATGCCTCGGGGTAAAGAATGATGATATCCACCATGTTTGTGATAGAAGGTTTATCGTTAATAAGGACCCTGAGACAGACCTTCTGAAGATGAATGGCAAAAGCTCCCTCCCTTCCTGGGACAGGAAGGTGGTAAGCAGTCTGCAAAAACAGCTTCCCTCTTAAGGTGGGGATATGTGACAGGGAGCTCCTGCCACTCTTGAGGACCGACCTTTTCTTAAATCTGTTGCAAGAGTTCTTCTATTTCTTAGTCTATTCTATCCTTTACAAATTCTAGTTCATAAGGTTAGCCACCTATGGGCACCCCCCCCCCGTCCCTTTCTTGACTATGCTATAGTGTCCTCTTTAATTTTCCCTTTCCTCCTCAGGTCCTCATACAGGAGGTTATTGTGGTAAACCCAAGCATATGTAAAACAGGTTGTGTTTATCATAGTTGGATTTAGTATGTATTAGCACTATGTGATAATACACCTTACGTTTATGAAACCTATAAATGCTGAAACTACAATGGCACTAGGTGTTTTTGATAATGGTAAAAAGTACTAGGTGACTATTATAGAAATTAAGTTAGTTGTGCTATTTAAAATGCATGTAAATTGCTGTAACCTGAGACAATCTGAAATGTCATGGTGATTTGCATATATCCCATTATGCTTTGCATTATGGAAGTATGTATGATGTTGTATTTCTTTGAAACTTGATTTGTTTCCAATGCCTTTTGTGGTAACCCCTTTTTCAGTGCTTCTGCATCCAGGTTCCTTATTTTTAGCTTGTTTATTTTTCTTTTTGAGCCCCCACTACCCAAGCAAACAGGACCCACATAGGGATAAAGGGTTTTCACTGAAAAGTGGTTAGATCAGAGATCAGTGTCAGTAGGTGCTGGCTAAGTACAAAGAAAGGACATTCATATTCTGTTGCTGCAAACTGATGTACTGAAGAAGGAATATGCCATTGCTGAAGCTTATTTCCTGTGTTTTGAATAAACATCACACAGAGATTATGTGTTGAACCTGAAGCTCAGTGTCTGGTCCATTTGTTATCCCACAACCTCTCCACTACAGGTCTAAACCATCAAATTATAGACTGGTGAGTTTAACGTCAATTTTGGGGAAGATAGCGGAAACATTTCTCAAAAGTTAACTAGAAGAAAACTTATATAATATTGGTTATGAGGATGGAACATAATATGGATTCAAATGGAATAGGGCATGTATTATGAATCAATAATGTTTCTACAAACATATTATGAAAAAATTTGATGAAAATATTCCAGTGGACGTGTTTTTCCTGGACTTCCAAAAGGCTTTTGACAAGGTCCTCTACAACACTCTTATAAAAAAAAAAAAAAAATGAAACAGATTGGAATATATACAAGGATTATATGGTGGACACACAGCTGGTTGATAATCAAACACAAAGGGTCAGGATTAAGGGTATTTATTCTGATATAGGGGTTGCTACCAGTGGAGTGCCACTGGGATCGGTGTTGGGGCTGGCATTGTTTAATGTCTTTGTAAGTGATCTTCATAATGGTATTACTAATTCTATGGTTAAATTTGCAGATGATATCAAGCAAAAATATAAAAAAAAATTAACAAATGATCTATTAAAGATAGAGAACTGGTCAAGAACAACTAGCATGCCTTTTAGTGTGGAGAAATGTAGGGTGATCCATATGGGTAAAGCAAACATTAATCAAATATATTCTCTAAATTATATTAAATTAGATTGGGCTGAAATGGAAAGGGGTTGTAGAATAATGATTGATAAAGAATTACATTTTAGAGTACATAGAATGAGAGTCATTCAAAAAACCAATGATATATTATGTAATATAAAAAGGAGCTTTCTAAACAGGAGTAAGGAATGTTTACTTTATATAGAACGTATGTAAGGCCACATATGGATTTTGGATCATCGCTGAGAAGCCCATATTGTAAGAAAGAAAAAAAAGAGAGGCTAGAGAGGGTGCAGAGAAGAATATCAAAAATGAAACCTGCACTTAAAAACAGTGAATATCAAAATAGGCTTCATCAACTGAAATTCTTTTCTCTGGAACAGAGAAGAGTTAGAGGGGACCTCTTAACTCTATTTAAAATCATGAGGGATAAGGAATTGTGCAAAGAAATGGGCATTATTATACCAAAAAAACCTGAAAGACTAAGGAGGCATTGGTTACGGAATAAAATTAGAAACAGCACATAAAAACATGCTGCATCATTCATTCATACAATGGGCAGGATATGGAATAGTTTACCAAAAGAGAGATAGTATCATCTGAGAATTTAACTAGTTTTAAGAAAAAAATAGATGAATGGATATTAAACAAGGGATTGTTGTGGTCCCATTGAGATGGGGCAATGGGTTTATATGGGCAATTATGCCTCCTTCCATTCCTATCACCCAGTATAAGAACTCTATGGGCTCACTTCTGCTCTTGAAACATCATGCACTTTTGCGTCACTCGGTTTTGTCAGGAAGGCTGTCATCCTTACGAAGAAGAATGAGACATATGGATGTATTGTTTTGAGTAGGAATGACCCTATGAAGTTGCTGCACAAAGCAGGAGCCACTGGTAACCTCTCACTTTCACTGAAAAAAACATCATGATAGAGTTTGATTTCAATATGTACAGTAGGTTTTAAAAAGAATGCCTTAAGCTGGAAACAACATAAAGTAAACTGTACTACATGAGAAAAATGAAGGGTACTCTCAGTTTATTTTCCCCTATGCTTTACTAATTGCCTGGATTGTAGCACCTCCAAGGAACTTTTAATTTTTTTTTTACCTTATTTCTTCACCTGGTGGTCTGGGGTTTCTCTCAGGCTGGGTTGCTTGGCATTCCCCTTAACCGCTCACCTGAACCACATCCCCCAACCAAGACATCAGAATCAAGATCCCCTCCTCTTCTGACAGGCTCATATAGGAGGAGGGAGAGGATCCCTAGGAGTAGGATCAAGATCATGGCTGACGTTGAGCATGTTGGGGTCAGCCCCCAGAGATCAGCCATCGCCTCATCCGGCTATCAGGGGTGTTTCCTTGTTTAACCCCTTGGAGTGTGGCATTCAATGATGCCTGTGCATGGATGCCCTGCTGGCATCTGCTACACTCCTCCTCTTGCATCGGCTGGTGCACCTGCAGTATCCCTGATCTCCATCGGTGGTTGCCAGGACACCAAGCTACCCTGGAGCCCTCCACAGGGAGAGGAGAGTGGTCATCTGGATGCTCGATCCTCTCCCTCCCCTTCTGACCCCTGGCAACTTGAGTCAGTCACTGAACCCGGGTCGCCGGCGTGGTGCGTCCTCCAAGGAACTTTTAATGTTGATCCTGAGAGAGTAGCAGAATATTGTTTTTCTTGAAATGTCTGCTTATTTCCTAGCAGTGTTTGGGAGCTTCCTGTGTTCAAGAAGCATATTAATGCATTTGAATTCTCAATGAAGGTCGGGGCCCTCATAGACAATCGCAATTTGATAATGCAAAGTGGGTACTGCTCATACCTGCTCCCCTCTGTGCTACAGTATATACATGGGGCTACAAACCTTTTCGTGCACTGGGCAAAAGGAAAGGGGCAGTGGCTGGAATGTAAATGAAATGCTATGCTAATGCTTCCTGGTCTCTGAACAGAGGGACACAAGCCACAATACTTCCAACAATTGTGGAACTATGAAAAGCAGTTACACAAGAGGGATACAGACATGCAACTACTGCCTGAGAAAACAACATGTGGCCAATATTTGTGAAAGGCAAAGTATAACTAAGCCACATGTTGGGAACCAGGACTGGGGGGTTCCAAAAGAAACCGGGAATTACTAACATTATTTTAGTGGTCAGGTGGCCACATGACCACGTGGGATGTCCTGCTTAGAAAAAAAAAACTGAAAAAAACTACTCTGCCCACAAGCAGGCCATAAGGCATAGGGTTGAGAGGGTGTGAGGCAACTAAGATGGCAGTGCCTCTTGCCATGCCCTCTGGTGCCATGATGCCATGCTCATACTGTAACTCTGTACTTGTCACCATATTAATGCTCTCCCTCTTTGCAACCATGAACATCTGGCAACCATAATGGCCTGCCCTCTTTCCATACCCTGGATGGGACAACCCTTGAGGACACCTCCTCATTCAAATACCTTGGTTGGACCAACACCTCAACTTCTCTGGACACACTGACACCATCTTGAAAAAATTGCACTCCAAGCTTGGTGCCTTGTTCAGGTACTACAGTTGCATACCTCCTATGGCTAGGCATGAACTTATTCAAATGATACTCCTCATTTTTTACTACTGTGATGTAGTCTATGGTGCTGGCTCCCAATTTCTCCCTGACCAGACTGGACACTCTCTTTAACTCCTTCTGTCATTTTGCCCTTGATGCTCCCTCTTGTACTCATCACTGTGATCTCTATCATGCTCTATCCTTTCCCCCACTGGTTAATAGTTGCCTCTCTCACAGTGCCAAACTGACCTTTAAACATTGACTTAGTGAACTCCCTGCTTACTTCACCTCATCCCTCTCTACCCCTCCCCTACCCCCATTCCCTCAGATCTCATAACATGTGCACTTTGGTGCTCCCTCGTCACTCTATCCTCATCACCAGTCTTGATTTTCCCACCGCTTCCCTAAAATCTGGTACACCCTCCCCCACTTAAATACGTCACTCGTCCTCCTCAAACTTTCTCAGTACTGCCCTACACAACAGTTGGTCCTCTAGCTGTTCCTGTTATAATCCTCCTTAACTTCCTTCTATAACCTTGTTCCTGTTTAATCCCCACCATATCTTCAGCCACTCCACTACTGTTGTTACCCTGTCCCCATCACACCCCAATATACTACCCCACCTCCTAAGAACACCTTCTTCCTCATACCTACTATCTCTCCCCCTCACGTCCTCTCTCTCCACTAACTTGTCAGCTCCTAGTCCCATTGCAGAGTTCTCATCATTCTAAAGGGTAATAGGTTTTGGCTGCTTCACCCCCACACTCCTCCTCCACCATCTTAATACATCACAATATAGTCCTTATTTTCCTCCTTGCCCACCTTCCTCCCTTCCCTCGCACTTAACTGATTGCTTCTGAGTCTATTAGCACTTGGAACCATATTTCACTGTGATGTACTGCTGCATTATTGTTCTGTCTGTTCTTCTTGTCTTCCAGTTCTGTTTATTCTTAGCCACTGTATTTTATTTTAATAACTGTAATGTCTGTTATCCATGCTCCCTTGTTTCCCACCCCTTGCACTTCAAATGTATAACTAAGCTGTCCACCTGCTTACTTTCTGTATACCTAATGTAACTGTTGTTTCCTGCAAAACTGTATAAATCTCTGTTTTCCATCCTCATTGTACCCCCTCCCCCCAGGTCACACCGAGAAACGAGTAATTTGTTGTTCAGTGTACCTTCATGGTGAAACATTTCAATAAATACATAAAAAAAGTTGCACTGCAACATATGACAGGGGAGACTCCTCCCCTGGTAGCTAAGTTAGGGCTTTGTGTTTGGTAATTTCCCCAGTTGACAGAGTGGGGAGCCTCAATTTATTCATAAAGTCTGCCACCCTTGGTGCAGCTGTGCATCGGACACTGATTTTCTGATATGTTAATTTACTACACCCTCCAATGGAACTGGATTTGTAGGTATTAACATCAGATGCCAGAGGAAATATTATTCTTCATTATCATAATAATTTTGTACAGTATAATAAATTAAGGGGCATTTAATGCTTTACTTACCTCTTTGTCCATCAGTGAGACCTAAAAATGGAGAAAGACAGACAGAATTAGTGTAATAGCAAGCACAACATTTCTTTCTTTTTAACCTATTCCAAGAACAAAATACTGAAACAAAATAGAAACCTCAATTAGGAAGTTTCCTGGAGGAAGTGGTATTATTAGAGTTATTCGTATGGGGCAAGTGTAAGATCAAAGGGGATATTGTGAGACTGATAAGTGAGGAAGGGTAGAAGAAGGAAGAAAAAGGGGAAGCAGAAACATTGAATACATATTTTTGTTTCATAATAACTAGGGAGAAGGATGGGTCACTGCAAGAATATGGGGTTAAGACAGGAAGAGAGGAGAGCAGGGGCTCAAGTGACATGGTCAAAATAATGTTGAAAAGAGTGTAGTGAAAGCTTACAACATTCAGCATAAATAAACCTGGGGAACCTGATGGGTTACCACTGAAGATGCCAAAGGAAGTAGCAGAAGTGATAGCAGGGCCACTTGCAGACATATCCAACCTCTTGCTGGCCATGGGGGTGGTCCCTTGGGACTGGAGGAGAGCAGACATTGTGCTCCTAGACAAATGTGGAAGGGAGGATGAGCCAGGGAAATATATACCACTCAGCTTGTTGTCTATAGTGGGAAACATTATGAGTCCTACTATAAGAGGTATTAGTGGACTTCCTGGAGGGAAATGGGCTATCGAACCCCAGACCACATGAGTTTATAAAGGGAAGGTCTTGCCCCATGAATCAGGTAAACATCTTCAACTGGGTGACCAGGGCAGCAGATAGGGGACAGGCAGGTGATGTGGTATGCCTGAATCTCAGCAACGCTTTCGACTCAGTCAACCAGAGTATGCTAGTCAAGAAGCAAAGGGACTTTGGGGTAAACTTGGAAACATGGGTGGAGAACTGGCTGAGGGGAAGAACACAAAATGTACTAGTTAATGGGGAGTTTTCAGATGTAGGAGAAGTAACAACTGGAGTACCTCAGGAGTCTGTGCTGGGCTTGGGCCTTTTAAATATATTAATTTGTGACACTGGGGAAGGTACCTGGGGTAAGACCTGCCTCCTTGCAGATGACACAAAGATCTTTACAAAAGTGGACATGGAGGAAGGGATAAGGGAACACAGTGGTGATCTGGGAAGCTGGGAGAGCTGGTCAAAGATCTGGCAGCTGAGCTTCAATCCAAAAAATTTAAAGTGATGCACAGTGAGAAGAGGAACCCAAAGTGCAATAAGGAATGGAGAGAGCAGTGTTGGAAAGCACTACTAAGGAAAAGGACAAAGGGATCATGATATCAGAGAGACAAAAAATAACAGCACATTGTAGTAGAGCTGTGGACAAGGTAAACAGAATGCTGGATTGTGTAGTGAGGGGATAACCAGTAGAAGCCAGGAGTGATCTTCCAGTTGTTCAGGTCACTAGTGTGATCTCACCTGGAATTCTGTGCATGGTACTGGAGACTCCACCTGAAGAGAGACTGCGAGAAGAGGTAAGCAGTAGAGAACAGGGCAACCAAGATTGTCCATGGACTAGGGAGCAAAGCATGTGAGGAGAGGCTACAGAACTTGACCTTGTGCATCTTTGAGAAAAGGATGAAGGGTCAACTTGACTGAGACACACAAGTACCTACATGGGATAAATAGGATGATCAACATGGAATGTTTCTTCTTGAGTTCAACTACAGGGACACAAGGGAACTCACTTTATCAGGGAGAGAGACTCAAAAGGACCATCTATAAGCAATTTTTCACAGAAAAAGTGGTGGATAAGTGGAACAAGTTACCAGAGAAAGTGGTACAGGTCCAGTCTTTCAAGAGCTTCAAGTAGTGATGGGACAGGCATTTGGGGTTGGTTAGAAAAGCAGAGACAGAAAGCAAGAGGAGGGATGGCCACTAGGGACAGTGCAGAACTGATTCTCTGATAGTCCTTTTCTTGCCGTCACTCTCTCTGTATCTATGTATCTAGATATAGCAAAACCTGTAAACAGCTTACTCTTATTCCATTTCGGTTGGTTTGTACATCCATCCCTACCACCGGAACAGGGCTGCAAATAAGCAGTATTGCCTAGCCCTGCTTTTCCGTTCAATAACAACGACAAAACATGCATAAAACAAAATTATTGAACTGCTAGTGTACTGCCTGAAATTAACATTATCTTTTAAAAGTTGTCAACTTTTACCTGTTAAAAATGAGGTGCTTTTTATTTTAGAAGGTTTTGTAAGTCACTGTACTAGGTGTGATATGTGGAACATCACTCTGCCTGGAGGCTGACATATGTCGTGGTTCTAGTACTCTTCAGACCTCATCAGCATTGTTATCTTACTGGCTGTAACATCACAACTGCTCCAGAAGAACCACTCAGCAGCTGCCAAATTGTCTACTAGTTATAGAAACACAGGAACACAGAATTTGATGGTAAATAAGGACTGCTTGGCCCACCCAGTCCGCCCATATATCCCTACCTGTAATATTACTGCAGATCATAATTGATCTACAGCTCTTTCTCCCTTCCCCCTTCCTTTCCACTGTGATTCCCTTGTGCCTGTCTCATCTATTCTTGAATCCCACCAGTGTTTTCACCATCTCCATTGGAAGCCTGTTCCAGGCATTCACCATTCTTTTTGTAAAGAAGTATTTACTTACACTTCTCCCGAACCTAACCACCAGCTTCATTATCATGTCCCCTTGTTCTTGAGCACTTTGTCCTCTGAAAAAATCTTCTCTCCTGTACCTTATTTACCCCCCGTGAGGTATTTAAAGGTCTGTATCATATCCCCTCTTTCCTTTCTCTCTTCCAGTGTGTACATATTGAGATTCTTTAGTCTCTCCTCGCAGGGCTTTTAATGCAGACCCTGTACTATTTTAGCTGCATTCCTCTGAACCACCTCCGCTCTGTCTATGTCCTTCCAGAGATGTAGGGCTCGAGTCTCAAAGCCCCTGGCATGGCGCAATGGACTTACACCACAAAGAATGGCATAAATTGCCCCTTGCGCCAAAAGATGCATCAGGAACAATTCTCAATGGCAGCCTGCATCAACCACAGGCTGCCTGCCCCAAATGGGACTTGCGCCACCCATGTACCACAAAATGGGCTGCAGCATAGTACTAAGGAGCTTGTGGCAGACACAGGCTACCATAACACATAATGTAGGATTCTCAAAACCCTCTTTGAGGGAAAAATTCTAACTATCCTTAGACCAACCATGACTGGTCTACAGGTACTTAGAAATGTCCTCTGGGAGAGTTGAGAGGGCTGCGCCAATGTGTTATGCTTCCTGCCTGGATGTTGCAGAGACATATATACACATAACTTCCCCCTTTTCTGGTGGTCTAGTGGCCCCCCCATCCCGATCCTTGATGTCTCCTATGCTTTAATATAAATAAATTAAACCTTCCCTAGTGGTCTAGTGGCCCACCCCCCATCCTGATTCCTGATGTTGCCCATGTTTTAATTTTTATAAATTGACCCTTCCCTGGGGATCTAGTGGCCCCTCCACCCGTATCCCCAATCTTTTTTCCCCAATTGTGTAACCAGGTGAGACACACTAAGCTGAAGGCTTCTTTATAGGTGCAGCCTGGGAGCACAAGGAAGTTAAGTGACTTGCTCAGGGTTACACAGTATGCAAGTGGGGCTGTGGGATTCAAACCCAGGTCTCCAGATTTGCAGCTCAGAGCCTTAAACCACTGTGCTATACTGCCTCTCAATGTCACCTGTGTTTTAATATACATAATTTCCCCCCTTCCCTGGTGGTCTAATGACCCCTCCACCCTGTCAGATAGTGCCCATCACCTTGCTCTCCCCCATTCTACACCCAGAGACAGCAACCAGCACAGCCCTACTCTGACTACCACGGCTGGCTGCTGACTGACCTGTCAGTGAGTGCATACTGTATAATACAGTCAAGGCCCCTGGAATTCTGTGGTTCTGTGGTTGCGGAATTTGCCGCAGAATTTGCATCATGCCGCAGAATATATATTGTGCCACAGAATTCATTGTTTTTGGTGAATTTTCATATAAATATATTGTTTTTTTCATAGTGTCAGGCTTTCTTTCCCACCTCGTTTATCTTGAAGCCCCTCCTCTATGCTCAGCATATGATGTCATCGATGACATCACATCATATTTAGCCAATGACAGGACTGCATTCTGCCAGAGAAATGAATAAACCATGCTGCAGAAATCAGAAAATGATGCCGCAGAAGTCAAGGAGCCCTGCCGCAGAAATCGGAAAATTCTGCCACAGAACACCAGGGGCCCAGAATACAGTACATGCTCATTGATTGACAGCTGTGAAGCAACTGTCAATCAATGAGCATGTACTGTATTATACAGTACACGCTCACTGATAGGTCAGTCGGCAGCCATCCATGATGGTGAGAAGAGGGCTGTATTGGTTGCTGGCTCCAGGTTTAGGATGGGGAGGAGCAGGGTGGTGGGCACTACCGGCTGGAATGGGGGGGTGGGGGTCCACTAGATCACCAGGGAAGGGGGAAATTATGTATATTAAAACACGGGCAACATTGGGAATTTGGGGTAGTGTGGCCATTAGACCATCAAGTAGAGGGAATTTATGTATATTAAAACATGGGTGACAGCAGAGATTGGGGCAGGGGGGTGGGCCATTAGACCACCAGGGAAGGGGGAATTTATGTGTGTTAAAACACAGGCGACATCAGGGATCAGGGCAGAGGATCCACTAGACCCCCAGAGAAGGGGTTTTATTTATTTGATCCGGGGATCGGGATGGGGAGACCGCTTGCCTTTGCTGCAGGAGCTTGCAGCAAACCCCTCCCATGCAACATGTGTTTGTCACATGGGAGAGGTTGCCAAAAGTGTGGGGACTTATTCGCCAGGATCCCCTTCTATACCAGGATCTGGTGCAGGGTCCCTGGCACACCAGGCTTTGGCACAATCTGCTGTTTGCCACAGCTTGCACTGATCTAAGCCCTCTTTGAGAATCAAGCCCGTGGTCTCCAGAACTGGACACAGTGCTCTAGTTGGAGTCTTACCAGCAATTTATACAGCTATGACACAATTAGTGAGATTACAATGTTGATGAGGTATGAAATGTTAGAGAACTGCTGTAGATATGTCAGCTGCCAGGTAAAATTGCTTTTCACATCAATCCTAATACTGTCAGATAGGAAACTTTGTGAGGAGCTAAACAAAATGAAAAATACTTCAGAAATAAAAATCTACTTTTAAACAATACTAATGTTTCCTGTCTGCTGTTATGATACTACTAGTTCCTTAAGAATAATATACAATATACATGTTTGTTACAGCCATTAATTAAGGGTGCTTTGCAGGTACAGTGGGTTTTTGTTGAAGAGATGTGTTGTTCCTTGTTGAATCATACATTAGTTTCTATCCTCAGCGTTTAATTTTTTATTATACAATGTGCATACCAAAAAAGATGAAATCCTGAATTCTGATTGGCTGGCTGACACCTTTCCAGTGTTGTAAATCCTCCAGTATACCAACTGAAAAAGGTACCAGCTGCCAGTCAGCTGCATCATGAAACTCCCATGAAAAATCACTCTGATCATGTGAAACCTAGGACTGGCAAACTGCGAAGTTAAGTCCCCGATAAACCATGTGGGAGATTCAAACACTGAATACTGTTCTGAAGTAACACACCTTTACAAAATACACGCTAATTCAGTCCCGAAGCCCACTCTAAGTAGCGCAAAATGTTTGTTCTTAGTAAACTACATGTCAATGTGCCAAAATGTAATGTACCTTACAAAAGGAATTTCAGTCCACAGTGAGAAAGCGGCTTTCTCTCCTCTCACTCCCGGCTTAAGACAACTGCTCACCAGCCCTTCCGTTTTTCTCTGCCAGTATCCATAACGTACTTCTACTGCAGTGAGGAAGCCATGATCCCCATCTTCCTCTGTGTGGCAAAAGACACTGGATCCTGGTTTCTAAAACAACCACTTGCACTCGCTCTTGAAGCTGCAAACATGGTTCCCCCCCCCTTCCCCGTCTGTCCGGTTCCAGTAGACTAAACATCAGAAGCAACATTCAGACACTGGGGTTTCCTACCTACTGAAAGGTGGACACATGGTACCGCTAGCTCTCAGCCGCTCTTGCCAGCAACTGTCTTTAAAATGTGGCAATACAGAAAGAAAGGGAAAGCCAAAAAAAAGAAACGCTACTCTCTGTGTCAGTGCAGCTCACAACCTCGGCAACACTTACTGTGTGTCTGTGTTTCCCACAGCCTGCAACTTATGAGGACTTTTTTTTGCTGCACAATAATAAATGTAATAAAAAAATTATAATTTAAAATGAAAAAAAAATGTTTTTTAATTTTTTCTCACAGAAATAGAGGGGGCCATTGTATAATCACAATATGCCACTCCAGGATGTAGGTATATGGTGGGATTTACCCACTTGTGGTGTGGATGTGGTCACTCAGCTGTATCTTATGACCAAACCACACCAGGCCTGGTAAATCCCACCATATACCCACACTCTGTCATGGTATATTGCTTAATTGGCCCACCACCTCACAATCTATTGTAGAGATACAGCGTAATTTTATTTCACCGGCAAAATTCCAGCAAAATAGGGAATTTTGCACTGTAAAATATTTCACAAAATTCACGCATTTCACCTGAATTTCACTGGTGCTAAATGCGGAATTTCGCGTATGAAAAAATGTAAAAAAGTGTTTTACACCCTCCCATACACCCAACATGAAAATCTTTATTCTCCCATTAAGACCCCATATCCCTGGTGTCTAGTAGTCCCACCCCCCCTGGCCGATTGAATTAGTATGCCTGGCCTTCTGTGGTTTGGTCAGAGAAAAAATGCCCCTGGAGGGTACTGTAGCATTGTGTTCCTGCAATAAAGGCTGCTGTACATTTTTCAGGTCAAGAGGAGGCACGGCAATGGCAGTAGTGGACGATCTGTGCTGGGGGTCCATTCCAAGGGTGGTGGCCAGTGTTGGGGTCCGGAAAGTCTAATCAGTCATCAGGTCCAGGGGGGCATGCAGAGATGCCGGATTCAGTGTCATGAGAAGCCCCAAAAATTGAATCCAGTGGATCACTTTCTCTTTTCCCGGAAGTCACAAGGGCTGAAGGCTGTGTTGGGGTCTGAGAAGCCCCGCCATGCTTTGTGTCATGGAGGCTGGCATTATGTTTCTCATTGATACCTAGAGGGACCCCACAAAGTAAGTCTAGATGGTCACCCAGTACTTTGTAGGAGAAAGCGGACGTAGCAGGCAGGGCTAGAGAAGCAGTCTCCGGCACGGGTCCTGTGTCAGCAGGGAACGGCTGAGAAGCAAACAGGGGAACACAGTGCATGTCATTCCCTGCCATATCTGGGGTCATTCTTCATTTGGCCAGTGATTGGCCAGGGGGTGGGGCCACTAGACAACAGGGATTCAGGAAATGTATTTTTATTTGAAATTATTGATGGGGAATGGGGCTGAATCTTGGTGGGAGGGGTCTTCATATTGTGGGCCAGCATTTGGCCATCGGGATGGGACCACTAGACACCAGAGATATGGGGTCTTAATGGGGGGATGAAGATTTTCATGTTGGGTGGATGGAAGGGGGAAAAACACTTTTCTTTTTTAAAATATTATCATCCCCCCTGGCTCTCAAATACAGAATTTCACCTGTGGGTGGAGAAATTAGCATTTCACTAGGGGGAATTTTGCACCAGCGAAATATTTCATGAAATGCAGGGATTATGCAAAATATTTCGCTGGGTGAAATTTTTTTTTTATTTTGCACACCTCTAATCTAGTGCCAGCTTGGCAGGTTGCACAGACTATAAAAATGTTTTGAAGTTAGAACGAGACAAGAGGGCAGGATTAATGAGACATGAAAGTTTAAAGTATATTCTGTCAGTGTGATGGAATGTTTTCAGTTGCAAACTAGGGTACAATTTTTGAGACCCCATAGAGACAATGCATCTGTCACAGACCATGCATCTGCACCAATGCCAGTGCTCCTTTTGCACAAGCCTGGCGGTCACCTGGAACCATGAGTCAAGTCACCATTCCCCTTAGATCAAGTCATGGTTGGCTGCTCAAACTTGAGATAGTGTGTGGTTTTGTTGAGCACTCTCCCGTATCACTTCCGAGAATACAAAAGTGTTATGTAGCTGCACCATTCCATTGATGGGTGGGGAGGTGGCAGTGTTGCAGCCTTCACAACAGACACAAATGCTGCTCCATAGTTATCAGGCAGGTGGTGTGTGAATTCCAAGACTTCCCAACCTGGAGTCATGTACCTAAGCTCTGGGACAACTCCGGCACCCAGCCAGCCTTGCCATGGGGTATTTTTAAATTAAAATATTTAGAATTTTAATGCAACCTCATGCAGCACATCTGTAGTAATCTCAACTAAATTGTAATCCCTAAACACATTACTCACATATTTTCCCCTGATTCATCCCATGTCTTCCTTACTTTCACAGGATTTGACAGATTTATTAGCTTTGAAATGTTTAGTGCAGTGGAATGTATTCACTGCACTTTTTTATACTCTGTTAATTGAATTCACAAACAGTTTAATAACACTCACTAAAATGTTAACAGTCACAGTCAACAGATGGGTGGAGCCGGCAGCCAAAGGGATTGGACGCTCTTTAGAGAGCTCTCTGCAGCATCTGGGCAAACTACATTAAATGTTTGTTTCTAAAACCTGTTTCTTGAGTCTTAATCAGAATCTTTAAGTGGATAGGAGTATTTTGCTATAAAGATGCATACCTAGCAAAATGGGAAGCCCAACAAAAATGATTCCCCCAGAGAGAAGGAAGACCAGGACACGCAAATCGTTTGAACTGACAGGAGCAGCTGGCCAGCCATGTGTAAGAGGGGAGTAGAGAGCCATCGAATGGCTCATTAGCTCAACTGATCAAAGACTTAGTTAAAAATGTTGACCCCACTTCTGCCAGACATGCAGGCATGGACACCAAAATAGAAAAATAAAAACAACTACAACTGCAAATGTTGCCAGTGAGATGGCAAACAGTACTGCCACAGTTGTGACTGGAGTGCTGGCAGAAAACAAGTTGCTCCATTTATGAATGCACACTTGGCGAATAATGTCAGAATGGAGCAGTTAGGATAGGCTGAAAAGCACCTGATGGTCCCAAAATGGCTGCTTCCATGAGCTGAGTAAGCTATACAATTGCATGAAGGCTGAAACCTGCCTAGCACTCAATGTCAGACTAGCAAGGTATAGAATGATTTTCATACCAGTTCATATATAAAAATCAATAGTTATGTTAAATGACTTTGTCATTAACTTTTTTCTAGGTTACTAGGCTAATGTTATTCATGGTTCACTGTTGGACTTTTCCAGATTTCATTTTTTTTTTAATTTATGAAGCAGCTTGAGTCATAGACTTATCAAATGCACTGTTTCATATTTCTAACAACAAATGGACTCCATTGACCATGGGGGGGAGGGGGCATCTTTTATGAGTGCCTTCATGTTTTTTTGTGTGAATTACTGAAGTTGAGGGATGCATGGACCATAATGCTGTACATTGCAGTGTTTATACTGTGCTTTGCACAAGTTCTGAATTTTCAGATATTATATATTGGTTTTTTTTTTCCATGTTAAATGCTGCCAGGTGTACTAAGTTGCAATCCCTGTCTAAAATGATTGTAAAAGTGCCTCAAAATGTGCAATAAAGGAAGCAGAGTATGAATATAAAGAATAATGGATGGGCAACTATGCACAGCTATTGTGTTCTGCCACGGAAGGGTACTAATTCCCTCTGATTTCAAGAGCCTCAATAGATAATTAAAGCTGAGCTCTTGTGATAGCAAATTTAATTATCTGTGAAGCACCCGGCTGTGCATTGAAGAAAGAGTAATGTGCTCTGGGATGGCTCAGTTTCCAATTGCCTTGGTGAGGTAGCTGATAACACAACCAGAACGGTACTGCAGGTGGCCTGGGTTCAAGTCCAAGCTGAGGCACTTGCTTCTTTCTCTCCTCCGTACATGTTCCATAAATAAGCACACTGCACTCTTGTGACTGAAAATGTAATGGCACTGTGTGATATGAGCGAATGTATAACAGCGAGCCCATATGAGCAACTATGTTACGGCGAGGGGTGAAACGATGAACATGCTTTTCTATGTGTGGCTGCACCCCCACACCCCTCTTACTAAATTATCCAACTCTGAGGTCATAGCACTTTGGGGAAGGGGAAAGGCATTTTTGCCATTTCGGTCCTCGCTGTAATGTAGTTGCCATAATGTGGGCTCGTTGTTGAGCGTTTGCCCATATCATGGGTTACCAAATGTAATTATCTCTGCATCACCAGGTTGTGTAATGGAGAAAGAGTAATGTGCTCCAGGATGGCCCAATTTCCAATTGCCTTGGTGGTGCAGCTGGTAGTGCAGCTGGAATGGTATTCTGGGTGGTCCGAGTTCAAGTCCCAGCTGAGGCATTTACTTCTATCTGCACTCTGTTTGTAGGCATTGATGAAGGTGCAGAGTGCTGGGCAAGGGGTGCAAGATATGGCAGCAGGGACCATGCCGTATCTTTTGTGTGCCCCCCATGACACCCACCAGCTGCAGTGGGACAAGGAATCCCTCCACATTGCTGCCCCACCCCGCTGGGCAGACAGGGATGGCTGAGGTAGGTAGGCAGACAGGGATGGCTGAGGTAACCATTCAGGCACTCGCCCATACTTAATATTTTTGGACCCACGCCTTTCCAGAATCTCCTGCTTGCATTTCGAAGGGGATCCACTTTGAAACCCAGGATGGGCATCCAACTGAATGCCCACCTATGTCCCTTGATCTGTCCCCCTGCACAGCAGCACAGCTAGAGGGGGCTCTTGATAGGCATCATGCAGAGGCACGTGACAATGCGCACCATGCACCTGTCTGCAGGTATGGAGGTACATAGGCCAGGTACATGCAGTTCACACATACCTGGCCCCATATTGATGCAGTCTCCAATTTGGGGGTTTCTGATTTTGTTAAAGTCAGAATTTTGAAAAAATGAGCAAAACTTTGTGAAATGTTTGCAAAATCGGAATTTTCAGTTTCTGCCCTGCACTAGTTTGTAAGGATGTGTATGTTTATGGATGTACTGCTATTTTAACCTTGACATGTGTTTGTGTCTATGTGTTTGTAATAGTGCTGTGCAAAAATAATATTCCCCTGTGGGAAGTAGTCCAAACTCAAAATGTTGACTCTGCAAAATATCAGAATGCACACTGGCAAGTGGCAACATTTACGAAATTCCTACTTTGAATAGGAGAATGAATGTACTGTATGTATTTCAGATTGATGTATTAAAGTGGGGAGTTTAATTCTGCAGAACTGAGCACGCTCTTATCTACAGAACTGTGAAATGGCTGCGTGGGTTGGGGATTGATATATTTAATTACAGAATGGAATTCTGCAGAACTGTTATTCCACAACTTATGAGTACCATTCCACAATTCAGTCAGCACATTTTGGGTAATAGCACAAACATCTGCAGAGCACACAGAGGAATCTGATTTAGCAAAACTGAAATCCAATTTCTGCCCACCACTAGTTTGTAAGTGTGTGTGTGTGTTTGTGCCAAACTTTTGTGTGACTGTGTGTTAGTGAATGTACTCTCATTCAAAACTTGACACCGCCCAGTACCACTGATACTTTGATTATCTTTGTGACTTTGTGGGGGGCTTAGTTTATGGAGACTGGAAGAAGCATGCTACATACAAGGGTTGGGTAAACTGAAATACCAGTTTTTAGATTGCCTCAGTCAGTCATCCACTGCTGGACTTTTGGACTACAAAATTTACTAATACAACCCCCCCCCTTCAAAAATAAATAGCCTGCAAAAACTGCAAATTAACAGATCAAGCAGTTTACTGTTTGTTTTTCACTGGCTGCATGCTTTGTTCTGTTGTCAACTAATTACAATAACTGCAAAATCCCAGAAATAAACTATAATGAATTTTCAGCCTGCAGTCAAAATTCTTCCAGCCTCCCCCAAACCCCAAAACTCTGGCTGTTTGTTTTGAAAAACAACACGCTGTCAATCTCCAACACCTCCCAAATAATTTAACTTCTTTTAGAAAGCAGACATAAGGGCATTAGACAGCAAAGAGTTTTAATGTAGTTTTCACAGACTTTCTTTGTTATCTTGTTAGCAGATCACTGAACTTTTCAGCGCAGGTTGACTCACAGACCAGAGTAAGCAATGTGCTGTACTGCATACATCTTGGATCCTAAGCAACCCATCCAGCACATCTCTCCTTATTTTACTGCTGCAGTTGAGAGAGAGCAATTCCTTATGCAGTAAGTAAACATTCCTACACCCAATCCTATGAGAAGCCAGCCACTGTGAATTGCCCGTCCCAGCTATCACAATGGGGAATCTTGCCCAGGGGCCACTCGACCAATCCTATGGTCCGATCTTCCAGGGTGGCTAAACCAGAGAAGGACAGACCAATGATCAGTGACCCCATGCTGAACAGGGAGCTAGGAGGGTCAACTTCTTTCTTTCTTGACTGCCACAACAGAAGGAAGAAGTTGTTTTTTTGTTCAGCTCCCACAGGTAAGAGGACTTGTTGGACTTCAAACCCTGCTGTTACCTCACATGTGCCCCCAGACACATGGGTTTGTTTCCCTCTGCTTTCTCCCACATCTGCTGCCACTGCTTGTTCCTTGAGTGTCCAATACTGTTTTTAAATTTCACACTCTCCTCCACTCCTCACCCACTTACCTGCCTTGTCTTCTCCCTCCTCTCCAATGTTACATAATTTGATTGATGGCGTCCAAGACCCATTGGCTCCCTGAGTGTCCTCCCTTGCAGCGTGGATTGGCTCCACTACCTGTGTAAAACTACAACTGCCACCCAGCTCAGTCCTCCAGTTACTGATATGGCTCTTAAAATATTCAGTCTCCTTTCCTCACCCACTTGCTCGCTTACTCACTTACTGAATTTTTCTTCCTTTGATGAGTAGCGTGCTCAGGTCCCCCTTCTGCAGTCCCATGCTGGGCTCCAGACTCCATCCAGTCTGGTTTTGTGATGTGGCCCCCTCCTATGCCACATGTTTTGGTGGTACAGAAACATAATATATTAGATGTAACTTTCATGAGAAGGAGAACAGCATTTTACGAGGAAAAGCTTCAACCTTTCCAAGATATGCGATTCCCACAGTGGAAAAAGTTATGAAACTATATAAATAAATAAATAAATATTTTCTTGTCAATGGTGATGTAAGAACTGCTCATCTTTCATCTTTATTCATAAGAAGAACAACATTTGCATATTCACAGTCTGCAAATGGTGTGTGGCATAACATAGAAAATGTAATGAAGTAATTCAAATGTATACAATGATGGAAGCAGTGCTGAGAATCCACCCATCATTAAGCAGCAATGCATTATATATGTTCCATAGCACTAACTTAGCACTAACTTATCTTCTAAGGTCAGAGATGCAAAAAAGTAAGCACACCAGCCTCTCATCACCCCTTTCTATCACTCTCTGTGGCACTCCCCTTGCTGTCCTCTCAGCCTCCATCTAGTTCAACAATCATAGAGCAAGCCCAACTACACAAAAGAAACAAACAAAAAAAAAAGGATCTAATCACAGCAAGGGGATTTAAATTACTATGTTCACTGATGGGTACATATTGTGGGTGAACAGCCTGCTTTAATTTTCACGTGAGCTGTAGCTAATCACAGTACTTGAATTCAGCGATCACGGATTTGCCTGAAAATAGAGCCATATGTTTTCCCTATGTTATAGTCATCCTTCAGTCACTTGTCCTTGTGACCCCATATCATCCCAAAAACAGGCGTTAGTTTAAAAAAAAAACAAGGCTGGGAAGACTAGTATACGCTACACAATAATTATTAATTTGTGCGATTCATTCCTTGTTTAAAAAAAGACAGAACTTGTGACTTGGGTAGTGGGTGAATCTCTGGCTTTGTTAGCTTTGTCTTTTTCCTAAGACAAACTGGAGGCTGGAACATTTCAAGCACTTTACAAACACACCCTCCCTTGATTCATGACTCATGGACCGCAGCTACACTAATTTACATAATAGTATTTAAAAAAATAAAGTTATTACCCTATTGGTGCTTTTTTCCATGACTATGGCAATGTGCTATTTAAAGCTCAGTGTTGAAGGGGAGCAGGGTTTGCTAGGAGCATTAATAATTTACATCATCATAATCAAAGGTCCAAATCATAAGATTATGATTCAAATATATATATATTATGGTAGCACGGTAGTGCTACCATAGTTAGGGTTGAAGAGCCATTTCTATGTTAAACCCCCAAATTTTGCACCTTAATAACTTTGCAACCATTTGATGGATTTGCCTGTAATTCAGAATACACGATCAAGAACCACAGGCCTTGGGATCTGCCAAGTTTCATACCTGTCGGATATACGGCTGCGGAGTTATTAAGCGTGATCTGCGTGCGCGTTTACGCTTTTTCTGGAATTCTATGGTCGCGCCTACAGGTTGCACGGTTTATGTGACCGGCCCAAAATCTTCAGGGAACGTGCGGCTGGGGTACCCAATGTGTCTTTCAAAGATTTGGTGAAAAAAATATTAAACGGTTCAAAAGTTATTCAAAAAACAATTTTCCATTATAAGTCAATGGGAAAAGTTAACAAAAAGTTCGACAGTGTCGCAAATGCATTTTTACTTTCGCAAATGGGCCTGTTACTTTCACAAATCCACCATTATGTTTTCAGTTGGTGATCAGAAAAATGCTTGGCATTTAAATTTAGGACCCTCTAGCCACCTAATTCTTTTTGTATTCACCTAGTCGGACCCTGAGGATGCTAGCCATGTCTTTATTTTGGGGTAAAACACCCCAGAAATATGTTTTTCAAATTTCTGGAAAAAGTACTTTCGCAAAGTACTTTCGTGCTCACGAAAGTGTCGCAAATTTTTGTGAAAGCTTTTGCAAATTGCGAAAGTAGTTTTCTAGTCTGTGGGAAAATGACAGCAATTCTTTGGCACTGCGCTGCAAAAGAACGGTTGGGAGTTTTGGACTGAAATTTGGAGGGGAATGCAGCCGCCATCTCACAGATATGCCTTTCAGTGTTGTGTTGAAAAAATATTACATGGCGGCAAAGTTATGGCACTCCAAATTTGACAGTTTTTCCCATAGGATAACATTACGGCACCTGACGCATTACAGGAATCCTTTGGCACCCTGCTGCAAAATACCGGTTTGGTCTTTTTTCCTGAAATTTGGAGGGAAGACAGCCAACAGCCCACAGATGTGCCTTTCAGTGGTTTGGTGAAAAAATATTACAGGGAGGCAAAGTTATGGTGCTCCAAACTTCTCTTTTCCCATAGGATAACATTATGGCGTTAGCGGCATTGTTTCAGGGCCCGTGTCTAGAAGCGGTGTGAGATACAGACTTTTAGTCAGAAAAACACTTAGCCCTCATGGAGGCTAAGTATAAAACTAACCAGGACAGTCATAAATCATATGACTTTTAAATTTTTTTTCCACGTCGTACGGTTCCTGAGATATAACCTATTTAGTATTCCAACTCCTCATTTTCTGCTCCGATACCTATTATTATGCATACATTCTTTGTACTCACTGTCTTTCTCTATGCAGGTTTTGGGGAAAACCAGCCTGTGTGCTTACATTATTGTTACCGTTGCCCTTTCCGCTTGCGGTTCCGTACCCGTTTCACTTACCGTTGATGTCTACGCCACCATGTGCGTTATCCTTTGCGTTTTCATTTGCGCTTGTGTTTCAGTTATTTTTTGCCATTTGTGTCTACAGTACTGTTTCTCTTTCTGTTTCACTTTGCATCACCATGCCCATTGACATTTCCGTTTGCAGGCACCATGTTACTATGTGACAACACATCACGTGGCAGACCGTTCCCGTCTATGCCACCGTGTGCGTTACCCTTTCTGTTCTCATTCACACTTGCATTACCATGTGTGCCACTGTTAGCGCTTCTGTTTACATTGCTGTTCCTGTTACTATGCCACAAGATATCACGTGGCGGGCGCAGGGCCCGCCCGCTGCATTACATTCACTATTCTCGTTATCATTCTCAAAGAAGGAAATTAGAGGCAAAAACTCCATTTAATGCATTAGTTAGGGTTGTTCCCAGCGACAAAAGTGAGGAATTCGGTGTTGGGTTTGAAAACCCCTTGGACCCCGCCCTCCCCCAACTGGCATTGGGGTGTGCATTGGGGTCATCGGTCCTAACTCTCACCCATTCTCCTATACTTCTGCTGTTTTACACATGTGATGGGGTGAGAGTTAGGGCTGATGACCCCAATGCACACCCCAATGCCAGTTGGGGGTGTGGGCTGGGGGTCCAAGGGGGGTTTTCAACCCTAACACCGAATTTCCTCACTTTTGTCGCTGTGGAACAACCCTAACTAATGCATTAAACTGAGTTTTTTGCCTCTAATATATATATATACATATATCTGTATATGAATTTATAGGTGACGTAAGAGGTGCTTCTTATGATAAAAAACTGTCAGCTTATGCAGTTTGGGTGAGAGGACCATGAAAGAAAGCAGAGTGGTTTGGTCTGCGCAAACTGTTTGAGATGATGCTCTTATGTCCTAAGTGACATCTCGCATGACATACATGTAAATCACATAAGTTAGTGTAAGTGATTTATGATAGGTTTTACATTGTATTCTTTGTTTTATTTATGTATACATATACATATATACATATATATATATATATATATATATATATATATATATATATTAGAAACAAAAAACTCCATTTAATGCATTAGTTAGGGTTGTTCCACGCGACAAAGTGAGGAAATTCGGTGTTAGGGTTGAAAACCCCTTGGACCCCAGCCCACCCCAACTGGCATTGGGGTGCGCATTGGGTCGTCAGCCCCTAACTCTCACCCCCATCACATGTGTAAAGCAGCAGAAGTATAGGAGAATGGGGTGAGAGTTAGGACCGGACGACCCCAATGCCGGCTGGGGGTCCAAGGGGGTTTCAACCCAACACTGAATTTCTCACTTTTGTCGCTGTGGAACAACCCTAACTAATGCATTAAACAGAGTTTTTTGCCTCTAATATATATATATATATATATATATAAAATATTGTTCTGTATTCAACTCTGAGCAAAAATAATTATGCAAGGTTACAAAAACATACTTGTCTTTCAAGGAATACTGAAGTAAACCCCTTTTAGGATCTAATGTATTTATTTAACTTTTGTTAACCATGTAAGTGCAATGAGCAAGGCTCTTTTTCATGCATGGCCCGGGGCCGTAGAACAACAGTCAAGATATTGTAGCAACAGAACAATGCAAATAATACAACACAATACAGACTTGTAAATAACAAGAAGGATGCATACAATACAAAAAGATATTTACAAAAAAGTAACATCAATGTCATAAAAAACTGGCACATTTCAATTGACTAAGAAATGCTATTTAAAAGCTTTGTGTCCAAGCTCACCCTGTAAAAACCCAGGTAAACTGTTCCCTTATTTTGTTGCACTAACTGTGAAGGCACACTCATCCAGACTTGTATTAGTGCTGGGGATAACAAATTTATTAGTTCCAATAGAACATAATAGCCTTTCTTCCTTTTTAATTTGAAACAATGTGAAGAGAGGGGAATCAGTCTTCTGCCTTAAAACATTATCCATTAAGCAATTTAAATTATATAGACTACTTAAATTAGATCATAGTCAGCCTGTTTGTTGGTGTAGAATACAGTGATACATTTGAAATGGAAGTTTTAGTGCACATCTACAGACAAAAAAGTGATAGTCAATGGGGATAGATCAGTGTTAGCAAGACTGGAGAAAAGAAATGAGCTATAATTATGCACAGATAGAAGTACACTCTTGGCAACTGCAAGTCTAGCCTGCAAAGACGAGCAGTTTTGAAGATTGAACAAGACACCCAATTTCTGATTGACCTGTCTACTAATTAATTTTATATGTTGAGAAAAAGTTACATTTGGATCCAATAAGATCCCCAAATATTTGAATTGGGTCACTTGTTTGAACTGAACACCAGAAGTATCCAATATTGTGAGTGGAATACATCTTGCAAATCTGAGTTTTGACCAAATAACATACACTTGTTTGTTTTTTCGCTGTTCAACAGCAAAAGATGACTTTTAAGCCAGAGATCCAATACTGAAAAATCAACATTTAGCAGTTGGTTCAATGCTTCCACAGAGTAATAACGAAAAACAACAATTGTAGTAATCAGGAATAATGTCATTAATCTCAATGCAGTCTTAGATAGACAGAACTCTCTATGTAGGCTGTTATAAAAAAGAAATCTTAAAAGCTATTTACAAGGCTGGCCCAATGTCACTGAGGGTTGAGGCATTGGATGCCACACCTTGCGCTATGCTGGCATCCCAGGTTCAGGAGTGAGCTTGGGTCATTGCTGGTCAGCTGGGGGGGTGAGGGAGGGAGCAGTATTGACCAGCTGCCAGGCAGTTCTCCTCGCCTGGGGAGAGTCCATGTCACCCCCACAGTACAATTTCCCCTAGGGGGAGTCCTGTGGGTAGTGCAGGCAGGTAGGCAGCATGAATAGGAAGGGCACTGCTGAACCATGGCATTTGCATGCCTCTACATGCGTATGCATGCTCGTGGCACAGGTTGGAGTAAAAACAGAGCTGGTGGGCTCCTTCATGGCCCAGTGACATTCCCAGTGATGGGGATGCCAGCCAGGGTCAGATGCATTCCTGGGGGGGTGGACCTGGAGCCCTGCCTACCAGCTCCCCAAAAAGGTGCTACAAAATGTAGATTAAGAAAAAAATTAAAGCTGTTTACAATCTACAATTTATTTAAAATATACCTTGGTAAATGTGTCTAAAATTAAAAACCAGGAACTGCCTGACAAACAACTTTAAATAAAACAAGCATTTGTCAATGCCACATGTTGGCTTGTTGGCATTGGCATTGGTAGTGCAGGAGTTAGAAATGCAAAATAGGAATGGCAGTGAAGTATTGAAGTAATGCTAACACCCCACAGAGACTGAAAGGCGTTGGGAGTGTAGCTTTGGGTCAGCCATAATGCTTACACCATTCCATCTCACCCCACCCTGCAGAGAGCAACAGGTGTCAAGGTGTGCATTGGGGTCTTCGGCCCTTACGCTCACCCCATTCCATAAGGAAATAAGCTGAGCTGGGTGCAATATGGGAGAATGGGGTGAACATTAGGGTGACGGAACCCAAGGAACACCGCAATGCCTGTCAGTGGCTGTAGGGTGGGGGTAGAATTCTACGAACATTATGGCTGACGAATCCAAGTTACGTCCCCGACTCCAGTCAGTCTCTACAGGGTGGGTGTATGGTTGGAAACCTTAACGGTCCAGATGTTGTTGGTATTTTCAATCCAGATTTTTAACCTTGGCTTTTTGGGACCCCACCTCATGATCAGTGGCACTATTATTTCATTACTCAGTTCTGAATGCTGATTTTGCACAGCAACTGTGCCATTGCAAGCCACAGGTGCGGAAATATATTTTGGGTAGGATGGGAAAAATGACAGCTGTACTGTTCATGAGGAGGTATAAAAAAATGGCAATGATGAAAATCTGGAGAGAAAATGTGAAAAATGTTCAAACTTACAAGCGTGCATAGATAATGCACAGCGCACACCCATAATGCTGTCATTGTTTGGAATTTTTTTACCAAATCTTCAACATGGGTGTTTTGAGACCTCTGCTCATGAACAATGTCATTGTGATTTTCTTAATCTGTCCCAAACATTGATTTCCCACAGTGACCACGCTACCGTGTGCCAGATGTGTGGAAACACATTTTGTGCAAGATGTGAAAAATTATAGCTGTACTGTTTATAAGGAGGTGTGAAGCAAGCATTTGTCAATGCCGAATGTTGCTTGCTTCTATGTGCTGTTTAGGTATTTGGAAGTCATTGGAGTGCAAATATTGAAAATTTGCAAACTTACGAGCGTGCGTAGGAACTGCGCATCGCACACTCGTAAAACAGTCATTTTTAGGAATTTTTTCACCAAATTTTCAACATAGCCATTTTAAGACCTCTGCTCATGAACAGTGTCACTGTGATTTTCTTAATTGTCCCGTACATTGATTTACATACCGAATCGCCATTCTGCACTACATGGGCGGAAACACATTTTGGGTGAGATGTGAAAATGACAGCTGCACTACTCATAGAAGGTGTGGTAAAATGGCAATGTTGAAAATCTGGAGTGAAAATATTGAAATTTAGCGAACTACGAGCCTGCGTGGGAACTGCACTTAATGCACTAATAAAACAGTCATTTTGGAATTTTGCACCAAATTTTCAACTTGGGGTTTTGGGACCCCTTCTCATGAATGATGTCACTGTCATGGTGGTATTCAGGCCTGAAGGGTGATTTGCAGTCACTGTGCAGTCACTGTGAAATCACCCTTCGGGCCCGAATAACGCCATGACAGTGACATCATTCATGAGAAGGGGTCCCAAAAACCCCATGTTGAAAATTTGGTGCAAAAATTACAAAAAATGCCTGAGATATGCAATAAAGTTGAAAACCCCTATCTAGGCCATTATACAGCTTACCGGCAATTCCTCAGTTCGCGGTCGGCTTTGAAGAGTGCAGACGTGTTCCCGGTCCACCGAAGATCATCGCGCGGAGTCCGGAGGTAAGTATGGGGTGATGGGGGCGGGAGGCTGGGTGCACAGTGGGTGGAGTGCGGGTTGTGGAGGGGTCAGGAGGCGCTCCGTGGGACCGTTTTCGTTTTTAGGTTCACAATAAAAAAAAAAAGGCGTCGAGGACCGTTGCCATGCTGGGGTGGGCTCCCAGCATGGCTGAAGAATCATGGGGGGCGTTCAGCTGAGGATTGGGCACCCCGTCGGCCTATGGACTGATTGCCACGCTGGGGTGGGCTCCCAGCGTGGCACCTGCCTGGGGAGGACACAGCTCAGCCGATGGGGAATTGGGCACCCCGTCGGGCTACACAGTACATGCGGGCGCTGCACGCCTGCGTGTCGGGGAGCTAGCTTCTTATCTCTGCTCACTGAAGCGTAGCTCCCTTTCAACTGTATGCCACTGCATTTTGGAGCATGTCATAGACAGCTCCAAAATGCATTGGCTTACAGGGGCCAAGCCTGCCAGCTCACTGACTGAATTGGAGGAGGAGGTGACACACCTCCGAAATCTCCGATGATGGCACTATGTTTCTTGCACATGCGTGCAAGCAACATAAAAATGGCAATGTTGAAAATCTGGAGTGAAAATTTTAAACATTCTCGAAATTTTGTGTGTGCGTGGAAACTATGCAATGAACCCTCGTAACACAGTCATTTTTTTGGAATTTTCTCATCAAATTTGCAACATAGGCTTTTTGGGAGCCCACCTCATGAGCAGTGGCAGTATCATTTCATTTATCTGTCCCAAAAGGTGATTCTGCACAGTGACTGCAAAATCGTCTTTCAGTACAACAAAATAACAGTGACTGATTTCATGAAGTGGGGTACCAAGAACCCCAAGATGAAAATTTGGAGCAAAAAGTAAAAAGAAATGGCTGAGACATCCACCTAAGTTGAAACCTCTCCATTGATGCTACTGTACAGCTTATCGTGATTTTCTTCAGTTTGCAGTCGACATTTGAAGAGTTCAGACATCTCCCAGTCTACTGAGGATTGCCGCGCTGGGCTTCCGGAGGTAAGTATGGGGAGAGGAGGGGTGCGGGTTGGGGGAGGAGGGGTCTCGTGACAATGAGGGATCATTTTCATGTTTACAGGGGAAAAGAAAAAAAACTTTAGGGGAAGGTTTTTTGTTTAACAGATTACACAAATTACATTTGGGAACACTGGGGTGGGCTCCCAGTGTGCCACCTGTTTTTGGGGGCTGAAGCCAACAGGGATTGGTTACCTCATTAGCAAAGAAAGTGTGTCTGTGTTGGGGGGGCATGATGCTGAGGGGGATTGGGCACACTCCATTGGCAGACACATGAAACTGGAGGGACATTATGTCGACAATGATGAGGCACCCCCATCAGCAAACAAGTTGAACTGGGGAAGGGGCATGCTGACTGGAGGATTGGGCACCCCTGAAGTTGGCTTTCTAAGGATTGTGAGAGGTGGCTGGCAGGAGCTGCTTCCATGTTTATTGAAATGTTTCACCAGGAATGGCACGTAATGGAGGCGTATCAGATCTGCTGCCGCAATGACGAGCCTGTCTCTCTTTGCAGTGGTGGATTTGTTTCAAGTTGGTGGCACTCTCTGAAACTGCTATCATTGGCAGCATGCTTTCTGGTTGGCAGCCAAGGGACACACCAACTAAAGCATCCCCTGGATTAGCCACAACACTGACACACCTTTGAGAGTGCTAGTACAGTGCTACTACCACAAGATGTTGCTTGCGCATGCACGCACAAGCCAGCATAAAAAGTAACAATTTAAATTGTAAATATGCTGCATTTCAGTGTTGGCAGGTATTATTGCCCTAATTTGCTGTCAACTATGAAGACATGAGGTGCTGGAACAGATTTCCTATGGGACAGACAGCCATCAGGCCACCAAAGAATCCAGCAAGTTCCTACTTGCAAACATTAGTTTCCATTGTCCAATGAGAATTTCAATTTTAAATTGCAGTTTGGGCACTTTACCACCGGTAGTTATGAATGGATTACATCTATTATAACCACTTACCAAAAAAAGAAAAGTAATTTTTTCACAACCAGACATAAAGTCTGTCTTTTGCCATAAAATGTATTTGAACTGAAAATCAGGAGGGATTCAGCTAACATTCATTTACTAAGCTGCAACCTGTGCTGGGACCTGAAGACTTTATGCAGGACAAGCTGCTAGATGCGGTTTACATAATTTTATTTATTGCAAGGCAGGTCTATAATTCGGAGATTGCAGGTCAGAGTCATGCTTATCAAAAACTTTAGGTACTGTACTGGAGGAATGCAGGCTTTCTCAGATGGTCTTGCACTATTCACAAAAGGCAGATTCCAGAAATTTGCTAAACTGAATGGCTGAAAACAGAAGCATGATGGACTAGAACAACATTTATGAATTCATTCAGTTTAAAAATAAAATCATAATTTGTAAATGGAGAAATAATGAGGCATACTTTAATGTCTTCCATAGAGCTGAGGTTTTCTGACTCATCCCAGTTCTACACAGCTTACAGAACATCACAAATAGAGAACATCATTTATCTTAACCTGTCTGAGTGCAGAATGGCTGACAATGTATTTCATCTAGAACTAGATCTTGAGTCCCTCCTTCTCGCAACTCTTATGCCCCCATCTGGAAATGCCAGGTACTGCATGTGGGAGCAACAAATTAAAGTATTCTCATGGCACTTAATTATTAAGCAAACCCAAAAAATGTTCCTGCATACAACATAAATGTTCATTTGTAGTGCGCATGTTGAAGTGCGAGGACTTTTGCCTCATTGGAACAAGTGAAAAGCTATTAACTATGATGCAAAAGGATTTACAAGGTTGTAGATGTTAACTCCTTGGGACACAAGCAACATAAACAAGCTTTGGTCTGAGCTGATAGGGCTGTAGTCGAGGAATTTGCTGTACAAATATTGAAAATTACCAAAGTTACAAGCCTTCATTAGCAAAATGTAACGTAGGCTCCTAAATTTGTTGTTTTGTAATATTTGTATACCAAATTTTCAACATAGCATTGCTATGACCCTACCTCATGAAGAAAGGCAACATAAATGTTCAAATCCTCCCCCAAAAGGTGATTTCATGCAGGGACCGCAAAATCATGTTCTGGGATATTAAAAAAAAAAAACATTTTGGCCAGGATTTGAAAAATGACAGCTGTCACATTCATGAGGTGCTCTAAAGATATGGCTATATTGTAAATTTGCTGCAACAATATTGAAAATTACCAAAGTTACCAGCCTGCATTTTCAAAATTCAATGTAGGCTCATCATTTTATTGTTATTTAATATTTGTACACCAAATTTTCAACATAGCCTTCTTATGACCAACCTCATAAACAAGGGCAGAGAAAATTCTCAGCTCCTGCCCAAAAGGTGGTTTTGCACAGGGACAGCAAAATCACCATTCACAACAGATCTGCCTAATGACAGGTCAACTGTTTAAGAGGTAGAGTCCAAAAGAAGGCATGTTGGAAATATGGGCCAAAAATATGCAAAAATGCCCAAGTTATGCCACTAAATTCAAAAAACTATTGAAATACAGTGAACCACATACTGTACCTGTTTCTTTTGCTTGCAGTCTGGATTTAAAGAGTGAAAATGTGTCTGCAGTCCAGAAAGGATTAAGATGATGGACTCACAATGGGTAAGTAAGGGCTTAGGGGGGTGTGGGTTGCTGGGTGCTGATTGGGAGGTCGGGTGGGGGTAAGGAATGGCAAAAACAATGATGGTCATTTTCTTTCTGTGTGTAAAAAAAAAAAAAAAAAAAAAAAAAAACAGAACCAAGGATTCCCATCACAATACTGAGGATTAGACACCCCAATGTCACTTTTATTATTCTGGGGTGTGTGGGCAATGAGAGGGGGTCAAGTGGGGGAATATGAACAGAAAAGTGTGGCGGTCATCTTGTACACCATGGATTGTGCCGTGTTCTGCCATGAGTGCCATTTATTTTTTCTTTAAAATTAGAGCTATCCCCCACCCAACCCTCCTTCTCAGCACCCACCAATCCACCCCCCCAGAAACATAAGAGTGACACTGGGGGTGTCCAGTCCCACAGTGTAGTGATCAGGATGGTGCCATTTAAAAAAATAAATAAATAGTGCAGTGTGAGTGGATGCTCCACGGATGTGGAGGCGACTGTGAGGCAACTCCAGCAGGTTGTTCGGTTGGAAGGAATGCAAAGTCCTTTTTTGATAGCAAGAGGTCTGCAGTGGGCTCTGCCCACTGCAGTCTGAAAAAGGGGAGAATACTTTTTACATGGGTGTGCTATACACTTCAGCTCACAAAACTTACAAAGCAGGATTAAAGGGGGACATAAATGCTTGAACAGTTTTCTCCCCTTATGGAGCAGAATGCCAGTCCTCTCACAATTACCAGGATATGTGTCAGAACAAGGCACCAGAGCTGGGTATGAGCCCCTGTTTAGCAAAGGTTACAGAACTAGCTGCACATTCCCATGGATTATTAAAATCTTCCCAAGTCTGTTTGGTGGTCACAATGCTTTTCATTAAATATTGCAGACGTGAGCAGTGTAGTGCTCTGATATGAATGAAACTGCAGAATTAAAAGGATAATTTATTTGTTTCATTCATGGTGCATCAATTGCTTAATTAATTTGGTTAATATTATTTGGCCTAAAACCAGTAGGCCTAGGGTAAGGGACTCTAGGGAAGGGTTTTATTTTAGCATTAGAGAGCTACCACAATGCATTTCTTTCAGGAGGGCTTGGTCTGCTGGGATGAGGTTTTTGGGGAGAATAAATCCTGCAGTAAATTCCTCAATCAGTTAGATTGTGGAACTCTATGACATATAAAGTTATCCATGAACACATTATGTGTGGTTCATATCTCAGTGCTTATGTAACATATAGTTGAATGATGAATATGATTGATGGATACAGAGGCCAGTATAGAGAGAACAATGTTGTTGTTTGATAATAATTGAGGGTTTTGGCTTTTCTCTGTATCCCACTTGCAGAAAGGAAGCTTGATTAGAATTGTAGAGCCCCCCGGTGGGATAAGAGTGCCGCAGAAGGAGGAGGTGTCAGGGAGGATGGTGGGTGAATGCGACTCGCTCTAAGCAGAGCGGGAGACATCTGCCTCGATTAAATAGGCTGAGGGGGAGGAGCTCTTCCCCCACATAATCCCGGGCTACTCCCTACAATTATGTGTGGTTCATATCTCAGTGCTTATGTAACATATAGTTGAATGATGAATATGATTGATGGATACAGAGGCCAGTATAGAGAGAACAATGTTGTTGTTTGATAATAATTGAGGGTTTTGGCTTTTCTCTGTATCCCACCTGCAGGAAGGAAGCTTGATTAGAATTGTAGAGCCCAAAAAGAAATAAATATCAACGATTGTTCTATAACTAAACACTGAAGAAGTTGTGCATAACTTAATAATAAGAATAGACGATCACCTCCTCCAACTCTGGAGAGTATGACCAGTAGCACTCAGGAGAGGAAAAACCCCCTTGGGGGGGAAACCTCTGAGGACCCATGGCTACTGACCTGCTCGTCCTTCTGGGCATACTAAAGGAAAGAGATCCTAATTAAACTAATACATTTTAAATTCTGAATTCTAATTTATAGAATTCAATCCATATGAACGGAGCTGAAGAACAAACTGAATTGTAAGTCTCCAGAAAAGTAATTCCTTCTAATAAAGTCTGAGTCCCAGAATCCATGTATAATTCGGAATGATGGAGAGTAAATATATTGAAGAACCGACTTCCATACTTCAGTTGATAGAGGGCATAATACATGGAATTGAATGATGGTGGATGAAGTTGATGACTGATGAACTCAATACAGGAGACCAAAAGATATTTGCATCCAAGCTTTAACGACAACGAGGCAAGACAATATAAGTAGTACAATTTCCATGATTCTAATAATATAGGGCTTGTATGAGACAAGGAATGGAGAAGGCTTGAGGCCAGGCTACCGACTGATGAATCCAGTCCTGATAAGTGAAGTATAATCTTATGAATTGATATGAAGGCAACGGCTGTAGAGCTGAATTGGAATAGTGACAAGCTGTAGAGGATAAATGGAGACTGGTACGAGGTATGAAGCATCTGCGTAGTAGGATATGGAGAGCCCACAAAAAGAAAACAAATCTGATGGACTGCTAATCCAAAGTGAGAGGTAGCAGGAGTAGGGATTGCACCCACGAAGCCAGAAGAGAAGGAAGAGGACGAGGCAATCAGCCCCTGAGAAAGTGCAGTTGAACTGAGAGCTGGAGAGGTAGGAGAGAGGCAACTGATTCCAGTATGTGAAGCGCAGCCAGACCTAGGGATGTCTGCTGGCAGAAATCGAGCGTGGAAGGTAGACTCTCGGTGAAATGGACAGCAATCATCAGCTGTAGAAGTACGAAAGGTAAGTAGCTCCAGGTTACATGAACGCAGCTACACCTATGAGGCAGCTGATAGAAGAAAGGTGTCATAGATCCTCCGGGAGACGCATCTTGAATCATCTTTGAGCATCGTAGTATTGTAGCTGTAGGCAGACATAGAGAAGGAATGATGCTGAGGACCGATACATCCAGATCAAGGAAGGTGAGGCAGAGATATGGCAGCTGGACGAGAGGAAATACAACATCCAAAACTGAAGGTAAGCAAAGTTCACGGTAGGAGAACCAGACAAGACCCGAAGAATCCCAGATGTAGAGAACTGAAGAAGCGGAATCAAATGAAGTAGTAGTGCCACAGGTCCGAAATTGGTAGAGCACAAGCAGGAGAAAGGCCATAGAAGACACCAACCAAGTCCTGGAAAGAAGCAGTTGGAATTCCAAGGCAGAGGCGACAGGGCAAAACATCCAAGACAGCAACTCCGGAAGCCGCTGAATGAGCACTGAGGCAATCTGAAGGCAGTTGAGAAGGAGGACCATCCACTGAGTCGGAGAAGTAGGAACCACCAGGCATGTAGGGGGAGCACATGTGATATGGTAACTAATGTCCCGAAAGGTGAAGCATCAGGGAGTTCAGGGCTGAGGCAGCAGAAGCAGGTATTGCACAAGTAGAATGGAATCACCAGGTTCCGAGCCTGGTGAGGCTGAAGGACAACAAAAGTAGGTGAACCTCCCAGCCCGAAGGGCGAAGGCAGGTTAGAAGCAAGCAAATAAGTAGGTAGGCTGCCCAGCCCGATGGGCGAAGGCAGGTCGTAGAAGCAGAAATTAGCAGGAAACCTCCCAGCCCAATGGGCGAAGGCATGTCAAAGAAGCAAGCGGTAGCAGGAACCTCCCAGCCCGATGGGCGAAGGCAGGCTGCAAAGCTGAGAAGCTCCAGGCTCGAGCTGAGTAAGCAGGCAAGAGTAGAAGCAGGCAAACCTCCCAACTCGAAGGGCGAAGGCAGGTCATAAAAGCAGGCGAGTAGTAGGTTCAAGTGGAAGTAGAAAGCATCCGGAACTGTAGTGGATCAAGTCATAGGTATCAGGTAAACCAAGGCAATATGGAATAGAATTCAGCAGGGAGCTCATGACAGAAATAGGAGTAACTCCGAAGGATTAGGCCAGAAACAACAAGCATTTCAATAGGAAGTATCCAGGGAGATATAGGAAGCATCCAGGGACATAGGTGTACTGCGTCACAGTGAAGCATAAAGTGGATACACAAGTCGCAATAGCCAGCAGTTGGTCAAGCAGTAGAGCTAGCTCCTAAGCGCAGGGAAATAATGTAAAGTTGGATTCCACACAGGAATAACTTAGCATGTAGCAAGCGCAGCCAAGTTTCTGTAGTTCATGGTACATGTGAGTAGCTTATGAGATCCAAATGAGGAAGGGCAACATAGTGAGTTAGACAGCAAATCGTGCTAGTAGAGAAAAGCAATAACTGACCACTAAGCAGTAATGTAAGTGTTTAGAATGAAAGGTACGCATGTCAGCCATCATAAGCTGTAAACAATCTTAGCGGTTAGCTAAGTCCTCATGAAGGATTCAAGGAGAACACTAAGGATAAAATATAATGAATACCTCCGAGGCTGAGCAAGCAACTTGGCAAATGCTTATTGCCAAGCGGCCCCGAACCTGATCTCAGGGAGCTCAAGGTGGGTGGAGTAAACTGAATAATAAGTAGACTGCAGGGTATGCAATAGAGAATGATTTGTGAAGGTTTCGTAATAAATAATGACAGTACATGGCACAAAGTTCGAGTCATGGACGTGGAGGATCCAAAAGGTGGCGAGAAACAAGTGGCTCCATATCAATAATTGAAGTTACTCAGCAATACGGACAAAGCATCAAGTCCGTTGCAAACTGTATGAGACATAAGTAGTCATAGCAGCAGGACATAAAACATGAATCACGGATGCGTAGCAGCAACTCACCGTAGCATGGCTAGGGTACAGTCATGCTACAATGACAGTATATTTGCATAGACATTGTAACATAAAGGCACCATAGCTCCGGTGTCAATTGTTGGACAGTACAAGTAGAGTAAAGGCTGAAGCACTGAAAGAGCATAGTGAAGTACCAAAGGGTGCCCTCAGGGGAATAAGCAAGTACTGAAAACGGCACGGCATGGCTGTAATGTAAGGCGCCTTGGCCGGAAACAGCAGCTCGGAGGAAGTTGAGCAAGTTCCGTTCGATGACCAGGTGAAACAGAGTGGCAGCAATAAGCAAGACCAGCGGGTAAGTTGAGAAAGGTGTCAAAAGTGCCAGGTGTGGTTACTCGTCCAGGTAGTACAGCATCCAACATCTCCGTCGAGAATGGAAGGTGCAAAGCAGGAACAAGGTACTTCACTGACGGGAGATAATGCTTCGTAGCCCTGACACTCGCCAGCCCAGGTTCCAGGTTAGCCAGCGAATAGGGATGCAAATAGTTAACGGGCTGAGTGAGCAGTGTTAAACATGCGAAAGGCTGTAGCAGGAATACTGAGAAGTGTCATTATCAAGCTGCAAAGTAGAAGAGCGAGTAGGGGAAATCTGCCGAGGAGCCGAATGAGCGAAGGACGGTACGAACTGCGGCACCGCTGCTGGAGGCAAGTTAGAACCCTCCCCCAAAAGAGAACAAAACAAAGCGGTAGAACAAACAAGAACACTCAGGAGGGAGGGCGGGGGAGAGAAGACAAAGGTGACAGAACGAAGCAAGGAAAGAGCGGAGCACGGCAGGGTAGGGTAGGGGACGGGAAAAAGCCCCAGCAAGCAGCACTGAGCGAGAGCAGCAAATGCGACTCACTCTAAGCAGAGGGGGAGACATCTGCCTCGATTTAAATAGGCTGAGGGGGAGGAGCTCTTCCCCCACATAATCCCGGGCTACTCCCTATAATTGATTGATAGCGCTACTATCCATTATTTCTCCCTATTCATTATTTCTGAGTTGATCAGAGCTGGTCAAGTATAAAATTCACTACTTATTGCAATAAGTGGTGTGGATTTGCTCCTCGCCTACAGCATGTAAACTCACCAGTAAACACCAAGGCGATATCAGCCAGTAGGTCCATCTACAAGCAAGAAGGTCTCTTGGTACAATACATTCAGTTTTGCAACTGAATGTGTAAGGAATACCCAGACTCTGTTTTAACTCCTATAGAGGTCATATATGCAAGTGGTTCATCTGATACCTTGAATGCTAAGTTTCAGAGACCTAAAATGGGACATGCTGTTATATAGGCAGTCTCTGAGGGAGGTGCAGTGTCAGAAATGGATTATCTTCACTGGAAGGACCCCATCACCTTTACTGTTGGATTGAACATACCTGACAGGGGCACGTTATGCTCCATTTAGTACATGTTATGCTTTTGGTGATGCATTTTACACAGAATTAGTCCTTCCCCATTTTGCTCTTGGAGCTGTGTCATATAGTAATTTGAAACCCCAAACTTGAGTTCCTCCATTTCCCCCATTCTACAGCTGGAGATGAGACAGACTATCAATGCAGGTAAACTACTTCCCGGTAAAGAAACATAATGTATTTTTGTGGTAAGCATTCGCCAGGAAGATCAATGGTAGAGTTAGTCAATCACAGGACTAGGACTATGGTGGGAAAGTAGTAGCCCAAGATCATCCCTTCATTTCTTCATTCCCTTCATTCTATCCCAGGCCTGCTTATAGAAACATAGACAATGGCTGCAGAAAAAGACCCATGGTCCATCCAGTCTGACCAGGTTCCCTAAATCCCTTGGAGCTTAGTTCCCCCAGGGTACTAGCTCTGACTGACTTTAACCTAATTATCTTCACTTGCTGTGTTAGCCCTGGTAACCACTATTCTGAGTCCGAGCTAGTACAGCATGCTATGGCCCAGGGTACAGAGCGAAAGCTGGACAGATGTGTGAGCACAGTTTAGCAGTTCGATGATCAGCTAACATCCTTCAAACTTCTCCAGACAGAAGAGCTGTGCTACCTGATTGGCAGCCACAGTCCAGGCCGAGTAAGTATGATTGTCACTTCAGGTTCTACCAGCCACTGGTATCCCCTGTTTCCATGACTGCTGCAAACTGAGTCCAGGCCTATGCCCTCCTTCAAAAACAAAACAAAATAAAACACTTCCCCCTAACAGTGGGCTATGAGGAATGTAATTCTCTGCCAGCTTCCAAAGGGCATACACTATGACTTGCTGTCATATGAATGTCTCTGGCTGTGGGAGTCTTAACTGGTTGGTGTTGTTTGAGGGTCTCAGCTGTATTACCAAGTGGTCCAACAGCTGACTTCATCCCCTAACATAATGCTGTTGCACAAGACCATGTTGGCATCAATTACCAGCTCTGATGCCTGAAGGCACCAAAAAAGGGCACATGCAAATAGCATCCTAAACAGCCGCATCTCTTAGGTTGACTAGCATACATCATCCTAACCAACCATTAGGCCACGTAACAATTGGCTGTCTACTGGATTTTTGAGTGTTCTGCCACTCTCCCCTTATCCTAGCCCACCCATCCATCCACCAGTCTTTGAATTATAAAATGAGTATGTTATGTCCATGCATTGCTGCTAATAAACCTATGGCAGACAAGTGGCCCTTTTAGGTACACTGGTGATCTTCCCCTTCCTATAAGGGAGTGGATGAATGGCTGAATCACTGTCACACTCTCTAGCACTCCAGGCTGCTTAACCCGGTGTCCACCAGCATGGGTTTCTGGAGGGGACCTCTGGTAGGGACATTATTGATACATTGTGCTAATACTTCTGATTGTGTTCACAGATCAGGTTTCCATGAATGAAGCAATATGGGTACTGGGACATTCCAGCATCTAAAGACCACATATCACAACAGCATGTTGGGCAAATAGACCTCAACTGGAGGTATCGCCAACGAAGATGGTGGTGCACTGGGGTGGAAAGGGGTGAGAAGATGTGGCAGGAGCTGATTCCCCAAGTTAAGAAGCTGGGCCTCTCAAGTTCTCCCCTAGCAGAGCCTGTCATTTATTTGTGCACAACAATTTGAGGCACACGTCCTCGTTGGATGTAGGAAGAGTGATAGTGGTGGGTTTAAAATTTTATAGCAGCAGGTGCCAGACTTGGCAATGGGTGGTCTAGAATTGTACGACGTAGGAAAGAGAAGGAGGTTGGGGTGGCAAAGCCCTTGAACAGGGCCTGTCAAGAGGTAAATAAATAGGTTCCTCATTTATGTCTTGCTATTGGAATCCGGATAATTTATCAACAGTCTTTCACGCCCGTTTGGCATGATATTAATGTCAAGAATGGGGGTTCATTTGGCTGATGTAGATCATGACTGGTTGAATAACAGCAGGAAGCAGGAAGCAGAAGCCTAGCTATGTTAGTCACCTTGGGGAGTTGCTGGGAGACATATAAGTGAGTCATGCATCTTGTGGTGAGTGATTCAGGCCAGAAATGGAAAGAATTTGAACATTTTAGAAGTGTGTGACCATGAGAGGGCACACTCGGACATGTTTTTGTATCAGTTTGGCAATGTGGGGTGGAATGGTGGAACATGGGGGCTGATCAGCAAGGCAGATGAGGCCCTATGAGGACAGTACTGCTCTATTATAGCCTAGCAATTCCAGAATCCATCATAAGAGGAATTGATCAAAAACATGAGTAGGGGGCCTGCCCGTCGGCGCAGCGGTGGGATTTCCGCTTGAGACGCTGGCGACCCGGGTTCGGGAACGGATCAGGGTCATCGGAGGGCCGGCCGGGGGGAGTAGGATCGGCGTCGCTGGACAGCTCTCCCTTCGGGGAGGGGTGGGTAGCACTGGATCGCTGGGGACTCCTGGAGGAGGCCAGGAGTTCTCATGTAGCCGACGCTTGACGTGGGGGGGAGGAGGCAGGGCAGACGCTGGCGTCATTGCACATCCCCGCCTCCTCTGGGGAGAAAATAAGGAGGAAAAAGATGGCAGGGCAGGACCACCGATGGATGAAGCCCTCCCTGGAGAGCCTCATTTCGCCACCGCCGCTGCGGAACAACCAGTCACAGTTCCGGGGTCATGAAGGTGGCCCGCGGCCCCACCCTCCGGGGGGCAAGCCGGGGGTGACCGAGGGTCCTCTGCAGCTATAGGCGGTGGTAGAGGTCTCTGGGGGCCGTGACCAGGGCGGAGGATGTAGCCGGTGGTCCTGCCAGGAAAAAGGGTAAATAAAAAAAACAAAAAAAACATGAGTAGGCCCAGTAGGGGTCTGTAAATTGATTTTGGCCAAGATTTTAAATAGTGGATGCTGTGGTTCTGAATCTTGTCTGTTGTTTAAGACCTGAATCTATCTGCTGTCCCAGGTTGAAATAAATGTGTATGGATTTATCAAATTGTATAAGTACAAGCTTCTTGTGTGTAATAGAGGAAACTGAGCAAAGGAACATATATATGTAAATATTCAATTGTGCTGAGTAAAATCAGCCCTTTCCCTCAAAATTGCATTTTGTAACTTTCTTTAAGTTATGATTGAAGAAGTGGGTTTCTGTGGGCATTGTCCCCCATGGCTATCACTAGGAGGAGTCTTTCCCAGGGGCCACTAGACTAATCCTATGGTCCGATCTTCCTGGGTGGCTAAACCAAGAAGGTCGGGACAATGGTCAGTGACCCCACGCTGAACTGGGGCTTGGAGATAGCCCCTGCTACACGGGTCAATGCAGGCTTAAAAGGCTGAGATTGAAAAGGGTCATCTCCTTTGTCTTGGTTGCCACAATGGAAGAAAGCATCCCCCACCCCCAACCCTAGTATAATGAAAGAGGCTGGTTATCTTGATTGGGTGGAATATATGCAGTAGATGGGGTAGTGAATTATACAGGCAAGAAATGTTAAAATAATTTGGAAATTTTCAAAGTGGGTTGCCCTGTGAGCATGCACTTGGACATGTTTTCATATCATTTTTTCAATGTGGGGTGGAACATTGGAACGTGGGGGGAGGTGAACAACAGGGCAGATGAGACGCTATTAGAGCACCACTGCTCTATTGTGGCCTAATGACTCCAGAGTAAATCATAAAGGGAACCTGACACAGGAGTGAGCAGGCCCAGTGCATAAAGCTCTGCAGAATGGTAAAATTCTGAATCCATGGAATTTTGGTGAAAGTTTGCAAAATTCCATGAAATTCCATGGAATTTTGTCGAAATTTTATGGAATGTTAGAAATGTAGTAATTTGGTTATACTCAGTAACCGTTCAAGCTGGAGGTCTGAAATTTGGAAAATATAGTCATTTTGACAATGGCTGCATATGTACCAAATATTATTTAATTTGATTGGATAGGTTCAAAATTATAGGGGCTTGAATGTTGTAATTTTATTGGTTGTACGAAATTTCATAAACATTTTTTATCTGCATATAATTTAACTGTCTGTTGGGTCAGGGATCTTAAATTTGGCATGATTTCTTTTTTTTACATTCGCTTGCACGCATGCGCAAGGAACATTTTGGGAGAGTAGCATACTTTGGAGGTGTGCCTCTCCCTTGCAATCCAGTGCTCCATTGAGCAGGCATGGTGGTCCTCTACCAATGGGTGCGGGAGCTGTGTATGATAGTGGTGGTCTTCGCTTCAAAGAAAACCACCGCTGTCATACCGAGCACCGCGTCACGCCGCCCCCCAAAGCTTTGGTGCCACACTGGGAGCCCACCCCAGCGTGGCAAAAGTTGTTTGCCGACGGGGGTGCCCAATCCCCCATCGGCCCCATGGCCCCCCCAAGCCATCCTGCTGCCACGCTGGGAGCCCACCCCAGCATGGCAAACGTGAAGCGTGGTTTGGCCGACGGGGTGCCCAATCCCCTGGCGGCTCCCTCAGCCCTCCCAGCCTTCCGCCACGCTGGGAGCCCACCCCTAGCCGCGGCAAACATCCCACATCATCTGTTTTTTTTTTTCCTGTAAATCGAAAACGGTCCCACGGTGCATTTCCCAGTCCCCCCCACCAACCCACTTCCACCACTGCGCACCCAGCCTCCCACCCCCTCACCCCATGCCTCCAGGAGAAGCTTGGCGACGATCTTGGTGGACCAGGAACACGCCTGCACTCTTCAAAGCAGACCCGAACTGAGGAAATGCCGTAAGCGTAGTAATGGGCTAGATAGGGGGGTTTCAACTTTATTGTATATCTCAGGCATTTTTCGATCTTCTTGGCACCACCAATATGGGGTTTTGGGATCCTTTCATGAATGATGTCACTGTCATGGCGTTATTCAGGCCTGAAGGGTGATTTCACAGTCACTGCGCCGAAATCACCTCCTTCGGTCAATAGCATGATGACAGTGACATCATTCATGAGAAGGGGTCCCAAAACCCTAAGAAAAATTTGGAGAAATTCCAAAAAATGATTGTTTTATGAGCGTGCATTGCACAGTTCCTTTTGCACGCCGTACATTTGCCATTTCAATATTTGCACTCAGATTTTCAACATTGCCATTTTACCACACTCCTCATGAGCAGTACAGCTGTCATTTTTCGTTATCCTGCCTAAAACATGTTTCACCATGTAGCACACAATGGCGCAGTCGGTGTGCAAACTCAATGTATGGGACACATTAAGAAAATCACAGTGTCACTGTTCATGAGCAGAGATCTTAATGGTAGCTGTAGTTGGTGAAAAATCTCTAAAAATTACTGTTTTATGTAGTGTTCATTATGCCAGCTCCTATGCACGCAACACAGAAGTTTGCGAATTTTCAGTATTTTCTACTCCACATTTTCAACATTGCCATTTTACCACACCTCCTTATGAGCAGTGCAGCTGTCATTTCATCTTGCCCAAAACGTGTTTCCGCCCATGTAGCGTAATGGCACAGTCAGTGTGCGAACTCAATGTATGGGACACATTAAGAAAATCACAGTGTCACTGTTCATGAGCAGAGGATCCTAAATGGCTATGTTGAAAGTTTGGTGAAAAACTTTCTAAATAACTGTTTTCTGATGCAGCATTGTGCAGTTCTACGCATGCTCGTAAGTTTGCAATTTCAATATTGCACTCCAGATTTTTCAACATTGCCATTTTACCACACCTCCTATGAGCAGTACAGCTGTACATTTTCCCATCATACCCAAAACATGTTTCCATATGTAGTGCACAATGGTGCAGTCGAGTGTGCAAAATCAATGTATGGCACACAGTAAGACAATCACAGTGACACTATTTATAAGTAGAGGTTTTAAAATGGCAATGTTGACAATTTGGTGAAAAATTCCTAACAATGACTGTTTTTACAGTGATTGCCACAGTTCCCATACTTCCGTAGGTTTCTTAATTTTCAATATTTCCTCTCCAGATTTTCAACATTGCCATTTTACCACACTTCCTTATGAGCAGTACAGCTGTCATTTTTCACATCCTGCCCAAAACGTGTTTCTTCTCTGGTGAAGTATTAATGAAAGGGGTAACAAAAGGTCATGCTGAAAATTTATTGTGCAAATACCAGCAATCGCACAGGGCATTACGGTACAGCACCATAAGTGCCAAATACCACTTCAAATACCTGCAAGTGAACGTTCGGCATTGACAAATGCTTGTTTTTAATTAGTATGCTTTTTTGCCAGCTGGGCCGCAGTGGCATCAGCCCCCTTGGTCATGGCTCCTCTGTGCCCCCACCTCTGGAAATCACCAGGCCTCTCCACAGTCACTCCTGGTTTGCCCCCCCAGAGGGCGTGGGTTAAGGAGCTGCCCTTACCAGTTCTGCACTACAAATATCTGGTCGGGAGAGCACTAGCACCAGAGGTTAATTGGGGCCAAGAGGGAAGGGCACCATGGAGGTGACCCAGCAGCATTTTTCCCATGTAAGTAGGGCGGGGACGTGCAATGATAAACAGCATCCGCCCCACCCTGAAGTCTTGCTGGCATTGGTACATTGCATCATGCACTGCTCATGCACCAAACACTCAACCCCCTCCCTCCCAGAGAAGGAGAGCAGTCCTGGGGACACTTGAGCCATCTCCCCCAGCCAGCCCTCCAACGACCCAAGCCCATTCCCAAACCCAGGTCACCAGTGTCGCAAGCAGAAATCCAACTGCTGAGCTGATGGGCCAGCTTTGGCATGATTTCTTGATAATAGGTGTTCCAACAATGCACCAGCTTTCATGACAATATGATGCATTGCCTCAAAATTATATGTGTTCAAAATCTGTCATTTTATTTTTTTCAGGAAATGTCATGAACAAATTTCATCTACATATAACTCAGGCACCTTTGGAGCTAGACATGTATAAATTAGCATGGATAACCTTGGTGTAGTGCTTATAGAATGAGCTAAATATGGAGTGAATTAGATAAGAGATCTTTAAATTACAGGGGTTCAAATCTTTACTATGTAAATATGTCCAAAACTTTTCTGAAAACTATCAAAAATGTGAATGTTTGTAACTTCTCTGCTCTTGCATGCATAGAGTTAACATTTGACAAGCATATCCATAATCTGTGTATCCTGGTGTCTAACACAACTAGATACATTGGTTAAGCAGTTTTAATTCTGAAAAAAAAATGATTAGTAACATGTTCTTACATATTTATGATAGCATATTCTGTAGATGAAGCATCAATATTTTTTTGTGTGGAATTTAAACATTAACAATGCACATATCACTGCTTCAGGTGATAAGCTGGGCTGTGCTTCTTGCAGTCCTGCTGTTCCTCACTGGGTGACTATCCTCTCCCCTTCTCTTTTGGCATAGCCAGATTGATTCAGTAGAACTACTGATCCCACCAATGGGTATCCTTTTTGTTCTTTACAGTGACAAACCTCCTTAAAATGTGAGTCACCTACTCCCATTCCTATAACCAAGGCCCCTACTTTTCTGTGGCACAGTGGGACTAAGTTCTGTAGCATGACTACCATTTGCTGCAGAACTTCTGCAGCAGTGGTTTGTAATTTCTGCAGAAGTTCTGTGGCACTAATAAACTACCACATCACTGTGTCAGCTTGTCATCCTGACTTCACTTTCATGGCAATGTTTATAGCAATCAGGATGGGGGGAGCACAGTAACACTAGTTAAAAAATAACAGACTTATAGAAATAATTTTGTGCCAAAGAAAGGAAAACAAATGTCTCTCCCTTAAGGTCCTAGTCTATTGCATAAATGAAATATGCAGAGGGGACCTTATGTGATAAATAAGGTATTTCTATATGCATGCTATCTACACCACTCATGAGGTTCCCACTGTATATCACTTATATATTTATATGCAATATGTTACCTACATAAAAATATGTGTGTGTGTGTAGTGAGAGATACTGTGTGTGTGTGTGTGTGTGTGTGTGTGTGTGTGTGTGTGTGTGTATATTTTTTTATTTCCATGAAATTGCATCCTCATTCATATAGGTCCCATTGGAAACAGAATAAATGGAATAGAGGAGTTATTGCAAAACTCATTTTTCATGTCAACCTGCTTCCCCTGACACACTACATAACATCATCAGGCCATGACATGCATGTGAACCAATTGTGAGATAAAGCCCTACAGCCGATCACAGTGTGTCCACTGTGTGACAAAAGACTGCACCATACCTTCCCAGGCTCTGAGCAGTGATGTGTTCCACCAATCCTTGTGCTGCCCAGCCAGTTCCCAGAGCTAATCTCTGAACCTAAGTTGCCAGCATGGAAACACAGCACGCTACCCTCTGGCACAACAGCTATCCTTGCACACAACATTTCTCCATAACTTTTAGGTGAGTCTATGAACCAATGACAATATGTAATCAATAACCCTGGCAAAAATGCGTACAGTTCAATTATTTATTGAACAGGTCTATTCTTTCAACAGGTCTACACATTATTATATTCCACTTTTCTGGGCATAATTACTTTATTTTTCTTAAAAATGACAGTTAAATTCATTTTACTAGTTATTCATTTCAGATGGCATCTCTATACCTTAAAGGCACAAATATGTTTGTACAAAGTGAGGTATGGACTTAACAGGTCTATACTATTGACAAGGTTTTGTTTACGTTGGCCCCAGTGCAATAATGTAAGCCTGAAAATTGTATTAGGCTGTAGTGCAGGTTCAGCAAATATCATCATGTCTGATGTGCTGTGCCACCATCTCTGGCAGCGGGAGCTGTGGTAGACAAGTGACTGTTCATTTCTGTTGCAGAATGCAGCCATTTCATTAGCTAATGTATGATGTTATAGCAATGATAATATCACATTCCGAGCATATGGTGGGGGGGTTGGATATAAAAAGAGGGGAAGGTAACCAGATTCTAAGGATAAACAGAAATATTAATAAAAAATCACCAAGAAGAGTGAATTCTACAGCAGATTGCAAGTTCTGTGCAAAATTCTGTGACCGCAGAATTCTAGGGGCTGTGCCTATAACCTACCCTGTTGGAATAGCCAGAATTCTTTCTTCCTGCTGCCCAAGACATTGTCTTCCCCTACTACATGTTTTTGAGTACCTCTAAGTCCTAGACTTGCATGTACACCAGGCTCCCTATATCATAAATTTACTGAATGTGATCCTTAAATATCCTGCATTCAGGTTGGCATTGCTGACATGCTGTGTTTTCATGCTCCAACCTGGGGGTCTACTATTGTTGTGATACCCAGCTCAGCTGTCCATTTCTTGGCAAAACTGTGCATCTAACTCCTGAACCTGCTGACCCCCTGCACTATCTGCCTCTTATACCCCTATCCTTTAATTGGAACCCCCCAGATAAGGCTGAATGAAATTAGAAAATTCCAGTTTTATGGAATTTTTCATGAAATGCTGCAATTTTCACAAAGACTCATGGGAATTGACTTTAAGTAGAGATGTTATTTTGCAATTTCTCACAGCAAACAATTAATAAAATTGGCACACACAGTCCCCTTGTAAGGTCTACACACCTGCCAAATTTAATGGTATTGCATTTTCTAGTTTTAATGTTTCAAAGGTTTATAAATTTGTAGTTTACAGTCTTGCAAAATTTCATTTTTAAATGTTGTGAAAGGACTACTTGTCATTTAATTGCATTTAAAGTTGAAAATATAAACTTTTTCAGAAATGACCATGTGGTATAGTAGTCAAATGTTTCACCTCTGGTTAAATTTGGATATGTAGTTTTAAAATTAGAGGGAACTAACTGAAATTAAAATGTTGGCAACATGTTTGGCAGGCTATAACACAGCCCCATTTAAAGCTAGAAATCTGAAACTTTGGGCATATAAAAATGCAATGCTAACAAGTATACCTCACATTTTTTGTAATATTTCAATGAATACTATCAAAGTTATTCTAAAATTAAAAGCTTCTGAAGAAGGACCTGGTTGGTTCGAAAGCTAAAGCATTTTGTTCTTTTCTGTAACATCCATGTTGGTCCAATAAAAGGTATCAAATCATTTGTTTCTGGATCTAAAATTACAGGAATCCAAATGTTGGCAACATATTTGACTACCTATAACTCAGCTCCCATTAAGGCTTGAGACTTGAAACATGGTGCATATATGCATTCTATGTGCTTCTCTAAATCCTGACATAGTGGAGAAATGTGGAGAAGAAATTTCAAAATTATCTCAAAATAACTAAAAATTATATTTTATTTAAATGTTTAACCCATACCTCTGCCACCTTTTAATGTAGAATTCTGAAATTTGGTATACTTCTGTATGTTATATGGTGCTGCTTACATTCCAAATGTGGTGTCATTTGGACGTGAACTTCTAAAATTATAATAAAATAACTGAAATTTTACATTTTGCAAAATTCAGCAGAATTTTCATGAAAATTCAGCGGAATTGGAATAGTCATTCTATGGGCATTCTGCAGGTATAATTTTATATTCCACACTGCTCTACCAGTGGGGATTTGTGTGTTGCTTTTGGCCAAGGTTCTAAATAGTGGACACTGTGGTGCTGGATCTTGTCCATGTGTTAAGGCCTGAATCTATCTTCTGCCCCATGGTGAAATAAATGTATACAGATGTATTGAACTGTATAAGTACAAGCTTCTTGTGTGAAAGAGAGGAAACTGAACAAATGAACATGTGTGTGTAAATATTCAATTGTGTGGTGTAAACATCAGCCTTTTTCTACAACACTGTGCTTTGAGTCATTCTTAAAGTTATGACTGTGGAAGTAAGTTTTCTCCACTCCATTTGGGGTAGAAAGGAAGATATGTGACTACTCATTTACTGATGTTTCTGTTGTTGTATCTGGCTCAGCATACATGCTTGACAGAAATGTTTTTCTTCAAAGCCCTGACTTGGGAAGTTTAGAGTCTCCATAACCTCCATAATCTCCATAATGGCTGTTCCTAACAAGTTCCAGTTCTCCTTTCTCCGTCTGCATTCAGAGAAGGTGGGGTGCATGATGCATCACTCTCCCCACATTCCCTGCAACATGTTAGTGAGTAGTTTGTGCAGTTTGCAGTAACTGTCATGTTTTTCAAAAGCATACATGGATGTCCATGAAAATGTATGTCATTTTAGAAAGTAGGTGGCCCTATGTACTGGTTCCATGACAGATCCCCAACCCAGCTCTGTAATGTTTGTGTTATATTTTCTTCTTACATTCATTGACTGCTTCAAAATTTATCAAGTCACATATTTTCTAGTACATTGCATAAGCTTGCTATGAACCTTTTTGTTTATTTTAGACAACGTAATGCTTAATGTTATGCTTCTTATATCCTTTAAATGACCTAAGACTGGACTAAATTTCTGTCTCTCTATGACTCCCTATTTGGAGGTAATGGAAAAAGTCAGCCATTACAAAACTAAAGATATCTTTCATTTGTTGGAATGAGCATATCCCTTATTTCTGCTTCACTTGTTTTAGGAATCAGCCCCTTCCATCACATGTGCCTGTAACTCTGGTCTTTATTTGAGTGGGCAAATGTTGGGCAACTAGTGAACTAGTTGCAGTTCCAGAATAGCTATTCTACTTTACAGATATTGAGCAATTTATTCAAGTGTTTAGTGTTGTTCTAACAGATAAGTGCTGTGAGTTTTTTGGTTTTATTAACTAGCTGTATGTCATGGGGGTCTGCACAAATGGGGATAGTCTTCATTTGCACTGCCTCTGTATCTTTTCATCTTAAATCATAATGTTCATTGCAACATAGTAAAATAATTCTTTAGAGGGCTGCAAGACAGTATGAATCCAATATGGATGCAGTGGGTCACCTTCTAGCCTTCAGGAACTGAAGATGCTTAAATTCTACTCTGCATTTCCTTCACACCTAAATTAATTTAAAAAGATTGTCTTCCCATTCTTTTTTTTAAATGATAAACTTTATTGGAAAAATCAAAAGACATACTTACGTCAAAGACATCACTAGCTACAACAAGACATTACAAAATAGAAAAAAGAAAAAAGTTCAGATCCTTTCAAGTGAGCAGACTAATTTGTGGGGCTATGCTGCTATTCAAGGTTTCATACAAACACAGATCACACCTACTGTTGTCATCCATTTCACTAGATGCCCTCACAATAACCCAGTACACTACATTGGGTTCAATTGTTGTCCGGGGGGGGGGCCAGCGCTCACTGCTAGAGTTAGCGGTGAAGCCCAATCGATCATGGGATCAATAGGACTGCCTCAAGAGGCCCCAACTATTTGGGAAGCGTATGTACTGTGTTCCTTATCGAACCAATAATTTTTTCCATATGTAGGGTCTCCAGCATGGCAGAATGCCACTCCTTGTATGACAGGGTTGTGTTGTCCAACCAGTACCTCAGTATGGACTTTTTTTGCCATGGCGGCAATAAGGGAGATATGGTGTGCTCTTGTCCTCTCAAAGTTGCAGAGACTGACACCCAGGATGCAGATGGGGGGGAGGTGAAGGCCTCATCCAATCCCAATAGGGGGGTCGATGCAATTCTTGATCACCTCCCATAGTGACCTGCTTTTGGAGCAGTCCTAAAGGATATGTTTGAGAGTCCCTTTGTCCAGTCCACACCTGGTGCGTCAGAGCTTAGAAGCCCCATCCTGTGAAGCTTTGGGGGGGGGTGAAACGCATGGTGTAAAATTTTTTGTATTGGGTTAGACAGAGCCTGTCAAACTTCAAGTATTTGTGTATGCTGTCCAATGCCTCGGTCCAGGCATCAGTGTCCTCAAGGGTGGGAAATTCCTTGTTCCAGTAGCTGCCTTGTAGCCCTAGAGGTGTGGTCAAGAGCATGGACAGCTGTTTGTAAACTCCAGGCACAGCATGTCTCTGTGAGGCTATGGCCTGCAGTTCATCCCATGCTGAGAAGGGAATGGAGTCTCAGGGTTTGGAGCCCAATGTCATAAAGAGTATGTGTTGCAGTTGTGCATATTAGTATGCAGAAAACCTGCTTTCTGGGTGCGTCTTTGTGAAGTGAGCATACTGGTACACAGCACCCTCATTCAGTAGGGATCCCAGTAGTAGTTCATCAGTGTGACCCATACGTGTCCTAGAGATTGGCTGACCTTGCATTTGGAAGTTTGGGTTCTGAGCAATGGATTGAGCAGGGTCCAGGATGGGAGAGGTGCCCATTCTCTTGTGCAGTATTCTACTTGCAAGGAGGGATGTGCCTATTGGCATTTGTTTGAGGGCCTGTTGTAGTCTACTGAATGGTATAGTCAGCAATGTGGACATGTCTATCGTGTAAATTTGATAGAGATCCACTTCCATTTGTTTCCAGTGTGGAAGGTAGTCGGTCCTGAGTGACCCCAGGGGACCCGCTCACCACTGTAGGAATTGGCAGGCATGCAGTGCCATATGATACATGCTACAGTCAGGTAATTGGAGACTGCCTTTCCCTTTGGGCAATGCTAAGAATTTGTATGCCAGCCTGGGCTTCTTACGTGACCACAGGAATGAGCTAATGGCAGCCTGCAATTTGGTGAAGCAGGGCATGGGTATTAGCGCACCCATCATACTCATGGGATACAGGACCCGGGGCAAGATGTTCATTTTGATAATGTTGATCCTCATACATATGGTCAGGGGTAGGGTGAACCAACATAGGAGGTCTTGCTTCACCTGCTGTTGTAAGGTGTCCAGGTTCCTGGAGAAGAGCAAGTGCTTACTCCTGTGGATGAGGATGCCCAGGTACCTCAGGCCATCTAGTATCCAAGTGCTGCGCCTCTGTAAGGTCTGGCTCTTATATGTAGCTCCATTTAGGGACATTATGTTAGTTTTGGACAGGTTCAGCTTGTATCCTGAGTTGGAGCCAAATGTGATGATTACATCTATGGCTGCGGCAACCAACACCTCTGGGTCTGCCAGGTGTAGGAGGATGTCATTGGTGTACATGGAGATTTCGTACTTGTTGTTTCCTAGTTGACACCCTCGATCTCCTGCTGGAGAACAAGGTGCCTGGCTAGAGGTTTTAAGTAAACGCTGAAGAGGTATGGGGACAATGGACAACCCTGATGGGTCCCCTTCTTAAGGGGGAAGCATGATGACAGGATACCATGACAGTAAATCCTGGCTGATGGGCCAGAATACAATAGCTGTATCCATGTGATGAAGTTTGATGGGAATCCAAACTTATTGAGGGTGGTATAGAGGTACAGGGTGGATACCCTGTCAAAGGTCTTCTCCGCATCCAGAGACATCAGGATTGCTGGGCGTACAAAATCTCTGGCTGAATCTAGGATGTGCCTAAGTTTCTGCAGGTGATCTGTCAGCAATCGCCCCTGCATAAATCCCAACTGCTCTGGTCCAATGAGAGTGTGCCAGACCTTTCTGGTTCTTGTGGATAGAACCTTGGCCAGAATCTTAACATCTGTATTTAGGAGGGAGATTGGTCTGTAGCTTCCCAGTTGTTCAGGAGCTTTGTCAGGTTTGGAGAGGAGTATAATCAAAGCCTCCTGAAAAGATGAGTCCAAGGAATTTTGCTCCTTGGAGTAGCTGAACAGGAAGGTGAGGTGAGGGGTCTCCACTTCTGTGATGGCTTTATTGAAGTTCACCAAGAATCCATCCAGCCAGAGGGCTTCATCTATGGAGAGGCTCTTGATGGCCTGCCGTACTTCCATCATTGTTATGTTTTGAGCCAGCTCATGAGCCTGTTCAGGGGTTATGCATGGAAAGTGGGTGCTATTCAGGAACTCCTGGATGTTGATGTGGTCTGGATTGATACCCGCTCTGTATAAAGTTTCAGAAAAGTTTTGAAAGACTGCAGCTATGTCCTTGGGGTTAGTGACTGATGGGCCCCTTGGGGAGAGGTGGATTGCACAGATTGCCTTTCTGGATTCCTGCTGTTGGATCATAATGGCTAGTAGTTTACTCGCCTTCTTTTCCTGGTTGACATATTTTGTTCTGGAGTGGAAGATAGCGAATTTGGCTTGTTCTTTAGTGATCTTGGCATATTGACCCCTTGCCACGTTGAGTTTAAGCCAGTCCTTCTGTGAGGACTTACAGGAGAGATGAGTTTCAAAGGATCTGATCTTGGCTAGCAGCTTGGTGCCTCTTTAATCCTTTTCCACTTTTTAGTGCCACCAGTCGGATCAGCTCTGCCCGCATTGTGCATTTGAATGCACCCCAAAGGGATCCTACATTGGAAATTGAGTAAAGGTTTTCTTGAAAAAAGTGCTCTGCTGCCCAAGCTATGACCTTGAGTGCTTGGGGTTCTTTAGGAGGGAGTTGCTGACTCTCCATATCCTGTCTTTGGTGAGGGGCCCCAAGGCTGATAGCAAGAGAGAGAGAGAGACCATTGATTGATCTGAGATCACTCTGACCCGTATCTCACTCTTTATGACAGACCCCAGAAGGTCCTGACTGATTTAGGGAGTAGTCCAAGCTCAAGTAGGAGTCATGGGGAGCTGACCAGAAGATGTAGTCCCAGGCCTGTGGATGGAGTGTTCTCTATATCTCGCAAAGACCTAGGGTATGTTACAACTCCTTGGCTCCTCTCTGATTAGGTGCAAGGCCTTTCCTACACTGTTTGGACCTGTCCAGACAATTGTTGGGCACCACATTCCTGTCCTCCCTCATGATAATCGAGAGACTGCTGAGGGCCACCACGTGGGCCATGATTCTGGTAAAGAAGTGTGGGTTGTCCAACTTTGGACCATATATTTTTATTATAGTCTTTGGTAACCAGGTAAGGTCCACTAGGCACAAGTGCCTGTTTTCAGGGGTGACTTGGGAGCACTGGGCGGTTAAGTGACTTGCTCAGAGTCACACAGTATGCAAGTGGAGGTTGTGAGAATCAAACTCAGGTCTGGTCTGCTGGATGTATCAAGCTCATTCACACCTGGTTCCTCTAACTTCTAGGCTATACTGCCAGCCCAATTGAGGCTAGAATAACCTGCTTTTGGTCAAGAACTCCTCTGGCGATGATATATCTGCCCTCAGGGTACCCAACTGTGCCCAAGCAGGAGAATGCGACTCACCTGTGGATCAGGATGGCAACCCCTACCTTTTAGGTGTTGTTGCCTGAAGCTAGGACTTGGCCCACACATTTGTGCCTCCAGAGATTCACTTTCTCGGTAACTGTGTGGGTTTCCTGGAGGAAGGCGATGTCAGTGCCAAGGGATTTGAGGTGACATAGCACCTAGTGCCTTTTTTGCACCGTTTGTCCCCCTTTGATGTTCCATGTGTGGAATCTTGTTGTGGTATTAGCCACTGGTTAGCATTTGGACTGACTGAGGCCCTGGCTGGCTGCATTGTGGGCTGGGAGTGAGGAGTTGGTGGGCACTGCCCGTGTGCCCTCCCCCCCGGGTTTTGGTGTGGACTCTGTTGGATGTGGACTTTAATTGCTTCTTAATTGAGGGTGGCTGGGGCCACGGAGAGGTGAGGTGAAGCCCTGGCAAGCTCGGCTTTCAAAAGCATTGTAGGTGTGTGGTGACATAAGATCCAAACTAGATAAGTACACAGACAATCATGTTATACTATATCCTATATAAAACAGAATTGGTGCAGTGTCCTTGAATGGAGTTCGTGAGTGGTATGGGGACTCATGCAGGGTCTCAGTGTGGACACACCTTTTTTTGATCGGGGTGTTGCCCGGGTCCGCAGGAGTCCAGAAACCAGGTCCGTGAGTGATCTGAACGAGTAGCAGCCTATCACTCCGCTATCTCCGACTGCCTCACATGATTTGGCTGAAGCAGTCTGAGCTAGGCATTTTGGAAATTCTAGATCTCTGAAAGAAGGGCCCCTTTCTGACTGTAGCGGTATTGGCTTGGTACAGAAGCTGCCATGGGGTGATCCCAGGTGGTCTACTAGGTGACTGGAATGTGCTCAGTCAGGCTTGGGGTATGGGTCACCTCTTTATTTCACCCCAGTGTTTAATCTAGTGTGGTGCTAGGTAAGCTGTTCCCTCTGATGTGTCGCACTGTTGGGCCTGGACCATGGAGGTTGACTGTGGTCCAGATCTCGGCATACGTTCCCTGCTTCCATTCATTGATCAAATGGAGGGGGTTGGGGTGTGGGGTCCACTCAAAGGGGGGAGCACTTGATGTCGGTCTGGGGAGGGGTTGGGTTATGGAATTAGTGACGGAAGTTATGTGATGAGTGGGGGAGGCAGGGGGGCTGTTCGCGGCTGCTGTCTCCATTAATTCTGATATCCCAAAGGGTGTGGGCAAACTGCAGCCCTTCTGAGTTTTGCTATGGATGGTGTTCCAGGATGGCCATATTCTTAAGCCTGTGCACTTCGCACTTGGTTTGTGGCCCAGAAGCAGGAGGTGGACACATAGGGGTGTACTGGGGGGACAACAGGCCTTATGCTGAAAATAGAGTGGCTGCCTGGTTGAGACTGTCTTGACCCAGTGGGATCCATGTGTCACCTTGTGGCTCCTTCCTCCAGGTGAAATTTTGGAGCAGGGTGGAGATGCCTGAGGAGACCACTGGGGAATTGGGACCATGTGGGTGCATAGGGGTGCAGACTGGTGCAGTGAAAGCCCTTAGAGATACCGCCAAGTGTGGACTGTCCACCCAATTCCCCCTATATCCCTTTGGCCAATTATGACTCCTACTCCAAGCAAAGCAGAGGGAATATGTTGGGGTTGTTTGGGCCTCACACTGAGTTTTTAGTCTTGTTATAAGCCCATGAACCCATTTGTAGTCCACCCTCAAAATCCCTGTTAATTGTCCCATTGTCCATCTGACCATAGCTGGGGGGGGGCTGCTCCACAGAGCGGGTGCCCGGGATTAACAGTGGGCATCTAATGGTGTCCTTCATGTTTTCTTAACCTGGACTGTGCAACAGACTAGCCAGCCATGGAAACAATTGATGGGGGTTGCCTTACATTTTAGGCTATACGGTAGGATTCTACCATGATCCCCAGTTAATAGTACAGTGATTGCACATCTGTGGCATGCTGTCCCATTCACATCCAGTTCTATGAGACACAGCCTAGTAAAAGTCCATTACATTATTGATGTATAGTTTCATCACCATTTACCTGGCCCTCGTAGAGTCACCATGCTATTGGGAAGCAAGATCCACTAGGATAATTGGATTTCCAATGGGAGAACATGCACTGCCTATAAATTAGACTTTAACTCTCCTGTTCCTACTTTGAAACATTATCCCCTTCACCAAGTCCCACCCCCCGCCTGCCATCCCCCTGCATCCCTTGGCATGCATGTGAGGTACTAGGTTATCAACAGTAGAATTCACAAGTCAGTGTTGTCCAACTGCAGCTATCTCCAGTAAGCTGCACTCTTGCTTGGGTCTGTGTAGCAAAAGTTATGTGACATCAGAGCTCTGTGAGAAATCTGGATCAGTCTCCAGAGGATCTGCATTCTGGAGTGGCAGGGAGATTCAAGTAGGAGTAGAATGTCCAGCGCATGGAGACTGAGTCCAGTATTTGTAGGCAATAGGTATGTCTTTGAATATTTGAGATCTGTGGCATGAGGTAGAACCTTGTCAGTGCTGAGAGGGAAAGCTGAGGGAGTGGTTAGCAATAAACGGAGTAACCTCTTGGGTGTTGGTGGGGAGAGAGGGGGTTAAATACCTCACATTCCTCCATTGGTTTCAAAGTATCCATCAGTGAGAAGGATGCTCAAGTCAAACAAAGAGCCATAAAAGAACAACCAGAGTGTGGCAGGGTAAAGAAAGAGAAGACATCCCCAGCCATGGCAGCCATACTGTCCCAAACCAAATTTAGCCCATACTCAGAAATGATTCTGCAGCTGTATGAGGGTTGCTTGCAGGGGTAAGATACATCTTCACTGTTCAATGCAGGTTCAAGTCTTACATAGTTCAGATCCTACAGAAAAAGTTACACTCCACTACTAGGGGGGACAATAGTACTAGACGTCCCTTTTTTTGTTTGTTTTTTTATATTTAAAGTGAGGAGAGCATGCAGCCTTATGCAGGGGTTGCAATCTCCCTAGCTGAGCAGAACCTCCCCATAAACTTAATGCATTGCCAGCAGCATACCCCCTTACCTTTCAGATAGTGGGTGCTCGAGGGGATGTTATGTTGACACATTTAGTTGTTACTTTGAGAGACTGTCAGCTTTGAGTTGATTTCCCCTGGGTAGTTTGCCTTTCCCCGGTTCAGTCTTTAAGTGAGATATGCAGTTCAGTAGTTCTCTCCTATTGCCCCTGTGGTGTAGTTACTATTAAGTGGGATGGGTATAGAATACAGTATCTGATATTGCCTTTTTTGTAGAGCCCTCTTGATGGGCTTGTACGCCAGCTGCTAATCCTGGACTTTTGTGGTGACATTCATGAATATGTGTACTCAGTGGCTGTTCCAGTATATGTCCCCCTTAATCTAGATTTGCCTTTTTCCTTTGAAGATCAGGTAGCAGATAATTATTGCTCGGGGTTTGCCCAATGGTGGTCATTCAGCATGAGTAGAACTGTGGGCGCTCTCTATACTGTAAGTCATGCCCGAATCTGGGGGGGGGCCCACGACTTCTTGAAGGAATTTTTTCACAAAGGCAAGCACATTCCCACCTTCTGATTTCTCTGGGACCCCGACCTAAACCACGTTATTTCTCCCATTCCTGGCTTCTTGTTCTTCAGTTTTGTTCTCTAATTTTTCAGCCATCCTCTTTGTCTCTCTGATCTGGGCACTCTCCTTCAGTTGTACATCCTCAAGCGAGCTGATGTGCGCCTCTGCATCCCCCGACTCTGATATTTAGGGCTTCCAGAGTTGGTTTAATTGCCTTGAGATCACTGGCCATTTCCAGCACAGAAATTTAAATAGTGGCCAAGTCAGAAAAGAATGATTCCATTTGTCTATGGCAATGTTGCGGGAGGCAAGTTCTGCTGGAGCATCAGGATTTGTCCTGTTTTGTGTCTTTTAACTACAAGCATCCTAGCAGACTCCGGAATCTCAGACCTTATGTCCATTAATGTTGGGTTGTCCATGGTTCCAACCAAGTTGAATCCTTTGTGTTTTGGAACACTGTAGTTTTAATTACTGGTGCACTCTCGCCAACTAAAAAGGCTGATGATTCTGGGCTGAAAATACTGGTTTTTGATCCCTGGATAATGGAGCTGTAGAAGAGGTGACTTAGCTCATTGGACACATCACATAACTCCCATCTTCCCATTCTTTAATGGTCATGTTTTGGACACATGATAAGATGGACTGGACTAAATATAACAGTCAGGGCAGGAGAGTCATGTTTAATACTTGAACGTGTGTAAAGAGTGGTATATCCATATCTTCTTTCTGTTTTTTTTAATAAAGGTGTACCATTATTGTATGATAGGTTGATTCTCATGTCCAGTCCTAGTTTCACATCCAAAAACCCAACTGAGCTATGCAAGGCAAGGAAATTCTATTTTAAAGCACTATATTGTAGTTGCTCAGTGCACTGTTTAAAATAAAGACATGTTATCAGATGTTTCCCTGGTCGCTCCAAAGCCAATATAATATTGCTGGATACATTTTGGAATGATCTCTTCTTTGTACATTATATAGCACTCCAAAGGGTACGCATCAGTTTATGGACACTTTTCTGGTTTTTAACTCTGGACGTATTCCAGTATCTCTTGTTGGAATTGGGGTGGGAGGAGGTACCAATGGATTACCAGGGAGTTGATCTTTGTATAAATGGTGATTTGGAAGGAGGGGCTGCCACTGAACTGCTTGGGATTTAGCTGTTAAGGATTAGAGATCCGATGAGGAAGGAAGCAATGCTGTGGCTCTTTATTTGTGCATGGAAGTATGATGCAGAGCTGTAATGGCCACATAATGACACGTAAATGGCCCCACAGCATCTAGCATTCCACATGTGGTCATTAGCATGCTGGGTTCTGAATCTGGCACCCAGGACTACAAGCACGTTCCCATTTAGAATGCATTTTACCACTTTGCTCCTTGGTGTCTATTGCCAGCAGGCATAGTGGTACCATCACACATATACAATTTGTGTGGCACTGACATAGCCCAATATTCATATGGACAGCATATGCCAGCCAGGGTGTACTGCCTGTATGAATATGCCACCATGATGGCCACATGCCACAGTATTTTGCTCATGGCACTTTGTTATGTATGCCAATAGCAGATGCTTTTCAATATCATAGCCATAAACCTTTAGGTCAATCATATTAAAAGTCATAAACCTTTAAGTTCATTAATAGTAGGGTGAACCAGTCCACTGGTGCAGTAGTAGTACCACAGTTATGAAGCCAATGACCCAGGTTCAGGAGTGACCATAGGGTCATTAGAGGTGAGCTGAGGAGAGGGGGATGAGCATCTGATGAACTGTTCTCTTTCTTCAGGGAGGGATCACGTGTCCAGCAGCAGTCTGACCCCTAGTGATGGCTGGGAGTTGGTGTGTCTGGGACTTGAACTTCAGCTGGTGTTGGTGGAGTGGTGGCCATCTTTATGTTGGGGGCAGGACTGCTCTCATCACAAGCTGATGTCAGATCTCTTCTGTGCCACCAAGGTGGGGTTAATTAAACAGCAAACTTTCTGTGAGCAGAGCGCACTGAAGTCAGGGGCCTCCACGGTTCCCTCACCCAAATGGCACTCAGTTGGCTCGTTGGGGGATCCAGTCAAATGTTTGGCCTTCCAGGGCCCCCGAGTAAGTAAATCTTGGAATTCACCATGTGGGCAGCTGGGGGAATGCTGGATGGGGGATGTAGTGGGTCACCGGAACAGATAAGAGGTAAATCCCGCTGCTCACAGACCGTATAAACAAAGTTGAAAAAATAGTGTTTTTATTTGAGTATGTCACAATTTTGTTAACTGTTATCAGCTTTGGGGTGGTAAATCTGCAGATTTACAATGGGGCCTAACTACTATATTGTTAAAACTCCTTCCATTAAGACCTCATGAATCAAAAGTACTGTTTAATACAGTACCACATTTAAACAAGCATTTGTTAATGCCAAAAGTTGATTGTGTTGGTGTGTTGAGCTTGCTCATTGCCCCTCCGTCACTCGCTCAGTCTGTTTCTCCCAGTGCTGCAGGCTGCTCTTTTGTACTGGGCTCCTGCCTGCAGTGGCACCTTGTTCTGCCCGCTAAGAAATATCTCAGCTGTTCTGACAGAGCTGCATTGAAGTGGCTCACTCCCCCTCTCTCACTCACTCATTCTGTTTCTCCTGGCGCTGCAGGCTGCCCTTTTGTACTGGGCTCCTGCCTCTGTTGGTGGCTTTTTCTGCCCTCAAAAAAATCTGCAGCAGTCCTGACACAGGTCTGTTGAGCTTGCTGACTCCTCCTCTCTCACTCACTCATTCCATTTCTGCCAGCGCTGCAGGCTGCCCTTTTGTACTGGGCTCCTGCCTCTGTTGGTGGCTTTTTCTGCCCACAAAGAAATCTGCAGCAGTCCCAACACAGGTCTATTGAGCCTGCTGACTCCCCCTCTCTCACTCACTTTTGCCGGTGTTGCAGGCTGGCATTTTGTACTGGGTTCCCGCCTGCATTGATGCCTTTTTCTGCCAACAAAGAAATCTGCAGCAGTCATGAGAGAGCGCCATTGAGCTCACTCGCTCCCTTTCTGTCACTCGCTCATTGTGTTTCTCCTGGCACTGCAGGCTACCCTTTTGTACTGGGATCTTGCCTGTGTTGGCACCTTTTTCTGCCCACAAAGAAATCCACAGCTGTCCTGACAGAGCTCCGTTGAGGTCGCTCACTCCCCCTGTGTCACTCACTCATTCTGTTTCTCCTGGCACTGCAGCCTGCCCTTTTATACCAGGCTCTTGGCTCTGTTGGCACCGTTTTCTGCCCACAAAGAAATCTGCGGCAGTCCTGACAATGCTCCATTGAGCTCACTCAGTCCCCTTCTCTCAGTCGCTCATTCCGTTTCTGGTGGCGTTGCAGGCTGCCCTTTTCCTTTGGGCTCCTGCCTGCATTGCCATCATTTGCAGCAGTTACAATACAGCTCCACTGAGCATGCTCACTCCCCCTCTCTCACTCGCTCATTCTGGGTTTCCTGCCACTGCAGGCTGCCATTTTGTACTGGGCCCCTGCATGCATTGCTGCCTTTTTCTGTCCACAAACAAATCTGCAGCAGTCCCAACAGATCTCCGTTGAGCTCACTCACTCCCACTCCCTTACTCACTCATTCTGGGTCTCCTGCCGCTGCAGGTTGCCCTTTTGTACTGGGCTCCTGCCTGCATTGTTGGCTTGTTCTGGCCAGATAGAAATCTGAAGCAGTTCCAACACAGCTCCATTGAGCTCGCTCACTCCCCCTCTCTCACTCACTCATTCCGTTTCTGCCCACGCTGCAAGCTGGCCTTTTGTACTGGGCTCCTGCCTGCATTGCCACATTTTCTGCCCACAAAGAAATCCACAGCAGTCACAATAGAGCTCCGTTGAGCTCGCTCACTACCGCTCTGTCACTCACTCGTTCTGTTTCTCTTGGCGCTGCAGGCTGCGCTTGTGTACGGGGCTGCTGGATGCATTAGCACCTTTGTCTGTCCCCAAAGAAATCTGCAGCTGTACCGACAAAGCTCCATAGAGGTCGCTCAGTCTCCCTCTGTCACATGCTCATTCTGTTTGTCCTGGCGCTGCAAGTGGCCCTTTTGTATAGGGCTCCTGCCTGCATTGGTGCCTTTTTCTGCCAACAAAGAAATCTGCAGCAGTCCTGATAGAGCTCTGTTGAGCTCACTCAGTCCCCCAGTCTCACTCACTTACACTGTTTTTACCATCACTTCAAGCTAGCCTTTTCTACTGGGCCTCTGCCTGCATTGATGCCTTTTTCTGCCCACAAAGAAATCCACAGCAGCCCTGACAGCACTCCGGTGAGTTCGCTCACTCCACTTCCCTCACTCGCTCTCTTGTTCTGTTTCTCCCAGTGCTGCAGGCTACCCTTTTGTACTGGCCTCTTGCGTTGGGGTCTTTTTCTGCCCACAAACAAATCTGAAGCAGTCCTGACAGAGCTCAGTTGAGCTTGGTCACTCCCCCCCCCCCCACTCGTTCCATCTTAATCTGTCCCAAACACTGATGTCCCACAGCGACCGTGCTATTCTCCGTCAGGAGTGCAAAAACATATTTTAGCCAGGATGTGAAAAATGACAGCTGTACTGATCATAAGGAGGTGTGAAAGAATGCCACTGTTGAAAATGTGGCATGAAAATAGTACAAATTTGTGAAGTTACAAGGGTGCATGGAAACAGCTGAACACACACTTGTAACACAGTTATGTTATGGAGTTTTGTCACCAAATTTTCAACATAGGGATTTTAGGATCTCTGCTCATGAACTGTGCCACTGTCATTTTCTTAATCTTGTCAGAACACTGATTTCTCACAGCGACTGTGTTATTCTGCGCCACAGCTGTGAAAACACATTTCACTCAGGACATGAAAAATGACAGCTGTACTGCTCATAAGGAAGTGTGAAAAAATGCCATTGTTGAAAATGTGGCATGACAATATTACGAATCTGCAAAGTTACAAGGGTGTGTGGAAAGTGTGCAACACACACTTGTAACACAGTCATCTGATGGGCTATCATCACCAAATTGTCAACATAGGCATTTTAGGACCTCTGCTCATGAACAGTATCACTGTCATTTTATTAATCTGTCCTGGACAGTGATTTCCTACAGTAACCGTTCTATTCTGCGCCGCAACTGCGAAAACACTTTTCGCCCAGGATGGGAAAAATGACAGCTGCACTGTTCATAGGTAGGTGTGGGAAAATGGCAGTGTTGAAAATCTGGAGTGAAAATATTATAAATTCACGAAGTTACGAGCGTGCGTGCAAACAACGCAATGCACTCTCATAACATAGTCATTTTATGGAGTATCATTACCAAATTTTCAACATAGCCAGTTCAGGACCTCTGCTCATGAACAGTGTCACTGTCATTTTCTTAATCTGTCCCCTGAACACTGATTTCTGATAGTGACCGCACTATTCTGCGCCAGAAGCATGAAAACACATTTCTGCCAGGATGTGAACAATGACAGCTATACTGTTCACAATGAGGTGTGACAAAATGGCAATGTTGAAAATCTGGCATCAAAATATTGCAAATTCACGAAGTTATGAGCGTGCATAGCAACTGCGCAATGCATACTCGTAAAACAGTAATTTCTGGGATTTTTTCCACCAAATTTGAAACATATGCTTTTTGAGAGCCCACCTCATGAAAACTGGCACTGTCATTTTGTTAATCAGGCCCCAAAGGTGATTCCACGCAGTGACCACAAAATCATCTTTTGGGGCTGATTAACGCCATGACGGTTCAAGCATTGATTGGGGGGGGGGGCACAAAACCCATGTTGAAAATTTGGTGAAAAAAATTCCCAAAAATGCCCGAATTATGCATTAAAGTTGAAAACACCCTATTCATTACATTATACAGCTTACCGGCATTTCGTCAGTTCGCGGTCACCTTTGAAGAGTGCAGACATGTTCCCGGTCCACCGAAGATTGTTGCACGAGACTCTGGAGGTAAGTATGGGGTGAGGGGGGGGTGTGGGGAGGCAGGGTGCACAATGGGTGGGTGCGGGTTATGGGAGGGGGGCAGGCAGACTACGAGGGACCGTTTCCTTTTTTTTCAGGTAAAAAAAAAACAAAAGATGTCGTGGACCATTTTTAACTTTACAGGGGCATGTGGCATGCTGGGGTGGGCTCCCAGTGTGCCACCAGAGGCTTTCTATTTTTCTGGGAGGGCAGCAGAAGCCAACGGGGGATTGGGCACCCCCTGTCGGCACACAAAGGAGGGGTATCATTATGCCAATGGGGATTGGGAACCCCGTCAGCAGAAAATGAAAGTTGGGGGGGGTTACAGAATGCAGATGGGGAGTTGGCTCCCCCGTTAGAAAAATCAACACAGGGGGCACCAAAGCTGATGGGGATTGGGGGCCCCGTAGGCACATAAACACTGGAGGGGTTATATTATTTGTGAACAGGGCAGCAACCCGCTGCCATATTCACAAACAATATCAGGCTTGCTAGATCTGCCCTGCAATGATGGGTCACTCCCTCATTGCAGCGGATGGCTGACACTGCAATGATGAGGCGGCCCCTGATTGCAGCGGCTGATTTGTCACAAGTTGGTGCAAATGTTCCAAACTTGTGTCACCAGCAGCCTGCAATGGCATTGGGGGAAACTGGACAAGCCTTTGCAGGCTGTGGGGGCATTAACCACAACAGTGCCACGCCTGCACAGCCTGCTTCTCAGCAAGCTGTCCCAATATGTTTCTTGCACTGTGCGCAATAAAAATAAAAATGTAGTGAGTGTCACAGAAGTTGAAATGGCAATTAACACAGGAAATGAAGCAGACTACTCGATGTGTTAATTTTAGTTTCTGTCTTATTAACTTACAACAAATCAAGAAAAAGAAGAGGTTACTATACTTGAAGGGAGAATGTAACATTTGTAATGGGATTAAGGACACAAAATAAACAAATATTACATTGCAAACAATACATTTGATATATAAGGTGTAGTAATACTTATATTCAGAAAAGGTAAAAAAAAAAGTCTCACATTTTTTCACATTTTACTATTTTTAAAATTATAGTATCAATATAATCATTTTTTGTGTAATTGTAAGAAACAGCCTACCGTACATGTTGTATTGTCAATGGTAAAAAAATTAACACTTTCTTTGAAAATTGAAAAAAATAGTATTGATATAGTTAATATTTTATTAACATATCTTATCGACATGAACAGATGTATAGCAACACACAAAAATCATATTGCTATGATCTATTCATGTTGATCAGACTCCATACTTTCATTTAAAGTTCAGGTTCTGTTACCAAAATGTTCAAAAGATGGAACATTTGTAAGATAATTCATTTAAATGAGCTATCTTTGTGATGAGTAGTGCTAGGAAAATGATGTTTTTAAAGAAAGGCTGGAGTCAGCTGAGTTGCTATAGTGATATATCAGGTTGCTGCAACACATATATATACATATTTATATTTATATATATATATATCTATATATATATCTACAAATAAGGGATATGCAGTGGGGGGGCGACTGCATGATTAAGCATTTATCTTGGTCAGTTGCCATTGACCTCAAGTAACCTTACAAGTGGAGAAGTCACGAGTGAGTTATGAGAGGTGAGTGGCAACTAACCAAGATAAATGCTTTATCACAAAGTCACCCCCTGCATATTTCATTTATGCAATAGAGAATGTGTGATACTTTATATTTTTTTAATAGTGTTTTTTTTTTTTTTTTGATTTAGGGATTTATTTTTTTTTTTAAATGTTTGTGCTTTGTCTTTGTGCTGTTGCCATGGATGCTAGATCATGACACCAGGCGTGAAGTACGTGGTGTTTATGCTGACTAGTGGAGGACTGAGTTTCTGAAAAAGTTTTGAAAAAAAAATGGCGGCCTAATTAAGCGAGGAAGCAAGCATATGTATATTTTGTCTGGCTGGTGTTTGTTTATTTTTTTTAATAACAATGATTGTAGTGTGTCTGGTTTTAGTTTTGAACCCTGGGAGTGGGATAAGCAGCAAGCGGGATGAGAGTTTTATAAATGTATAGCAAAATGGAGCAAGAGCCGTGTCAGCAGAAGGAGCTGAAGTGGGAACCGCTTTGAGGCAAGAGATCATGATTGCTGAAAAAATTCAGGAATAATTGTAACGGTAAAATTTTTAGTGTTGATTATGTGGAAGTACCAAATGCCAATTTGTTTTCTGTGTCAGCTCTCTATGGTCCGGTGTTTGCCATGGTCTGAGTGGTAATTGTAGTAGTGGGGGTGTGGGATCGGTGAGTCAGAGGCAGGAAAGTAGGAGCTATGTTTCTCTAATTTTTAAGAGAAAAATATGTTTATGTGCTTTTGTTTTTGGTGGGGATGGGTTTGGTGAGAAATTAAGCAAGAGTGATATGGAAGTAAAAGTGAGAGTATCCTATCAGGCATGCGTATGTGAGAGAGAGAAACTGGAAGTGGCTGGAAGTAGTGCCGACTGGCCAGCGCGAGAGGAGGAGGAGAGTGCTGACATAGTAACTATGTGGATAAATGGAGTGTGACATAGTTACTATGTGGATAAATAAATGTATCCACATTGTGACTTAGATAAATGAATTTATCACAGTCCATTTATCCAGACCCGTATTGCATATATACTGTGTGTGTGTGTGTGTGTGTGTGTGTGTGTGTGTGTGTGTGTGTATATATATATATATATATATATATATATATATATATATCCTCAGTAAATACAAATACAACATTGTTTAACATTTTTTAAATCCTATTGTTTTTTTCACAAGCATAGAGTAGTTTAGAAAATGGCTAAGAGTATCCTAGCTTTCTGATTGGCTAGGACAGCGATCTTAGCGGGCAGATATTTTTCAATAGAGGCCGCTGAAAACAAGTTATCATTCAGGGTTCCCAATTAGTTGTGATATTCTTGGGCACCCCCTGAATTTCAAACAGATGTGCCACCATGTTTACAACCTCGCTAACGGCGAGTTGCCTGTCAGCCCCTGCCCAGCCCCCTCACCCCCCCAATTTGTAACAGTTTTCCCCACTAAATAAAAACAGCTGCAGCACAATCACCCCAAATACAGCAAACAACTTACTTTTTTTTTTAATAAAATGGAGGATAACATCTTCCTTTCTGCTCTTTGGCAAGGGAAATTCTAAGTCAGGCACATCCCTGTTCCCCGATACTGACCGACACTTTAACCTGCCAAAACAGCTGCCTCCTGACAATCAAAGATATCCCTGCAATGCATAGGAATGCTGCTGAGTTACAGTTGATACACAAAAGAAACAAAAAGAAAGAAAGAAATTAAAATGCCGCCATCCCTCAACCTACTCCCAGTTCTTTGCTTCCGGTTTTCCAAGGTCAGGGTCACGCAAGATTGCACACCTGACAGTCGCATTTTTGGACCTAAAATAAAAAATGGTCTTGCAAAAAAAGTACAGAACTTTCCCAGAACTGGTTTTAAATCACCAGAATGATGGCCACTGCAGAGAGAGAGAGTTTAAAATAAAATCAATCTCTTCTTCTACAGGTGGGGAGGGGCTTTAGTACAACTGAATGGCTCTGACACCTATATATGTGTGTGTGTGTGTGGGGGGGGTGGGCAACAGAACATGGAACAGCACACAAATGAAGAGACTTCTTTACATAAAAAAAGCATTTTTTGCCAGATTTTATATTGGTTTTGAAACTGATTTCCTCAATTATTTTATTAACTAAAATTTACACACCTAGCTATTTTCTAAGTACAATAATACCCTCCAGGTTGCATGGTATTTGGCAATACCAGACCTTACAGGGGCTATAAGGCCCTTGGCTTGTGGCTTCGGGCCTCATTATAACCCTGGGTGGTCTGGTATGCCCAATACCACCCACCCTATCAGGTATTATTGCTTACATATCACACAAGCCAAAAGGAGGCAGAATTGCTATACTGCCTCTAAAATAGTATGCATATGTCAAAGTTAATGCATTCTGCAGATTGCTTTCTACATTTTTTTTTGTTGTTTTTGCTTACAGAAAAGAATTTATATCAATGTAAACGGCTGAATTTTTTTATATTTTATGAAAAATGTTGTGGAATTCCACAGATTCCACATACTGTAGGTGGATTTCCACAGAATGTCATGAAAGTCATGAAGTGCTGCCAAGCACTAGTTCCGATGCATGTACACCAACTGGGCAAAAATTACAGTGAGGGATCGATTTGCTGCTTCTTCCTGAACTGAAAGTAAGAACACCACCTGAAGTGCAGATGTTCAATGGCTTGATATATGGACTGTGTTTTTAACAGAGTATTTTTTTCCTAACACATTGGCAGCAATTTATAATTAGCAAACTTGGAAGTAAGTTATTCACACATAAAATAAATCATGTGCACCTGTGCAAACTTTGGATTTATATTTTTCTGTTTCCAACATAGATCTGATCAGACGCTGCATTGTATAGATTGGATACCACTAGAAATGGCATTTTGTTTGACCAGATTTGCTGTCTGGAAAAGCTTATGCAATATAGTACGTGTTTAGCTGCCACTGTGCATAGATTTCCATACAGACAATTTTCTTGTACTGATACAGTTCAAAGGTCATGAAAAGTTGTTGTGGTATCAGTTGGACATACAGATGTACGAAGTTGGAAAGTTTCACGCCGTGGATTAATTTGTGGATTTCACTCATTTTGTGGAGTTATTCCATGGTGCGAAGTCCCAACTTCACCCCCCAAGAACAAACTCTGCAAAATGTGGAATGTGAACTCTGCTGGTGAAGTTTGGCAGCTCTATCAGTGGAGTTCAAACTCCTCATTTTGTGGAAGTTTTTTTTCTTGTGTCTTTGGCCCCCCCACTCACCGATTGCCGCCCCACATAAATTAAAATTCCCTGATGTCCGGTGGTCTCCGCCCCCCCTACCACCAGTCACTAGCCCTATGTAAAATTAAATTCTCTGGTATCTAGTGGCTACCCTCACCAATTGCCAGACTGATGAAAATTAATTTCCTTGGGGTCTAGTGGTCCCCCCTGCTGATCACTGGCCTGATGTAAATCACAAAGTTTTCCTGGTGTCTATTGGTCACTCGCCCCACCTGCACCCATGTCTGATGTTTAAAAACGTATTCCCTGATGTCTAGCAGACTCCCGGACCCTAACCATGGCAGGTAGTGCCTCACCACCCAGCTCCACCCCACCCTGACCCTGAGTGGGTAACCGGCACAACCCTCTCCTCTCCACCATTGACAGTCACCCGACTGAGCTGTCAGTGAATGACCACGTACTTGTACAAGTACACGCTCATTCATCGCAAGTTCCCACTTATTTATTGAGTGCATTCATTCTGTTAGCAGTGCAGACAAGAGCAGAGGGCTGTTCTGGTCACCGGTGGGGGTTTAGGTTGGGGAATGGTGGCCAGGGACCCCTGGGTCCACAATGACATTCCCTTATCCTACCCCCCAGTGACTGAACAGCCCTTCACTCTTGTCTGCACCACTGACAGAATGAATGAGCATGAGCTGGCCTGTCAATGAATTAGTGCGTGCTTGTACAAGTATGCGCTCATTCATTGACAGCTATATTAATGTAGCCAACCATAGTGGACAGTGGAGAGCTGTGTTGGTCACTCGGGGTTGGGGTGGGAGGAGCAGGGTGGTGGGGTAATACCTGCTGGGGTAAGTGCTAATTCTGTTTGAAACCAGAGAATATGTTTTGAAACATTGGGCATGAGTGCGGGTTGGGGGCGGGACCACTAGACACCAGAGAAACTTATAATTTACATCAGTCCAGTGATTGATGGGGTGTACCACTAGACACCAGGGAAATTAATTTTACATTGGGCCGGAGATCAGCAGGGGGGACAACTAGACACCAGGGAATTTAATTTTGCATGGGACAGACAATCAGCGTGGGGGCCACTAGACACTGGGGAATTTTATTCTATGTCAGGCTGACGATCGGAAGGTGGGGGGGGACAACTAGTCACCAGGGAAAGATCAGGCCTGCAATTGGTGAGGGGGGGGAAACATTTCTAACTTCACCTTGCTTTGGTTTTCTTTAAGTTCATCTTCTGTACTGTGGTTTCAAAGTATGCTACTAGACGCTGTGTGCCTATGTATTTCCATCCGTCAAGGTGGTAAGCCTCATTCTTGTTTGTTTTTCCTGTGTTTAAAAGAATAGAAGCTTTCTACTTTTGCAACTTCTGACCTCCAGTCTATTGCTTTTTGGCGCCAATCCCAACACTCACTGTGTGAGTAGTTGTGTTTTCCCATCTCTATTATGTCATCTCATATCCTCAATGGAAACAAAGCCTTGGGGTCAGATTTTCACAGGGTCCTTAGAATTATGCAAGGTGCATCAAACATCCACCTTGCTTCCAATCCAGGTGCGCCAAACACTGTGCACCCTATTTTGCAAGAAATTAGTTCTCTGTGTCAAAGTCCCCAAAATGATGTAAAAGGTCCACTGCATCAAACATATGACACATGGGGTGAGAACAGCATAAGCTGAGAATGAGGCAAAGCTGAGGCAAAAATACAATGCACGGAGTGAGATGGAGCACAAATGACCACAGGTTGAGTAAAAAATATTATGCAGAGTGAAAACAATGCAGGCTGAGCCAAAAAACATGAAGCAAGTTGTGTAAAAAAACAAACAACTGAAGCAAATTGAGTCAAAATGCCTGATTTTCAAACAGCACTTAGAGCGATGCAAGTTGTGACAGCCCAAGGATGCAGCAAACTCCAGGTGCACCATGGACCCTGTACCATATTTTATAAAAATCAGGGTGCTGACACCAAACTACCTAGGTTTGCTGCAAGTTGACTGCTGCGCCAAACAGTTGCCACACCTGCAGGAAGTGTTGCAGGGATCCAGCTCCCCCATCCGGCACAACACTAGATGGGCTGGGACAGAGGAGGGATGAAGTTGATGGACAGGAGGGGGCTGGGTGCAGAAGGGGCATGGGAGGTGGGTGAAGGAGAGTTGGGGGGGACAACTGGGCATCAGAGGGAGTGATCTGGCACCCGGCGGGGGGCATTTGCATTGTAAGGTATTATTATATGCACTGTAAACTTATCTTCCTTGGTAGTCTAAACTACCCCCCTCCCGATCTCCCCCATACATATTGTTATAGCTTCCTGGTGGTCTACCAGACCCACCTGATCCTCGATGTCCCCATGCATATTGTTATATTTTCCCTGGTCTTCTAACAGACCCCTGATCCCCAGTCCCCCACCTGAAGACTATGTATATAACAGTTCCTGGTGGTTGAGGGACCCCCACCCTGGCAGACAATGCTCCACAACCCCCCTCCATCCATTCCTTCCATGTGTCAGCTACAGGCACAGCCCTCTGATCTCCACCATGGCTGGCCACAAACTGAGCTGACAAGAAGCATGTACTTTTTACAGTATGTGTTCATTAACTGACAGTCACTCAACTAGCTCATACTATATACAGCATGCACTCCTTGACAGCTCATTCGGCAGCCAGCCAGGGTTGAGAGTGGAGGGCTGTGTCAGTCACCAGCTCATGGAAGGGATGGGGGAAGCTAGGTGGTGGGGCACTGCTTGCCAGGGGGGTCCAAAAGACCACCAGGGACTGTTATATACATGGTTTGGCGGGCATATTAGGGATTAGGGAGTCTGCTAGACAACCATGGAAGATATAACAATATATATAGAGAGGGGACTGGGGGGGTCCATTAGACCACCAGGAAAGAGATCACAATATGTATGGGGGACATTAGAGATTGGGGGGGGGGTCCATGAAGCCACCACGGAAGATAATTTTATTGTACATATAATAATACCTTACAATATAAATGCACCCTACCGGGTGCTGAATCAATCCCACTGATACCCAGCTGTCCCCCAGACTCCCCCTCTGTCACCTCCCATGCCCCTTCTGCCCTGGCAGACCATTTTCAGACCCCCTCCCACTGGCCCAAGACACTTAGACCACCTTCTGGCTGGTCCAAGTGGTGCCCCTTGCTGCATCCATGGTGGGGCTTGTAAAATCCCAAAAAAGTGGATGTTGCAGCCTTAAAATAGTGCAAGCCCCCTTGTGACCTGGTGCACCTGGTTATTTGACACTGCCCTGGTGCAAGGGGGCTTTGGCACAGCTGTGTCTGGATGTGATGCAGGCTGCAATAGAAAATTGTGTCTGATGCAAGTTGTGATGCAAGTCAACTCTTGCATCAAACCTTTTTGTTGCAAGTCCCTTGCATTGTTCCATGTCCTTTGAAAATCTGCCCAAAAAATGCATGCAGGGAGAAAAGTGACGCAAAGCCAAGTTTAGCAATGATGCAGGTTGAGTCAAAAAAAATGAAGCAAATTGAGACAAAAGGCATGCTTGGAGAAAAGTGACACAAAGAGATGCCTAACTATGATGCAAGCGGAGTCAAAGAAATGAAGCAAACTGAGTCACAAAAAGGTGCATGGAGCAAAAATGACGCACACTGAGTAAACAATTACCGCAGGCAAAATGGCCAAGACAATGGCATGTTACATCCCCAAAACACTGTTAACTAGTCCTGCAAGGGATTACTGACTCAATAAACAACCTCCTACATACTCTGCCCTCACCATTATATGCTCCAATGTCAGTTAGACCAGCTTTGGTTGGTCTAATAGAAGCATGCGCCTTCTGTGCACTGTCAACAGCTTCCACCTTTGAAACTCCCTAAAAAGGGGATAGTGCATCATTTTTTTGCTGCAAGCCCTGTTGAGACATGGTGCACCCATTTTTTCACATAAGTCTGACTCAAGCTACTTTGGTGCAGGCAGTTCTGCTTTTGATGCAAGCAGCATTAGAAAACTAGAATTGACACGTTTTGACATAGCTTGCTCCTTGCTTCATTCTTTTCTGTTGCAAGCACATTGTGTCATTCTTGGCCCTTTGAAAATTGAGCCTTGTATGTGTATGGCCACCCATATGCTGTACTACTTAGGTCAGTATTCAAAATTATTATCAGAATTAAGTGTATTATCCAACCACATACTGTGTTCAGATATCTGGTTGAATATTAACAACTGGGCTGAGAAATGTTAATGTACTATGGGCAGAATGTGGATTTTTGTGGGTGGAATTCATGCTTAATAGCAATTCTGTTTCCATAAGGACTTTTGGAACTTATTTGGCTATAAGTTTATGTGTCTGTTTTGAGGGTAGCTGATGGTTGTATACCATCAAAATATTGAAATTTCAGCATCAAAATCCTTTACAGTGTCAGCTTCGAGGTTGTCACTGTAATTGACCTGATGGTGAAATTTTGCATATTTTGCTATTATTTTGCCTCCTTTGAACAAACTCTGACTTGGAGTTTGTTCTACTAAAATCAAGGGGTGCAGGGGGCACAGCCTCTCACATGGGGGGTGCAGGGGCCTGTCCTCACAAAAAAAAAAACACTCAATGTCTGACAGGCGAAATTTCACTCGTCTACATTTTTGGTGTCACTGTGCTGCATTTTAGCAACTTGGTTGCTGATGTAGCTGGGTGGAACCCTCCCTTACAGAAATATCTGTGTGCTGTGTACATGCAGAATGCATGCCACATGCCTAATTGTGCAATGTTTGAATGCAGTTTGCATACACAAAGTGATTCTAAGTGAACCAGGTCTAAAAAGCAAATCAGGTTCACATGCTGCTAGCTTGACATATGCTCAGCAGGTAAGCTGGTGTGAACATCTTCTAAAAATTACATCAGGTTGGCATGTTGCATGCTTGACATGAGTGCAGTAGTTAATCTGGTGTGAACATCATCTAAATATCACATCAGGTTCACATGCTGCACGCTTGCCATGTGTGCAGCAGCTAAGCTCTAAGCTGGTGCAAATCTCATCTAAAAAACACATCAGTTTCTATTTCTTATACTACTGCTAGCAATTAGAGTAATTAAAATACATTTTTATTTGAATTCCCATAAAAATTAGGTAAACTCATTAATTCTGATCCTTTTGCAAGTTGTTTAATGGCTTTTGATTTTTGTCATTAAATCACCATTAATTTGTAAAGTATTGTTTGCTTACTGCATTAAATGTCTAGGATATAGCCAGTCAACTCCCTCCATTCTAGATGTATGAAAAGGGTCCTCTGTATTGTGAAACCTATTCTTTTTGTTTTGGACCATGCAAATCCCTTGCGTATATTTAGTGCTACTAACGTGTTTTTCAGTGACTGTTTTATCTCACTTCCTTTTCCTTTGTCATTCTGTATTGAGCATATACACTATGGCCATGCTAAGCACTCTTTGTGCTGAGTAGGGACTTGGAAGCATGGACCATACCTCACATTTTGTCACTGAAATGAGGGACATGGACACTCAAAATGAAGGACAATAATGGACACTAACCCACATGATAGTCAGGACACATCATGAAGAAGCATTTGTCAATGCCGAATGTTGTTGCGCTGGAATTGGAAGTGGCGGAGCTAGAGACGCATAGTGCTGTGATTTTGTTAATGTGTCCCAAAAGGTGATTTTGCACAGTGAGCATGCCATTGTGCGCCACAGCTGTGGAAACACGTTTTGGGCAGGCTGTGAAAAATGGCAGCTGGACTGTTGATGAGGAGGTGTGCACAAATGCCAGTAGTGAAAATGTGGCATGAAAATATTGCAGATTGATGAAGTTACAAGGGTGCATGGAAACTGTGCAATGCACGCTTGCAACACAGTCATTGTATGGACTTTTGGCACCAAATTTTCAACATAGGCATTTTAGGACCTCTGCTCATGAATAGTGTAACCGACATTTCCTCAAACTGCCCCAAAAACTGATTTCGCACAGTGACTGTGCAATTCTGTGCCGGATGTGTGAAAACACATTTAAGCCAGCTGTACTGTTCATAATGAGGTATGGAAAATGCCAGTGATGAACAGCTGGAGTGAAACTATTACAAATTCTCAAAGTCGCGAGTGTGCGTGCAAACTGCACAATGCACGCTCGTAAAACTCTCTTTTTATTGACTTTCATCCCCAAATTTTCAACATAGGCATTTTAGGACATCTGCTAATGAACAGTGTCACTGCCATTTTCATAATGTGTCTTAAACACAGACTTTCCACAGCGACCGCGCTATTCTGCGCCGGAACTGCGAAAACAGATTTTGGTCAGGATGTGAAAAATGACAGCTATACTGTTCATTAGGAGGTGCAGAACAATGGCACTGTTGAAAATCTAGAGTGAAAATATTCTAAGTTTGCTAACTTACGTGCGTGCGTGCAAACTGCGCAATGCACGCTCGTAACACAGTCATTTTATGGAGTATTGTCACCAAATTTTCAACACAGGCATTTTAGGACCTCTGCTCATGAACAGTGTCATTGTCATTTTCATAATGTGTCCCGAACGCTGATTTTGCACAGTGACCACGCTATTCTGCGCCGGAAGTGCGAAAACATTTTTCGGTCAGGATGTGAAAAATGACAGCTATACGGTTCACAAGAAGGTGTGGTAAAATATCAATGTTGAGAATCTGGTGTGAAAATACTGCGAATTCGCTAACTTACGAGCGAGTGTAGCAACTGTGCAATGCATGCTCGAAAAACTCATTTTTTGGATTTTTCCCACCAAATTTGCAACATAGGCTTTTTGAAAGCCCCCCCCCCCATGAACAGTAGCACTATCATTTTGTTACTTAGTCCCGAAAGGTGATTCTGTGCAGTGACTGCAAAATCATCTTTCAGGACCAAATAATGCCATGACAGTGCAAGAATTCATGAGGAGTGATCCCAAAAACCCCATGTTGAAAATGTGGGGCCAAAATTCCCCAAAATGCCTGAGATATGCAGCAAAGTTGAAAGAAACCTATTTATTCCATTATACAGCTTACCGGCATTTCCTCAGTTCATGGTCGGCTTTGAAGAGTGCAGACGTGTTCCCGGTCCACCAAAGATCATCACACCGGACTCTACAGGCAAGTATGGGGTGGGGAGGGTGTGGGAAGGCAGTGTTCACAAAGGATGGGTGCAGGTGGGGGGCAGGGAGACTATGAGGGACCATTTTTGTTTTACAAGTGACAAAAAAACCCCATCATGGGACAGTTTTTTTGTTTTAGGGAATTTGGCATGCTGGGGTGGGCTCTCAGCATGCCACCTAAATGTTTGGGGGGTCTGTAGCTGACGGGGGATTGGTCACCCTCATCAGAACACAACATGGGGGGAATATTTTATGCCAATGGGGATTGGGCACCCCCCCGTCAGCACACAAAGAAAGTGGGAGGGCTGAGCCGAGGGGGATTGGGCACCCCCTCGGCATTTAACAGTGGGGGGGTTCTTTATGCCCAGCGAGGTAGGATTCCCCGTCAGCACATACAGAAGGCAGGGTTAACTGACGGGGGATTGGGCACCCCAAAGAGGGTGGCAGTTTCATACACTGTGCTATGTTACAAGCCTTATAATGTCGGGCAAGCATGTCAGGGAAGGTCCATTGCATCTGACGAGCTTTGCTCGGATTGCAGCAGACCTTTTCTTAGATTTGCTTGCCACATTATGTATGCATGGTGTGGAGCCGGCTTGCAGGCTGATTGAGGAATGAGGGACGCACCTCCTGGTGTGTGCTCTGCATTTGCCCAACAGTGACCCCACCTCCAAAGCTGCACTACTGCAAGATGTTGGCTGCGCAAGGGTGCCAACATAAAAATGGAGATACAGTACCTCAGAACACAATGGAACCCATTGCATTAGCACATGAGAATGAATTTCTACCATTAAACAGGGGTGCCATTTAGGCAGGGCAGAGGGGGCAGTCCCCACCCCACATTTGTGCCAAGGTTGTTCTTAAGGTGTGACAATAATGGCTTTAAATGTGGATTTAATCTTGCACAAAAAGTGCCTACCTGGCCTGTGTTTGCTCATGCTGCAGGTACTCTCCAGACTAGACTATGTCTGTATTGTGTTGTTCACTCTCTCCACCTATTAATGGCAGCACACTCACATGTGATGTGGATGAGCTCCAGCCAAGAAAAAGCACGAGTCTTGCAAGTGTGACACTGTCTTTCCCACCACAGAGTAGACAGAATGCACACTACAGCTTGGAGAAGTCAGTGAGCACTGAACTCTCAATAGCAGTGTTGTGGCAGCATATTTTTGTTGGTCTACTCTTAGTGAGTCTCTGTCTCTCCTGGTGTCAGAAGGGGAAGAGGGTGAGCTAGAAGCTAACTTAAGACTAGGCTACCTACTTAGTCTTCTAGGCTCGTCTTGCAAAAACAAAAACAGCACAGACCCCCATGGCAGCAAGCTAGGCTTAGCAGAAGTGGTGACAGCAGTGTGGGTGGCCTTCATGGGCCTTGATCAGTGCAGTGCAGCAGCACCCAGCTGCAACCAAGCAAGAAGCAAGCAACCTAGGTTGGGTGAGTTCAGGTGGTGAGATGACTTGGTCGAAGACCACGTTGTGAACCTGTGATGGTCAGTTTTAGCATCCAATATCTGGCAGAAGGACAGAGGAGGAGCGGACTGAAAACTGGGCTGGTGGCACACTATGCCAGGCTGCAGGTTCTGGCCATATGGCGGATAAGTAAAAGTAACATTTTCTTTCACTGGTGGATTGGGGATGAAGGAAGGATTGAAATATTGATGTGTTTTTCACTTCTCTTCACCTTTGGGTGGCTTCATGACCCATAGAGGATGGGTATTGAATGGAATGGAGTCGGGGAGAAAAATTGGGACAAAGTTATTTTTGGGGGGAGAGAACTTCAACCAGGAAATAAATTGGTTAGTAACTGGGTAGGTTTAAACCCAAATCTGATGCACTGCTCAAGGGTATGTACAGATTAATCTTATGCATTTGAATGTTTCCTGATTTGCATATCACTTTTCAGTCAAAACAAATAAGTTGTATCTTTTTTAGAAATGTTACAAACATTCTAGAGTTGTGCCTTGCATTCACAGGCAGTTGAGCAGCATGGTATGCACAGACAATTGGAGCCCACTATAGTCAGGCTTATACCCCCTCCCCCCAGTGAAGCTGACGTCCACATCCCCACGCTCAGGCACACAATGGAAAAGGGCAAAGGAGACTGCAGGTGTGTTCACCACTGAAATGAATACGTGTATTTTTTATTACTATTTTATATACTATTGATGGAGAGTTGGAGATTAATGAAGGCCACTGCTTGACTAACAAGGGCCTTAATAGTACAACAGCCTTTATTTTTAATTACTTATCACAATACTGCTAAAGTAAACACCTGAACTAGGAAACTTGGCACTGGGGCTGTAGTTTTTATATCTAAGAGGGAAACTACAGTCACCACCTTGTGTTGCTTTTTATAAATTAACTCTGCTTCTAAGGAGGAGTGGCAGTAATTGCACTGCCGGTGCTTATGCTGTACTGTATTTAGCCTCTTAAACAGCAAGGAGTGTTTTAGTCAGACACTTTACCCAAATCTGTGATTTTCAGGTTGCGGGGGATTTAAAGTGCGCTCGCTGCGATCGGGCGAGCACAAGCGGGCTAGCTCATGGAGATGCACAAGAGACCTGAATGTGTGTCTAGCATGTCCAGAGGGTCCAGAGGGTCAAGTGGGATAGTTGCAGATTGTTTGTTTAAACTGTGAGTAATATATGTTGTAGAAATGTGTGATAGTGACTGAGTTTAAAACCGTAAAGGGTAATACTGTCACTAAAACTTGAGTAGATAAAGGCTAAAAGCTAATTTAACATTTATTGGAGTACTGAACTAAGCTTTGAACACTAGTCTCGAATTAAAAACCGTTATGGCAGATTCGATCATGACTATCATGACTATCGAGGGGGATGTGGGAATTAAGTGCATAAATTACACTATGTATACTATCTTGAACCCCTCCATTCCCAGCAGACCCCTTTACTTGTGTTAAATGTTTAGAAGTGGTGGAGTTAAGATGGGACATTTCCCTGTTCAATGAGAGAATGGGACAACTGGAAGAAAGTCAGCGTTTTATGCTAGAAAGGTTTTGATGTTGCACAAGCAGTGGTACGAATTTACCTAATCATATATCTGATCCTTGTCCCAACTTTGCCCTTCCTGTTGAAACACCTTTAAGTAAAACAGCAGCTCCATCAAATATTGCACAACCTACTATTAGTATACCTGCTACTCAGAATGTTCGACAAAAAAATAAAAGATCTAGATGTGATTCAGAGGAAGAAGGCCCTATAGACACTTGGTATACAGTTAACAATTCCAAAGTTCCTAAAGAAAAGGGTAGGAGGGCGGAGGTTGTTTCACTTCAATTGATGAATAGTTAGGATCCTTTAGTAGATTCTATGGTGGATGTTGAATCTATTGATGGATCCAACATAGGACCTACTCATGATCATTTAATTGCTATTACAAATGTTCCTGTTAATAATCAACTTTTGGTATGTTCTCCATTTGTATCTATGCAGGTAAATCAAGACTCTCAAGTAGCACCAACTGTTACTTCATTAATTGACACCCCTAACAGCAAGACATGTTCCCCTGCTAAAACACGTCAGCTTTTTGTTCTGGGTGATTCTATAATCAAATGTTTAGACAGGGCAATATGTAATGATGATAAATATAACCAAACTTGTTCCTCTTTTAGGGACGCTAAGATATCTGAGATCACCAAAATGGTTGATAATATTTTAGATACTCTGGTGTGAATCCATTGGTGATAATTCATGCTGGTACGAACAATCTTTACAGCGGCTCTATACGTTCCATACAAGAAGAGTTTGTAGCCTTAACCAACACATTGATGTCCTATGATTGTGACATATTTTTTTTTCTGAAATGTTACCATGCCCTGCTGCTTCAGATTATATAAATGACAAAATCATGTGTCTGAATAATTGGCTAAGGAAATGGTGTATGCACTAAAATATCAAATGCATCACTTATTGGGAGGAATATATGGGTAGGTTCAAGTTGTTTTGCCTAGATGGGTTATATCTGAGTAAAACAGGGAGTGTCATCATGGGCAATAAAATATTGGACATCATAAATCAACATTTAAACTAGTAAAGGGGGGGGTGTTGTTAGATATTTTGCCTGAGTATACTATGACTGCAAAAAATCATATTAAACCCATGACCCAATTACAGGTGATGAGTCTAAATGCCAGAAGCTTGAACAACAAAATGAATGAACTTACATCTAGAATGGCTGTAATGAATGCTAATATTGTTTCAATTACTGAAACATGGTGGGACAATAAATCTGATTGGGACCCAATTTTTTAAGGCTGTGACATTTTTTCAGTCAATAGGGTTGAGGAAAAAGGAGGTGGAGTAGCCCTTTTGATAGCTAAGGAATTAGATTGTCTTGATATTTCAGATAGAATTAAAAAACATAATTTTATAACTTAATCAATTTGGTGAAATTGACAATAAAAAAATATACCACTCATTATGCTAGGTACATGTTATAAACTATCACATTGTTCATGGGATTGTTTTGAGGCCTTATTAAATGAAATAGAATCAGCATGTGAAATTGGCAGTTTACTATTAATGGGAGACTTGAATTTGGCAGATATTGATTGGCAGAACAATTTAGCCCACACATCCAATAGTAAAAAACTTTTAGCAGAGTGTGCCCAACTTCAGTTAAGACAAGGTGTCACTATTCCCACTAGAGGTAGTAATATATTAGATATTGTATTACATGGTGATAATCTTGATATTAATAATATTTCAGTTGAAGCACCTCTTAGCAATAGTGATCATAACATAATCACTTTTAATTTGAAATGTTTATGGGAAATTTATTCTGAACCAGTTCTCATTTATGTGTGTGAGAGAGCTAATGTAATTGAAATGGAACAATACTTGTCATTCATTAATTGGCATAAAGAATTCAAAGATAGATCACTTCAGGACTGTAGGCAATTCTTATATAACACACTGGTTTTCTTAAAGGAGGAATTTATACCTTATAAAATAAAACATACAAAGGGTAAATTTAACCTTAAATGGCTGACTAAATCAGTTAAGAAATTGATAAAACAGAAAAACGTCAGACATGCCACCTATCTTAAGTCTATAACTGTGAGTAACTGGTCTAGATATATTAAGACACAAAAACATTGTAAATATACAATTAGGAGCTGTAAGAGACACTGGGAATTGGAATTAGCAAAAAAAAAAAAAAATAGTAAGCTATTTTTTTCTTACATTGATTCCTTAAAAAAATGTAAGGTGTGCCCTATTATAGAGGAAAATCATTGTTCAAAACCCTAAAGAAATGACAGATATATTCAGTAATGTTTTTTGCAAAAATTACACAATTTCTGACAAGTCTGTTTCTCAATTTCAAAATACCAGGTTAGATAATATTACCTTTTCATCTATAGACATTCTAAATAAATTAAAATTACAAAAAGGTAAAACATGTATGGGATGGGATAATATACCTGGGCAACTGCTTTTTTTTACTAAAGGATTATTTGGTAATACCCCTTAAATTATTAGTTTAATCTTGCTTGTCACAGGGTTTTGTCCCTGAACAATGGAAAACCATCATTGTTGTTCCCGTGCATAAAAAAGGTTTAAAAACAGATAGTTTGAATTATCGTCCTATCAGTCTCACCTCTACCATATGCAACATTTTGGAAAGTTTAATTAGAGATTCATTAAATACAATATTACTTAATTCAGAGAAAGAACAGCATGGTTTCATAAAAGGTAGAGGTTGCCAGTCTAACCTGATGATTTTTTATGAATATATCAGTTCACTTATAGACAAACGTATACCCTGCAATGTTATTTTCTTGGATTTTAGTAAGGCCTTTGATGCCATGCCACACTGGGCCTTACAAATAAAGTTACAAAAATTAAAAATTAATATGAACATTATTGTCTGGATTACAAACTGGTTATCTAATTGTACACAAAGAATACGTATAAATGGGAGCTTATCTGATGTAGGTAGTGTGACCAGTGGAGTACCCCAGGGCTCGGTGTTGGGTCCTGGTTTATTTCAGGCCTTTATTTCAGATTTAACTTCAAATTGTATATCTTCATCTATTAAGTATGCAGATTATATAAAGATCGGAGGTCCATGTGATAATACAGAAAATTCAGATAAAATTCAGGGAGATTTGGATACCATCTATGAATGGATAGGAATGTGGCGCATGGCTTTAAACTTTTCCAAATGCAAGGTAATGCATTTAGGTAGTACAAATCAGTGCAGAATCTATAGATTAGGTCCACAACAACTCTATATAACTACTGATGAAAGAGATTTAGGTATAAATGTTTCTAATAATATGGATTTCTCTAACCATATTAATAACTCTAAATCTAACAAAGTGGTGTGGTCAATTAAAATAAATAGTTCTACAAGAGACCCTGAAGTATTGTTGCCACTCTTTCAATCATATGTTAGGCCTCACCTTGAATATGTATCTCAATTGTGGTGCCCCTATAAAAAAACTAATATAATTCAGTTAGAAAGTGTCCAACGTAGATTTACAAAGCACTTAAAGGGTATGTATCATCTGTCTTACAATGCTAGGCTTCAGGAATGTAACTTGTTTTCACTTGAAATCCGCAGGTTACGTGGTGACCTTTTGTTTTTTTATGATGTAATTCAGGATCCGGAACTAATGGTTGATTTCGGCTTATGTTTTAAGGATTCTGTACACAATACTAGAGGACATCCACTTCAATTGACCGGACAGTCATATAATTACATTAGGAGAACATATTTTTTCACCTTAAGGGTAATAATGCCATGGAATAATTTACCCTTACATGTTATTAGTAAAGAAAAAGCATAATTCAAAATCAGATTGGATAAATATCTATTAACTGCTAAGTCTATGACATATTATTAGGTTAGAATGTGAGCACTTATGGGCTTTGGACTTCTAGCTCTCATAAATCCTTAGTATGACCCTTAGTATGAACAGTGGCCTTCATTATTCTCCAACTCACCATCATAATGTATAAAATAGTAATGAAAAATAACTCCATTCATTTCAAGGGGGTACGCCCAGCACTCTGACCCATGGACATCATCTCTTAAAGACTCCTGCCTCTGGCTCCCTAGTACTCAAGTAAGATACTTTTTTACTTATATTTATACTTGGTGAGTTGTCTGTAGCAGCATGGCTGTATGCTTCAGTGTGTGTGCATGGGGGGATCTGGACATGTGGCTGTGTGCCAAGTTATTGCTACTTTTGTGTTTGCACCTTAAAGTCTGTTTGAGTGGAAGCATTAAAAACTATGGAGAGAAAATAGTAGGAGTACAGGCCAGATTGAAGTAATGAAGCAGTTTTGTGAAAAAGTTAATGTATTGGGGTGGGAAAAACCACATGTGTTTCCATTGGTATGTATGCTACAATTCAACTGTGAAAATTAGATGAGGTAGGGAAGAAAACTGAAAACCATAACAGTGGCTACAAGCATGCTGCATGCATGCAGATGTATTCGGATACAGTATGTACTGAAGTACAAGCAAGCCATATGTGTGCAGACAGTTTGGCTTAGTGGTTAAAGGCTCTGAACTGCAAGTGAGGAGACTTGGAGGTATGAAGATCTAGGTTTGACTCTCATCAATCCCCACTTGTCTATGGTGTAATCCTGAGCAAGCCACTTAACTTTTATGTGTGCAATTATCAGTGACCACCTGCTTTTTGCATGCATGCCACATGCATGCAGTCTTTCCCAATTTAACAGCCACAGTGAGTGACACAGATGGAGTCTGTGAACACAACAGGGCGACATGCTGAAAATGGGGCAACATGTGCCAGATGGTATACAGAGGACTCTTGAGAATTGTTGCTTGCAGGTTCACATGCAGTGCATCAGAACTGGGGACTATTTTTTGAAATTGGAAAGATACATTCACAGTTTCCATCTTTGAAGGGGAAAAAATACCTTTATCAGTGAATGCTGTTGTTCTAACGTTAACCCATGTTATAAGTGCAATAACCCACTGCAGGGTATGGGGTTATCGAGATTTAATGCACAGCTGGGGTGCTGTGAGGACACTCAGCCTGCGGGGTCATGCCTCACAATGCGCCCTGCCATGCATTAAATCACCTTATAAAATGGGTAGGAAAAAGAGATTATCAACAGCAAGTAAAAGGCCATCAAGTGACCGTGCATATATCAGAGCACGACCGCACACCTGCACTTTTACCCTCCTCCAAATCAATTTTGACATTTTATTAGATAAACCACTCTGAGGTGTGCAGTCATGCTCTGATATACGCACACCTTGGGTGGTTGATGCACACCAAGGTGTGCGTATATCAGAGCATGACTGCACACCTCAGAGTGGTTTATCTATTACATTACCCCATATGCTGTTGTGGGTAATTGCTTACTTATTTAGTAGGCCCTTGAACCTTACTGTAGATAGAAGATTAAGTCTACTTTCCATGAACCTGTGATGTGAATAGGGTCTGCATAGTGCAGAGGACATTGAGGTTCCACTTTTGATGGTATGGTTAATCAGTTTTTCATTTAAGGGCAGAGCTGGTACATCAGACCTAGAGTTCCTATGTTACATAATTTCAAAGTGTATGCTCTGCTGGCTTTTCCTATTGCATGTTGCCCCTAAAATGTAAAACCTAATACACTATGCAGACTCAAATATTTGATGGCCCATTATTTTCTGACATGGCAAAATTAATATCTATATTGGTGGTGGGGCACATGAGTCACAAACTAATACTTTCACACACATATGCAGACACGTGCATATGTACAGACATGCAGTTATACATGCATGTGCAAGATGTGAAATTCACACACAGATGTGCATTTTCATAACAATGAAGTCATAAATGCACACATTGGACTGTATACACATAAGATGCACTCAGAGAGACACACTCACACAACACCACACATATGCCTAGATAAAATGTCATGCACTGACACACACTGAAACATTGGCATATAGTCAGGCACATAGTCATGAATATGAAGGGACTCCCTGATCTAGAAATATGTGTGTTCATACACAAACTGCTGTATAAAGAGAGAATGAGAAACACACAATAGTATACACACACACACACACTCACAGATTCATATCTGAACAGAGACATTTTCTGAGATACACATCCTTCTTAATAACAAGGCCATTTTGTTTGATGTGGTTTACTTTTGCAGTGAGTAATGTTTGGTACATCCCCAGTAGGCCAAGCTACAGGACTGATAATTAAAGCATCTAGTTTGCAAATGTGTTTTACCACATCAAACTGTATCCTGGGCTTTAGACTTGAATCATTACAGTACTTACCCCAAAGCCATTTATCTCACAGAATTTCATACATGTAATTATTTTGAAGTTTGCTAACCACCAACTAATGCCAAGCAAATAAAACCCTACACTTGGCAGGAATGATGACTAGTGATGGTCAGAACCAGTTAAAAGAAAAACGTAATGCCTTACTGCTTCTAACATTTTGAACAAATATAAATCTCCATTTTAAAAAGCTGTACTAAATGTTTGACATGATGGACCATTAAAAAGCTATACTAGATGCTGGACTATTTTCCTGTCATTGTGTTTCTATATAACTTAGTAGGTAGCATGCAATTGTGATGTATATAACTTTTAAGCAAATTTACAACATATAACAATAGAATGCCTTAGACGTAAAAGACCCTGACATCTGTCCAGCTTAATGTTTGGCAGAATGCCATGCTGTATTTGAAGATTCAGTAGCCATAGTGGTTGTTCTTCAGCACTTTCCCAGGTAAATGCTTTTCAGAATTTCTTTTTAAATTTCTCCAAATTCTGAATAGAATTTATGTATAAACCATGGAATAATTTTCCACAGATCATGTAAGCCACATAATTATTTTTTTCTGCAGATTGCAGAAACAAAATTCTCAGTTTATGTAAAATGTGGATTATTAATCTGCAAAAAACATGTTGCATGTGAAAGGTAGGAAGTCTGCTACCAATGGAATTCTATGGAATTTTCTGAACTTCTGTGGAATTCTATTCTATTGGAATTTGAACATTGCGCATAGCCCGACTGGTAACCTTTCCTTATACGACCACCCCTGCTGCCCTTGGGTGATCTTTGTGCCCCATCTTTTGTTTAGATTTTAATATGTCTCCTGGAGCCACTCATTGTGGGATAAGAGTGGTTTCCTGCATGTTCTGCTCAAGAGAGAAAAACAAAGCAAAGCCGAGGTGTTCTGGCTCAAGCAGAACACAAGTGAAACCACTGTTATGCTGCGATGAGTGACGATGGGGGACATATTAATATATTATACAGTAGATCAAGTGCAATCAATGTTATTTTTTTTTTAAACTGTCCTGGAATGTGTCCCTTTCCAGGGCATCTGCACATGAGATACTCTTCACAGAATAAGAGTATCTTATGCTTAGGGGAAAGGAGAGTGTCGATCGGTCAGGTGCGCTCCCTTGATCTATAATAGTCTACATACATTCCTGTCTTGCTTGAGATGTGGCCTCCAGAACTGTGCACACTTCTCCAGGTGCAGCCTGACAAGGCACATCCAAAGGGGCAGTATCACTTCTTCTTTCTACAGTGAAATCCTCTTTCTGTATATCCCAACATCCTGTTTCCATTTCAGTACACTTTTTTATACAGAGCAGAGGACTTGAGGCTGTCACTAATGATGAACTTCAGGTCTCTCTTCTCAAATTGCTCATTAATAATTACAAATTATACAGTTTTATATGCAGTATGAAAGCAAAAACCTTGTAGAACCATTCAGAACCCATTCCAATGAGGACCAAAAAAGCTTTTCACCATAGTGAAAACCTGTCAGAATTTGTCTGGACTTATTTATTACTTTAAATTCACAACATATAAAAGTGAGATGGCAATGTGATATGCAATATTAATTTTTGGAGGGAGTGTACAGTCAGGGTATAATGCACATAATTAATCTTCAACGAATCACTAGCTGAAATATAATTACACAATTGGAATTAGGTTTAATATCTCAGAAAAGAAGCTTCCAGGCATCTCTTATTGAGACATTCTATTTGAAATGTTACTTTTGATGCTCCATAGCAGTCCACAAATACCTTTGATATCAAAACCTTTTGTGGGTAAAACCCTCTGCCAGTCCTCATATTTGCTTGAATGGTTATGCCTTGACTCTCAGCTGAGAGTGTGGTTGCATGGTTGCCTTTTGTACCATGAGAGGAGAATGTTAAGGGGGACATGATTATGGCATTCTGAATATTTAACTGAATAGACAGGTTGGGGTATACTGTGTATAGCTAACATGCCTGCTGGCATTAACTGGGTACACCAATGATGCCATCAATATGGATGCTGATGTCATGTGATAGCTACCGTAGCTTCGGATTGGTGAATGGACACAAGCAATGAACAGATGTAATCAATTGGATAGAGAAGATCTTGGTTTCCCCCTAGGTTAAAGATGGCAGATGAGTCTGTTGCTAAAACACTTGACATACAAACTGGGGCGGTGTCCAATGAAAAGGGTGACTCGATTTGAGCCAGTCAGTTTAGGTGAGCACAAAATAGCCAATGTGAAGTGAGCAACCATGAAATAAGAATGTATGTTAAGGTCAGTGATTGACTTTTGGCAGTCAGGAGTTACTGTGTGCAGTAGGTAGCAGATTTCTTGCAGTGCAAAATCCAGGCTGGCAGCATAGCATAGTGGTGCAGTCGCAACTTCAGTGGCTGCTCTGCCCGGGTTTGAGACTGGCTGCACTACGTGTTTATTTTTCTTTCTTGAGTGGCTGCACAGTATGTTTTTTTTTCCATTTCTGGATGGTCTGCCTGAAGTCCTGACTTCACTGCCCACCACCCCTTTGCCCCCTCCCCTGGCTGTGTCTCTGTCCCTGAGCATGATGTCAGTATGGCCCTACTTTCTCCTCCTCCCTGACCTCTGTTGTTCCTGACTTGTGACCCCCCCCCATGGTATTAGTTATATTTAGTGGGGAAGGCACAGCTCCCCGCAGAAAAAGTCATGGCAGGTGGTCACTGTTTTAGGAGTATGATATAGTGCTCATCGCGGTTTTTGTTTTCATTCTTTTGTGTTTGTGATTTTTGTCGGCACTATTTTGATTTTGACGACATCACATAGAACCACTGGGATAGCTGGTGTGCCTTAAAGTCTTGAATACTTTTTGTTGCAATTTGTATAAAAGAAACCTTTCAGTTATGTTTTGAGACATTGGAGCACTGTCTGTGGTACTCGGCTAAGGGTGGATTGATACTGCATATATCAGGGAGACTTTATTTGAATTTGAGGGGAAAAGTCAGAGAAAAAGAGAGACACTCAGGATGGATGTGGCGTTGATAAACTTAGGAAGTAATATGGGACAGCAATGAGACACTATCTAAGAAACCCTTTTATATGTTTACTGCAAAGCGTGCAAAAATGTTGGTATCTATCTGAACTGCGAAAGGGTTTTGGGGGTGTACCCCTTCTGCACCTAGCAGAATTCTGAATCTCTTCCCTAATTCCACCACTCTCTGCTTTTCTACTCCTTTTTACTTTGAAGTCTTTGCCCAATCACAAGGCTGGGAAATTAATTTCAGTGGGTTTTCTTGTGAGGATCATAATTCTTGTTTCAGTCAATATAAAGAGTGCTTTATTTGTAAAACATTTACTGTTATTTCAAAGTACTGAGAACAGAGCATGTGGCAAATATGTAGAACTAGAGTCAATACAAAATAGTTAACATATTTATGGGATATGAGATGAGCTAATGAAAGATAATTAGAAATATCTTCTTGAGCTGAACTTGACCTCCGATGTCACAAGTGGCAAAGCCATGAGTGAGGTCATGAAAGATCAAGCAAAATCAAAGAAGATATTTCTAATATCATACATTAGTTTGTCACATATTTGATGTATACAACAGGACCTGAAAGTTTCATAAATAAAGCTGTAAACAAGTGATTTTCTTTTTTTTTTTCACTGTGTTTTTATGCTTGTTTATATGAATGGAATGTCTGAAGAATGTGTGAATTAATGGTTGCCAAGGTAGCATTGTTAAGAGGTAATGTGGTATGTCTTGTTTGTTTTTGATCAGTTATCAATAGGTCAATTGTGATATATCTAAGGGGTGATATCTTGGTACCTAACAAGTGATAGCTTGATATCTTGAAACTTTATTTATTTGAAAGTCGGTGATCAGGAAATGCACACTGAGCCATGATTCATTTCCAAGTGTGACCTGGAGGAAAGGGAAGGGGAATACGTGTACAGATACAAACTGACTTACAGAACCAGATCAAGCTGTTGGTGATATTAATGAATGGGGGGGAAATTGGGCCAGGACACTGAAGAAATTTCCTTACTCATCAGTAGGGGACACCTTCATTGTCTAAATGTTTGCCAAGATGGCAGCCGCCTTACCAGTGGAGTGCAAGCCAGCACTGGATGCAGGGGAACTGACCTCCTCCCCTGCATCAGCTTCTCTAAAAGTTACCTCACAAAATGTATCTACAGAGAAGGATTCCATTGAGGACACTGCAATTCTACTATCGCCTGAAGCATGAGACTATCAGCCTCTCTGCCTGACCCCAGATGCAGTATTAACAATGGCAATGGACTACGTAAGCAACTACTTTTATCCATGTTAATGGATGAAAAGACAGAAAGATTACTATCTATTTTTGGCCGGACGTCTACTCCAGATAACCTGACACCATCTCCTACCTGCGTGGTACCAAAGGGTGTACCCCTCCAACCTGGCAGTGTGGTGAACACAGCTGTACCTTCACGGCTCCTTCCTCGAGGATTGCAAGCATCTTCAGTGGTGTGGAATGCCATTGACTCTGTCTATGTGACTGCACTCCTGGCAGTTCCTGCTTCTTCGGTACCTCCATAAGTCCTTCTCCCTCCAGCCCAGCCACATGCTCTCACTGACTATGATGCTGTGCAGCACAACACTCCGGGTTTACACCCAGTGCTTCGACAAGACAGCGAACAGGATATCATCTCCCATCTCCATGAGCAGATAAGCGATTGTGTTTTTTGGACCCCACCACAGGCAGAAGCTTCCAAAATGGAACTTAGGCTTGAATTGCCGTCTGCAACAACCACCACTCCTTCCACTCATGTGGGTAACTCTTGGCAACTGACCACAAGGGGATGCCCTACCACTGCCCCAACAAAGACAACCTTTGCCACGGCTATAAAACAGAAAACTGAGCATTCTGCCTCCTGGTCAGCAGAGGCTGCATGCTTGGCCTCTGGATGGCAAAAAACAGAGAACAGTGCTCATAGGAACCTAGTGTACCCTATCAGATGGACACTTCCCCCTTTACCATACAAGGGGCTGTCCCTGATCAAACTATTTATTCCATCTGCTTCGCTGGGCCAACCCAGCCACTCTGCCCCTGTGGCCCCTGATCCCCCCCACCTTGGGGCAACACTGCTCATCTCAGCAACTATTAGAGGCTCTTTTGACCTCCCATGCCTCTGTTTCTATGTCTACATCTTGTTTGGGCCCTTCTGGCCAGTTTAAGATGTCAGATCTCTTTTCTTTAGCTAGAGAACTGGTTGTGAGGTGCAACATGATGAGGATTCATTATAGATGGGGTTTGTATCTCCCTCAGGACAGAACTTATGTTATATGAAACTGTTGAAAGACTCTATGGGGTTTCCAGCTGTTGACTTGTATGCTGTGATTCATATCGCAGGAGAGGAAACATTCAACATCAGCTTTTGCACCACCACTTCTTTAGAATGATTTTGGTTTAAATTTGAGAAATTGAAGGATACCTCAATGTGATCCCCCTTTACGGCCATCCCCCAGTCCAAACCTACCATCAAAACCATTACTGTTTTGTTTCGCAATTAATGTGTTAATATCACAGATGCCTTGTATTGCCTCTGCAAACGTTGTGAGGTACTAGACATCCCCACCCCTATTATTGATAGTGAAGAAATGTAGACAGGGATTGACAGGTTAAGGTACAGCTTAGCAAAAATGCTTTAAGCATTGTCCTTCTGCTTGGGAATTTTTACATTGGGTGAAACAAGTGCATTTGGTTTTACCCGGGTCAGCCCCACACTTGCCATAAGTGTGGGTCCAGAACTCATTTGAGTTCCATCTGTGATGCTGCACATTGTAACGGATGCTTAGAGTATGGCCATATAATTTCTTCATGCTCTAACCCCAATAAGTTCAATTTAAGAGATGAACAGGGACATCCCTTTACCCACTGCCCATGAGCATCACACAGCTGAACCGATGGTCTCAGTCAGGATGCCCTGATTGCTAAGGGACAACGTTTTGCAGCCTTTGAGGATGAGACCCCTTGTCTCACCCCTATGACTCAGGTGGCTGTAGTTCCCTCCATTGATCCTGTACCCTCCCGCCCCCAGATGTCTCTGAGGATAGCACGGTGGTGTTATCCAAGACTCCACTGGTTCGGGAGGTGTATGCCACAGCCTCCTGCCACTTGAAGAACTGTCCTTGACCTGCTTATACTTCTTCCCTCTCCCCTTCCCACCCCAATGGATTTTGATGAGTTTTGCCCACCTGTTGCTAGGAAGCGAGGCCCCAAATCTGATGGCAAAACTCAACTTTTTAAGATATCTGAGATCTCTCACTACAATGCATATGAGGCATTTGCCTCCTCCTCCTCCAAATAGGGTGACACTGAGGATGAAGGAGGTGGTTTGGACACCTCCTTCCTTTCCTCTGTGCATGATCTCTCCTTCAGGGTGGATGACCTCCCCGATGAGTTATCCACAAAGAAGGTCCATGGTAGGACTCACTCCCAAATGAGCAAGGGAGAGGTTGGTCTTCCTTAAATTTCCTTGCCTTTGCCCCAGGTGCAGGTTACTTTTATGACCCTTAATGTTAATTGCATGAAGTCTTACTGAAAGTGGTTAACCACCTTTTCACTTCTGGACACCCTCCCAGGGGATGTGGTGTTTATACAAGACACCCGCTTAAAGACTTTACATGAACTACCTGCCTCTAAGGTTTTGTGGTCCAGTGGCCCTTCCTATTGATCACAAGGTCTGGATACCTGTGACAGGGTGGGCATCCTCTTTCGAGGTTTTGATTTTCATCTCCACAAACATATAGACATCTCCCCCGGTACAGCCCTGCTCCTGGATATACGCTTGGGCCCCCATCTCTTTAGGATTATTAATGTGTATGATTCCCAACTGAAGTCTGCCAGGGTTCAACTGTTCTCCAGAATACAGCCTTTTTTTGTTTACTTAGCACCCTGTCATTTTAGGAAGAGACTTTAATTATGGGGTGGGTATAATGGACAAGGGGGGACTGACAACCAACGTTTATTGTGACTCCCATTTTCTGTCCAATATCATATCCACTGCTCAGCTCCAGGACAGCCAACTGACTTTCCTGGGACCGCTACTCCCCATCTTTGTGAAAGGGACCCTACGAACCCATATTGAATATTTTTTCTTCCATTTTCAGGCATTTCAGATATTATGATCACAACTATTACCAGCAGAATCTTCTGACCACATGGCTGTGGTCGGATCCTATGCCCTGTCTTCCTTGCCAACTCTACCATGCCGTCCTTGGTGTTTGAATACTTCATCATTATCTAATACATCTGTCCAACAGGCCTGGCTACAGGTATTTTTGGACAGATGGATGGTTCTTGGGGCATATGATGACTTCAGCGTTTGGTGGGATGACTCTAAACGTGAATTTCATACCTTTTTCCAATATTGGGCCAGATTCCTTGCCCAGACAAAATACTTTCAGTATTGTACCATTTGCACCCAGTTGTACTGCCTGATCTCCCACATGCATGTAATGAAGGTGGACCTGACACAGGAAATCCAGAAAGTGAAATCATGTATGCTTGAGTTTCAATATGAGAGAGAGCAGTACCTGGCTTAAGAGTGTAAATCTGGCACCCAGGGAAGTGCACAATCCCTTGACCCTTTCAAGGCTTGTATCTCTCACTTACATAGCCACCATATAGAATCATAGAATCATTGAAGCTTGACAGCAGAACAGGACCATACCGGCCCATCTAGTCTGCCCTTTTTTCCCCTACACCTCCCCCTCCCAGCCAGCCCCCACCCTGCCCTCGATACTCAGCCCCATGTGCTTGTCCCATGACCTCTTGAATTCTCCCACCAATTAAGTTCCCACCACTCTGTCTGATAGTCTGTTTCAGGGCTCCACCACCCTGTCCATGAAGAAACGCCCTCTCACATTGCCCCTGTATCTTTTTCCTTGCAGTCTGAGGTTGTGTCCTTTAGTTTTGACGCCCTCCTTCCTCTTAAGTAAACCCTCTTCTACCATGTTATTGAGCCCCTTTACATATTTAAAAGTTTCAATTATGTCTCCCCTTTCCCTCCTTGTCTCCAGCGTGTACAGATCCAGCTCCTTACACCTCTGCTCATATGACTTTCTCTGCATACCTTGCTCCATCTTGTGTGCCCTTCTCTGAATCCTCTTCAATGCATCTATATCCTTGCAGAGATGTGGCCTCCAGAACTGAACCCCATACTCCAGGTGCGGCCTCACCATGGCTTTGTAAAGGGGCATTATTTCCTTCCTCTTTCTGATAGTAATGCCCCTGCCTATGGATGCCAACATTCCGTTGGCCTTTCCCACCACCCTGCTACATTGGATTCCTACCTTATGGTTCGAGGAGACTATGATCCCCAGATCCCTCTCCTGTTCTGTTACTTTAATTTCCTCCCCACCTAGGGTGTACCCTGCTCTTCTGTTCCTACTCCACAAGTTCATCACAGTGCACTTTTTGGCATTAAATTTCAGCTGTCACGTCCCAGACCATTTTTCAAGCATCTTTAAGTCCTCCCTTATGTCTTTCACCCCCCCCCGAGGTGTCCACCCTATTACATATTTTTGTATCATCAGCAAATAGGCACACCCTCCTCCTCAAGCCCTCAGCAATATCACTGATGTAGATACTGAAGAGAAGCAGACCCAAAACTGACCCATGTGGCACTCCACTCTTCATCCTCGCTGTCCTGGAGTGCACTCCATTTTGCACCACCCTCTGAGTTCTTCCTGACAATCAGGCCTCCACCCAGCTTGTTATTTTCCCACCCAACCCCAGACTTTCTATCTTGCTCACCAGCCTCCTATGGTGAATGGTGTCAAAGGCCTTACGGTAGTCCAGATAGGCCACGTCCACTGCCCCCCCCAGTCAATCACCTAAATCACCCAATCAAAGAACTGAATTAGGTTTGTCTGGCAAGATTTCCCTTTCATGAAGCCATGCTGTCTGCTGTCCTGCAAGCCACTCTTCTCCAGATAATCCACCACCCGGTCCTTGATTAATGCCTCTATTACCTTCCCCACCACTGATGTGAGGCTGACAGGTTGGTAGTTCCCCTTCTCCTCCTCCTTACTACCTCCTTTGTGTAAAGGCACTATGTCTGCCCTCTTCCAGTCCTCTGGTACTCTCTCCATATCTAGGTACAAGTTAAACAGCCTTGTCAAGGGTGTGGCCAACTCCTCCTTCAATTCCCAGATCTCCCTGGGGTGTAACCCATCAGGCCGCACTTCCCTGTCCACCCTCAATCTGTCTAGCACTACCCTAACCCTTTACATAGTGAATGGGCTCAGATCCACCCATTTGCCCTCCTTCCCATTCGAGTTTAGCACAGGTCCCCTACCGTCCTCCTCCTCTGTGAGTACCGAGCTAAAGTACTTATTTAATAACTCTGCTTCTTCACAGTTCCTTTCCAATTTTATTTCTCCAGCCTAGTAATCCTCTGCCTTGCCCTTATCTTCTCCTTCACATATCTGAAAAAGATGTTATCCTCCCTTTTGGCCTTTTTTGCTATTTTCTCCTCAGTATCTGCTTTTGCCCTCCTAATCTTCTTCCCTGCTATACTCCTCTTTTCCCTATACTCTTCCTTGCTGAGTGTCCTCATAAATTTTCTGAAAGTCCTTCTCCTTTCCCTGACTGCCCCTTAATCACCTTTGTAAACCAAAGCAGTCTCCTCCCCCTTTTTCTCTTCCTAACCTTTTTTATGGACATTTCTGCAGCTTTCAGTACTCCTCCCTTGATAGCTTGCCATAACTCCTCCACTGCCCCTATATTCTCTGTACCCTCCATTGTCTCCCTTACGATTCTTCTCATCTTGTCAAAGCCTGTGTGTGTGAAGTCCATGACTGTAGTACTGGTTTTACTTGTCTCCCTTCCTGCCCTGACCCTTAACACTACCCTGCTGTGATCGCTGTTGCCCAAGGCTTCTCTCACCGGCACCTCATCCACACTTTCCCCATTTGACAGGACATCTAGCAGGTTGTTCCCCTTGTCAGCTCCCTGACTAGCTGTTGAAGGAATAACCCCCGAAGTGCAGCAAGTATCTTCCTGCTCCTTGGTGATGCTGCATCCAGGAATTCCCAGTCTACATCTGGGAGGTTTAGGTCCCCTACCAGCAGTAGCTCTCCTTTTAGGGCCAGCCTTGAGACTGCCTGAATTAACTGTTGATCACCCTCCTCCCCTTGCTTGTGTGGCCTGTATTCCACCCCCAGTTGCAACGATTCTACCATCCTCCTGCCTAGCATTATCCACAGCAGCTCAGTCTACCCATCCTCCTCTTGTCATTCCATTACACTTATGCCTTCCCTGATGTGTAAAGTAACTCCTCCCCCTTCTTACCCTCCCTATCCCTCATGAACAGTCTGTAACCTGAGATAGTCATTTCCCAGGTGTGCAGCTCTGTCCACCGGGTCTCGCTTATAGCTACTATATTTAGTCCTTCGTCCCCCATGATGGCCTCCAAGTCCACCATCTTATTTGCTAAGCTCCTGGCATTGGCTGCTAAGCCCTTCCACCATATGTGCTCCCTTCACCATTCTCCACAAGACCCACTTTGCACAGATCCGAGGGATATTTTTTTTTTAGCCCCAATTTTACCCCCATTTTCTCCTGACCCTGCCCGCTCATGTGGAGGGGCACACACACCATGACACCGGGATGCCCTCCCACTACTTGCACCCACTCACATGCACTGCCTATGAACCTCCATTCAGGGGCAGTGTAACTACAGTGGGTGACAAAGCCCTCCACTGAAGAGGAGAGCTGCCTTTCAGCTGCTCAATCCTGCACCCTTCCTCTCCCTCCATACCATCTTGCTGATGACCCAGGCTCATTCTTGAACCCGGGCCGCCAGTGTGACACAAGGTAAGATATCCCAGCACCTCAGCCCTCAGCACCACTGGGCCAGCATACCCATAGGATATGTTACATGTGGCCCACTAGTATGCTTCCCATACATTTGTAACCTCACTTACTACCTTACCACTTCCCTATCCAGTACCCTTCCCCGCTCCCTCTGCTCTGCGAGTTGAACTACTTACTTCTCTGCAAGAACTGATTAATTTGCAGGAAGTTACTACTGCTATTGGAGGCTTGCCTTCTGCCATTGCCCTGGGTTCAGACGATCTCCCCCGGAATTTTGTAAAACCTTTCTTCAATACCTCAGTCCTACATTAGTGATTTTGTTTAACCTGATATTACAATAATGGGTTCTTCCACTAACCCTTTCCCAAGCCCTTTTAATTTTTTTATATAAAAAAGATGATCACTCCTTTTTGTCTAATTGGTGCCCTCTGTGTCTTGTTTCCCCCAATTATTCCCCCGTCATGGTCTGCAGGGCCTCTCTCAGGCATCCTGCCTGTTCCTGCTCTGCCTGAAGTCCTCCAACCTGTGCCTCCTGTCTCCTCCTCTCTCCTCCTCCTCATCCCACAGTCAGCACCACCAGCTTAACCCCTCTGGGGTGGGGCTGCCCTCCTCTTGGGCGCTCTTTTACAGTCAGTCTCCGGCTGTGGGTGAGGGCCCGGGCGGAGGAACCTGGAAGGCCAGGCAGGAAGGACCCGGCAGTGGGCATGGGGGCAGGTGCCGTCACCTACCCCGCAGACCAGGCTTTTCCATGTTCTGGTGCTCACTTCCCCCTTCCTGTGCATGGTGCATGTCCTGATGTAACAGCACATGGTAACCCTGCCAAGCATCAGCCACACGAAGTACGTGCTGTCCTACATGCTGCAGTGCCCCCAGTCTCCACCAGGAGCTGCTGGTATGTGGGTGATCCCCAGCCCTCCCCCCTCGGGGAGGAGAGCAGCCCAGTGGGTGCTCAATCCTCCACCTGCCCCTGCCAACCCCCAGCCCCCAGGCTTGCTCCCGAACTCGGGTCACCGGCACAGCACGAGATGCAGTGTCCAGAGTCTCATCCCTCAGTGCCACTGGGCCGACCCCTCTGTGCCTTCTTAATATGGATTACAAGACTTTCTTGGACAGTCCTATTGCTGATTTCCCCCTCATAAAGCTGTGCCATTCCTTCATGCCATATTTCTGATCATTTAATAGTTGGAGAACATTTTGAATGTGGACAGTGAGGCCTCTGCTCAGGAGTAATTGTTTCTCTGGATCAGGAATGCATTTTTGACCAAGTGGCACATGATTACTTATTCACTGTGTTGGATAGGTATGGCCTTCCCCCATTTTATTTAGAGTGGATAAGGCTACTCTATGCATCTGCTACACTCACCCCATTTCTAATTTCTTATATGGGCTCCCCCTCCCTCTGAGACAAGGTGTCCATCAAGGCTGTCCCCTTAGTCTCCTGCTAAATGTGTTCTCTATCAATCCTTCACTCCGCTTCCATCATTTTTCCCCAGAGAATAGCAGTATCCCCTTGTCACTAGAACTCCTGATAGTCTGCACTTTAGCATACACAGTCAATGTCTGCATTATGCTTTCTGAAAGATCCTTTAACCCCCAAGTGTCTGCAGTCCTACATATGTATTCCCATTTGTCTGGTTCTGCCATTGACTACTCCAAGAGTCTGATTATTTCCCTGCTCCCTCTACCACCGAATAGTCCCATGTCTTTTGAAGGTATCCCCGTAAGCAACATCCATGTGAGACTTCTTGATATCTATTTTAAGCACCCTGACCCTGATATTTTTAATTGGGAAACATGCCTGTCTACTACAGAAAGAAGGCAGTTGGTATGGAAACATCGAACATTGGCTAAGTCTAAACATGTTTATTTAATTAAAATTCTGTTGCTTCCTTGCTTCACCTACCTTCGCTGTGTATACCCCCTCTCCCTTCCCTGGAGACTGAATTGCATAGCCTTTTTTTTCAGGGCCTTTGGGCCCCGCTTAAACCCCAATAGAGAGATGTCATTTTTTTTCTTTTTTTTTTTTAGTCTTTGGTAACTGGGTAAGGCCCACTAGGTACAAGTGCCTGTTTTCAGGGGTGACCTGGGAGCACTGGCCAGTTAAGTGACTTGCTCAGAGTCACACAGTATGCAAGTGGAGATTGTGAGAATCAAACTCAGGTCTGGTCTGCTGGATGTATCAAGCTCATTCACACCTCATTCCTCCAACCTCTAGGCTATACTGCCGATTGTGTAGTGCTGGAGGCCTATGGATGGTCAATCCCATAGACTTTTACTACAGTATATTTTTTTCTGCAAACTTTTCCCCTCCTTTCAAGCCCGGCATAACCTTTGGCTCCCCCTCCTGTTGGATTGCATTGTGCCTCTCCTAGCCTTCCATTCCACAGTCCTCATCCATTCTTTAGGACGGTACTTTTTGCAGGTAATTCCTAGTTACATATTTTATTCAGCCAAGAGGTTATATGTATGAAACTTGTCTTTTGATAAGTGCCCACTTCTTCCCTGGAAAGGACTGTACAATGATATTATAACTCATAACTTCTCTCCTCCTCTAGAAGTGAAATGTTAGCCCCCTTTAAAGCTTACAAATGCAATGTCCCAGTTGGCAAACCCAAAGATCCCCTGTTTTACGTGGGATGTTGTGTGGTTGTGCTTCCATGGGAAACTCACAGTTCGCAACTCCTTGAAGCACAAATCCCTCCAAGAAAGGCTTTTTGCCTCCACCCTTCATGTTCACAAATCCCCAAAACACTTTTGCACTTTTTTAAAATGCCCTACCAGTGTGGAGTTTTGGCAGCAAGTTAGCAATCTTTGGTTTAATCCTGCTTTCTTTCTTTTAATTATGAGATTGTTGTTTCTCACCCCAAATTTAGCAATTATATTTTGCGGCATGGAAATATTATTTGTGGCAGGCCCATTGTACTTTTACTTTACAACAGCAGGTGACTCCTCCGGCAGTGGTCACACTAATTGTCTCCAAGTTCCTTTCACACATCTGATAAGAACCACCTTCACCCCACATCCTTTCTCTGGCAGTGGACTGGTTTTCGCAGGGTGTTCTGTTGATTGTGATGTACTATTCCTTTTTTCCTTACCTTGATTTTCCTTACCACATTATTACTTTTTCTTTCCCAAGAAGCACCCTTTCATTTTTATTTTCCCCTTCCCAGTACTGATTTTTTGTGTGGCTCCCCCATGTTAGCTACAGTTGGTTTACTTGTAAATGTATTTTTTTTTTATCCTTCCCTTGTCTTACTGTACTTAACAGTGCCTGTTTAACTCTGATTGCACTTTATTTTCTGTTTTATAATTTTACAAAAATAAAATTCCCCTACTCTTATCGAGAAGTGCGATGGGATCTTTAATGTCCACCTGAAGAACCACCAGAACAGACAGAACCTTGGTTTAATGTTTCATCCAAAAGATGGCACCTCAGGAGTGCAGCACCCCCTCATGATGCACTACAGTGTCAGTATTGGGATTAATCCCATGTTCCCAGTGTGGGGCTAAAACCAACCACCTTCTGGCCTTAGAGGCGAATGTGCTACCTGCTGAGCCACTGACACCATTCCCTGAAATTTAGCTCAAATATATCAATAGTTATCTTTACAAAGCTATAAACACACCTGTTGTATATGTACAATTATATGAGGATTCCTAGGTAAACGTTCGTATCAGGTGATGATTAAAAATCCTTGGTTACTTATGGAACAAATCCAGAATGTAAACTGGACACTAAGTGGCTCGGACCTGATTACCTACATGCCATTAGTAAAAGCAAAGCCTGTGGTCACTATATCTTCAAAAAGGAGAATGATGGCTTGTATAAAGCCATGAAAGTAAGATGTTTCTTGGTAAATCATTGTTCACTTTTCTATAATTTATATTATTAAGAAGTTTGCTATTTAAAGAAACTCCCCAAACTAAAATTTTAAGGGCAAAAACAATATAAAAGATTCCACACAAAATGAATTGTCTTATAAAAAATGGCATGTATTATAGCTCCAAGCTTGATTTTGAAAAATTATGGAAGAAGAATCCTAAAAATGTCACAGCGGGGCCTAGGCACAAATGTTTGGATTGCCTATTTGCCACGTATCTGTGGCACGTAGAAATCCTAAGTTGGAATGCTGAAAAGCATGGATCCAGTGAAACCCTGGTGGCATTCATTGATGGGTTGGGCAAGCCTTGCACACACAATCCCCCGGCCACTTGAGCAACTATGTGCTGCAGGCGAGGGGGGGGGGTGTCCATGGGCATGTCCGCACTCTGCACCATTCAAAAAGGTATGGAGTGCTGGGCAGGGGGGTAGGGGGAGCACTATATGGTAGCAGGAACCCTACTGTGTATGTTGTGTGCCCCCCACAAAGGATCCCCACAGGCTGTGAGATGAAAGAGCCCCCAACCTATCATGCTGCCTCATCCCTCTGGACGAACAGGGTAGGCAGTGGGCAGCCATTTGGGCACTTGCCAGTAAACATTTGTTTATCCCATCCTGCACCTTCCCAGAATCCCCTGCATGCAGAGAGCAGGGGATCCACTATGGACCCAGGATGGGTATTAGAATGGATGCCCACCTGTGTCCTTCAATCCACCCTCCCTTGGATCATGTGCACTGGGGTGAAGCCACAGACAGGCATAATACAGGAGCACATGATTGTGCATAAAATGTACCCTGCACCTGTCTGAAGGCATGCAGCTACACAGGCCAGGTTCACATGAGTTGGCATAACTAGCATGCATTTATGCATGAGCCCCATTTGTAGTATAAAACAAAATATATCAGATCAAAAATGTATGCGTCTAACTGCCTGCCTGTCACCCATGGATTGAGGTACCATGGTTTCAAACAATCATCCAAACCAAACTCTGGTATACACAAAGCATATTAATTTTATTCTCCAATAGAAAAAGTATGGAACATGATGTAACAATAACCTTTTAGGGTTTGATGAGCTTATATGATTTATTAATAGCTTTGAAAAACTTAAACCAGCCTAGACACAGTAACGGGATTGTTTGGATTAATCTATTTACTAGCTAATGATGAGCTGGGAAGACATGTACACTTGAAAGCTCACCAGTGCTTTTAATTTCACATATGTGCTACTGTTTAATGTTGTGTTTCTCAAGGAATAGCAGAGATATTGCACATCCCACATCATTTGCATGCCAATAATGCAATGCTTTCAACTTATGGAATTAATGTATGTTCATACTGTGTCAAAAACAAGTAAAACAAATCTTCTAACAAGTTCCTACGCTCATTGATCATTTTAGGTAAGAAGCCATGTTAATTGGTTTACCTGTGTTTTAAACACTAAACTGAAAGCATTTTGGTCCTTACCACATAAATAAACAAGGCTCTCAGGTTATCCTATCATTTACTCAAGCTAATTATGTTTGTTTGCAAAGCATATGAATATACTGGTATCAGTCTTAACTGTGAAAGGGGTTCTGGGGGTGCATTTCTTCTTCACCAATCACAGCATCAGAATATTGAATTTCCTTCCCAATTTTTCCCTCTTTGCCTTTTTCTTTTTGAAGTCCTTGCCCAGGCATATGTTACAAGTGTACCTCTTCATTTCCCAATCATCACAATTTCACTGTTTTAACTTCTGTTGTTCATTTTAGCAGCCGCATTTTCTTTGTTCAAGAACTACGTAGAGTAGCATATACAGTGGCCCCAGCAACACAGTACTTCTGCAGTGTATCACAAAATGCTGCAGTATACTGCGGGGAACAGTGTAATTTAATTGCAATTAAACCCCTTTGTCATGCAGTATTTTGTGACGTGATCTTCTGCAAGTTATTGCATTGCATCATGCCTGGCTCACTGTATAAGTAAGTGAAGATGTGGCTTTGGACAATGCTTATCTTTATTTGTTTGCATAAGCAGTATTTGAATGCATTTTGTACTCCGTAAAAGAAGTACCCTTCACATTCACTTGCATAACATGTGCAATCACTTAATTTTCTTAACAATTTTCACATTCTGATTTTTAATATTACAATCATTGTGGACAGTGCTTAATATAGAGAATAATGTGCTATACCTGGTTAAACAACTAAATAAAAAAAAAAAATAATGGATAGGTAAGTGTGTGTTATGGATTTTTTTAAACAACCGAGGTGTGTGATGACCCATAAACCTCAAGAGCAAAGCTCAATGGTTTATGGAAGTCATCACACACAAGGGTAAACAAAATCCATAAAACACCTGCTGCCTATCTTTATTTTTATAGTTACTGGTGCAGGGACTGCAACTCTGTAGTCCCTGCTGTCTCTTACAAGTCCCTCTGGTACATTTCTCTCTCTCTCTCTCTCTCTCTCTCTCTCTCTCTCTCTCTCTCTCTCTGTCTCTCTCTAATTCTGAACATTTTCTTTTCTGTTGTTGTTTTACACTTACAGTGTGAAATCAGGATCGCTAAGTTGGCACTAGGTAGATCCACAGCAGGTTTTTTTGATTTTCTGAAGTTGATGAACTAGAGGATCAACCAGATTAAAGTTTTACACTTGTATTTTTTTATCATAGCTGCTGTTTCTACGTCCCCCCCCCCCGACAGCACCCTTCTGCCTGACACCCCCATCTCCATCCCCTGGAATTACCGGGGCTTACCTTATGCCCAGCCCAGGAGCGGTGCCTGCGGGGAGTCAGGTGTCATCCTGCCACTGGAGATTTTTCCTCCTTTTTTTCACCCCTTTTGTGCCCACGCACTGTGCAATGGGTGCAGCAGCTGTCTCCACCTCCGTGGAGGCAACCAAGCACCCTGGATGTGGGCAACCCTCCCTAGCTGTGCCATTCACAGCACAGACCCCCCCTTACCCTGAGGAAGGAGACCTGTGACGCTCAATCCTTGCCTTCCCCACTGGCCCCTGAATGACCCAAGTCTGCTCCCGAACCCAGGTTGCCAGCGAGGCACAAGGTGTGGCATCCAGAACCTCAGCCCTCAGCACCGTAGGGCCAAAAGTTTTACACTTTTAATAGTAGGATCCACTGGGTAACTACTAGAAAAATGAGAGACTTGGCAGTCTTAGAGTGGTGGCTCATCCCTAATTGACTGAAGGAGCCACAATGTTTATGATTCCTAAACTCTTTCAGGCCACTGAGACAAAGGAAGAGAGCAAAAGAGGTAGCACAAGGCATTCAACTTAGAGCACAGTTAAAGGACAATGCCATAATAACTGATTTTCACGTTATTACTGTGTTTTACAGATGCAGTAAAGAGTGTGATAAATGGTGTCACCAGTAATTATATAGAGAATAATGGATAGGTAAGTGTGTGCTATGGATTTTGTTTTACACACCTGGGGTGTGTGATGACACAAAAAACCTCGAGAGCCAAGCTCCAGAGGTTTATAAGGTCATCATACACCAAGGATGCATAAAAAAAATTCATAAACACACATTTGCCTATCTATTATTTATTATAATTACTGGTGCAGTGATTTTGTTTTCTCAGAAGGCAGAAGCACTGAACTCAGAAAGCAGTTCAACTCACAAAGCAGTTTTGTCAGAGAGAGAGAGAAAGAAACAGGCACACACACACACACACCAGCTGTATCCCTCTGTCTCTCTGTCTTTATTTGAGACATTATTTTCTTTTCTTTTTTTTGTTGCATTGTGAAAGCACTTCGGGAACCGCAGTAAGAGTAGTCAGTCACTGCGGTCTATTAGTCATGAGGGTCATGGTCTCCTGAAGCTGAGACCAAAGCATAGCGTGAGAAGGACACACCAGCTAGACTGGTCTGTTGTAAAAGTAGGATCAACCAGATAAATAGTAAAAAAGAAATTAAGAACTTACGTGTGAGGAGGGGAAGAGAAAAACTCTTAGTGTGGCCGATCAGAGCAGGTGTTCAGAAACGGAACTCCCATGTCTTTTGGATTATTGGGGCCACTCACACACAGACTAAGAGCCAGTCACGTGGTGAAGTATGAATGCGTGACACTGCTAGTTACGGAAAGTTTTTAGAACGCCATAATAACCGTTTTTACGTTCGCTTGCGCGCATGCGCAAGGAATGTCTTGGGAGAATGTGATACTTTGGAGGTGTACCTGTCCTGTGCAATCCCCTGCTCCATTGAGTAGGTGTGGCAGTCCTGTACCAATCGATGCGGTGCTGTGTATGACAGCGGTGGTCTTCTCTTCAAAAGAAAACCACCGCTGGGTGTAACAGTAGCGTCGCCCAAATCTTTGGTGCCATGCTGGAGCCCACCCCAGTGTGGCAAGCGTCACATCGTCTGCTGGCCGGGGTGCCAAATCCCCGCCGGCTCCACCTCCCCCAAACAGCTTTCCCTGCTGCCATGCTGGGAGCCACCCCAGCGTGGCAAATGTCCATGTTGTCTGCTGACGGGGTGCCCAATCCCTGTCGGCTCCATGTCCCCCAAACAGCTTTCCCTGCTGCCATGCTGGGAGCCCACCCAGCGTAGCAAGCGTCCCCATCGTCTGAGTAAAAAAAAAAACATACCTGTAAAAGAAAACATTCCATCGCTGTCTCCCACCCCCTCCACAACCCGCACCCACCCACTCGCACCCTGCCTCCCACACCCCCTCACCCCATACTTACCTCTGGAGCTCAAGCGATGATCATCGCTGGACGGGAACACGTCCTGCACTCTTCAAAAGCCGACCGCGAACTGAGGAAATGCCGGTAAGCTGTATAATGGGCTAGATGGGGTTTTTTCAACTTTGTTGCATATCTCAGGCATTTTTTGGAATTTTTGCGCCAAATTTTCAACATGGGGTTTTTGGGACCGCTTCTCATGAATTCTGTCTCTGTCATGGCATTATTTGGGCCCAAAGGGTGATTTCACAGTCACTGCGAAAAATCACCTTCTGGGCCCAATTAATGAAACGACAGTGCCAGCATTCATAAGGTGGGCTCTCAAAAAACTTATTTTGAAAATTTGGTGGAAAAATTCCTTAAAATGACTGTTTTATGAGTGTGCGTTGCGCAGTTCCTATGCACGCGCATAAGTTTGCGAATTTTCAATATTTTCAGTCCAGATTTTCAACATTGCCATTTTACCACCTCCTTATAGAGCAGTGCAGCTGTCATTTTCACATCTTACCCAAAGCGTGTTTCCGCCCATATGGCGCACAATGGCACATGGTGCGAACTCAATGTATGGGACACATTAAGAAAATCAGTGTCACTGTTCATGAGCAGAGATCTTAAAATGGCTATGTTGAAAATTTGGTGAAAAAATTCCTAAAAATGACTGTTTTACGAGCATGCGTTGCACAGTTCCTACGCACGCTCATAAGTTCACAAATTTTCAATATTTGCACTCCAATGACTTCCAAATACCTAAACAGCACATAGAAGCAAGCAACATTCAGCAGTGACAGATGCTTGTACTTCTTTGTCACTGATTTTTTTAAGCCATGTCCAAGTGCCAAATAACACTGCAAATACCTGCAAGTGAATGTTTGGCATTGACAAATGCTTGTTCAGGCTGTCACGGTGTTTTAAGGAGGCCTGTTAATGGTGTGATAAAAAGGGTGACCAGTTATTATATGTATAAAGCACAATGGAAAAGAGATATCTACTACATCTGAGGCCAGATACTACCTCAGGGTGCACGAACATAATAATCGACTGTATCCAATGACTCGCGAGAGAGGAGTGACAGGCACATGCCTGAACCAAAAAGCAGCAGGGATTTTTACTGCATCCTCAAGCAAGGTAAAAAAGGAAGTGAACGCAGCCTACTAGCAATTTAAGGTATTTGGAAAGGCAAGGCTACAGTAGAACCAAAGCAAATGAAAGCCGCCCCACAACTAGATGTGTACATTTCAATGCAACAAAAGAACAACGAAAAAACTAGCACCATCCACCAACACATAAAAAGACAGGCAAACACCAAAATTGGTGCATACATATATTTATTTAAGGTCTGTAGGCAAAATACCTCTCAACAGGAATGCCAGCAGGAGCTCCTCACACTCAGAACCTCTGGTTACAGTAGACCAGCTATACTAAGGGGCACATAGTTGGGGTGGATGTTTTGTAGGTTAAAGAAGAAAGTGCAGGCTGACAGTATTAGCCATCAGGGAATGTTTGCTTACTTTATATTTTCTCAGTGATTATTGTGCTCTGCAGGTGAAGCAGAGTGAGCCGAGGAGGAGACTTCACTGTTTTGCAAATGGTTGAGGAGGTCAAGGGTGACAAAGTGGCCTTATGAGGTAGTGTGCCATGGTATGGAGGTGAGACAGGGCAATGCTGCATGGCAGTTTAGTAGTGCACGGCATACTGACAATAAGAAGTTCTGTCCTCCATATTCTCTAAAGTCATTGCTAAGTGCTAACAAATTAGAATGCAAGGTAAGATGATGTCACTACTGTCATTTTATACACACTAAAAGGACCATAACGATGCCCCTACTGTCTTTTTATACAAAATTAAATGACACCTGTGAGAGTGCTGTTTGACAACTTGTATGTTACTCTAGCTAATGATCAGAGGACAGGGTCAACATGTAGAATAATATAAGGAATCAATCTCCTTTACAACTAATCAGTAGTTAATATGTAAGCACCCCTTTGGGTGCTTACTAGTTAACTTTGGTAGTTAGGAGTAGATAGGTAGGGAAATTCTTGGTGCCTGTAGGTCTGGGATGTGGGTCTCCCTGCTGCCAATAGAGGGACCCTTCCCATAAGGGGTATAAATACGGTTTTTTTGGCACCAAAAAGGGGGATTTAGAGAGAGAAGACGGAGGAGAGAGTGTCGGGGTCAGCCGGTAAGTTCAGCCATGAGGGCTACGGTGGGGCACTTGCCACCCCAGCCCTCCTCCCTTGAAGCCCCATGGAGGATGTGCAATGGTTTGGACCCAAAGAGAGTGGATGGGAGCTGTGCAGCCAATTAATGGGGTACCTCTAGTGCTGTTCTGTGGGAGCTGGATCCCAGGTAAGAAATTGCATGGAGCCCGCCAAGTGAATCTCTGGCTCCTTGGTTGGGGTAGGCACCAGAGGGGGGGGGGTCCTGTACAATAAAACTTCCCTGCGGGCGAGTGCAGCCTGGGAGCTAGTGAATTTCTATGGCTGGGCCTGCTATGGCAGAAGAGGCCTGGGGTGTGGTCCGGAAGTGGTAGCCCAGATCATTGGTGGTGTAGTGGTGGCAACCTATCTCTCTTACCAAGTCTGTAGGGCCACTGCAGTGTTTTGGCTCTCAGGGGGTGCAGCCTGTGGAGGCATGGGGAGTGGCTGTTGGGACCATAGATGGAGGTGGCAGGCCACCTGGGTGCTCTGTGTAGCACTTCAGCCTGTCCAGGGGGTGGAAGCAGTCCTGAACTGGAATCGCTGCATGAGCGGAAAGTGTCATGAGTCTTTGAGATTGCAAGGGATATATGAGACTTTCTGGGATGCTCAGAGCAAGCATTTGGCATCATTGATTGGATGGCAGGGAAGTTTTTTGGTAGTACTGTTCATGCTAAAAGTTAACACAGTATGTAGAAATAAAAGTGCTGCCAGTAATAAAGTATTCTCTGTTTACAGTAACCCTAATCTAAGAAAGCAGACAAGAAATGGGATTGGGACAGTAGAAACATCTCGTGCTGTCTCAGTTTGCTACCATTAACTGAGTGTTTAAGTGACCAAGAGAAAGAAATTAAGTAAATGTCTGGTGGATGGAAAATTGTAAAGACCAAGGAATATGTGAAGGAGATGCTACTAAGTTGACGTATACTTTTGAGTGGCCTAGTCTGACTCACCATTAAAAGTGCTGCTGTCAGGAAATGTAGCCTTTTTGGCTCAAGGGAATTTCTGTATGAAACAAAGTTAAACTGTTGGAAAAAGAGATTGCTGCAAGATTTAATGTTAGGTTTTGTACCTGTGATGTGCCCCCACTGTTGTTTGAGCAACCCCCTTCCCTTGCTCCATGGAGTGGTTTATCAAATTATTTGTTTATTAAATCAGTTTTGCACTTTTGATTCCTGAGTGGACATTGGATTTCCTAAATAATTGTTCATGTATTTGCCCCCACAGCTATCTTCACTGAGTGAAACGAAGTACCTTCTCCCCTCATCAAGTGAAGCCATATCGCTACATCTGTGAACCAGGTAATGAGCATATTTATTTTCTGGACTGTTTTTTTCTGGCTGTATAGCCTCCCCCTCCCATCAAGTTACTATCTGGTCTACCCCGCGATATGGGGGGGGGGGGGGCTTACAAATACAATACTGCCAAGCCTCAGCCGAAGTAGGAATTATATTGTATAACACAAACTGATTTCATGATTATGGTAATCTTGTCGCCATCGCCTTTTAATTGAAGAAATCTTGCAAATGCTATATAAATTAGGGGTATACATGCCCTTAATGATAATTCATGAATAACATGAATAATAGGGTAATTGGTTCCAAGGGCAAAGTACCGAGTATTTATTTATGGATTTATTTATTTGTTTGTTTATTTATTATTTGTGGTACTTAAATTCAGGAACTAAAAAACTGACACATTTCAAAAACAGTCTGTCCCTCTACAAGTAGCCATGCCTAGCCCCTTGGTCACCTACCTGTCTACCCCAGAGATTTCATCCCCAACCCAGTCTTCCACACTTACAGAATTCTTCACAAATATTTGCCAGCTCCTATCTCTGTGTCAAGTCCCAACAGTCTCATTCCATCTCTGTTAATTTATTTAAGGGCCTTATGAAAATATGCCCAATATTTTTCCATACATCATATCCTTTTATGTTGCCATCCCTCTCAGTCATCAGGTTAAATGCCCATGACCTCCCAGCCCCATTAACCAATACCCCAGTTGAGACTACATGGTGCAGGACCTCACTGCGCAAGCAGTTGCCATCCACCTAGCAAGTAATAGTTTTTCTGTTTTTATGGAAGGTTTGGCCTAGTTCAGTGGGGTGAAATAGCTCTTCCCCATCCACTATAAAAGCCTTCCACTAGTTCTGCTTACAAGTCGGACTCGCTTGGTGTTGCATGGCTCTGGGGGCTGTCTCTCTCCCTCCCTCTGTGTCAGTGGTGCCCCCCCACCTTCTTCTCCCTCAGTCCGTTTGTTTGATCCCCCACCTTTTCTCATTATCTCTGCTCTCCTATCCCCTTCACTTTCCCCGACCCCTGTCTCTCTCTGTTTTGTCCGTACCTGCTCTCCTTTTGTCTCTGTTTTCCTTTGGGATTTCTTCTTCTCACTAGCCTCCAAGTCCATCACGTTGCCTGAGCCCGACTTCAGTTTCACTCCAGCATTTTGCTCAGCTGTTTTCACTCCAGGACTCCTTCTTCTCACCAGGGCCCCCTGGTTCCTGCAGCACTCAGTTGTATCACTTCCTGGTGGCCTACAATGCTAATGACTGCCTTCACCACAACCTCACATGCATCGCTTCTCTAAGCCAGGTTCATCCAGGCTTGGTGCCCCTCATCTTGCGGATGATACACTGCCACCATGCTTTGCTTCAGCGCCATGTCCCCTGCTGCTTGGAGTGGGTATCCTGGACTATTTCCTTATTTGGCACTGCTGCAGAGGCTGCTGCCACTTGGGACCTTTCAGACTTGATTCTGGCCCTCCTCCTTGCCTATTCTCCCTCAGACTGCAACCATATCAAGCATGGACTCTCGTTCACTGGACAGCTCCTCGTCTCTTGATATGAATGCCTTCCTCTTCCCCTTCCTTTCTCGTCTACAGTTCGCAGCTGTTACACTGGATCATTATGGTTCAGCCCTTATTTCCTTGGATACCATTCTGCTCAAGGCTTCTCATACTCGTTCCTTACTGCTCTGTTATGTACCTGCACAGTGTCCGTCTGCTGTAACTGCCACTTCATGACATTCCTTTTATGTTTGCTTTGGACACTGGTCCTTTGGGCCACTGTACCCACTTTCCTGTGGACCCATACTGTCGCTGATATTATTAATGCCTGAAGACACCTGGATATCGCTCTGCTGAATGCAGACCATAACGCGATGTTCCAGCATATGTACCCTCTCTTTTATCAACTATCAGTACCTCGCCTGTTAATGAGCCACTCAGCAGCATCCCTCCTTCAACACGCATAGCGAGGCCACTGTACTGCCACCTATCTCACATCATCCAGCCAGCCTACGTGGAGGCCTGGCTCAAGTTGCTCATTTGTTTACTCCTCTTGGCAGACCTACATGGAGGTCCTGCCAGTTCAGCTAGCCTACTTGGAGGCCTAGCTCGACTCCTTTGCTCTACTCCTCCCTCAGGCTGCCCTACATGGCAGTCCAGCTGGTCCTGCTAGCCTACATGGAGGCTTAGCTCGACTCTTTTCTACTACTACTCAGGCAGATCTAAGAGGAGGTCCTGCCGGTTCGGCTAGCCTACATGGAGGCATTGCCGATTCACTCCTCTACTCCTCCTCCTCAGGCAGACCTATGTGGATGGCCTGATGCTCAAGTTCACCCACATGGGGGCCAAGCAAACTACTCAATCACTTGCCCACTGTCCTAGGAGACCTTTGAGAGGCCCCTGTGGTGTACCAATAGGAGAATCTCATATCGCTTGGACCAGCCACAGTTCAACTCATGCAATCCTGCTACCCTGCCGGTCATTGCACATCCCTGCTCTACACCTTCTTCACTATGCTTTGCACAGATGTAAGCTTACCCTGGCTATATACAGTAGATGGCCTGGTATTCATCCACTCATCCAGCACAGACTCTTTTGTTCAGTTGGCATCTGTGGAGCCTCAGAGGCTCATATATACACTTTTAGCACAGCAACAGCGAACCTGTGTGAGTTCTTCATCTCCAACATCTGTGCCCACAGTGGGCATCTCCATACTGCTCACTCCCTATATTGCTTGTGCAGTCATTGGGGTCTTTCATTATTAATTGGATCATGCGCCACTACTGTAATGGTGGACTGCTGGGAGTTCTGCCATCTTTTACTCTGAAAGCGCATTACTATGGCAATGATGGACCACCTGGGATCCCTCCATACCAATTACATGCCCCACGAAAAGACCCTTCTTCTTTTTCATCACCGTATTCAAGCCTCTACAAGCAGTCTTATGTGGAGGTTCCCCTATTTCTCGGAGCATGTTATATTCTGGCGATGGCGAACCCACGTGGGGTTTCGATCATCCCAAATCCACAGAGCTTCTCTCCTTGTTCAACAGCTTCCATCTTGAGAAACACAGACCCATGTGGGGGTCTTATTAACCTACAGCTGACCACCTGATACCTACTGAATCACTCAAGCCTTCGCTCCCTGCTTATTCTGAGCCTCTCTGGATCCATGCTCCAGCTTGCCCTTCCGGACCTACTTTCTGTCATTGTCAAGATTTTGCTGCAGCACTCCATTCCCTATCAGGTCCAGTTCTAACCTAGGATCTATGCTGCCTATCTCCATAGATGTTCTGAATCTTTGAACTCTTATGACAACTCTCACTTTTGATAGAGTACTCAATTAGAACCTACTTTTGCACTGGTATTCCAACATTTCGCAAGCCTGCTGTCACACAGATTCTACCTCATCACCTTTTCCCTGCTGGCATCCTGTGATCATTTCATCCTACAGGATTTCTACGTCCAACTATATTGTCTGGTGGCACTCATCTTCTCCTATGCTGACTGTCCATGAACACTTTACTACAATTTCACTCTCGACTCCTTTGATCACTGTTAATCATCATCCCCTGTCCAGATGTCCTTCTCAGCTGGATCTTTCCATCTGCATATCTGCAACTTCAGTTTGCCATCCTGCTCATCATCATCCTAGACAAAAGGACTTCAGATCCAACACGAATCTAGTCATCTCTGCATTTATATAACTCTATGTGTAGACAGTTGTCCTAGTTTCTCACCAGACTGTACTTAGTTCTACTTCCCTTCAAGGAAATCATTGGCTGATCCTACTTCTGCTTTCCTCTTGAAAATGTAGAAGGACATCTGTTATCGTATGGGGTCCCCACCTCGATACTGCTCCAGCCTGTGGCTTCATGTTATCCTGGGACTTTCTAAGTATTGCAACCAAAGAAGGGCTTAGCTCATGCTCTACGTATTTGGTACCAGCTTGGCCAACCTCCATGGGAGACCCCTTCATACTGTAACTTAAGCACTGGTGGACCATGTGGAGTTCTACCTTATCTCTGGCTTCACCTGAATTGGGCTGGCTGCTTGCACTTCCCTTCAGTTCCCTCTCGGCCAACCCACATGGGGGTCTTTCCATCTACTGGAACCCAAGCATGTCGAACATCATGGGTCCGCCATGTCCCCCTGCTTTGTCCCACAAAGGGCCTGGCAACATGCTCAGAGCAGTTCTTTTCACTTTTTGCAGTGAACTTTTGCCAAATATTTTTCTTTTTTGTGCAGTAAAATTCGCTGCAGCTGCATTGTTCATATGTAATGTGGCAGTTCACATAGTAAAATGTGAGCACGTGCATAATTTTTATTGTGCAAGTTGTCACACTGTGCTCCTCACTAAGAGGAAAATTGCAGAGTTGTGTCACTTTGCACAGAGCTGCTCTTTAATTATCGACAAATATTTGTTCTGCATACTCTTTCCAAATTGTAAAACTTAATTATGAGCAAATGAAACTATTTGTATTAGCATGTCTTCGCAGCCTTAAATTCCTTTTCTGGATTGTACACTGTGTGATAGATGGTAATGTTATTTTGTTATTATATTTAATAACACTTATTTAATTGCAAAAAAAGTATGTCCTCACAGCTCCATGGTTTCTGAAATAGGTACAGTACCTTGATGCCTTTGGTGAAATTCATGAACTACTTCCATGATGCGGCTGACAGTGGCAGGGCTGCTGGGGGGTGATAATGGACTTGGTCAAGGCCCGTTATCTAGTAGACTATGATCTGTTACTAGACAAATTAAATACAATTGGTTTCTCAAATGAGATCAAGGCTAAGTAGCCAGTTTCCTGGAAAATGGAACACAAGCAACTAAAATGTGAAATACGCTCTCTGAACTCAAAAGGCAACTATCACGGTCCTTCATTGATCTTGGGTATAGTTTTATTTAGTTTTTTTTCATAATTGGGTTACTTTCTCTATTAAACTATTCTAATGTAATTGTGTGTTCAGATATCACATTCCATCCATCAAAGGAAGGTCTAAATGCGGAGCTTCATTAAAACTTTGATTAAGTCCAGATCTACATGTTGAAGAGTAAGTTACTTTCTTTTATAAGCAACCCTACACCCGACATACAGTAATACCTTCTTCCATCTCCCATAATGTATATTTCTGATTTCAGATCCTCTTGTGACAACACTCCTTTTCTCCCTCTTGACTCAGGCATTGATCAGTAACATGTGGCTAGTACCCACAGGTGGGACTTAAAAGGTGGAGTCTGGTCTTCAAGAACATAATGACTGTTGACTGGATGGGTGACCCCAGATGAAGAAGCTGGTGAGAAGGGAAATGGTCCCTATTCCTGCAGTACAACAGGAGATGCTTCCATGCTATGACCCTGTAATCTGCCATTTGCAGCCATTGAAGGGGTAACTGAGCCTAAACCCTTCCTTTGGAACAACCTCTGCTGGCCCACTCACATGCCAATCTGAATGTGTGCATGCTGATAAAAGATCACTCCATGAGGGACCAAATATTCCTTCTTACATTACACCTCCTTCATCTGGGCCAACAGATAGTGGTCCTACATTAGATTAAAGTTCCCTCCTTCAACAAGGAAGGTGGTGTACAAGACAAATGCAATAGATGGTCCCCATCTCTGAGTGTGAACCTGTGTCATCTGAATATCAAGCTGTTATGCTTGCTGGCTGTAGCCTATGTTAAAGAATTCGATAACCAAAAAAAAAGGCTTTGTTGTTTGGTAGTAAACAGAGTTTGGCAAGCCTAAAAGAAAATGTAATATAATCTTTATACATATGTTCCCTATGGAAATTGATTACTCTATTAATTATTTACTGTAGGTCTGAGACTGGACCCAGAATTGACTGTCGCTGACCATATAGATGTGTTGACAAAAAGGCTAAACATATATTTGGGAATTTAATGTATAGTAGGAATATATACTACCTTACAATAAATGAAAAAACGTTTGCCAGAGTATCTGTCATTAGCTTTGTTGGACTATAGTTATATAGTATAATGTATAAAGCTGTCCTTGTTGACACATTGCACTAAGTTACTATTTTTTTAACCAATAATACAGAGAAAGTGTGCAATATTATATTGTCCCACCTCAGGTGCATTGTGAGGCACAAGATCATAGGCAGAGTAGAATGGATGATATCCCATGATATCACAAAACTTAGAGTGTATTATTGTGATTGTAAAATGGATCCATTTTAATTTTGTTGACTGATGGCATGGCTACATTTAGAATGAGATTATGTACTGAGATATCATCTTGGCTAAATGTGGTCTTGGCCAATCAGGTTTAAGAATTTTGACTATCAGTTTCATAATTTTCAATAGAATTGGTAGAACTGTACTATAGCAATATTAGAAGCTACATTATATCAGCATCAGATATATTAAGAATAGAACTGGACAGCTCATTAAAACAGATATGAGTACCTAATGAGTACTTTTATTTATGGAATCTTAAGAAATGTATAGCCTGTGCCAACATCATTTTTTTTTATTTACCTTTTTTTGGTCTCATTTTTAGTCAGGATCTCTTGACATCATTTATTGTTTCAAACTTAATAACATCTTAAAGCCAAAGGTTATTTTTTGTTTCAAACTATGAAATTGATTAATTAAATTATTTTGTAATGTTACATTTTGAATAACATAGAATACTAGTCTTTTCAAAATGTGCTTTGCAATTTGTTCAGCAATCTGGATGGTGCCAGTACCATATATTCTTGTCTTATTACATGTCAAACGTTTCCAGCTGATAACCAAATAAGTAAATACACATTTTGTTTGTTTACACATGTATAGTGAAATGCTTATTCTATTTTTATACTTCCTTTTCATTAAGCGTTCATGTTTTGCAATGCAAATCACAACCCAAACTGAAATAGTGGTGTAGTGGCATTCTTAACCAATGGGAACCAGCTTTAAACAGCCCCGATGACATCGCAAATGCCCAATTCTCATTTTACATGTCAGCAGTTCAACTATTTTTTTTTTATATTATGTATTTATCTTCTCTGCAACTGCCATACCTCTCCTTCAAGCCAATTGCCAAGGACACTCACCTCTCACTTGGCTCCGCCGCCGACTCGACTCCACATTACAGCCACCTCAGGGTAACCCAACATAACACTTGCGTCTGGTGGGTCCTCTTCTTCTGAGGAGAAAAGGCCTATGAGCCTAGGCATTGGCCCTGGGTGCTGCTGTGGTCAGGTCAGCTGCCATGGAGCTCAAGGGGGCACTGGTCCGGGTGGCCGTCATCCAGCAGGAGGAGACATCATTTTCGATTTTTCCTCCAATTTTTCATCTAGTTGTGCTGCCTCTGAACTTCCTCTGGTCTCCACTGGGGCGGCTACAGAGCGACGCCGATCCCCAACCCACCCCAGGAGAGGAGAGCAGTCCTCCAGATGCTCAATCCTACTCCTTCCCCTGCCGACTCACCAGCGCCCGAGTCCGTTTCTGAACCCAGGTCGCCGGTGTGGTGTGAGGTAAGGCGCCAGTGCCTCAGCCCTCTGTGCCACTGGGCCGGTGGCAGTTCAACTTTTAGTCAGAAACAAATCTTCATAATTTACTAAAAAAATTACTTTTTTTCTGTTAATATGCCCTGGTAACATTGAACTGAACCCAGGTCCCCTTCAGATTGTCACATTCCCCTCTGAATTAGCAAACTTAAAAGGTATAAGCTTTATGCATATCAATGTATGTAGTTTGCTGAACAATTTCGACTATCCAAACTTGGACCTGCCATACCAAGCCTGACGTGCTAGTCATATCAGAATCCTGGCTTAAATTTGCAACACAGGACCATCAAATAAATCTTCCTTTCTATGTTTTTACAGCAGATAGCCACTGGGGGTAGTGATCTATGTCCATGTGCAATTCACTGTCTCCCTAATCGAATCCACCTCTGTCCCAAAACAATTCTAAGTGCAATAATACCCTCCAGGGTAGGCGGTATGGGCAATACCGGACCTTCCAGGGGTTATAAGGACCTCCACCTGTGGTGTCTGGCCTCACTATGCCCCTGGGTGTTCCGATATTGCCCAATATCACCCACCCTTTCAAGTATTATTGCTTGCTCATTGTCCTCCCTCAGGGGGATTCGAAGTGGTAAATCACTTACACCATCTGTTGGGAGTTTTTCTTCAGAAGTGATTATTTTGCGTGACCTAAATCTTGACTGGCTCTCCCCATGTTCCTCTCCTTTAAAAGAGCTCTGTGATAAATATGGCCTCTCCCAACTTATATCTGAACCAACCTGCCCCAATGATAAAAACCCTGCTCATAGTATGCTCCTTGACCTTATTCTAGTAAACAAACCTCATAGCTTCTCCCACTCTGCTGTGTTCCTTAAAGATCTTAGCCACCGTTGCACCATAGCTGTGTGCACACATCTCCCAACATACCCTCCACCTATACTTATATGTACAAAAGGAACCAAATGAAGTTCAATATTGACAACTTCTTATAGGACCATTATTACATAAGATGGCAAGAATTCTATCCCATGTTGGCAGCCTATGATCTATTCCTGAAGTTTGCACTTGAAGTGATACACAAGCATGCCTCTTTGACCAAAATTAGAACTAAGAATGGGTCCTGCCCCTGGTTCAATGACAAACTGAAATCTGCCCTCTGTTGCAGGGACTTTCTCTGGAAGCCTGCCATAAGTCCCAGTTTTCCTTTGACTTGGCTGCCTTCAGGACAGCCAGGAATCAGTGTGCTAAATTAGTTAGGGCTGAAAAATCTAATTTTTGCAAGTCTAAATTAGATACTTCACTGAACCCTTCTCTACTCTGGCATACTCTTAGAGCTGTTGAAGAGCACCTCCCTCCCTCTTCCCTCCCTGCAACGATCATTACCTCTGGATCTATGATGCAAGGTCAACAAAAATGTTGTTGACTGATGTTACAGTGAAACCTATATGTTGACCTCATTTGTGGTTGACATGAAGGTGGTCACTGCCTATCATGTTTTCTTCAGGGGACTTTGTCCCCAAACACCCCAAGTGTAGGGCTGTGTCCACCGCACACCCCCAATTAAAATAATCAACTCTGAGTTGGAGCTGATTAGGGGAAGAAGTGCAAGACCCTCAGAAAAGTGACCTGGCGCTGTTGTCGCTGTAGTATCAGTCGCTGTCGACATGTCGCTGTCGGGGCTGTATACCATTACTGGTGATGTTTCCAGCTTAGACAAGTCCCAAATATTGGACCTCCTCAACAACAATTTTGCGACAGCTAGTCTGACCTTCGACACCTCTCCAGCCAGAAATCTATGCTCACAATGTTGTTCTGACAATATCAATCAGACCTTTCCAGCTGACCACAAGTTTAGCTTTACCCCATTGTTCTACAGAGAAGTAGAGGACCTCCTGTTAAGCATCGATGTTAAAAAAAAAAAAAAAAAGTGCTGGTGCAGACCTCCTTGATACCTTCTTTCTGAAACTGGGGCATTGGATACTCACAGCCCCTATAACCCAATTGTTTAACTTGTCTCACTCACAGGGCACTGTCCCAGATCTATGGCAAGTTGCTCACATTGTCTCACTTTTCAAATTGGGGACCCCAACAGACCTCAACAATTATAGACCCATTCTGTTCTATCCTCCCTTTCCAAGCTTTTAGAAAAAAATGTCAATTCTCAGTTGCAGAACTACCTTGAAGTTTACAATAAACTTAACCCTATACAATCTGACTTTTGACTGAAACACAGCACTTTAACTGCATTAGCCAATGTCACCAACGAGTGGCAGTTGGCGCTAGATGCCAAAAAACATGTGGGGACTGTATTCTTGGACCTAAGCAAGGCCTTTGACACAGTCGACTACAATCTGCTCTTGACTGAATTATGCAATATTGGACTTGATAATGCAGCCCTGGCTTGGTTTCAGTGTTATATGGCTGGACAGCAGCAGCAAGTTAAAGCACAAGGCGACCTCTCTCCACCCAAATTAATGTTGAAGGAAGTTCCCCAAGGGTCTGTTTTGGGCCTGCTTCTATTTGCGATACATATCAGCAATCTCAACACCGGTATAAAGAATGCTTCTGTACATTTATTTGAAGATGATACTGTGATCTACATCACCAAGCCCACTCTTGAACGAACTTGCACCATGCTGCAACTTGAATTTAATATCTTGCATCACAATCTACTGTACCTGAAATTACTACCTAATGCTGAAAAAAAAATCAATGTTCCTCTCACCACAAGCTCATCCTACCTCCTCCCCTCCTCTGTGGTCCTTTCCACCATTCATCACGCTTCTGGGGGAATCCGTGGAACCAGTAGATAGATTTAAATATTTGTGAGTCTGGATAGATAGCAAACTCTCCTTTTCAGTACACACTGAGGAGCTATCAAAAAAGCTCAAGCAGAGATTGTGCCTCTTTTTCCAAATTAAGCCTTTGCTTACGCATGATGCCAGAGTCAAGCTGATGCAATCAGCATTGCTACCACTCATAGATTATGCAGACATTATCTATAGTCACAAGCCTATCATTGCATTGGCCAAACTGGACACCCTGTATAACAGGGCAATAAGGTTTATTACCAGCGTCCCCTTCACTACACATCACTGCTCCTTTTATGTCATGATGGATTGGCACTCTTTCAAAACCAGATGTCTGAAAAATGTGGCTTTCTGGACCTACAGAGCTTTAACTAATAAACTCCCTGAGTACATTTGCAAGTTATTGACTATAGCTAGTGGGAGCTACTCGCTAAGAAAATACTCTTTCATTTCATTAGAAATTTCTAGAATCAAAACTCATCATGCTACCACTCAGTAAGCCATGCTCTCCCCACCATATGGAGTAATTTACAAAACTCCCTTAAACTTAATTCCTTTGTCAGTCCTGTGAAATTTGAAATCCTCCTTTGGCGGTCCCTGCAGGATGACTGTACTAGCTATGCATAAACTCTCCCGCTGCTCTTTTATACGCATCTGTTTTTCCTTCTCACCACCCGATACTTCTTTTAGTACACCTTTGTTCTGCTATGACCAATCTTTCCCTTTCCTTCTTTATCTCACCCTCCCCTCCTCTCGTAAGGCCTTCAATTATGTGCCCCCTTTCTTACTCACAATTTCTGTCTGGTATCTTTGACCATTGTTTTGATTTAGTACTCTCTATGTAATGCTGGTGATACTCATTGTAATACCTAGCATTATAATTGATACCCTTCGTAATTTACCTACCATTTAGAACATATCATGAAAGGTCCTCCTGCTGTGTCAGGATTATCTGTGTATTTGTACAATTGTTTATTTTGTGTTATTGTGAACCTTTCCAGGCCCACCTTGTGAATGAGTTTTTCCTCAGTGGTGTTCCACCTGGTTAAATACAGATTGATTGATTCATTCATTCATTAAAGATATCATCTAAGTCTACCACAATGGCCTAAAGCTTAAGGCATTTGTCTTGCATTCATGGGACTGCGGGTTCAATCAAGAGGCACAAACTCTCAATCAGTGGTAGTTGTAGCTGGTGGAGCTGTCCCACAAATTCTTTCTTTACTCTGTAGAGGACTTTGTGCACTGCTCAGAATATCTGCCTTCATATGCCCAGGAACATGGGGAGCCATTTCACAAGAAACCTGCTATAGTCCCATGTCCATCCCACATACAGATACTGACAGGAGGCCCTCTTTGTTGCAAGGGTGTAAAGATGCTGGCATCAGACCCTGTCCCTGACATTGGATGCATATGATGTCCAGAGGGAGCTTACTATAATTAGTAGTGATTTCACCTCTTCCAGACCTTTCACAGTAGACGTCTTCTCAATTAATTCCCCAGAAATGGGCTGAGAGGATGAGACCCGGCTTTTTTAATTGAATGGAAATAGCTAGGGAGGTGTCCCTATTAGAAATTCAGAAGTACACAGCACTAGACAGATGGAGGGACCTCATAGATTGTTGTTGGAATCCCACAGGACATATAAAGCTGGTAGGGGTGAGTTGGTTACCAGTGCAATACATTAAAAAATACTTTGAAAAACTGAAGAAAATAGTTTTTCAAAGTTATTTTTTTTTAAATGTAATTGACAGAAATATCATACAGAATGGAGTACACTGTGATAATCACAGTTATATCTAATAGTAAGGAAAAAACCTTATAACACACTAATGGTTTTATCACCCATGCATTAAAGATATAGATGGGTGACATGCTGCCCCTCAGCTTCAAGTAGTCTTAACAGCAAGGCAAAATATCAATGTGACGTTTAGCCTTCTCAAATGGTAAAGAATATGGCCAAAATTTCTGCAAAGTTATCCTTGGAAAAGGACAGCTCAGAGGTCAGTACTACACACTCTACTACAAAAGCATAGACATGGCTGTAAAATAAAAAAAAAAGTACAACTTAATACTCTCCTTCCCCCACCCTCATAGAGCAATCTTACACCCTCTTCCTTTCCACTCAACCCTCTTAGCACCCCTAACTCCCCAATTCTCCCCTATGGTCCCAATAAAAAAAAAATTCCCTTCTCCTACCCACTGAGTAGCCCATCTCCCCCCTTCCCCCACTGCACTGATAATGAAGAAGCCCCTGCTGCAAACAACTTACCAAATGTTGTGAGCACACTTACACTTTCATTCATTGAGACAGAGTCTGGACAAGGTGGTGAAGGAAAGCCAGTGCGTATCACTCCACTTTGGCTCTTCCTACTGTACCTGATTTTTCTCAGTCACTGCACCAAATGGGGAGGAGTTAGGGGGTCAGGTGTTAAGATGGTTGGGTAAAGGGATTTTCTTTGTTGGGAGCATAGAGGTAGGAGGGTGGGAGATGGGGTGCTGAATGGGGTGGGGAAGAGGTTTTCTTTATTATTGGAATGATTGTTGAAAGAAGGAAGAACTTGGGGTGCTATGTGGGCTGTGGGTAAGTGGACATTTCCATTTTGTTCTATGGGCTGGCCAAGGATGAGGGAATAGGGAAGGAGATTGTACCACTGGGGTGGGTGGAGGATTTTAAAGTTTTAGATGTTTAACAGGTTTTGTCTGCAGCACCCATTGCATTTAACAGTGGGACATGTGGATGAGTTAAAGGAGACAGGAATTGATTACTTGTGTGAGCTGTTTGAGATGTCTCTATATTCATAAATTATATTAATACCTCTAAAGGATTCCCATTTTACTGTGTTTGAATAAAAGCTGAAGCTGTCAGTTGTGTTTTGTATTGTTTTCTTTGTATGAACAACATTCTGTGCAGTTCCTTTCATGGAACCAAGAATTTGGTGTTTTGACTATGTCACTTCGTTGTTCAGAAATGTGAGCATGAACTTTTCAGTACAGTGCCCAAGGTTCTAAAACCATGAAGTGACATAGTCAAAGCTCCAAAATTCTTGTTTCCATGAAAGAAACTGCACGGAATGTTGTCCATATAAAGAAAAAAATACAAAACACAACTGACCGCTTCAGCTCTTATTCAGACATAGTTAAACAGGAATATTTTAGAGGCATGGATATAATTTATGAAAATAGAGACATTTGAAACAGCTGCACATAAATAATCAATTCCTGTCCGCTTTAAATTCAAACTTCACTGGCAAAGTGCATTTTGTCACTTTGTGGAGGGTTTTGATGAAGTGCACAATTTCGAAACTTTTCATCAGACCTTTGCAAAGGGAAAATTTTCACACTTTGCCTTTTCTTCATTGGTAAAGATTTATTTCATAACAACTCAAGTTCAGAGTTTTTTTTCTTGCACATGGAGATAAATATAATCACAATGAAATCATTTACGTATCTCCTATACTGTATGTAGCACACCAGTGACACATACATTGGGTAATTAAATCGTATTATTTTTGCACACTTGTTAAAAAAAAAAATTGCAATTGAAACATATGCTTTGTACACTTATAAAATGGCTTGGATAAATCCTGAACTCAGATCAATCACTCCTTAAACTTATAGTATACTGTATTAGTAGGTCAGGACAATCTACACTTTATCACTTTTTTGACATTAGACCACAATACATCATTGAATTCTTACACCTGACACTTAGACAAACAAAACAACAGTTTTATTTTCATTAATTTTTATTTATGAAATTATTAATCTTACATAAATAAAACAGTATATCAATCTACCATAATATTATGGGGAAAAAAGTGATACATTAAATACTAGCAGAAGATTCACTAAATTGTAAAACTCAACATATGGCATAGGTAAGTCCATTATTACACCAGATTTTTTTCATAAAACAAAAAAGCAAGATATTGAAAAGCAAATAGTATAATGTAATAGTATACTACAGTTTACATAACAGCTGTGTAGTTGTTGGTTAATGCATTCAAGATTTAAATCACAACAATAACAAATAGTTGAGCATCACTGGCAGGAATTCATTACTACAATTTATGTTTTAAGTGTATATATAATTGTCTTATTGCACCTAGGCCTGTTACATATTTTTAATTCTAAATAAGTCACATTGGAATCTGTAATAGAGGCATTAAATATTCCCTAACCTTCATTAGAAGGTGTTCAAAATTATCTGCGTAGAAATGCAAATTCATAAGACAAATCTTTACAGAATGAAAAATCTAACATTATGAACAAAACATACTAGCCCCCATTTTCAGATGTTTAGTATACTGCTCTACTTGTTAGTGATGACTAATCAGGATTAGCTTGATCAGACAGGGTGTCCATATTCAGTGGCTCCCAGTACTTGACACTAAGCCAATAAGGTTGTACATGCATAATACACAACTGTGCTCATGCAAATGCAGGATCTCCCTCTCATATAGGGTGCAGTGGTATATTCGGCAGTTTTTAATGGCCACTGTCACTATGCAGCTTAAAGACTTCAAAATGTTACTGTTTATCAAAGCCCACAGTGGTGTATGAAGTCTCCCTCCAACAATGTGCCGGATAGCAGACTGAGAGCATGGTCTCCCAGTTCCTGCCATTGTCTAGGGCCCATTCACCCTGCCAATGTCTGTGGTTTGCCCACCCTGATCATCAGTCCAATCTGTGGGAATCTTAAAAGTCCCATGACCCTGGTAGTCTAGTGTCCTCACACCACTTAATCACATGACCACCTTGTCAGAATCTTAAAAGGCCAAGTACCCTCATGTTCTAGTGTCCCTTTCACCCATCCCTCCCCAATTGAAAGTCTGATCTGTCAGAATAAGAAAAGACCCATTTGCCTAGTGATTTTGTGCCCCTTCCCACTCATCAGTCTGAATATTAAAAATCTCATCACCTCAGTAGTCTAGTGTCCCACCAATCCCTAGTATATTCTGTAAGAATCTTAAAATTCAAAATTATCCTGAAAGTCATCTGGATCTCTGCCCTTGCCTGATCACCATCCCACAGCCCCTTCTCATTCTGTCAACTCATCACCCCCCAACCCCTTGATGGAACCTCCTTCATCCTACACGGCAGTAATCAACAGCTGCCTTATCTGTTCACCACCTTAGCTGGCCACTTTCTGAGGGACAGGGAGTGAGCATGTACCTGCTGTACTAGGCATTTTCTGGATCACTGTCACTCAGAAGGCTACCAAATGAGGTGATATGCAGAGGGACTTTGCCAGTTGCCATCTCCAGGAGATGGCAGCTATTGATTAGTGCCATTCAGGGTGAGTGGGGTGCCACCAAGGTATGTGGGTGAAAGGTGCTGAGTAGGCATGAATGGAGGAATGAGAGATGTCCATCAGGTGGGGATGGGGGGGTCCACTAGATGCCCAGGGTTATGGGGCTTTTAAGTTTATAACAGATAGGACCAATGATTGGGGGGTGGAACACTAGACTACAAGTGTGATGGGGTTCTTAAGATTCTAACAGATTAGACTGGTATTCAGAAGATGAAAGACACTAGACAAAAAGGGTAATGGAGCTTTCTTTTAACATTCTGATACATCATACAGGTGATCTTGGAATGGTGGGGACACTAGGTTACCAGAGTAATGGAGCATTTAATGTTCTGATAGATCAATAAAATAATGAGGGGTACATAAGACAAAAGGGCAATGGGGATTTTAGGAATCTGACTGATCAGAACAGGGATCAAGGGTAAGTGGCAACAGTAGACTTCCAGTGTAATGCTTTTTTTAAGATTATGACAGCATGGACCTGGGATTTGCAAGTGGCAACAGTTACACAGAAACATATAGAATTTGAAGGCAGATAAGGACCACTTGGCCCACCCAGTCTGCCCATTTCCCTACCTAATGGATAAGCTGCAGATCCTAGTTAACCAGCAGCCTACTTCTTTCTACCCCCACCCCCTAGAATTGCCTTATGGCTGTCCCATGCATGCTTGAATTCAGTCACTGTTTTTGACTCCACAACCTCCTCCGGAAGGCCGTTCCATGCATCCACAACCCTCTCTGTGAAAAAATACTTCCTTACATGACCTCTGAGCGCCCCCCATCTTCAAATTGTGCCCCCTTGTTCTTGCACACCTCTTTTTTTGAAAGATGCTACCCTCTTGGACTTTGTTGATTCCCTTGAGGTACTTGAACATTTCTATCATGTCCCCCCTCTCCCTCCTTTCCTCGAGGCTATACATATTAAGCTCCTTTAGTCTCTCTTCATATGTTTTCCGGTGCAGACCCTGCACCATTTTAGTTGCCCTTCTCTGGACAGCTTCCATCTTGTCTATGTCCTTGCAGAGATTGGGTCTCCAGAACTGCACACAGTACTCCAGATGGGGTCTCACCAGCTGTCTGTACAGAGGGATAACAACTTCCTGTTTTCTACTGGTGATGCCTCTCCCTATGCATCCCAGTATCCCCCCAGCCCTCCTTACTGCCATCTCACATTGCTTGCCCACCTTTAAGTTATCTGATATTACTACCCCCAGGTCCCTTTCCATTTTTGTTGTTGTTAGTATCTCACCCCCTCATTGTGTACTCTTCCCCTGGGTTAGGATCTGCATTATGTCTTGGCACAGTCATGCATGGTGGCATTATCTAGTGATGTTAATGAGTACATAATGGCATAAAATGGTCCCTTTGTGCCTTCCATGTCATATAGTATGTCCTTACTAGCATGCTGGCAGTTGAAGCTGGCTCACATGGCATAGGCAGTATCCCATTTGGGACACACTATCTCCCTTTCCTCCTCTGGGCTACTTTCCTGTAGAGGGCTGTGTTGATGCAGCACATAGTCACTGTGCACTTTGCTCCTACCTCTCCCATATTTTGAATGGCAGCATGCACAATTTCAGAGCCCTCTGTCTGTCTGAATACGTTTCTTGGGCTGGCCATGTGCACAACTAATGGGTGTGCTGCGCTAATGGACGGGTCTCAAAATTGAGTCCATAAAGTGTTACAGGTAAGTCAGTAATCTGGACATAAATCCTAAAACATTTGGTAGAAAAGAGTCACAATTACCTTATTGAGCTTACTGACTCTTTATAGGTACCTAGCTATATTATAGTTTTTGTTAAAGCAGATAACCTTCTAGAAGTATTTATTTATTTATTTAGTGATTCGGAAAAGACCTTTGAGTGCAAGCTCTTTTACAAAGGTTCCACGACATAGATTGCAAAACAAAGTATAATAGGAGAAAGCAAAGGTACACTACAATGAATGATGCAGCTTGCATTCAGAACTTACAAAATAACTCAAAACATAGGTATGAGTTAAAATAACAAGAAAAACACTTTGGGGGGATAAGCAGCCACAAAGTGCCTTGTCAGTAGTCCAGAGGGATGGGGATGGCTGGCAGTAGAGTGAAGAAAGGAGGTTTGAGAGAGCGGTATTTATTGCAGCGGAGGTGAAGGGTGGGGGAAGAAGGTCGATAAGATATAGGGAGAAATGGTGGGGTGAGGGGAGGCTGAGTGGAGAACACATGCTAGAGTAAATGGTAGGGTGTGAGGAGGCATGGTCAGGCAGCCTGCATTGGTAGTGACTGTTGGGGAAACTCATGGGGTTGTGAGTTGGGGGAAGGGGAGGATGGGGTGGCAGATGCTGAAGGAGCATGATGCAAACTGATTGCTGAGGCAAGTCATGAGAAGGGGCAGAGGGAGGGGGTACCTGAGGCCTGCCTAGTGCTTGCTGGGGTGCAGAAAGAGCAGGTGTGGCTGGACTCAGGGGCAGGTGCACTTAGAGAGTGTTATTAGGTGCTGTTTGAGGTCAAGTTTTGAATTGTGCCAGACAATTGGTGGCCAAGAGTTGCCCAGGGAGTTCATTCATCCACAGGGGGGCCCGGTAGGAAAATGCACATTGCCCAAGTGAGGTGCGTTGGAAGGGGATAGCCAAGGCCCCTCTAGTCCTCCCTCTGGTGACCTGTAATGAGTTGGCCACCTTGATCAAATTGCCTACATGAGGTGGTGTTTTACCCAATACAGCCTTCTTTCATAGGATGCAAGTCTGGATTTTGACCCTGTTTCTTAATGACAGCCAATTTGCATGTCCGTACAGAGTACAGGTGTAAGTGCCATGCTCAGCATCCAGGGTGAGTCTGCAGGCTTTGTTGAGTGCAGTCTGAACCCTCTTGAGCACTGTATCCATTGCCGCCCCATAGACCACTAGTCCATAGTCAATAGAAGATATAATTAAACTGTGGACTGAGAGGTGGAGGACTCCTAGAGAGAGGTATTGCCTGTGCCTGTACAGTACACTAATCTTGGTACTGACTGTCTTGACCAGAGAGTCAATATGGTACGTAAACGTGAGGGTATCATATATTATGACCCTTTGATACTTGAACAAGTGAACTTGTTCCAGTGGCTCATTGCATGAGTTGGAGATGATAAGGGGATGGTGCTTATTTTTGTTGTGGGGGCTGGACATAAGCATGGCCTTGGTCTTCTTGTAGGTTAGTAGCAACTTATGACTACAGAACCAGTCCTCGAGTTTGGAGGAGGAGTTCTGCAGCTCATATTGTAGGGAAGCCTGAGACGTGCTGTTGCTCAGGAGCACAGCATCATCTGCATATAGTATGAGTTTGGTGTCACAGGCTATGGGCAGGTAAATAAATAAAATAATTTGATAGGCCATATATAATATATTAGCAGCCACAGACACTGCCAGCTATATCCAGATATTTCGTGATTTTTCTAAAAAGTTTCTGCTACCCCTACTGTGGTAATTCAGAAAGCAGATTTCTCCAGAAATATCACAGAAATGTTGGGGAATAGCCTGCAATGTCTGTGGCTACTACTGTGTAAATATATATATTATTTATTTAGTAATCAGAATTACAACCTTTGAGCTAAAAGCTCATTTACAAAGGATAATCGTCACAAGGGTAGGGAAGGGTAAATAAGTTTGGAGTCAGTAGTAGCTTAATAGGCATTGTCAAGAACATCCAATAACAAGAAACATATGAACAGGAGAAATCAGTAAACATTGGCAATAGCATAACAATGTAGGATAACATAGGCAAATAACAACACATAACCAAAACAAGGGTACATATTCAAATGGGTTGGGTTCACACGTCATGCCATAACATTAAGTGCTTAAGTCAGAGTTAATTGCTAGTTTGAGAAAAAATCAGAGGTGGAAGCAAGGCAGGATCTTGTATTGGGAGGAAACTTGAGATGGAGCTGTTCATCAAAACAGATACCTAAAGGTTACTCGGCTATAGCCAGAGGGGTCAACCTAGGCATAGTAGTCAGAAAGGGTAGCGGTAACAAATCAGGATTAGGTAGGAGAAGAGGAATCAGAGGAGGGGGTGGCAGTAGGCTCAAAGGTGAGTGGTGTAAGGAGGTCAGTGGGTGAAGGTTTATCAGGGAGAGTGTGGGAGGAGAAAGATGAGCAAGCAGGTAGGCAGACATGGGCAGGTGATGAGCAGGGAGTTTTGCATCAAATTGTAGAGTAAAAGAAGAACCTTGGCAAGCCTAGGGTTCTGGTACCTGCTAGGCTAAGAGTGGCTGTGGCAGCGTACAGGAGGGAAGATGGTCTGTAGGAGCATGGCTTTGGGGAACAGAAGCATGCTGGCTTGTGTGTTAAGAGTGGTAATAGCAATGTACAGGAGGGTGGCTAGACTTCCTTAGCTCAGACTTGAAAGGCCCAAGTTGGGTAAGGCTTGTGGTGGTGGTTGGTAGCTCATTTATCCAAGTAGGGTCCCTCTATCAATTTAGTAATACATTTTGAGCCTAATGCTTTTTAGCAATTCAGTTCAGTTTTGTTTAACAGTTACAGTACTTCAGGAACATCATAAGGTTAAAAATCACAAGGACAAGAGCAGTCTTAAAAGTTGCAGTTGATTGGCCGACCCAGTTGCGCAGAGGGCCCAGATGCTGGACACCTTGCCTCATGCTACACTGGTGACCTGGGTTCAGAAATGGACTAGGGTCACTTGGGGGTTGGCCCGGGCAAGGAAGGATTGAGAATCTGCTGACGGCTCTCATTCCTTGGGGGTAGGAGGATGCAGTGCCACTCTGTAGAGTGACACCAAGCCAAAGCTGGGTGTCAGCACATGCGCGATGCTAGAATGGGGTGGACCCATGCACAGGGCATAAGACTGCCTCAGTGGAGATGGAGATAGTCACCCCACCCATTGCACATGCGTGGGTCTGGGGAGAAAATAGAAAATGACTCAAAGCTGGCAGGCTCTGTGATGGTGGGCTACGCCTGTGCCTCCCCCCAGGAAATCTAGATGTTGGCTTCTGGGGGTGGGAAGAGATGGGCATCCCTCACCACAGGCCCTGTCATAGGGGCAACCTGTTGGGGATGGCTGGTTGGGACAGGTGTGGGAAAAGCCCACCGGAAAGATGAGTCCCCTCTGAGGGAGATGCCAGGGCCACCTGTCAGCTCCAGAGCAGGAGGAGAAAATGTATATGGAAAAAGAAAGTTGTCGTTGAAAATATATATGTCCATTTTACTGAATCCTAGTTTTCTCACAAAAACTCAATAAAATAAGTATCATTTTGTGGCAAAAAGACTTGACATTTTTTCAGTGATACAGATTCCTTTAGCTGGCTCCATGAGAAAAGGAGTTAGCTATACTGACAGTACAGTAACAGAATATTTTTCTGACTCTATAGCATCTGATTCCATTTCACTGGCAGCTTCCATTCCAGAGGCAGATTGAGTTTTCAAACAAAATAACTCAATTATTTGTTCTGCATCAAAACAAGATTCCTTTAGTGCCTTCAAAAATTACCTGGGCCCTACAAGGATATACTGTAGAACTGAAAACGTTCCTAGTACCACTTCAATCACTTCCTCCTGAAAGTCAAAAAATCTACGTATTTTGTTTGTGTTTTAGCTGAGATGTCCGGATAAATGTAGATCTAAGAATTCTGATATGTGCTTGCCTCTTAATAAGGGTTTGTTTAAGAATGACCTCACGGGTGGATTCTAGTGCAAAAGCAACTAAAATTATGTGATTTTTGAGCAAGAGATTGAATAGTATCAGTTCTGGAGGAAATACAGAAAATCATTTGAGAGAAACTGTTTAAGATTCAATTCTTAATTTGCATTTATTTAATTAAATCAAATCCCATGTAGTCAGTTTTCCTTTAGATTCAATGAGAAGAGTTACAGTTAATCTTAGATTATTTTTCATATGTTGTTTTTAAGGCCTCAATTTTCCTTTATTAGGTTAAGTTTTCAGACAGTAATGAAGAAGATATGTTTTTTGATGTTTCTAACTGTTGTTGAAGATCCACATTTTGTTCATTATGGAATCAAGCATCTTTTCTGTTACAATGGTTCTGTTTTCTATTTACTTATTCTGATTCATTACGGAATCAAGCCTTATTTCAAAGCTGGTGATAATGCTCATCAGAGTTTAATAAGATTTGTTTACATTATGAAAACATTTAATTTTTAAAGTCAGAATTTCAGCTTGCTATTTTTCAGCTTTTGTTGAAGTGTCCCTCATAGTAAGACCAGGGGTAGCAGTTCCAATGAATGCCAATATCTCCCCACCTGGGCTAACCTCCGGATCACCACTGAAGTACTTCTCAGTATGCCTCTCCTTTTCCTGTTTATCATGGTTTTCTATTTTAGCAGGGGAAAAGCCAGGATGTTTGCTCTTTAATGCCTGTTTCTTCATCATGCTCTTGATTTTTTTTTTTTTTTGAGAGAGAGAGAGATCTGGCAACAAAGTATCCTGTGGATCCATATCAATGCATTTTAAATAGTACTTAACAGGAGATGTTTAAAATGTTTCAAAAGGAGAGAAACAGAAGAAGCTTTCCACAGCACTGAATAAATCGACTTGCTGTTCTCAACCATAAAAGTTTCATTTCAGCTTTAAAATGCTTTGTTTCTGATTGCTTCTAGTACCCCTTTTTTTAGGGAAATACCAGTTTGCAGGGTTTCCGAGTTGTGCTATATTAACCGAGGTCCTTGGTGGCTGAAGGCTTCATATCATGCCTCAAAATACACCCCGGTGAATGTGTTAATGCAGCACAACAAACACCATTTTGTATATTATTGGCAAGGCAAGGCAACATTTATTTAAAAACGCCCAATCTGAGAGGCTCTGGGTGCTGTATAAAATGGATAAATACAACATCAGAATAACATAATACATCACAAATTTTTAAAACACAAAATAAAATGAATAGCCCAACAAATAATTTTCAAGTTCTACTATGGTTTATGGTTTTATCCCATGAAAGCTTGGGAAAATAGGAAGGCCTTCAAGCGGACCTTAAAAGTATCTACAGTGGGTGATCCCCTGACCCCAGCTGGCAACGAATTCCAAAGAACGAGAGCTGCAAGACTGAAAGCTCTATCACCAGCAGATCTTAACCTTGTTCTAGGAATGGCCAGGGGGCCCCCACTAGAAGAACAGAGAGGGTAGACAGAGAGAGCAGGTGCAAGAAGGTCTAACAGATAACCAGGGCCCTGCCCGTGTAGGGCCTTATAGGTGAGAAGACCTAGCTTAAAGAGGATTCTCCACCTTACTGGCAGCCAGTGCAATTCACACAACACTGGTGTAATGTGGCTAAATTTTTGCTGCCCAGTAAGTTACCGGGCAGCTGTGTTTTGCACCAGCTGAAGCCTGCAGAGAGATCTCCCTGTGACCCCGAGGTAGAGCGCATCGCAGTAGTCAAGCCTAGATGTGACTAAGGCATGTATCAAGGTAGGGAGGTCCAGAAGCGGAACAAGGGGTTTTATCCTGGCAATATTTCTAAGATGGAAGAAACAGGAATGAACCGTGGAGGATATTTGTGCCTCTATAGTTAAATTCCTGTCCAGAATCACTCCAAGATTTCACACCCAAGAGGAGGTCTTCAATGACACAGCTCTTAGAACAAGTCCAGTTGCTGAATCAGAGGCCATCCTATCACACACTCTGTTCTACTCCACCACCAATACCTCCGTCTTATCAGGGTTCAGTCGCAACCAACTGGAGGCCATCTAGTCATTGATCTCAGCCAGGCAGATATGTAGCACATCCACTGCATTGGCTGTTCCTGGGGCAAAGGACAAATATAGCTGGATATCATTGGCATAACAAAGAAAACCTAAGCCACATTTCCTAATGATCCCTCCTATGGGTAGCATGTACACTGCAAATAACATTGGAGTTAACATCGACCCTTGAGGGACTCCGCAAGTTAGGAGGCTAGGAGTGGATGAAGAATTCCCCATCACAACCCGTTGCCTCCTGTTGGTAAAAAAGGACTCAAACCAGTGGATGACAGTACCGGTGAGTCCACAGAGCTCCCTAAGGTGGTCAAGCCACACAGAATGGTCAACAGTGTCAAATGCCTAAGAGAAATCAAGAAGAACAAGAATTGTCTTATCCCCTGATCTTTTGCCCTGAGGAGATCATTCTGCAACTGAACAAGTGCAGTTTCTGTACTATGCCTAGCCCAAAATCTGGACTGGAATGGTTCATACAACTCATGAGTCATGAGGTGCTCTTCCAACTGAAGGGCCACCACCTTCTCCACCACCTTTGCCAAAAAGGGAAGGTTGGATATAGGATGGTAATTTGCCCTGACCTCCAGGTCCAAAGATGGTTTCTTTAGGAGGGGTCTCACTAGTGCCTCCTTCAAGGCATCCAGAAAGACCCCCTCAGATTGGGAACACTGGACAATCAGAGCAAACACCTGGCCAATGGAGTCAGTACATCTCATTAAGAAACGTGTCAGCACCGGGTCCAGCTCACAAAAGGTGTTCTTCAGATTGGTTGCCACCTCAATGATCTCACTTACCTCCACCAGTCTAAATTCCCCCAAACCAGGCGGAGTACACTCAGAAGACATTAAGTGACCACTGCCAGCTACGACATTGCTGGCTGATGAAGCCACCTGACGGATACTGGACACTCTGTCCAAGAAGAACCGAGCAAACTCTTCACACTCTGTATTAGAAAAAACCTTCCTCGGCTGCAGACAGGCAGGATGGAGTAGCCTGTCCACAGTTCAGAAAAGTAAAGCTGGTCAGTTCTTCCCAGCAGCAATCTCCCTGGACAGGAACACTGCCTTCTTACGGTTGATTGCCCCCTGGTATGTATTATAGTGCACACGCAGGGCCAGTTTGTCCCTCTCCAAGCTGGATCTCCTCCAGCAGTGCTGTAACCTCTGACCCATCCTCTTCTTCTCCCTGAGATCCCCGTCAAACCACGGGGACCTCAGATATGAAGTTCTGGGTCATACACGGACAGGTGCGAGGGAGTTAATGGTGTCAGATAACACCCTATTATAGGTGTCAACCCCAGCACCAATACCTCTGATGCATGCAACACCCACACTAGATAATTGAGCTGCTGCCAGAAAACCCTCAGGGGTCAAACCCCGTAAAGAGTGACAGCTCAGCATCTCAGCAGGGGAAGGGCTTCTGGTGGGAGCCCCAAACATGAACTGCAGCATGCAATGATTGGACCAAGGTAATCGGTCAATCCTGAGATTAGCAATCTCAAGCCCCAGTGAGAACACCAGGACCAACATGTGGTCATCCTGATGAGTCGCTGCAGTAACAGCTTGTGTCAGGCCCAGGGAGGACATAGTCTGAAGAAAGTCATGACTACACCTAAGATATTCGTCGTTGACCCAAACATTGAAATCCCCCAGAAAAACACATCTAGGGGCTTTCAATGTTTCGCCATCGACAAATTCTGAGACCTCCTGCAGGAAGTTCCCCTTCGGCCCAGAAGGGTGATAGATGAGGAAAATCCTGTAGCCTGCACTTGGACCCCCACAGCCACACATTCAAATGAACCTGGAGTTCCCACTGGGTGCACGGTGAAGGCCAGACTGGATCTAAAACAGATAGCTACACTGCCACCCCTGCGTTCCACTTTGGGGCAGTGCACTACGGTATACCCAGGAGGGACTGCGGCCTCAAAAACTGTGCCCGCGTGGGGGTCACGTGATGCAGAGTACCTAGAAGCAGCACTTCTTCGGAGCTCCCACCTATCACCCTCTAATAAATCATCTTTTTTCCCTACTATCACCGTATAACGCCAGCTGGATCTCAGTTTTAAGCCTTTCCAGCATTACTGGCTTCAACAATAGCTTTTCTGCCTGATTTCAACACCGCGATCGGCTTTGAAACAGCTATGGATGCGGAGATGAAGCAGGCTGGGATTAAGCACATCCTGCCGCCTACCCCAGAGAAAAATACTAAGAAATCCAAACACCAAAACTCGGGGAATACCACTAAAGCAAGCTCTTCCAATACATCAGGGGTTCCCCTAACTGAGGATCACTTCCTCCAGGAGCTGATGCCGTTTAAAGAAACACTGGAGGACATTTCTGCCAAACTAAAATCCTTAAGAGGAGACCTCAGCACTCTGTCTACAAGAATGGGGGACTCGGAGGCAAGAACCTTGTCTCTGAAGAAATGGAGGGAGAAGATGGACCCAGAAGTTGTTCATCTCAAGCAACAAATTAGCAAGCTTCAGTTAAAAACAGAAGATTTGGAGGGGAGAAGCAGGAGGAATAACTTGCTGCTTTTGGGACTACCTGAAACCAAGGAAGGGGTTGACATCATTACCTTTCTCCAGAAATTCTTCAATAAGATCATTGGACCATCTCCCCTCAATCCACAGTACCATTTAGAGCGGGCCCATCGTTCTCTTAGGCCGAAACCTTTGCCTGGAGCCCCCCCAAGGCCTATTATCGTGAAGTTCCTCAGCTTCCTGGAAAAACAGCATGTGCTTACCAAATTAAGAGAACTTCAAGCTATTTTGTGGAATGGCTCTAAACTGCGTATAGCCCAGGACCTTCCCTTCGAAACGCGCCAGAAGCGGGTGGCTTTTCACCCCACGGTCAGCAAGCTGATAGCTGCAAGTTTACGCTATAAAATGATCTATCCAGCCAAACTACAGGTGATGATTGATGGGGTATGGAATTCCTATGAATCTCCGGAGCAAGCAGCCATGGACCTTGCCACCAAGATGCCCAACTTGTTCAAGTCTGGATGAACTTTTACTGAAATTGCCTGAACTCTAGTGTTCTTTATGTTTGTCTTGGTTATATTCTTACCTGCTCGGTTAACTCTCTTTTCCCACTTCTTCTGATGCCTTTGGGGTGAATTGTATAGGCCAGGTGGGCCTGATCGAGGCCTTCCAGGCCTGGTCTCGCCTTGGAGAGGCATATGCGTGTCTCAGGAGGTGATTGGGGGGGGGACCTTTGTTCAGCGGGCATTCCCGCTGGCTGCTTTGAGGGTCGGACCTTTTGGTCCTTCAACTTTTCAGTTCCCCTGTCACTCACGGGGTCAGCAGTGCCCGAGATCAGATGGCATGCTACAGGTTGCAGAGGAGTCCTGGTGGTCTCTACCCTCGGGAAAACTGGGCTAACACCTCAAGCTGGCCTGAATGAAGCTCCCTGGAGTAGCTGTTCTAACTAAAGTAGGTTGGGTTGTTTAACTGCATGTCACGGTTATTTCATTTTCTCAGTGTCTGGTAAACTGTGAGCCCGTCTATTCTCCTGCGTTCTTGCCAGTTTCTTTAACTCCTGATGTTTATCATAGTAGTGTTTTCTCTCGTTTTCTCAAGGGGGTGGTGGGTGGGAGGTTTTGAGACGGAGCTAGCTCAGGAGAGCTGCATAGCACACCAGGGAAAGGGCAGAAGGGCACATTTCTTGGGAGGCATAGCGTTTCTGGTTACTTTTGTTCTCACTTGATACTCTTGCTAGAGTCAAATCACAGTCTATCATTCATGTATTGGTATTTAAGTTTAGACTTCGCCTCCCATCGAAACGGTGCCTATAGGTTTTGTTCCTCCGCAACTGCTTTAAATGAGCCCAGAATTGCTTTTGTATTTACTGGGTGACCTTTTGTATATAGTTGGATGGGTTTGTGGGGGGAAGGGGTCTTTTTGATCATAAATATGTCCCACTGATTATAGTGTCTGAAATTAATGTAGCATGGTTAAAGTTCTTCACATTTTCAATCACTGTTACGTGCTGGGAGGGACGGGCTTGTTCTAGTGGAGCTCAGTCTCCAGGGTTGATGGGGGTGGGTGGGGTGTGCCTTTCAGGATGGTCTATTTGGTTAATGATATATGATTACTCTGTTACCAAGCAAATAAATATATGACAATGGTGCCAATCAAAATTGCAACTTGGAATGTCAGAGGTGCCAGAGAAGTGTCCAAAAGATATCAGGTTCTCAAACACTGCACCCTTTTAAGTATTGACATTCTCTTGATGCAAGAAACCCACCTTATAGATTCAGAAGTCAGCGGGTTACGCCGGCAGGGTTTCTCTCAAAATTTTGTATCCTGTGGTTCATCATCTAGCAGAGGGGTGGCTATTCTGGTATCATTTTTGGCAGAAGAATGCTTAAAGGATCAAGAAGGTAGATTTATTATTGTTAAAGGCTTGCTCAATAATGTCAGTGTGGTTTTAGGAGCAATTTATGGCCCAGTGGGAGGGGACCCAGGCTTTCTGATGAGATTGGCTGACAGGTTGAGTGGACTGCTGCCCTCCTTGTTAATTCTCGGTGGTGACTGGAATATTGCTGTGTCACAAGATCTGGATAAAACCTATAGACCATTAAAACCACTTTCCCCCTCACAACTTGCCTTGAGGGATTTTATGGACCTATTGGGTTTATGTGACCCATAGCGGTTGCTCCATCCCTCTGATCAACTGTTCTCATTCTATTCCCAAGTCCACTGTTCATGGTCCAGAATTGACTTCATCTTAATCAGTAATACTCTTCTGCAGGGCATTCAGTTGACAGGAATCGAGCCAGTAGTCATTTCTGACCACTCTATGGCATGGATTTCGATTTCCCCTGATTCGAGTGCTTATAGAGATAACTCATGGAAACTAAATACACAGCTCCTAAAAGAGGAACGTACAATTTCCCACATTAAGTCACTAATTTCTGACTTTATAAGCTTCATTGCGGGTTCTACAACTAGGGAGGACTTAATTTGGTGCTCTTTTAAATGTTTCATCGGGGGGAATTCATTAAGTTAGCGTCCAAAAGGAAAAAACAAAGAGACGCTAGAGCTATCTCAATGTCGAATCAAATTAGGTTGGCCGGAAATAACTTACTCTCCTCCTCTTCCCAATCTGATTTAGAAGTTTTACTGAAACTTCAGAATGAATACGCAGACTTAAGGGAAAAGGCAGAGTACGCCATCCTTAAAACCAAAGCCTGTTACTTTGATCAAGGCGAGAAACCAGGTAGAATGTTAGCCCTTTGACTGAGGGAAGTAGAAAGTTCGAGACTGATTCCTGCCCTGCATTCCCCAGATGGCTCTATTAAGACCTCACCTCGGGATATTTCTCAGGTTTTTGAGTCCTTCTATAGGGACTTATATGGCAAGGGCCCTTCTCAACCCTTCCATCCCTGTATTAAGCAATTTCTGGATGACTTGCATCTCCCCTTCCTACAAGCCCATCAATCCGAGACTTTAGTCTCCCCTATTACTTTGGCTGAAGTTGAGGAAGCAATTAATGGGTTAGCACTGGACAAATCCCCAGGACCTGATGGTTTTCCTTCTAACTTCTGTAAAGTTTTTTGTAAAGAGATAGCTCCTCTTCTTTTGAATTTATTTAACTACATGTTCACTTCTGACTCCCTAGACCCTACTTTATTGGAAGCCATGATTATTCTGATCCTGAAGCCGGACAAACCTCAGAGGGATCCTGCCAGCTATCGTCCGATCTCACTACTAAATTATGGCTTCAAAATCTTAACCAAAATCCTATCCCTTAGAATTAAACAGGTTTGGTCTAATTTGCTGAGTCCCGAGCAAGGGGGGTTTGTTCAAGGCAGATCCCCTGCCGATCATTTGCGAACTCTTTCGCATGTTTTTCAGGTGGCCCAAGACTCCCAGGTACCTATGGCTTCAATCTCGCTAGATGCAGAAAAGGTCTTCGATAGAGTACACTGGGAATTTCTTTGGGCCACTCTTAGTAGAATGGGCTTTCCAGAAACTTTCATCCACTGGATTCAGACGGTATACAATACTCCCACTGCTAGAATTTATTGTAATGGGGTTTTCTCCTCTCGGTTCCTCCTGTTTACTGGTACTCGGCAAGACTGTCCCCTATCTCTCTTTCTGTTTAATTTATATTTGGAACCCCTGCTACTTAGTAGTAAGAAGTCCCCCAAGGTCATAGGTTGTTCAGTATACCAGCAATCCCTGACCCTATCAGCGTACGCAGATGACATTCTTTTACATTTGGCCAACCCGGAATCTACCCTAACACATGCATTGCAAATTATTGATAGGTTCAGCCAAGTGGCTAATTATAAGTTGAATTTATCCAAATATGTTATATTTCCATTAAATGCTTCCACTCTCCATGCCAACTTTATTCATTTTGGTATGAAATGGTCCTCCTCCTCATTCAAATATCTAGGTATACATCTCACTAGAGACCCAGAGGCTCTCAGGAAACTCAGTTTGGATGCTCTGTTGGTGAAGATACAGCATGATCTTCAAAGATGGATCACTCTCCCACTGTCTTTATGGGGTCGAATAAGTATTATAAAAATAAATGTTTTGCCCCGTATTTTCTACCCTTTAAATTTACTGAACATTTGGCTCCCAAAATCTTATTTTCAGCAGCTCCCCTCTGCCTTTTCTAAATTTATTTGGCTAGGCAAACATCCCAGACAGGCTTTTCTCAAACTTAATTTACCCAAGGAGAGAGGTGGACTCCGCCTCCCCAATTTTATTCTATATTACTGGGCGAGTCACCTGTCTAAAATAGGGAGATGGTTTGATGTTAGGCCCGATTCATATCTGCCCATCTGGCTACAGCTAGAGAGAAGGCTGCTAGATACATATAGTCTCTATTCACCTAGAGTTTTTATTACACCACCTCTGTGCTACCTCCTTCTTTACAAAGCTCGGCTGTAGGGGTCTCCATAAAGGTTTTGACTCAGTGCTGGAATTTCTTTAACATTTCACCCAAAAAGGATATGGCGCAACCTCTCACTTCAAACCCTAACATCAAAATAGGAGGCTCTCTGCTTTCCCCAGAATGGCTTCCTCAGCTACAGGAGTCCCCTGTGGAAAGCCTGTTTTCCCAGGACTCCCTCTTTTCATCAACTGATATAAGTGCTAATCTGAACATTCCTCAGAAATATATATTTAGAGTTTTTCAGATGAGACATTTTATAGTCTCCACTTTTGGGACTACGTTTAGACCATCCCAGGTTAGGCCCTTCCTAGATCAGATACAGGAATATGCAAACAAGCCCCATGGAATCTCTAAGATTTACTCCTTTTTATTGGACAGTAAATACCCTAATGCACTCACCGGGGCTAAAATTTGGATATCTTTTCTACCAGATTCCCCTTTGATCTGGAAGCAGATTTGGGTGGACCTGCACAGATACCTTACTCAAGATAGACTCATGTTAATCCAATATCATATTTTAAATAATCTCTATTATACACCGGTTAAGTTGGCCAAGCTAGGTAGACTACCCTCAAATTTTGTACATGGTGTGGGGCAGCTGAAGGGAGCCTAATACATGTTCTCTGGCACTGTGACAAAGTGGCTCCTTTATGGAACACAATTCGGTCCAAGTTAGACCCACTCTTGAGTTTGGGTGAGTTGTTCACTATTGAAATATGTATCCTAGGAATGTTTTCTAATATTAAAGTTCGGGAGCGCAGATTCCATATGGCTTTAATTTCTATAGTAGTTAAGAGGCTGGTTCTTAAACACTAGATGGATCAGTTGGTCATATCGTATGCTGAGTGGATTAAGGAAATGTCTCTTTGTTTAAATACTGAGAAGTTAATAGCAAGTTCCAGGAATTGCATGACCTCTTTCAGCTTGAAATGGGGTAAACTGTATGCATTATATTTGAATTAAGACCCATGTAATGCTTACCTCTGACTATTTTGGTTTTTATCATACTTTTTCTTTTTCATTCTGAAGCTTGGTGCTGCTGGATTATTACTTACCTTTTGTCATTTTCTTACCATGATGGTTTTTAAAAAAAATAAAGGCACACCTCGGGGATTGGGGAGGGGGGGCGGGGTTAAAAGTAGTATGTTATTTTCTTTTCTGGTTTATTTGTGCTAATAATATTCTGGTGTCCTTTTTCCATTAATGGGTTCTGGAGGGCTTTCATGTCCTGATTCATTCTCATCCTGACTTTCACCTTCTGTTAATTCAAAATTAATAAAGGTGTTGAATTTCAAAAAAAAAAACCTGGGCCTGCATCATCCCTAACCCATGTCTCTGTAATGCAAGCCAGATCGACTGAGGAAATCAAGTCCGCAATAATTGCCATCTTGTTTCTAATTGATCTGGCATTGCATAGCACTGCCCTCAGGGGACTGGAGGGTGAAGCAGCCCCTCAGGATACCTGACCACTCAGTCTGATGGGTTCCCTGGAGATGGGCACCAACCATGTCTGGCCTCTCTCAGGTGCCCGTTGTAACCCAGGGCACCTTCTGGACCTGACAACCCCTATCCTACCACCCTCTGATATGCATGGGTCACCCCCTGTCCATGATCAGCTCGAGTCCTTCTAATCCCCACTTCCCGACAGCATCTCGCTGTGATATCTGAAACTGGGATGGGGATAAAGGGATGCAAATCATGCAGCAGGGAGCTCCCATACATAATCCTGGCCCCCCTAGGACCTCCCAGATAACCCTTACACATCACTAAATATTAAGACCCTAAACTAAGAAAGTAATTTGCTAAGCCAAACAGTTACCCTAACAGTCCCACATTAAACAGATCATAAATGAAACAAATTTATTTACCACACTAATCATAAACAGTTTAAATAACATCTAAAAAGCCTACCTAGCCTAATCGTATAAACAGACAGAATATGTTAACACACATCCAACATAACACTCAACCACTGGATGTGATGATTTTTACACAGTTAGTGAGTCTCATGTAAAAAATACAGATATAGAGATGTTCTAATAAATAAAACTACTTCGCAATACTACTAGAGCAACTGCACTATCCCCCAAGCCAACATACAAATTCGAGTACTAAACAGTGAGGCATAAAGACACTAAGGTCTCTTATTACTTATTGAATTGGGAGGAATAACTTACCCTCCACTGCGTTTCCTACACTGAGTGGTGCGAAACACGCTCATGCTTGCGAGTGGTGCTGCGGTAAATAGCCCCACAATCCCCGCCTCTCCAGCTGACGATAATCAGCTCCCCCCAAGCCTCCTACGAGCAGAGTGTAAATTAAGGACCACTATCACAGTCTCTCACACTGCAAAGTCCAGGCATGTAGGCAAGATGATTCAGGGACAGCCAAACACAGCAGACAGGGGATACAGACAGTCTCAGTAAACCAACACTTCCAGCACATCCAGCTGCTTGCGAGCGGCACTGCGGTAAATAGCCCCATAATCCCCGCCTCTCCAGTTGATGATAATCGACTCCCTCTGAGCCTCCTATGAGCAGAGTGTAAATTAAGGACCAATATCACAGTCTCTCACACTGCAAAGTTCAGGCTTGTAGGCAAGATGATTCAGGGACATCCAAATACAGCAGACAGGAGATACAAACAGTCTCAGTAAACCAACACTTCCAGCACATCACATTGCTTGCATATAACTTGAATTTAGAAGTCTGAGAACAACTGGCCATATAGTTTACAATAGAAGGAAAGACAGTGTTTAGCTTAAACACTAATAAATCAAATAAAAATGCTAAAGTAGTGTGACACATAAAATAAATGAGTATTTATAGTGTAATAACATATTACTCCCCACAGACAAGCAGTGTGACCTTCATAACTCACTGTTGGATTTACAACATGTGTATTAAGGGTCTTAACATTCTCTCATGGAAAGGTATTATTCCACAGTAACTTACAATGTATTCTAAATATCCTCCTCTCTCTGTCATGCTTTCTCTGCATATATGTACCAGTTAGGGCTCAACTTAACACCACAAAGGTAAGGAAATGTTTTGTTAAGGTTTTCTACTCTGAATCCCCACTCTCCCAAGCAGCAAAAGAAAAAAAAAAGCACATCAACAACCACAGACAGCCATTATCAAGTAAGACAAACAACATACTGCTTTTTTAAGATGGCATAAATGCAGTAGCAATGATGTGGTGTATTTGAAAATATGCATACAGCATGCTACACTTAAAAAGAAAAAGCATACTCCATCACTGCTACTTATAAATGCAACAGTGTGTCTGCTGGCACAGAGGCAGCACTACTCCTTGTTCACAAACACTATTTAGAGTGCAATGGATCAGGGTATGGTAAGTGGCATAGGGTCAATATGTCAGAGACAAAAACAGCATGGCAATCAATGCCACAAGCAAAACATTGTGCACCAAAATAAGGTCAGTAAAAACACCGACCTTAACGTAAACAGTGCACCCCATTAAAAATAATGGGACTTTCTCCCCCCGCACCACCCGGACTTTAAATAACAAACTTCAAAGTGGTGTGGACTTTAGGGACTTCAGGGATGGGGAGAAACTCAGGAAGGGGGAATAATTACATTTTCAAAAAACAAATACAGATCAAAATGTTGCAACACCAGGAGACCGGGGGGAACTGAACTGTGGTCCCAGGTCTCAAACCCCATTGTGTGCTGGAGCCTTAGCCACTCTACCACCAGAGCGGCTTGACCAAGTGCCACACACACAGCAACTTCAAGCCTTTCAGATAACAGAGCAGAGTGACGGGGTAGTAGTAATTCCTTACCACTATTATACCCCGGTCGCACTAAATGTTTCTGTACTTTAGACAGCATGGTTATTGCCAAGCTGTTTTTGTAGCGCTGTATTTACCCAGTACCTGGTAACTAGTGCTGTGTTCATGGACATGGCCAAAGCCTTCAGTCTGGTAACCATGATGTATTAATCCATAAACTATCTGAATCTGGCCTAGGATCTCCTGCAGTTGCCTGGTTTGGGGACTACTTGAATGGTAGAAAGCGGATCATTAAAATTGACAATGTTGTTTCTAGGGTTAATTTAATTCATAGCAGGGTTCCTCAAGCATCCATCGTGGGGCCTCTTCTGTTTTCTGCCTACATTGACAGTCTGCCAGTAGTCTGTAACCTCTTCTTTATGCAGATGATGTAGTATAACGTGCCCATAGCAAAGACATTAATGAAATCAACTGTGCATGGGGTAAACATCTAAAAGAGTGGTTCATTAAAGAAAAAGTGGTTGTGAATCATCAGAAAACTCAGTCAGTGCTGTTTGGCACCAACTTAAAGCTGAATAAATCAGCCCAACCATTCTGTATTAAAGCTGACAACAGTGTCTGTTGGAAAAGGTGACTTGTTTTAAGTACCTGGGTGTACAGCTGGATCCTACCACCTGCCTTTCATATTCACATCCAAAAAATGACTACTTTGGTTCACCAAAGGCTCGGCTCCTTAAACAGAATCAGTAAATATTTAACACCCAAAACAAAAATCAAATAACAAGGGCAAATTTACTCTCTATTGGAGTATGGCTCATTGGTCACTGACGATGCTAATAAATTTAATGTTACAGAAGAAGGATTCACTTTATTACAAGATTGCCAAATTTGCATCTGGAAGTGACACTAGAATGCATCAGTCATTCTTTAAATATCTAAATTGGTTATAGCCAGAGTTAAGATCCAAGTTGACACTCACTAGATTCATCAAGAACAAGCATTTGTCAATGCCAAATGTTTGCTTGCTGGCATTGGCATTGGCAATGTAAGAGTTACAGAGCTGCATGATAGGAATGACAGTGAAGTATTGAACTGAAGCCAACCCCACCACCACCCTGCAGATACTGACAGGCATTGGGGTGTGCCTTTGGGTCATCAGGCATAACGGTCATGCCATTTCACTGCACCCTACCCTGCAGACACCAAGTCTCACGGCGTGCCTTGGGGTCTTTGGCCCTTATGTTCACCCACTCCATCAGGAAATAAGGTGAGATGGGTGCTGTATAGGAGAATGGGGTGAACTTTGGGGCTGAAGAGTCCAAGGCGCACCTCGATTCCTTTCATTGGCTGCAGGGTGTGGGTGGGGGTGGAATGGTATGAGCATTACAGGTGACAGTCCCAAGTCACACCCCTGATGCCTGTCATTCTCCACAGGGTGGGGCGTTATGGTTGGAAACCCTAACGCCTCAGGCATTCATTGGTATTTTCACTCCAAATTTTCAACATGGTTTTTTTGTGACCCCCACCTCATGAACAGTGGCAATATCAGTTTGTTACCTGAAAGCTGCTTTTGCCCAGTGACTATGCCATTTGGCACCACAGGTGCAAAAACACATTTCGAACAGGATGTGAAAAATGACAGCTGTACTGTTGATGAGGAGGTGTAAAAAATGGCAATGTTGAACATCTGCAGTGAAAATATTGAAAAAACTGGTGAAGTCACGAGTGTGCATAAAAACTGTGCAATGCACACCTGTAATGTAATTAGTTTGGGGATTTTTTTACAGCAGATTGTCAACACAGGCATTTTGGGACCTCCGCTCATGAACAGTGTCGCTGTGATTTTCTTAATCTGTCCCAAACAATGATTTCCCACAGTGGCCATGCATTTCTGCACTGGAAGTGCAATGAGGGACCATTTTTTTTCTCTTCAGGTGTTTCTTTTCTTTTTAGGAGGATGACATGGAACTTGTGCCACGCTGGGTTGGGCTCCCAGCATGGCAGCTGGAATATTTTTTTCGGGGGGCCAAGGAGCCAATGAGGGGATTGGAGCTTACATCAACTCCATTCTGAGCGTGTGCCATGCTGAGGTGGGCTCCCAGCATGACAACTGGAAGTCTGTTTATTTTGGGGGGTTAATTGAGCCAATGGGGGATTGGGCACCAATGAAGGAAAAGAAAGGAAGAGAAAGCAAAGATGTATACAAGCAGGATTGCTGGCAATATGTTAATCAACACTATCTTATCGCTGCTCACTGAAGTGAAGCTCTCCCTTTCAACTGTATGGCACTGCATTTTCAACTGCTGTCATAGACAGCTGCAGCATTCCTTGGTGAACTGTGGCCGCACCTGCAAACACACTGACTGAATTGGAAGGCAGGGTGCAACACCTACAAAAACTCGGATTATGGAACTATGTTTCTTGCACATGTGTGCAAGCAAACATAAAAATGCATACTAATGCTCCTACTTACCTAGCAGATCAACTCATGTTTGATAACACTTTTACCTCGGTCAGCTTTAAAAAATCATATAAAAATTCTGCTGTTTCAAACAAATATTGGACAAAGCTCTTTTAGTAATTGGGCTTTCTCTGTTTGGAATGCAATTCCACCACCTATAAAAGAATCGTCAACTGTTTCCACTTTTACAAAGAAATTGAGAGACTTTTTTGTACACAGTTAGGTTTGTGACTTTTGTATGTAAATCAATATCTGTAACATATTTGTATGTGTACTCTTTTTGTATTGTTTGCATTGACTGTTGTAAACTTTTTCTTAATGTTTGTGCTAATGCACCTGGGTTGTGCTTGAAGAAGGTATTTTTGTCGGTGTTAAAGTTTAAGCTGCATAATATTCTGTGGTGATTTGCATATACAGCCCATGATGCTTGGCATTATGGGAGTATGTGTGATTTTGTATTCTTTGAAACTTGGCTTCCTGGCCAATGCCCTTTGGAGTAACCATTGCTTCAGTGCTTATGCACTGATGTTCTTTGTCTTTTAGCTTGTTTTTTGGTTTTATTGGATTCACCACAACACAACCCAGATAGACCATCTTAGGGTAGCTGGTTCATTCCACTGGGGTGTCATATAGACGAGGCACATTAATGAGTCATGGTAGGATGAAACACGTGTTTGTGTCTTTCTGTTGGCACCATTTGCAAACTGTGAGAGAAGCCTTTTGGCACCATGAATTTCTGCTTAAAGTTGAACCATCATAATATTCTGGGGTGATTTGCATATACAGACCATGATGCTTTGCATTATGGTGGTATGTGTGATTTTATATTTTTGTCAGTGTACTTACCCAATTACCAAATTCAAAATAACTAAATAAATAAATGAAGTAAAGAAATAAAATGTTGCACTCGGCTAGAACTAAGAAGGTTTTTTTTATAGTACAGGGTCATAATGTCATACCCTTAATAGCGTACAGCATTATACGTGAACCCTGGGCCTGTGCACTCTCCGTGTTGGACCCCCCTGGAGTTAGAATCCTAAGTGGGCGGGGTCTGGGGGCGTGGGGGGTGTAGCCCCTCACAAAACAAAAGAACACCAGAAATCTCGCAATGCGATTAAGTAGCACGGCATTCTGCCGTGTGATATTTTGACCCCGTGCCTTTATTTAGGAAGGCTCTGAGTTTCACATATATCCTGATTTTTTTCTTGGTTCCCAGAGATGTAGAAAGCATTTGTTGATGATCAGGTCTGAATTTGTGCAGTCAGGGATAATAGCAGTCCTGCAGTCCCCTGCCACACTGAAAGTGATGTTCCTGTAAAAATATGTATATTTGTTGTGTGTGTGTGTGTTTGTGTGTGTGTGAATGGATAGCGATGCTTCCCAAGCATTTTATGCAAAAATGTGGCTCTGCTCACAGATCTAGGATTTGATCAAGATGAGGAGGAACCAGCATATAACACTCAGTGTCTCCCAAAAGGCTACTTGAAGTTTGAAAATCGACTATGGACCATGGACTACAATATTGTTAGATTTCTTTTAATTTTTCCAACATGAATGACTATAAATGATGACCTTTAGTGTTTATCTTTGTTATTTCCAGTTGGATTTATTTTTGCTTGAGATGATCAGCTTTTCAATTAATACTGACAGTAGGGATGTTTAAAGCTTGGAGCAAGAAATAAAGTGATATCTGTACACTTTCAAATATGTCCATTTTTGCTTCTTTTTCTTACCACCTTCTCTCAAAATTATAAAAAAAAATATGCTTTTTGAGATCTTTTAAATTATTTTTGATGTGTTAATTGAGTATTGTACCATACGCATGAATTTTATTTTCTCCCTGAATTACAATAAAGTATAAAAAAGTGTATATCTTAAAGTATTCACAAAAGAGGAGGGGGAAGTGCCTAATCCAATTAACAGAAGCACTCTTGATAGGGGGGGTCAATCCCAGTCCTTTCACAGAAGAAAGGGTTCTGCAAGAACTCCTAAAACTGAAGGTGGACAAAGCAATGGGTCATGATGGAATTCTCCCCAGAAGTCTAAAAGAATTAAAGGAGGAACTAGTGAAACCACTGGCTACTCTTTTTAATAAATCATGGGAGGATGGTGTGGTACCCGAGGACTGGAGGAAGGCAGATGTGATTCCCCTTCACAAAAGTGGGACCAAGACAGAGGCAGGAAACTATAAACCTGTTAGTCTGACCTCTGTGGTAGGGAAAGTGATGGAGTCACTTCTGAAGGAAAGATTAGTTGAGTACCTAGAGGCCAGTGGAGCACAGGACCCAAGGCAGCATGGGTTCACAGTGGGAAGGTCATGTCAGACGAATCTAATAGATTTCTTTGACTGGGTGAACAAAGTAGTAGACCAGGGAGGGGCTGTAGACATGGCATACCTAGACTTTAGCAAGGCATTTGACACAGTCCCACACAAAAGATTAATGGTCAAATTAACCAGCCTGGGAGTGGGTCACAGGGTGGTAGCCTGGGTAAAACATTGGCTGCACAACAGGACACAGAAGGTATTGTAAATGGAGTCCACTCTGAAGAAGAGGGGTTACTAGTGGGGTACCATAGGGTTCAGTATTGGTCCAGTCCTTTTAATGTCTTCATCAGTGACATTGCAGAGGACTGGAAGGAAAAGTATGCCTTTTTGCAGATGACACAAAGATCTGCAACAGGGTTGATACACAATGAGGCGTGGAAAGGATGAAAATGGACTTTGCAAGGTTGGAGGAATGGTCAGAAGTATGGCAGCTAGGATTCAATGAAAAGAAGTGCAAAATAATGCACCTGGGAAACAAGAACCCAGGGGAAGAATACACAATGGGTGGGAGGTAGTAACAACAACAAAAAGAAAGGGATCTGGGTGTAATCATATCAGATGACCTTAAGGTTAGCAAGCAATGTGAGAAGGCAGTAGGAGGGCTGGGGTATACTGGGATGTATAGGAGAGGCATCAGCAGCAGAAAACAGGAAGTTGTTATCCCTCTGTACAGACAGTTGGTGAGACCCCATCTGAGTACTGTGTCCAGTTCTGGACACCCATCTCCAAAGGACATAGACAGGATAGAGGTAGTCCAGAGGAGGGCAACTAAAATGGTGCAGGGTCTGCAAGAGAAGCCGTATGAGGAGAGACTAAAGGAGCTTAATATGTATACCTTGAGGAAAGAAGGAGAGGAGACATGATAGAAACTTTAAGTACCTCAGTGGAATCAACAAAGTCCAAGAGGGTAGCATCTTTCAGAAAAGAAACTTGCAAGAACAAGGGACACAATTTAAAGATAGAAGGAGGGCGGTTCAGGGCAATGTGAGGAAGTATTATTTCACAGAGAGGGTAGTGAATGCATGGAACAGCCTTCCTAAGGAGGTTGTGGGGTCTAAAACTGTGGGAGAATTCAAGAATGCATGGAACAGACATAAGGCAATTCTTGTGGAAGGTAGGAAGAAATAGGCTGTTGGTTAACTAGGACCTACGGCCTATCCTGTAGGTAGGGAAATGGGCAGACTAGATGGGCCTAGCGGTCCTTATCTGCCGTCAAAGTCTATGTTTCTATATTTTACATGCCCTAGATCTCACAATTGAGTGAAGCAGCCATTACAAAACTTGTTCGATCATAAGAGCTTAGCAACCTGATGGTGCATGCAACATTTCATACAGCTTTGTGAAACAACACCAAAGTTTTTAAAATGCAAAAACTGGAGTTTAACATTAAACACACAACTTGGTCCTTGGATACAGCATCAGTATTCAAAGGTCCTTAAAGCAACAGCTGAATGAGCAGGACTCAGCACTCATTGCACAAATTAAAACTCCCTATGCTATGGCTTCTCAGTGTTTTCGGTATCTATTAATTTTATGGCTAAACATTTTAACAGGAACAGTACACCACAGCTAGTGTTTCAAAGAAGGTAACTCATAAAAATGCCCAATGTTTCACATCCACTTCATGGGTGCTTTGTCAAGGCTGCACCTGTATAATACATAGGGGGCTAGAAGTGGGGAGGAAGGGGATAGGGAGGTAAGGTGCCTGCCTGGCACCATGGCTCGGAGGGACAGGAAGCGAATCCTAAGGGTCGTGTGAGCAGCTGCATGAGGGAGTGAGCTGGATGTCATTGTCCACCTAGGGACAAATGACCTGGCTGTGAATGGGATCAGAGTGGTGCAAGAGGAGTTTGTGGAGTTGGGGAGGGGCCTTAGACAAGTAGCATGTACAGTAACCTTCTCGAAGGTGCTGCCTGTCTGTGGCAAGGATGATGCTAGGGTATTCCACACTATGGGATTCAATGAATGGTTGAAAAACTGGAGTGGAGCTCAGGGCTTTGGCTTCATTGGGGACTGGGGAGCCACCTGGAGGGATGCAGGCTTATACTGGTACGATGGTCTGCATTTGTCCGGGGTGGGACCAGGATCATAGGTGACAGGTTTAAATGCTTCATTGGCAAGCATTTAAACTAGCCAAGGGGGAGGCACTGAAAAGGAGCAGCGAAATCCCAGCCTCCCCACCGACAAAACACAGTAGTTAGAGAGGTAAATACCAAGGTAGAGAAGTCAGTAGGGAGCAGGACAGGGATAAATGCAGAAAAAGGCAGTAAGGACAGGAATGGGTCTAAAAGGGGTTACGCCATAAAAAATAAATGGAAGGTGATGACTACCAATGCCCACAGTTTGTGCAACAAGCTCCCTGAACTAGTGGCCTTGATGAAAGAGGGAGCCTGGATATTGTGGCAGTCACTGAAACATGGTACACAGAGAACCATGACAGGGATGTCAACATACCAGGATACACAGTCTACAGGAGGAACAGGGTGGGAAAAAGAGGAGGAGTAGCTCTCTATATAAGGGAAGGGATTAAAGCAACAGAACTAAAGAGTAAACAGGAAGTTGAGTTATTATGGGTCACCCTGGAGACAGGAAATGGCACCACAATCCACATGGGGGTTGTGTACAGACCCCCATCTCAGGGGGAGGAAATGGACAAGGAAATGATAGAAAGCATCCTTAAAATGGAAGAAAAAGGGGAGATAGTGTTGATGGGGGACCTGAATATGCTAGATGTTAACTGGAGTACCTTTGCTGCAAACACATCCAAGAGCAGGGTCATTCTTGATACCCTACAGGGGGCATGCCTCAGACAGCTAGTGTTGGAATCCACTCAGGAGGGAGCAGTCTTAGACCTGGTTCTCTCAAATGGGGAAGGAGAAAGGATCTTAGATTTAGAAGTGGGTAGCCATCTGGGAATAAGTGACCACCAAACAGTGTGGTTCACAATAAACACAGCCATAGAGTCAAGCCATACAAAAACAAGAGTATTGGACTTTAGGAAGGCTGATTTTGGGAAAATGAGAGAGTGCCTTAGAAAATCACTAGCAAATGGGCAAGAAGGAGGGGTGGAGGAACAATGGGGAATAATCAAAACAGCCATCGCAGAGGCAATAAGCCTTTGTGTGAAGCAAATCAACAAAACAAAATGAAGGAAAAAAACACTATGGTTCTCAAAAGAGGTGGCAGGGACGGTTAAGGAGAAAAGGATGGCATTCAGGAAATATAAGGAAACACAGAAGGAGCAGGACAAATAACTTTATCAGTTAAAGCAGAAGGAGGCAAGGAAGGTAGTCAGAATAACAAAGGCACAAACTGAGGAAAAGATAGCCAGCTCTATTAAGAAGGGGATAAAACCTTTTATAGGTACATTAGGGAGTGAAGAAAGACCAAGGGAGGGATAAAGAGACTTAATAAAGGGGAAGGAAAGTGGGCAGAGGGTGACAGTGAAAAAGCAGGGATACTGAAAGAATATTTCTGCTCAGTATTCACAACGGAAGAGGAGGGGGAGGTACCTAAACCAAACAAGAGAGAAACTCTGAATGGGGGGTCGATACCAGTCCATTCACAGAAGAAAGGGTTTTGAAAGAACTCTTGAAACTGAGGGTGGACAAAGCAATGGGGCCTGATGGGATTCACCCAAGAATTCTAAAAGAACTAAGGGTAGAACTAGTAACACCACTGACTACTCTGTTTAACAAATCATGGAAGGATGGGGTGGTACCTGAGGACTGAAGGAGGGCAAATGTGATTCCACTTCACAAAAGTGGGAGCAGGGCAGAGGCAGAAAATTACAGACCAGTTAGTTTGACTTCAGTGGTAGGGAAAATGATGGACTCACTTCTGAAGGAAAGAACTGTTGAATACCTAGAGGCCATTGGGGCACAGTACCCAAAGCAGCATGGTTTCACAGCAGGAAGGTCATGTCAGACAAACCTAATTGATTTCTTTGACTGGGTGACCAAAGTAGTAGACCAGGGAAGGGCTGTGAATATGGCCTACCTAGATTTTAGCAAGGCATTTGACACAGTCTCACACAAAAGATTAATATACAAGTTAGCCAGCCTTGGAGTGGGTCCCAAGGTGGTAACCTGGATAAAATACTGGCTGGACAACAGGATGCAAAGTGTAATAGTAAACGGAGTCCACAGTGAAGAAAGGAGGGTAACTAGTGGGGTACCGCAGGGTTCGGTACTGGGACCAGTCCTCTTTAATGTCTTTTGAAGTGACATTGGAGAACTCCTGGAAGGAAAGGTATGTCTCATTGCAGATGACACAAAGATCTGCAACAAGGTTGATACACAAGGTGGGGTGGAAAGAATGAAAAGGGACTTGGCAAGGTTGGAGGAATGGTCAAATATGTGACAGCTCAGATTCAATGCAAAGAAGTGCAAGGTAATGCATCTGGGAAACAAAAACCCAAGGGAAGAGTACAGAATGGGGCATGAGTTAATAACAACAACAAAAATCGAAAGAGACCCAGGAGTAATTATATCAGATGACCTATAAGTGGGCAAGCAATGTGAGAAGGCAGTAAGGAGGGCTGAGGGGATACTGGGATGCATAGGGAGAGGTATCAACAGTTGTAAACAGGAAGTTGCTATCCCTCTGTACAGACAGTTAGTGAGACCCCATCTGGAGTACTGCATGCAATTCTGGAGACCCAATCTCCGCAAAGACATAGACAGAGTGGAGGCTGTTCAGAGGAGGGCAACCAAAATGGTGCAGGGTCTGCACCAGAAGACATATGAGGAGAGACTAAAGCAGCTTAATATGTATACCCTTGAGGAAAGGAGGGAGGAGGGACATGATAGAAACATTCAAGTATCTCAGGGGAATTAACAAAGTAAAAGAGGGTAGTATCTTTCAGAAGAAGAGATGTGCAAGAACAAGGGGGCACAATTTGAAGATAGAGGGGATGGCTCAGACGTAATGTTAGAAAGTATTTTTTCACAGAGAGGGTTGTGGATGCATGGAATAGCCTTCCTGAGGAGGTTGTGGAGTCAGAAACAGTGTGAGAATTCAAGAATGCATGGGACAGGCATAAGGCAATTCTAGTAGGGGTAGGAGGAAGTAAGCTGTTGATTAACTAGAATCTGCAGCTTATCCATCAGGTAGGGAAATGGGCAGACTAGGTGGGCCAAGTGGTCCTTATCTGTCATCAAATTCTGTGTTTCTATGTTTCTATTCTCTGCAAAAAACTTTGTTAATGCACCAATTAGGGTTCAGATTAAAGTGATGAAAGGGTACCCTTATGAAGTATTGAGGTTCACTATCCTGACACTGACCTGCCCTGGCAGTATTGCCTGAGAGATTCAGTATCTGGACAGTGAGCATCCCAGCATGCTAGATCCCGAGGGACTTTGACAGGGGTAAGGTAGAGGATGTAATGGCTTGCTACCTTACCGCTGTCCATAGCATTTAAAGGGAGGAAAAATCAAAAGGCTGGTTGAGCTGCCCCACTGGTGTTGTGGACTATGTCCAGCATGCTATGTAGGTGCGGATTCTATCCGTGCTACAGGCGGCATGTATTTTAGCAGTCCTGCCCCCCCATTACATTTTATTTTTAACTCCGAGGTCTGCTCCCCTTAGAGTTCAATATTTTAGTTACGGGGGTGTTGGGGGCAGAGCCCCCCATATAGGGGATTCAGGGGGTGAAGCCCCTCAATATGCCAAATGATGTTTCAATCAGATGCCAGAAATCGTATTTTCGGGCATCTGATTGATTCGGCAGGCTGGATTTTGAGCCACTGGGGTCAGTATCGTGAGACTCAGATTACTGAGTTTAGGGATACCATAGTATATCCAATGAAAGTTTGGAACTGTGGTGTTCCTTGATTTCTTGATAAGATGATATTTGTATGTTTCTACGAATATTCTCAATAAAGTGTTTATGTACAAAAAAAGAAATTTGGTGTTAGAGTTCCCAGCCATTACACCCCAACCCCAACCTGCATGCAGCAAAAGGAAAAAAACATTACAGTTTCACCTCTCCTGACTATTCACAAATCAGGCCTGTGGTGTTCCTTGGGATTGTCAACCCTAATGTTCATCTTATTTTATCAGTAAAGAAACTGAAATGTGCAGACTATATAAGAATGGGGTGAGCATTTGGGTTGACAGTCTCAAGGAACACCCAAGGCTGATTTGCAAAGAGTCAGGAGAGATAAAACCATAATGATTTTTCCTTCTGCTGCCTGCAGGTTGGGTGGTGGGGTGTTAGGATTGGGAACCCTAATATCACAGTTCCCTACTTTAGTCAGTTTAATCTGAACCCTATCTGGTGCATTAACAAAGATTTTGCAAATAATTTCCTTACTGTTAGAGATAGCATAACCATATCGTCATTCCTGCAGGTCCCTCCGGACCTTCATGAACATAACCTCACAGAAACTAGTGCTAAATTACAAAAAAACAAAGACTATGCTGTTGCATGGCACACTTAACAAACATAAACACCAACAGTTGGCTAGCAAAAACTGCTTGGGTATGACTCTGGATCAGACGCAGACTTTCAAATACCTGGACCCTACTCTGTCCTTCTCCAGCAATATCGATTCAGTTGCAAAATCCATAAATATCCGTATAGGCCTTCTCTATAAACATAAACACTGCCTGACACCTGATGCCCTTAAACTAGCAATACACAGCTCTATTGTCTCCATCGTGGATTAGGGGCTTGTTATCCATGGAGCAGCCACAGCTATAGCACTACGGCGAATCATTACAGTGCTGAATAGGGCCTGCAGACTCCTTACTGGTTCTGCCTACTGCACGCTTACCTGCGACCTCTATGAACAGTCAAACTGGCTACAACTTCAGGGAAGGATTACTTTCCAAACCTGCCTATTAGCAAAAAAGTCATTGATGGGACTCATGCCCCCTGGGGTTCAGTCTCTCTTAAGCCCAGCCAACCACCCCCATTACACAAGAAGCTCTGACAACTATTCTGTCTGTTCCCTACTGTTGCACTGCTCAAGGCCAGCTGTCTTTTGCAGGTAGACCCCCTAAGATGTTTAACTCCCTGGGCAGCAAACTCACCAACTTAGGCACCCTCTGCTCATTCAAGCACAAGCTACGTCAAAAGCTTGTGTCCAGAGCCACCTGTGACTGTTTCTCCTAACCTCCCTGGTAGTCACTTCTGTTCTTTGCACCTCTCTACTATCACCACCTTTGTCTGCCACTCTCCCTGCTCCATATCTACCCCTGCCTCTTTCCCCATCCCTAGTCCACCACCTTCCTCTCTTACCCTCCTTCAACTCCCTTCCTCCCTCCCTCCCTCCCTATAATCTGCTCACCCCACCCACTGCTGCACTTGTTCCCCGATCCTTGCCTCCCACCCACCTCTCCTTCTACCTCCCTCCCAGTTACCCCTCTACACTCACTCTTTCTTCCACTGTCCTACGCTACCTGGCACAATTGGCTGCAACTCAGGTTTTCTACTCTACCGTTCCCTTTGACAGTGCCCTTCTGGCAGCTTTAATTCATGTAAATAGTATTTGTTGTGACTCATCATTCTTAAATGTATGCCTGATTGTGTTGTTCTAACTGTTATTTATATTACCTGTAGCTTTTAGATCATGTATACCCTGTATTGAATTTTGTATTCGGACTGTTTGCCTGCTAATCTCACACAAACTGTACTTCTATTCTTTGTATACTGACGTGGAACCTTTGTAAAACAGCCATTGGTTCAAAGGTATTTATCCAAAATTCTAATAAATAACGATTTGTCTATGGAAGAAGGCCCTGCTCTTCCATCCCTCCACAGATGCATACATCTATGTTGGCATGAAAGCGTAGGGCCAGAGGGCACTGAGCTTTCATTTCTCCCAAAAAGCAATTTATTTGCTAGGTTGAATTGCTTATTAAACTTACTGTGATCCTGTGGGAATTTTGATTTTTTTACATTTTTATGGCTTTTGTATGGCCCCTTACTTTTTGGTGGGTTATTATGTGTTGTTTTTGTAGCGATCATGAAGACCTTTGTTGTGCTATATACAGCAGATTGTTCATTTAGTGCAAATAGTGAGGGAGTTATGGCTTGTTGAAGTTGTAATGTGAAAAAAAAAATGAAGTCTAAATAATTTTTTCCTATGAAGGTATCCTTTTCTTTATGAAAGAGAAAAAGGGAAAGTGAAAGGGGAAATTGTTTAACCAGGAAAGGTACATTAAGCCGAAGCTTGTTTCCAGGTGCAACCTGGGAGCACAAAGAAGTTAAGTGACCTGCACAGGGTCAAACAGTATGCAAGTGGAGGCTTTAGTAATCAAACTCAGATCTCCAAGTTTGCAACTCAGAGCTCTTAACCACTGCACTATACTGCCTCCTTACAGTGAGTTTCTGAGTTTTTCCATAGCAAATGCGATTAGTAACCTGTAGGAGTTGTGATTCAGTCTCCTACCAGTCAAACTGCCTAAGAGTGCTGTTTTCCATGAGAAAAAAAATGCTTTTATTTCTGTGCTTTGCTTCATTGGCATAACCCACCCTTTTTTTTCTCAGTGCTGCAACCCCAATTGTGACATAATGCAAGGGGAAACAAAGTTTAATAGTAATAATAATAATAATTGAATTTATACCACGCTAAGCACTGTTGTGAAACAGAAACCTTAGGGTTACCACCTCCCCTGATTTTTGCAGGATAGCCTTGATTTGGGCAGCTGTGTCCTGCAAAAAAACAAAATGACAAATACTGCATGTCCTGACCTTACAGTATAAAAACAAATATTGTCTAACTTTCTTCTAAATGTTGCAGAAACTATAATACCTTAACTAAAATGCATTAAAATAATAAGAAACATTAGAAACAACTGAAAAACTACAACACTTAGTCTTAATTCTGATTATTTTGAGAAAACAGGTCTGTTGCATTGGTCAATATTACATATTGTTGGGTGTGGCCATTATATTTAAATCTGCCCTGGGCCTTATTGATGTGCCATCAGGAAGTACCAGATCCTTCAAGTGTATCCTGGGTGAGGGTGTAGGCTGCAAGATACTCCTCATCTATCATCCACCAGGTGATGGTGGAGTATTCCTGCAGGAGATAGAGGATTTCATCGTCGACATGGTGTTGGAGTCCCCCAGATGGATAATTCTGGGGGACTTCAATGCTTGGTTCGACAATGAACTGTCGTACTTTGTTCAAAATCTCCTCCAGCTTATGATAACACTGGGCTTTACACAGGTAGTTACCTCCTCAACCCATGTAGGGTGTCACTTGTTGGATCTGATCTTTCTTTTGGGTATGGAGATAGCTGATCTGGGGGTGGAACCAGTCAGCTGGTCTGACCATCACACCATAAGTTTCAGCTTCAGGGTCCTCTCTAATAGGTCTGCCCTACGGGGATGGTCCAGTACCACCCTTTGAGGGGAGTTACCCCTAATGACCTATCGGCGGCTCTGGACCTATTGGGTTTGTCGGGTGAATTCATGAGTCCAGGCAATCTCATATTAGCTTATAATAAGGCTGTGGGAGATGCCCTGGACAAGATTGCTCCTGTTCATGTTCAACCCCTCACCCTTCACCCAAGGAACCCCTGGTTTGATGGCTCCTTGAAGGAGTTGAGGCAAGTTGTTGAAGGCTGGAGAGAACTTGGCAAAAGTCTGGCCTTGATGCTGACAGGCTTAAGCTGATGGCACATTATGATGGCTATCAGCTAGAAATCACCCTTAAGAAGGCAGAATTCCTGTCCAGGGAGATTCCTACTGCACAGAATCGACCAGTTCAGCTTTTCTGGACTGTTGACAGATTGGATTGCACAATCTGTCTTCAGCCCAGAGAAGTTTGCTCGATTCTTCACAGATAAGGTTGCCAGCATCAGGTCTAGCATTGGCATAGTCTCTTCTATGAGGAGTTATGGTGATCGGCAGGATGTGGTGTGCACTCAGTCTCTCTGGTCAGATTTCAGCCTGCCAGAACTCATGGATATTGTGACGATCATCCAGACAATGCGCCCAACCAGTTGTAGTCTGGATCCGGACCCGACACCCCTCTTATTGGGATGTGTTGATACTATCTGCCCGATCCTTGCTAAAATTGTCTGGAGGTCTTTGGAGACTGGGGTCTTTCCAGAAACCCTAAAGGAGGTGGTCATTTGACCACTCCTTAAGAAATCCTCCTTGGATCCAGACTGCCCAGCTAACTATCGACCTATCGCTAACCTGCCATTTGCTGGTAAGGTTATTGAAAAGGTGGTTGCGCTGCAACTGGATGATCATCTTACAACTCACAAGATCTATGATACTCTCCAGTCCGGATTTAGGGAGAAGCATAGCATGGAGACTGCACTGATCCGAGTATTAAATGACCTCCTGATGGCTAGACATCAAAAGGCATGTACCATTCTGGTCCTTCTTGATCTCTCCACAGCATTCGACACTGTAGACCATGGTGTGCTGGTGGAGTGTCTGCGGCTGCTTTGTGGTCTGTCTGGTACAGTCCTTAAAACGTTTCATTCTTTCCTTGCAGACAGGCTTCAGAGAGTTACCACCGGAATTTAGTCCTCTGGCACTTATTTCCTGTCTTGCAGGGTGCCACGGGGCTCCATTTTGGCCCCCATGTTGTTTGCAGTGTATATGCTACCATTGGGAGATATCATCAGGTGATACAGTTTGAGTTTTCACTGCTATGCAGATGATACTCAACTGTATATGTCTTTTCTGCCCAGACAGGATGTTGCACTCTCCGTGCTAAACAACTGCCTTACCGAGATCAGAACCTGGATGAGTACTAGCTGGCTGAAACTGAATCCAGATAAGACTGAAGTGCTGGTTGTGGACCCTGGTCGTCCAGGGGTGAGTATGCAAGCTGGTAAGGCATCAGGTGTTTTGCTTGATGACATACAGCTTGCTGCTTTGGACCAGGTGCATAACCTCAGCATTATTTTTGATGATGGCCTGACACTACAGTCTCAGGTATCAGCTGTTGTCAAATCCTCTTTCTACCATCTGAGAAATATCGCACGGGTGAAACACTTGGTTCCTCCGGATGATCTTCCAACATTGGTCCACGCCTTCATCACTACCCGCCTTGATTACTGCAATTCTCTCTACCTAGGGCTTCCAGGGATTGATATCTGCCACTTGCAGCTAGTGCAGAATGTGGCAGCCAATCATTTGACTGGGACTTCAAGGTCCAGTCATATTACTTCTGTGCTCCACGAACTGCACTGGCTGCCTATTCAGTGACGGATCACCTTTAAGGTTGGTTTGCTAACCTTCAAAGCCCTACATGACCAGGGACCCAGTTACCTGCAAGACCTCTTGATACCCTACTGCCCCTCCCATCCTCTCCACTCCACCGATGAGGGATTGCTAGAGATTCCCAGGGTACATTTAAAAACATCAGGTGCCCGTGCGTTTGCTTTCTTCGGCTCCGACCCTGTGGAATTCTCTACCTCGTTGGCTATGAGAATGCCTGACCATTGATAGTTTTAAGAAAGAGTTGAAAATATATTTATTTAATTTAGCAGTCCCTAATGATTAATGTATTTTAGCTTCTTGTTTTAGTGTTTTATCTGTAATTGGTTTTGTGTACAGGACCTTGGTTTTTGAAAGGCGCTATAGAAATAAAGTTTGATTTGATTTGATTTGATATTGTCCTGTAAAAAAACATTTCAGTAAGAAATGTCCCACTCTAGGCTTCTTAAAAGGTGATAACCCTAAGATATCTCTGTTGGTCAGTCTTAGTATTTCAGACATCTACACTAGCAAAATAGGAGTAGGAAGACAGAAAAATCAACTATATACTGTACTCACAATGCTTTGCTACATACGTATCTACTTTTTACCCTTTTCCCCTCTGCCCTAGGACGCATCTGGAAACTAGCTTGTCTACTCTGATTGTCTTTCCTGGTGAAACCTTTACATTAATAAATACATAAATAAGTCTCCATATAGGGTGCTGTACTGCAATCACCACTACCAAAATAAGGGATTGCATCTTTGAGTAACAAACATTTGTCAACTTTACAATTTGCCCAGAATTACTTGTTGCTGTTTGCAAAATATCCCTTGCATGACATCATTCTGGGGCTGTAGCAGACACAAACAAGCATTTGTCAATGCCGAACGTTCGCTTGCAGGTATTTGCAGTGGTATTTGGCACTTGGACATGGCTTAAAAAAAATCAGTGACAAAGAAGTACAAGCATTTGTCAATGCCGAATGTTGCTTGCTTCTATGTGCTGTTTAGGTATTTGGAAGTCATTGGAGTGCAAATATTGAAAATTCGCGAACTTACGAGCGTGCATAGGAACTGCGCAATGCACGCTCATAAAACAGTCATTTTAGTAATTTTTTCACCAAATTTTCAACATAGCCATTTTAAGACCTCTGCTCATGAACAGTGTCACTGTGATTTTAATGTGTCCGATACATTGAGTTCGCACACCGACTGCGCCATTGTGTGCTACATGGGCAGAAACACGTTTTGGGCAGGATGTGAAAAATGACAGCTGTACTGCTCATAAGGAAGTGTGGTAAAATGGCAATGTTGAAAATCTGGAGTGAAAATATTGAAAATTCGCAAACTTACGAGCGTGTGTAGGAACTGCGCAATGCACATTCGTAAAACAGTCATTTTTAGGAATTTTTTCACCATATTTTCAAAATCAGCTTTTTGGGAGCCCTCCTTATGAATGCTGGCACTGTCATTTCATTAATCAGGCCCGAAAGGTGATTTCGTGCAGTGACTGTGAAATCACCCTTCGGGCCTGAATAATGCCATGACAGTGACAAAATTCATGAGAAGGGGTCCCAAAAACCCCATGTTGAAAATTTGGTGCAAAAATTCCAAAAAATGCCTGAGATATGCAATGAAGTTGAAAAAACCCCATCTAGCCCATTATACAGCTTACCGGCATTTCCTCAGTTCGCGGTCGCCTTTGAAGAGTGCAGACGTGTTCCCAGTCCAGCGACGATTGTCGCACCGAGCTCTGGAGGTAAGTATGGGGTGAGGGGGGTGTGGGGAGACAGGGTGCGCAGTGGGTGGGTGCGGGTTGTGGGAGGGGGGCCAGGGAGAAGAGCCGTGGGACCGTTTTTAATTTACAGGTTTAAAAAAAAAAAAAAAAAAGGACGCGGGACATTTGCTACGCTGGGGTGGGCTCCCAGTGTGGCAGAAGGATGGCTGGGGGGGCCATGGAGCCGACAGGGGATTGGGCACCCCCGTCGGCAGACGACGCGGGACGTTTGCCACGCTGGGGTGGGCTCCCAGCGTGGCAGCAGGGAAAGCTGTTTGGGGGAGGTGGAGCCAACAGGGGATTGGGAACCCCTGTTGGCAGATGATGCAGGACGATTGCCATGCTGGGGTGGGCTCCCAGCATGGCACCAAAGATTTGGGGGGGGTGTGATGCGCTGCCAGCACACAGCGGTGGTTTTCTTTGAAGAGAAGACCACCGCTGTCATACACAGCACTGCATCCGATTGGTGCAGGACTGCCACGCCTGCTCAACGGAGCAGGGGATTGCACAGGAGGGGCACACCTCTAAAGTGTCCCATTCTCCCAAGAAGTTCCTTGCGCATGCGCGCAAGCAAACGTAAAAATTGGAGGGCGGGCAGAAACAAAGTGCTGATAAAACATAAAACAAATTACTATGACAGGTTATTTTTACAAAACAAATTGCAGCTTCAACATCTGAAGCATGGGTGGCAATGCCATACTATGCAAAAATGGTATCTTCAAAATCTCAGAAAATCACTTTAATCAAATCATGAAAATCTCATGAAAGAGGATCCCTTCATATGAAAAAAGAATTTGAAAAAAGCAAGTCCAAATTCCTTTTTGGTATGACATCATCCTTTTTCATATGAAAGAAAAAAAACATACCAAAAAAGATTCCTTTATACGGAAAAATAATCTGAAAAAAAAAAAAAACATAAGTCCAAATTCTTTTTGTGTATGAAGGCATCCTTTTTTGTATGAATTAAAAAAGGTCATAAAAAAGATCCCTTCATCCAAAAAAATAATTTGGGCTTAGTTTTTTTATATTCTTTTTCATATGAAGGGATCCTTTTTCATGAGGTTGATTTATTCATACAAAAAAGGATGTCTTCATACAAAAAAAAAAAAAGAATCTGGAAAAAATCCTTTTTTTCTCATATGGAGGTATCCTTTTTCATATGGCCCAATTCCTTTTTTGTATTGCCATATGGAAAAAGGAAATTAAGTCATGGATAAATATTTTAAAATGTATAAAAAAACACCTTTATGGGTCATTTTTCAAAAAGGTAACTGCAGAATTCACCTAACAATATGTAAAGAACTTTTTCTCATGAAAAAGGATTACCCCATACAAAAAATGATCTTTTTTTTTATATGGACCAGATTCTTTTTCATTATAAGCAGCTATCAAAAAAACTGTACTGAGCATGCTCAGAACCAAAATTTCAGATGCTTATAACTTTGGAACAGATTAATATTTTTCACCAAACCAGCAAAGATCACCACTGTTGCTCAATCCTTTTTTACCTTGAATATTTCAGAGCAAAATTCCAAACCATCAGGGCACTAGCCAATGATAAAAAAGGAAAAATTGTAAAAAAAATATATATACATATATATTTTTTTTGCTATCTGGCTCTCTGAATCCACATATCTGATCAAACAACTTGGCACATCAAGAGATCTTTCCCCCAAGACTATGCATGCATAGTGCAAATACATTGAATGGTTGTAAAGCTATTGTGTTATATTGTATTCCATGACATTCCAGTCATTACCTCTTGGGTTCTTAACCCACCTGATAGGCTAGTGATGCGCATGTGTCCCAGATCAAATTTTGCAGCATACCTAGGTCCCAGGAGTCCCCATTTTCCAGTTCAATCTCTGCATCTGAAGAGGCTACAAGCACTCCAGGAGTCCCTGATTAATCAACTAAGGTAGGCCAGAATCCTTTTTTTTAAAGAATGGTCATGTGGCTCCCACAACAATTAACTCAAATTGTCTTGAATGATGTTTAACTAGAAGAATGTAGGAGCAATTCTGTGTTTTTTGCATGAACCTAACCGGAACAGTTAATTAATGAGTAAGAGGTTTCTGGCAGGAATGGATTGTCCTCAGCTGGGTCTCATAGTTTTTAAAAGAATTGCTGTTGTTAGTAGTTGAGAGAGAGAGACAGACAGAGACAGACACAGACACAACAGACACAGACACACACACACACACACACACACAGAGACACACAGAGACAGAGATGACTTAGCCACAAACTGTGCTAGGTAGCATGCCAGACATCACTAGACTTAACGCTGTAGAGATGTCTAGCCACAAAATGTGTTTAGATAGCATGCTATGAAATTGTGAGGTTTAATTAGCCATGAAATGTGTGTAAATAGTATGCTATGAAATCACAGGTTTAATATTGTTAACCTTCTTCTCTCTCCCCCCGAGTATTTTGTGTTGCTCTGTTCGCAAATTGTTAGCAGCTGGTTGTTTTAAAGCAAGCGTGAAGGAAATATCCAAATAGATTGTGTACTGGTTGCCTTGCTGCAAAGACAGAAAACGAGTTAAGAGCTGGCAGTGTTTGTTAGAATTGTCTGGATCGTTGCTAGCCATGATTAAGAAATGCCGCACAGCTGGTGCCATACACTTGGCCAGCATTTGAACCTCGTGCTCTGGCATTTACTGAGCCGCTAGTGAGCCTCCCTCACAAGCGGGGCCCACTATGCAAGATCGGGAGCATCTGTAAAGAAATTTGTTCTGCTCACTCAGCTAAGTGAGGCAGTTCTCTGCATGTACATGGTCGGATGCCTGAAACATGGCCTGCCCCTACCAAGCAGAGCCCATGCGGTCCATTACCAGCCATCCCTATGCTATCACCTACCCAGCACATAGCGCTAACAGAGCCCAGCAGGTAACTAACTTTTGCATGTAGTACCTAAGTCAGCGATCACCGCACAGAGCTGACAGATGCAATTTCTTGTTGGATTTCTTTAAACTCGGGGTATTTTCTGTCCTTCCATGCTAGGCCCCATGTGGTCATGGCCTACTGGCTGTGGGAGTAGAGGAGAGTCCTCTCCATGCAGACATAGCTGCACAATTTATCCTGCATGCTGGTAGGGCAACTCAGCCTTGAATTCTGATCCCATAGCAGCACAATTCAACCTGCATGCTTGTGTAGGGCAGCTCTGCCTTGAATCTCGATCCCCATAGATGTGAGGGGAACAGTTTACCGCCGCCATTTTGTCTGGCTATTTCTGCTTATGCAGGGGAATATTCTCGGCCGCCATTTTGTTTGACCAACCTTCTGATGGCTCAGCTGCCATTTTAGGCTCGCAACAGCACGGTTCGCGGTGCTCCCGTGATGCTTTGGCTCAGACTGCACAGTGCTACATGCACTGATGACTGGGTGCCTTTCTCCTGCCATATCAAGTTCCATAAATTATTTAGGGGGGGTTTGTGTCTTTCAATTTCTGTGTTTTGGGGCTGACAACAACGATCTCGGGGGTGACAACGGCCTTTGAACCCCTCCACCCTCCCCACCCAGTTATGGAGACATTTAAGCATGATTTACCTGTTTCACATTGACAGGGTTATGGAGACATTTAACCGTGATTTACCAGTTTCACAGGTACCCTACCCCCATTTAAATTTTTTTTTTTCTAACAGTGTCCTTCTGTCACCTTTTAGATGGTGAAGGCCAAGAAATGCATGTCCTGCAGCACCGACTTGATGCCTCACAACCCAGGCACTCAATGCCCAGCCTGCATACATGAGGATGAACAGTCAGCAGGGGCCATCTCCCCAATACAGAATTGGATAATATGGGACCTGGGCCTTCCAGTTGGATGAACCCAGGGGCGCTATTGATCCAGACCTAACAGGCAATGGTGGCAATGATGGAAAGCCAACAGAACTTCATGTTTAAGGTCATGGAGAAACTGGAGTCACTGACAAAAACAAGGCCACCCCCCCACACCTGCTCCAGTACCAGTACCAGGACAAAGCACTCCTCCCCAGCTGGATACCAATGAGGAACCTCCTACACCCCTTCGCGGGGATGAGGACAATGGGGGGACACCAGAAGATGACGAGGATGCTGAATCAGGTGACGAGGATATGGACATCATACCTGAGTCACCTTCCTTGACATCAAAACTTTGTTCATTTGACCTCATCCCAGGCCTGATGCAGGCCATAAAATCAACAATGGAGTTCGACGTGGACACACCCAAACCAGAGTCCAAGCTTGATCCTATGATCCAGCAAACCCAGAAGGTTAAGGACACCTTCCCTAGCTGTCTTGCCATTGATGGCATTTTCTTAAAAGAGTGGGAATCATCAGAGCTGGGTCGCATGTTCGAGAAAAGAAATCTGGACAGAATGTATCCAATACAAGAGGACAAGGTCAAATTATGGTGCACAGCTCCAAGCATAGACACACAAATAGCAGCACTGAGCAAAAAGACAGTGCTGCCTTGCAGCACCATTTCCCTCAGGGACCCCACTGATAAAAAGGTAGAGGAGATGCTAAAGAATCTGTTCAAAATATCAGGCATGATGGCAAGAGCCACAGTGACAGCTTTTTTTTTTTTTTTCAATTGTTTAACCAGGTAAGACACACTAAGCTGAACACTTGTTTACTGGTGCAACCTGGGAGCACAGGGAAGTTAAGTGACTTGCTCAGAGTCACACAGTATGCAAGTGGAGGCTATGGGATTCAAACCCAGGTCTCCAGATTTGCAGCTCAGGGCCTTTAACCACTGCACTATACTGCCTTCCTGTTTACTCTGCTAGAGCTCAGATACGCTGGTTGGAGGTGCTACTAGGAAAAGCAGACCCGAAATCCAGGGAAGAGAAGCTGCTAGAGTGTACCCTGGATACAGCTAAATATCTGGGGGACATAGCAGTGGATTCCTTGATATTAGAAGCCAGGTCTGCTGCCCTGACTAAAAGAGCCAGACGAGCTCTATGGCTCAAACTGTGGGAGGCAGACAATGAATCTAAAGCCCTCTTACAGAACCTGCCCCTGAAAGGGGACAATGTGTTAGGCAAAGGCCTTAAAGAGTTCCTGAAACAAAAGGAAGAGGGCAAGGACCTCGCCAAAGACAATCAGAGAACTATTTATTTACCATCTGCTCATCTTAGATTTTGGGGGAACAACAAATTCCAACAGAACAAAAGGCAGAATTACTGGAATAATTCATTTCGAGGGAGAAGCCACAACAACCACAACAACTTCAGAAGTTCCTCACTGGCAGCTATTTGGCTCCCAAAGGAAGGAACCCATGTTTTGGAGGTAGAGGCAGAGGTGGAAAGTCAAAGCAGTACTGACTACTCCACTCCAGCCTCCCCACTGCCAAGCCAACACTTGGACTCTCCCCCAGTGGGGCAGAGGCTGATGTCATTCCTTCAGCAATGGCAGCACACAACCTCAGACAAGTGGGTTCTACAGATCATATCCCAAGGTTACTCTATCGTGTTTTCAAGCAAACCTTGCAGGGACAGGGTGGTACTGTTCCCCATTTCAAAGAAAAGGGCCACTGCCCACCAGGTGCAGTAGATTCTCTGAGACCTGGTACAAAACAATGCAATTCAGCCAGTGCCGGACACTGAGGCCAGCACGGGTGTATACGCCATCTTCTTCCTGGTCCCAACGAAGAACAAAGGTCTCAGACCAATTCTGGATCTGAAATTCCTGAACAAATTCATATTCACCCCTCGGTTCAAGATGGAGACCCTCCAGTCCACCCTGAGGAACATACGGGTGGGGAACTACCTCACATCCGCGGACTTGAAGGATGCGTACACTCACATCCCAATCAGACCCAGCCACCAATGCTTCCTCAGGTTTCACATACTTGGTCAGCATTTCCAATACCAGGCTTTACCCTTCAGTCTCACTTCGGCACCCAGGGTGTTTACAAAAGTGTCTGTTGTCCTGGCAGTCCGACTGCAAGAGCAGGGGGTAGATATCATTCCCTGCCTGGATGACTGGCTGATTCAGGCATGCAGCAGCGTCCATTCACAAAGGGACACAGACTCGGTCCTGTCAGCCCTGGCCCAGCATGGTTGAGTGGTCAACCAAGAGAAGAGCTCCTTGCGACCATCGCTGCGCATAGAGCACCTCAGGGCAGAAATGGACACAGCCAAAGGAGTGGGCAGACCATCACAAAAATGAGTCGACTCAGTGATCATGATAGCTTGGACACTGCAGTCCACAGCAAGGCCAATGATGGGCCAAATGGCACAAGTCCTCAGCTGCATGGCATCTTGCATAGACTTGGTACCAGGGGTGAGATGGAATATGCGCCCCCTGCAAAACTACATACTGCAGCAGGACTTCGGTTCGGAGGACAACCTCAACAAGATCATTCACTTGCTACAGATGGTCAAGGACTCACTGAGGTGGTGGACGCACCGCCAAAACCTCGAGAAGGGTTGCCCACAGGAGCTGGCTCATGAGGTGACAATGGAGACTGATGCCAGCTTATTCGGTTGGGAAGCATGCATGCACGAATCCACAGCGCAAGGCACATGGACGACGGCAGAGGCACGGCTGTCCATCAATGTCTTAGAGATGAGGGTGGTATTTCATGATCTGAAAAAGTTCAGGGACAGGATCATCGGCCAGACAATCCTGGTGAAATCCGACAACCAGGTCACCGTGGCATACGTTGCAAAACAAGGCAGAACGCGCAGCAGAGCCATGCTCAGAGAAGCAGCCAAAGTGCTAAACTGGGCTTAAGTCAATCTCACCCACCTCCACGCAGTCCATCTGGTGGGAAAGCTGAATGTCAGAGCAGACTGGCTAAGCAGACAGCAGGTGCACCCAGGGGAGTGGCAACTCCACCCAGATCTATTCGACATGATACAAAGGAGGCGGGGACGAGTGCCATTGGACCTGATGGCGTCCAAGGTCAACACACAAGTCAAGGTATATTTCTCCAGATACAGGGAGAAGCAGGCCCTGGGAATAGATGCTGTGTCTCAGACCTGGGATCAGGAGTGATCTTATATCTTTCCTTTGATTCCCTTAATCCCCCAGGTGTTGATGAAGATCAGGCTGTCACAACTCCAGATCATCCTGATCGCACCGTATTGGACGTGGAGAGCGTGGTTTGCCTCCATAGTAGCCATGACACTGGACAGATGGACCCTCCCTTATCGGAAGGACATGCTGGTTCAGGGGCCAATGATCTACCCAACTCCTCACACCCTAAAGCTGTTGGCTTGTCTCCTGACAGGCAGAGACTGTTAACTGCCGGGTATCATGAGTCAGTCATAGCAACCATCCTACAGTCCAGGAAGCCATCCACCACGGCCACTTACAGTAGACCGTGAGCCTTTGCACCAATTGGTGCAAATCTGTGCAACTCGACCCAATGCGGACAGATATGTTCATAATCCTACTGTACCTACAGCAAGGCCTAGATAAAGGCCTATCCACCTCCTCACTTTAGGGTGCAATTGTCGGCCATAGGAGCAGCCATGGGCAACATCGGCCTGTCACAGCCCGGTGCTCATCCAGATGCCGTCAGGTTCCTAAGGGCAGCACAAAGCATTTTCCCCCACATACGGGCACCAGTGGCCCCCTGAGATGTGACCATGGTACTTGAGTGCCTAGGAAAACACCCATTCGAGCTTGACCCTCAGTTACCGCTCTACTGGTTAGGCTTAAAGATCTGCTTCCTGGTGGCAATCTGCTCCGCTCTCCGAATTAGCGAGTTAGGAGCCGTATCGTGCAAAGAACCTTACACCATCTTCACTGCCCAAGGGGTCTTTATGAGAACGGTACCTGCATTTCACCCCAAGGTCATGTCCACATTTCATAGGGAGCAAACCCTAGAGTTACGGACATTCTACACACTACCACAGCAGGGGGAGGCAGCAACCCACCATCCTCTGGATGTAGGTAGTACCATATCACAATACATTACACGGACACAAGTGATCCACAGGTCCAAAAGACTGTTTATAATAGCTCAAGGTCACAAACAAGGATTGGCTGCCTCTAAAACCACTATTGCTAGCTGGATAAAGAGGACAATACAAGAGACATACAAAATAAATGGTCTCACCCCTCCTGAGGGAATAAAGGCCAATTCTACAAGGGCAATGGCCACTTCCTGGCCAGAAAGAGCAAGTGTGTCCATGGAAGACATATGTAGAGCAGCAACCTGGACCTCCATCCATACCTTTGCAAGACATTACAGACTTGAGACTTTATATAGGCAAAGAACAGAATTTGCAACAAAAGTTTTATCCTCATCGAGTCACACTAGCTGCCCGCCCGATCGCCCTGTCCTGCCCTGATGATGTTGGAACTGCTTATTATAAGTAACTCAAGAGGTAATGTCTGGAGTGTCATGGAATACAACATAACACAGTGGGTGTTTACTCACCTGGTAAAGGTGATTGTGTTAGTTGTATCCATGACACTCCATGACCCACCCGTCAGGGCGACCACGGCACACAGTTCACGCTGAACAGAAAAAAAATGAGAATTTATTGGTGTTCTGATCTGAATGCACTCTGAATTACAGTTGGTGTCACTAGGGAACTGAGTTTAGAATTGTACATATAGGAAATAAAATGAAGGTATTTATTGAACCATGGTTAATCGTTTTTTTGTTTCCACTGGATGCTAAGGGTAGGAGTCACAGAAAGAGGGGTTTGGCCTAACACTTTTACATTGCAGCTATGGAAGAATCTAGCTGGAGAATGGGGACTCCTGGGACCTAGGTATGTTGTGAAATTTGATCTGGGTCACATGTGCATCACTAGCCTATCAGGTGGGTTGAGAACCCAAGAGGTTATGTCTGGGGTGTCATGGATACAACTAACACAATCATCTTTACCAGGTCAGTAAACACCCATTAAAGTGCAAAGTTTGGAATATAACAGAATCCTCTGCTCAACCCTAACTATGAACATATGAACATATGAAATTTGCCAGCAGATAAAGGCCTAGATGCCTATCAAGTCTGCTCGAACGTGCAGCTAGCACGCCTTGTTCTGCAGCTGCCCCTCCCTTTCACCCTTCCCCTCCATTGACCCTCCCCCTTGTCCTGTCCCATCCCCTTTTGAAGCAGTCCATTGTTCTACTGGATACCACTTCTGCAGGTAACGCATTTCACCCAGCTACCACCCTCTCTGTAAAAATGTGTCTCTTCATCTCCCTCCTGAACCTTCCTCCCTCCAGTCTCATATCATGGCCCCTGGTGTCCCTCCCCTCCCTTACTTTGATAAGCCCCTCTGTACCTGTCTTGTTTATTCCTTTCATGTGCTTAAAGGTTTCAGTCATGTCCCCCTGTCCCTCCTCTCCTCCAGGGAGTAGATGTTCAACTCCCTCAGCCTCCTCTCGTATGATAAGTCCCCCAGCCCCCTTTGTCACCCTGCTCTGCACCCCCTCCAGTAACTTAATGTGCTTCCTCAGATACGGATGCCAGTACTGCACTCAATACTCCAGGTGCGGTCTAACTAATGACCTATACAGAGGCAGAATCACCTCCTCCTCCTCCTCCTCCCTTCTCGAGGATATACCCCTTGCAATACAACCCAGCATGTTGTTGGCCTTTGCAGCTGCCTTCCTACATTGTGCCGAGTTGTTCATTGACCCTGTAATGAGCACCCCCAGATCCTTTTCCTCCTCTGTCTGGGCTAGCTGCACTCCCCACAGTTGGTAACTCTTCCTTAGGGTCTTCACCCCAAAATGCAGCACCTTGCACTTTTTGACATTAAACTCCTGTTGCCAGGTGTCTGACCAGGATTCAAGCTTTGCCAGATCATCCTGCAACCCCTACCATCCCCCTAGGTTATCCACCACCGCTCCCATCTTGGTATCATCACCAAACAGACTGATCTTGTTCTTGATATCCAATGATATGTCTGCAATGAATATCCAAAACAACACTGGTTCCAACACTGAGCCCTGTGGAACACTGCTCATCACTACCCTTGGGTGTGAGAGCTCCCCACCCACCACCATCCTCTGTTGCCTTCCCTGAAGCCAGTTCGCTACCCATCTCACCAGCCTTGCACCCGCCCCTGTGCCTTCTAACTTACTTCCCAGCCTCCCATGTGGCACCGAGTCAAATGCCTTACTGAAGTCCAGATACAGGACATCCACTGCATTGCCCCTGTCCAGTTGCCTAGTTACCCAGTCATAGAACTCCACCAGGTTGGTTTGGCAGGATCTGCCATGTATGAAGCCATGCTTTCTGCTGTCCTGTAGTCCTTTGACCTCTAGGAGAGCCACCAGCCTCTCCTTCAAGATAGTCTCCATCAGCTTACCCAAGATGGATGTTAGGCTCACCAGTCTGTAGTTCCCTGGTTCATCTTTGGGGCCACTCTTGTGGAGGGGCACCACATGACCCATCCTTTAATCCTGAGGTACACACCCTGAGTGTAGTGAGGCATTAAATAGGTCTGCCAAAGGACCTACAAGGACCTCTGCCAGCTCCTTCAGTACTCTGGGGTGGATGCCATCTGGGCCTGGTGCCTTGTCCACTCTCAGTGCCTTCAAACTCTCCCAAACTCTGCCTTCCATGATTTCCCCATCTGTCACCCCCTTCCCCCTTGTTTCTGCCATTCCTCCCCTTGCGTATCACCCCTCTCTTCTCCTTAGTAAATGCCGAGCAGAAGTAATCATTTAGCACTTCTGCCTTTTGCACCCTGCTTCCACCCAAACCCCCTCCTTCCTAGTCTTTACTATGTGGTTCTTACAGCTCCTTTTCTCCCTGATTTACCTAAAGAAGTCCTTCTCCCCCTTCTTAATGCCTTGTACCAGCCTGAGCTCCGTAGATGCCTTGGCTCCCCTTACTGCCCCTGCCACCTCCTTTGATTCCTTCAGGCACTCCTCTTTGTCCTCCCCCTCCCTGTTTTCTTGTACCTCTTAAAGGCAAGTCTTTCCTTCTTACCTTTTCCATCACCTCCTTGCTCAACTGCTTGGTTTCTTAACCCTAGCCTTCTTGCTCTGGGCCTTGCAGCAGGTTTTGGTTGTCTCCACTATCCCCAGCTTTATGAGCTCCCACCTCTGGTTAGTGCCCATTCTAGGTTGAATTCTGGCTAGGCACCCTTTTACTACTTCCTCCTTCCTCCCAAAGTCACCCCTCCTGAAGTCCAGTGCTCTTGTGCCGGATTCCACTCCCTCCTTGACCATATCCAATGTGAGCCATACTGAGTCGTGGTCACTCCCTAACAGCGGTTCTTTCACCGTAAGTTCTCTCACAAACTCCCCATTTGCCAACACACAGTCAAGTGTATTCCATAATCTGATTGGTTCACTGACCATTTGCAGCAAGAAGCTGTCCTGGAAGGCATCCAGCAGTACCTGCTCCCTTCTATTCCTGGTTGTTGGGGTACTCCAGTCCACTCCTGGCATGTTGAAGTCCCCCACAATCACAACACTACTCTTCTCGCAGGTCCTCCTGATCTGTCTCGTTAGTTCCCTGTCTAACTCCTCCATCTGAGAGGGCGGCCTGTACACCACTCCCATTCTGAGAATCCTATTCTTGGAATCCTGGATTTGCATCCAACGTGACTCCAGTCCTTCTTTCACATATAGTGCCACTCCCCTCCTTTCCCAATCACCCTGTCCCTACAAAATAACCTGTACCCTGGTACAGACAGGTCCCAGTCATTGTATTGGGGGGCCAATGTTTCTGTGATGGCTGCAATGTTCACCTCTCCCTCTGCCATGAGCACCTGTAACTCTGCAGTTTTCCTACCAAGGCTCCTAGCATTAACTAGAGTGGCACTACTGCACCACTACTGTATAATATACATATATATTTACTTATGCAGTAGAGGTGGACATAAATACAGTGTGATGAATCCATTTATCTGAGCTACTATGTATATACATTTTATTTATACATTTAGTAAACTTGTCTTCAGGATTTATACGTATAGTAAACTTGTCATCAATTTGACCACACCTCCACCAGCCTGCCTGCCTTCTGGCACTACTTCTGCTGTGTTCTCAGCATTCACACAGAACCAAACATGAGAAATCCACATTTCTTTGTGCAGCATTCCCAAAAATGTGCTGTGAATTAACCCTGAAGAATTAGCATGAATGCACACCAAAATGAAACAGTTTCTTTAAAGTTAAATTACTTGCTGACTATTCTCTTTCCTCCCTACCACCCATCTCCCTCCCACTCACTCACATACTACAAATATATCATCCTGTCTCTCATGTCCCTTTTGTTCCACTCCTTCAGGTTCACCATAAATGCAGCAAAAAATGAGTATCTTTTTTAACTTTTAAGCTCTCGTGAAGACATGATCTTTACTCCTGCTCATGTGCTGTCTCTGGTCACAGACAACAATCACTCTCTTCCAGCTTGCTTCACTTCATTTTGCTCCACTGTGTCCCCAGCACCAGTAGACCAAAAAAACACCTCGTTATTTGATAAATTTAAAAATAAAGAAATGAAGATTCAAAAACTGCAGCTCGCTGACACCAGCTCTGTGCACAACATCTGTAGCTCGAAGTGCTTCTTGTTCACAATCACTACTGAATCAGGTCACCCATTGCCCACTAAACACCACCAGACAAGAGAAACTAAATAAAAACATTTATCACTTTAATGAAAACAGAACTACAAAAGCACATCATCTGTCAGCTGCAAAAACTCTCCTGGGTTTCTGCTCGCTGAAGTCAAACACCATTGTGGCCATGAATGTTCTACTCAGCCACTGCAACCATCAATGAGTTGCAATATCGCAGCGAAATTTGCCATAATGACATCATCTCCATGGCAAGAGCCATGTCTATGGTGCTCAAAAGAAGAAAGCAGCTTCATTTCACTGAGGCAATGGCATTCAAAAGAAGAGACACATCTTCATTTCACAAAATAAACCCATATCCTTTCTCAGCTTTACTAAAAAACACTAATAAAATAAAGCTAAATACAAAGTTCCTGCTGCATATTTAATTTATGCAACAGGCAGGGACCTTGTGGGATAAATGATTTATTTTCACTCTAGCTGTTTGACCTTTGACACATCACTATGGGTTTACACCCCCCGTGATGTTACCAAACTCTAAAGGTTCACAGTTGTATGATTCATCAGAAGACAGTCTAACAAGATGCCGGAGTGGAACTTCAAAAAAGATATTTATTGCACTTAATATTTTTATTAGAAAAAAAAAACTTTTGATTTTCTGAAGCAAAACAAATTGTGATGGTTTTCGAGTAGGAGGTGGCTGTGAAAGTCTTATCTCCTCAGAAATTATGATAGAATTAATTTTGGTTCACACCATGGTTTATTTGATTTATATAGCATTCATATACTAATTGTAACTTTACAGTCTGCTGTTTGTGTGAAGCTTTTAGTGCTTCTCTTTGATTTCAGCTGCTGGCCTCAGTGATGCACAGGGCTACAGTGATGTCGCTAGCATTATAAAAGCTGCTCTCTGACTTGTTCAGCATTCCATTGTGATGATCCAGCTTTCAAAGTATTAACAGTCACTTATACAACTGCAAATACAGTGCATCATATCATCAGGTTAAATAGATCAGCAGATAAATAGTGCCATTGTCTCAGTGTGCCTACCCAGTAACCAATACCCTCAAAAAAATCACCCACAAAACTATAACTTGTTATTCTGACAATTGATTTTGCACTGCCTTTTTAAACATACTGTGTGCAGGTGTTAGTGTGTAGGTGGTCAGTGTGTGTGTGTTTGTGTTGATATACAACTGAAGATAAAATCATATGTTCATGTCAGTGGAGATAATAATGCCTTATGAGGATCTCCACTGATAAAGCTGGCTTGATTTATTTCACTGTTAGACCTTCAAACCTTAACCTCTAGATAAAAGTTGATCAAGAGGTTTGATATATAACCACCATTGTACAATGGCAAGAAAAGATCCTGGACTCTGATTGGTCAGTCTTGGGCTGGACCCGTGCTTTTATCCCAGTACAACATCACGGGTCTAGTCTCAGCCTCACTGTGAACCTGCAGATGAGCATTTTGTGGAGCTTTTGATTGATTGTTTCATCTTCTCTTAAAAAACAAAAATATTTTTCCACACAAAAACATCTTTAAAATTATTTTTTTATTCTGTATAACAACAAGCCATTGTATAATAGCAATAATTAATACCCTCCAGGGTGTGTGTCGTTTGGGATAATGTCACGCCTAAGTTGTTGGATGCACTTGGTCTGCGGCCTCGTGACCAACCACATGAGGCATGACGTTATCCTAGCACATTATTGCTTAATTTTATCAATCAAATGCACGAGATGAGAACTACCATGTAGCAGCTGTGGCTATGCTTGTAGCATTACTGTGTCATGTGCTGCACTTCAGCCAGCTGCTAAACCAAAAGAAAAACGTTATATAATCAGCTGATTATAAAATAAGGATAAACCATATATTTCAAAACGAGGCCATGGTTTCAGACTTTGTAATTCTTAGATTTGTTATCACAAATCTCATAAAACTCAAATATGATGTCAAAATGATCAATTACGACCCATGTAACAACCATTTCCTTGAAAATACCACAAAATGACTGTAAGTTAAATCAGGCCCCAAACCAAAACAAATGTTTATTAATCCTCAAGCCCCATTCATCTTCTAAACTCCAACTGCCCTAAAACAATAATTTAAAACAACAACAAAAATGGACTTTTATTTTCCTTAGTTACAAACATGAGTACATTGCTGCAGTGCTGCTGCTCATGATGAAAAACGCCTGAGTTTAAGAGTGAGATGGGGTCACTATGATCCAGTCCAGAGGGAGGAAAGTCAGGCATCCCAGTGGATGATCCCTTGCTCCAGAGATAGAGAGAGAGAGAGAGAGAGAGAGTGTGTGTGTCAGACCCCAACTATAATACTACTCCCTCGATAACCACTGGGGGAGGTTCAGTGCAGAGTGCAGGGTGGGAAGGATGTCACTGACAATGATGGGCAGATGCCTTAATGTCCTATTGAACAGCATCCATGGGTGGAGACACACAAAGGAAAATCCACCAGCTACAAAGCATGATAACCCTGCCATGCACGCAGGCCCCTCACCCACTTTGCTAGGCAATCTCCTGGATGACAGACTGAGGAATTTCCCAAGGGGTACTGGCCCAACCACAGAGCCACTACAGAGGGAAGCAATCCATGAGGGAATGTGGAGGTTAGTTAATTCCTGCGAGAAGGTAGGGTGATGGAACTGGAAATTAGTAGAGGTTTGAGAGGGCCAAGTGCAAGCAGGGTACCAGGAGCAAAACAGAAATTTTAAAAAAGAAAATAAATTTAGTGTTATAGCACTTTTGACAAAAGCTGTATCCCATAGAGCTTTAGAATCCAAATCTCCATTTACATTGATCAAGCTGTTACATACCAGTGTGAATCAAACCAGTGTGAGTCTGCACCTGGTCATCTATAAAGCCAGTGATATACTCTACTTAAGGACATTGGCTTTCCCACTGGTGTCATGGAAACTATACTGTGGGACCCATCCTGCAAGTGGTTCTCTCTGTGTTATGAATCGATGCTAAATTACCTCAGGCAGTGAGGTGAAAAGTGGCCACCATTGACATAGCACTTGAAACCACCTACAGCAGTTTAACTCTTCTGTCTGGGAGAGGAGCAGGTGAGCCCCACAGTTTGACGGCTGCAAAGTTTGCACATGCAAGTGTACACCAGTGTGGCTCTTCAAACCATCTTCCCCAGTGTAGAAATGTCTAGTGTAAATGGGGCTCAAGAGAGGGAAGGAGAAGGGAAGAAGATGTTCCCTCAATTAAGCGCAGCAAGAGATTTAAACAGCAGAGAGACAGATTAGGACACTTACAGGGAGATTAAACCAAGGGAAGTTAAATGACATGCTCATGGTTACAAAAAGGAGAGGGTCTTAAACCAGGGTCTCCAGTTATACAATTTTGTGCTGAAAGCAGTAGACAAAACTGCTAGTATAGTCAGGACAACTTTCTTGTTAACTCTTGTAGCAAGTTAGTTAGAAACTGGAGAAACTATTGTACTTCTGCACACACACACACACACACACGCACACACACACGTACTCACATATGCACACGCATTGACATACAAATGCTGCACACACACACACACACACAAACACACACTGTTTTTGGTACACTACAATAAACATATTTTAACTCCAACATATTTTTTTCATAATGTTGGGCAAGCAATTACAGAATCAAAAATCCTATTGGTTCTTTGAGACAAGCAATTTGTTTTACCTCTCTTCCTGCTCAGAGGCCTGTTACATAATCCAGGCAGTATGTGCATTAAATCTCCCAACCTTGTGTCATCTAAGTGAGGGACACTGGCCCTCCTAATAGGGAAGCAAATGAACAAATGTGGGGCATACTTATAATGACAACTTAGAGATACATGCTTACGGCTATCTGTAAATTTTCGAGTTCTGATTTAGGGTTTCCACGTACTATGGTGGGTAACAGTAACCCTTTCTTAATGAAAGATGAAGACTTCTCAAAAGTTAAAATGAGGGTTGGCCTTTCAATTATAGTACTCAAAAAAGGCACCAGATTAACAACACTGGAGCCTGAAGCCCTCTGTTTATCCAGAGAACAGATATAGCACAGGCAATCACAGTATGAGCTTCACTGCAATGCTCACCTACTCTATGTGCCTCATCCCTGACAGGGAAGGAGTATTGACCACTTTTTAGATGATAAGATAGTTTAGACTCCATGCCCCATCAGTCCTTTGCCTCTCATGTGAGACTACCAACAAAGAAGGAAGTTTAGCCTAGAAGCTAGAACACCAAACTGTGTACCTTAAGATCCAGTAGATCTCAGTTTGAGTCCCACTACTGCCACTTGCATACTGTGTGACCCTGAGTGAGTCACTTAACCTCCATGAGCTCCTGGGTCACCCCTAGAATTGAGCTTCAGCTCAGTATGCCATTCCAAGCCAAAAATTCTAAAATAAATAAATATGTAATCCCCCCCCCCACAAATGTGGGGTTTACTATAATGTCTTCCTGGGCTTCCTAATGCCCACTGCCAAGCTGGTGTCCCATCCTAGTATGATCCTGTGTATTTACGTGAGAGTGCCATATTAAGCCTTTGCACCTGTCCCTTTAAGAGACTAGCTAATCTGTACTTAGAAAGTGGTCTGTGCTGGGTTCAAGTGATTTAGGGCTTGTGGCTGGCCAGACAGTGTGTTCATTTTTTTTCCAATCTGCAGTTGCTATTTGTGCAGAGGGAGCCTATGTAGGAACTGTGCTTATATACTGTTTATCTGTTGTTATATTAGAAATTGAGATGTTTGTCTAACCTGCTTTAATTGCAGCTCGATCTTCTGGATGGAAGCCACCATGTTAGATCCTGGACTTCCAGTAATTGGACCAAGAGAACCACTGGGGACCTAAAATGGATCCTGTTCCAAGTGGTATTGTGGGAAGGAAAACTGTAGTTTTTTGTAGTTTTACTTTTGGCACCTAAATGGACCTGGAGGGGGAGCCATTACTGTGACTGACTGCTCCTTCAGCCAACCGAACCTTTGGATTGTGAAGGGACATGCCCTGTGTGCCATGTGACAGTGGATCAGTTAGAGTTGGAGGTTGAGGTGTGAACAGCTTGAGCTGTTGAGCAGCTGCTCCCAGAAGGAGAGTAGGGAAATTGGTGTGAAGAGGCACAACTTGCATCCTGCCACTTTCTCCTGCATTGAACTGCTTAACTGCAGAAGTCAGACCTGTCTAATTCAAGCCTGGAGCTGCAGCAGGAGAGAAGTTTGTTTAGTGCAACTTGCCATTTGAACCGAAGACTTGCTCCTGAAGCGATCTGCCCAGCTTGTGTGTGAAGTAATACTCAGATTGCACAATGAAGCAGTTAATTTGCAACCGGACTGAATCAGAACTGTTTTTCTGAAGTAGTCATCAATTTAAATGTGCTGAATGCATTTCATGGGTCAGGATTTGGTTCCCCATGAACAAACCTGTTACACCAGCTGGAGGCTTCACCAGCAGAAGATCACAAACTTTGCCAGTTTACTCATCCGGTCTGGGCCCTGCCATTTCGGCCTAGCCCCACTACTCCACCACCAGAGACTGTCATGGTGAGAGACCACCTCAGGGATCCAGCCCCTGTGAAGCAACAACATGCAGGTTGCAGCCACCTGGAAGAAAAGCCATGAAGAAGAGGTGTGTTGCGTTGGCCCTGTTTCCCCCAAGCTTCCCTGTCATCACCATGAGGTCTCCATATCGCCTGCTCTACTGCAGCTTCTTGCTAGCATGAGTACAAATCAGGGTAGTTCCCTGCAACAAAAGCTTAAATCATTGTGGTACCATCTAGTTGTCTTCATTTACTGGGTTTTGCAAAGGACTGAGCTAAGCGGCTTGAATTACAAGTACAGTAATTGGCTTGTCTTGCATGTTTTACCATCTTTCTTTCCACCAAGGGCCCCAACATGAGCTGCAACGCCAGCCATGCCCGGGCGACACTTCAGGCTAGCCTGCATGACATTCTGGGTAGCCAGTGTTGTTGAACTGAATATTTGGGACTTGAAGTGCGTGCCAGAAAAGCCTGATTCAAATCAGATTACTAATCATTCGACTAGAGTCAAGCCACTCCCATGTACACTGCCCCTAAATAAACCTGATTGTCTTTTTTCATATTTAACCTGGCTAGTGTGCATATTATTAGTTGGGTTACAATGCTAAGAGTGTTTTGTTGTATTCCTAACCTTGTTTTACAGGGGGTCTCCAGGGAAACAACTGCAAATCTAACCCTGGTGCTAAGTGTGAAGGGTATAAGCATAATACTACTATTTGTTACTGACTGTGAATTTACTACTGCGTTAGATACTAGGCCACTAGGAGGTGGGTGGTTATAGCTTCTCAGAGGGCTATACCAGTGCAGATAAACAACCCCAATACCATTTCTCTGGATGGAGGCACCTTGTTAGAGAACTCAGGACCCTCAACCTCTGTACAGTCATAGAGGAAGGGGTAGCAGCCCTTATAATAGCACTGCCTAGGGGTTACAAATAAATAAATAAAACATACCTGATTGTGCTGGTGGATTCTCACATAGACCATCAAAAAATCCTCAGTTGTTAATGGCTTCCAGACACTACCAACCAGAGATTGGATTCATATAGAAATCTAGAGGTGAATGACTTCTTAACCCTTTTCCAGTCCACTTAGCTATCCAGTGCCCCAAGGAACATCCACCCTCATTTTCAAAGACATGTTGCACTATATATACAAGAGTGTCAAAGTCCACTGTCCTCACATAAAGGCAATCTCCTGATTTTGACAAGTAAAATCGGTGACATTTTGACAAGGTCCTCCATAAGAAGCCTAATAAAGCCTAATATAGTAGAAATGCAAGCCAGCTCACTGGTGCAGTGGTAGAGATTCAACCTGTTGTGTTGCCGACATATGTTTGGGAACAAGCACAGGTGGCAGAGGTTCGGCCGGGGGGGGAGGTAGGATGAACGTTCCACGGACTGCTCTCCACCTCCGGTGGGGGTGGGCTATGACTTGCTGGCATAGAGTGACACCCAGCAGAGGCTGGATGTCCAGAAGACAGGGACCACATGTAAACAGGTAGCGGGCATTGTTGGACATATGCAGGACATGTGCCAAAGCGCACACATCCTGTGCTGACATCATTACACATCCACACCTCCTGTGGGGAAATCAAATGGAAAATCCTTGAGGCTGGCAGCACTGTGACACCTCTGGCTGTCCAGCTGAATGATGCCCCAGGTGTAAGCCTCACCTGGGGCCTCAGGTGGATCTCGATCTCTCCCCTCAGAGAGTCCCACTGCAGGGGATAAGCTGCAGGCTTCCACATCTGGGCAGCCTGCTGGGGATGCCGGGTGGAAGATCCAGGCAATGATATGGGGTATATATCTCTCAGACAAGTCCTGATGGCAAAAAAGTAAGTAAAAAAAATTGTAGAAATGCTGTGCTATACCTGCTACAAAACCAGAAAAACAATTCATTCTTTGATTACGATGATTTTAGGAGAATTGGAATGTTACAACAAGAAGGATAATGTCAAAAAAAGCAAAATCAGAGAGATTCACTGAAAGTAGAGACAGTGGGAATATGTACTAAACAGATTTCTAGTCCTCCATTCTTTCAGTAAATATGCAACAGAACTGAAAGACCTGTGCAGCAATATGTCTGCACAGAAGTGATCCTTGTAGGGTGCATACTGCAGTTAACTGAAAGAAAACAGGAAACAAAGCTCTGAGTCCAATGCTGTGGTCACTGCACCAAACCAGCCCTGCAAGAATTGACCGGAAATCACAGAGCCACAGCCCTCACTAGATGTACTTGACTAGTTTAAGCCACATCGTCCTTCATAGGCTAGGAAGTGCTGATTTTTTTTTTCTTAGACAGTGCTGTTTACTTACTTAATGTTTCTACACAGTGCTTCTACTGTAGGGTTTAGAAATCAACTCTATTGAGAAAGGAAGTCTCAGTGTATTCTGTAGATATTGCACCATGCTGTCAATCTTCTTTTAGTGAGCTTCAGAATCATAATTAAGCACAGAACAATACATGTTTAGGAGTGAATTAGAATTTGATTACACACCTGATGTGTGCGTGGTACTTCTTAAACTACAAAAGCCTAGCTCAAGTGTTTTAAAAAAAGCATCAAACACCAAGGATGTGTAAAAAGTTTGTGTTTAGCACCCCTACCAATATTGTACTTTATGTAAGTCGTAATCCACAGGAAATTGTTATTTCTCACTGGTTTGATTTGCACTGGGTTATGTGTGGAGCTCAAAAGCAGTACACTGCAAAGGAAACTCATAACTATTATGCTATTAGGAAGAAGAATTACTTCAGGATAGTGGTGACATTTTTTGACTCATCTTAACTACTAGGGGTGTGCAAGGGTCAAATAGTATTTCCCAAATACCATGGATAGTAGGGCTCTCAAATATATGGGAACCTTCCCAAAAAGAGGACTATTCATATTCATGACTACTATAAGTTCTCAATTGAATAAATAAATGAAACTTAAAAGAAACCTCCTCTCACATTCACTTATTTTTAAATGTCCCGCTCCCTAATCCTCACTAATACATAATTATCCCCCATCACCCACTCTGTCTGCACCCAAATGCACCACCTCCCTCTCCCCCAAATAGTCCATGAAGATGATAACTCCTTTATGGTGAGGAGTCAAAATGGCACAGAATAATAGCAAGTGCTATATCGGCAAACTTTCCGTTCCCTCCTCCCTGAGGTAGCCCCTCTGAAATTGTATATTAAGTAAGTGAGGGCAGGAGGGGGCAAAGCCCCTGCAAACAGAAAGTTCACCGATAATGGCATGTGCTGTTATTCTGTGCCGTTTTGACTCCTCGTCATTCAGGAGTCACTATCTTTGAAGTAGACCCCCCCCCCAACCACAGATCACACAATATTGTAATTAAATTGTTTTTTCCCATGGTGGTGACCAACACAACCCTTAACCTCCATGGCCAGCTGCCATTTTAAAAGAGCTAATTTGTGCTAACAGAAGGTATCCCCTAAGTCTCCCACTGATCCCCACCATGGCAGCACCCTTATCCCCTCTCCACCACCACACCCAGGAATTTAGCTGGCAATGTGACTGGCACAAACCCCACTCCTCCACATCTAGCCACCTTCTAATGAACGAATGTGCTCATGTTCTCTGTAATGAGGACAGATAAGTGTGCTGCCAGGGATTGGAGGATGGGCAGAATCTTAGAGGATACTTTCTGTTTGTGCAAGCAAATGCTTTTACAATGGCGATAAGCCATGGAGGAGGGTAGATTGTGCCAGGGGATGAAACAATTTTATTACAACATTGTGGGTGCTGGAGGGTGATTTATAGGTGCAGACAGTGTGTGTGTGGGGGGAAGGGGTAACTGAGTATTGGTAAGAATAGAAGGCTGGGACATTTAAACGTAAGCAGGGTTGAGGGACCAGGGTACTTTTTTAATTTTACAGATAACAGGATGAATACCGAGTACACAAATACGAAAATGCTCGAATATTTGGCTGCTGAATACCAAATATTCTTCAAAAGGTATTCACACACATCTAGTTTCTACATGAAATTTAAGAGAACAGGCCTGCATGATTGATTTACACCTCTGGCAGTCTTTCACTGTGAGATGCATGTGCTTGCTATTACACATGACTGTGTGTAACGGCAAATTACAGGTTGGTTATCCGTGTAAAAAAAAATGACGACCATTAATAATTATGCATTTATCAATGCAATATAACATCAGTGTTGTTTGGTCTTTAGTTGTGTGTTTTATCTCTAACTAGGTTGGACATGATTGCTATGAATGAGGTACTAGAACATTTATTCTGTATTGGTTTAAATATGTAAAATGCTTGAATGAAGCCTTTTATAGTAAATTAATATGAACATAAGAACATATGAAAATTGCCAGCAGAAAAAAAGCCATAATGGTCTATCAAGTCTGTTCGAGCCTGCAGCTAGCTCTCCTACTCAGCAACTGCCCCCCCCTTCCCCTTCCCTTTGTCAAGTCCCACCCCTTCTTGAAGCATTCCACAGTGTTACATGCCTCTACCTCTGCTGGTAATGCATTCCACGTTGCCACCACCCTTTCCGTGAAGAAATGCCTCCTCATTTCCCTCCTGAATCTACCCCCTCCGATCTCATGTCATGTCCCCTAGTGTCTCTCCCTACCCTCTTCCTGAGTAGACCCCTGTGTCTGTCCTGATTATCCTCTTCATGTATTTGAAGGTCTCAATCATACCCCCCATCCCTTCTTTCCTCAAGTGACTATATGTTCAACTACCTTAGTCTGTCCTCATATGGCAACTCCCCCAAATCCTGAATCATTTTTGTTGCCCTACGCTGCACCACCTCTAGCAGCCTAATGTCCTTTTGCAGGTACGTGTGCCAGTACTGCATGCAGTACTCCAGGTGGGGTCTAATCAACGATCTGTATAAAGGCAGAATCACCTCCCTTCTTCCCGAGGTTATGCAACCAAGCATTTTGTTGGCCTTTGCTGCTGCCCTCCTGCATTGCGTGGAATTGTTCATAGCCCCCATGATGAGCACCCTCAGATCCTTCTCCTCCTCTGTGACTTCTAGCCACACACCCCCCAGATGGTAGCTTCTCCTTGGATTCTTTGTTCTGAAGTGCATCACCTTGCATTTCTTTGCATTGAACCTGAGTTGCCATCTGCCTGACCATGCCGCAAGCCTTGCCAGATCCTCCTCTAATCCCCGCCACCCTTCCTGCTCATCCACCACCGCTCCCATCTTGGTGTCATCTGCAAACAGACTGATCTTGCTGCTGATTCCCACCAAGATATCTGCAATAAATATGCCAACAGCACCAGCCCCAACACTGATCCCTGTGGGACTCCACTTGTCACAGGCTTGGGGATGAGAACATCCCTCCTACCACCACCCTCTGCTGCCTATCCCTTAGTCAGTTCTCCACCCACCCCACCAGTTTTGCTCTCGCCCCATGCCCCAAAGTTTACTTCCAAGTATGCCATATAGTACTGATTTGAAAGCCTTACTGAAGTCAAGGTACAGGACATCCACCGCATGACCCCAGTCAATATGCCTAGTCACACAGTCATAGTAGTCCACTAGGTTGGTCTGGCATGATTTGCTGTTGATGAAGCCATGCTGCCTCCTGTTCTGCACCCCGTTGACCTCCGATAGTGCCACTAGCCTCTCCTTTAGGATGGTATCCATTAGCTTCCCCACTGTGGATGTCAAACGTACTGGCCTATAGTTCCCCAGTTCATCCTTGGATCCACTCTTTTGGAGGGAAACCATATGAGCCAGTCTCCAATCTTGCGGTACGCACCCTGAGTCAAGAGATGTATTAAATAATGTGCAGTATCGAAATATTTATGCTTTATTGGTTTGTAAGGTAAGGAAATGTATAGTGAGTTTTATTTTTTTTATTGCATGTCATTAATTTGTTAGATTTTGCATGTTTTATTTATAAGAGGAATACTTTTTCAGATGGCTTTTTCTTTCACTTTGCTTGTCCTTCCAGTCCTCAGGCTGGATTCCAGTGACCTTTCAGTCCTGGCAACTACTACCCTATCTATGTGATGCATGTCCTGAGACTGACAGCTGCCAGCATCCATACAGCAAGGAGGTTCTCTACCCTTTTCTCCTTTGACACTCTCCCTTTCTGTGGTGGTGTGCAGATCTGTTACTGGCTGACTCACATGCAGTGTGTCCCTGATGGAGAAGTAAGCTTTCCTGCACCACCATCATTGTTGCCGCATCAGCGGAAGTGCTACCAACTCTTCCAAGGTGGGGGCATTCTGCCTGAGGCAGTGCACCTCCCAGCCATCTACCCAATTTCCACGTCCGCTCTCCAACTTAGGTCACTGTCATGACCGTGAGGGTGAGCCACTGATTAGACCTATAAGAGAAACTTAGAATTTTTATTTCTCTTACAACTGAACAAAATTAATCATGGGCAAAATTTATCTGAAAAGAAAAGTAACCCCTAGAACATGGGTGTTTCTATAATATATAACCCCCAAAACATCCAAATAAAATGTTTTAAGGGTTCAAAAGGCAATCAGTATCTAGCATGCAGCTGTTATATAAATGCAGTCATTCCAAAACAACTACATAACATTAGTTATACATAAGAAGAGAGGCTGTAAAACAATACCTTTTAAAATATGTTTGTGTTCTAACTTGGACATATCCCTACACTGACATGAGCCAATAGGATCCACTATGTTACCCTAAAAGCAGTAGACCATGGGGTGCCAGTGGCTATGAAAAAGTACACTCTGATCCCTGGTTATCTCCCCATCCACCATTTTGTTCTGCTTATAGCTGGGGACAGTCATCTTTTTGTGAAAGCACGCAAAATCAAGATGTTTCTTTTTCCTGCCAAAGAAGCAGCAAGGCGGGGGCTGTCTTCCCCCACTAGCTGGAAAGCACTACCTCCCTTGTGCCCCTGATGTTACCTAATCTTAATCAAGCAGTTAGATCCATGTTTTGATCCCAGGCCACCCACATGATTTGGCAGTGTGCAACCATAAGACTCACTAGGCCAGTTTGGCTGATGCTTCTAAATGGGCTCACAGCACAGTCTCCTGTTATAGCATAGCAAGAGCTACAGATTCTGTGAATAAAGCCTACACGTCACATTTAAGAGGTGCCTGGACTCCACCAAAAGCTATGCTAAGATGTTCAAGGAGGCCCTGTGACATTTACCATTCGACCTTTAAGCAGCATGAGCATGGCAAACCCTGGACAATCCCATCACTCCTGTATTGCTACATGGATGGGTGGTCTGGGGTGCACACCAGGTGTGGGACTGAAGTTTCAAATTATTCTGGTTGTGGTGGGAGGGGGTTGCACAGTGCATGATGTGGAGATCCAACTCTAAATGCCGCACATCCCTCAGCATTATTTATTCCAGCCATACTTTGGGTGCCTTTTGTTGGCATCCTGCTCTTCTCCACGTCTCAAAGAACTGAGATGAGGCATTAGGCCTGTTTTTAGTTTTTGTGATAAACGTATGTATAATTTCATCAAAGTTAAGAGGATTTGGCAGTCTTGGTTTTTGATTTGTACATCCTACAGTCCCCTCCCAAAACACATAGGTAAACAAGGTACTGTATAGCAGAAGATTATTTTTCAGAAGAAAAGATGCACCAGGACAAAAGGGCATGCAGTGAAGCTGAACGAGGGAATTTTAGGAGGGTTATGAGAAAGTAATTCTTCACTGAAAGAGTAGTGGATGCCTGGAACTTTCTACCGGCAGAGGTGGTGGGAGTGCAAACAGTGGTGGGGGCTTCAAGAATGTAAGGGATAGGCACATAGGACTCTCAATAGAAAAGCGAGGGGGGGAGCAAATTCTGACAAAAACTGACAAATTCTGTGTTTCATATTTATTTATTTAGTTAGAAATCTGGGCTAATGAAACACACAAAGTTAAAGCTGATTTCCTGGTGAAACCTTGGAGAAGGGAAGGTTATGCACTATAGTTGCTAGGATATGGTCAAAATAAAACAGAAATGTTGGATTTTATTAATTTTTGTGGGTTTCAGATGCCAGATTTTGTTTTTACTTTCTGATCTGAAATTCAGTCAAGGCCAGGACTCAGATCAGATTGTATAAAATTCAAAGTTTCAATTTGATCTGATTCAAGTCCTTGGTACCTCATCCCTCACTCCACTCTGTGAAAAAGTCCCTGGTGTCTTGTGGAATCCCTGCTCCCTTACACCATCCTGTGCATGAACAATCCCTGAAATCACGTAGAACCCCTTTCCTCCTCTCTCTCTCTCTCTCTCTCTCGCATACCATCCCATAAAAAAACACAAAATCTATGGTGTCCAGTAGCACCCCCTCCCTCAACCCATTCTGTACAAAAACAAGTCCCTAGTGTCCAGTGGCACCCCTTCCTTACCCCATCTAATAGAAAAATACCGGTCCCTGGCATACAGTGGCACCCCTGGCCTCTGTCCATCCCCAGCATAAGACAGCTGGTATTGCGCTCCTCTCACCTCAGCCAGCTACCATTTAACCCTTTATCACAAGCATGAATTTCAGAAACACAGGATCATTACTGAGTGATGATTTCTGAAATACACACAAGTAAGCTTGTATTTCAGAATCTGTCACACAATAAGGCCATTGTCTTTTTGTAATTGTGATTAAGAGCTAGAAGCAGTCAGCCGAGGAAGTGAGAGGAGAGCTGTGCTGGTTGCAGATGGAAGAGTTGTATCAGAGGGTGGGGTGCCACATGATGCCAGAAACTGATAATTTTGTACAGTTTGGGGTGAGAAAGGGGGTGCTACTGATCACCAGGAACTTTCTTCCTGGGATGCAGTGATTGAGGAATTGCCAATGGACACTAGGAATTGTTGTTTTAATTAATTGGGGGAAGGGGATACAACTGTTGTCAAATAGACTGTATCCTGATATTTGTGGTTCAGATGTAAACTAGCCCTAGAATGTATTTCAGATGTGATTTAATATTTTCATGGACTATCTGACAAATTTGGTTGAATTGGCATCCTAAAATCTCCTATTCCACAAGGAGCAGGGGATCCACTTGGTGTTCAGGACAGGCATCCAACTGGATACCAACCTGTATCCAACAGTCCACCCCACCCATGCACCACTGTGCTGGGGGAGGCTGCAGATAGCTGGTCTGCAGTGGCAGGTGGTTCTGAATGCCGTACTCTGCATCTGTACACAAGTGTGGACCTGCATGGGCTGAGTGCATGCCTATTACAGGTACCTGGCCTGCTTTGGTGCATAGGCATCAATTAGAAAAAGAATATACTATGCAAAAAACAACTCTATACAGATAAGTGTGCATGTGGTCATTGGCATAATGAAAGCCTGCACAAACCTAAGCAGGAGTAGGGGGTAGAGAAACACAGTACACAATATTGAATTACAATATAAACATCAAAATCAGTGTAAAAGAATATACAACCATGGTTACATATTACCATTGCTGACAGAAATACTTGCTCTAAGTGCATGACTATGTACAGGAAGAAAAGGTCAAGTGGAGTGATTAGGGAAACACAGTGCCATAATTCATGAATAGGGCCTAATAAAATGGCGATCCCAATGAAAAGGGTTATGCTCTCGCTCAGATTAAATTTTTTCTACAATTCTTGGAGGCCAAAAGGACTATGCCCCAACCTCAAATAAAATGTTTCCTACAGTCCATGGAGGAAATTTTGGCATGTATCACTTTAAATCAAAGCAGCAGTGAAGTGAAGTTTGGCAAAAAGTTTGACCCTATCCCTTTGTTAAAAACAAAAAAAAGATTAAAAGATTCTATCAAGACATCTTCAAGTTTTGCTTCCTGATGAATTGTTCTAGTTCTACAAGGAATGAAGTACTTTTTTTAGCATTTAAATTAGTTTCTTTTATGAAGAAAAAAATGGCCACCTTATTTGGCTTAGCGATAGCATTGTGATCCTGACAAGTTTTAGGACAAATAAAATAATAAAATTATATATATGTATAATATTATATATATATATATATATATATAAAAAACTTTGTTAATGTACCATTAGGGTTGAGGAATCAAAAGAAGGGAAATGCAAACTTCAGGTTCCCAAGCCTAAGACATCTCCCCCACCCTCACCTTCCAACCCTAACATCCCATCCCCATGCTCACCTTCCAACCCTAAGGCCCTATCCCCACCCTGCATGCACGAACAGGTGTGAAGGGTGTGCTTTGGGGTTGTGAACTCTAATGCTCTCCGCATTCTTTTATTCTGTACCCATCTTGGTTTACTAACTCTTGGAATAGGGTGAGCATGAGGGTTCACAACCTGCAACCCCAAGGCACACCCCTCATACCTGTTCATGTATGCAGGGTGGGTCTGGGCCTTAGTTGAAGCTGAGGTGAGGTGGGGTGCGGATTAGCTGGCTGGGTGGGGCCTAGGGCTACTTAATCCTAAGTTTGCATTTCCCTACTGATTCCCCACTGATTCATCAAGACTCCAGAGACCCAAAACCCTAATGTTTTCCCCTTTGCTGCTTAGGAGGTGGAGACTTAAGGTTGGATACCCTAACACCACATTTCCCTTCTTTTGTGGCATTAACTTGAACCCTAACTGGTGCATTAACAAAGTTTCTTGCAAATAATTTCCTTTCTTCCTGAGATAGTGGAATTGTATCCTCATTCATGCAAGTCACTTCAGAACCTGCGTGAAGACATGCAGATGCACAAGGCCTATGGGAAGGAAGGGAAGACTCCATCAGCCTATGGAAGTGCAGGATCCTTGTGTGCCATGCAGTTCCATGCAGTGACAGATGTCAATAATTCATGGGCTATCAAGGGGGCTGGGGAAGTGTAGGGCTCTATGTTCTCTGTGCTTCCTTGTAGCTGCAGATACAGATGCACAGAGGAAAGACTCCATCTGTCAGCCAATGCACAGGGCCCTCAGCCACCCATGGATGCAGATGAGCAGAGCTCTGTGACAAACCTAGAGTTGTCTTCACTATGTGTGCAATCAAATTTCATGGTGAGAACCCAGTTTGTCATGAAATCAAAAACTATGATACACAATCAAATTTCAAGTCAAGCAACCAATTTCTACCACAAAATGAAAAATCATGGTGTGCAATCATATGTAATGCTGAGAAACACATTTTCTGCTTCAAAATGAAAAATTATAGTGGGCAATGAAATTTCATGTCATGCAACCAATTTAAGTCATGCTATGCAAAATTTTATTTGCTATGCAATTTCAAGTCAGAGTACCAGTTTGAACCCTGGAATGAAAAAAAAAATATGAGCTGCACTGAAAATGTAATGTCACAAAACCAATTATAGTCATGCAACAGGAAACTATGATCTACATTCAGATTTCCTATTGAACAAGCTTAATTTCCATTTTCACAAGTACAAGTTATGATCCAGAACTAAAATGTGTTTCCAACAGACATTTTTTTGAATCACAATTGAAAAATAGTTTCTGAATTCAATTTTCATTTTGTGTTTCTCACCATGCAAAATTAAGATTTACAGACTACAATCAAATTTCATGTACAGCAACCAGTTTGTCATGTGAATGATAAATTATGATCTGCAAGGAAATTTTATATTGAGCTACCAGCTTTTTTGTCGCAAAAATGGAAAATTAAGATGTACAATCAAATTTCATGGGGAGAAACCAATTTAATTTGTGAAACAAAAAATTCTGATGTGCATTGAAATTTCAAGTTAAGAAACAAACTTTTGTAATGAAACAAAAAAATCATGGTGCACAATCGGATTTCATGCTGATAATGTTTTTTGCTGTAAAAGAAACAATTCTTATGCACAATCTGACCAAGTCGAGAAACCAGTTTTTGTCACAAAACAAAAAATTATGATATGCAATTAAATTTCATACTGAGAAACCAATTTTCTGCTGTAAAACAAAAAATCATGGTGCACAATCAAATTTCATGCTGAGAAACCAACATTCTACTGCAAAATGAAACATTCTGATGTACAGTCAAATTTTAAGCTGAGAAACCATTGTGTTGTTGCAAAATTAAAAAAAAAAAACATGCTGCGCAATCAAATGTTATGCTAAGAAACAAATTTTCTGTTGCAGAATGAAAAATGATGATGCACAATCAAATTTCATGCAGAGAAACCAATTTTCTGTTGCACAATTATGAATTATGCTGGGCAATCAAAATGTGTTTCCAACAGAATTATTTTGAATCACAATAAAATAATAGTTTCACAAGTCAACTTTGACTCTCACCACCTTAACTGTGTGACACAGAAAAGCATGCCATGATTCACAAAATGGGGAAGACATTAACACGGCCAGGAAAAATATGTAAAACATATTTATAATCATCATTGACTGACAAAAGCCTCAGAATCTGAACCAGCATGTTCTAATGAACTAGATCCATTTCTTTTCTTTGTTATGGCTACTGAATACAAGTTTGAAGTAGTTTGTTACCGAGGTGAGAAACAAAAATGGCAGCGGTCAAAAAACTGAAAACATTTTTGGTATCATGAGCACATCATCTCACAAAGCTAAAAATGGTCTCTGATCAGAACATTATCCCACAAACCCTACTGAGCATACTCAGAACAGAAAAAAAAAACTTCTAATCCTTAAAACTCTGGAACCATTTAATATTTTCCAAAACTTTCCAAAGGCATTATCATGCCACAGTGCACCTCTATCCTGAAAGTTTTGGGGAAATAAATTCCATTCTATGTAGGCAAATGGTTATGTCAACAAATTTGGTATCCCGTGATATTAGCACTGGGGAATGGGCACCTACAATAATGGCGAACCACTCCCCAGAGCATTTCAGGGATGGCTACAGGAGGGTAGGGTGGCTGGATGGGGGGTGGGCAACTATAGTGACAGGATGTCACTATACATAGGTACACAGGGGGATCAGGCATGCACAGCAAAGGGCGGTAGGGTATGTGAGGGGTGGTGCTGTGGTGGCTTGCCGAGCTGACCCCCTGGCATGGTGGGTGGGTTTGTGCCATTGGTCGCCAGGGTACTAGGTTTGGGTCCGGGCGCAGGTGCATTTTTGTTGGGCCTGGCCCAAACCTTTTTTTTCCTTTTTTTTTTTATGTTTTCACCCCCCCGACATGCACCCCCCTGGAGTTGAGAATCCTTAATGCGGGGTGTGGTGGGCACAACCCTTGCATAAAACATTAAAACTCAGTTCCTGGCACCCTTTTGCTGTGTGCCAGGGTGTCAGAGTGCTGAAAATTTATTTCAGCACTCTTGACTTCTAGATAATGGCAATCACCTTTAGGCTTTTGCTGTCATCACATAGAACCTACAATTTGAGGTCAAAATACTGAAAACATGCGTACATTGAAAAGTTCCAATGTACACTAAGAACTTTGTTGTTATTTAGTATGTGTACCCCAAATTTTCAAAATAGCTATCTTACAATCTCGTTTCATGAACAAGGAAGGAGAAAATTTTCATATCATGCCTGAAAGGTGACTTCACCCAATGACCACCCCAAAAATAAATCATCTTTCAAGACAGATTTGAATAATTTCACCATCCTTTTTCATGAGGTGGTGTCCCAAAATGGCCATGTTGAAAATTTGGTGCAAACATATTAACAAACGACAAAGTTATGAATAAAAGTTCAAAACCCATTGAAATGCAGTAAACTGAACATACATTATATTCTCATATTGCAGTCGGCTGCAGCACCATGACATCTTAAACTGGAGAGTGGATCCGGCTGTTGGACATGTTCAAGTGAGTGAGGATGTATTGGGGTGGGGTGGGAGTGCTTAGTGGGGGCTCTGGGTGGGGTGGGTGGGGTTCTGGGGAGTTAGATCACCAATGGACCATTTCCTTTTATGTTTGCTTACACGCATGTGCAAGAAACATAGTGCCATCATCTGAGTTTTTCAGAGGTGTGTCAGCATCTTCCAATTCAGTCAGTGTGTTTGCAAGTGTGGTCACAGTTCTCCAATCACTGCTGAAGCTGTCTATGACAGCAGTTGAAAATGCAGTGGCATACAGTTGAAAGAGGGAGCTACGCTTCAGTGAGCAGCCCCCCCCACACACACAGATCAACGGTGTTGGTTACCTGATAGATTGCTGTAGTCTTGTCTAGCTTAGAGAGACAAGCCACACATCATGACTTTAATAAACTGTTCCCTGCCACAGCAGAACCACCAAAATGTGTGGGTGCCTAACAGTCCTTACACACACCAGCTCTCCAAAACACACCTTCATGGACTCCATGGGTTCTAATCCTCCAGAAAAAAAATATCTCAGCATTTGATGTGAAAACTCAGACTTGTATGTGTAATTCCAAGCATTTTCTCTTACTAGACTCTGTCAATGTGAACTGCCCGCTGCTAAAACCTATGCAAACGAACTTGAGCGTACTGTACTACCTGCATCTGAAGCAAAGAACAGCCAGAATGCACAAAGGAGAACATACTGCTATGCATTTCAGCAGCAGCCAGTGGGGGAGGTTTTCATGACTGAAGCACTTTAATGCGCCTTTTAGTGCTGTCATATACACACGCTGTGTGGTAGTTCACTAAACTGCACACTTAGTCTGGTAATGCAGCTTCAAAATATTTTTTTTTTTTCTCTGAATTGCCATGAACTGGCATTTTTATGTGACTGCAGAAACAAGATGCTGTATGTTAGCCATGTGTCTGCATTCCCACACTCATCCCCCTCACAACTCTCAAATAAAGCCAATGGTGCTTACTGAATTGAGAAGAATTACATGGATTTCAGAAGTTGTGCCAGATACACTGCACATTGCCTCATCTACTCTCTGTGTTTCAACCCTCCACCCCCACTTCTCTTGGGCAAAGCATTAAGGCTAGTTCACACTAGCACATTCAGATACTTAATAATTCACACTTCCTTTCAAATCAGGTAAAGGCATGTTGTTGGTCTATTACACTATGAAAACAAGCATTTGTCAATGCCGAACGTTCACTTGCAGGTATTTGCAGTGGTATTTGGCACTTGGACATGGCTTAAAAAAATTAGTGACAAAAAAGTACGAGCATTTGTCAATGCCAAATATTGCTTGCTTCTATGTGCTGTTTAGGTATTTGGAAGTCATTGGAGTGCAAATATTGAAAATTCGCGAACTTACAAGCGTGTGTAGGAACTGCGCAATGCACACTCGTAAAACAGTCATTTTTAGGAATTTTTTCACCAAATTTTCAACATAGCCAGTTTAAGACCTCTGCTCATGAACAGTGTCACTGTGATTTTCATAATGTGTCCCATATATTGAGTTCACACACCAACTGCACCATTGTGCGCTACATGGGCGGAAACACATTTTGGGCAGGATGTGAAAAATGACAGCTGTACTGCTCATGAGGAGGTGTGGTAAAATGGCAATGTTGAAAATCTGGAGTGAAAATATTGAAAATTCAAGAACTTCCGAAAGTGCATAGGAACTGCGCAACGCAAGCTCGTAAAACAGTCATTTTTAGGAATTTTTTCACCAAATTTTCAACACTGCCATTTTAAGACCTCTGCTCATGAACAGTGTCACTGTGATTTTCTTAATGTGTCCCATACATTGAGTTCTCACATCGACTGCGCCATTGTGCACTACATGGGCAGAAACAAGTTTTGGGCAGGATGTGAAAAATGACAGCTATACTGCTCATGAGGAGGTGTGGTAAAATGGCAATGTTGAAAATCTGGAGTGAAAATATTGAAAATTCGCAAACCTACAAGCCTGCGTAGGAACTGTGCAATGCACACTCGAAAAACATTTTTAAGAATTTTTTCACCACATTTTCAACATAGCCATTTTAAGACCTCTGCTCATGAACAGTGTCACTGTGATTTTCTTAATGTGTCCCATACATTGATTTTGCACACCGGCTGCGCCATTGTGCGCTACATGGGCGGAAACACAATTTGGGTGAGATGTGAAAATGACAGCTGTACTACTCATAAGGAGGTGTAATAAAATGGCAATGTTGAAAATCTGGAGTGAAAATATTGAAAATTCGTGAACTTACGAGCCTCGTGAGGAACTGCGCAACACATGCTCGTAAAACAGTCATTTTTAGGAATTTTTCCACCAAATTTTTAAAATAGGCTTTTTGAGAGCCCACCTTATGAACGCTGGCACTGTTGTTTCATTAATCAGGTCCAAAAGGTGATTTCACACAGTGACTGTGAAATCACCCTTCAGGCCAGAATAATGCCATGACAGTGACAGAATTCATGAGAAGGGGTTCCCAAAAACCCCATGTTGAAAATCTGGCGAAAAAATTCCAAAAAGTGCCTAAGATATGCAACAAAGTTGAAAAAACCCCATCTAGCCCATTATACAGTGTACTGGCTTTCCTCAGTTCATGGTCGGCTTTGAAGAGTGCAGACGTGTTCCCGGTCCAGCGATGATCGTTGCACCGAGCTCTGGAGGTAAGTATGGGGTGAGGGGGGTGTGGGGAGGCAGGGTGCGCAGTGGGTGGGTGCAGGTTGTGGGAGGAGGGCGGGAGACTGCCTGGGACTGTTTTTAATTTACAGGTTTTCATTTTTCTATAATTGACGACGCGGGACATTTGCCACGCTTGGGTGGGCTCCCAGCATGGCAGAAGGATGGCTGGAAGGGCCGTGGAGCTAACGGGGAATTGGGCACCCTCATCGGCAGATGATGCGGGACGTTTGCCATGCTGGGTGGGCTCCCAGTGTGGCAGCAGAGAAAGCTGTTTGAGGGGAGGTGGAGCTGACGGGGGATTGGACACCCCCGTCGGCAGAAGACGCAGGACGTTTGCCACGCTGGGGTGGGCTCCCAGCATGGCAGCAAAAATTTGGGGAGGCGTGACTTGCTGCAAGCACACAGTGGTGGTTTTCTTTGAAGAGAAGACCACCACTGCCATACACAGCACCGCAGCGATTGGTACAGGATCACCATGCCTGCTCAATAGAGCAGGGGATTGCACAGGGCAAGCACACCTCCAAATTGTCCCATTCTCCCAAGACGTTCCTTGCACATGCATGCAAGCGAACGTAAAAACAAAAAACAAATGATTGACTTTAGAGGACACAGTAGCAGTGCTATCACATTGATTTTGTATTTTCCTGTAACTCTAGTGCAAATTTTCCTCCCCCCATACATTTCATTATTTCACATGAAGCAGAATTGCTCTGATGCCCCTGAAGCAAATGATTATTTACCCTTTAATGGACCAACATAGATGTAACAACAAGAACAAAGTGCTCTAGCTTTCGGACCAACCAGTCCTTCTTCAGAAGCTCATGGCAGTCATTTAGAAAATACAATACTTATAACAGCTAGATAATGCAGAGAAAAACAGAAAAAAATCCCCATTGGTTTAAAATACTCATTTAAAAAAAAAGAAAACAGAAGATGATGTCAGAGAAGTTTAACAGTACTATACTGCCTTCAGCCAGAAGCAACCTTGGGTTAAACGTGCTTGGTGGAACACACATACAAAGAATCCTACTGCATATAAATTTAATTGATATAAGATAACACTGCTGAAGCAGATAACTCCTAAATCAAGCTGTGAGTGTCACAGTTAGTATAAGGATGTGATTACTGAAAGGCAACCCCCACCCAGATTAAAGACAAACTAAGATTGTTACTGGGCTCATGAAGTTTCAATGTCTGCATTATAGACAAGAATTTACCAGTAAAGTTGTCTTAAAGATATAAGTGCACACTGTGTGATGTGTAAAACCTAGCTGGACCTGTCACCCAGCTGTACTCTCCAGCTAGATATAAGGCCCAATAAATTTCAAAAACCTCAGGACTATATAAATGATAATTTAAATATAAATTGATAATATTAGTGTCAAACAAAAAACTCTAGTCCAGGAACCTCAAGAAATTAAGACCACATAGCCTGATATGTACTGATGTCAATATACACTGAGAATGTAACAACTTGATGTACCACAAGTGTCTAAGGAATCTGAAAAAGCGATACAAATTTAATTTCTCTCCTCCTCTTCATACAAACAATACACCCTAACCCACCCCACATCACCATAACGTGGGTGGGGGAGATACATAGCTTTAAGGAGATGTTGTCTCTCTCTCTCTCTTTCTCTCTCACCCACCTCTTTTTTCCCTTCTCTTTCTCTCTTTCTTTCTCTCCCCCTCTCTCTCTCCCACAGACACACACACACACACACTCACTCTCTGCTAGTGAACCTATATTCACTTCAGTCACTGCACTTGTTCCCCAAAGGAATTCAGCTTGTCATGAAATCCTGAGTAAAAGGGCTTGTGTCTGATGCCCCTGTAACCAATGCAAGTCAATGGGAACAATTAACCTGTAAATGACTCCCTATAGATCTGTGAGCCCTGCTGTATGTAGTCTGCCAAGGTCTTACAATATAATTCGTATTTTAATGCAGTGCATTCAAAAAATTATACTGAAGCAAATGGTTTGTTGCCTTTTACTGAACCAACATTCATGGATGTTACAAAAAGAACAAAGTGTCTAAGTGTTTGGCCCAACAAGGTCTTCTTCTGAAGCTTACATGAGTAAACTTACAAGGGATGTTCTAGCCTGTGTGACAATGGTTTCAACTATGCCACTGAACTTGAAAAAACAGCAATTAAATAACTTAGGATAATGCAGGATATATAAATGAAATCAGCAAGACATGTGAAGGCATTGTCATGTCAAAAGACAGCAACAGTACAGCAGCTACCTGAATTCACCTGCTTTTAATTGCTGTTTTAAAAGGGGATTTTTAAATATCCTGTAAATAGTTTCTACAATAATTCCTCATACCTTTTACCAAGTGTCTGCTCTACATAATTCAATGGTTGGCAGCTCCTCCACAGCACACAAATGAACAGAGACTATTTTAGTTGTCATTTTCATATCTCGCCTAAAATGTGTTTCCGGCATGTAGCACACAATGGCGCAGTTGGTAAGTAAATCAATGTTTGGGACAGATTAAGAAAATCACAGTAACACTGTTCATGAGCAGAGGTCTTAAATGGCTATGTTAAAAATTTGGTGACAAAAGTTCATAAATGACCAGATATGAGTGAGCATTGCACAGTTTCCACGCACTCGTAAGTTCATGAATTTGTAATATTTTCAGTCCAGATTTCCACCACTGGCATTTTTCCACATTCCTTATGAACAGTACAGCTGTTATTTTCACACCATGGCCAAAATTGTTTGCTGCACTTCCAGTGAAGAAATGCATGGTCACTGTGGGAAATCACTGTTTGGGACAGATTAAGAAAATCACCATGACACTGTTCATGAGTGGAGGCCCAAAATGCCTGTGTTAACAATCTGCTGTAAAAATCCCCAAGCTAATTACATTACGGGTGTCGTTGTGCAGTTTCTATGCTCACTCATGACTTCACCAGTTTTCTGATATTTTCACCCAGATTTTCAATATTGCCTATTTTTTACACTCGCCATGAACAGTACAGCTGTCATTTTTCACATCCTGTTCGAAATGTGTTTTCACAACTGTGGCGCCAAATGGCGTAGTCACTGTGCAAAATCAGCTTTCAGCTAACGAACTGATATTGCCACTGTTCATAAGGTGGGGGGTCACAAAAAAACAGTGTTGAAAATTTGGAGCGAAAATACCAATGAACGTCTGAGGCATTCCCTGTAGAGACTGACAGGCCTCAGGAGTGTGACTTAGGATTGTCGCCTGTAATGCTCATACCATTCCACCCCCACCCACACCCTGCAGCCAGTGAGAGGCATCGAGTTGTGACTTGGACTCTTCAGCCTCAAAGTTCACCCCATTCTCCTATACTGCACCCATCTCACCATATTTTCTAATAGAATGGGGTCAACATAAGGGCCAAAGACCCCAAGGTACACCGTGACACCTGTCGGTGTCTGCAGGGTAGGGTGTGGTGAAATGCCATAGCCGTTATGCCTGACGACCCAAAGGCACACCCCAATGCCTGTCAGTATCTGCAGGGTGGTGGTTGGGTTGTCTTCAGTTCAATACTTCACTGCCATTCCTATTATGCAGCTCTGTAACTCCTACACTACCAGTGCCAATGCCAGCAAGCAAACATTCGGCATTGACAAATGCTTGTTTAGGTATGAAATGGATGGAGCCCTGCAGACCTCTTGCTATCACAAAAGGACTCGGCACATTCCTTCTGACCAAACAACATGTTGGAGTTGTTCCACAGTTGCCTCCACGTTGGTAAAGCACTCTGCTCCTTGTCTCTATTAGCAGTCTCAGTGCACTATTTTTTCTCTGTTCGTGGTCACAGCAGGACATGGCACATTCTGCCATGTCCAAGATGGCCACCAAACTGTATTGTGCATGTGCAACTATTAGCGCATACAGAGTAGAGTGCGGTGGTCATCTTGGACATGGCAGAGTGTGCCGTGTTCCATCATGACCACTGATTTTCTTTTAAATTATAGATATTCCACCACCTGACCCTCCCTCTCAGCACCCACCACCCCACCCACCCCAGAAGCATAAGAGTGACAATGGGAGTGCCCAGTTCCACAGTGTTGTGATCAGGACTTCTCTGTGGGTATTTTTTATATCCCCTCACCAGATCCTGCCTCTCAGCCCCTCCCGAAACATAACAGTGACACTGGGTGTGCCCAGTCCCCCAGTATCACAATCCAGACATCACTCACCACCCCCCAGAAACATATGAGTGACACTGGGGGTGCCATATCCCCCAGAGTAATGATCGGGACATCACCCACCGCCCCATGTCCCCCCATAAATATAAGAGTAACACTGGGGTACCCAATCCTCCAGTGTCGTGATCCAGAATCCTCTTTTTTTTTTTGTAACCTTGTAAAAAGAAAACGATTCATCAAAGTCTTTTGCGGCTATTCCTGTCCCCCCCCCACTCAACCCTCCCTCTCAGCAATCACCTCCCAAGCACTTACTTACCCATTAGGGGTCCAATGCCATAATCCTTTCTGGACCACAGACACGTCTTCACTCCTCAAAGTTGGACTGCAAACTAAAGAAACAGGTATGCAGTTCAATGTATTTTAGCGGTGTTTTGAACTTAGGGACATAACTTGGTCATTTTTGCACATTTTTGGCCTAAATTTTCAACATACCTTTTTTGGGACCCTGCCTCATGAACAATTGTACAGACATTAGGCAAATCTCTCACAAAAGGTGATTTTTGTGGTCCCTACACAAAATCATCTTTCAGGCAGGAGTTGAACAATTTCTCTGCCCTTGTTCATGAGGTGGGGTAATAAGAAGGTTATGTTGAAAATTTGCTGTCAGATATTAAAAAACAAAAAAGGTTATGAACATATGTTGAAGCTTGTGAACACAGGATCATAACTTTGGTAATTTTCAATATTTTTACCCCAAATTTACAACATAGCCATATCTTTATAGCACCTCACGAATGTGACAGCTGTCATCTTTCAAATCCTTGCCAAAATGTTTTTTTACACCCCAAAAGATGATTTTGTGGTCCCTATGTGAAATCACCTTTCGGGCAGGAGTTGAACATTTTCTCTGCCATTGTTTATAGAGTGGTGTCATAAGAAGGATATGTTCTAAATTTGGTGTAAAAATATTTTACAAAAAAAAGTTATGAGGCGATGTTGAATTTTACACATGCAGGCTCGTAAGTTTGGTAACTTTCAATATTTTTAGCCCCAATATTTAACATAGCCATTTCTTTACAGCACCTCACGAATGTGACAACTGTCATTTTTCAACTCCTGCCCAGAATGTATTTTTGCATCCTGAAAGTTGATTTCACAGTCCCTGCATGAAATCAGCTTTAGGCCAAGAGTTGAACATTTTCTCTGCCCTTCTTCATGAAGCAGGATCATAAGAAGGCTATGCTGAAAATCTGGTGTAAAAATATTACAAAACAACACATTTATAAGTCTATATTGCATTTTGCTAATGAAGACTCGTACCTTTGGTAATTTCTAATATTTTTACACCAAGTTCCTCGGCTGCAGTCCTATCGGCTCTGGCCAGAGTTTGTTTAAGGTTATACTGAGGAAAAAAAAAAAAAGATCAATGACACTTTTCTTTATTTTAAGGGGACACAAGCCGACAGTAGGGATTGGGCAGCCCAATGTCGGGATGATCTTTCGCTACACTGGGGCCCTAATGACACCACATATAATAAGGGAAAGGGAACAGATGACTTGCAGGGGCAGGGTTAAGCAAAACTGTACTGGGGGTCACCACGATCAGCTTAGTACAGCAAAAAAGAAAAAAAAATAATTTCTAACACATGGCTGCGATGTCTATTTAATGAGAGGCATACCAACAGATGAGAGAAAGAAGTAAGTGCTTCAGCTGGGACTTGAACCCAGACTGCCCAAAATACCATTCTGATTGCACTACCAGCTGTGCCACTGAGGCAGCTAGATACTGGGCTGTCCCTGAGCACAATACTCTTTCTCAAATGCACACAATGGTGGCTGAACAGATAAACACATTTTGCAAACACATGGGAGCAATGTGCATTTAATGGCAGACATACCAACATTGAAAAGGTAGGCTGGTGGCCTGGAAGGGAGTGGAAAGAAAGAAGCGGTACCGGGGTACACCCTAGTCTTCTTAAAGATCAGCAGCAATACTTAGTTTATAAAATCAGTCAAACTGCACTTTTATGCATTTGTATAATAAAAAAATAAACTAAAAAAATCATGCGTGCCTTGTGTCATTTCTTTCCATGATCTTCATTTTTATGTTTGCTTGCATGCTTGTGCAAGAAACATAGTGCCATCATCCGAGATTTCGGAGGTGTGTCACCCCCTCCTCCAATTCAGTCAGTGTGTTGGCAGGCGCGGCCCCTGTAAGCCAATGCATGCTGGAGCTGTCTATGACAAGCTCCAAAATGCAGTGGCATACAGTTGAAAAGGGAGCTACGCTTGGAGTGAGTAGCGATAAGATATCGCCTGCCCGCGCAGCCCCCCACACACACACACACACACACACACACACAGAAACCCCCGCACACACGTGATAGCCGATGGGGTGCCCAATCCCTCGTCGACTTCTTTCTCCCCCAGTACAAGGTGCCACGCTGAGCCCACCCCAGCGTGGCAACAATAAGTCATGGCCGACGGGTGCCCAACTCTGGCCGGCTGAAGGCCCTCCCACCATCCTGTGCTATGCTGGGAGCCCACCCAGTATGGCAAACGTCCCGTCATCAATTTTTTTTTAAACCTAGAAAATAAAACGGTCCCACGTAGTCTCCCAACACACCTCCCACAACCCGCACCCACCCACTGCGCACCCTGCTTCCCACACTTCTCAATCCCCTCACCCCATACTTACTCTGACCTCGGCGCGATGATCTTCGGTGGACCGGGAACACGTCTGCACTCTTCAAAGCCGACCGCGAACTGAGGAAATGCCGGTAAGCTGTATAATGGGCTAGATAGGGGGTTTCAACTTTATTGCATATCTCAGGCATTTTTGGAATTTTTGCACCAAATTTTCAACATGGGGATTTTGGGACCCCTTCTCATGAATGATGTCACTGTCATGGTGTTATTTAGGCCCGAAGGGTGATTTCACGCAGTGACTGCACAGTGACTGCGAAATCACCCTTCGGGCCTGAATAACACAATGACAGTGGCATCATTCATGAGAAAGGGCACCAAAACCCCCATATTGAAAATTTGGTGCAAAATTCCAACACGACTGTTTTATTTAGCTATGCTAGGTAGTTCCTTACGCAGGCTCGTAAGTTCGCGAATTTTCAATATTTTCATCCAGATTTTCAACATTGCCATTTTACCACACCTTCTTATGAGTAGTATAGCTGTCATTTTTCATATCTCACCAAAATGTGTTTCCACCCATGTAGCGCATAGTGGCGCAGTCGGTGTGCGTAGATCAATGTACGGAAAAATTAAGAAAATCACAGTGACACTGTTCATGAGCTGAGGTCTTAAAATGGCTGTGTTGAAAATTTGGTGAAAAAATTCCAAAAAATGACTTTTACGAGCGTGCGTTGTACAGTTCCAACGCACGCTCGCAAGTTCGCGAACTTTCAATATTTTCACTCCAGATTTTCAACATTGCCATTTTACCACACCTTCTTATGAGTAGTACAGCTGTCATTTTTCACATCTCACCCAAAATGTGTTTCCGCCCATGTAGCGCACAATGGCGCTGTCGGTGTGCGAAATCAATGTACGGGACAAATTAAGAAAATCTCAGTGACACTATTCATGAGCAGAGGTCTTAAAATGGCTATGTTGAAAATTTGGTGAAAAATTCCTAAAAATGACCCAAACGCACACCCCAATGCCTGTCACTCTCTGCAGGGTAGTGGTGGGGTTGGCTTCAGTTCAGTACTTCACTGCCATTCCTATTACGCAGCTCTGTAACTTCTACACTACCACTGCCAATGCCAGCAAGCAAACATTCGGCATTGACAAATGCTTGTTTAAACATGTAATGCCTGATGTTTGCAATGATTCTGCATGCTTTCTCCAGTCTTGGATCTGAGCTGACTGTCACTGACATCATTCATGAGGTGACATCAATGACAGCTGCTCATGGGCAACTGTAGAACAGCTGGGGCCCAATATTCAAAAGTTTGCCTGTGCACAAATCCTGGGTTGTGCACACAACATGGCAGATCCTGCCAAACCAACCTGGTGAAGTTCTATGACTAGGTAACTAGGCAACTGGACAGGGGCAACGCAGTGGATGTCTTGTAACTGGACTTCAATAATGCATTTGATTTGGTGCTGCATGGGAGGCTGGGAAGTAAGTTAGCAGGCACAGGGGTGGGCACAAAGCTGGTGAGATGGGTAGGAAACTGGCTTCAGGGAAGGCAACAGAAGGTGGTGGTGGGTGGGGAGCTCTCACACCCAAGGGGAGTGATGAGAGGTGTTCCACAGGGCTCAGTGTTGGGACCAGTGTTGTTTGGGATATTTATTGCAGACATATCATTGGACATCAAGAGCATGATCAGTCTGTTTGCTGATGATACCAAGATGGGAGCAGTGATGGATGACCTAGGGGGATGGCAGGGGTTGCAGGATGATCTGGCAAAGCTTGAAAGCTGGTCAGGCACCTGACATCTGGGGTTTAATGCAAAAAAGTGCAAGGTGCTGCATTTTTGGGTGAAGAACCCAAGGAGGAGTTACCAGCTGGGAGGAGTGCAGCTAGCCCAGACAGAGGAGGAGAAGGATCTGGGGTGCTCATTACAGGGTCAATGAACAACTCGGCACAATGTAGGAAGGCAGCTGCAAAGGCCAACAAAATGCTGGGTTGCATTGCAAGGGGTATATCCTCGAGGAGGGAGGAGGTGATTCTGCCACTGTATAGGTCATTAGTTAGACCACACCTGGAGTACTGCGTGCAGTACTGGCTCCCGTATCTGAGGAGGGACATTAAGTTACGGAGGGGGTGCAGTGCAGGGTGACAAAGATGATAAAGGGGCTGGGGGACTTATCGTATGAGAGGAGGCTGAGAGAGTTGAACATGTACTCCCTGGAGGAGAGGAGGGATGGAGGGCATGATTGAAACCTTTAAGTACATGAAAGGAATAAACAAGACAGGTACAGAGGGGCTGTTCAAAGTAAAGGAGGGGAGGGACACCAGGCACCATGATATGAGACTTGTGGGAAGAAGGTTCAGGAGGGAGATGAGGAGACACTTTTTTACAGAGAGGGTGGTAGTGGGATGGAATGCATTACCTGCAGAAGTGGTATCCAGTAGAACAGTGGACTGCTTCAAAAGGGGATTGGACAGGACTAGTGTGAGGGTCAATGGAGGGGAAGGGTGGAAGGGAAGGGCAGCTGCAGAATAAGGGGTGCTAGCTGCACATTCCAGCAGACTTGATAGACCTCTAGGCCTTTATCTGCTGGCAAATTTTGTACAAACCAGATTTGCATGGATTTCCTATATAGAAAGGCCATGTTTGCTTGGGCAAGCTGTGGAGAGTGGGTGCAATGTAAATGGAGGGGTGGGGACCTGAATATCAGTGCAATCCAATATTCAGAGTATTGGCACCATGCAAGATCATTTTTGCATTGTCTCTTTTGCTGCACAAATACCACTGACAGAGACCACGAGGTACTCCAGCACAACCATAGCAGTTGGCAAAGGAAGTGTGGTGGCCCTCTGTGCCAGTCATAAGGCACCAAAATCATGTTCCCTGGTGTACAGTGGTTCCTCCTCCTACCCACACCCATGCCTGATGTACACACAATATTTCCCTGGTGTCCCGTGGTCCCTACCCTCACCCACACCCAATGTACATACAATATTTTGCTCATGCCCAGTGGTCTCTTCCTAGTCCCAATCCCCAGCCCCATACACATAACCATTTTCCCTGGTGTCCAGTGGTCCCTCCGATCCCCATCTCCATAATTGAGCCCACCCCAGTTTGGCCAGATCCCACAGCCTGTGTCTCATTGGTGTTTAGTAGCCCCCCACCCTCCCAAATCACCAGGGAACCACCCCTGATCACCCTTACCAGAATCTTGGTGCTGCAGTGAAGCAACGGTGAGAGACACACAGCCTCCAAATACTGCCTCTCAGCTGCCTACCATCTGACAGAAGCAGTGTGCTCCCTGCTTCTGTCGGATGACAAGTGGCTGAGGGTGTGTGCGGAGGATTATGTAGCTCACTGTTGCTTCACCGCAGCACCAAGATTCAGACAAGGGTGACGGGGAGTGGGTTCTCATTGTTGCAGGAGAGAGGGGGCCACTAGATACCAATTAGACACAGGTTGGGGGGGGACTGTCAAACTGGAGTGGGCTTTCACCAGTATGGGGATTGGACAGGGGGGAATGACCACTGCACATCAGTGAAAATGGTTATGTATACAGGACTGGGAATCAGGACTGAGGAACACCCACTTGACACCAGGGACATTGTGTATACATCGGGCATAGGTGTGGGGGGGGGGGCAGAGACGACTGGATACCTGAAAACACGGTTATGTGTACAGGGCTGGGGATCAGGGCTAAGAATGAACCACTGGACACCAGGGAAATATTATGTGTACATCGAGCATGGGTGCGGGAGGGGGAATGGACTGCTAGACACCAGGGACATGATGTATAATTTACTGATGTGGGATCAGAGGGAGGGAGCATCATAAGCACCAGGGAAGGGCTGTATACTTAAGGGATGTGCGATCGGGGGATACCACTAGCACCACAGATAGCTCCAAGTCTGGGACCAGGCAATTGGGGAGTGTGGCACTGTGCTAAATTGTTAGGGTACCCATGCAACTGAGCCCATATTGGGCATGAGAACGGATTCTTAGCACCTTGCATGCCAAATGGACTCATTAGCATGGGCCCATTTGATTATTATGGGTTGTGCTTTGGCACAAGCCATTGTGGTGGTGCACTTTGGTAGCCATGTCGGGGCAGTGATAAGTGGCTTAGAGCTGGGCTGACATGGTCCTATAGTCAGTCACATAGCACTGGTGCACTATTCAACTGAAGATAACATCTTCAGGCACTCTGGCTATCACATAGTGGAGCACAAATGTTTGTGTTCTGGTTTGCCTATTTTTGAATATCAGATCCCCAATGTCTTGAGACAGCCCCAGTGTTTCTGGACAAAGAAAAAAAAAATAACTTGTTTTTCTACCTGTTTTTATGGCACTATAATAGATCTCTATGGCACTCAAATAAAAATTGTGAAGTACACACACAGTTCATTGAACACCAGAGGCCAGATATTCAAAACTTTGTGCTGGGAGCAAACTTTTTGCGCTGGGGTGGCACCAGGTTTACGGGGGTCCTCTATATTCAAAAGATCAAATAGCACAGGCAAAATGCATTTGTGCTGGGCAAAATGATAATGTATGCACCGTACAAAGAGAAGGGATGTGTACATAAGTACAGGCGTTATGCTATATTCAGTGTATTAACACCAGGCAAAGTGTTTTTGTGTGATTTTGCACTATGTTTTGTGTGGCACAAATTACTGCCCAGTAAAAGGTAGTTTTAACTCTGGGCAAAACAAGGATGGGGGTGTGGACACAGCAGCAACAGGTAACATGGCCATAAGCAGCACAATCATGGTGCACCTGATGACTGCAGCCAATGAGGAGGCAGAGAGGGCAGAAGGTCGCCCTGGACAACTTCATATGCCATGGAAGAGACATGCTGCACACACGTCCAGTCCCCTCAAAGGGGTACACCACCACAATCCAGCACAAATGTGCAGCACTGGGGGAATGGAGGGTACTGAGGGGATGGTGTGCAGGTGACCAGGCTGTGCCACATAGTTGGTGCTGCCACATGGTTGGGGCCATCCACACAGTGCACATGTGCCAGTAACAGGAATGCCCCTCATATCAGTGTGTCTGTATAATGGTATGTTTCTGCCCCCCCCCAGGGCACATACTGCACACCTGTCCAGGCTCCCCATCACACATGACCAGCCATGTACATGTTAGTGTGGGAATCCCAAGCCACTGGCACAATGTATGTGGGTCACAGTACAATATGACTATGGTTTCCCTATCCAATTGTTTTTTTTTTTTTTTCCCAGTTGTTTAACTGGGTGAGACACACTAATCTGAAAGCTTTTTTTACAGGTGCAATCTAGGAGCACAGGGAAGTTAAGTGACTTGCTCAGGGTCACACAGTATATGCAAGTGGGGGCTATGGGAGTCAAACCCAGGTCTCCAGATTTTCAGCTCAGAGCCTTAAACCACTGTGCTATACTGCCTTCCTATCAGAATGCACCTGCAAGCTGTGCTGGTCACATGGGGATAGTAGCAGTCATTGTTGTCTGACACGCTGTAGGCATAGCTGTGTCCCTCAGAATACCAGCTACTATGGTAGTATACCATCTGATACATACTGTAGCAGGAATAACAATATGTCTATGGCATGCAGCACAACACCTGTTCCTGTGGTGTTAGTTCCCTGGGTCACAATAGTCTGCACTTATGTGTCCAACCCCAACCTGCAGCTACCAAACTGTTTATCACAGCTGACATACAGGTGGATCTGTGAGCACACCCAGCCTGCAGCAACTGGCCTGTAGTTCAGTCTGGCATACAGGTGGAGCTGTGTGTGCACCATGCAATACTGCCAGGCAATCAATATGGAAATGCATGCAAAGCAGGCCATAATGAGATGCTAACGTGGCTGTTTGCCGATGGATTGCCTAAGTAGGCTCATTTGCATAGCAGCTTTGAATACAGCAAAATTTGTGCTGGGCTAATGTGTTAGCGCTGGGAAAACCAGTTAGCCTCAGGCAAATTTGTCAATACTATAGCACAGTTCTGCTGAGTTTGGCCTGCAATGTTGTTTGCAGTTGTTGTGCACCACTTCATTGCTATTACCCACACTGGCCACCTACTGTAACTCTGCCTTATGACACCTCTATGTGCACTGGGCTGCTGTTGCAGTTTGGCCTTCCTGGTTGCTATATTCAGAGCTATCTTATATGCTGGGCTATTTTTGCACTGCGCACTCAGCCCTGTTTGCATGGCTTCATTTGCACGCCATATTCAACAGATTTAGCCCCGGGGCTATTTCTCTGACTATAGTGTGCAAATTGTTCTGAGCTAATTTTGCCCACCATACAGTGCTAATTTTGCCCCACTACTTAGTTTTGAATATCTGGCCCCAGACTGTTTCACTTATGCAGTGCATTTGAATCATGGCTACTCGAGTGACTACTGCATTCCTTATCCCAAGTTGCAAAGTAATATATCTGCCATCTGCTGCTGTTTATTTAGCAGTCAAAGTATTTGTCTTTAGGTAATAACAACAATCATTTAAGTGTACAGTAGTTCTGATGTGGGTGACTGAGACCTGAATCTTTGCAGTCAGGTGAAATGTTGTTGAAAACTTTAGATACTGTTAGTGCTACTAAGTTCTGCCACTATTATATTAGAAAGTTTATCTAGTACATTCAGATTTTACTTTGCAGTGTCAGTAACATGCCTAGAAAAAAAATCATTCTTCGGCTGCATTTTGTTTATTTAACTTGTGTTTGGTGTGGCAAACTGTTATGCTTTACAAGCGCAAGTGACACATAAATTTTAATTGTCGTCCGCAAAATCTCAATGGATCACATCTATGCACATTCAAGAATATAAATTCAGTGATTAATAAAATGTGTTATGCCAATCAAGAGATTTCCTTCATGAAGTCTTGCCAGTAAGCTTATGCTGTATTTGAATGGTAGCACAGACTAACAACTCTATCCCCCCCCCGCCTCCACCACCATTTCCCCCCACAAACTCTAGTCTAATGTACACACTGAATTTGAAGTGGGCAAATAAGATACAGACTGGAATAACCACTTCAACATCATGAAAATACACATACCCAGTGTGAACATTAGGCCAGAGTTTGTGGGAGGAAATGGTAGTTGAGGGGACAAGTGAGAATTGTCGGTCTGTGCCACCCTTCAAATATAACACAAAATTACTGGCATGTTATATTTTATTAATCACTGAATTTATATATAGTGCACAGCATGGGAAGCAACAGGAAAAAAGATTTAACAAGTATGCTAATATTTTTTATTAAATGTGGTTGAAACCTAGCTTTTTGGAAAATAGACAGTGGCTTTAATAGCAGTTAATAATCATGTAGTAAAAAAGCTGTTCCCACGCAAGAAGATCTTTAAATAGGCCTACAAAGCAATAATATGCTTTTAACATGGATGTACAGTAATTAGTAGTTAATTGGTGATGTCACAATATTTATGTTAAGGTAGTTTTCACTTTTTTTAAGCAGTTATTTAATGTTTGCTTGACATTATTAAGGACAGCAGGAGGCAATGTTTTTTGATTCTGTCCTCCTGCCCACTCAGTGGTTGTAACTCGTAATAAGCTTTTCTTACATGAATGCATCCAACAAGGAATTTTACTAGACCCAGGCCTTAGAGGCTTGAGCCCCAGATGTTTTCCCATGGGCCCCAAAGCTCTTCTCAGTAGAACTTTCTGCTACTACTGAAGCCCTTAATCCATATCTCCTTTCAAACTTGTGACATCCTCTTCTGTAGCCACAGGTCTACAGTATTTCCTTTAGTATTGTATCATGTGCAATCATTGGTACTCAGTTTCTCAGTTTCTTATGTATAATTTTGAACCGCAAAAGCCCTAACACTGATCCCTGTGGTATACATCTAAGCACCTTGCACTATTCAGAATCTACACCCTCCACACAAATGCTTTGTTTCCTATTCCAGAGCTAACTCTCCACCCATTTGACTAACATCCAGCAATCCTTCTGCATGCATCCTAGTAATATGTTTCTAGTGTGGTACTTATTTAAATAGTTTTCTAATGTCCAGATAGGGCACACCATGTCTGAAGCTATCTACATTCCTCATAACCTTCTTCTGTGATGTAAGACTGGTCTAGCCTAATATCCTTCCTCTAATTCTAATGCTTACAGTTTTCATATAATCCTTAAGCTAGCATTACCTCATGTAGTTTTTTTCTTTAAAATCTTTCCACAACTTTGCATATTAACAGATGTCAGACTAACACTCCCACTTCCATAATTACCTAGTTCTTTTCTTTTACCACCCTTGTTTACAGTCACTACATTGGCAACTTTTCAGTCATCTAGAATTGATCCAACGCAGACAGATTATTGAAAAATATAAGTTAAGGGCTTTGTTATCTCTGCTGTGGTCTCTTAGAATTCTAGGGTGGAAGCCACATATAGACCTGTGGATTTCTCACATTGAACTTTAGTTTTTTGAGCCACTTGTTTTTTATGTTTGCTTGTGCATGCACAGCAAACATCTTGTTACAAGAACAGGGCTTCAGATGTGTATCACTGTCAGGTCCCATGCAGCTCATGCTGCAGTGAACTCAACAGTGACAACCCAATGATCAGTGAGGCTGATCATGACACTGTCCTGTGCTTGTGGGGTGACAACTTATAGTAGCTGAAAAGAGCAAGCCACTCCTATCAGAGAATTGCTCAGTCCTTGGATCTGCATGAAGTCACCCAGCAAGCAGCTGAGCGGCATTAAGCTCAGCCTGCTCCTCTTCCTCACCCCAAACATGCAAGCTTCATCTGTTAGTGGGAAGCCCATAACACAAGCTCCTCCTTTCCCTTCTCTCTCCCTGTCTGTCATGCAACACCCACCCACCAATGGAGTGCTCCCCTAACCCTCTTAAAATGTGTAGACACTGGGGTGCCCATCCCCGGTGCCACCAAACATTTGTGGCACTGGGTTGTCCAATCACCAGTGTCATCCTTCTGTAATAAAACATGGTCCTTTGTAGTCCTTGTTTTTTTTTTTTTTTGCCCTGAAGAGCAGGAAACAGTCCATCAATGTCTTTTGCAGCTGACCCTGACCCTCTGATCTGATACCCACCCCATCTGACCAACCACTCAGCACCCACCACCCCACCCTCATGCACCTCACAGTGGTCCACCCCCGCTCTGCAGCAAAACACATCCTTCTCCTTCAGTGCTGACTGGGAACTGAAGAAACAAGGTAAGTGCAGTTGACATACTGTATTTTCAATGTGTTTTGAACTTTTACTCAAAACTTTATTATTTATTAATGGTTTTTCACCAAATTTTCAACATAGCTTTCTTTTGGGCTCCACCTCATGAATCTGGTAGGTGAAATTTTTCAGATTTGTATTGAAAGGTGATAGCACAGTAATTCCATGAAATTCACTTTTGGGCAAGTTTTGAAAAATTTCACCTACTGGGTACATGAGGTGGTATTGTAAGAAGACTATGTTGAAAACTTGGTGAAAACATATTGTAAAATGACTAAGTTATGAGTGAGCATTGACATATTTCAGTGCTCACTCATGACTTCACTATTTTTCAATAGTTTTCCATTGAGCATTCAGCATGACCTTTTCGGGACCCAACCTTATGAACAAAGGTGGATGCAATTTTTCAAACCTAGTCCAAAAGTAAATTTCACAGTCACTACACAAAATCACCTATTGGGCACGATTTGAAAAATTCCACCTGACAGGTTCATGAAGTGTGATCATAAATAGACTAGGTTGGAAATTTGGGGCCACAGTCTTTAGAAAAACAGCAAAACTATGAAGGTACACTGACATTTTTTTAAACATTAACTCACAGCATTAATAGTTGTTAATATTCAAACCCCACATTTTCTGCATAGCCATTTTCTCACACCACCTCATGAATGTGACAGGTGTCATTTTTCAAATTCTACCTAACATGTGTTTTTACACTTGTGGGGTGAAGTGATGCTTTAGTCAGTATTTTATAAATGACAGCCGTCATGTTCGGGAGGGGGACATGAAAAGACTATGTTAACAATTTGTGGTCAAAATGTCAAAACAAAGTTATGCAGAAATGTGTGCAGGGCCAGTCAATGTCCCAGTGGGTAGACTGTTGTGTTCCTGTGCCAGTGACTCGAGCCTGGGGACAAACTCAGGGAGTTAGCTGGTCAGCATGAGGATGGGGCCAGCTCTGTTGCTTGCCACTGCTCTGAGACTGGGAAGGTACTGCATAGTGTTCTGTCACACAAGTGACACCTTTTGATGCGCTGGGGAGCCTTCCCTCACAAGAGATTGCCGTGCATGGCCTATTTTTATAATTATTACTCAAGTCATTAAACATGACCACCATTCACAATTGCTGAAATCTTTCCTTGATCTTATCTGTTCAGTGTACATGCTCGATTCATACTTTGGATGTATTAGGATGATGCTATCACATTTGGTAAATACCACAACTCTGTACTAATACACAGTATTTCATTTTTAGATAGCTCCCATGGCATGAGACAGAACATTTTGAAAAACGTCAAAAGCTGTAGCTTGTTTCAGAAATGAAAATGCATAAGACAAACACTACTATTCAATAAGACCATTGTAAACACTCTCTTACTACAATACTAATAGAAAAATGAAGGAAAGCAGGGGGACTTGTTAGGCTATCAGGTGGGGTAGGAGGATAGAGGAGGATGGGCAAAAGGTTGCAGTCCTTAATGATTATTTTTGTTCAGTTTTCTTCAGGTAGGAAAGTGGGCCCTTTCCTAAGAGTGGTATCAAAGCAGCTGAAAAGGTATCCTGGAGATGAGTCAGCCAATATTTACAAGTGACAGGGCCAGAAATGACTGGCAGCATTAAAGATAGCTAAGTTTCTGAGACCAGATGAACCGTATCTGAGGATACTCAGGAACTGGCAGCAGAAATGTCTGAAACCCTGGTAGGGGTAATCAACAGATCACTACAGATGGGGGTAGTTCTAAAGGACTGGAGGGTAGTTAACATCATTCCACTCTATAAGGGGGTGGGGGGAAAAGAACAAGTGGAGAGATACAATCCTGTCAGTCTGACTTTTATTGTAGGGAAGCTGATGGAATCACTAGTCAAAGATGATCTCGTAGACTACCGGGAGGGCAATGATCTTCAAGTCAGTAAACAACATGGGTTTGTGGTAGGGTGGCCATGTCAGCTTTCTTTGACTGGCTGATGAGGGAACTGGATAGGGCCCATGATGTGTATTTGCACTGTTTTAACTTAAACCAGGCCTTTGACTCAGTGCCCCACAGACATTCACTGAAGAAGATGGAGGATCTGCATGTGGATAAGGACATAGTAAACTGAGTAGGCAACTGGCTAAAGGGTGGGTAGCAGAGGGTTGTGGTCAGTGGGGTCAAATCAGAGAAGGGGGAGATCATGAGCTGGGTGCCACGGGGTCTGTCCTGGGCCTGGTCCACTTCAATATATTCATCAGCAATATTGGAGAACATATCAAGGGCAGGATGTGTCTCTTTGCAGATGACACTAATCTCTGTGGAAGGGTGGAGAGCACTGACGGAATGAGGGAAATGCATTGACTTACACCAGCTAGATGGGTAGTTTGTGGTTTGGTGGTTGAACTATAATGCCAAAAAGTGCAAGGTTATGTACATAGGAATAAGAACCCCAGGACAGAGTGCTGGATTGGTGGGGTGAAACTTAGCACTACAGCTGAGGAATGTGACCTAGGAGTAATTAGTGATACCCTCAAACAAGCAAGCTAGTGAAAGAAGGCCTATGATAATGCAGATAGGATGCTGTGGTGTACAGGGAGGAGTATCGATAGCAGGAGGAAGGAGACTACCCCTTTATAGATTCAACACTTGAAGTACTGTTCCCAGTTCTGGAGCCCTCACCTCAAGAAGGATATAGTCAGGCTGGAAACAGTGCTGCACAGGGTAACAAAAATGATTCGGGGTCAACAGAGCAGGTCTTACAAGGAGCACCTCAAGGCACTGAACATGTACATACTGGAGATCAAAAGGAAGAGGAGAGATATGATAGAGATCTTCAAGTTCCAAAATGGAATAAAAAAGGTGAACTGTTTGGAAATATTTAGGTTGAATCCTAGTTTGAGCTTGTGAGGGCATGAGTGGAAACTAACAGGAGGGAGATTGAGAAGTTTTATTTTACAGAAGGGGAATGGAGCCATGGAACAGTCTACCAGCTGAAGTGGTAAATGCTAAACAGTTGATGGTTTCAAGTATGTTTAGGATTGAGTAAACGGTATAGTGGTCATTTGGGGCCACAGAATCAGGAAGGAGAATGGGGGAAGGAGAGGGAGGGCTAGGACCCTGGATGGACTGTAACTCCCATGGTTAGGTAGGGAACTGGGACAGATTGGTTGGACCATTGGTCTTCTTTTGCCATCATTGCTTATGTTTCCATGTTTCTATATTACTCTGCCTTCATTATTCTCTGTAACACAACTAAAACCTACCTGACACAACATGCAAGCAAACATTCAGCATTGACAAATGCTTGTTTTAGTTACAGCCTACTCACCAGCTTCATTTTTCTAGTTTTGCCTGTTTATCTCCCTTCTCGCTGACCTGCCCTCATTTGCTTGGTCATGCAAGCCCATCACTCCAGATTCCTTCAGGACATACCTTCTACCTCCTTGTTCTGCCATGGCTTGCCCCTCTGGTGCAGTTTCCCAACCTCCACCAGGTAATAGATACAGTCCATACTTGGTGCCTGAGCCACTGGGTGTGGTGATTGTGAGCCTCCAGTATTGTCCTGCCATTGGGGCATTTCTGCTATTACTCATTCTGTTACTTCCTAGGACGTTGAAAGTGAGGGTGTGCAAGCAAGCACACACAAAAGTGTACATGTTGCAGCACCAGTAGATGTCCAGCCACCCACTAAGCCACTCGCAACTGCACTGCCATCAATTGTCACCGAGGCAGCAGTATAGCAGTGGAACCAGCTTCCCTTCCTCCCTCTAAGAGGACAGTATCCTCTGAGAAGCTTGATCCTCATCCTCTGGCTGTCCCCCTATGACTCAAGCTTGTTCCTGAACTCGGGGCATCAGTATCATGAGTAGTAGTGCTACTGCTGTGCTGACAGTCCAGCCACAAGCTTCATTTTATGCTTTCCTAGTCTCATCCTTACTCTGAAATATAATTTCTTCCAACCTCTCCTCCTTACTATGAAACACTGATGCAAAATGTGTACGTATGCATGCAGTTTCCCCAGGTCTCTCATCAGCAAAGCTCCTCCTTGCACTCTAATTGGTCCTACCCCCTTCCATTTTATATTACAATACTTTATATTGCTGAAGAACTTTTTTCTTGTTAGCCTTCTCTTCCTTAGCTATATAAGGTATGGTTAAGTGCTGTTATCGTATGAAATTCACTATGTCAAATGCTGTTGTAAAGTCACATTGATGGTGTAACAGCATACAGAGTATGAAATTGCATTCCAGCCTTTGAAGTTGTTATCCATTTTAAAATGCTTAGTAGCACAATTTACAGTCAGGTTAACCACCACAATGTAACCGCCCCAACCCATTTATTTGATTATTCTCCTGCTGCCCTTGAGAAGTCTGTAAAAATGTGTTTTATTAGTTCATCATTTAATTTACTTAATAATCTTTCCAGTAATGACTCCTTAGTCCTCATTGCATTCATCTTGATGTCCAAATGAGCCGTGCCAGTTTACACTACAGAAATCCTCATGTGGGCATCAACACAGAAGCAGTGAGGACTGAGAAGTCATAGCCAGAAAGGGTTATACAGTAAATGAAAGACTATACTATTAAGAAAGCTGGTAGGTGGATAAGCAAGCAGATTCTTAGCGGACAGTATACTTTTAAAAATAACAAAAATTCTTCTTTGGGAGGGGTGACAGTAGCCAGTCATACAGTCACAGTTATTTGGGCAATGTGAATATTTTTTCAACTGTTCTTGTAAGCAGTAGAAGGAGCTATATAGTATACAAACTAATAATTAGGAAACCAGTATTCAAAATATGCATGTGTTCCCATCTCAGTCTCCTGATGCCATGATAGAACCATTGAGGTTCCCTAGTGTGGATCTGATGGCATCAAAATCCCATTATAGGAACACAGGCATGTTGTGCATGGTCCCCCATATATTATTCTGAGTTCCATCCTAACCTTTGCTTCCCTCACAATTTTTTGAGATTCATCTTAAAGCCCATATATCTCTGCAGTTTACATCATCCACCTGATGTTACACAGTACTCTGCTGTCTTGCTTCTCATTACCTTTAACACATCACCGGTTAGCTACAATGCTTTACACTTTATCAAAACAAAGAGGAGTTTGCACTAGGAAAGAGGTGCTACAGACAAAGGAAGAAACTACACAGCCAGAACAGTCGAGCACTCACCAATCTCAAAATGCAAGGGCACCAGTCTCTTGTGAAGAAAAATATTTATTTATAACATTTTAAAAGTGTAAAAAAAAATGCCTGATGCATTTTGGATGGGCACTACCACCCTTTCTCAAGAGAAAGGATGGTAGTGCCTGTCCAAAATTCATCAGATGTTTTTTTACACCTTTAAAATGTTATAAATAATTGTTTTCTTCACAAAAGACTGGTGCCCTTGCATTTTGAGGTTGGTTAGTGCTCAACTGTTCTGGCTGTGTTCATTTTTATTTTATTTATTTATTTGATTCTAGGATTACAAAATACCTTTGAGCCGAGGCTCTTTTACAAAGGTTCCACGTCAATGAGTACAGGCAATTAACATGAAATTGGTTACATAAGAACTCAAAATGGTTATGTAAGAATGGGATATCATACTGTTAGTATGGATGACATACTCATTTTTTTAACGCAGTACAAAATAAACACTAGGAAGAGGAAGGGAAGAGAGGGGAAACTGGGGCTGGGGGTGGGAGAGGGGAGAGAGTGGTGTGGGCCTATGTAGAGCAGCCAGAGGCTTCGTCAAGGCAAACATGGGGAAAGAGCAATGGCAGGGCAGAAAGAGTGACAAGTGCTTTCAGAAAAAAAAAAAAAGGAAAAAAATAAAACAGACTGCAAGGGCGGTCTACAGTATGTAGGGAGCAGCTTAATTAGGTGGCGCAGTCGCAGGTGTTGGTGCCTATTACGGAGTGGCAGAGTTTGGTTTTGAAAGCACCAAGCGTTGTTGTGGTCAAGATGTCACTAGAGAGACTGTTCATCCAACTGGGAGCCCTATATGCAAATGACCTTTGACCTTGGGAATGTGCAGCAGTGGGGGATTTGGAGAATTTGTGGTTTTGAACTCCTGGCAGTTGATGGCTTTGGGTTTGAGGAGGGTGCAGACTCCTGAAGGTGCCATGCCCAGCATGATTTTCCTTGCTGTGATGCAGGTGTAGTATTTTATTTGGTTGTTAAGTTGCAGCCATCCAGTTCGGGAGTAGAGGTCACAGGTATAGGTGAGACGGTGGGATCCAGTAACGAGACGACAGGCTTTGTTGAGAGAGGTGGTAACACGTTTGAGAGAGGTAACTGTGGCAGAGGCATAGATGCTGAGACCAGAGTCAATAATGCTAACAATACAACTCTGTATGGCAACAGACAATGCTTATGGTATTAGGTGTTTCCTATGGCAGAACAGAAGGCCCAGCCTGGTGTTTGCTACTTTAGCAATATTATTTATATGGGAAACATAGGTAAGATTTGAGTCAAAGGTGAGACCAAGGTACTTAAAGGTATGGACTTGTTCAAGGGTCAGTCCTTGTTTGGTTTTGATGGCGGGTTGATACTGTCTGTTTTTGTTGTGTGAGCTACTGAAGATCATGGTCTTTGTTTTTTTCTGGTTTAGTTTCAATTTGTGGTTAGAGAACCAGTTTTTGACTGCTGAGAAAGCCCGCTGGAGTTTTTCTTGTAAATGAGTTGGATGATGATGGGAGGCCAAGATGACAGCATCATCTGCGTAGAGTAATAGCTTGTCAGGACAGGATTCTGGCAGCGTGTTCAAGAAAAGGCTGAAAAGGTGGGGGCACAGAATAGAGCCCTGAGGGACACCGGACCAAACTGGTCTTGGATCTGAGAGCGTGCCAGCAATTTTCACTCTTTGGGACCGGTTCTTTAAATAGCTTTGTACCCAGTTGATGGAGTTGGGTGAGAGCCCTGCTAGCCGAAGCTGGGCAAGTAGAAGATGATGGGTGATGGTGTCAAAGGCTTTGGTCAAGTCAATGAAAGTGGCCCCGGTGAGCTGACTATTGTCTAGTGAGTGATGTATTTTGCCTGTGAATTCAAGTAGAGCTGTGGAGGTGCTATAGCCTTTTCTAAAACCATGCTGTTTGCACATGATGCTGTGCTTGTCTAGGAAGTCAGTAAGCTGATCTGCCACTAACCGTTCCAAGGTCTTGGAAAGGGGGGTAGGATGGAGATTGGACAGAAATTCTCATGTGCAGTTTTGTCACCACTTTTATGTATGGGGGTTACAGTGGCAGACTGGCTAAGGTTAAGAGATAGATTAAAGATCCTGGTCAGTGGCGGTAGCACTTCTTCTAGGGTGAGTGATAGTAGTTTGAGGTCAAGGGAGTCAGTGCTGGCTCTAGAATTTCTAATGGCTTTGGTTACATAGCTCCAGACTTGATGCAACTTTACTGCTTTAAAGTAGAAAGGAGGGTGTTTTTTTTTTTGTGGGGCTGCCGGTGGTGTGGTGGGTCATTCTCCTTGAAGAAATCGGGAGGAAATACTGCACTGAGGATCGTGAAAGCATCATTGAAATTGTCTGCAATGAATTTCTGGTCAAGTGTAGTAACACCATTTAAACAGAGCACTGAGGGTGGTGATTTGGACTGCTTCCCGGTGACTTCCTTTATGTTATTCCAGAATTCCCTTCCATTACCCCAAGAGTTTGTGAGAGTGTTTTTGAAGTAGGTGGATTTTGATTCCCTGATTGATTTGGTGCAGTCATTCCTTGCACTTTTATAGTTAGCTATGTCAACTTGTCTCCCAGAGTTTCTAGCAATTTCCCAAAGGTGGTCCTGGGATTTTAGTTGCCTTAGTTGGTCTCCAGTGAGCCAGGGATTGCAGAGTGCTTTTACTTTTTGCTTCTTTAGGGGAGCAAATTTGTTGCAGGCTTGGGTAAAGATTCTGACTAAGTGGTCCAGAGTAGTGTTCACATTGGTTGCTGAGAAGATTGGGGACCAATCCTGCTGCAGAAGGAAAGATTTGAGACGGGGTAACAGGCCTATGGGTAGAACTGAAAATAGTTTTGGGGGGGTTTGATGAATTTGTTGGACCAGAGGCAGCTGACAGGGGAGTGGTCACTGACTGAGTCAGGGAGGACAGTGGTGTTTGTGATCCTGGCAGGATGGCTGGTTAGGATCCAATCCAGAAGGATGCTGGTACCAGTTTTGTGGTTTTTTTCTGGTTGGAGAGCTAACCATCTGTGTAAAGTTTGCTGCCACTATGGAGTCCCTATAGGCCCCCACCTCAGCTTCCAGCCAGTTAATATTAAGGTCTCCAAGTAGGATAGTTTCAGCATCTGGCAAGAGTGATTTGGTGTATTCCAGAACTGCGTTCAGCCCACTAACTTGCTCTTTTAGCGGTATGTAGATTGTGACAACTGTCAGCGCTTTGTTTTGTGCTCCAAGGAGGATCCTGATAGGAAGAATCTGTGCTGTGGTGGTTTTGGCGGTATAGTTGATGCGTTGCCCTAAGATAGTGTCTTTAAGGTACAGGGCACAGCCACCACCTTTTTTTGTCATTCTAGCAAGCCGATAAATATTGTACCCAAGGAAGCTGATAGCATGGTCAGGGACCGAAGGTGAGAGCCAAGTTTCTATGACTGCAAGAATGTCTGGGCAGTGCTGGTAGGCAAAAGTCTGGAGGGCATCAATTTTATGAAGGAGACTACAAATATTAAGCGAGATGATTGAGAGTGATCCTGTGTGTTTGTCCTGAATTATTTCTTTAGCGTGGACTGGGCCAGGATTGATATTGCCAGACAATAGCAGGAGAAGAAAAATAAGCTTCAGAGAACAGATGAGAGATACCCATGTCAAGCAGCTATTCTGAAGTGCCCTGTGGCAGCATTGCTCACCAAAACATGCTATCAGGTGAAGATGAGGCTACAGCATGCCGGCAGTAGCACTGGACAGGGGGAGTACCCATCGGCCATTGGAGAGAAGAGGCCACATATTAGAGATAGGCAGAGCCCAAGGCGGGTACAAGAGATCCGGTGGAAGGGTACCTAGGGGATGGTATGTGTGCATGGGTAGGTAGCTGTTTGAGGCACAGGGGCAACAGGCACTAGAAGGATGGAGAAGAGGGAAGAGGGGAAACAAAGAGGAGGAGAAAGGGGTACAGAAGGTGGGTAGGATACATGATTATGATAATTGGGAGGAGGCGGGGACAAGAAAGATCTAGGAAAGTGGGGATGAGAGAAAGGGCAGCAAGAAAAGCAGGTGAGAGCGCAAAAGGGCCTAGCAAAAAAAGGCAGAGGAGAGTTTGTGTGAGAAGGGGCATGGGGGGGGCTGAGGCATAGAGCACGATGGTTTACAGAGATAGAGGGCACAGCAGCATGTTAATAACACAGAAGAGGCATTACAGGGTTGCGTACTGGAGAGAGAAGGGGTGAGAGAGACCGACAGGAGCCAGAGGGGAGGGCTAGTCACTATCCAATAGGAAGAGTGTAAGGAGGAGGGGCAGAGCAGGGGGCATGTGAGGTAGTCTATTTAATTAAGGCCAGAGGTGGGGGAAGGGGGGTGGGCAAAAAAATTTCAGCCATTGCCACTATCTTTCAATGGGTACAGCAACCCTGAGTCCAGTAAAAGCAGCAGTCCAATCAATGAAGCAGACAAAAGACAAGGATCCAATCAAGGTGCAGCATTATGAGTGATGGGCAATGACGGCAGCTCTGAGCAGCCCCGGTGAGACAAATAGTCTTACCTGAGCAAGCTGGTTCCTTGGGCGGCCAGGTGAAGGGTGGCAGGGCGGCTGGGAGAGCCAAGCCACAAGCGGGCTGGACTGTCGGTGTGTTGGCCCGAGAGTCAGGGCTAGACCTGGGAGAGGGAGAAAGAAATAGGGAATTAGCTGTGGGAGGGGGCAGGCACAGATTCAGTGGACAAAAGGAGCTAAATTGGGGGAGGGAGCAAAAGGCACTGGAGATGGCAGACAGCTGGGGCAGAGAAAGGGGGAAGGGGCATGGCAGTATCAGAGAGCACAATACTTCAGGGAAAAGCACAATGCCCTGGCTAGGCACCACAGGGGGGAAGTGAGAGGTAGTGGCAGACTGAGGACAGCAGTAGAAAAAGAAAAAAAAGGCAGAGGTATAGCGAGCAAGGTGGGGGCGATTCATGCCCCGCAGAGAGCAGAGTAGGGAGAGACAGAAGGTGGGAGAAACACAGAGTCAAAATGGAGCTGTAAATACTTTTAAATCAATTTCCTCAGAATCGCCAATGGATAAAACAGAGATAAAATTCACATTTCACAATGTCCTAACTACCGTAGAAGCAAAACATTTCAGCCATTGCCACTATCTTTCAATGGGGATAGCAGCCCCGAGTCCAGTAAAAGCAGCAGTCCAATTAGTGAAGCAGACAAAAGGCAGGGGTCCAATCAAGGTGCAGTGCTATGAGCGATGGCCAATGGTGGCAGCTCAGAGCAGCCCCGGTGAGACAGGCAGTCTTACCCAAGCAAGCTGGTTCCTTGTGCGGCCTGGTGGAGGGTGGCAGAGTGGCTGGGAGAGCCGAGCTGCAAGCAGGCTGGACTGTCGGTGCGTTGGCCTGAGAGTCAGGGCTAGACCCGAGCAAGCTGGTTCCTTGGGCAGCCAGCTGGAGGGTGGCAGAGCATCTGGGAGAGCCGAGTCACAAGCAGGCTGGACTGTCGGTGCATTGGCCCAGAGTCAGGGCTAGACCAGAGCACGCTGGTTCCTTGGGCAGCCAGGTGGAGGGTGGCAAAGCAGCTGGGAGAGCTGAGCTGCAAGTGGGTTGGACTGTTGGTGCGTTGGCCCGAGAGTCAGGGCTAGACCTGTGTAGTTCACACTTTGTCCTTCTGTCATTGTTACCCTTTGGAACACAGCCATCCTGTACCATATCAACAATTTGCTTAATTCTTTCCCACTTATCCAAACTATTTTTATTTGTCAGTTCCATTAACCAGTTCACATTTCTAAGAACCTCCTTAGCTTAATATAGTCACTCTTCTGAAGCTAGGCTGCTGCATTTAGGTAGTGGAATAAGGCATGTATATACTGGGATCAATTGTCCATAAAGCCAGGGAGATGTTCCTTGTTCCTGTCCATGAATGTGTTACATACACTGATGCCTGCACAACAGTGGCTGCAACAGCCTCCTCCTGTCCTTGGTCCTCAAGCTGCACTATTATCCAGGTGGCATTGCTGCAGTGGAGGACACAGTCTAACTTCAATGGAGGAGCAAATTGTCCGGTGGAATGCTTGATGTTCATCTCCCCATCCAATCCTCCAATGATGCAGGCTGACTTGCCAAACCCAGGCTGCCAGTATCACAAAAAGCAGTGTTACTGCTGCACTGATGGTCTGCCTACCTATACATTGTATTGCATTTATGATTTCTCTTTCCTCATGTCTTGTAAGAGGCTCTATTTCCCCTGATCTGAGTAAGCTTCAGTACTGTATTTTTATTTAGATTTGAAATACTGTAATTAAATGAGTGCACCTTTAAATATAGCTATTCCCATTTTTTCTCCAGTATTCTCAGCAGCTGCTGAACACCAATCATCTAGTAAGGTTAGGGAGCAGTGTTTTTTTTTTTGCTAGATAGCTTTAGTCACAAAAAGTTATGCTAAACATGGAGTTATTCAAAAAAAAGCTGACACTACAGAAGAAAATATGGGGATAGGCATTATTTATAGACATGCAGTCCATTAATCAGACTCAAAAAGGGAAAGGGGCATTTTATAAGACAGAAGAAAATGCACAGCATGAGACAAAATAAAAATGTAGTTTAATCGTGCTAATGCAATGGGATGAGATGTATGTTTGTGTGACTTCGATGCATTGTGGCTAGTTGCCTCTCTAGCCACAGGATATACCACCGAGTAAGGGTACGACACAAGGAATCCTAGGGGAGGGTCCCCACTCTCATAGGTGCTGTGGGAATGATTCTCTTGGCTAAAGGTAGCTTAGGAAGAAGCCCACAGGTAACAGAGACAAGCCACTGGAGGAGATGAGGTGGATGGTGGGGCAACGAAAAGATGAATCCTGGAATGGTCCATGAGGAGTGGACTTGTAAGGCCTGATGGGGAAGTGATGTAGTTGCTCTGCCCATCGAACCTCAGGCTTAAAGCCTTCCCATTCAATTGTGCTTATGCAACTGGATGATATGTATGCTTGTGTGACTTTGATACATTGTGGCTATTCACCTCTCTATCCGTGGGATATACCACCCTGTAAGGATACGACACAAGGAACCATAGGGGAGGGTTCACCCCCTATTGGTGCCGCAGGAATGATTCCTTTGGCTAAAGGTAGCTTAGAAAGAAACCCAAAAAGAATACCCAAAAGGGTGAAGAGCACTGAAGAGGTGAGAATTAAGATGATATCTAGACTGAAAATGAATGCAATGGACATAGGCAAGAATGCCAGGAGAAAAATGAGAAAAGGCAAGGACAACGAAGGAAAGGAACATAAATGAGATGCAGAAGGGTGACTTCCTAAGAAGAGAGGGAACAGTCGGGGTCACCAGCCGACTCCATACAACAGCGGAACATAAGTAATGAACCTATAAAAGCACTAACCTTAACGAATATTATGACCATTGGCATGGAGGAGAGGAAAAACACCCTATGAGGAGGAAACCTCTGGGTATCCAAGGCCTAGGTTGCCTTCCCTCCAGGCTGAAGGATGTTTTGATTATGGACAACACTGCCACAGCAATTTAAAGTAGAGATCAAGAAAGGAGGAAAAGTCCAATTATATAGGAAGCTCTCACTCTGTCCTGCGAATTAGACAGCTGTCAAGGAATGCAAACAATGTCTGCAACTAGAGGCTCAAGGCCAGAGAAAAATAATGATGGAAAGAAGCCTAGAAGGCTTGGATGGTTGAAGGAGAGACATGAAATGAACTATGCATGATGATGGAGAAAAGCCTGCTAGTCCCTAGTGAAGGGGCAGGAGACATGAAGACATGTCTTTGAGTGGAGAGCAGATTGAGTCAAGGTAGCATGGACCTGACAGGGTTATGCTCGAGTGTTCGATGCACAGGAGAAGACTCATATAGCGGTCATATGAGTGAGGGATATGGGTCAGATGAGTAAGGGATACCTGGATGAGGGCATAAAAAGACTGACGGTGATAACTGCAGGAGTGCTGTGGTTCGATGAGGTTGCATAGGACCCACTGAGCGGTATGCTCGATTAAGTGATGTACATGAGAAGATCCTGAGGTCAGACTGAGCAAAGGAAAACCAAACTGATGAACCTAAACACCACATGGACTAGATTAAAAGAAGGGTACAAACAAGAAAAATGATGGTAGAATATGGCCAGGTGGACTAGGGTAAGCATAGGATATGAATAGGGAAGGTGATGGTGGGATAGGGAAAACCCCAAAAGAAATCAAATGACATAGAATGAGCAGAACGAAGGGCATGGGGAATGGGATGGCAATCCAGGAGCAAACACAATCAGATGCACCAAAAGTGGACAGCGAAGGTGAGCAGAAGCAGGACTCAAAGGGGAAGGAGTCACCAGTCAGAGTTCAAGATGGAAAAGGTATGAGGCAGGCAGTGAAGCTGACAGGGTTAGACTGGGTAGGGAAGGAAGATACATGAGCCACCAGGAACATCAAGAACAAGAAGGTGGGGGGGAGAGAAGATGTGATGGAAACCATACAACTCTCCAAATATGCAGTAGTCCAGCAGGTGGAAATGGCCAGTCCAGGAGAAGGATGAAGGCAGAGAGGAAATAGGTGCCAAAAAGAAACAAGGTACTGAAACAGGAATCGGAACAGGACTAGGGGAATGCAGGGAATGAAGACTCACAAGAATGTAGTACAGCAAGCAGACTGAAATAAAATAGAGTAGGTTTGAGTAATACAGCGGGGCAAAATCCATTGATGGCCTTCCGGAACTGTAGACTGACCCACAGACACAGAGGTACACATGCCAGTAGAAAAGATAGAGATGGAGAGAACTGGAAGCACATGAAAAGAGAAAGATAGAGCTGAGGCAGAGGCTGGAGTAACACAGGCGGAGGAGCAGGGTGGGGCAAGACATGGAGTCAGGAGGAATCAGGGCAGCTCACACGGTCAGTCAGGACCAACCCCACTGACCTAGAGGGACAGGATGAAGCGATGCGAGCAGGCAAACCTTGGAGGGAGAGAAGGAAGAAGGAGTGAAGCAAACCAACCAGAGTGGTGCAACAACCAGAGATAGCTGACGCTGCATATGGCGACTGGCATGAAAAGTAGGGTGTGGGTCCAACTGAGCGGGAGGTAAGGAGCACACACTCCAACAGGGCAGCTCAGGAGAAGAGCAAGGAAAAGCCTGGCAATGGAGAAAAGAAATAGTGGAGAGGAGCGGGTGGCCTTGCCGCCAATATACAGGGAGGAAGGGAAACAGAGGCGGCCATAACACAGGAGGAGCCATGAAGCGACAGAAAGAAGAAAGCGAACCAGGGAATGCATGGGTGAACCCAGCTGAGGGAGCAAGATGGAAGAGAACTAGGAATCACTGAGAGAACTGGCAAGGGGAGACAGAACAGTTACGAAGCTGACAAGTGACAGCATGGGAGGGGAAAAGACAGCCGGAGGCAGCGGGGGGCAAAACAAACAGGAAGAAAGGAAAATGTCATGGCAGAGCTGTAGAAAAACAAAGAGGAAAGTGGCAAATGAGGAACGATGCACAGCAGAAGGGAACAGGGGAGGATGAGAGATTCATTCTCAGAAAGCGAGATGAAGACAAGCGGCTGGAGGCATGTGGAAAACAAGATGTTGGCAGAGCTGAGGAAGGTGGTGCCTCCAGCTGCAACAAAGAGATGAATCCTGGAACGGTCCAGGAGGAGTGGTCTTTTAAGGCCTGATGGGGAAGTGACGTAATTGCTCTGCCCATTGAACCTCAGGCTTAAAGCCTTCCCATTACAAAGCTTTCTCAGTAATTAGCCCAACTGTTTTAAAGAGCTAATATATTGACATTAATTATTATTAACTTTTAAAAGTAATCCACTGTTACTTTTTGTAATTAAAATAATGCTTTTCTTCTCCCCTTTGGGAGATATATTGGTTTTAATTATTATTAACTTTTAAAAGTTGGTTTTAGGGTTAGGAAAATTAGACCCACTAACCACAATGTAATAATTTTTTCAAATACTTTGTTGGTGAAGTCACTCAAAAATAAAGTTATCACATAGGCTCTGTCATCATAATGCTGAGGTTTTGAGGACCAAGCCTCTTCCTCTGGGCAACAGCAGTAATACTGTAAAAATCAGTTTATATTACAGTATTATTATTTCTTAATTAATGTTCAAGTCTACCAAAAATTAATAACACCTTAGCCCTTATACACCAAATGGAGGGCTAAATCCACTATAGAAGACATACCTCTATAAAGGCAATATAGAGTAGTGGTTAAGGGATCTGAGCTGCAAACCTGAAAAACTGGGTTTGAGTCCTACTGTAACCACTTGCATACTGTGTGACCATGAGCAAGTCACTTAACTTCCCTTTGCTCCTAGAATATACCTTGAAACAAACTGTGGCTTAATATGTCTTTCTTGGCCAAATATCGTAAAATAAATGAAGCAAAAATGTCCAGTAATATTATTGTTAATTGATACATATCAGTGACCTGTTCATAGATATAAAAGATATATAACCCCCTGCTATAAAAGTACTTCTAAACAAATGCCTGATATAATACCTCAGCATACTTGATTCCTTGTTAAATGCTCAACAAAACATGCTTTTTCAGCTGTAAAAATGTAATCATCGCTGAATGCCTAAAGTATGATATTAAATCAGATTAATCTAGTATTGTTTTCATTAATATAAATAATATTAATCTGATTAGGTATATATATATATATATATATATATATCATATTTATCCACTGGTAAGGTATAATTGCTTTGTCATATTAACTGCTTTCCCTTCCCCTTCTACTCCTGGCTTTATCTATGCTTACGCTCCACTGCTACTCTATCAAATCACTCCTCCCCCCCATATCAGTTGTAGTCTGTTGTTTGTTCTAGCTGCCAAAATATATGTATTGCACACACCAGTCATCATGTTTCATTTATCAGTATGCAACCTGTAAGTCGCTTCCCTGTCTCATATTAATGTTTACCACCTGCGGTCACCCTATGTGGTACCCTTGTATGTATATCCAGCCTGTATCATGTAACGTGCATTTCATGTATATACTGTTATTACCTATCTATGTTTGTACTTTAAGTGTTTATGTCACAGGACCTCCTTGTGAATGAGCTTGCTCAATGAAGTTTTCCTGCAATAAACTTGAACCTGATATCATGTTTACTACTGTATTACTCACATATTTTTTAAAGTCATAAAGCCATCAAGTGAATGCCAGAAAAGAAAGCAATATTTATTTTCAGTAACTCATTTGTCACTTGTAAAACCATAAAATAATAATTTCTATTGTACTTATATATTTCTGTAATTTTTCCTGAACTGCATATATCAAGGCAAATGATATCAGTACTTAAGTAGCTGTCTCCTGAAATAAAATGTGTCCCTTAAGTTTCTTGAAGTTTAATACCATTTCCAAGTAATAACATACAGTCATCAAGAGTAAAAACAGTTTTTAGAGCTTACCGGTACTCTGTCAGGTAGCATCCCCACTCTGTGTACAGATTTACAAGCAAATGGTAGTGCCCAAATGTTGGCAGCTTTACACTGCTCAAGAGCCACACAGAGGTGTAGTTATACAGTTTATACAGTTTTGTTTCAGACATTGTGACATCATCACAATAACATGAACATGATGATGTCGGCATGTCTGTGGGTCATGTACCAACCAAGTCAGACATTTTTTATAACTAAAGCACTATACATTTGCATTTCCCTTGGTTAAAATCAATCCAGACAGTGGCTCATAGGTGCATAAATATATCAAAATGAATCTTGAGACCTCTTTGGAAACTCAGTGTTAACTCTTTGATATCACTTTTGGGTTGCTAAACAACCAGTAAACCAAAACAAAGTGCACTCTTAGTATGCTTCTGCACTAACCCAACAAAGCAGCTTAAGGCATGCAACTCCCAACAACGTTTTTCAACCACTGAAACAGATTCTACTAGAGTAATTTACAATTTTGACTGTAATGCTGGACACAGAAAATATCTGAAAATAGTGGTGTCATATTTCTTAAGCGAATTCTGTATTACATACTTAGCACATTGTCTTCTTAGTCCAAAAAAAATGGATACCATATCATTAAATAAATAAATAAATATGGTTTCACCTTGTTCTCGGTAGCCTGCACTAGCTATGACATGTGAAACAATTCCTCACCTGGAGGCTGACATATCCAGTTCAGTTTCTATTCAAACCTCATCAGCACTGTGACCTCACTGTCTGTGACATCACAACTGACCAGGAAGAGTCACTTCCCTACTGCCAGCCTTTTCACTGGTGATGCCACAATGAGGCCATTATGAGGCTGAGGTACTGTATGGAAGGGGAAAACAAATCAATAGATACGTCAGCTTCCAGAGGTAATGCTATTCTCTGTATCAAATACTGTATAATACTATCAAATGGAAAATATTTTGATGAGGAAAGACAAAAAAGTTCCAGAATAAAAGTGCTGTATCTGCTGGCTACATGTAAACAGCAATAAAATGTTCTGTCTGTTCTTTTCGACCCTACTAGCTCGGTCTTTTATTCAGACATGCAGATGCTTTGGCAAAGTATATTGTAAACCTTGAAAACATGGTTACCCCTTTGGATGTGGCTAAAAACATACTATAAACGTCACCTTAAGCTCTGACCAAAACCCTAACCCCTATTTTTTCTGACTAATGAGTAAAGTGCTGCACTTCTTTTACCACCTGTAATGTCAGAAAATATATTTATGGGGCAGTTAAAGACAGGTCTACAGATGGAGAGTGTAAATGATTTTGGGCCACATACTGTACACAGTCACAACATAGTGCCACAAAGGGGTCTCAATGACTACTTTGGAGTATATATCTGCATAGAGCCCTTTTGTTCAATACACAAGGAGGCGGCATCTTTCTCTGCACTATCACCCAAATTAGTGTGGCAGCAAAGGGAAAGAAGTGGTTGAGGCACTTTTAAGGAGGGAGTGGTTATGAAAGGAGTTGCTGTGCCATGCAAGGGTGCCAAGAACTTTGCTGGGAGTGAAATGGACAGTAGTCCAGTTCCTAAAGAGAGAGTCCAGAAGGCACTTGCTAACCTGAAGTTGGACAATGCTATGGGGCCCGACGACATACACCCATAGGTGCTTAGGTAGCTTAGGAAGATACTTGTTGCACCTCTGACAGGCCTGTTTAACAGATCACTGGAGACCGGCATGGTCCCTGAGGACTGGAGAGGGGCAGATGTAGTCCCACTTCACAGAAGTGGTAGAAAGAAAGAGGTAAGCAATTATAGGCCTGTCAGCCTGACATCAGTAGTGGGTAAGTTAATGGAAACACTACAAAAGGAATGTATTGTGGAATAACTGGTCTCTAGGGGATTACAGGGCCCAAGGCAGCATGGTTTCACAGTGGGACGGTCATGCCAGACAAATCTGATTGATTTATTTTATTGGGTGACTAAGGACTTGGATCAGGGAGGAGCAGTGGATGTGGCCTACCTGGACTTCAGCAAGGCTTTTGAAATGGTTTCATATAGGAGATTGGTGAGCAAGTTGTGCAACTTGGGGGTGAGTAATAAGGCGATAACCTGGGTAAGAAACTAGTCATCAGATAGGACTCAGAGGGTAGTTGTAAATGGAGTTTGCTCCAAGGAAAGTAGGGTAACCAGTAGGGTACTCAGGGATCAGTGCTGGGACTGGTCCTCTTCAATGTCTTTATAAGTCACATAGAAGAGGAAGTCTGCTTCTTTATGGATGACACCAAGATCTGCAATGGAGTGGACACTGTGGAAGGAGTGGTGAAAAGGATAGGCAAGGATCTAAAAAAAACGCAAGAGTGTTCAAGGATATAGCAGTTGGGTTTTGATGCAAAAAGTGCAAAATAGAGTACTCAGGCCATAGAAACCCAGGAGGCAAGTACAAAATGGGTGGAGTGATACTGACGAAGACCAAGCAGGAAGGAGAGCTAAGAGTTTTTATTTATTTATTTGCTTTTGGTAACCAGGTAAGTGTACTAGACAGGACTGCATATTTTCAGGCTTGACCCTAGAGATTACAGTTCAAACAAGTTACAAACAATAGTACAGGGAGGAGCTGATACAATGCAGTACATAAGGAGATCAACAACCTTACATGAAAATAGAACTACTTAGCATGAAAGTGATGGCATACATAGCATAAGCATTATGGTACAAAAGAGACAAAACAGCTTGCAGAGAACAGTAACATAAGTGCATAACAGCAGTGCTGGTGGCATAGGACGAGGGTATGGGACAGGGAAGGGGATAGTAGTGCAACAGCAAGTAAAGAGGCATGTTCCACCAACTAAAGCAAATAAACAGGTGTAATACATGAACCAAAGACATTTACATGCATCTACGGAGGTGAGGTAATTAAAGAGTGCATGCTTGAAGGCAGGATGAGAACTGGAGCTTCTAAGGGAAAACTGAATTGAGTGCCAGAATTTGGGAGTGTAGACAGAGAAGTCAAGTTCACCCATTTTGGTGGAGCAGTTAGGGACAGTGACCAGAGCTGAAGTTGAGAACCAGAGGAGTTGAGGCTGTCAACTGGGGTGAACATGGCTGCAAGGGAGAAGGGGAGAGAAGAACGAATTATATTGTCGGTCAGGCAACCTATGGAATATAAATGTCAGGAGGAGGGGGATAGCCAATGGAGGTCAGAGTAAAGTGTGTAGCAGTGTTTAAACCAATGGGCAGACAAGGCAAATCTGAAAACATTGTTATAGGCAACATCCCATGCTCGAAGGACGTTTGCCTGCACTTAAGCAAAGACCGGCAGTGCATAGCAAGTAATTTTATCAGATGATCTAAAGTTGAAACAAGAAAATCTGGACACTCAATATTCACAAATGGTAACCCTGGTATACAGTAAGGGACTGGGGGGAAACCATGACCATAGCATTGAGTGCCCAGGGCACAGTCTATGACATCTTTCTTAGGGAGCCATACCAATGACCAAACCCTTAGGCTGTTATAATCCACAGTGTTACTGTGCACACAGTCAATGTATAAGGAGGTTCAACAGCATTGTCATAGGGGACAATCAGCCCCCTGCAAATAGTACTGGACTTTATGCATAACAGTTTCTCTGGGTGTAACTACAGGTAGCCTCTGTGCTCACCTGAAGCTGGATACCCACCACCACTACTACTATGTATGGGGCCCCTGGTTTATAGCATATATGGCTAAATCACTTAAGAGATTTAGTTCATACTTTCCTGATAGGTTGATTTTACCAACAGATGTCTATATGACAGCAGACACTTATGTGCAGCCAAAATGTTTAAGTAAAACAATTGATGATTTACCAGTATCTGATTTAAAGAAAAGGTCTCTTCACTCTTTTATTCTGTTTACCTGTGTAGTTTTTAGGTATGAATAATGATTGCCTCTATTTTACACTCCTAATCTAGTCAGGATTTAAATGTAAATTAAAGTACTTAAAGAGCCCTGCCAGTCTCAGCCCCTGCACCTCATACATAGGTGCCTTACCTCCACGGCATGCTGGTAGTGTGAAGATGGCACTAAATAATCCTGTCGTAAAAAAACTGTTACACTCATAAAATTAAGTAAACCGGATCCCAAGGACTTCCCGGTTGTATGTGCCACCCATGCCCCACCCCGGCTCACTAACGTAATGTGAGATGCTAGGGAGAACCCTGGGGCACCCCCATTATAGTGAATGGGCAGCAGCTTTCCGATCAGTTTTTAATATTATTATGGCCACTTAGTAATGAAATGTGGGGACTGGTCAACTAACAAGGCCCACGTTTCATTACCAAGTGGCCATTATAATATTAAAAACTGATTGGAAAGCTGCTGCCCAATCACTGTAATGGGGTGCACCCTCATGCTCTCCCTAGCATCTCATCATCACATTAGTGAGCACGGGGGCGGATCATTGGCAGCACTTACATCTGGGAAGTCCTTGGGCCCCAGTTTACTTAATTTTATGAGTGTAACAGTTTTTTACCAACTGGATTATTTGGTGCCATCTTCACACTACCAGCATGCCGTGGAGGTAAGGCACCTATATGTCAGGTGCAGGGGCCACAACATTTATCTTGGTGGATCTCTTTAAGTCTGGTGTGAAAACCTGCTTGACTCAGTTGCAAAGATCATGACCTGACACATGTAAGGCACCCTGAAATTTGAAGATGTTTTAGTGCTGAAGCCTGCAGCAGTTATATTGTGTCAATCAGCACTGTTACTGTCCTCTGCGGGCCCATTATTCTTGTTTTATGTTGTCCATTAAACCTTTCAAGGTATAGTAAGTGTTTGTTGTTTCCTGTAATTTAAATTGCATCTGAGGTAGAAAAAAATGTTTTTAGAGAATACGGGGACTTCACAAGTCATGTAACAGAACTGAATGAGAGTATGACTCCTGTTGGCTTCTGCATGTATGAATCATTAACTCCTATGATGCCTTGCATGAGTGGGGTCATGACATTTGCAGTGGCGATAAATAGATTTTCACACCAGGGCAAAACAAAGCGAATCAATCTGATTTATATTTAAATTAGGATGAAAATAGGGAGATGCAGGACACAGAATAATTGTTCGTGCCTATAAACTACACAGGTATACAGAAAATAGGCTGAGGGGACTTTCCCTTTTAGAGGAAAGTCAGAGAACATCTGTGGGAATTTGGAAAACTAGATAAGGCAGCAAAAAACAGGATGGTCTAACCCAGTAACAGACAGATGGAAGTACTAACTGGGAAAGAGCATTCAAAGGTCAATAAAATGTATTCTCTATTACATTGGAATAACCAACTAAATTATGTTTGTGAAAAATGATATTAATTTTGACACCTAGTGCAAGAGTTTCAAAGCTCCCAATCCAGTGGTTGTTGGCTCTACATCTTGGAACAGACAAAACCATCCATATTTATTATTTTTTTATGTTGAAGTTAGTAACCAAGAACAGTGAGCAGAACCATGTCTCATTATAGGTACAGCCCAGGAGTGGGTGCACAAACAGTGCAAAACAGTAAAAAAACAAGCATTTGTCAATGCTGAATGTTGATTGCGTTGGTCCTTTGAGCTCACTCACTGGCCCTGTGTCACTCGCTCATTCTGTTTCTCCCAGTGCTGCAGGCTGCTGTTTTGTACTGGGCTCCTGCCTGCGTTGGCATGTTTTTCTGCCCATAAAGAAATCTGCAGCTGTCCCAACAGAACTCTGTTGAGGTGGGTCACTCCCCCTCTTTCACTCACTCATTCTGTTTCAGCTGGAGCTGCAGGCTGCCCTTTTGTAGTGGGCTCCTGCCTCTGTTGGCAGCTTCTTCTGCCCACAAAGAAATCTGCAACAGTCCTGACACAGGTCCATTGAGCTAGCTCACTCCCCCTCTCTCGCTCGTTCCGTTTCTGCTGACACTGCAGGCTGGCCTTTTGTACTGGGCTCCTGCCTGCACTGTCTCCTTTTTCTGCCCACAAAGCAATGTGCAGCAGTCATGATAGAGGTCTGTTGAGCTCGCTCATTCCCCCTTTCTCAGTCACTCATTATGTTTCTCCCAGCACTGCTAGCTGCCTTTTTGTACTGGGCTTCTGCCTGCGATGGCACCTTTTTTGCCCACAAAGAAATCTGCAGCTGTCCCTACAATGCTTCGCTGAGGTCACTCTCTCCGCCTGTCTCACTCGCTCATTCTGTTTCTCCTGGTGCTGCAGTCATTCTTTTGTACTGGGCTTCTACCTGCATTGGCAAATTTTGCTGCCCACAAAGAAATCTGTGGCTGTCCTGACAGAGCTCCATTGAGATGGATCACTCCCCCATCTCACTTGCTCATTCTGTTTCTGGTGGTGCTGCAGGCTGCCCTTTTGTACTGGGCTCCTGCCTCTGTTGGTGGCTTTTTCTGCCCACAAAGAAATCTGAAGCAGTCCTGACACAGGTCTGTTGAGGTAGTTCACTCCCTCCCTCTCTCTCACTTGCTCATTCCATTTCTGCTGACGCTGCAGGCTGGTCTTTTGTACTGGGCTCCTGTCTGCATTGCCACCTTTTTCTGCCCACAAAGAAATCCACAGCAGTCACGATAGAGCTCCGTTGAGCTTGCTCACTCTCCCTCTCTCACTTGCTCATTCCATTTCTGCTGACGCTGCAGGCTGGTCTTTTGTACTGGGCTTCTGCCTACATTGGCACCTTTTTCTGCCCACAAAGAAATCTGCAGCTGTTCCGACAGAGCTCTGATCAGGTCGCTCACTCCGCCTGTCTCACTCGCTCTTTCTGTTTCTCCTGGTGCTGCAGGCTGCCATTTTGTAGTGCTCTCCTGCCTCTGTTGAGGCCTTTTTCTGCCAACAAAGAAATCTGCAGCAGTCCATACAGAGCTCCGTTGAGCTTGCTCACTCCCCCTCTCTCACTCGCTCGCTCGTTCCATTTCTGTCGGCACAGCAGGATGCCCTTTTGTACTGGGCTCCTGCCTGCATTGCCACCTTCTTCTGGCCACAAAGAAATCTGCAGCAGGAATGATAGAGCTCCGTTGAGCTCGTTCACTCTCTCAATCCCCCCTCTCACTCATTCATTCTGTTTCTTCCGCCGCTGAAAGCTGCCCTTTTGTACTGGGCCCCTGCATGCATTGCTGCCTTTTTCTACCCACAAAGAAATCCACAACAGTCCCAACAGAGCTCCGTAGAGCTCACTCACTCCCCCTTCCTCACTTGCTTGTTTAGTTTCTGTTGGGGTTGCAGGGTGGCTTTTGTACTGGGCTCCTGCCTACGTTGCCGCCTTTTCCTGCCCACTAAGAAACCCACAGCAGTCATGATAGACTTCCATTGAGCTCGCTCACTCCCCCTCTCTCACTCACTCATTCTGTTTCACCCAGCGCTGCAGGCTGCCCTTTTGTACTGGGCTCCTGCCTGTGTTGGCACCTTTTCCTGCCCACAAAGAAATCCACAGCTGTCCTGACAGAGCTCCGTTGAGGTCGCTCACTCCCCTGTCTCACGAGCTCATTCTCTTTCTCCTGGCACTGCAGGTTGCCCTTTTGTACTGGGCTTCTGCCTCTGTTGACATTTTTTTCTGCCCACAAAGAAATCTGCAGCAGTCTCGACAGAGCTCCATTGGCCTCACTCACTCCCTCCCCCTGTCTCACTCGCTCATTCTGTTTCTGCCGGCATTGCAGGCTGCCCTTTTGTACTGGGCTCCTGCCTACATTGCTGCCCTTTTCTTCCCACAAAGAAATCTGCAGCAGTCACGATACAGCTCCCTTGAGCTTGCTCACTCACTCCCTCTCTCTTAATTGTTCATTCTGTTTCTACCGCTGCTGCAGGTTGCCCTTTTGTACTGGGCTCCTGCGTACATTACTGCCTTTTTCTGCCCACAAAGGAATCCGCAGCAGTCCCAATAGAGCTCTGTTGAGCTCACTCACTCCATCTCCCTCACTCGCTCATTCTGTGTCTCCCACTGCAGGCTGCCCTTTTGTGCTGGGTTCCTGCCTGCATTGGTGGCTTTTTTTGCCCACAAAGACATCTGCAGCAGTCCCGACACAGCTCCGTTGAGCTCACTCACTCTCCCCTCTCACTCGCTCGTTCCATTTCTGCCGGCACTGTAGGCTGGCCTTTTGTCTGGGCTTCTGCCTGCATTGCTGATTTTTCCTGCCCACAAAGAAATCCACAGCAGTCACGATAGACCTCCATTGAGCTCGCTCACACCCCATCCCTCACTCGCTCATTCTGTTTATCCCAGCGCTGCAGGCTGCCCTTTTGTACTGGGCTCCTGCCTGCACTGGTACCTTTTCCTGCCCACAAACAAAATCTGCAGCTGTTCCAACAGAGCTCTGTTGAGGTTGCTCACTCCCCCGTCTCACTCACTCATTCTATTTCTCCTGGCGCTGCAAGCTGCCTTTTTGTACTAGGCTCCTGCCTCTGTTGGCATCTTTTTCTGCCAACAAAGAAATCTGCAGCAGTCCCGACAGAGCTCCATTGGCCTCACTCACTCCCCCTGTCTGACTCGCTCGTTCCATTTCTGCCAGCGCCGCGGGCTGCCCTTTTGTACTCAGCCCCTGCATGCATTGCTGCCTTTTCTTGCCCACAAAGAAATCCACAGCAGCCACAATAGAGCTCCATTGAGCTCGCTCACTCCCCCTCTGTCACTCACTCATTCTGTTTCTCCCACCACCGCAGGCTGCCCTTTTGTACTCAGCCCCTGCAGGCATTGCTGCCTTTTCCTGCCCACAAAGAAATCCACAGCAGTCCTAACAGAGCTCCATTGAGCTCACTCACTCCCCCTCACTCACTCGCTCATTCTTTGTCTCCCAGCGCTACTGGCTGCCCTTTTGTACTGGGCTCCTGCCTGTGTTGTCACCTTTTCCTGCACAAAAAGAAATCCGCAGCAGTCCTGACAGAGCTCAGTTGTGCTTGGTCACTCCCCCCCCTCCCCAGTTGCTTGATGCTAATCTGTCCCAAACACTGATTTCCGGCAGTGACTGCAGTATTCTGCGCAGGAAGCACAGAAACACATTTCGGCCAGGATGTGAAAAATTACAGCTGTACTGTTCATAAGGAGGTGTGCACAAATTCCAGTGTTGAAAATCTGGCATGAAAATATTACCAATTTGCAAACCTACAAGGGTGCGTGGAACCTGCACAACACACGCTCGTAACACAGTGATTTTATGGAGTTTCATCACAAAATGTTCAACATAGGCATTTTAGGAACTCTGCTCATGAACAGTGTCAGTGTGATTTTCTTAATATGTCCCAAACACTGATTTCTCCCCAACGACCTTGCTACTGTGCGCCAGAAGAGTGAAAACACATTTCAGCCAGGATGTGAAAAATGACAGCTGCACTGTTCATAAGGAGGTGTGGCAAAATGGCAATGCTGAAAATCTGGAATGAAAATATTGCAAAGTTGCAAAGGTACAAGTATGCATGTAAACTGTGCAATGCACATTCGTAACACATTTATTTTATGGACTTTCATCACCATATTTTCAACATAGGCATTTTAGGACCTCTACTAATGAACAGTGTCACTGTCATTTTCATAATGTGTCCCGAACATGGATTTCCCACAGCGACCACGCTATTCTGCACCAGAACTGTGAAAACACATTTCGGCCAGGATATGAAAAATGACAACTGTACTGTTCACAAGGAGGTCTGAAAAAATGCCAGTGTTGAAAATCTGGTGTGAAAATATTGTAAAGTTGCAAAGTTACGAGAGTGTATAGCAACAGCACAACACATGCTTGAAAACAGTCATTTTTTGTTTTTTTCCCACCAATTTTGCAGTATAGGCTTTTTGAGAGCCCACCTCATGAACACTGGCACTGTCATTTTGTTAATCAATCTCGAAAGGGGATTCTGTGCAGTGACCATGAAATCGCCTTTCTGGGCCTAATAACGCCATGACAGTGCCAGAATTCATGAGGAGGGATCCCAAAAACCCTATGTTGAAAATTTGGTGCCAAAATTCCAAAAAATGCCCAAGACATGTATCAAAGTTGAAAAAACCCTATTTATTCCATTATACAGCTTACCGACATTTCCTCAGTTTCGCGGTCAGCTTTGAAGAGTGCAGATGTGTTCCTGGTCCACCAAAGATTGTCGCGCCAGACTCCAGAGGTAAGTATGGGGTGAGGGGGGTTTGGGGAGGCACGGTGCACAATGGGTGGGCGCGGGTTGTGGGAGGGGGGCAGTGAGACCACTGAGGGACCATTTCCTTCTTTACAGGTTAAAAAAAAACTGACATCGTGGGACGGTTTTTTAATTTTACAGGTCCATGTGGCACACTGGGGTGGGCTCCCAGCGTGCCAATGGAGTCTTCTGTTTGGGGGGGCAGCTGTAGCCGATTGGGCACCCCCATCGGCACACAAGAAATGGGAGGGCTGTTACATTAAGCCAACAGGGATTGGGCACCCCATCAGCAGACAGCATAAGTGGGGAGTTAACCTTATGCCACTGAAGCTGACGGGGATTGGGGCCCCCATCGGCAAACAAACATGGTGGGGGGGCACATGCAGCCGAGGGGGATTGGGCAGCCCCTTGGTGGGTGGAGGGGGTTAATCTTGTTTGTGAACACGACGGCAAGCCGCTGCCATGTTCACAAGCAATATCAGTGTTTCAAAGTTCCGCCCTGCAATGAAGGGTCGCTCCCTCATTGCAGCAAAAGACTGATGCTGCAATGACGAGGTAGCCCCCGATTGCAGCGGTTAAAACATTAGACAGTTGTGGCACGCTGGCTGAACTAGTGTCAGCAGCAGCATGCTATGGCATTGGGGGAAGTGGGCGAAGCCTTTACAGGCTGTGGGGGCATTGGCCACAACAGTGCCGCGCCTCCACAACCTGCTTCTGGAGAAAGCTGCCACAATATATTTCTTGTGCATGTGTGCAAGCAACATAAAAATATATAGGCAAAAGGAGTACAAAACAGCAAAACAAAAGTAGAGTCTACAGAGTAATACAGGGAAAAATACATAAAATATGACTAGCGTGGTATAGAAAAACGCAGCACCAACCACCAAAAGAATAAGGCACATAATATGTAATGAGATACAAAAAAATGCTTCATTTTAGTGACATGACTGTGCCAAAAACAGCTAAGAATGCATATGGCAGCAGCTCAGTATAACATCCATGTTTTGTGTCCATATCTGATGCTTTATCATAGAATCTGTCAGCAGATAAGGACCTCTTTGCCCACCCAGTCTGTCTCTTTTTCCCTGCTTGTACTTTCACTGTAGATCCTACCTGATCTTCAGCTACATTCACACCCCTCGGTTACCAAAAAGATTGCCTTGTGCCTACTCCATGCCCGCTTGAAGTCCCCCACTGTTTGTGCCCCACTTCTTCCACTAGAAGACAATTCCAGGCATCTACCAGTCTTTCAGTGAAGATATACTTCCTCACATCCCACCTAAATTTCCCCCCTTCCAGCTTTACTGCATGTCCTAGTGTTCTCATGAACCTTCTTCTCTGAAAAATACTCCCATTCTATACCTTGTTCAATCCTGTGAAGTATTAAAGTAACATTTAAACCATCCACTGAGGACTGTATTACCTTTCCCAGATGGATGCAGGCAATTACCTCTGTATAGGTCTCTATCCCCCTAGGTTGCTTCCCAGTCCCCAGTGTAGCCAAACGCCTATTCTCTACACCATTCCTTCAATCATGAGTTGAAGCCCTGGTGCAGAGAACCCTATCCTACCCCCGGTTGTAGACAGGCAGCACCTCAACGAAAGCCACTAAGCATGTCACAAGCCTAAGATACCTCCCCTGTTCCCTGAAATCTCCCTTTACAATTCCAGCTGAACCCCTAGCCAAGTCATTAGTCCCCAGCTGACAATGACATCCAGCTCACCTTCTGCCCTGCTGCCCCAGCGATCCTAAAGATTATCTGTCCATCCCTCCAAGCCACTGCACCATGTAGGCACCTTACCTCCTTATTTCCCTTCCTCCCTTCCTATTCCAAAATCTACCCCCTAACAATCGAATCCCCCACCAGAAGTTGCTTCCTCCTCTGATGCGGTGTTCTTCTACCTCCAACAGGGAGGATCCCTGCACCCTCTTTGCCACTACCGCAGGTGCCTCCACCTGGCAGTCCCATCCTACCAGAGTGGCGAATGAATTTTGTAGTGGCACAGGCTGAGGAATGTTGCCCTGACCCCTCACCCTCCCAGAGCCCACCACAGTCCTACCAGCCCTCCTTCTTGTAGGCTAGTTGTGGAGCAACTGTGGTAGACTCAGCATCCCCTGGGTGGCAGAAGAGGTCCTCTGGATCCTAATCTGCTCAGCCCGGAGTCCAGCTACCTCCTCCTTCAGAAAAATTACTTGTCCACAAGCAGCCACCTTGTTTTCATTTTTTCCCCCCAAACAAAATGTTGTAGCTTTCTCCACGGGTGACTTTTTGGTGTAATGAGGCATGGGTTTTGTTCAGGGTGACGTCCTATACAAACCCGTACCTTTGGCTTGCTTTGTTTTGTCCAAAAATAGTTTTTTAAAATGTAAAAATTTTTTGTCCGTGACTTGCTAATGATCCTAGTCCGCAAGCTGACAAAATCCTAGTCCGCGAGCTGATCTTCTTTCATGAGGCTGCAAAATTCTTGTCCGTCGCTTTGTGACCAGATGACCCTTCTCACGGACAAGGATTAAGCTGACAGTCAAGGATTTTGTTACCTCATGAAGCAGGATTGGCTTGCGGACTAGGATTTTGTCAGCTCGTGGACGAGGATTGGGTATTTGAATCCTCTTTCATGAGGTGAAAAAATTGTGGTCCGTAAGCTATAAAAATTTGAGTCTGCCAGCCGATCCTCTTTCGTGAGGCTGCAAAATCTTTGTCCATCACTTTGTGACCAGATGGCTCTTCTCGCGGATGAGGATTAAGCTAGCAGTCAAGGATTTTGCTGCCTCACGAAAGAGGATCGGCTGGAGGACTAGGATTTTGTCAGCTCACAGACAAGAATTGGGTTTTTGAATCCTCTTTCTTGAGGTGACAGAATTGCGGTCTGTGAGCTGTAAAAATCCTAGTCCACCAGCCAATCCTCATTCGCGAGGCAGCAAAATCCTTGATCGTCACTTAGGGACCAGATGGCCAAAATCTGACAGTTGAGGATTACTCATGGACGATGATTTTGACAGCTTTCAGATGGGGGATTGATCTGGTGGCTGGGGATTTTGCTACGTCACGGACTAGAAATTTTTTAACTTGTGAAAACTTTACCAGTTCATTGTAAAGTAACGGTGTGATCTTTTTACTTGCAATTTTCAGGGTATTAAGGAGGTGCCCTACAGGTGTGAACTGTCCCATTTAGGTGTTGGAAAGTTAAGCGGTTCCATAGGTATGCCATCACAAAGTTGAGATTTTTCCCATAGGATAACATTGTGGTGCCCATTGTGCTTTTCGGCAACCATATCTCGGAAACTAAGCAAGATACAGACTTTTCGCTACTGGTGACATTTTTGGCACCCATATCTCGGAAACGATGTGAGATATGGATTTGGTTGATTTATGCTGCACGCAGTACTCGCTGTCATGATTGCAAAGACACTTGAATTTTTTTTTTTCTAGCTGCTACAGTTCCTGAGATATCAGCAGATTAGTGTTACAAGGGTTCCTTGCCCTGTAGGGCTGCTGTACAGCTCTGTAGCTATGTGTAAGTTTAATGCATCAGTTAGGGTTAAAGTGACAAATGTTGGGAAATGGGATGTTAGGTTTGAGCCCCTAACCCCCCCCATCACTACCACAGGCCAACAGATGCCAGGGTGTGCCATGGGGTCATGTGGCCTAACTCTCACCCCATTCTCCTTTACTGTAGCATGTCAACCTGTTTACACATGGAATGGGGTGGGAGTTGAGTCTCATGATCCAATGGCACACCCTGGCACCTGTCAGTCTATGGAGGATGGAAGGGTGGGGGGTTAGGGGCTCAACCCTAACGTCTCATTTCCCAACTTTGTCACTTAACTAACTGCATGCAGTAAATGAAGTTTTTGCAATGACTATATATATATATATATATATATGCACATATACATATACATATATATATATATATCTCGGGTACTGGAAATTTACAGACTATGTAAAATATACACAGCTTCCTCACAAAGAGTTGTGAAGAGTAAGCAGACCAACTCAATCAAAATACACAGCAGAGTGCAAAATGCTGAGAAGCCAAAACTGTAGGAGGGGAAAGCAGAGGCAAACCTCAAAGCAAAGAAGGAAAATGGAGAATGATCAGGAGGAAGGAGAAGAAGCAGTCCATGGCTATGACTACATCTAAGAAACTGACACATCCATAATGCTGTCTGAATCTGCTAAAGGGGAACTGGCCTTAACTCAGTTTTGCCTTGTCATTTATTTGGTATTCATGTTAAGCAATGAAAGTCTTGGACTTCTAAAAGCATGGGAGGTATTTAGGAGTTAAGGTTACACTGACCATTTCTTGTTTCAGATCTTATATCAAAATACTCTTTTTTAATTTTCATATCTCTGCTTATCCTGTGACTCTCCTATATTTCTGGTAGAACATTTAAAGTTGATATGCACATCACTACATGTATTTAATAAATAGCAGCAAATATTCAAGGAGAAAAATGGAGAAAGAGTGGGAAACAGGAGTAGAAGGTGTTCATAGCGTGGTTGGAGCAAGGTGCAGGAGAGCAAAGGTGGGCTGAGAAAGTAGAATAACAGATTACAGAATCAAGTGATAGGGGAAGGTCTTTGCTATCCACTATATTCAAAGGACAAGGGCTTGAAAGGAGTAAGAGCTACTCCTCATCAACTGGCTGAATAGCACTTATACCTAAAATCAGCAGCATGAATCAAATTGTCTACACTGGGATGCATGCTAGTGTGAATTGCTTCCCAATGTCTCAGCTGGACTCAGGTTAGAAAACAGCAACATTTTTATCCAGGCAGGTGCCACACTCAGTAGATACTGCTGGATGTGGAAGCATCACGTACCACATGCGTTTCTGCACCCAGCCATCTGAAAAAATCACAGCCTTGTTTTCTAAATAAGATGTGAATACTTAGGTTATGGCTAGTTCTAAAATGCTGACACAGCCGCAATGCTGTCTGAATCTACAAAACGAGAACTGGCCTGAAGGTTACACAGTCCGTTCCCTTTTCAGATCTCATTTCAAAATGTTCCTTTTCTCTTTTTACTATTTCTGCTTACTCTATGACTCTCCTATATTTCTGGTTTTAAGAGTTAACGTTGATATGCACCTCACTGTTTATTGAAGAGTTGCAAATATTCAGCTGTGCCATATTTTATCATAAGTACTGCAACGTCTCCTCAGTAAGAGTTGTGATGAGTAAGCAGACCCAAGTCAATCACAGAGCAGAGTGGAGTCCAAAAAGCTCAAATGCCATGATTGTAATGTAGGAGAGGGACAGCAGAGTTAAGATTCAAAGCCAAGAAGGAATATGTAGAAATGGCCGGAGGAAGAAGCAGAAGGATTTCATAAGTGAATGGAGCAGGGGTGCAGGAGAGCAAAGGTAGCCTGAGAAAGTAGACCTACAGATTAGGAAATAACAATGCTAAGTGGAGTGCAAAAATCTCAAAAGCCCTGACTGTAAGGCAGAAGGGGGAAATCAGAGGAAAACCTCAAGATGAAGAAGGAAAATGGAGAAAGAGCAGGAGGAAGAAGCCGAAGGAGTTCAATGAGAGGCTGGAGCAGGGGTGCAGGAGAGCAGAGGCAGGCTATGAAAGTTGAACAAAAGATTAGGGAGTCAGGTGACAGGAGGAAGGCCTTTGCAATCCAGTGCAGTATTCAAAGGAAAAGGGCTTGAACAGAGTAAGAGCTACTCACTATATATTAGCTGATTAGCACACACCCAGACTCAGTAGTATGAATCTGATTATCTAAATTAGGATGCCTTCTGGTAGAAACTGCACATGAATTTCTCGATTGGGCTCAGTTTAGAAAATAGCACCTGTTTTTTCTAGGCAGGCACCATGCTCAGTGGATGCTGCTGGCTACAGATGCATCACATACTGTATATTTATCCGCACCCAGTCATCTAAAAAAATCCCAGCCTTGCTTTCATTTTTCCATAGAGATTTTTCTTCCCTCTCTCATGGGCAGGCAGCTACTCAGCCCTGTCACTGCTGTTCCCCCACTGGCCCCCATTTCCTCGAGCTTACCTGCTAAGACAATCTTCATGGCTTGCCCTCCCTTGGTGGGGCCAGCAGGAGGAGGAGGATGGCCATCCCCTTCCTGGGAGATATATTAAAGATTTCAGTAGACACATTAGTGATAGTGTGGGTAGAGCTCAAGCAGGCAGGGCTTCACAAAGCTACTTCACATTGAGTATTTTGCCCTAATGTTTTTCAGCCCTGCCCATATCCTCTGATGTCTGGTGTTTTCCCTGCAGGCCATATTGCACTCTGGCTCCCTGAAATCTCGCAGCCCGTGGCCCACTGCAAGTGGGCACCGGGGCAATGGAACCAGATGTCATCCCTCAAAGGGCTGGGAGCAGTGCCAAGTGGCAATGCCCCCCACCAGTCAGCTTCTCGAGCTCACTTCTGAACTCAAGTTGCCTACACAGGAGCATGTAGTACTACCCACTGGGCCATCGGCACCCCCAGCCTTATTTTCTTAATAAAATGTGAATACTTAGGCTATGACTAGTTCTAAGAAATATACATATCCATAATGCTGTCTGAATCTTTGCCTTGGTGGTTATTTTATATCAAGATTAAGCAATGGAAGTCTTGGACTTCTAAAAACGCTAGAGGTACTTAGGAGTTAAGGTTATCTAGCCCATTCCCCATTCTCAGATTTTATCTTAAATATTCCTTTTCTATTTTTCCTGTTTCTTTTTTGACTCTCGTATATTTCTGGTTTTAGCAGTTACATTCCATATGCATTTCATTATTTATTGAAGAGTAGCCAATATTCAGTTGGGCCTTATTTTTATCATAAATGCAATACAGTACTATAATGTTTCTGAATATACAAAATATACAAAGTTTCCTCAGAAAGAGTTGCAGCAAGTAGGAAGTCCAAGTCAATCAAAATGTGGAATGTAATGTAACACAAAAAGCTCAAAAACCATGACGGTAAGGTGGGTGGGGGAGAGCGGAGGGAAACCTCAGAGTGAAGATGGAAAATCGAGAAAGGGCAGGAGGAAGGACCAGAAGGAGTTCATGAGTGGCTGGAGCAGAGGTGCAGGAGAGAGAAGGCTGGCTGAAAAAACAGAACAACAGATTAGGGAATAAAATGACAAGAGGAAGGCCTTTACCATCCAGTGTAAAACTCGCAGAAAAAGGGCATGAATGGAGTAAGAGCTACTCCCTATCTATTAGCTGATTAGCCCTTGCATCTAGAATTAGCAGCATGAATCTGATTATCTAAATTAGGATGCAGGCCAGTGCGAACTGCATCCAATGTCTCAGCTGTACTCAGATTAGAAAACAGCACCTGTTTTATCTATGCAGGTGCCACTCTCACTGGATGTTGCTGGCTAGAGATGCAACACACATGTGTCTGCACCAAGCCATCTGAATAAAGCCCAGCCTTGTATTCTTAAAAAGAAGTGAATACTTAGGTTATGACTAATTCAAATATGCTGACGCATCTGTAATACTATCTGAATCTACAAAAGGAGAACTGGCCTTAAGGTTACACAACCCATTCCCCTTTTCAGATCTCATCTCAAAATATTCCTTTTCTGTTTTTTCCATTTCTGCTTATCATGTGGCTGCCCTGTATTTCTGGTTTTAACAGTTAAAGTCAATATGCACATCAATATGTATTAAAGATTATGAAATGGGTAGAAAGATTGCTGGCTTCTGATTGGCAAAGAGGTTCTTTAATCTGGGCTGTTATCCCAACACAATGGCCCTGTAAGTAACTCTTCAAAAATATGTTTAAAAATGCATCCAACTTACTAAAAAGGACCCATTTCATAACTGCAATAAAGCACTCCAGGGAGTGCATTATGGTAGGCTAACAGCCTAACTAGGGTGGTGGAAGCACTATGCTTTGCCTCATGCTTCAACCCACCCAAAGTGAGCTGTTATTCCACCATAACGCACCCCCTGTCATGCCTTAGCAAACATTATGTTGTGCCATATTTCAATTAAGTACTGCACAGTACTGTGATTTTCTTGTTATTTCTGAATCACTATTGTTTATCAGTTAATCAACTTAGTTTCTGTTTTTATTGTGTCTTTGGATTACTCTGTAAAGAAGTTTATAATACTTTGCTATGAAGAATGCTAAATAAGATACAACTGTATTGTACTTTATTATCGCCTTGTAATTTTTATGGGAAACATACCATACTATGCAGATGGACTGGCAAATTGTCATGTGACAGCCTTACTGGACATCATGCACAGGATAGCAAATGATGGAAACAATAACAACCAGGTCTTTCACATTGAATTTGTTTAAAAATATCTAACAATACATGTGCATTTTTCATGAGACAACAGACAGACAGTCATGTCATTTCAATTGGTCTGTTATAGATTTTTCTTTTCATTTGCACATAAAGAAATACATATTTTGTTTAGTCCAAATACTATGGGTCAGTATTTGCAATACAAAACATTATTCTCAGGTAGTAAGAGGAAATAACTATACAAAATGTCTTTCTTTCTTTCTTTCTTTCTTTCTTTCTTTCTTTCTTTCGGTGTTCTGGAAGAATTGGCTGATTTTCAGCCATGTCTTGGGCATAAAGGTACAAAGGACAAACTAACATGATTGACAAATAATTAAAATAGCATTATTTCTGAAATGAGAAGCAACATTTGATTGTCAGTGGGATCTGGCATCTGTCTAGATGTACCAGCTGAGAGAACTGGAGCCCAGACAGGCTAGGTGATTGTCTCAATGTCACATCATGGGTACATGGCTTTGGTTGGATCTAAAGCTAGCCTTACTGACTCCCAAGTCTGTGCCTCAGTCACTATCCTACACTGACCCATATCACATGTGATGTTTAAACATTTCAGTTTAACAATAATAACTTTTTACAAGTCTTTGACCTATGTGTTTACACTGGTCTATGCAATCTTTACCTGGCAATGCACTGAAGGCCACCCACTCTTGTGGAAATACTAATGTAAAAAGGTACATTCTCAGAACCCTCTTATTACTGTAGTCCTTCATAGCCCACCCACTCCTATTAAACTTACAACTGAATGAAAGATGGATGCAGCACACAGAAAGTAAAGCTGCTATATTAGGGCAGAAGAAAACAATATATTTTCAAATGTAGTACAGTCTACAGTGCTTTATATTCATTTACAGTAAATAAGAAAAAAGATCGTACAACTCACCAGTCACCCACAGCACTGTCAACAGGAAGGTTGAGACATAGCCTTTCTTCCCCATTTTATAACCAGCAGGATTAGCCAGCAAGTCCTTTTAGTATCTATTAAGTACAAATTCATATCACAGGGTTGAAAAACTGAGCATAAACTGTTTGCTTTATCTGACGCATTAGAAAATCTCCACAGTACTTGCTTTGCTTTTTTTTTTTCCTTTGAGTCAACCATGTCTAGCACTAAGACAAAAACGTAAAAAGAAACATCTTACACTTACTTTTAAAAAGGAGTTATGTAACGTTTGGTGGCCAAATAAACTGTGTGAGGAAGTACAGAGTCAGATCACCGACTTCAGTCCCTCTGCAGTTTACGTCACTTTGTCCAGTGCAGAGGCTGTCACACTCAAACTGTCAGTCATCCAGTGGCCAGCATCTTTTATGAATAAAACCAGGCAGATGGTTTATGAAAAGTTCACGTCTCATTACAAAGACAAAAATGTGATTTGTCAGTCCGAAACAAATTGGGGTGGGGGGTCAAGTTATAGTGTGCATTGTTTATGTTTATAGGTGAAGGTGTGGGTAAACAAGTGGTAAGTAGTCTCCAGTTTATTTTTCTGCAGTCTCTCCATGGAGAGGTGGTTGCAGCTGTTTGTCATTGTATCCACCTCACTAAACCATCTCTGATTTTTAAACAAAGTGCTGTATTTGCATGCACAAATGCCTCTGTTTTTCCTGATTTATTTGGTCACTGTCATTAAGGAATAAAGTACACCTACTGTACATGCTCTTAGTAGGCTGAAATTATATTAAGGTGTTCTTCTGTCAACATTTATAAACCCTGACAGCAGACAACAAGTGGGATCTGGTTCTCCACCTCGACAGGTGGAAGTGCACCTCTTCTACCTATTGTACCACTACATGTTGTAGTGATATTAAAAAGGCAAGCATTATTGCAGCAGGTAGGAGGGCCCCCTGCAACTATATCTTAATGCAAATTAGGTGACCTGACAGATGTTAGATGGCACAAACCATGTTTGCACCATTATTTATTTATTTATTTGGCTTTTGTTGACCAGGTAAGTACATTAGAAAAGACAATTGCCTATTTTCAGGTACGACCCCGGAAGAGTACAGGAATTAGATTTAAATACATAGGACACTACCTGATCTGCAAGAACCTCAAAGTTCTGTGCATGGTATGCCTCTGGTTGCATAGTATTACACCATGCATGAATCTCTGTGAAATCAGTGCTACTGTACCACAATAACTCCCCTCCCAACAGGCCTGACCCTCACATTTAGGCTAACATTTGGGCCACAGAATCATAGTTCTGGTCACTGTGTTTTAGCACCCTACATGTCTCAGTGGCCCCCTTCCTAAACCCAGGCCATGAACAGTGAACAGTCCCTGCCTTGAATTCTGTGGAAGTACCCTCCTTCACCCCCATTCCCCACATGCATTAATATCCCAATATATTTCCTCAGAGCTCTCTGTTATTCATACATTCTGATACTGTGTGTACAGTGTTTTGACACCATTACCAACTGTCTTAATTATTTCTAGGGAAGAGGATATCAGAAAACTGTTCTGACTGCCAAAGCATGGGTAGCCATGCTTTGTGAATGCATGGCGGCTCCTACCACCTTCATTTACAATGTGATTTGCAAATCATCATCATTATACTTTATTTAATATAGTGCTCTTTATCATTGGGACTCAAGGTGCTTTACAAAAAACACAATCATTTAAAAACAATAAAATACATATATTACACCAAATTATAAAATATTTGCTAGCATAGTCAACCAATCTAGTCAGACAGGAAAGCCTGATTTAACAAAAAACATTTTCAGCTCCCATTTAAAGGCTTCTAATGACTGATTTTCTCTTATTTGATGGGGGGGGGTGGGGAATTCCACGGGGTTGGTGCAGAGTAGAAAAATACATGAGCACCTGATGTCTTAAGAGGAACCCTGGGGATTTCCCAGAAAACCTTCATCTGCTGAGCGAAGGGGACAGACAGAGTCACAGGGCCATAGGAGGCCTTGCAGTAGTCAAGCTCCTGATTATGAAGGGCTTTACAGGTCAGCAAACCAACCTTGAAGGTGATCCGCCACCTAACTGGCAGCCAGTGCAGAGAGCAAAACATAGGTGTAATATGACACAATCTCAATAGACTGGTCAACAACCTAGCCACTGCATTCTGCATTAGCTGCAGGTGGTGAAGATCAACCCTCAATACCCAGGTATAGGGCATTGCAGTAATCAAGCCATGGAGTCACAAAATCAACGGCCAGGAATGGCAGAGCACACAGGGGTATTAGATGTTAGATCCTGGTGATGTTTCTCGGATGCTAATATGCACTTTGGACCACAGCCAACACCTGTGACTCAAGTGTCAAGCCGCAGGCTAAAACAATGCCAAGGTTCTTCACCCCAACTGAGGTGAGTAACTGGGAGTCCCCACGCATCAGCCCAGAGAGTTGACCTGACTGCACATGCATCCCAGGTGACCAGATTTCAGCACTAGTAACTCAGTCTTATCCGGATTCAACCTCAACCAGTTGGCTCTCATGTAGTCTTGGATATCAGCAAGGCACTGATTAAACACTGAGACCACCTCCTGCTGTTCAGGTGCAAAAGACATGTATAGCTGATTGTTGTCTACATAGCAGAGGAAGCTCAGCCCATACCATCTTATAATGTCCCCCTAGTGGTAGTGTATACACTGCAAACAACATGTGGGACAAAATGGAGCCCTGCAGAACTCCACACGGCAGGAGCAGAGATAGCGAGAAAAAATTCCGGACACCACCCTCTGCATCTTGCCAGTGAGGAACGATTGAAACCAGTTGAGGACTGTACTAACCAGTTCAAAACAAACTCGCAGGCACTCCAATAGTACCACATGGTCCACAGTGTTGAATGCAGCCAAGAGATCGAGGAGCATAAGAATGAAATGACTCCTTCAATCTCTCACCACCCTTAGATCATTTAGCACTTGAACAAGGGGAGTCTTGGTGTAATGCCCCTTCCTGTAACCTAACTGGAGAGGGTCATAGATGTTCTGAGTAGACAAAAAGATCTCCAGTTAATGGACCACCACCTTCTCAACAACTTTACCCTTGAAGAGAAGGTTAGAAATGGGTCTGTAATTGGTCAGGCAGTCTGGGTCCAATGAAGCTTTCTTTGAAAGGGGTCTTACCACTGCCTCCTTTAAGGGCTCAGGGAAAACCCCCATCACTAAGGAGCACTGGACTATCCTGGTCAGGATCAGGCTGATGACATCAGCACACCCTACTAGGAGGCATGTTGGTCCCAGGTCCAGATTACAGTAGGTTGGCCTCATCTCCTGGATGACCTTCATGACATCCAAGACAGCCAGCTGGTCGATGTCGGACCAGACAGACTGAATACCTATGACTTTCAGCCAGTCACTGAACACTACTTTGGAGGTCCCTGGCTGGATCTCCAATCTGATGGAGGCAATCTTATCAGCAAAGAATAGAGCAAACTCATCACACTTCGACTGTGAAAAAGCTCCCCCTGGACTGAAGACAGGCTGGATTACATAGCCTATCAACAGAGCGGAAGAGCTGAGCCAGTCTGTTAGTTGCTGCAGCAATCTCCTTGGACAGGAATTCTGCCTTCTTACAGGAGATTGCTAATTGATAATCCCTATAGTAGGACATCAGTATAAGCCTATCCTCCCCAGACCCGACCTTCTCCAGCGCCACTTCAGCCTTGACCCTCATCTTCATTTCCCTGAGCATCCCACCAAACTAGGGGGATCTCTGGTGTGAAGTAAGGGGTCAAACATGAACAGGTGTGATAGAGTCAAGGGCTTCAGTCACAGCCCTATAGGCTAAAACCAACTCTCCTGGCTTCTCACACACACTCATTGCATCTGATATGTCCAGCACCAACATCAGATCCTGTGAGGTCAAACTCCTTAAAGGGCAGTAATGGACCATCTCCATAGGGGAAGGTCTACTGGGGGGGCTTCCAATGAGAGCCTCACAATATGGTGGTTCGACCAAATGACTTGTTTCACCATAAGATCGGTGACCTCCATTCCCAGCAGGAAGACAAGGTCCAGCAAGTGGCTATGTATATGGGTGTGTAGGTGGGTATACTCTGCAATCCCCTTTGAGCATAACTCAGGGGGACACATGCTAGGTATTGATGCAAGATAGTTGTTTTTCCACTCGTGCACAGTCTCTTGTGAAAGAGAATCAGGCTCATGTTGTAAATTTGTCACTAGAACTGAAAGATGCAATAGTAGCATAGCAACATACTGTAGACAATGTTAACAGAAAAAGACCTAAGCTTAATCCAGTCTGTCCAGTTTTCCTGCCTATTTCATTTCAATCCATTTATGTTTACCAGTTAGTGGACAGCGACAAGCCCTTTTGCAGTGATGACTGACAATAATACAGAACAGTACATAATATTCTTAAACATGCATTTTAAAGAGTCACAAATAGGTTTATAAGTCAAGATACATCATAACACATGCAAGTTGATGCAGTTTCATACATGTGATTTAATGCTATTTTAAAACTGTGCAGACAGCAATTTAAATTTACATGCGGTGACAAGTTGTTTAATAAGTTTGCTCCAGCCCAAGTAAAGGATCACCTACCAGCCTGGAATTTCAAACACCTTACTTTAAAAGTTAGTGCATTTCAGCTCATTGTGACATGAATAGAATAATTCATCAAAAATTTCATTACAAGGTTGCTGGGGTAGCTGACCTGTATGTACTACACTATGTGCAAAAGGCACCACACATGTTTATTCTGCAGATGGGAGGAAATATGCCCAATACATTTGTACAAAATGCAGTGGTGTGTTTGGAAAGGAGCCTTAATAGCAAAATGACAGATGTTATTGAGCAGCATTTGGCATATGTGCATGATAGCCTTGGTTTGACTGACAAGTGGAAATAACCCATGATCCAAATGTAACCCCACCCCCGGTCCCCTGGAGTTACTAGAATCCCATCAGTGTCAGTGTTTGGTAGGAAAGACAGCTGGTGAATAACTAGTTAAATGATTTTACCTGCTCCCTCTCTGTTTACTTGGTCTCAGCTGAATTGAAAGAGGTGATGTCATTTAGAACACTCGCAGCAGCATAAGCCTCGGTAACAAGCTGTGAGTGGGGAGTTATAGAGCCTTCAGTTAGTTGTTGGTTGGAGTTCAGTGTGAGCAGTTGGAGGAGTGAAGAGCTGCAGTGTGGGCTCTGAGGAGAGCCTATTTTTCTCACCCTAGTGCTGAGAACCATCTGCCTGCCTTGTAGAAGTGGTGGAAACAGTTTAGCAGGAGTTCCTGATTTTTCCTCATCCCCTATGAGATGAGGATTACTGCAGAATGTATCAGAGTGGCAATCCCCTGACTTGATCCAGGACATTGATGCTGCCTCTTTGTGTACAACTGTGAGTAATCTGACTTTGGGTATCCCAGGAGAAATGTACCTGCCTGTTTTCTTTTGGGGTGTGCTCTGACAAAGGGACCTAGGCACACAGTTCTGTTCTGTTTGAGACTGTTCTCATCTTTTCCTAAATTTGGCTGACAATCGTGGTGTCCCCTGTGAGACTTAACATGTTGTAAAGAACTTTAATTTACACTCAGAAGTAGTGTGTTTCTAATGTTAAATGTGAGTCATTCCAAGATGCATAGTTCTACTGTTTTACTAATTGTTGAGGTGTAACTCTGAAAGAATGGCTGGATAGGGACTGAGGAAGCAAAAGGTGGGCAACCCCACATCTGGAGTGACTAGTTCAGCACTATAGGTTCTGTAAGGGTGTCTGCTTCTTCAGGACCTGGTGGCCAATGCCTGAAGAGAAGGTTTACCCCTTGGTGTGGGTTGTTCTAATTTTGAGCACCAGTGTGCTCCATCATGGCCTGTTGCCACATTGCCAAATCTTTAAATCCTATCCCATATGGGAAATGTTGTGGCCAGTGCCACTAGAAGAAATTGTGTGCTCTGTTTTGGCCAGTGCCATTAGAAGACATGTGTGTTTCAGCTGAGGCTTTGCCCCTGAAAATGGTTCGAAGTCCTATGCAATATGGGAAGTTTAGAGTTTCAGGGCCAGATTCTAGAACAGTTACACCTGGTGTAACAGCACTTGCGCCACGTAGAATGGCGCAAGTGGCAACTTACGCAAGCAGTTGTGACTTGCGCTATTTATAAAGTGGCCTGCGACATGTCGCAGGCCACTTGCACTGAACAGCTGTTATGCCGGCAGTTGCGCCATAAACCCCCTGCGACATGGCGCTAGGGGGTTTACGGCAGCAGTTGCACCCCATTCCAGAAGGGCAGCAACAAAGTCCCCAATGTCAGGATTCTACAAGAACCCCAGAGGAAAAGCAGCAATTTGAGTTACACCTGCATTTAGCTGGTGTAACTTACATCCATCCTCTGAGGGTCCTGTAGAACCCAGTCCATGTGCCCCCCCATGCCCAGACCACTCCATTGTTGCCCCAATGGGCACCGCACAAACATGTCCAGAATCAGGGCCATGATCCTGCCCCATCAGCATACTGTACGCACACACTCATACAGTAATGGCCCCGCAGGGCTTCCCACACCCCCAGCCCTCCAAAGTGGCAAACAGAGCCCTGCAGGGCTTTCCACATGCCCAGCCCCCTGAATCCCCCATTGTAAAATACCTTGGGGAATGGCCCTGTCATCTCCCCACCCATACCCCAACCCCGAGTTGCTGACTGCAACTGAAGCAAATACCAGCTCTGGTAGTCTAATGGCCCCCCCACCCAGCCATGTCAGCCCACCCAGTGCCCCCCATCTGTCTCCAGCCAGCAACTGCCACAGCCACGTCTCACCTCCATGGCCAGTCTCGACTGAATTATGTAGAAGCGCTACTGGAAAGATGCACTCAGATATTAATTTCTGAGCACATCTTTCCAGTAGCTTCCTACATAACCGTCGGTGGCTAGCGTGGAGGTGAGTGAGCTGTGCCAGTTGCCGGCTGGGGACGGGTGCTGGGGTGGGCTGGCACAGCTGGGTGGGGGGCTACTAGACTACCAGGGCTGGGTATTTGCTGGCAGTTATGGCTGGCCACTCTGGGGGTCTGGGCACGGGTGGGGGATGATGCACCGCCTCAGGGTATTTTACAATGGGGAGTCGGGGGCCAGAGTATGGAAAGCCCCTGCAGGGCACTATTTGACCATTTCAGGGGCTGGAGTGGAATCCCTGTGGGGCATTAATTACACAGGGCGGCCAGGGGCGTTGGTGCGCTAGCCAAGGGCACTTCCTGGGGGTTTCTGAGGGCCAGTTGGTGTGGCCAGCCCTGTGGGCACCTTGGAGGCCTGGGGCAGTGGTGTACAGCCCTGCAGGATGGCTATTTTGGCTTGCTGGGCAGGGGGTGCACTTGCGACATGCTGGCCAGGTAAGCCCTCTGTGCGGCTTATCTAGCCACATGTCACAAGTTGCAGGACTTTGCTGCAGAGACCCTGCCCCTTCTAGAATAGGGCACAGTGTCAATGTCGCAGTTGTGGGTGGCACAAGTTGTGTTCGTCGGCAACTTGTGCCACCCTTCTAGAATCCGGCCCTCTGTCTGCTACAGATCTTGTTGTTCTGCATTGCCTTGTGCCACAAAGTGTAAACCCTTGGGGGTCCACCTTTGCTTTTGTGTTCCAACTTTGGAATAATGCCACACTCTAGAATCCCAACCTGGTATGGACAATCTTGTTACTGCTTCCTGTGCGGAATTACTGGGTAGCCCTCCAGAAGTTCAGACCTAGCATAGCACCTAGCAAAATTTATCTCCTCAGGACCTAGGTTTAGTATGGTCATTTGTCTGTAATGAAATGTTTTGTACCCCCACCCCCCCTTTCCCCTAGACAGAAAAATATGGGAGTTGTGTTTACTAGCTAAACAAGTTGCTGATGGGTGGAGGGGAAGGAGTTTGCACAAATTTGGTAATAATACCTGTCTTCCAACCAGGGCCACATTGAGCTACCACTGAATAGAATTTTATCCCTGGATCAAGCCCTCAAATTTCCTAGCTGTCCCTCCCCAAACACCTAATCTCTCACTCTTTAACCCACCTTTCAGTACCCCAAGGCCCCAGAATCTGTCAGATCTGGCCTATAACCCATTTATAGATCCTGCCTCCACTACCTGTTTTGACAGTCTATTCCACCACTCTACCACCCTCTCGGTGAGTAACATCTTAATGTCACTTTTCAGTTTAGCCCTGACTAGTCTCCAACCATGCCCTCTTGTCTCTGTAAAGCTATTCCTAGTAAATAGGTCCTCACTGTCAACTTTGGTTATCCCATAATGAACTTGTAAGACTCAATGATGTCCCCATCTCCCTACTTGCCTCCAGAGAGTACATTTCAGGCCATCCAGTCTTTCCTTCTGTGTTCTGCCCCACTAACCCTGGATCTTTCTGTTGACACTCTTCTGTGTACTGTCTTTAGCCTGCTGCTACCATTCCTCACATGGTGCTCCAGAATTCGGCACAGTACACCAGGTGGGTTCTTACCAGGGACCCATATAGATGTAATATCACCTCCCCCCTCCTGCTATCGAATCACCATCCTATACAGCTCAGTATTCTGATTGCTGTGCTATATGCCATGTTGCAGACAGACATCAAGGTGGGGAACAACTGGAGAAAAGTGATCACCCTACAGTGTGGTTCAATATAAGGATGGCTGCAGAACTGACCCAGATAAAGGTAAGAGTCCTGGACTTCAGAAGGACAGATTTGAAAAAGATGGGTGAATGCCTCAGGGACGATCTAGCAGGAGAGATGAACTTGGTGTGGTGGAGAAACAGTGGGGGAAGCTAAAAAGGGCCATAGTGAAAGCAACAAACCTCTGTGTCAAGCAAGGAAGCAAAAGAAAGAGGAAAAAAAGACCACTATGGTTCTTGAGAGACATGGAAAAACAGGGTAGCATTCAGAAGGTACAATGAGGTGCAAAGGGAGGAAGATAGGGAGGTCTATCAAGAGAAATAGAGGGAAGCAGGGATGGCAAAAAGGAGCATAAAAGTGCAAAAAAGGAAAGAGAATAGCCAAGGCAGTAGCAAAAGGGGACAGGACATTTTTAGGTATGTAAGTGAAAAAGGAAGACCGGGGATGGGACTATACAGTTAAGAAGGAAAGCGGGGAACTGTGAAGAGGGAGAACAGAAAAAGGCACATATCCTGAACAAATACTTTTGTTCAGTGTTTGCAGAGCAAAGAGACAGGGAGGGGCCACAAAAACCTAACAGGAACATTTGGGGGGAAGGAGGTGGACAGTAGTCCATTTTCAGAGAAGAGAGTCCTGAAGGGACTTGCAAATCTGAAAATGGACAAAGCAATTGGGCCAGTTGGGTCCACCCAAGGGTATTGAGGGAGCTCATTGAGGGACTGGCTGCACCTCTGATGGCTCTATTTAACAGCTCATTGGAAACAGGAGTGGTCCCAGAGGACTGGAGGAGGGCAGAGGTAGTCCCAATTACAGGCCAATCAGCCTGACTTCAGTGCTGGGAAAGTTAATGCAATCACTGATCAAAGAAAGGATAGTGGAATATCTTGAATTCAATGGGTTGAAAACCTGAGACAGCATGGATCGGGGGGGGGGGGCATGTCAATTAAATCTGATAGAGTTCTTTGACTGTGTTCCCAAGGAACTAGATCAGGGTGGAATGGTGGGTGCTGCATACCTAGATTTCAGTAAGGTGTTCAGCACTGTTTCACATAGGAGAATAGTAAGCCAACTGGGTAGCTTAGATGTGGGTCCAATGTTGGTAAACTTGGTAAGAAATTGGTTAAGGGATAGGCAGCAGATGGTGGTGGTAAACAGAGTTCACTCAGAGGAAGGCAGGGTGACCAGCTTGGTGCCTAAGCGATCAGTGCTGAGAACGCTCCTTTTTAACATCTTTATAAGTGAAATTGCAGAGGAGCTAGAAGGGAAGGTTTGTCTCTTTGTGGATGATATCAAAATCTGCAATGGGGTGGACACTCCAGGGGGAGTGGAAAGGATGAACAGTGAGCTGAGAAAACTATAGAAGTGGTCAAGAGTATGGCAGCTGGGTTTCAGTGCCAAAAAGTGCAAAATAATGCACTTAGCACAGAGAAACCCAGGTGTAGAGTACAAAATGTGGGGTAGTACTGATGACCACCAAGCAGGAAAGACACCTGGGTGTGATCATATTGAATGACCTTAAGGTGGGCAGGCAGTGTGACAAGTCAGTTGGGAGGGCCAGTGAGACACTGTGTGCATAGGGAGGGGTATCCCTAGCAGGAAGAGGGAGGTGGTGTTGCCCATGTACAGATCACTGGTAAGACCCCACCTAGAGTACTGTATCCAGTTCTGGAGATAACACCTCAGAAAGGACATAGAGAGAGTGGAAATGGTCTACAGGAGGACACTTACAATGGTGCAGGGTCTACATCAGAAGCCCTATGAGGAGAGATTAAAGGACCTAAGGTGTATTTTGTATGTTGTTGTTGTTGCTTTAAATCTGTTTATTGTATTTTTAATATGTTTTTGTATGATATATGTGTTTATATTGTACAGCACCCAGATTCTTAGAATGTGGGTGCTACATAAATAAAATATCTATCTATCTCACTACGCCCTGGAAGAGAGGAGAGAGAGAGAAGGGGGAATATGACAAAGACCTTTAAGTACCTCACAGGAGTTAATAAGATGTAAGAGGGGAGTATTTTTGGAAACAAAAGGTACTCGGAGACAAGGGGTCATGATAAGAAGCTTGAGGGGGTAGATTCAGGAGAGATGTGGGGAAGAACTTCTTCACACAAAGAGTGGTGAATTCCTGGAACATTCTTCCAGTGGAGGTGGTAGGGGTGTATACAGTGATGGGGTTCAAGAATGTATGGGGTAGACATAAGTGAATTATAGGGAAGGGGGGGGGTGAATGGGCCGGAGATCAGGTAGCATCTGCAGTGATACTATAGGCAGGGAAAAATGGGCAAACTAGGAAGGCCAGGCAGTCCTTATCTTCTGACAAACTCTCTGTTTCTATGTACTGACATAAAGTTTTGAGTTTCTTTCTGATGGTAACCCCCAGATCCTTTTCTTCTGTAGTTGTTGCTAACTCTACTTCTCCCACTCAGTACTCCTTGTGTGGGTTCTTCTTACCAATGTGCATCACTTTGTACATTTTGGCATTGATCTTCAGCTGACAAATTTGACAATCATTCCAGTTGTTCAAGGTTTCATTGTAGTTCCTTGAGCCCCTCTTCACTGTTTATCCTGTCGAAGAGTTTGGTGTATTCCATAAACAGATGCATCTTGCCCAGGATACCCTCCAAACTGAACAGAGCCATGTTAATGCAGATGTGTAAAAAGCTCCATGACGACCTTTTGAACTCTACATGCTCCCCTGATGAACATGTTGAACACGACGGAACTCAGAACTGACCCTTGATGCACCTAACTTGTGGCCTTTGTGGCCTCTGATTTAATAACATTCACTTATGTTTCCTACCGCTAAACAGTTTCTAATCTACCTTAGTAACCCTTCCCCGTTGCCTAGATCCCCCAGCATTTTCAAAAGCCTCATATGTAGAACTGAATCAAAGGAGTTTCTGAAGTCAAAAACAGCTCTTTGTCAACTTGCTCCTTATCTGTTGGAATACAGTACTATCAAATTGATCTGGCATGCTCTTCTCACCATAAATCCATGCTGTTTATTGTCCTCCGATCCACTGCCCTCCAGGTATTCCAATATTTTTTCCTTAACCAAGCTTTCCAGAAACTTACCAACAACTGAGGTAAGACTGATTGGCCATTGTTACCCAGACCTCCCTGACACTACCCTTTTTCAAAGGGACCACATCAGTGGAGCTTTAGTCCCCTTGAACCTCCACTGTTTCCAGCAAGCACTTAATAGATATCTCAGGAATGTTGCTAATTCCAGCCACAGTTCCTTATAAAAAACATGGGATCTGATGCCTTGCTCACCATGCCCAGGTCACACTGGGAGATGTGCAACTTGTTGTTCAGTGTGCCTTCCTGGTGAAACATTTCAATAAATAAATAAATAAAAATATATAATTTTTTTGTTTATTTTTGGTATATGTTATTCAGCACCCATTGTTTTAATTCACTGGTCCCACTGTCTCTGTTCCAGTGCAGCTAAAACAGAATTTCATTTATTGCAGCAGTGCAACAAAACTGGGCAAAATTTTGGTATCCTGTGTATTAGGTGACTACGATTGAGCGCTTTCAAAAAGGGTGACTCAATCACTGCGCTTTTGCACAGGGCTACTGGGCAGGGAGGGTGACCTGATAGGGGGTTCAGCAACTATAGCGACAAGATATTGCTATGTATACACATGCATGGAAGTGGGTGGGGAGGGACCACATTGTGCAATGAGCAGAAGGGGAAGGAGGGTTTGTGGGGCATACAGTGGGCTGCCTAGCTGATCATGTGGCATAGTGGGTTGGTGGCAGGCTGGGGGTTGGAAGGTGCCAGGTTTGGTTCTGGGCATGCTCTTTTTATTGCAGGTTGCATTTTTTGTTTGTTTTAGTTTGCCCCGTGACATACACCCTGGAGTTGAGAATCCTTTATTGGGGGTGTGTGGGAGGCACAGCCCCCACATAAAACAATAAAATTCAAGTCTTGGGCACCGTCTTGCTGTGTGCCATGAGTCTACATTGCCAAAATTCATTTTCAGCTATGTAGACTCACCCAAACGACAATCGCTATTACGCGGTCACCGTTATCACATGGAACCAAAGCATTTAGACCATACCTTAGACCCTACCTTTTCTTAAGTATAAAATATTCCAGGTGTCTTGTAGTTTTATTTGGTGGTAACAGTTTCTTGTTCCACCAAAATCTGAGTATTTTATAAATGGTTAAATTTAGTTTTTCTCAAGAAAAAAAAGATGCTTACCAAATATGGCTTAGAAATACCATTATAAACCTTTTAAGGGTTAAGACTGCGAAAAAAATGATGTGCAGCATAGAAGGTACCTATGAAAGTAAATCCGTCAGGTATTCTCTGACAGGTATGCTCATCATTTATTATATTTTATTAACTATAGTTGAAACTAGCTTTTTTTGAAAAATCATTTTTGTTACACTGCTTTAAACCCCATTCTTACTGGTAGTGTCATAAGGCATTGGATCCATTCTTTGCTTAACCGGACACAAAATGGTTGCACAAAATAGAAATAGTTAAATTTCATTTTTTGGGTGTACATGTGCATAATAGTAATGATGTGGAAACTAACTGCCTTATACCGGGTAATCTTATGTCAGACATAACCATTTATAAGAAATTATGTAATAAAAGGACTGCATGATTATATACAGTATACTGTGCAGTAGACTAAACCTTAGGAAAGTGAGAGTATATGAGTAAAATAATTCCATTCATTGGCCTAACCAGCAAATAAATCATGAGGAGGAAGCGTAGCTTGCTTGACCAAAAGATTGAATTATTGTATAAGAGAATTAACCCTTTCCTATCTTTTTTTTTTTTATAATACAGTTTGTTAATCAAAAATGGCTTAATTTTGATTTCTTTTACAGATTCTGAAAACTTTCTAGCAGGAGTTAAAACTTGTTAAGGAGTCTGTTTTGAGTGCTATAACTTTATTGTGTATAGTGTTTGTGGAGGCAATGGTGTGTTCAAGGATGCTGTGGTTCTTGATTGTTGCTTGTTAAACTGCAGCAATTGATTTAAAGCTCAGGAATGTGTGACACAAAATGTTTTGGGAGTCTAGATTTTTACCTATATTCTAAACTGGTTTCCTTGACTATGTGTGCTTAAATCTGCTGAAGTGATGTCATTCTGGACCAACATCACTATGAAGGTTGCTCATGGGAGCTAGAATTTGAACTATTTTTTAATGTGTGTTGTCATGTTTTACAATGTTGTTTTCTACCTATAATATCCCTACTGACATGCCAGATTCTATTTTCACTGGTATCCTATGTTGTATCTATATTCTGAGCTTGGTGGACTGTAGCACAGGGAGCTCAAGTGAGTTGCCAAAGGTTCAGAATTCATTTTTTGGCAGGTTACCACAGTTGTGCAGCTGGGTGTATTTAAAAATCCATAGGCCCATATCTGAATGGTTTGTGTGTCCCAAACTGGGTTTGGGCCATGCAGAACAGCAAATGGCACAATGGGAAAGACTGGTGCTGATGTAGCATGGCACAAATGCAATAGTTCAGTCACGCTAAAATAATTTGTTCGATGTGCAAACAGTGGTCAGAGACTGAACATAATGACAATTGTGACAAAAAAGATGGAAGACTGAAACAGCAGTGAATGCACAAGTGACATATTTGCACTGCACTAAATAGTAACTATAAAAGGCATGCCTTTAACATGCAGTAAACCACAGGCCATGCTTCAAACCAGGCCAGGAGCAGTAGCAGCAGGGGTCAGAAATAACACCAACACACAGTATGATGGCATAAATAATCCAACTTATGCAGAGCGTACTCCAGAATGCTGAAGTCTTCGGCTGCTAGCCACCAGCAACAGCAGCAATGACGAAAGGCTCTATTCTGCCCATAGACTGTACTGGGCCCATCATAGCTACACTCAACTTAGTGATGATCAGATTGTGGCCCTGTACATACTTATGTTATTGCAGCTATGTGAAGTGTTTTCATGAGGACCTTGTGAGTGCCACACAGCAAAGCCATGCTTTGTCTTTGGAGCTGAAGGTAACTGTCATCACGTGCTTGCTTGGCATGGAGGAATTTCCATCTCCCCACAAGTGACACTGCTGTCATTAAATAGTTGACCATGTCCTCTCTGATCGGCCCACAAGTGGCACCACTGGCATTAAACAATTGACCATGTCCTCCCTGAGCAGCCAGTTTCTATATGCACTGCTGCTTTGTGCTGGGAAGCACCTTACCTTCCTCAGCACAGCGGCTGACAGAATATCAGTGATGCAGCAGTTTTCTCATATCACGCACAGAGATACCATGCTAGGAGCCATTACCTGCACCCATGTGAAAATCAATACACCACTTACAGGTGGTAGTGCCAGTCATTACGTGAATAGGAAGAGGTTCAACACCCTTCACATGTAGGTGATGTAGGATGCCACTTAGAACATACCTAATGCTCTGGTATGGTATCCAGGAAGAGCCCATGATACGTATATCTGGCTCAACTTCATCCTGGGCGAGATGTTTGAAGCTGGATGGATTCTTGGTGGGTTCTTCCAAAGTAAAGATACACTGACAACAGTGCTACATGGACAAAACTCTAATCGACCTTTGACATAATGTAATCTGTTCTTTACCCTGTAATGTAATGCAGTCTGTTTGGCCCCATAGGACACAGTGTCAACCCACAATATCTATTGATGATGACACCTGTCCTGCATCCTTCACCTGCAGCCAAGGAGGCCCACAAACAACACACAGTATTATTGAACATGTCTTCAGAATGCTCAAAAGGCATTTCAGATACTTTGATAAATCAAGTGGTGCTCTGCAATGCACTTTCCAATTAGCAAAGAAAAAGTGTAAGGCACCCATTGCTCAGACAAAAGACTTCAGGACCACAAAAAATTTAATTACTCAGTCCTTTATTTATAAAACTCATAGTGTAATGCAAAGCACAAATGGCAGAAAAAGGCGGTGGCTCCTACACGAACACTACCGCTTCACTTAACAAGCTGCTAAGCTTCCACATAGTGACCTCACTCCCAATTAGGTGTGCAAGATATTGCTTTCTTGTTATGTCCTGCACTACATAGCATTTACCTGTGGAATACTCTTCCACTGCCCTGAGGGGACATGAGGCAGATGTGGTGGTACCATACCAGTGGGTACGTGACGGGATAGGTCTGCCCTTTGCTGTACACTGCCACTTTCAGGACTTGATGGGATTTTAGCAGGGGGGATCTGGTGGGATCCAAACCAGGATTTAGCAAAAGATGCCATTTTGGAGTTGGCATTTAAGAATACTGTGCAGGGAGATCTGCAAACCTGCAGTCAGCCCTTAACTAGATAATTGGGAGCAGCTAATAATTTGGAACATCTGCAGGAGGAGGAGCTAAATAAAAACAAGTCATGTCTCAGTGTGAAAGGGTTTTTATTTGAAGCTAGAATCTGCAGGGTTGGAGAGGTAAACCATGCAGAGCATAGAGCTGAATGTGAGCTCTGAAGAACTGGTGGCTGAATGTATAGGGGGAGATTAACCCTTCAAGACAGAGACAGGCAGAGCTGGGGAGGTCTGCCGGGAGGCCTGCTTAAAGGAAGGGAGAACTGATTGTGAGAGAATCAGTTCAGTACAGGCTGAATTGGGTCCCTAGAGACAGTGGCCAGATAATGGCCAGAAAACATAAAGAAAGAGAGAGAATCAGTTCAGTATAGACAGAATTGGACCCTATAGTGTTAATGGCCAGAAAATCTAAGGAAAGTCCCTAGAGAGAAAATCAGTTCAGTATAGGTTGAATTGGGACCCCAGAGTTAGTGACCAGTAAACCTAAAGAATACCTCTAAAGAGAGAATCAATTCAGTATAGTCTGAATTGAGACCCCAGAGTTAGTGGTCAGGGAGGATCAGGGAAAGGTAGTTTATAGTTGCTGTATAAAGAAAATAAATTTCTGAAGAGAGACTTTTTTTGAAAACTGGAAAATAAGTCATTGTATTTTGTACTTTCAAACACATACACAATAAACAGTTTAGGTTCTTGAACTTTGAAACTTGTCTGATCTATCATTTTGAATGTTCCCAAATAACATAAGCCACACAGTTACAAGCTACCTGTCACTCATGTTGGCAGAGGAGGAGGGGGGATAGTTAAGGAACATTTTAGGAACCGTCCCTAAGGTTAGGGAGTGTAGGTTTTAGTTTTCAAGTACTCAACGGGAAGACATTTGACACGAAAGCACTGAGGCAGCTGAAGGAGACCATGTGAGTAGCAGGATCCTGGCTCAAGTAGAAGACCCAAACTTTTTTTTGGTGTAAAAACTTCAAGACCTGGTAAGGTTACCTAGAAGGGGTTGAAACCTAAAGACTCCTTTGATTGTTAGCATGCAGTTTCCCTGCATTTGCTAACAGATCCTGAATAATCGACATTTTTCTTGTGGTTGCAAAAAAGCTGTCTGCACTATGTGGTGTGCTTCGTTTTCTTTTTAGAGTGGCTCTTCTGACCTCTTGTGTAAAGCCATACCCTGAAGGTGACAGACGTTGTATCCCTTTTGGAGATATAAAGAGGGAATAGAGCACAAAAGGACAAATGGCTGAGGTGGTATCAACACACTCCCCGAAAAGAACTGAACCAACCACCAGTGTCGCAAGCTATAGTAGAAGCACTCACTGTAATCCAAGGACTTGTAGAGAGGTCAGTCCAAGCTGAGAAGCCACCAAAGGAAGTGGTGAAGGGACACTGGGAGGTTAAACAAACAGTTGTGACTATGATCTCTGCATTTGGGAAAACTGGTAAAATTGTTTGTTTCTGGTGTGGAAAATCAGAGTGCATCCACAGCCTTTGCCCCATTCAAGGAGACTATGCAGAATACAGTATTGCCACCTACAAATCTAAACCCCATGATATTAACCAATAATTTGGCCCTGATGTTTCCAAGCGGGAGTTTTCCCTGTTATTCACAGGTGTGGAAGGAAGAACAGAAAGGGGTTATGCAAAGAAGGCTAATACTGAAGGCTGTACCCTAAATAAAAACATGGGGCTGGATTCACAAAAGGTTACACATCACGCAAAGTGACTTGCACCAAACAAAATGATGCAAGTAGCACTTTGCACAATGAATTGTGACATTTGGGATTCAGCAAAGCAGCCTGCAACATGTCGGAGGCTGCTTGCACCAAAGTGGACTTACACCACCATTTCCACCATAAACCCCCTGCAACATGGCAAAAGGGGGTTTACGGCACCAGCTGTGCTCTGTTCTGGAAGGGCAGCTGCCAAGACTACGAGTTTGGTATTCTGGAAACAACCCCGGAGAAGATCATCAAAGTACATTTAAACCAGTAATTAGCTAGTGTAATTAGTACCATTGTATCCACCTGTGGTTGCGCAATGCCAACCACCCCAGTTCATGTAAAACCCTCAGCCCCGATCCCCAATCCATTGTAGACTAAGCCCCACAGGACTATGGAAACCCCCCTGCCCAAATCCCCCGATATATGTTATAAGCGCCGCGCAGGGCTAGCGGACCTCTACAATGCTACCATCCCTCAATATATGACATAAATGACCCACAGGGCTAGCAGGCCCACCCCAATGCCCCGATCTCCCAATATATGTGAACACAGCCCCGTAGGGTTAGAGGACACCCCAAGCCCTGATATCTGTAGCCCAAATCAGAGTGGTAAAAAAAGCCTTCTAACACAAGATCCCTGTAATCCTTGACAGTCTATTGGCCCCCCCAACCCAGCAGTGCCACACCACCCTGCACCCCCGTTATCCATACCAAGCCAGCAACTGGCACAGGCCACCTCTCATCACCATGACCAGCCACTGACTAAGCTCCATATGAGCATGTGATGCCGTAAACAGTATGCGCTCAATGACTAACAGCTCATTCATTGACCATGTTCTACTTACAGTAGTACATGCTCATACAGAGCTCAGTCGGCAGCTTGCCATGGTAGTGAGAGGAGGGCTGTGCCAGTTGCTGGCTTGGTATGGGTGGGGGGAGTTGCAGGGTGGTCTGACATTGCCGGGTGGGTGACCACTAGACTACCAAGGATTATGGAAACATAGAAACATAGAAACATAGAATTTGATGGCAGATAAGGACCGCTTGGCCCACCTAGTCTGCCCATTTTCCTACCTAACAGATAAGCTGCAGATCCTAGTTAACCAACAGCTTACTTCCTCCTACCCCCTACTAGGACTGCCTTATGCCTGCCCCATGCATTCTTGAATTCGCCCACTGTTCTTGACTCCACGACGTCAGGGAGGCTGTTCCATGCATCCACAACCCTCTCTGTGAAAAAATACTTCCTCACATTACCTCTGAGCTGTCCCCCCTCTATCTTCAAATTGTGCCCCCTTGTTCTTGCACATCTCTTTTTCTGAAAGATGCTACCCTCTTGGACTATGTTGATTCTCTTGAGGTACTTGAAAGTCTATCATGTCCCCTCTCTCCCTTCTTTCCTCAAGGGTATACATATTAAGCGCCTTTAGTCTTTCTTTGTATGTCTTCTGGTGTAGACCCTGCACCATTTTAGTTGCCCTCCTCTGGACAGCCTCCACTCTGTCTATGTCTTTGCGGAGATGAGGTCTCCAGAACTGCACACAGTACTCCAGATGGGGTCTCACCAACTGTCTGTACAGATGGATAACAGCTTCCTGTTTTCTACTATTGATGCCTCTTCCTATGCATCCCAGTATCCCCCCAGCCTTCCTTACTGCCTTCTCACATTGCTTGCCTACCTTTAGGTCATCTGATATAATTACCCCAGGTCCCTTTCCATTTTTACTGTTGTCAGTATCTCACCCCGCACTGTGTACGCTTCCCCTGGGTTTTTGTTTCCCATGTGCATTACCTTGCACTTCTTTGCATTGAATCTGAGCTGCCATACGTTTGACCATTCCTCCAACCTTGCCAAGTCCCTTCTCATCCTTTCCACTCCATCTTGTGTATCAACCCTGTTGCAGATCTTTGTGTCATCTGCAAAGAGACATACTTTTCCTTCCAGTTCCTCTGCAATGTCACTTATAAAGAAATTAAAAGGACCGCCCCAGTACTGAACCCTCACGGTACCCGCTAGTAAACCTCCTTTCTTCACTGTGGACTCCATTTACTACTACCCTTTGCATCCTGTTGTCTAGCCAATTTTTATCCAGGCTACCACCTTGGGACCCACTCCAAGGCTGGTTAACTTGTGTATTAATCTTTGTGTGGGACTGTATCAAATGCCTTGCTAAAATCTAGGTAGACCATGTCCACAGCCCTCCCTGGTCTACTACTTGGTGACCCAGTCAAAGAAATCTATTAGATTCATCTGATACGACCTTCCCATTGTGAATCCATGCTGCCTTGGGTCCTGTGCCCCACTGGCTCTTGGTACTAACAGTTCTTTTCCTTCCAGAAGTGATTCCATCATTTTCCCTACCACTGAGGTCAAACTAACTGGTCTGTAGTTTCTGCCTCTGTCCTGCTCCCACTTTTGTGAAGAGGAATCACATCTGCCCTCCTCCAGTCCTCGGGTACCACCCCATCCTCCCATGATTTGTTAGAGTAGTCAGCGGTGTCACCAGTTCTATCCTTAGTTCTTTTAGAATTCTTGGGTGAATCCCATCAGGCCCCATTGCTTTGTCCACCTTCAACTTTATTAGTTCTTTCAGAACCCTTTCTTCTGTAAATGGACTGGTATTGACCCCCGTCTTCAGAGTGTTTCTCTTGTTTGGTTTAGGTACCTCCCCTTCCTCTTCCTTTGTGAATACTGAGCAGAAATATTCGTTCAGTATCCCTGCTTTTTCACTGTCACCCTCTACCCACATTCCCTCCCCTTTATTAAGCCTTAGTATCCCTCCTTTGGTCTTTCTTCACTCCCTAATGTACCTATAAAATGTCTTATCCCCCTTCTTAACAGAATTAGCTATCCTTTCCTTGGTTTGGGCCTTTGCTATTCTGACTGCCTTCCCAGCCTCTTTCTGCTTTAACTGATAAAGTTCTCTGTCCTGCTCCTTCTGTGTTTCCTTATATTTCCTGAATGCTATCCTTTTCTCCTTAACTTTCCCCTGCCACCTCTTTTGAGAACCATAGCGTTTTTTTCCTTCGTTGTGTTTTATTGATTTGCTTTACACAAAGGCTTGTTGCCTCTGTGATGGCTGCTAGAGAACTACTCAAATGCTCTTTTGACACCCCCCCACACAAAAAAAACACATCTTCATACAGTTTTGTAGGATTGGAGGCATGGGAGGTGCAATAGCCCTTTGGGGCATTTTGTTCATACATTGGGAATTGGGCATGGGGGTGGGGTTTTGTGCCCTTTCACAATGGTTGCAGCAGGCTTGCGCCAACCTGATCATGTATTCCCTCCCTTTTGGTATACAGTTCAGGTTGGCACAAGTTACAGGACTTGGCCACTGGGACCCTACCCAATAGTGAATTGGGCACATGGTCCTCAGTGAAACAGCATTTGGGTCAAGTCACCGTTGGCATGGCTTGTGTCATCCTTTTTGTGAATCTGGACCATCATCACTCATGTTGACTACAGCAGTAATACCCAAATGCAGGCTGCAAACCAAACAGTTGGCACTTTGCTAGATTTGGAGGGTGGGCAAACGTTGGTGAAATAATCAGGTTTGTGTTCTAATCAGGTGTGTGTTTATTAAAACTGAAACAAGGGATTCATGTGTTCAAGTGGATCCTAATAAATACATTTTTGCCTGTCCAGCGAAAGTGTATGAGGAATTTGGAACAGTGGTAGGAAAAGTTTCATAGTCTGGATGCCCTGAGATCTGTGAAGTAATAGACCTGCAGGCAGATGGGTCTAACAAAGTGATAATTTACAATCAGGTGGATGGGCTTGACTGCAGTGTTTGAGCTTGGAGTATGGCTGACAGGAAGTAGTTTGGCAGATGGAAATACCGCAGCAGGCAGTAATCCCATCAGGGCATGGGGTCATAATGTCGCAAGACATTATGCCACCGCAATATACCACACTGCCAATACAGTGCAATATTTTGCGGCAGCATCTGCCTTTGTTTTGCAGGGGGCTATGCCCCCAGAACCCCCCCCAACTAAAATATCTAACTCCAGGAGGAGTTATCACTTAAGATCGCATAACGTGCAAAGAACATAATATTTCTTGCATCTGGGACCAGGAATCGAAACCCCATCCTAAACGCATCCCTTGCTGCTCATGACTCATCCCATTGAGCTATGGCAGCATCTCACTGGTCCCCTGTCCCAGAGAGGTCATCCTCTGCATGGGAACAGAGAGGGTGCACTACCGTGCTTATTTCGCTAACGGTGTGCACCCTCTCGCGCATGTTTCTGTTGCACGGGTATGTCACACACTGTCACCCATTATGTGATTCAGCCAAGCTGCCTGATGGCCTAACCATGATGGCAAGGAGTCGACAGTGTATGTGGTACTTCAGCCATCATGGGTTTAAATTCCACTATTTCCGACTACATTTTTTTGTGACTTTTGCTAGGACTGGAGTTGATTATATAAATTTTTTTGGGGGTGGCAAAGCAATCCCCACATCTAGGAGTGGGAGGCGAAGACTCCCTCAAAAAACCATCATCCAGTGTTAGGTTTTTGCTTTTATGCTTGGCACTGATGGTATTACCACCCAACACGGTATTCCCATCCACCATTCTACTTCCTGTCCGCGATACTTCAGACTCAAACACTGCAGTTGTTCCGGTGGATGTACCATGGTGGGAAGTGTCTTTTGATGGGGATAGATTTAAAATCTAAAAATTACCAGTGAAGGTGTCCTCAGATATGTAAGAAACGACCCAGATGTCAAAAAGGAATTGAGACCCATGTGAAGTCTATCAGAGAATAAAGGATTTCCCCAAGGTAAAGATATTCCCAGAAACCAAAGTATACAAAGAGAGAGGGAGAGACTTTGAAATGTTTTCAAAATCCTTTGAGGAGGTTTGTACTGAAGAGGAGGGACCAGAACAGATGTTACCAAAGTTTGACGCTGAACTGTTCAGACTGAGGGTAAGCTGTGAAAATCTTGTAGGCAGAACAGGCAAGACAAAAGGGTGGGAACCCCACTCTCTGAGATAACAGAAGTTGGGGATCTTAAGGCTCCAGGTTCTAGTACCAGCTGCATGGTTCCAATACAAATGCACAGACTGAATATAAAATGTTCAAGTTAGCAACGGAAATTTACATACTCAGGTTAGTCAAAGAGGAACTGCTGCAAAAACAAGAAGAGTTAAGAGATATTCAGATGTTATTTTTCAAAAGGGGAAGGCTGAAATGATAATCCTCATATGGGAAACCTTGCAAGTCAAAATCAAAATGCTAAGGGTTCATATAGATGAGTTATGTGAGGACATGCAGCAAAAACGAGAAAAGAAAGTTGAATTAACAAGCTTTAGTCAGAGCTGATTCAGCTGCACCGAGCTCTTACCTGTCCAGGTATAAGAGTGGCAGTAGTATGGCTAGCAGAGCACTGTGCCAGTGGTAACAGAGTGGTGGCAACATCAGAGCCACTCACGGAGCAGCAGCAAAGGATGACAGCATGCAGCGGTGGCAAGTGGGGACAGTTCTCATCCACAAGATGACAGTGGCGACAACACTGCGCATGCACGAGTATTGCACATGTGCAGTGAAAGCAGAAGTGCACCCATGAATCAGTGCACTGTGGGAATGGGGAGATCATCCTGTGGAGGGGAGTTCCGTCACAAAGGACAGCTGCTATAGACTAAGAGCTGTTATGACATTACAGCAGCACTGTAGGACAACACAGGGTCATGTTCCAGAGCTGACCCCATGTTCTCCTAAAGTGATGGCATAACATCTGCGGAGCTCCACCCATGCAGTCATAAAAAAATGAATATTCCAGGACAATACCAGAAGAGATGCTGTTTGCTTGTGAACTTTTTCTGTCAGAAGTAAAAGTGGTGTAGAGAAACATGAAGTCTCTTCAGGATACAAGGGATATTTAGAAAATGTAGTTGAGGTAATAAAGCCAGTGCAGAATACCAAGGTGGTGCCAGAATGACAAAATACTGAGCATATAGAGGGTTCGGAAAAGACAGGAGCTTACAGGACCTGTGCAAAGGTCAAACCAGACCTTCTTAGGAATGATGCTCTGTACAGTGCCACAAGCAGGATCCAGAGTTCACCTTTTCTGAAGGTGTTGCCAAAAATGCTGAAAATTAATTCATCTCTCCAGAAGGTCAAGCAATCTTCAAAGAGGTTGGAACAGGTAGGTTTAAAAACCCAGCTGTTAAAAAAAAAAAAAAGCTGACAAACCACTAGAAGGGGTATCACAGAAAGTACCAATAGCAGGGGGTTGGGCAATGAACAAGCCACAGGCAAGGGGTCTCCCCAGAGTTGAACAAAATTGGGATATACTAGTTGAAGTGGTATATGGAAACCAAGTGTTTATTATGTCAAGCAATGGTCCCTGGGTTAGTGCAACTTGAAGAGATAAAGCTGGCTTCTGTGCTTCCTGGTGTAGAAGGTTTGGAAAGGAAGGAAGGAAGGACACCGTGGAGCAAACATTCTCTCAAGTTGTGGGCCAGGATAAGTTAATGAGGTAGCTGACTATTGCGACTCTTGTCCTGAACGTCAAGTCGGTAAACCTAAAGGTTGGAAAAAGAGTGCCCTTGTGTGCAGAGGACCAAATGGTCACTTCAGACAATATAAGGACCCTATTAAAAAGATATGTTGGAAAACCTCTCCCTTGAAAGAGATGAGAATGAGTATGGCAGGTGTGCCCAAAGAAACTAATTGATAGGGGCATGGATGATATAAAGGAACTGTGTGCCCTGATAAAGTGCAAAATTGATGGTCCAGTGAAATAATGCTGAAAACATTTAAAGAACAAGCTATGAAGATTTATGATGTCAGATGTGGATATTTTGAACAACATAATAAACTGGATGGGGATAAAGTGGAGGTGCTTCCAAAATCCATGGGGTGCTCACCACATAAGACATTGTACAGTCAACTGTCCCACAAGATGGAAAACCTCATTATAGAGTGAGTACAGAGGAAGGCCCCTTTTTCTTCACTGGAGAGGATGCTGCTTGTGGTCTTCCTGAGCCTTCCTTTGGCAGGGCTCATATGGTTTGAGTATGTGACAGGGTTGGTCTACCCTTTGCTCTTCCTCTATCATTTTCAGGACTAGTGGGGGTTTGTCAGGGGCTCTGGTGGGAGCCAAACCAGGATTTTGCAAGAGATGTCTTTTTGGAGTTGGCCTGTAAGAATACTGTGCAGGGAGACCTGCAAACATGCAGTCAGCCCTTAAATGGAGTTTTGGGAGCAGCTGATAATTGGGCATGCCTGCAGGATGAGGTGCCAAATAAAAAGAACAATCCTCTGTGTGAAAGGGTTTTTCATTTTGGACTGGAATCTACAGGGCGAAAGAAAGAAAAAGAGGTAAACTCTATAGAGGCCTGAGCTGATGGGGAGCTCTGAAGAGCTTGTGGTTGAATGTACAGGGTGATATTAACCCTACAAGGCAGAAACAGGCAGAGTTGGGAATATCTACCTGGAGGCCTGCTTAAAAGCAGGGAGGGCTAAGGAAAGCTTTGAAAAAGAATCAGTTCAATCCAGGCTAAATTGGGACCCTTGAGCTAATGGCAAGAAAACATAAAAATGTAAAGAAAGCCTTAGAGAGAGAGTCAGTTCGGAATTGGCTGACTTAAGGCCTTACAGTTAGTGGTCTATTAAAATATTGAAAGCCCCGAGAGACAGAATCAATTTAGTATGAGCTGAATTGGGACCCTATAGTTAGTAGCCAGACAGGATCAGGGGAGACCCCTTGCCTGTGGCTTGTTCATTGCCCAACCCCCTGTTATTGGTACTTTCTGTGATACCCCTTCTAGTGGTTTGTCAGCTTTTTTTTCATTCCTACTGTATAAAGAAGAGAAATTGCTGATGATTTTTTTTAACTGGAAATCATTTAATTTTGTACTGTTCAAACAAGTGTAAAATAACAGTTTATGTGTATAAACTTTGAAAGCTGTCTGACCTACCATTTTGAATATTCCTAAATAGCCTAGGCCACATGTCACAGGATAAATGAGCATTTGGACAGGTAGGACTACCAGCTGACCAGAAGGTCCAGGGTCATCCAAGACTAATAAATCAGTGAGAACTTCTGATCAAGGAGGTAGGAAAAATACCACTATACAGATTGTGTAGATTATTTATTTATTTATTGAAATTTCGGAAAACACCTTTGAGAACAGGATCATTTCATAGGTCCCACATCAGACGAACAATACATATTGGGAAAGTATGAAACGGAGAACAAACAAAACAAGGAATTATACAAGACATTACAAGTGTGTATAACTAGAGAAGTTCCAATACATGTGGCATTGTACAATGTATGCCATGGTGCATATTTGATTAAAACCTGGAATTTAAAGGGTCATATTAGAGGGGGTAGGGTCTTATGAAATGACCCTTTACAGGAAAATGACAGACTCAGCCTATTATCTAATAATCAACAAGGTAAGGGATGACTTCAGCCCAGGGGTCTCATCAGAGGTGAGAAGGTATGGGACAAAGCATTTTAAAATGAGCAAGTGAGCTCAGGAGATATAACAGGAGAGGGGGGATGGGAGAAAGCCATTGAGGGGAAAGAGGGGGAGGGATCAAGAGGAAATGTGAAGGAGAATAATAAGCAACTTAGAGCAGTTATTTACATGCTGAGAACAGTTATGATTAAGGCCAGGATAGCATAAGGTTAGAACAAGTGCTGGTCACAAGAGGGAAGGTTATTGGAAGCAGTCACAATTCTGACAGAATTCTGTGGAATTTTGGAAAAATCCATGGAATTCCATCAGTATTGTCATGTCAACATATTGTAAGCCAAATAATTCAAACTTCACATAAACTGTGGATTCTTTCCCAGCAATCAGTGGCAATTATTCCATGGTTTATATCATGAACCATGAAAAATTATTCGCAGTTTACACAGAAATGCTTTACAGCATTCTGTGGAATTTAAAAAAGAAATTCAAAAAACATTTCAGAAGAGATGTGCCATTTTGCAGAAATTCTGCCTATGGAATTTTACATTCTGCACAGCCCTAGTTACACAGGTACATGAAAAAGGAATGCAATGCATGAAAGATGCATTTACAGAGCATTATATGTACCTTGCCAACAACATGGTGGGCCCTGCGCAGCTATGAGGAAATCCTGGGGCTCGATTTTCAAAGCCCCATGAATGGCGCAAGCCCCTAGTGTGCCAGTCGTTTGGTGCATGAGGCCTGCAGCATTCACCCAGCCGGAAATTGAGATTTTCAGTCCTGAGAGCTAAATGCCGCAAGTCAGACCAGATTCTCCCTGGTCTAACTTGCACTATTGAGGGAACCCATGTTACGGGGCTTGCGTCAACTATTTGGTACAAGCTGCCGTAAATCATGGAAAGTGTCGTAAATGCAACCGATGTACTAAAATAGGGTGCAGTTGCAACAAAGGATGGGGTTGATGCAGGGCTTAATGCAAGCCCTTCATTGGCCTTTGAAAATTGAGCCCCTGGACTGTGAGTGTGTTGTTGTGGCAGGCAACAGTGCCAGCAGACCCTGTCATGAAAATGGTGTCCAGGTGTATGGGAGCCCACTGAACTTGATGTCTTCGAGTCTTGGGGTATGTCTCATTGGTTATGAGTTTTAGGAGTACCATACTGCTGCTGTAACACAGCTTGTGAAACTTCCTTGAAAGACCCAGATTTGTTGTTGATGGCCCAGGTCTGATCCTGCATTGTCAGTGTCATGACTGCACTGATTGTACAGTGTCAGTCATCCTAATCTTTTGCTTTTCCACAGAACAGTTTACCACATTAAGGGGCTGCATAACAGCACTCCTCCCTTACTGCAGTATCCTCAAGATTCTCATTTACTGAAGTGTTACCCTAGTGTTTTTAGGCAGCACATTAAGATAACGCCTCAGCTGATGTGGTACCTTGAAAGATACTGCAGTACAGGGGAAGTGCTTTTATGCGGTACCTTAATAAGGTAAATTATACTGTGTAAAAGAAAAACATTAGCATTACTACCATGCTATGTGTCAGGTCTGTATGCCTGGCAGTAGCTCTGTCCTCATGTTCACGGAGCAGCGCTTGGATGCAGTACTGTTTGACATGAATGGACTCTTGTGACATGACTGCTACCTGTTACGGCCACCTGCCAGCATTATTGTACTGCTCCTCTACCCTGGCTAGGGTTAAGTGTATGTGTTGAGGTCTTCGGATCTCACCCACTTGTTGTGTGGTGTGCAGCATAGGTGCATCACAGCTAGATGTACAACAGGTACCAGGCCCTGTGGCATGTATAGAGTGGAAGCACTGGTTGTCCTACAAATGAGGGTAACACTGCCTAGTGTTGGCAAAATGTGGCATCAAGGAGATACGAATGAGTAGGGACCTGAGATGTGGTTTTTGTCAGAGCTGTCAGTCCCCTAGTCATCCTGTATCTATGTGCAGCATTCTTTAGCTGTGGCTCCCATGAGACTTTGTTGCTCTGTCAGATGGATTACATGGTGGGCACACAGACGGAATGTTGCTGGCAAAAATGTAGCTGCTACATTGCCACAGACAAAAGGCTTTGCGGCTAAGCAGTCGATGGTTTAATTATTGGTGACAGAATGTCATTTATGCCCACTGTGACATTCTGTGTACCAGGCAACGAAGCATGACATAGTCTCCGTTGTTGCTGGTATCCCCCCCCCCACTCAATGCAGTAACTGCACTTAATTCTTTAATTGTGAACACCTGTTCAGTCAATCAATCAATCAATCAATCAATCAAAATCTTTATTTATCTGGGTGATCATCATTGACCAAAGCTCATTTGCAAGATGGACTTGGTTGGTAACGTCAACTACAATGCAAAATACATGCTGTGTGTATATATATATATATATATATATATATATATATATATATATATATAATACTCATGATAAATGAATACAATTTTCAATAACGATAACAATCATGATAAAGCGTACAATTTACACAATCAGGATTTATATAGTCATAACATAGGTAAATATATAGCAGTAAAGAATATATAAAAGTATGAGCAATTTACAATTTGAGTCTGCATGTAACACATAAAGATGCACCTCATACGATTAAACTAGAACAACAGGGAGGGAGAAGTGACAGGGGTTACTCATAGGTCTAGGGGAGGTGATAGGGTGGGGGTAAGGTGAATTTAAGGGAGTGAGGAGATACAAAGGGTAATCAAACTGGACACTTATAAAAGTGAAAGAAAAAAAAAGGGGGACCAATGGAGATGATGGGGACAGGTCTCTGACGGGTCGCGGAAACTATGTCTGACTAGAGATGAGGGAAACAGTTGCACAGTTCCTTAATGTGGTAGGAATATAGAGTCTTGAAGGAAGACAAGCTAACAGGGATACTGAGTCACAAGGTTTTTTGTGGTTTATTTCAGAGTGAGGGCAGTAGGCAGCATATGGCCGCTCTAATAAAGCGCGATTTAACTTTGGGAATTTTCAAGTTAATAAAGGAGTAGCTTCTCAGAGCATAGTTACCGAAAGTGCTTAGAGGGAGACAGTCATTAATATATTGCGGAAGGTTATTGGAAATAGCCCTGAGGGTCCATAGGGCAGTATTTCTGTCCCGTCTGAATTGAAGAGAGGTCCACCCCACAACCTTGTACAAGGAGCAGTGGTGTGTATTAAAGGGGAGACCTGTTATGAACATCAGAGCTCTGTGATAAAGTGTATCTAGTTTTGCAAGAAAAGAAGCAAGGCTCTGACTATAAAGGAAGTCTGCGTAGTCCAACAGTGAGAGAAATGTTGATTGGACCAGCCGCTGTTTAGCATCAGTCGTGACGAAGTGGTTGATCCTAAAGAAAAGCCCTAACCTTTGCCTTAGTTTTTTTTAGCAAGTCCTCAATATGCTCAAGAAAGGAGAGTCTGTGGTTGAGCCAAACTCCCATGTATTTAAATTTCATGACAAATTCCAGTTTTTCACTCAACAGTGTAGTAATCTGCGGTATAGTTCCCATACAGGCTGGGTTTGATGAATCTATAAATGGAGAAAACATCATTGCCTTAGTCTTTTTAGTATTAAGGCTGAGCTTTTTGTTTAGGAGCTGGCTCTGTAGCAGGTTCAATTCGGCTTGAAGGTCTCTACACGCAGCTTCAGGCATGGGGTGGATTAGGTAGAGTACAGTGTCATCGGCGAATGAGTGGATGTTGGCTTTATGGATAGAATCATCAATACTGTTGATATAGATTGTTAACAAAAGTGGACCTAAAATAGATCCCTGAGTCACACCTCTAAGAGAAGGTTTCAGAGGAGATAGCTTACATTCCGCTTTGACCTGTTGGAGGTGATCTGAGAGGTAGATAGCAAACCATTTCAGAGAGAGTGTGTCCAAGCCCAAAGTACACAGTGATGAAAGGAAAAGATTGTGATCGACAGTATTGAATGCCTTGCCTAGATCAAAGAATACCGCACAGAGAAAATTTCTGTTATCCAAGACTCTTTGCCAGTCGTTGGTCACTTTTGCAAGGGCTGTGATGGTACTGTGATTAGCTCTGAATGCAGATTGCACTGGCTTTAACAAATTAGTGTTTTCCAGGTATAATCTCAACAGTGCACTTACAATTTTTTTCAAATGTTTAGATGAAACAGAAAGAAGTGAAACTGGCCTGTAATTATTGAGATGACAGGGGTCTCCCGACTTAAACAGGGGTATGACATGTGTCATTTTCCATATGGGGAGAGGGTCCCCTGAGATAGCGATAGGTTGAATAAATGTGTAATAGGCATAGCTAGTACACGATAGGCAATCTTTAGAAAATACAGGTTGAGGGAGTCTCCACGGGCATTTTTCTTAATATCCAGATGCGTCAGGAGGTTTTCAACCTCTTTCAGTGAAGTAGGTTGCAAGGAGAATACTGATTTAGTATGCGTTGATTCAGCAGGGTGAATGCCAAGCTGTGTGCGTAGGAAGTTAGCAAGGGAGTTGTTGAATGCTTACCCTGCAGTAGCAAAGTGGTTGTTAAAGGATTCCAAAATCTCCATCCTGTCACTGATAGTCGTATTGCCAGAGATAATTTTAGCTGGAAGCTGGTTACCAGGCATATGGCTGGACTATTAATGGCCGAGTTGATTTCAGAATGATAGAATGCTGACTTCGCATCTCTAACCATCTTTGTGCACATGTTCCGGGCCCTCCTAAACTGGCACCAATCAGTAGGAGTTTTTGGTTTACATGCTTTTTTCCAGAGTTTGTCTCTCTCCACTAGAGTGGTTTTGAGATCAGAGGAAAACCACCGACAGGTTTTGTTCCTCACATGTACTTTTACTAGCGGGACATACTTATCTAGAGCCCCAGTCACAATTTCATTGAAGATTTCATAGGCCTGATTTACTGTTTTTACCAAATAAAAATCCTGCCAGCACATTGAGTGTTTCAACTCTGTAATGTAGGCGAGTATATCGAAGTTCCATCTTGACCTCTTGGTTGAGAACTTGGAGGAGGAAAGGAGTTCATTGGCTGATCTTATACCAGCAATGAAGCAAGGGTCACTGACTTCAGTAAAGAATGTACCTGCATGCGAGAATAGATGTGGTTTGCTCACTAGGATAACATCCAGCAATGTAGTGTTGCTGGGGTTCTTTTTGTTAGGGCGTGTTGGTTCGTCAATGATTTGTGTAAGCCCCTGTGCATCACAAAAGGAGGTTAAGGGTGCAGAGGCCTTAGATAGCCAGTCTGGATTTAGATCTCCTAGGAGACTTGTTTCTAGTGACTCTAGCCCCAAAGAGGTGCTTAGATGTGATAATAATTATAGTCCAGTAGACGGGGGTCTATAACACCCTATTACATGGAGCGCTATGGTCGGTGACATCACAACCTTAAGTGACAGACATTCAAATTCATTGGGGACTAATTGTGAATCCAGACAGGCTACAGAATATTTATCCTTGATATATATTGCCACCCCCCACCTCTTTACTGCCTATCAACTCTGAAAAGTAAGCAGTTGGGGATGTTGACTTCCATGTCAGGGGTGGCTGGTCTAAGCCAGGATTTTGGTATGACAAGAACATCTGGAGAGGTGTGATTAGCCCAGGTCTGGATCAGTGAGATCTTTTTTAGTAGACTGCATGCACTGACATGCAGAAAGATCATTCCTTTAAGCTTTGCAAGTCAGTTGGTGATGCGATGGCCACAGGAGGTCCAGGATTAAGCTCCATGTTACCAGAGCATAGCAGGAGAAGGAAAAACAACTTTCTGAGGGCAGCAACAGTTAGCTTGAAACTTGTGGCCCTTGTGCATCTGCAACTGTTGTCTGTTGAAAAACTCGGTGCTCCGTCTGAGGAGCTGTGCTGGCCTAATGCAGCAAAAACTAGTACCTTGACTGCAAGATGCAGGGAGGGTTGTTGCTATGAGAAACAGGAAGCAGGACTTGAAAGGGTGGTTCTGTACTAGTTCCGCTATTGTGATCTAGGCAAATATGGGGCAGGAGGTGAGTAAGTTTTAAGGCACATATCCAAAGATGGGCAGTGCTAGTTGATCCATTGCAGGTCAGTATGGGATCAAATCCTACATCTGGGAGTGAGTATGTAGCTTGATGTTGGCCACCTGACATAAGATAAATGAAGGACATTAAGGAGATCCACCATGTTCCACATATGTTAGAAACTCAAGCAGAGCGTAGGCACTAGATTGATCAGAATAAATGTCCAGATTAGGGGTTTGAGATGCCAATCAGGGAACGTGAAACACTTTGACAGACTAACTAGAAGTACAGACTGCAGTAATTGGCTAACCTAGGAGATAGAGGTGGACCAACTACAAAGGTTTGCAGATGGCCGAGATAAGGAGAGACAAAGTTTTAATAGTTTTGAGGTACTGGAAATAGGTAGGTTCTTGCCTTAAGCAAAATAGACTTAGTTATCAAAGATGGTGAAAGGAGAAAGTGCAGACTGATAATTGGCATATTTGAAGCAAGATAAGCGGAATTAAGCAGGAAAGCTTAAATCTTATAGGAAGACATATAGTGCAGGGCGTGCCCTCAAGTGGGGGCAGGGAAGGTAGTGTATATAATAAATAACTAGAGTTGAGGCTGGGTGGGTGTTCAATTGTTGCCACTATGCTGCTCATTAAATGCAATGAAACAAACACTGCACTTACTGCTTAATTGTGTTCACCTGTAATCAGGCATATAAGATCCTTGCCTGATTGCAGTTTTCATTCAGTTTTCAGTGTATGCAGTCATGCAGTTCATCCTGACACAGAAAGACAAGATAAAACTTGCACTTGACAATTACATGTACACAAAAGAAAAGGAAGGAGCAGAAGGAAAGAATATATGGCACTGTGAGCTGCACACCTGTCCTGCAAGGCTCTGCACAATGGGTGACACTGTAACAAAGCCTTCAACCAATCACAACCATGCACATGTGCATGGTAAGGTAGAAGTCGTTACAGCAAGGGCTACCATCAAACGCAGGGCATGTGAGACCGAGGAGCCCACTAGAAATGTTGTTCACAGTGGGCTACAGGAGGTTGCCATACGACACACTCACCTGCTGCCATCACAGGGCACCCTAAGGCATGATTCAGATCCCTCAATAAAATGTTTCTTTTAACTTATTTACTTGTATCAGGATTTACTCATTTTAAAGCTTTAAATTATAGTTTAGCAAATGTTTGCAGCATGATTCTGGTCCCTTAGACTTACAGTCCTCCTCGCAAATGTAAGTCAGCTAATGAGGTGATGTTTTGCCCACTCTGAAACATATGTGGCAACATTTTGTCTGCTCCTAAACATACATCGTGGCAAATTTTACCATTAAGTTTTGTCCAAGTGACTTTGTGTTCATGACATTATGCCCACTACTTTTTGTCTGGGGACTATTCAGTCACATTTGACACAGTGTGCTGCTCCAATTGTGCCCAGGCTGTCCTTACTACTGGATGTTTCTGCATTTATGGAGTGATAGATAAATAGGCTGGTTGAGTTAACACACAGTAATGCAGAATCCTGCAATTGTTCAGCACAAACCAGCACCCTTTTCTCAATGCTAGTAGTAATGTGCTGTGCATCACATGTTGTGCACAATACAAGTCCCCACACATAGAAACAGAAGCTACAAATGTGCAGCAACAAATACACAAAAAACATCATGGCCCAGATATTCAAAAGAGTTGAGCCATGCGCAATAGGGTTGCGCCTGCGCAAGTCCAAAATTGCACCATTCTGCAATATTCAGCAGGAGGCAGTTGCGCCCCCTAAATCACGCTGAGCAACAGTGCAATGATAATGAAGGCATGCACAACTGAAGGGAGGAACTATGCATAAGTAGGCATGATAAGGTGTTCAACAGCAGCCATAACGCATAAGGGAGCAAGCGGAAGTTGCGCCATAGCGGAAATGAGCCAAAATAAAAAGGAGCAAGGGAGAGGCACAAGAACGCTACAGGGAAGGCACATGAGGCAGAACTCTAGCCACACAGACAGGGCAGGAGGGACACACAGGGCAGGCCAGGGAAAGGGCACCCTGAACACAGAGGCACAGGGAAGGTGTGGAGAGCCACAGCCAGTGCAGAAGGGGGAAGTGCCACACAGCACAGAGGCCACCATAGGCAGGTGTTCCCAGTGCAGGGGAAGTAGCAGTGAGGACAGCAGTGGGGAATATAGTAACAGCTGCTGGGGAGGTGAACACAAGCCAGGGACATGACCAGTGCCACCTTCCAGATGGAGGCCGTTATGAGGGGGGTGAGAAGGTGGGTGGCAGGGGGGCGTGGCCGTGGAGCGGCCCATCGGTGGTATGCCCCCAACAGGCAGTACCGAGCCTGCACCAGCTTCGAGCTGTACAGTGATACTGAGATTGTGGGCCAGTACCGCCTGAATAGGGCAATTCTGAGGTGGCTCTGTGAGCTGTGCAGTGATGTGATGCAGGAACCCACACGACGGAGCCATGCCCTGTCAGTGGAGACTAAAGTGACAGCTTGCATGTGCTTGCTAGCCATGGGTACCTTCCAGAGACCAACTGGGGACACCACAGGCAAAACCCACTTGGCCACATCATGCCACCTCACCCAATTCCTCAGCGCACTGCTGCCACATGCTGCGGAGTACATCCATTTCCCCAGTACACCAGCGGAGCACACAGCAAACATACAGGAGTTCCACAGAGTAGCACGTATGCCTGGCATGCTAGGGACAATAGACTGCACCCATGTGGCCATACGCACACCACCTGGCCCTGAGGAGGCCACATACATAAATCACAAGGGCAATGCCAGCATCAACTGCTAGGTGGTGTGCGATGCCAGGGGGCACATAATCAATGTTTGTGCCACGCACCCTGTGGGAGCACACGATTCCTTCATCTGGCACCAATCAGCACTGTGCCTCAGATTCGAGAGTGGGGACATCCCCACTGGACACCTACTGGGTGAGTATGAAAACCACATGGACAATCATAGGGCCTGTGGGGGCATGGCCAGAGGTGACATGGGTAGTGGCTTACATGGCCCGGGGCAGGGCGATGCTGATCACCAAACTAACCTCCACCCTCCACACACAGGTGACAGTGGATACACACTCCGTCCCTGGCTACTCACACCCTACTGGCTGCCCGTGACCCCATCGCAACAAAGCTACAATGAGGCACACGCCACCACATATAACGTCATCGAGTGGGTGTTCGGGATGCTGAAGGCACATTTCTGTTGCCTGAACACCTCCGGCGGTGCCCTACAGTACAGCCCCTCAATGGCCTGCGGGCTATTCCTGGCCTGTTGCATCCTGCACAACATGGCCAATGAATGTGGGGTAGCCATACAGGTCAAAGAGGGGGACAGCGATGGGGATGATGAGGACACCAGTGACGATAGTGATGGGCAGCCCCCCTTGGGTGACGGGACCCCCGACTGATCCGGCTGGCACAGTTGCACCAGGACACCATCACAGAGGAGCACTTCAGCCAACCCAGGTAAGTCATGGGGCCATGTGCAGCCAACAGTGCCTAAGGCACAACCCACAAACATGCATGGACACACACCAGGGATGCATGCTGTCAAGGGAAGTGGCAGGGCATGGAACCACACACACACAACCAGGGATGGGTGAGGACTAACATGCCACGTGGATGGACACACACACATGCACATACACACAATGCACCAAACTTGCACAAAGGGCAGGAGGCACAACAACCAGAATGCCAACCCTAGCCACACACATGTCCACAGACCACCACTCCCACTGCCTGTCCATGTGCGTGTGTCACATGCTAAGCACCATTGCACATTGGTGTACAGTGCAATGCAGGCATCATCATGTGCACACAATTGTGGACAGCAGCCGGAAGGGTGTGCAGGTGGACTGTGTGTCTGCGTGCAGGGGCGGGTACCCACCCGTGCACTGCCCACTGAAAGACACAATGCACACAGGGCAGCACCAGACAGTAGCCACGTTGGGAGGCAGGTCAGTCACGTGACACAGTGCCCCAGCCACCACGGATGCATGGGCAGCCCCGCCGAGATCCACCAGCACTGACAGGCTGACCACTGGCCTCATGGGGTGGCACCGATGGTCCCCCAGGGGTTCCACTGTGTGACCATGACAGTGCTCATGCAGGAGTCTGCAGCACACCGAACATGCCTGCGCCAGGCGTGCTCGGGTTGCCCACAGCTGAACCCAGCGTCGACAGGGAGGGTGTTGCATGACACCGGGAACGGGGGGTGGACAGTGCACTGCGTGGTGTCTGCAATGCATGGGCACATGACTGTGTGCCCATTGTGGCCATGACAGCACTGAATGACTGTGCATGCCTGTCAATGGCAGCAGTCACATCCTCCCGCAAACAGTCCATCCCTGCTAGGATCAGAGCGGTGTCCCTGCTGCAACGCTCCTCTGCCTGCTCCAGAGCCACACACAGTGAATCCACCGACATCCCAAGCCAAATCTGCTGCTGGACTGATGCTTGCAGTAGGTGGGTGTGCTCATCCAAGAGGTCATCTGCCTCCTCGGCATCCTATCCCTCAGGGTGTGCACAGCCCTGATGCTCAGCACCCCTTGATGGTGGGCACTGCGCACCAGGACCAGGTCTGGGCATATCCACAGGCAGTGCACAGATGCTGCCGCTGAACCCTGTACTCCCAAGCCCATTGGCCAACTGCTGATGCTGCCCCTCCAGCTGCTGCTTCCCAGGGCTCAGTAATGCTGCTGCAGTGGCCGCAACAGTCCCACTGTCCTGAACAAACACCAGTGCTGCCCCACTGGTGCTGACAGGCACAGACTGGGACTGTGCTGACATGCAGGCCTCCACAGCAGCACCACCCACAGCAATGGCCGTGATGTGTCCTGCTGTGTGGCCATCCCGTGGCACACACGTGTCACTGCTCATGACGTTAGCGACATCATCATCGGTGACGGACTCGGCACCTGCCCCAGGCACAGCATGCTGTCATCCGTGGATGCCGGCATGCTGGGACACAGACAGGGCTTCCTCCGCACCTGTTACAACAACATCAGTGTGGACAGCCAGGCCGCCCCACTGTCGCACTGAGCCACGTATACCTGTGGAGGTGGATGGGCCCTCCTCCATCTCCAGCTGACTGTCCTCAGTGGACAGGCCCACCACCGCTGACCCATGCAGATGCTTATGATCTGTAAGGGAAAGCAGAGTCATGTTACTGCATGTGACCTACCTTCCCCTCCATAGACAGACCATGACTTACCATGCAGTGATGGGCCACCACCGGTCTGGAAGCCACCACCCCGAACACCCTCAATGGCACTACGCTGCATGTTTCCAGCAATCCTCTCCTCCTGTGGGGTCAGGTGTACCACCTCCGGCTGTCCCCCACCTATTGCAGCTCGTGCTGCCCTGATGGCAGCCACCTTCTCCTTTATCCTCCTCCTGTCCATACCCATCTTTTCTTGCACTCCTGCACGGAGCTCCGGTGGCTGCCATGCAGGTTCACAACACGTGCCACCTCCTCCCATGCAACAGCACAGGCTTGAGGTGTTCTCTGCCGTCCGCTGAGAAGCTGTTTCTGATCCAGGTAGGCCTCAAACAGGGCTTCGGTCTCGGCCTTGGTAAAGGTTGGCCTCCTCCTCCTCCCATCACTGTGTTCCTCCTCTCCCACAACTTGCTCGGTCATTATTTAGCCTTTAAGAATGGCAGTTGTTACCTGTGACTGTGCAGTCCCATGCATGTCCCTAAATCCACAGTCCACACTCCCAAACAGCATGCATCTCACCAATACACTGCAGTAACCAACTATGGCCACTGCAGCCCAATGTCGCACTTTTATAGCGCAACCCATGCAAATGAGGTGAGGCGCAACTTTAAGTGGATGCAAATTGCAGTGCTGCACCATTGAATGGCTGATTAGATGATTTGCATATGACTGCTGAATATCACGCTTTTGCGCTTTGCGCAATTGTGTTGAACGTGCTGAGCCAATGGCACAGTTCTGTGACATGTGTAGTACACACCTCACTGCGCATGCCATGGTTGCTGACGCAGGCGTCTACCGTGCTGCTAATGTGCTGTGTGCGGTATGCAATGCAGGGCATAGCCACCATTGTGCCAGTGGCGCTATAGCGATGGTCACCTACATGGCGCTGTGGCACTGGGCCATCATAGGCGCACTGGTGCAACTGCACTGTAGGCCGCTACTGGTGGTAGCACACAGGCAGCCAATTGCGCTACATGCATTGGGTTCCAATGGCGCTGTGCATGTCTGTATGCCAGAGACCCTTGACCCTGTGCCTGATCTTTGCCCCCTAAGTGTCATGCATCAGGCATGGGTTCACCTCTATCGCGCTGTTCAGTGACAGCACGATAGAGAATGGCAGTGCTATACCGCGCAGCATCTGCACGTGGGGAGCCATGCTGCAGAGTGCCATATTTGCATACCGAGCAGACAGCATGGTGCACAGGAGGGCTGCTCAGTGATCACAAATAGAGCTGGTCAACCTAGTGGCCATCGTGGAGCCACACCATGGGCCACTGTTCGGGGAGGCACCCCTGGACAGGTCCAGGATGCAGGTGTGGGAGGAGGTGGCCACTGCACTCGAGGAGGCCACAGGACAGGGGAGAAGAGCAAAGCAGTGCCGCCACAGGTATGGGGACCTGCAGCAGAGGGAGCCAGAGCCACTAGCCCGCCTGCGGGCACGTGCCAGGAGGGGCACGGTGCCACGGCCAGGTAGGTGTTACGTCTACACACTTTTATCTTCCATATGGGTATCACAGCTGTATGTGTCCAGCACATGGGGAGGGACCGTCGGGGTTGGCTGTGGTGGTGTTATCAGGGTGTGGGGTGGGTGGGTCTGGCTGGGTGGGAGGGCACACACCTGGGGGCAGGGGGGCCTTGCTATGGGATCGTACTGATGTTCCTCTCTCCATGTTTGCACCACAGGCCCGGAGGAATGTCGTCTTGCCTGCGATCTTCAGTGGCAGGAGGAACAGAGGGAAGCCAGGCGGGGTGAGGGCCCTCACCGCCCAATGGACTGGCCCGATGATGGCGAGTGCCATAACTCCATGATTACTATTGCATGCTCTGTAACAGGGTGGGCAGCAGGGCATGGCCACCATCCATCGACACCACTGCCATACATGCAACTTGTTACAGTCAACACTGTCCAATGGCAATGCATGACTGCGAGTGCGTCGATGGTGGTCCAGCAGCACGGTACATGGCAGTGCCACTGCCTTTGCACCACACAACCATGTCACTAAATGGCCACGGTGGTGCTGTGCGTGACTTGGCCGGTGGGCGTGTGCAGAGTTCCACATGGCTGTATGCGCCTGGGTGGGCAGGTCATGTGGACGTGATCACTGTGGGTGGTCACACACCATCACAGAGGTATGTCCCACAGCCGTATGCCATGCACAGTGGGCGGGCTGTATGGGGCTGTGCATTTACACTTATTGACTGTGCTCCCTTGTCCTAGGTACACGCCATCTCCAGGAGATCAGGGAGGTGTTTTGGGAGATCCTCCAGGTGGCATGGGCGTCACTGGACATCCTCCGTAGGATTGATGACACCAGAGTCCTGCGGAGGCACCGCAGAGATGGAGCCAGAGTGGGGAGCGGAGCTCCCACTAGGAGTCCCTCAGCCCCTGAAATCTCCTACCCCCCTGGACCCACCCTCACACCCCTCCTTTCCTGTCCCATTTGTCCACCCCTGCCCCTTATCCACCCCCATCTTGTTTGTGACCCTCACCCCCAACTTGTATATATTTTGTAAATAGTTTTGTAAATAGTTAACTTTTATATGTTTTTTCAATACAGTTATTTTGATATGAATACTGTGGTGGTCTCTGATTTGCAGCGGGCTATAGGTGCTCAGCTGCAGTGGTGTGCATGGCGTCAGGGGTGCTGCGGTCATGGGTATGTGTTTGTGTGTCCGTGTGGAGGTGACTATGGTGTGGGGGTAGCTATCAGTCAGTGTCTGTGGTGTGTGTGTGTTGTTCCCTGTGCACTGGATGACTGTGTGCAGTGGTCCATGGTGCGTGCTCATTGTCCATGGCACCCATATCAGCCCGTCCATGGCCTGTGCAGCTGACACACATGCCTGTCTGTGACCTGCACGGTCCACTGGCATGTCAGTGGTGGCAGTCCCTGCAGCGCAGTCACTGTACCCGTCACACTGCTGGGTTGCCTCCTGTCACTAGTGTGGTGCATGTCTGCCTCAGGTGACACTGTGGCCTCCTCAGTTGTTGTCCCACCTTCATGCTGTGCCTTGTGTGTGTTGCAGGGGATGTGCACCACTGTCTGTGACTTGTGCTCTGGGAAATGCTGGTGGCGTATGGGTCCACAGTGCCTGTGCAGGGTGGCTGGCACTCCAGTGCCATGGAGGACTGTGGATTGTGTGTACACAGTTTACATGGGCCCACGCTGGGGGTTTGGTTGCCCCACCACTGCGTCCTTGTGTTGTTGTGCCCTTGGGTATGGGTGGGTGTCTGTCCATGCACTGTGTGGCATCCGGTGTGGTGCATGCTTCCACGCACCACTGTGGGTGTCTGTGCTGGCTGTTGTGGCCAGTGCTGGGTCGGGGTGTGTCATTGGGATACTGTGCAGGGTGCTATACAACTGTTTATTGGTGTCTGGGGCAAGCCCTGTCCCGTGTGGGGTACCTCATGTGCCGATGCATGGTTGGACTCTCAGCAGTACCTTGGGGGGACTGTGCATGGTGGCACTGTGTATGCCGTTGTTGTATCGCTGTGTGCTGCCACCCACTGATGGGTGCTCATGGTGGGGCTGCCTTGCATGGTTCTGTGGTGCACAGGGTTGCAGTGTCACAGTGGGGGTGGTGGCATGCATGGGGTTTCCTGCAGTGGTGGTCGCTGCTCCTGGGGAGGGTGTCTGGGGGTCATGGTGCAGGGTGTGCTCTGCATTTGGGGGATGGTGTGGCACAGGGTGGTCAGCCCTCCTTGAGTGCCAGTCACAGCTTGCCGGGGGGGTGTGATGGGGCACCATGGCCCAGCTGTGGGTTGTTTGATTGTCTCCATGGGCCGGTGGTTATTCCAGCCCTCCCCCAGTCGTACAGTGCATGGGGTGTGGGGGGACGATGTCTGTTCTGCTGTGTGTTCCTGTGCCCATCTGTGGCATGGGTGGTGGACCCCTACCTCCCTGGTTGTGCAGTTGTATTGCTTTGCTGCTGGGAGGCATCCCTGGTTTCGCTATGGCACCTCTGGACTGCTCAGCTGCACATCTCTTGTTGCGCTATGACGCATCAGATCTGCTCAGATTCCGCTCCCTAGTTGCGCTATGGTGCAGGTGGTGCGATATTCAGTCGTCGGCTGTAGGCGCAGTTTGGCCTGCTCCCTTTTTGAATATCATGCCTTTTGCACATGGGCGCAATGGACTTGTGCTTGCTCCTGCTATTGCGCACTTTTTGGGCGCAGTTTGAATATCTGGGCCTATGCATACAAAAAGACAGTGGGGACCCCAGTACATGATACGGGTGATGGGGGAAGCAATTTCCTAGAATCTTTATCCAAAGTACCAGGCACATCCTGAGACCACCACTTCAAGGTGCTAACAGCTCTTTCTCTGCTGCTAGTGTTAGTGCAGTAGGTGGCCTCCCTGCTGTGCCGCGCTGGTTGGCATGGACCACAGCAAACCACTGCTTCAGCTAGACATGCATCTCACTGGTGCTTTTTTCTGTGCTCAGCAACACTGCATGGCAAACCACCCACAGTGCTCACCATGTCCATGGCTTCATTCCAGGCCCTATCCAACACCAGTGCTGGAACCTTATAATGGTCCAGAGCAGACTCTCAGGGCAAGCAGGCCTGCTTCATGGCCATGTACTTTAGGAGCCTCTTCTACTCTGCCATGTGTGTGGCAGTTTATCTATGTGGGGAGTGGGGATAGAGCAGTACAGATTATCTATGTGGGGAGTGGAGACAGAGCAGTGCAGGTTACAGTCAAACAGTGCAACATGCACAAATGGCATTGAGCACTGTTCCAGCATGGCACTGTGAAATATGAGTTCAGGAAAATACAGACACTCCCCTGGATACCCTCCCAGTATATGTGTAGTTCAAAATATAAATGTGGGGACTGATTCAGACTAGTGCATGAGAAGAAATGTAGGAATTCAGCCACCTCCCAAAAATGTTTTTAAGTACTCTTTACTTTATCAAAGGTTTGCAAATGTATCGCCACTATTTTATTGAATCTATCTTGCTGATGGGTACTGCACTTAACCCCATACGTACTTCTGTTTGCATGCTACTTAACATGCATATCGAATGTGGAACCCATAAACATTTCAGTTCAAGTAATGAAAAAGTCATAAACCATTAAGTTTATCAAATGATTAAGGTGTTCTTTTATGGATGATGGCACCATTTTTTAATCGTCATCAGTTGTGTGTGGTAAGTCTGCAATTTTATTATTGGATACAAGGCCAACCTATGGATTATGAGGGAAATTAACTTAAAACAAGCATTTGTCAATGCCAAATATTGGTTTGCTGGCATTGGCATTGGTAGTGCAGGAGTTAGACAGATGCATCATAGGAATGGCAGTGAAGTATTGAACTGATGCCAACCCACCCCCACCCTGCAGAGAGTGACAAGCATTAGGGTGTCCCTTTGGGTGTTTGGTAGTGTAGTGAAGTGCGGGAAAACATGTTGGGCAGGATGTGAAAAATGAGAGCTGTACAGTTCATAAGGAGGTGTAAAAAAATGCCAGTGTTGAAAATGTGGCATGTAAATATACCAAATTTGCGAAGTTACTAGGGTGCGTGGGAAATATGCAATGCACGCTTGCATCACTGCCATTTTATGGGCGTTTGGCACCAAATTTTCAACATAGGCATTTTAGTACCTCTGCTCATGTACAGTGTCACTGTCATTTCCTCAAAGTGTCCCAAGAAGTGATTTCGCACAGCGACCACGCTATTCTGTGCCGGAAGTGCGAAAACACATTTTGGGCAGGATATGTGAAATGACAGCTGTACTGTTCATCAAGAGGTGTGGAAAAATGGCAATGGTGAAAATCCAGACTGAAAATATCAAAAATGCATGACGGTACGAGCGTGCGTGCAATCTGCCAACGCATGCTCGTAACACAGTTATTTTATGGAGTATCATCACCAAATTTTCAACATAGGCATTTTAGGTACTCTGCTCATGAACTGTGTCACTGTCATTTTCATAATCTGGCCCAAACACTGATTTCCCACAGCGACTGCGCAATTGTGCCCTGGAAGTGCGGAAACACATTTCGGGCAGGATGTGGAAAATGACAGCAGTACTGTTCACAAGGAGGTGTTTTCAAAAATGACAATGCTGAAAATCCGGTAGTAAAATATTGTGAATCTTGTGATTCTGAGCCTGCGTGTAACTGCGCCGTCGCAGCTAAGTAAAACAACAGGCATTTGTTGGATTTTTCCGCAAATTTGGAATTTAGGCTTTTAAAGAGGGCACCTCATGAACACAGCCACTGTCATTTCGATAATGGGCCCCGAAAGGTGATTTCACACAGTGACTGCGAAATCACCTTTCAAGGCTGATTAACGCCATGACAGTGACAGAATTCATGAGGAGGGGCCCCAAAAACCCCATGTTGAAAATTTGGTGACAAAATTCCAAGCAATGCCTGAGATATGCAGCAAAATTGAAAAAAACCCTATTCACTCCATTATACAGCTTACCGGCATTTCCTCAGTTCGCGGTCGGCTTTGAAGAGTGCAGATGTGTTCCTGGTCCACTGAAGATCATCGCGCCGGACTCGGAGGTAAGTATGGGAGGGGTTGAGCGAGGCAGGTGCGCAGTGGGTGGGTGCGGGTGGGGAAGGGGCATCGACACTACGAGGGCGGTTTTAGTTTTACAGACAAAAAAAAAAAAGAAAACCATCAGCGGGACAGTTTTCCTGTTGCAGGGCATTTGGCACACTGGGGTGGGCTCCCAGCGTGCCACCACCTGTTTACAGGGGGTCAGTAGCTGATGGGGATTGGGCACCCTCGACGGCTCACAGCAGGGGAAATAATGCCGACGAGGATTGGGCACCCCTTGGCAAAGAAAGACAGTGGTGGGGGCGCGAGCCGAGGGATTGGGCACCCTTAGCATTCAACAATTGGGAGAGGTGATGCCAGCGAGGTGGGCTCCCCGTCGGCGTAGAAACACGGGGGGTGCCAGCCAAGGGGATTATTGCACCCCTCGGCATTCAGATTGAGGGTATGCCGGCGGGTGGGCTCCCTCAGCACACAGTAAAATGGGGTTGCCGCTTAATTGCTGATACGGTGGCGGCACGAAGCAAAAGGTCCGCTTGTGTATGACGCAGCTTTGCTCAGATTGCAAACGGACCTGCTTAGATGTGCTCGCACCATTATATATGCATGGTGTGGTGCCGGCATGCAGGCTGATTGGAGAATGAGGGACGCACCTACTGATGCGTGCCCTGCATTCACCCAACAGCGGCCGGGCCCCCAAATCTGCACTCTTCCAATATGTTGGCAAGCCTGCTGCAAGCCGACATAAAAATGTATTATACCATTCCTTCAGATAATTCTTTAGTAAATCTAAAATTACAGTTGTAAGGCCCCTCTTTGGGGAGTGCTTACTAAAGTGACCCTCTTCTCCCTTTTTGGACCCGTGGGGTTGGCCACCTGCAGGACAGGTGGAGTCACTCAGGCCCCCAGGGTATTTATTCATTGGATTTTGGTGCTTCAGGGAGACCGGCGGGAGAGAGTCATGGGGAACAGTAGGCCAGGGCTCTAGCCATGGCCTGGGAATTCAGGCCTTGGCGGCTCAGCAACAGTGTTCCACTTGAGAACTGGAGGGGTGCTGTAGGGCTTTGCAGGCATGTGGGTCCCTGTCCGTTTGCTGAGAACCGCGACCCGTAGGAGAAATGGAGGGGGTCTTGCCTTGTGCTGCATGACACTGGGGTGTGTTGGGGCCTGGTCCTAATGTATGAGGCCTGGTGGATGGTGGGGGCTCTACAGTGGTGGCAGCCTATAACATGGGACTAGGAGGTGGTGGCAGCCCTCCTGCCTCTTTAAACCGGTGTGGCACTCTGGCCGTGTGTGACAGCCTCAGCAAAAGAGAGCCCAGTGAGTTCCCTGGATCGGCAGTGTTTTGTACTGGGTCTGCAGATGCCGGGAGGCTGGGGCCCCAATGCCCTATGTTGCAGGTAGAAGGGTTTTGGAGTCAAGTCTGCAGCCTGTGAGCTCACTGCTTGTGAGGAGTTAGACAGCAGTGAGAGGAGTCGAGCTGCCGGTTTGGTAGGCTGCAGTGTTGTTTATGTTGGTTCTGAGGCTTATGTTTGTTGCTGCTGCCCGGACTGTGGAGCCCTCTCAACTCTGATGTGAAGTACAGCTCCCTGGCCAGTTCAGCCTAAAGGGAGTGCCACAGCTTTGTGCTGCTGTTTTTGCTGCCTTTCTCGGTGCCGTGCCCCCAGCTCCTGGGAGCTGCTGTTCAACTGTTTTAAATAAACTAATTTCATTATGCTTTAAATTCAGTATGGCCTCCATCTGCTTATGCATTTTTGCTGCTGGCTAACAACTTGCTTTTTCCTAGCTAAGTCCTGTGTTGCAGTCACTTTCAACCCCCCTGCTTCAGGCTGCTCTGTGCTGGTGAGAAGCTCAGCAGTAACAAACCCATTTCGGTCATCTAAAGGTATGTTCCATCTTTTCCTGTCTTTATGCTGGATGGACTGCTGCAATGTGGGGCACCCCTTCCCATACTCTTCAACATCATGCCCCAAGACATAGGTGATGAGGGGGTCTTACACAGTATAGTGTTATCACCAGCACATAATGTAATCTCATGTTTTAAACAGACCATTCCAGATTTTTCTGTTTTACAGATTATGAACCCAGGATAAAACAGCTTCTGTAACCTATCATCGTAGGGCTTATCTGTCATCCCACTTATCATCCTGATCACCCTTCTCTGTACCCCCTCCAATAGTCTGATGTCCCTTTTTAAGAAGGGTCACCAGTATTGCACACAGTACTCCAGGTGAGACCTCACCAGAGCCATGTACAGTGGCAGAACCACCTCTTCACTACTTGTTGTTATTCCCCTCGCTATACACCCCAGCATCTTGTTGACCTTCACCGCCACCTTTCTACACAGTGCAGAATGATTCATATGACCAGTGACCAGCACCCCCAGATCTTTTTCCTCGATGGAGACTGACAACTACACCCCCCAGCTGATAGCTGCATCCTGTATTCTTGTTACCGAAGTGCATAATTCTGCACTTCTTTGCACTGAGTCCCAACTGCCAGATGTATGGCCATCTCTTCAGTGTTTCTAGGTTTCTGCAGTATCCCCCCATCTCTACCCCATCCACCACTGCTCCCATTTGGTGTCAACAGCAAGCAAATTTATCCGACTCTGGATCCCATCTGCCTTATCTGCTACGTAGATGTTGAATAACACCATTCCCAACACTGAGCCCTGCGGAACTCCACTAATGATCGCCCATGGTCAGTGGCGGATCCAAGATTTTACAATGGGGGATGCTGTGATGGTGTGCCTACTAAATATGCAACTTTTTATAATGTTTTTAATCCTGTATACAATCCTTTTCATTACATTTTTGAATGAAAATATAAACATAATCTATTGTTTTGAGTGTATATTTTCTTACAATCAATATATTAGACTTCTCCAGCAAAGTGAAATGCAGCAGCAGCAAGCAAGCAAGTTACAATGGGGGGGTGCAACTGCACCCTCTAAAACCCCCTAGATCCACGACTGCCCATGGTGATGATAGTTTCCCCCCTTACTACTACTACCCTCTACTGTCTATTTTCCAGCCAGTTCCCAATTCATTTGACCACTGTATCTCCCACCACCAGAAGCTTCAGCTTGCCTACCAGCCTCATGTGTGGCATTGAGTCAAAGGCCTTACTGAAGTCCAAACACAGGACATCAACCACCTTGCTTTCATCCAGGGCCCTAGTCACCCAGTTGAAAAAGTCCATAAGGTTGGTCTGACAAGATCTTCCTTGTGTGAACCCATGCTGTCTATCTTGAACCATTCTCCTTCAGAAATGCACTATCCTTTCCTTCAGGATAGTCTCCATTAGCTTCTCCACAATTGATTTGAGTCTGACCAGCCTGTAATTCTCTGGTTCATACCAAGAGCCACTTTTGTGGAAGGGCACCGTACGCGCTATTCTCCAATCCAGGGGCAACCATCTTGATAGAAGGGATACATTGAATACATCTGTCAGAGGCACCACCAGGTCCTCTGTAAGCTTCTTCAGAACCCTGGGGTGTATCCCGTTGGGTCATGGTGCTTTTCCTGTCCTCAGAGACCTTAGGCCCTCTAGCACCCTCTGCACCAGGATCCCCATATCTATCATTCTAGCCCCCCTTCCCTCCCTACCCTATCCTGTCCCTGGTTACTAGATTCCCCTAGTTCCCCTGTAAAAACTGAGAAGTATTCATTTAATACCTCTGCCTGTTTAGCCCCCTTCTTTACTGATCCTCCCTCCACCTTAATTCTAGAAATCTGCTCCCTACAGTTCCTTTTTACCAGATATATTTGAAAAAACCCTTTTCTCCGTTCATGATCCCTTGAGCAAGTCTTAGCTCCTTCGTAGCCTTGGCTGCCTGTACCGCCCTGAAGCTCCTGATGTAATTCTCCTTATCTGCTTCTTTGCAGGTCCACTTGTGTTGTTTAAAGGCTATCCTTTTTTTCTCACCTTTGTCTGTACCTCCTTGATTTCACCAGCACGGCTTATTGGACCTAGCTTTTTTCTCCTCCACACAGTGCAGGAGTTTGTGGCCTCCACCAGCCTCAGCTTTATTATTTCTCACTTATGGGTGGTGTCCAAGTCTGGTCTCATGGTAGTCATGTGCCTTTCCAGTACTGCAGCCATCATGCTGAATTTGGCCCTGTTAAAGTCAATGACCTTGGTGGTGGTACTTTCCTCCTCCCTACTCAGCTCAAGGGAGACCCACACTGAGCTATAGTCACTCCCTTCTATAGGGTCCTCCACCTCACCTCCCTAACCTGATCACCATCTGACAAGACAAGTTCTAGGATGTTGCACTCCCTTGTCGGCTCTCTTGCCATCTGCATCAGGAATGCATCCTGGAGCGCGTCCAGGATGACATGCTCCCTGCAGCTAGCTGATGTTATGGTGTCCCAATCTGCTTCTGGTATGTTGGAGTCTCCAGCCACCACAGTACTGCCCCTTCTACACTTCTGCTGTATAACCTCCACTAGCTTCCTGTCCCTCTCCTCCATCTGCGATGGTGGTCTATATACTACTCCTAGCCTTATCCTCTACTTTTTTGCTGTGCTTAAACTGACCCACATGGTTTCCATATTCTCCTCACCACATTCCTCTCTGCTACACTCTATTCCCTCCCTTATGTAGACTGAAACCCCTCCTCCCTTACCAGTGTCCCTGTCCATCCTACACATCCTAAAGCCCGGTATTGTTAAATCCCATTCTCTTTTTGATTTGCCCAGGATTCTGTGATGGTGGCATTATGTACCCCCTCCATCTGACAAAATTGCTTGTATTTCTAGCATCTTATTACTGAGGGAGAGGCCAGATGTGTTTAGTTCCCGTCACCAGGGTTACCACCAGACCAAGTGGGCAGGCAACCAGAGGAGCTGCACTGTCCACCAATCCCCTGAGGGCAGTGCTTTTCAATGCCAGATTGGTCAGAAACATGACTGCAATTATAGCAGACTTGGTTTCTTCAGCCGTTCTGGCCTGCAACATGGAGACCTGGATCAGTGATGATACTGGCCCGGTTTTAGAGGCTGCCGTCCTGCCCGGGTATACCATAGTGCACTGCCCCAGAGAGGAATGCAGGAGTGGTGGGGTAGCCCCCTGTTTTAGATCTGAGCTGGGCTTCACACTGCACCCAGTGAGAGTGCCACATTTATTTGAGTGTGTGGCCATCCATGGGGGTCCGGGCGCAGGTTGCTTGATTCTCCTGATGTACCACCCTTCTGGGGCAACAGGAGATTTCTTGCAGGAGGTGGCCAATTTCATCATCAGGAAAACATTGGAGGCCCTCAGATGTTTAGTGCTGGGGTACTTCAGTGTTTGGGCTGATGACGAATCTTCTCAGCTTGGTTACAACTTCCTCCAGATTATGTCATCACTGGGCCTTGTGCAAGGAGTTTCCTCCGCTAACCCATCAGGGTGGCCACATGTTGGATCTGGTGTTCTCACTGGAGCTTAAGATAAATAGTCTTAGGACTGATTGGGTCACTTCGTTCGATCATTGCATGGTGGAGGTCTGGTTCGGGGCCCCTCTTGATAGCCCTCCCCCTGCAGAGATGGTCAGCAATTGCCCTTTGAGGGGGTTGACCCCTGAGGGTTTTTTGGCAGTGGCTGACCCATCTAGTGTGGACAATGCATTTGCTTGGGGGGGTGTGCATGGCAGTGGATGCCTATAATAAGGTGCTGTCTGGTGCTCTCGACTCCCTCGCACCAGTCCATGTACGACCCAGGTCTTCTCACTTGAGGTCCTCTTGGTATGATGGGGAGCACAAGGTGATGAAGACTTTGAGTTGGAGATTAGAGCACTGCTGGTGGAAGTCTGACCTGGAGGTAGACAAAATGGTCCTATGTGTGCACTACAATGCATACCGGGGGAAATCGACCATAAGAAGGCAGAATTCCTGTCCAGGGAGATTGCTGCTGGGAGGAACCAACCAACTGTGCTCTTTCGGACTGTATACAGGCTTATTCATCCTTTCAGTCTACAACTGAAGCTAGCCTTTTCAAACGCATTGTGCGAGGAGTTTGCTCAGTTCTTCTCAGGCAGGGTGCCTGCCATCAGGCAGGGGGTTCTGCCAGTGGGCCAGAGTTTGGCCAAAAGTGGTCACCATGGGTGACCGGAGAGCTCTGCCTGGTTGGGGTAAGGTTAGACTGGTGGAGGTGGCTGAGGTCAGTGAGATTGTGTCCAAGCTTCGGCACACCTTTTGTAAACTGGACCCGGTGCCAACTTGTTTCTTCATGAGATGTGTTGACTCCATTGGCCCGGTATTTGCCTTGACTGTCCAGTGCTCCTTGTTGTAGGGGGTCTTCCCTGATGTCTTGAAGGATGCATTGGTGAGACCCCTTCTGAAAAAACTATCTTTGGACCCTGATGTCAAGGCAAATTACCGTCCTATCTCTAATCTTCCATTTTTGGGTAAGATTGTGGAGAAGGTGGTGGCACTTCAGCTTGAGGAGCATCTCATGGCCCATGATTTGTACAAGCCACTCCAGTCAGGGTTTCATGTGAAGCATAGCACAGAAACTGTGCTAGTTTGGATGCATAATGACCTCCTTAGGGCTAGAGATCGAGAGGAAGGGACAATTCTTGTTCTTCTTGATCTCTCTTCAGCATTTGACACTGTGGACTATCGAGTGTTACTTGACCACCTAAGGGAATTCTGTGGACTCGCTGGCACTGTCATCTGCTGGTGTGAGTCTTTTATATCTAATAGGAGGCAGAGAATAGTGATGGGGAATTTCTCCTCCTCCCCTGGCCACCTGTCATGCAGAGTTCCCCAGGGTTCAGTCTTGTCGCTGATGTTGTCTGCTATGTATATGCTGCCCCGGGAGAGTTCATTAGGAAGTACAGTTTGGGTTTTCACTGCTATGCTGATGATACCCAACTGTATCTTTCCTTTGCCCCTGAAACATCTTGAACAGTGGAAGTGCTTAACAGCTGCCTCACTGAGATCAATGACTGGATGGCTTCCAGCTGGTTGTGACTGAACCCCGATAAGACAGAGGTACTGGTGGTGGAGCTGAACAGAGGGCATGATAGGTTGGCATCTGGTGCAGAGACAGGGCTTTGTCTTGGCTCTGTAACAATGAAGGCTTCCTCTAGGGTGTGTGATCAGGGTGTTATTCTTGACAGTGGATTGACACTTGAGTTTCAGGTGGCGTCCGTTGTTGTACCAATTTTTATCATCTGAGAAATGTCACCAAGATAAAGCCCCTAGTTCCGCCACTGGACCTCCCCACTTTGGTGCATGCCTTTGTGATGTCCAGGCTTGACTACTGTAATGCACTCTATCTCAGGGTCTCTGGGGTACCCTGCACTGACTGCAGCTGGTGCAGAACACAGCAGAAAAGCTGTTGACAGGACAACCTAAGTATTGTCACATCACTCCGGTGCTGCGTCAACTGCACTGGCTGCCGGTTAGGTGGAGGGTCCTCTTTAAGGTGGGTTTGCTCACCTTTAAGCCCCTACATGGTCTGTGCCCTGGTTACCTGAAGGACCTTCTTACACCAGCTGTCTTGGCCCGCTCCCTCCGCTCCTCCTCTAGGGGCCTCCTTGCAATTCCCAGGATGAGGTTAAAAACTGCTGGTGACAGATCATTTAGTGTCACGGCCCCCGTCCTGTGGAATTCACTTCCTTTAGTCATCAGGGAAGCCCCTTCTGTGGAGGTATTTAAAGCCCACCTCAAGGCCTTCTTGTATAATCAGGCCTTCCCAGACTGTGTTTTATAGTCCCTACCTGTCTTTTAGAATTTCATGCTTAAGTTAGCTTTTGGCTATTTTGAATTTAGTTGCTATTGAGGGTAGTATTTATACTAAATCTTGTTTTAATTTCTGGAATATTGTATATTAATGTTTAATATTATGTTGTTTTATATTTATCATGACTGCTGTATGAAGTTTTGATATGTTCGGCACCCAGATCCTCTGGGTTGGGCATCTCTTAAATAAAATTTGCCTTGCCTTGCCTTGCCTCCTCGCATTCATGGAGACCACTACCCATCCTTTCACATGATTCCCATCTTCTCTGACCCTTTCCTCACACCTTCCATCCAGAAGATCTTCCCAGTGTCTTATATTAGCCTCATCTTGGGGGGGCAAAGGTCCAGAGTTAACCTGAGCCTCTGACTGACTGATATGTAATTGCCCCCCTCCATTAGTTTAAATTGATGTTCAATGTGCTTACGCAACTGGATAAGATATGTGATAATGCTTGTGTAACTTGATTACTTTTGTGGCTTTCCTCCTCTCTATCCATTGGATATACCACCCTTTAGGGGTATAATGCAAGAAACCCTAGAGGAGGGCCCCCCCTACAGGTGCCAGAAATGAATGCATCGGCTAAAGGTAGGTTAGGAAGAAGCCCACAGGTAAGAGAGACAAGCCGCTGGAGGAGGAGGAGGAGGAGGGGGTGGATGGTGGGCAACGAAAATGAATCCTGGGAGAATTCAGGATGAGTCACATTTTGAGATTGATGGAGGATTGACGTTGTTGCTCTGCTCATTGAACCTTGGGCTTAAAGCACTCCCATTCAATGTGCTTACGCAACTGGATAAGATATGTGATAATGCTTGTGTAACTTGATTACTTTTGTGGCTTTCTGCCTCTCTATCCATGGGCTATACCACCCTGTAGAGGTACAACACAAAGAACCCTAGAGGAGGGTTCCCCCCTACAGGTGCCAGAAATGAAAGCGTCAGCTAAAGGTAGGTTAGGAAGAAGCCCAAAAACAGTACCCAAAGATGTCGAGCATCAAGGAGGTGAGTATGATGGACGAATTCTATGGAGAGAAGGACTAGCTTCCTAAGGAGAGAGGGGAAAGCTGAGCCACCATTTGCCTCCATCCAACAGCAGGATCTAACTAACGAGAAGAAATCATTAACTCTAACTAATATTATGACCACTGGCATGGAGGAGAGGAAAAAACCCCTTTGAGGAATAAACCTCTGGGGATTCAAGGCCTAGGTCGCCTTCCCTCCAGACTGATGACATTTGAATTGAGGATGTATATTTTTAAAAGAAAGGGTTCAGTAACTAGAGGGATGCTAGTAGTGAGGATGATGATGGAATACGGAAGATCCCTAAAAAAAAAGCACAGATCGAAGATGGAACATGAGGCTGCATGCACATTGAATGCAAACATGAGGCAAAATGAATACTGATGGTGATGATCACCGCAGGAGGTCAGTGGGTCGATGAGGTAGCATAAGATTGATAATAGGTATAATCAATTGAGTGAGGTGAGGAAGTAGAAATTGAGGTTGATAAGGCATGATTATGCGATGTGAACAATTAGATCTTGTTGTTGTGGTCAATGAGTAGCATCAGAGTCAATGATGGAATACTCGAGGGAACGATGGAACTAGATAAACCTTGCTGGAACTAAAAAGGGTATGCTTGAGTAGTCAATGTGAGATAGTAGATCTGGAAGCAAGGATGGGAGGGAGTAAATCCATGTATGAGTCAGAGCAGCGAGGGGTATCCAGATGTGCTCACGGGGATATTCCAGATGAGCCAATGAGGAGATGAATAATATTGCAGACTGGCTTGATGGAGCAATGCACTTGATAGAGCAATGCAAGTGAGCAGACACTGAGGTTGAAGAGGCATTCTTGATTATATGATGTAAATGATTAGACCCTGAATGATTAGACCCTGAGGTTGTAGTCGATAAGGTAGTATGGTATTGAATGTTAGAGTAAGCGATGTATATGGATGAGCTTTGAAGTAATGCTGAGTGAAAGATGATTGGAGTCATGAATTCAATATGACTGGAGTTATGAACTTGATGCATCCAGCAGGATATCCGCAGCTGATAGGTGGCATAGGAATTATGATAGGTACACCCAAAAAGAATGTTGAGGCCAGGCCAAGAGTGGAGGGAAGCCTGGATAGCTGGAAGTGAACTGGAAGAGGAGGAAATGGGAAAGAACTGAAAATGAACTGGCACAAAGGAAGTGCACCAATCAGGTACCTTAAAAGAAGGTAGAGTCCGAGGCCAAGAAGGGAGATCTGGAACCAGAGGCAACTCGGGGGAAGTGATCGAGGATCAAAACTGGATGAGGTACGATGAGGAGTGAGCTAAATTGTATGAAGTATGATGACGAGTGAAGAGAAGAGTGGAGGGAAGCTTACGATGGCTGAATCCTGAAGAGTAGGTAGGAAACCAGAAGAAGAGGAGATGGGAATGAACAGAACAGAACACGAACAAAGGTATCAGGCACCAGAGAGCGAGATGAACAATGAAGCTCCTCAAAAGGAGATGGACACCAAGGCCAAGAAAGTGCATCAGGAACCACAGGATCTGTGAACCAGAGGGCAAGCATGTGTGGCAATCAAGGGGAGTTAAATCGGATGATGTACGATGAGGAGGGAAGCCAGGAGTGGAAAGAATCCAAGACAGTCAGGACGAGAATGAGCGCTAGGCTGAGGGAGGGAACTGGAACGGATGAGGTACGATGTGGATTGACGCGATGAAAACAGGTACTGGAAAGCGAGGTATGAAATGACAAAGGACAGTAGGGAGGTCAATGGGGTAGCATAGGACCCAGCTGAAGTGGGATGAGAACTGTACTGGGGTGAGTTGAATTAGGCGGTATGCGATTCAGGATAGGCACAGCCAGATGGAGCAATGGAATAGCGCAGACTTGGCAGCAAACCATGCGAAGGCATGCCTAGAGATGTAGCGAACGAGATGAGCATGTCGAAGCCAAGCATCGCTGAGCCAAGGGGTTAAGGAAATGAAGTATCATCGAGGTGGACGACATGGAGCAAGTAGACTCCATGGAGGAGAAAGGCCCTTCAAGGGGACAGGAAGGTGAACTGAATGAGGTGGCTCAGAGGTCCTGGTCAATGGAAGGTTGGATGGGGTCAGCAGTGCAAGGCCAGAGGACATGAATGGCAAAGCAAAGGAATAGAGAAATCATGGCAAGATGAAATAGAAGCCATGACCTGACTGAAACCAGGAGAGCTGAGTTTGCTGAAAGAGCTGAGGAGAGGGAGCAGGACGAGGGCATGCCGAAGCAGGAGTAGTGGATGGGGAAACAGAGGCAGGAAAAAATGAAGCTCAGAGTAAATGGAAATAGGAGAGCACTGGATGACCAAGGTAATAGGCCGCATAGGGAATGAGAGCCATGCAAAACATTGGAGATATACAAAGTATATCCGGGAGTAGGCGTGATGGCACGCTGAGAGTGCTCAGAGCCATGCAGGGGCCAGAGAAGCTGGGACCACATCCACCGCCAGTCGGGTGGCCTGAAACGTGAGGCAGGGAGCATAAAATCAATTGAGAAGTACGCTTGACTGAGCAAGGTGAGAAAGTAGACAGATAAGGCATGAACGGGTGACATGAATGAGGAGATCAGAGGATTCAATACAGAGATGCAAGGAATGAGGCTCCTCAAAAGGAGATGTACTCCAAGGCCAAGAAGGCATATCAAGGACCAAAGGGTAAGCGAACTAGAGGGTTGATACACATGATATAGCATTGTGACTAAGTAGACTCCTCGAAAGGAAGCAGAGCCGAAAATGGACGGAGCGATGTGATAAAGTATGCTTCTTGAAAGAGGTAGATTTGGAAAGGAATATGAAAGAAACATGAATGATAGCGGACATCCCCCGGCTGGCCCATAGCCAGGGTGAAGGACAGGAATGCATGGCCAGGAATGGAGGCAGATGAATCAAGGTGACTGACACTGCAGGCTAGAGGGAGGCAGCCAAGGCATATCAATGGAGTGATTGAAAGAGGTGAACAGGTTGAGGCAAGATATGGTGGGATGCAAGAAAATCGGACAATAAGGAGAGAAAACAGGACTGGAGTAAATCTGAACAGCAGATGATGGAATGTATCCAGGAAGGGAGGCTCGATGAGATAACTAATGGGTAATTGAGGACTGGAGTCAGAAACCAGATACGTGGGTGGAAGGGCCTTGGATCAATGAGGTGGCATGTGAGGTGTGATCGATATGCCCAAAAGAAATATCAAATGAAGATCAAACTGAGTCGGTGGATATGAGAAAGGCACCAGGACAAATAGGAAGCAGATGAGGTACGATGGTGGATGGAAGCCATTGAGGCAGGCACTGGAAAGCAAGGCATGAAAGGATGAATGACCATGGGGAGGTCAATGGGTAGCAGAAGACCTGGCCAGTACGTGAAGATAGGCTCGAGTCAAGGTAGCAGAGTCTGGAGGAGGTTAAAGGAGAGAGAGGCAATGGAGAATGAGGAGATCGGTTCTGGAATGGGCCAGAGATGGTCAGTGGCTGTCTAGGAGGAGCACACATAGGAATGATAGGCAGGCCATTGTGAAGGTAGCATGAGGAATGAGGGACATCCGGTCGGAGCTGAGTGAAGAGGGAAGGCTAGTGCCCCAAAGACCCATGAGCACAGACCAGAAGAGGGAAACAAGGCCCCGGAGGCAGCATGCAACCGTGGAGAAGATAGGTGGCTGAGATAAGAACTGCAGGAGAGCAGCGTAGATGGCAAGGGGGAATTGTCAGAGAAAGATGATACTCTGTTATAGGGGTTTTTTTTGTATTTTATTTGAGAGTTATATACCAGGGCCAAGCCAAATAGATACAGCTGAAATAGGTAAAAGCAGGATCCTGCCAAAAATGAAAGAATGCATACTAGCAGGCCCATCCTGAGTAAATACAGTACAGTGGGAAAGTGGCAGACAGCAGGAAGGTCATGACAGCAGCACCACTAGGCTCCGTGGGGTAGAATGCACTGCAACAAAGGAATACACAAGTCCTCACAAAAGAAGGCATTGCATCGTGAGCTGGGAGGAAAAGCAGAAATCTGCAGAAATAATCTGACATCTCAACTATGGGAGTCTAATGAAATAACATGGACAATGGAGAAAATTAGAGCCTCACGAAAAATGAGATGCAATAAAGAATGTCAACGGATGCAGAACTGGATGGGGTACTCACGGTAAAAAATGAACGAAGGCAGAAGCAGGCACACAAGCCCCAGTATAGCAAGGTGAGCAACTGTCATGGGTACTTGAGGAAGGCAGCATGAGAGGAGGAGCCAGCAGCCTTCATCACCTGGACCGCAGTTGAAGCTGCTTCATGGGAGTTGGGTCTGGAGTAGAAGGGAGTTGGGAAGCAAAAAAGCCAATTGGGTCCCCCATGCGCAGGATAGGAAAGTCAGCCTGTAGGAGCGAGGGAGCCGTGGAGAAGACAGAAACAGGGTGGGCAATCATTTGGGCCAGGGTGGTGCAGGACAGGGAATAAGGACAAGGGTCATGCAGCTTTCAGAGGATGAGGGGAGCAGGCAGAGGAGCAAGAAAACAGTAGGGCAGGTGTAGGTAGCGAGGAAGCACAGAATAGTCGGAGGTGCTGAAAGATGCAGATTATGCCACCACCTGGGAAGTGGCACCATGCAGGAGCATTGGAACCAGAGAAGGCATGGAGGGAGAAAAAGACAGAGGGGAAGGAGAGCGAGGCATCATGAGGACAAGTGGACGACTGTACAGCAAAAGAGAAGGGGCTGAGAAACGGAGATGCCCCAGGAGACAGCCAATGAAAGTGGTGCACTGCAAAGTTGAGACCATAAAGCATAGAGGAGGAAACAGGAAAGCGAGAGAGGAGTCAAGGGAACAGCAAGGGGTGGGATGGTGCATGGAAGGGCTGGAGGAGACTGACAGCAACGAAGGTAGAGAAGGGTTGAGGCCTGGATGCAGAAACAAGGAGGAGGCAGAAGGAGAAAGCAGAGGGGAATGCAAATGCTCACGTTGGCAGGACAAAAGCAGCAGGAAACCCAAAATGCGGATGGCAGAACCGGATAGGAGAATCAGCAGGCAGCTGGAGGCACTGCAAAATGTGGAGGCTCTGACAAAAGTACTAGAAGGGAGGGGAACAGAGCCTCCTGCTGCAATGAAAATAAATCCTGGGAGAGTCCAGGATGAGTGATGTTTTGAGGTCGATGGAGGAGTGACGTTGTCGCTCTGTCCATTGAACCTCTGGCTTAAAGCCCTTCCATTTAATGACAAATACTCCTAGAGTTGTTCTTCAGGACTGCTGTTCCTTCCTTGCTGAGATGCAGCCTGTCTTATCCTTATCCTCCATCAGTTGGGAGGGAGTATCTTTCCAACCAACATCTGTGCCATTCACTATTCAGAAGAAAGGAGTTGAGAGTGCCGCATGACCTGCACCATCCTGCCACTGAGAATTGGAGGCCACCACTGCAGTAGGCCCAGCCTTCCACCAAGCCCATGATGGAACATGTGAACCAGGTCACCCACATGGCAAAACAAAGTGCTGCCACGATGCCCTTTGGTAGGCTTTTCAATTCCGTTTTCTTTTAGAATACTGAGTAGAATATTTCTGCTTTCAAAGAATCTTGTTGGACTATACTTAGATCCCCTGCTCCATGATACAGCAGCATGTGACTAGGGCTGCCATTTCCCTGTACAGGGGTGCTCTTTATTGATGAGGTTTCCAAATAATCTATTCCATCCCTCCTTCCCATAGAGGAGCACTGAAGGCTGGTGATTGGTGGTGTTTCAGGGCCCAAAGAACATCCTGCAGGTCTGATCGAGGAGCTGCAGAACAGTTATGGTCAGGTCCTGAGGTTAAAACATTCTCACTGGATTGCCAAAGCAATTAGTAGAGTAGATGGCTTTAGTTAGAAAACATTAATAAGCCACACTCCCAGCATTTCCCATCCTGGCTTCCCATGCAGCTCCACTGTTGACACAAGACTAAGTCCCAGCACCTTAATACAGTTGGGAGGTGTGGTGTAGCATGACTGGGGAATTTAACCCCCCATGGCCATGTGAAGACTTCAAAATCCCTGAAATTTTTACAGAAGTTTTAGAATTTAAACAACATTATTATAGTATTTATTTTTAATAGGGCTGGACTATGCAAAACAAATCCTTTTCTGGATAAATACAACACCTGCACTTTTTACAAATACAAATATTACTCTAAAACATTTGTATTTGTGTTAGACCACTCAAAGTAGTATTAGACCTTGGTTTAGGTCAGTGTGAAATATCTATGACTACTACTGCTCATTACATGAATGCATATTTTCTTGATAACTCTGCTGATTTTTATTTATTTATTGAAATGTTTTACCAGGAAGGCACACTGATTGACAAGTTGCTCTTCTCCCGGTGTGACCTGGGGGAAGGGGTACAATGGGAACGAGACATTAAACATTTGGGTTACAAGATCGACATTAACATACAGTTGTAAGGCAGGTGTTACAAACAGTGTTACAAACAGTGTTATGAGCAATAGATAGAAAAAGTAGACAATAATAAGTGCCAGGTTAATAAATAAACAAGTGCTTACATGAAAGAAAAGGGAAAAGGAGAGGGGAGGAGGAGGTGTGGAGGAGGGGGAAGAGTCGTGTCCCTGGAGACCTCGTCATGATGCGAGGCACCCTGCAAGGGGACTGGGGGGACCAGAGAGAAGGGGATAAGGCAGTATCTCAGAGAGATCCCTTCAGGATGTAGGGAACACTGCAAGGGGGCTGTGGGGCTAGATAGAAAGGGAGATAAGGCCGTAGGGATTTAAAGAGGGAGAAGAGAGAAGGAGGAGGTGTAACTTAATTCCAGGGAGAGGAATAGGACCTAACCCAAGAGAGGACCCTTCAGGATCCGGGGTACCCTGCAAGGGGGTTATGGAAGGTCAGTACAGTAGATGGGGACTAAGAGAGTGATAGGAGAGGGAGGGAGGGAGTGAGAATTGAACCCTTGAGGGGAAGATAATTTTCACCTTTGGAAGGGATGGGGCCTAATCAATAGTCCATTAGAATGCATTGGGCCCTGCTAGTAGTCATGAAAGCTAAGATAGTGGCTAGACAGAAGAGGTGAGATATGCTTAGGCTCAGTTGGACCACTTCAAGATGGTGAGAACCCTGCAAGGGGACTGCAATGGCCAGGGAGAAAGGTAGATGGGGAGGGAAAGGAGAGGAGACAAGGCTAGGCACAGTAGGACCCCCTCAGGATGCTGAGAACCCTGTAAGGGGAACTGCAGAAACTATGGAGAAAGGTAGATGGGGAAGGGAAGCAGAGGAGAGGAGACAAGCATAGACCCAGTAGGACTGCTTCAGAATGCTGGGAGCCCTGCAAGGGGACTTCGAATGCTAGGGAGAAAAGGTAGAATGGGGAGAGAAGACATGCCTAGGGGCAGCCCCTTCAAGATGCTGAGAATCCTGCAAGTAGACCGCAAAGGTTTGAGGGACAGGTAGATGGGGGAGGGGGAAGGAGAGGAGACAAGCCTAGATGAAGTAGGACACTTTCAAGATGCTGAGAAACCTGCAAGAGGACTGCAAGTCTAGGGACTGAGGATATTTTAATGCAATCTCTCAAACCACTAGTCTTGTGCCATCAACAACAGAAACAAGTCTGAAATGTAAAATAAAAATTTTGCAACCACTGGTAAGCAAGCAAATACAGATACAAACACAAATGGAAAAGACACAAATGCAAATATCTGAAATCAACCCCATGCACAGCTCTAGTTTTTAGTTCTGGGACAATACTGAATAATAATTAGTTATATAGTATCCATATACATGCAGTGTTGGAGAACATCTTCCAGAGACAGTCAGTGGCTGCTGTAGAAAAAGTTAGCCATTTCCTTACCTCAGACATTCATGTGAAGAACAGTACTGACTTCTCTTAAATAAAGCAGAAGTAAAAATATTTATAGTTCTGTGTTGAATCTATTTTCTGCATTTGCTCTTTCAACACATAAACTTAAAACATGAAATGTCATATTTTGAGAGCCCCCCCCCCCACATTAGTGGGCCATACTTTGTGGGAGCTAAACAACCACACATTCCTTGCTCATTCCCAGCCTGTAAGTCAGCTTAAAAAGCTGAGAGACAGGAGGGTTTGGGCTCTGAGTGGCTCGTTTCTGGCTCCTGTAGCACTTCACCTCTGCCTCGAGGTAATTGGCAATGGTGTAGAGGCACAGACTGGACAAGAAGTGTGTAGGACTTGTAGTTCTCAATACAGCCTAGGAGAACTACAGTCCGGGGGGGCGCCTCAAAGGAGCAGTCTGTTTTACCGAACCTTGAAACTTGGGCACAGATAGGCTGAAATACATGTTTGTTGTGTCCTGGTGAACAATTTTAATTAAATTTGTGAGGCAATTGTCCCAGTGCAGCTTGTGACCCAGGGAGCACTTCCGGGTTGCGGCACACAAATATGGGCATTGGAGCGAGTGCTGAGTGATTCCTTGCTCATTCCCAGCCTGTGAGTCAGCCTAAAAAGCTGAGAGACAGGAGGGTTTGGGCTCTGAGTGGCTCGTTTCTGGCTCTTGTAGCACTTCATCTCTGCCTCCTAGTAATTGTCAATGGTGTAGAGGCAGAGATTGAACAGGAATTGTGAGGGACTTGTAGTTCTAAATACAGCCTAGGAGAACTACAGTCTGGGGGATGCCTCAAAGGAGGAGTGTGTTTTACTAAACCTTGAAACTTGGGCACAGATAGGCTGAAATACATGCCTGTAGTGTCCTGGTGAATGATGTTATATTAAATTTGTGAGGCAATTGTCCCAGTGCAACTTGTAGCCCAGGGAACACTTATGGGTCACGGCACACAAATATGGGCATTGGAGTGAGCGCTGAGTGATTTATTGCTCATTCCCAGCCTGTGAGTCAGCTTAAAAAGCTGAGAGACTGGAGGGTTTGGGCTCTGAGTGGCTTGTTTCTGGCTCTTGCAGCACTTCATCTCTGCCTCGAGGTAATTGGCAATGTTGTAGAGGCAGAGACTGAACAAGAAGTGTGTGGGACTGGTAGTTCTCAATACAGCCTCGGAGAACTACAGTCTGGGGGGACACCTCAAAGGAGGAGTGTGTTTTACTGAACCTTGAAACTTGGGCACAGATAGGCTGAAATACATCCTTGTAGTGTCCTGGTGAACAATTTTATATTAAATTTGTGAGGCAATTGTCCCAGTGCAGCTTGTGACCCAGGGAGCACTTCCGGGTCATGGCACACAAATACGGGCATTGGAGCAAGCACCACAAGCTCGAGCATGAGTCACCGCATGCGGAGATGTGGGCCGAGGCACGTGCATCCAGTGTATGTCGTACCGTGTTCGAGTGGGGAGAAAAGGAGAAGGACAAAGTCAATAGATAACAGATATTTATATACTTAAACAATGAGCGCGGGTATGAACTGTTTGTTTGTAACCCTGAAAATGGGTGAAATAGGTACAAAATGTTACGATTATCAAAAGTTTACTCTTGAGGTGTATACTGGACTGCAGGAGTATGTCTGTCAGCTATGCAGTATGATTAAAGATTTAAAAGCAAAACTGTTGGGCTTGGAGCTAGAACTCAAATGTTTTAAGCAGTTAGAAACTTCAGGTAACTCAGGCAGTGGTTTATTAGACATGGTATATTAGCAACCAATGAAAAGAAGTAGGCATGAACAGGACAGTGATTGGGAAGTGCAGCCAAACGCCAATAAAAAAAAAGAGGAGGGAGAAGGGCTATGAGTTTCGATATTCCCGTAGTGAATTTGTTTGCCCCTTAACACATGTAATGATGAGAGATAAGGACTGGATAGCACCACAAGAAAATATAACAACTGATGAAGACAGGCAGGCTACAAATGTTACTAGAATACAAACTCTAAAGGACCAAGACCATGGAAAAATTATGCAAAGTAACACAATTGAAGGTGGGCAGGATACAGATACAAACAGTACACATACACCAGATAGTGAGGGCCAAAATGACACCATGGAAACAGAGGTAGGAGGCAAACAGTATACCAACAGAATTTATGTAATAGGTGACTCAATTATAAAATATACAGATTCCTATACAACAAAGAATTTAAAGGAGTTAGTTACTAGCTCATATTCACCAGGTGCAACATTAGAGGATATGGTATCACTTCTTCCAAAAATGGTGAAAAAAATAGGGGATATCCCAACAATCTTGGTCCATGTGGGAACAAACGATATGAAGTATACCAGGGAAGACCAAATGTATCTAAATTTTTTGACCGTAGGTAATCTAGTTAAGGAAATAAATGGGACCTTAATCTTGTCTGAAATTCTGCCAATTCCCAGAGCAGATATAGAAATAAATAGGAAAGCAAAAAGGGTAAATAACTGGTTAAGAAGATGGGCTATGATGGAAGGTTATGACTGTGTAAGGTAATGGGAGATTTTTGAACATAGGATGGAACTGTTTGGGAGAGACGGATTACACTTGAGCGGAAAGGGGAGTAAGGAACTACGATGACTTTTTAGGGAAATGATTGAAAGTAATTTAAACTAGTAAAAGGGGGGATACAGTGAGAGTTAAACAAATTAAATTACCTGCTAACCGAAAACAAAATAAAGAAAGACAGGGAAGAAATGTAACTAGCAAGGTGATGAGAAAATAACTTAAAATATTGCTTCTGAATGCAAGAAGTATTAGAAATAAAATGGATGAACTAAAGTATATTTTACTAAGAGATGGGGTAGATATATGTGGAATTACGGAGACATGGATTAAGGAGGGGGACTGGGGAACTGATCTTGCAGGGTACGACTACAGGAAAGGTAGAGATGTTGGTTTATATATTGCTAGTCACTTAAAAGCATATCTTTATGAGGACCACAAAAATAATGTGGTGGGTCAGGAACAGCTACGGGTGAGGTTTCTAATGAAAACTGAGACTTATACACTAGGAGTATGCTACCGAGCCCCTAGTCTGTCTGATACTGAAAATGAGAACTTTTTCAGTTTAATTGAATATAGAACACAAAAGAAAAATACTTTGTTAATGGGTGATTTCATCATACTCACTATTGATTGGACAACAAATCAGAGAAAAAGTATTGTAGAAAAAAGATTCTTGGACTTATGCCTTATAAATGGGTTATACCAATATATAGATGAGCCAACAAGGGGAAGCCATATCCCAGATCTTGTTTTTTGCGAGTAGTGATACCATGATAGAGGATGTTAGGATAGCCCCACCTCTGGTGAATAGTGACCTTAACATGGTCAGTTGTAATATAAACACTAGGGTCGACAAAATAGAGGGTAAAACAAAGATATTGAATTACTCTAAAGCCGACTATCTAGGAATAAAGCAGACCTTTCAGGCATTGAACTGGGAAGCAAATCTAGAATTGATGAACTTGAACGATACCTGGGATACGATAAATAAAAAAGTGCAGGAATGTATACAAAAAAATATATACCAGAAGTGGTGAAATATGATGGTAAAGGTCGTATACCCACATGGTTTAACAGAAGTATACGTTGACTGGTTGAAAAAAAGGAGAGAGTCTACAAAAAATATAAGGCAGATACTTCAGAAATTAGGAAATAATTCATGCAGATATCAAAGAAGTGTAAGCAATATATAAGGAGAGCTAGGGCTAAAACAGAGCTAAAATTGGCACAATGCAATAAAAATAACTATAAATGTTTTTATAGTTACATTGGGGGTTTAAAGAAAAGTAACAATCAAATAACAAATATAAATGCAGGGGGCAGTACTGTGGTAAAAGAAGATGAAATGGTAGAAGCATTTAACGAATATGTTCTGGGAGTATTCAGACTGGATATACCAGGTAGGGAGCCTGATGTAAGGCTACTAGTAGGACTTAAGGAATACCCAGAGTTGAAAATTAAAGAAATGCAAATTAAAGAGACGTTAAAAAATTTAAAGAGTTCTAAATTGTGTGGACCAGATGGATACCACCCGCTGTTTCTGAAGACTCTTGTGAACAAACTGTCTGGACCACTGTATGTGCTGTTCAATAGGTCACTAAGAGAGGGTATAGTACTTGAGGAGTGGAGAACAACACATGTAACATCCATATTTAAGTCTGGGAAAAAATGCAATTAAATAACTATAGGCCTATCAGTATTACTTCTGTTGAGGGGATAGTAATGGACAGTTGTGTAAAGGATTTATGGGAGAAAAATCTAAGATATCTCCAGGTAATGGATACCAGTCGGCATGGATTCGAGGCTGGAAAATCTTGTACCAGCAATTTGCTTCATTTTTTCGAATCAGTAAGTCAGGCGTTGGACAGTGGACTCCCTGTAGATGTCCTGTACCTGGACTATGCCAAGACTTTTGACTCGGTTTCACATCAAACACTGATACAGACCTTAATAGATCTAGGAGTACATTGGCAGCTAGGATTCTGGATGAAGGCGTGGCTTACTGACAGGACCCAGAGGGTCCAACTTAGGGGGTTTCTTTCAGACTGTGGAAAAGTGATGAGCGGGGTGCCCCAGGGCTCTGTCCTGGGTCCCCTACTATTTAAGTTGTTCATTGTCTCCATGCAGGTTACTGATGGTGCATGGATCTGTAAACATAGAAACATAGACTTTGACGGCAGATAAGGACCGCTAGGCCCATCTAGTCTGCCCATTTCCCTACCTACAGGATAGGCCGCAGATCCTAGTTAACCAACAGCCTATTTCTTCCTACCCCACAAGAATTGCCTTATGTCTATCCCATGCATTCTTGAAATCTCCACAGTTTTAGACCCTCAACCTCCTCAGGAAGGCTGTTCCATGCATCCACTACCCTTTCTGTGAAATAATACTTCCTCACATTGTCCCTGAACCGCCCTCCTTCTATCTTTAAATTGTGTCCCCTTGTTCTTGTAAGTCTCTTTTTCTGAAAGATGCTACCCTCTTGGACTTTGTTGATTCCACTGAGGTACTTAAAAGTTTCTATCATGTCCCCCTCTCCCTTCTTTCCTCAAGGGTATACATATTAAGCTCCTTTAGTCTCTCCTCATACGGCTTCTCTTGCAGACCCTGCACCATTTTAGTTGCCCTCCTCTGGACTACCTCTATCCTGTCTATGTCCTTGCGGAGATGAGGTCTCAGAACTAGACACAGTACTCCAGATGGGGTCTCACCAACTGTCTATACAGAGGATAACAACTTCCTGTTTTCTGCTGCTGATGCCTCTCCTATACATCCCAGTATACCCCAGCCCTCCCTACTGCCTTCTCACATTGATTTCTAACCTTAAGGTCATCTGATATGATTACCCCCAGGTCCCTTTCCTTTTTTGTTGTTGCTACTACCTCCCCACCCATTGTGTATTCTTCCCCTGGGTTCTTGTTTCCCAGGTGCATTATTTTGCACTTCTTTGCATTGAATCCTAGCTGCCATACTTCTGACCATTCCTCCAACCTTGCCAAGTCCTTTTCATCCTTTCCACGCCTCCTGTGTATCAACTCTGTTGCAGATCTTTGTGTCATCTGCAAAAGGCATACTTTCCTTCCAGTCCTCTGCAATGTCACTGATGAAGACATTAAAAGGACAGGACCCAATACTGAACCCTGCGGTACCCCACTAGTAACCCCTCTTTCTTCAAGTGGACTCCATTTACAATTACCTTCTGTGTCCTGTTGTGCAGCCAATGTTTTACCTAGGCTACCACCCTGGGACCCACTCCCAGGCTGGTTAATTTGACTATTAATCTTTTGTGTGGGACTGTGTAAAAATGCCTTGCTAAAGTCTAGGTAGGCCATGCCCACAGCCCCTCCCTGGTCTACTACTTTGGTCACCCAGTCAAAGAAATCTATTAGATTCATCTGACATGACCTTCCCGCTGTGAACCCATGCTGCCTTGGGTCCTGTGCTCCACTGGTCTCTAGGTACTCAACCATTCTTTCCTTGAGAAGTGACTCCATCACTTTCCCTACCACAGAGGTCAGACTGACAGGTCTGTAGTTTCCTGCCTCTGTCTTGGTCCCACTTTTGTGAAGGGGAATCACAACCGCCTTCCTCCAGTCCTCGGGTACCACACCATCCTCCCATGATTTATTAAAAAGAGTAGCCAGTGGTTTCACTAGTTCCTTCCTTAATTCTTTTAGAATTCTGGGGTGAATTCCATCAGGACCCATTGCTTTGTCCACCTTCAGTTTTAGGAGTTCTTGCAGAACCCTTTCTTCTGTGAAAGGACTGGGATCGACCCCCCTATCAAGAGTGCTTCTGTTAATTGGATTAGGCACTTCCCCCTCCTCTTTTGTGAATACTGAGCAGAAATATTCATTCAGTATCCCTGCTTTTTCACTGTCCCCCTCTGCCCACCCACCGTTCATTCTATTCAGCCTCACTATCCCTCCCTTTGTCTTTCTACGCTCGCTGATGTACCTATAAAAGGTTTTATCTCCCTTCTTAACTGAGTTGGCGATCTTTTCCTCAGTTTGGGCCTTTGCTATTCTGACTTCCCTCCTCGTCCTTCTGCCTTAACTGGTACAGCTCTCTGTCCTGCTTCTTTTGTGTTTCCTTATACTTCGGAATGCTATCTTTTCTTCCTGACTTTCACAGCCACCTCTTTTGAGAACCATAGTGGCTTTTCTTTTGTTTTGATCTGTTTATTTGCTTCACACAAAGGCTTGTTGCCTCTGTGATGGCAGTTTTGACGATTCCCCATTGTTGCTCCACACCTCCTTCTAGCCTGTTTGCTAGTGCTTTTCTGAGGCACTCTCCCATCTTGCCAAAGTCAGCCCTCCTAAAGTCCAGTACCCTCACTTTTGTATGGCTTGACTCTGTAGCTGAGTTTAATGTGAGCCACACTGTTTGATGGTCACTTGTCCCCAGATGGCAACCCACTTCTAGATCAGAGATCCTCTCACTGCCCCCGTTTGAGAGTACGAGGTCTAAGATTGCTCCCTCACGAGTGGGTTCTGAAACTAGCTGTCTAATGCCTGCCACCTGTAGGGCATCAAGAATGGCCCTGCTCTTGGATGTGGCTGCAGCAAATGTGCTCCAGTTAACATCTGGCATATTCAGGTCTCCCATCAACAGTATCTCCCCTTTCTCTGCCATTCTAAGAATGCCTTCTATCATATCCTTGTCCATTCCCACCCCTGACATGGGGTCTGTACACAACCCCTGTGCAGATTGTGGTGCCCTTTCCAGTCTCCAAGGTGACCCACAGTGCCTCCTCTCCTCCCTGTTTACTCTTTTTTTCAGTTGCTTTTATCCCTTCCTTTACAGAGAGAGCTACTCCTCCCCCTCTTCTCCCCTGCCTGTCTCTCCTGTAGGTTATGTACCCTGGTAAATTCACAGATGATACAAAGGTGGGAGCTGTAGTTAACAACCAGGAAGCAATAGATAGTCTTCAGGATCAACTGTCAAAATTAGAACTTTAGGCTGCTAACCACCATTTGAGCTTTAATGTGGACAAGTGTAAGGTCATGCACTTTGGAGCGAACAACAAAAGAGCTGAATACAAACTGAACAATGTAACAATTGCCAGTACCAAGTCTGAAAGAGACATGGGGGTCATAATAACTGATACATTAACATTCAGTAAACATAATATAGAAATGGTAAAAAAACAAATAGACTAATGGGGAATATATTGAGAAATATAAAAAGTAGGCATAAGGAGGTCATGTTGCCTTTCTACAGATCCCTGGTAAGGTCAATTTTTGAGTACAGAGTGCCTTTCATTTCCCCTCAGGAAATGGGTACTGGTAAATCAATAGAAAGAGTGCAGTGTAGATACACGAAGAAAACTGGTGTTGTTAAAGACATGTGGCGTATAAGGATTGACTGTATAAGTCAGGCCTCTACTCAATGTTACTTAAGAGGAGACCTGTGTTACACATACAGATGCTTCCATGATGAAATGTTATGGGAGTGTGCTGGACTTAGAAAAAAAGAAGTACCAATTAGGACCACTGGACTACTCCCATATCAGTTACTAGGAGAGACTTACCAAACGCAGAAGGGGGAAATGGTACAAAGGGTGGTTGGAGAATGGAATAGGTTACCACATGATGTGGTAGGGGCCCCTACAATGGAAAATTTCAAACGAAAGCTAGACAAACACATGCAGAAAAGAAAATGGGAGTATCTCCACTAATGTGGCAGGTCTGTTTATGGCCTACGGCTGATAGGACTTGAAAAATCAAACTATGAAACTATGAAGCATTTGACAAAAATGCAGAAACAGAACATTGCTGGCAAAAGAAGACCTTACCGTCTATCCATTGTGCCCTGTGAGGTAGTATATACAGCCTAGGGATACATATAGCTTAGGGACCCATAACCATTCAGTCCCCCCAGCTACTTTTTTTAATAGAGATTTGTTTCTACTCATCATTCATTGATGTACCCTGGTCCCTGAGATGTACTCTGTTCAGGCCTCTATATCCTGCCCATCCCCAGCCCTGGCAGCCCACCAGCTACCCACATGGCTCTGACATCCATGGCAAGTGCTCCAGGTAGAGAGTCATCCTCCCCCATCAAGGCTTTTGTCCACCATGTGGACCAGGATCAAGTGATTGCAGGTACTAGTACCCAGGGAGCCAGAAGCCCAGGCAACAATTCAGATGGCCTTGTTTTTTTCTCTCTCCCCCCCTGTGAAAAATTAGTATACTTATTTGATACTCAAGTATTAGTAAACTTCAGTATACTAAATATGTAATTCATACTGTAGTATACTTTTGAAGTTGGTATATTAAATACATATCAAATATATACTTATTTTAATACTTGACATGAAGTCTAATAATACTACTTTTAGTACTTATTTAATATGCATTGAGTATACTTGAGCATACTAAGTATATGATTACTGCACTGAATGTATAATATCAGTCTAGAGATTTTTGTGCTTAAAGTGTGATATCAATTTAGGATTTTTGTACATAAAAATGTACTATATATAGGATAAAGTACAGGGAGAAGTGTGTTACGAGAATTTAACACACACCCGAGTTGTTGGAAGGCACATAAACCCCGAGGACGAAGCCCGAGGGGTTTATGAATGCCATCCAACAATGAGGGTGTGTGTTAAATTCAAGTTTGACACACTTCTCCCCATATTTTATTTTATATAATTGAAGGGCTCCATTTTTTGCACAAAAAGACATGGAGGCTTACCTTGCCGATGAACGCTTTTATTTCTGTGAGGAAAACAGAACTGTGGTTGAACATTAACTTTAATAATTTAAACTGTAAATAAAGTGGTACAACTGTTAGAAGTCCCATGAGTACGGAGATTCTTCAGTATCATTTCCTGTTTGAAGGGTATTTTGCGTTGTTGTAGTTGTTTGACCTGCAGAGGAAAGGTTAGGGTTGAAAGGGAGAGAGTTAGGGATCGTCGTTAACGTGTTAACTGCATAAGTTAGGCTCAAGAGAACAACACGTTATTTATTTATGTTTTAGGGGATTGAATACGAGAAAATACCTTAATCAGAGGTGTCTGAATCCTCGATGACTCTGACTCTTTTCCTGTTTTGAGGTTTTTGGTTGGAGTTGTAGATATTTACTGTTACAGGACTGTGGAAAATGCAGCCGGTCCCAAACATTGCCTGCATGATTCCAGACGCTATTTCGTCTTTCTGGGTACTGAGGTGTGGAGATCTGTCTTGCTGTTCGTGTGGAGATTTTGAAGTAGAAGGGAGCTGGTGATCTGAGTAAGTTAACAGCTTGCTGATCTCATGCTGCTTTCATTCGGAGAGGCTGGAGTAATTGTTTATTGACTGTACATTGCGGTGGCCTGATATCTGCTGCACGTCAGTTGGTGGGAAATTGTGATCTACCAGCCACTGTATGGTAGTCTTTCTTGTGCTGTGGTTGGTAATTCTTTTACTGTGAGGTATACCAGTGTCCATTTTCATGGCATGCATCATTGTTCTTAGTTTATTAATCCCTATGTTCATGTTACGAAACCAGGGGGATGAATCTTTTTTGTTGCTGTTGGGTGCTATGTAAAAGGGAGCATCAGGTTTGAGCATTTCAGGTGGCCTCTGTGATTTATAGATGTGGTATGCTTCAGTGGTATCTCTGTCTGGGTTCTGTGTGTTTTTATAAATTCAGGGATTTATTGGGCGCACATCACGGGGGTTTTCTCCTCTCCTGGTTTTAGTCTGGCACTCACAATACTCCAGGAAGGTGTTTCCATTTGTGTCTGTGCTTTCCCTAATGTCTCCCCACTGTAGGTTGTAGTGTTCTTTTGTTCAGAGGGCGAAGTGTATGCCCAGATTAAAGAAAAGGAAATTTAGCAGCCCAGTTGGTGAGGTCATGTTTAGTGTTTTGGATTTGTACAGCAGTTCAGCATCTTTCTTAGTTAATGCTTGGGCTTTATTTGGGCAGTTTCCTTTACCAGCCTTTTTTAGTTGCTTTTGTTTGGCTGCTAGGGTTTTTTTTGTGTCCACAGATATGTTGTCAGGGCTTTTGAATATGGATTCAGGATATTTATGTGAGGACAAATGCCTCTCGATACTCGCTACTATGCCTCATATGGTGCCTGGCTCATATTCTGAGCCATCTTGCTTTTTAATACATAGAGGAAATTAGCTAGCAATTTGTCTAATTGTAGCATGTCAAGAGTTTTGAAATTTTGTGGCTGTCCTACCTCAGACAAGTAGGTTGTGAATAGTCTAAGGTCACTTTTTGTTTTCAGAATTGTGTTGTGGTTTTCCTGCTCTTCAACAAACTTTTGTCTTTCGGTTTTGTCCGCTGTTTGGAATCTGCTTAACATCTTTTTTTTTTTAACTTCTAGGTGATGTGAGGCTGCTGGAGGTTATTTGCAATGGAGGTAATGCCCGAGAAGTAAGTGTTTTTTTTCAGTCAGTGCTGCTCGAGGTGACAGGGACAGTTAGAAGCTTGCGCTATGTTTAGTTAGTTGTCTCGAGCGCTTTGGTGTTGAAAGGGAGCGCGTGAATGCCGTAACACCTACTAAGGTGTTATGGCATTTAACACATGGTTTTGTCAATGGCAAAAAATGGAGACCATTAATTATTATTATATAATTACTGCACAAAAGATACTATTGGCATAGGATTATTATCCTGAAATAATACTCTCTGCATTGAATTATTGTACTGAAAATATAATATCTGTATTGGATTGTTGTGCTGACAGTATATCACAAGTATATGATTATTTGATTGATAGTATACTATTGGCATGTTGTACTTTAAGTATACCATCAGTATCATTGAACTGAAAATGTGCTTAATATATGGTTGCACTATCAGTATACAATTATTGTACTGCCATTATATAATAATAGAAGTGTGCTCTAATGAACATGTTTCCTTTGTATACTTTGCATGGACAGTGTCCCACATTAATTAAATACCCCAAAGCATTTTGATTTTTAAATAATTATTGTTTAATTCTAAAAGTGAATAAAATAAAACTTTTTTTTATTTAAAAATACCTAGAGGGAAAGACATACTGAGTGGGTAATTGCTTGCTTCCAGATGCATCCCGGGGAAAGGTGAGTATAATGAAACTCAGAACGAGATGCAGAGAAAAATAAATAAGCACAGTTGCTGTGCAAAAGGCAATATAAATACAGAACAAATGTACAGTTGCTTGAGCAGTGGAACAGATTCAACACTAGCACAAAATGTAAAACTTAGCATCTGAGCTGTGGACATATTCAGATGTAAGGGGGGGGGGTAGACACCAGGATTTTACTTTGTAGGGATGAGGGCAATTACAGGGGGATGTTGTAAAGTCTCAAAGGAGGGATTTAAGGGATTAGAGCAAAAGTTCTCAAACTTTGTCACAGTGAGCCTCCCCAAATTCATGGAAAAGATTTTGAGCCTCCCCAAAAACTTAAATAATATTGGGCCTTCCCAAACCAAAGTAACATACTGTACTTTGCGCAGTACACCATGAATAAATTGTAACCCCTTTGAGTACTTGGCTCACATTCAGTTCTTTGTCTTATACAGAAGTGGAACCTTTGAAAAAGAGCTCCTGTGCTCAAAGGTGTTATCTGAATAACAAATAAATAAAATAAACAAATATTATTCAGCTTACTGTAACCCCCCCCCCCAGGGCAGCTACTTGCTCCTCTATTTTCATTCTTGAACTATTGTTACCCCTTTTTGCAGTACCTTCATGGGTCAGACTACTTTCTCTGTTTCCTCTCTATATATGAAATAACCTTCCTACATACTTTGTCTCTCCCCCTGCTCCTAAGCAACTTCTCTGGGATTGCTTTTCTCCTTCCTGCTGTTGCTCTTAGCACTTCTATGCAGTGGAACCAGTGAACTGGAGGAGTGGCTATCTCTACAAAGCAGTGTGCAAAAGATGGAGATTAGCACCCAAGAGATGGATAGGCAGAAAAGGGGCAAAATTCAGCAGAAAGACAGACAGCAAGGAGAAACAGGGATAAAGGACAGCCAAGGAAGGGGCTGGAGTAGAAGAGCGAAACAGTCTAGGGAGGTCAAATCATGGAAAGCCATGTGTGCCAATGCCAGGATCCTTAGCAACAAGATGGAAGATCTGGTGGCTGCCATGGTGCAGTCAGACCTGGACATTGTGGCCATCACTGAAACCTGGTATAATGATAACCATGACTGGGAGATGACCATACCTGGCTACAACATATTCAGAAGAGACAGGGCAGATAGGAAGGGAGGAGGAGTGGCACTGTATGTAAAAAATGACATAAGGGCCACAGAGATCCAGGAGGAACAAAATGGGGGAGAGATACTGTGGGTTAAGCTGGAAAGGAAAATGGGGCCAGCCATCTGCATGAGTGTGGTCTATAGACCACCAGCCCAGGAGGAAGAAACAGATAGGGAGCTGATGCTAGCCATCCAAAGGATGGCAGATGAGGGTGAGGTAGTACTGGTTGGAAACTTCAGTATTCCAGATGTGGACTGGAGCATCCCAGCAGCAGCATCAACTAGGAGCAGATTTATCCTGGACTCCCTTCAGGGTGCCTTCCTCAAGCAACTGGTGATGGAACCAACTCGGCAGAAGGCAATACTGGACCTCGTGCTCACAAACATGGACAGTGTGATGGGGGTAACAGTGGGGGAGCACCTGGGGAACAGTGACCACCAGTCATTGTGTTTTGAAATCACAGAAAGAGCACAACCAAACCACACAAAAACACGTATCCTGAATTTTAGGGGGTCAGACTTTGGGAAAATGGGGAGATACTTGAAAGAGGCATTAAGGGGAATGGGGCAGGAATCAGGGGTTGAGGAACAGTGGGCAGTATTTAAAATGAGGATTACAAGAGCAACAGAATTATGCATTAAGCATGTTAGCAAGAGGAAAAGGAAGAGTGGACCATTAGTGTTTTCCAAAGAGGTAGCAAAGAAAGTGAAAGCCAAAAAGATTGCATTCAGGCAATACAAAAAGACTCAGGCAGAAGGGGATAGGGAGAAGTACCAGGAGAAGCAAAGGGAGGCAGGGAGGTCAGTAAGGGAAGCCAAAGCTCAGACAGAAGAACAAATTGCAAAATCAGTGGGAAGAGGGGACAAAACCTTTTACAGGTACTTTAGTGAAAATAAAAAGGCAAACGGAGGGATAGTGAGACTGGAGGGAGAGGATGGGGGCCACGTGGAGGATGACAACAGTAAAGCTGACATATTGAACAAGTATTTCTGCTCAGTCTTTACTGAGGAAGAGGAGGGTAATGGGTCTGAAGGGAGTACAAGAGGTGAGAATGGTGCAGAAATGGATACAAGTCCCTTTACATGAGAAAGGGTCCTGAAGGAACTGGAAGTAATAAGAGTTGATAAAGCAATGAGGCCAGATGGAGTGTACCACAGGGTCCTTAAAGAACTAAGAGAGGTGGTGGCTGAACCTCTGGCTATCCTGTTTAGCTGATCACTGGAAACAGGGGAGGTACCCAAAGACTGGAGGACAGCAGATGTAGTCCTTATACAAAAAGTGGGAACAAAGAGGAAGCAGGAACTACAGACCAGTCAGCCTCACCTTGGTAGTGGGGAAGATCATGGAAGCACTACTGAAGGAGAGATTGGTGGAACAACTGGTTGTCAATGGACTATAGGACCCAAGGCAGCATGGTTTCACCAGGGGGAGGTCATGTCAGACCAACCCCATTGAATTTTTTTGACTGGGTGACTAGGGAGGTGGATCAAGGGAGGGCAGTGAACATAGCTTATCTGGACTTCAGCAAGGCCTTTGACACTGTGCCATATAGAAGACTATTACACAAACTGGGAAATATGGGTGTGGGCAAGGCAGGACAGTAGTATGGTGGGTAGGTAACTGGCTGGGTGGCAGGACACAGAGGGTGGTAGTAAATGGCTGTCACTCCACAGAGGGAAGAGTGACCAGTGGGGTACCACAGGAATCAGTGCTGGGACCAGTCCTATTCAACATCTTCATCAGTGACATTGAGCAGGACCTAGAAGGCAGAATTTCACTGTTCGTTGATGACACAAAGTTCTGTAACAGAGTAGACACACCAGAGGGTGTAGACAGAATGAGAAGGACCTGCAGAAACTTGAAGAATGGTCAGGGGTTTGGCAGTTCAAATTCAATGCAAAGAAGTGCAAGATAATGCATATGGGGCACAAAAACCCCAGCACAATATATCAGTTGGGGGTGAGGATATAGCATGCACCAAGCAGGAAAGGGATCTTGGGGTTATCATCTCTGATGACCTCAAGGTAGGAAACAGCGTGACAAGACAGAGGTAAAGCAAATAGGATGCTGGGATGCATGGGCAGGGGCATCACCAGCAGGAAAAGGGAGGTCATAATTCCACTATACAAGACACTGGTGAGGCCCCACCTGGAGTACAGTGCACAGTTCTGGAGACCTTACCTATGTAAGGACATAGACAGGGTAGAGAAGGTTCAGAGGAGGGCAGCAAAGATGGTACATGGATTGCATCACAAGTCCTATGAGTACAGGTTGAAGGAACTGAATATGTACTCCCTGGAGGAGAGGAGGGAGAGAGGGGATATGATAGAGACATACAAGTGTCTTACAGGGAGGAACAGGGTGCATGAATACACTATTTTTAAGCAAAAAAGATGTTCCAGGACTGGAAGGCAGGGGATGAAGTTTGAGGGAGGACAATTCAGAGGAAACGTGAGGAAGAATTTCTTCACAGAACGGGTGGTAGACAAGTGGAACACCCTGCCAGAAGAAGTGGTGGGGGCTGAAACAATCACTGGAATTAAGAATGCATGGGATAGACATAAAGGAATTCTGGAGGTCAGGGGTAAGGGGCAACAGACTTCTAGGAAAACATAAACTGAACTTACAAGCTCAAATGGGCAGACTGGGTGGGCCATAGGCCCTTATCTGCCGACACTATCTATGTATCTATGTATGCTCAACCCTTGTATTTGGGGTGTTCTGCCATCAGTCTACAAATTGATTAACCACTCATTATTAGTTTATTGTTCATATTTGTTTGCATTATTGTTCATTGTGTATTTCATGATTGTTTTACAGTTACCTTTTGAAATATATTCACTCCCTACCCTTCCCCGGGTACACCTGAAATGAGTCTTGGCTCATTCACCTTCCGTTGTCACCCGTTAGCACATAAATGCATAAAATTCACTTGCTATTATCCTCTTTCAGTTTGCTTCACCTGTTCCCACAAAATATGTAAAACTCAAAATTTAAATACAGTACTTTTTCAGACTTGCTTGAGCCTCCCCCGGAACAGGTTGAGGCCTCCCCAGAGAGGCTGGCCTCACCATTTGAGAACCCCTGGATTAGAGGGATAAGGTAAAGCAGAAAGCAGGGTGATTAAGGGTCGAAGCTTAGTTCAACTGAAGGATAAAGCAGACAGACCAGCAGTGGAATTCATTGGAGGGAGGTAAGGGGGAGGGAGCAAAACTAGAATTCAGAGATAAAGGAAGCACAATAGCAGAGTCACCTAGCATCAAGGGAGGGAAGAGAGGAATACTGGGAACAAAAGTGCAGAAGGAGTGAAAGAGGAGGTTCAGTCTGGCAAATAAGTACTTGGATTCTCTACTGTATACAAAGTCACCATGATCAAATATAGAATCATCTTCAGGAGAGTTCTCTGAGAACAGGAAATTTGATTAATGGTTTTTTTCAGTAGAAAGCCCAGTGTTTATGGTGTAGCTTCTGGTGGATAGTGTCTATGTGTAAGGAGAAATCTAGGTGATCGTCCAACCATTCCCCAAGGTATTTGATGGAGGATATACCCTCAATCTTCTCACCATCAAGGAAGAGTGAGACTCTAGCCAGCCTCTGTCTGGTGCTAAAGGTCACAGATGCTGTGCTCTTGACATTGACTGACAGTCTGTTAGCCCAGAACAAATGTTAAATGTTGAAGAATCTAGTTGGAGCTGAGCAACCAGGGGCTTAGGTGCCAGAGGTATAGTGCACAGTATCATAGGTTCATAGGTTATGGATTCAAGGCAATAGCTTGTAGTCCATCAGTAGACTTGCCACAAACAGTGGATGTATTCTAATTTTTCATCCCCCATATGAAGACTTAGCTGGCATTTAAAAGCAATCATGCTGGGCACTCTTACCACGTTATCTGGCAAAGCATTCCATATATTCACCGCCCTCTGTTTGAATCAATGCCCCTTTTTTGTAGTCCTATATGATTCCCCTATTCAGCTGATACAGATGCCCTCTTAGTTCTCTACCCTGATGTTCCTTTTTAATTAGCCCCAATGATTCCAGGATTACTTTCCCTTGGATGGATCTATATATGTGTAACATAAGTCACCTCTAAGTTTACGATATCCCATGGAGTACATACCCAGTTCCCTCAATCTATCCTCGTATGCCCTGTCCTTAACATTATACACTTTACTCATAATTTTTTTTCTATACCCTTTCCATACTATTACTGGCAGCTATACTACACAGTGGGCAAAATGGGGCACCGTATTCCAACACAGGTCTCACCAGTGACCCATAAAGTGACACCAGCACTTCCTCCCATCTGCTCTGGATATTCCTTACTACTGTATATTACAAAGGATCATGTTTGCTGTCATAGCACATTCACCCGAGTGCTTATCAAAGCTCAAATTCTCAGCAGTCAATACTCCCAAGTCCTTCTCATTCTCCGTGGGTGTAATTACCTTGCCATTAATAGTATAGTTTACTTTCTTATTATTGGCACCAAAGTGCATCACCTTACACTTAGTTTCATTAAAAATAATGCATGTTATGTAGCCCAAGTAATCAGTTTATCATGTTGTCCAGTTTTTCAGTGGATTCTATGTTGTTTACTATCACCCCCCACCTTCACATTATCAGCGCATTTACATTACCATGCCCCATCTTCTACCTGCATTGTGGAAATGAACACTCTAAATAAGATGGGCCCAAGAACTGATCCCTTGGGGACCCCACTAGACACACTACCCCACTCTGACCAGTGTCCCTCACTCTGACCAGTGTCCCCTTATTCCAGTTCTCTGTTTCCTCTGATCCAGCCATGACCCTATCCAGGCTATCAATTCCTCATTAATACTCATCATCTAATGATTTCAACAGAACATTACATACTACCAAATCAAAAGCTTTGGAATAATCCAAATAAATCACATCAACAGGCATTCGCTAGTCCAATGCATTACTCACTGGTTCAAAAAAGCTGAAAATGTTAGCCACACATGACCTGCCTCCCACAAACCCATGCTGTGTGACATCAACCAGGCCAAGCTGGCTTATGTTTTCTAACAGGCATTCCTTTATAAGGCCTTCCATAACGTTTCCTTCCACCCACATGATACTTATTGGGCTTTAGTTATTAACCTTGGGCTTGTCTCCCCCTTTCAGTATGGGGGTAATGTGTGCCTGCCTCCACTCATTAAGGACCCTGCCCTCATTCATTGACAAATTAAACATTAATGTGAGAGGACCAGCCAATTCCTCTGCCATTTCACTTAAGAAATAAGGGTGTTTACCATCTGGTCCACAAGATTTGTGTTTATTTAACTTTTTAACTTATCCTAGACCTCACTTTCTAGAATGCATTTCAATGTCTTTTGTTCCTTTCTCATCTCTTGACTATCACCAGGCTCCTTTTGGTCTTTGAATACATTCAGAAAATATTTATTAAACTTTTCTGCTATCTATGTTTCATCCTTCATAACTTCATCCTCATCCTTTAATTTTACCACTTGTTTTTGCCCTTGCCTTAAACTTACCACATAACTATAGAAGTGTCTACAATTATTCTTTTTAGTAGTTGTCAATCTTAATTCTGCCTGTACCTTGGCCTTCTTAATAGTATTTTTACATAATCTGACAATTTTTTTATACTCCTCCAAATTATCATCTGTCTGGATCTTTTTATATTTCTTATATGCTCTTTCCTTTCTTTTATTTTCTGAACCTTTTTACTAAACTATTTAGGAATTCTTCCTCTCTCATTGTATTTGAAAATGACCGGCACATACTCTTCCACACAGTCCATTATTTTTTTGTTAATCTTTGCTCATGTGTCTTCCAGGAACAAGTCCATTAATTTGTCTTTCCAATGCCATAGTTTTAGCACTTATCTAATCATCCTAAGATTGGCCTTTTGATAATTCAATATCTTAGTTCTACCCTTCTGATATTGTGGGTAACCCGTGAAATGGGCACATGAGGAATAGCGATCATCTATTACGGCGACACCTTCCTCGCACAATCCACTCACGGCGACTGATGGGTAGGGCGACCGGATGAGGGGGTGGGTGAACTAGGCGACAGGATGTCGCTATACGTACACTTGTGGGAGAATGCCAAACATGTGTTTGGCACTCTGACTGAGTGATAATGGCGATTGCCTTTAGGCATTCACCGTTATCACATAGACCCGATATTGTGTATGTACATTGATAGTAATCGTAACCATATTATGGTCACTTGACCCCAGTGGTTGGATTACTTCAACATTTTCCAAGGCATCTTTCATATTACTAAGGACCACATTTAGGGTATTGCTCCCCCTTGTGCTATCTTTGACATACTGCTCAAATCCATTCCATTGGCAGTATTCCAGGAATCTAGTTTCCCATATGCCAGCTGCTTTCTCTGTACTCCAGTCTACTTTGGGGAAATTAATGTCCCCCAGTAATATACTATCCTCCCTCATTTCCTGTGCTTCCAAAGCTTCCATGAAAGCTAAATTGTTGGTATCTGTCAAGTTAGGTGAGTGGTAACATAGCCCAATGGTTATGTCCTCTTTAATATTTTTGACTCTAATCCAAGTTTGTTCTACTTCCCCTCTGTTCCCATTGTTCATTCTAATTTCTTGGGCATTTAGATGTGTTGATACATAAAAGGCAGTTCCTCCCCCTTTTCTACCATGTCTTGTTGTCTGAAAGTAATCATATCCCTGAATATCATCTATCCAGTCCTCATCTCAGAGCCACGTTTCTGTTATACGGCGTATATCTATCTTTTTCTTATCCATAACATACATCTCATCCATTTTGTGTTTCACACTTCTTGCATTTAACATGAGGACCTTTAATTTTCTGTTAACAGCAATCTCATTTGTTTTACTATTGTTACTACTCATGCCATCTTGTGCTCAGTGATTTCCCACCCCCTACTTTCTAGTTTAAATGCTTTATGAGTTGTTGTTTAAACAACAGTCCTAATTTTCTACTCCCTTTTTTGATAAGTGCAATCCATCACTTCCAAATAGATGATCATTCTGATAAAAAAAATTACCTTAGTATTAATACACTGTATTCCCTGCATTAGGCTTCACCTTTGCATCCAATTACTGTATTAATTCTCCTAAGTTTCCAATTTACATTTTCACCAGCCCTGGGTATGGGTAATATTGCAGAGAACACAGCTATGCCATTTACCTCCCTAATGACCTTTTCAAATTGCATATACAGTATTGTTACATGATTTGATCCTCTCTCCCATGTACTGCATCATTTGTACCTGTGTACATGTGGTGGTCACAGAGGGACATGCTTTTGGGAGGACATTTAAGAAAATACAGAATAGGAGTGGGTCTAGGATGGAGCCTTGGGGGCATACCTAAGCAGCTAGGGAGAGGGAATGTGTGTCTCAAGTGAAGATAGCTTGGAACCTGCCCATAAGGTAGGAGTAGAACTATCGAACTGCAAGGTCAGAGAGACCTGCCCTATTGAACTTGTCCAGAAAAGGGGGATGTGCACCAGTGATAAAAACCTTCACCAGGTCAACAAAGATTGTGGATGTAATCAGGCCCTGCTCCATTCCAGATACAGTAGAATGGAGGAGGAGTTTGAGTGGACTTCTGGAAGACAGGCTGCAAGGGGGTAAAGAGCAAAGAGGAGTCAAGTAAGGGGGAGAGTTGGGGGAGGACTAGATGTTCCTGGAGCTTGGAATGAGGAGTCAAGTAAGGGGGAGAGTTGGTAGAGGACCAGATGTTCCTACAGTTTGGCCAGGATAGGAAGAATGAAGACAGTCCAATAATTTTTAGGAAAGAAGGCGTCTCCCCTTTTGAAGGGTAAATGACTATTGCCCGTTTCCAAGCATCAGAGAAAATGGTCAAAGAGGTAGAGAGGTTAAGGATAGTAGTAAGAGGAATAGCAATGGCAGAAGCAGAGGTGAAGAAGCTTGGTCCTTTGCCTTTGAGGTTTAGGGCTAAAGGACCTTAAATTAGGCAGCTGGAAAGGTAGGTGAAGAGGGTGAAAATGGAGGAGAGGAGTGTTGGAGAGAGAGAGAGAGAGAGAGAGAGGGCATGCAGAATATGAGAAGGATATTGAAAGTGGAAGGTGGAGGCAACTGCAACAGGCTCAGAGATGGAGGAGTTATGCAACATTTCATTTTCTTTAAGGTGGAGTGTCTGACATCTAAGTCCTCAACCTAAGGTGTGGGTCTACTCTACTTCTCTTAGAGCTTCTCAGTGCACAAGACTTTACTCACTAACTTGCATGCATTTCACTTCTATCTAGTTGACTTGCTATCTCCTTCTAGAGGTGTACTAAAAAAATTCCTCTGTAGAATTATGGCGAAAGTCAGACTTTCACTTCTGTGAAAGTTTGAAAATCATTTTGCCAACTTTGGCAGAAATTCCACCTTAAAATGATGGAAGAAATGTATGAACAGCGGGTTAATGTATTAAACTGTGGGAAAAATTCCACATAACTGATCACTGCTAGTGGTCAGCTCTGCGGCTTTTGCTTCACAGTTTAATACATTAATCCCCCCCACTGATCACCACATGCTGCACCCCATCCCCTGCCAATCACTGGCCCTATGTAAAAAAATGTGGTCCCCCGACACCCGCTGATTGCTGGCCCGTAAAAAAAATGTCTGGTGCAATGTGCCCTTCCCACCTGCTGATCACTGGCCCTGTGAAAAAAAAATAAATAAAAAAATTCATGGCCACCCCAACTCCCCACTGGCCACTGGAACAGCCCTCCAATCTTGTGTGCTTCTTGTGTCTAGTGCCCCTGCCACCTGACAATCGCAAGCCCCATAGAAAAAAAAATATCTGGTGTCTAGTGGTCCCCTCCCACCTGCTAATTGCCACCCCCAAGTCATAAAATCCCTGGTGTGTAGTGGTCCCCCCCACCCACCAATTACAGTACCCACACTACACACCAGGGATTGGGAATGACTTGAGGGAAATGTTTTTACTAAGGGGATAGGGGAAAGGGAGGGGGGTCATTAGACAACAAGGAGGGAAAATTATTAAAATATTTTTTTAGGAGGGTCTGCAATCAGCAGGTGAGAGGACCTCTAAACACCTGGAATTTTATGACTTGGGGATGGTGATCAGTGGGGTGGGATGGGACCACTAGACACCAGGGATTTTATGACTTAGAGCTGGTGATTGGCAGGTGGGAGGGGACCATTAGACACCACAGGTATTTCTTTTTTTATATGGGACCGGTGATCAGCGGGTGGGAGATCACTAGACACTGGGGAATGGGATTTTTTTATTTGGTGCCAATGATCAGCAGGTGGGGGACCACTAGACACCAGTTTTTTTGTTTTTTTACTTGGGGCAGTGTTCGGCAGGTGGGGGGGCCACTAGACACCAGGGAATAGGATTTTTTTTATTTGGTGCCAGTAATTGGTGGGTGGTGGACTATTAAACACCAGTTTTTTGTTTGTTTTTTTTACTTGGGGGCAATGATCAGAGGGTGGGGGGGCCAATAGACATCAGTGGCTGGGGGAATTTACAGAGGGCCAGTGGTCAGCGGGGGAGGTGCTATATTACAAAATAATACACTAAACTGTGGATGGAATGTATTCTGCATTTTAATATGATTCCACAGTTCAGCCAAAAAGTACATGGGACAGGGCAAAATTCTGTGGAACACAGTCAGAAGATTTTGATCTCGTCAATGGCAGAAGTTCAGAAAATTCCACAAAATTTCCACATTTCGCAAACGTTCTGTGAGAGCTGAATTCGCAACTTTCACCCACCTCTATCTACTACCCTATTATGTCAACAAAGCTGCTCCATTAACATCCAAAGATCTCCTGCAACTAGTGTCATTGTTGTGGATCAGTGGTGGGAGAAAGATCCGTTAGAATGAGTCCTGGAGCTGCCTATTGTAATCCTGACACACAGATGAAGGACTGCCTTATAAAACTCCTGAGGATAAGCACAAATCCCATAACCAAAGTAATGATCCGAGTTCATCGGCTTGCAGTTTTGTTGCGTATGGTCTCTGAACATCCACCAGTCTTGGTTTTATCTGGGCTAATGTTTTGCCTGCAGACTTCAAAGTCCTGACGCCTGCAAAAAGAGAAAAAAAAAATAATTTAAGGTAAGTTAACAAGTTACAGTATTAAGGAAAAAGTTGAAATTGTTCTACTTTTTTATTTTGCTTCATAAAATGGGATATATAAAAATGACCAATTTGAACAGCTACATTGATTAAAACACATCTGACCACCGAGTATTTACCTAGAAACTGCACAGTCCATTACTAATCTGTCCAAATCTACTCAGCAACAACCTAACTAAAGCTTTTTTCCATTAAAATTAAAATGTTTTCCACATTTTAAACCCCAAAACCCACAACAGGGCACAGGTTTCTTCAAAATAAATGAAGCTCCAGGGTTCATTCTAAAGCACATAGTCTTTGTTACCAAACTCACTTATTCTACCTAGCAACAAACTAAACGAAGAGAAAACTGTTTCTATTAAAAAAAATTAATTTGATAAGCACAATAGCCCATTCCAGGACATGTGCTCCTGAGAATTAATGCACTTCCCTGGTGCATTGAAAGTTACTTGGCCATTTTCCTTACGCCTTTCAGTTCATCCAGGTGATGCATTAACTGTCCAGAAACGCCTGCCCTCTTGTGGATCATTGCTTACATATTGCTGTTCTTAACTTGAAGCACTTTACAATACGAGTATATACAATGTGACATACAATAAAACTGACACAAATTATAATACTGCATGTAAAGGTTAAATTTGCAAAGATAACATCAAATAATAATGCCAGGGTAGGCTTGTTTAAAGAGCTTCTTATAGATTACTTCCAAGTCTCTCTGACGTAATATTGAGAACATATGTTAAGAGTTCTATAGTACTAGGGATAAGACCAATGCCTTATCCTTACGGAATTGGGGGAGGGGGAAAAGAGACACTCAGCAGCCCCTGGTACAAATAGCTCTACCAGGGAGGTGGGTGTCCAGCAATTCATGAAGACAGATGTGAGGGATCAAGCCTGTTCAAGGCCTTAAATTACAGAGTAGATGAATCACCTTGTAATCAATTCTCTGCTTCAAAAGTAGCCAGTGCAATTTGCATTGAACCAGTGAAATACTCTGACATCTGGCAGAGCTAAAAATCCAGAGTATCTCCACACTGTGCATGTGTTTAGAAGCCCTTAATGCCCCCTAAGGGCTTTGAGGACTGGGGCATAAAATGTGAAATAAAATGAAGTTATTTTTTTTCTGGGGGAGCTCCAGCAGTGAGTTCTTCAGCAGTTTTATTGATACAAACACCACAGTGAGCCGTCTTTGTGATACTGAACATTGTGTGATTGTTCTGGCGTGCTGGAAACCTGGGTTCATGCCCTATGCTCAGTAGAGCAGATGCTGGCAGGGTGAATAAAAAGTATCCTTATGGGCATTTTTCTCAAATGATGAGATTTTCTGGCACTGCTCACTCAGTGCACCTAAAGAGCTCTGGCTGCTGCTGAGGCTTTCAGTGACTATATCATGTCTGGCAACTCATTGGGAAGGCGGAGTGTGTGCCTGTTCACAAAGGAAGGAGGGTTAGACAATAATGGGGAGACAACTCTCTCTCTTCCCCAAATACACAGTGGCCAGGTAAAAATTATGAAACCCACAATGGCTGAGGGATTTTGAAGGTCAGTGTCAGTAGAGTTAGCAATTGAAGGGGGACTAGTGCAAATGCACACTCTCTCCCCATGATCATAATGGGGACTTGATGAGGATTAGAAGATATGTTGCTCATACCATAAAAAACAGTGACCCTTCAAAAACTGATTTGATATTGTGACACACTGGCAACAATGGGGTGGGTCATTTAAAAGATTAAGATGCAGGCATACTTTTTACGGAAGACTGTGCCTGCATCAGAGAGCAGCAACTCTTCCATCAACTCCAGAGCAGTCAACTGAGATTAGCCATCACTATAAAATAAAAACAAATTGATGTTTCATGCAGCCTTCACAGAGACAGTATGCTTGCTAATGAAAGTCAAAGTTTGCCACTCCAAGGAACCACCAGAGATTGTCAAGGAAGAGGAAAATGCATATGACTAAGCCAAACACACACTAAATAACAGTATGGTATCCTTATTATAGCTGCAGTGGGTGGCTCCCTGCAGACATCTTGCTATTACATTAGAAAAAGGGAGTTCTCCAGACTCAGAGGGGACTAGATAAAATTGGAGGTTAGGTGTAATCACTCCGCTAATTGGACAAATCTGCTGTGTTCATTCAGCTGAGCAGTGTTGCACCGGACTACTTCATGGTTACTAGCTTGAATCTGGGTACTATTCTCTTTTAAGAAATATTCATAGCTCATAATCATGTTAACTTAGCCTTTCCATGATGGTTCCATGTCATAATAGCGATTGCAGAATAGGGATCGCTAGTATAGTGAGTGTATATAGCCGAAAAGTAAATCAGCTATATACACTTTCAGGCGACCCAACATCTGGAATCAAAAAAAGTGTTTTTGCCGCATCTCCCTGACTAAGCATTATCAGCTCCAGGGGGTGCACGTTGGTGAAGGGGCAAAATCACACACCACACAAAAGATTATGTACTGGAGCCGCAGGTAGTGGCAGAAGTTTTACACTCCCAGTTCTGGTACCTTGTACCTGCTGCACCACAGCTGACCACTCACATCACTACACTACACGGCTAGCTCGGCAGCAGCAGGTACACCCATCCCTCAAAAGCTGTTCCCTGTCACTCCCATTCCCCTTGCTATTCCCCGCTTCCTGGCACCATCCAGTACCATAGTGGTCATGTACAGTCGCTACCCTTTGCAGGGTAGCCCATAAGTATAGTGCCCAATATGAGTCACCATTTTGATGTAGCACCCATATTCAGTTGCTATTCTCATGGTATACCTCCAGCCATAAACAAGGTGATTTGATACTTTTTATTGGACCAGCAAAGATTTACAGAACATCCTAAGCTTTTGAACAAACATAATTCTTCAGAGGAATGACAGCTAGCTTACAAGAGTTGCCTTTTAAGAACCCAGAGCAATATTAAACAGAAAAAAAAAAACATTTTACACATCATTGTGACAGATTAGCAGAGTGATTAGTTAAGAAATACAACTAAAGAGATAAGGAAACATAGCTGAAAACCATAGAAGGGAGTGGGTTAAATGTCACAGAATAGAATGTTTAGGTAGTAAATGATCTGATGTAAAATGTCTTACTGAAACTAAGTTGGAGAGAGAGAGAGAGTGTGTGTGTGTGTGTGTATACGCATGTATGTATGTACGGACGTACTAGAAAGAGTAGGTCTGCTGTATGAAACTAAAATTTAAGAACTTACACCCACTGGTTAAAATCAAACCTCTAATACACATTGTTCAAAACATTAGATAGAACCATCCTATAATTAAGCATATTAAAAATATGTAAGACCAATATCCGTCCATGTGTTGTACCTGAAACAAGAAGGAAGCCGAAGCACAGACGTGATATTAAAATGAAGAAGACTAAAAAAAAAAAAAAACAGTAGGGCAACATTTCTCTCAGACTTATCACTCTGTCTTTGACCACTCAGTCCTGGTACTCAAGGGACATTTTGTAAATACACGATGGAGACAGGCGTTTGAGGTTAAACTTATCTTTCCTTTGAATAGTGTTGGTGATGGCATGAATATGGAAATTGGGCTCATGTCCCATTACTTTGTTTAAAGTACTCCTGCTTCCTACTTGTTCTTCATGCAGTGCTAATGAGCATTGCGCCCCCATGCAGGCAGTTCATTACCTTTCACCAGCATGCAGTACACCACCGTGATGGGTGCCATGTCGCCCCACTGGGTCTAGGCAGTGCTTATAAGCATCATTCCACAGTGCAGACAGTCACTTGCCTTTCACCAGAGTGCAGTGCTCAACTTTAATGACTGGCATCTTGCCCCACTGTGTTCATGCAGTACCTACGAGTATAATTCCACAGGGAAAGTAGTCACTCACCTTTCACCAGCACACAGTAAACAGCTCTTATGGGTGCCATGTTACCCAACTGTGTTCAAGCAGTGCTTCTGAGCAACGCTTCCCAGTGCAGGCAGTCCCTTACCTTTCACCAGCATGCAGTATGCAATAGTGATGGGTGCCATTATGCCCACTGTGTTCATGCAGTGCTTCTGGATATCACTCCTCAGTGCAGCCAGTCCCTGACCTTTCACCGACACACAGTACACAAGCATGCTAGCTGCCATGTTGCACCACTGTATCCATGCAGTGCTTCTGAGCATCACTCCCTAGTGCAGACAGTCCCACACCAGCATGCAGTACACAGTTGTGATGGTTGCCATGTTGCCCCGCTGTGTCCATGCAATGCGTATGAGTATCACTCCCCTGTACAGCCAGTCCCTCACCATTCACCAGCACACAGTACACCACCATAATGGGTGCCATGTCACTCCACTGTGTTCATGCAGTGGTTCTGCACATTATTCCACAGTGCAGGCAGTCCCTAATCTTTAACCAGCACACAGTACAGAACTGCAACGAGTGGTATCTTGCTCCACTGTGTTCATCCAGTCCTTCTGAGTATCACTCCACAGGTCAAGTAGTCCCTCGACATTCACCAGCATGCAGTACACAGCTCTTATTGGTGCCATGTCACTCAACTGTGTTCAAGCAGTGCTTCTGAGCATTGCTCCCCAGTGCAGGCAGTCTCTCAACTTTCACCAGCATGCAGTATGCAACAGGGATGGGTGCCATGACACCCCACTGTATTCATGCTGTGCTTCTGGGCATCACTCCTCAGTGCAGGCAGTCCCTGTCCTTTCACCAGCACACAGTACAAAAGCATTCTGGGTGCCATGTTGCACCACTGTGTCCATGCAGTGCTTCTAAGCATTGCTCCCCAATGCAGGCAGTCCCTCACCCTTCACCAGCATACAGCACCCTACCATGATTGGTGCCATGTTGCCTCACTGTGTTAAAGCTGTGCTTCTGAGCATCACTACACAGTGCAGGCAGTCCCTCACTTTTCACCACCACGCAGTCACCACCTTGATGGGTGCCATGTCACCCCACTCTGTTCATGCTGTGCTTCTGACATTACTCTCTTGTGCAGGCTTTCCCCTCATCTTTCACTAGCAAGCAGTACACCACCGTGATATGTGCCTTGACACACCAGAGTGTTCATACAGTGCTTCTGAGCATCACTCCATCGTGCAGACAGTCCCTCACCTCTCACCAGCATGCAGTATGCAACAGGGATGGGTGCCATGATGCCCCATTTTGTTCATGCAAAGCTTCTAAGCTTCACTCCTTAGTGCAGGCAATCCGTACCCATTCACCAGTCTGCATTACACCACCTTGATGAGAGCCATGTCACTCCACAGTGTTCATGCAGTGCTTCTTAGTATCACTCCAAAGATCAGGAACTCCCTCACCTTTCACCAGCACACAGTACACTACCACGATTGGTGCCAATATCACCCTGCTGTGTTCAAGCTGTGCTTCTCAACATCACTCCACAGTGCACGTAGTCCCTCAACTTTCACCATCATGCAGTCTGTAGCTTTTATGGGTGCCATGTCACCCCTCAGTGTTTATGCATTGTTTCTGAGTATTGCTTCCCAGTACAGGCGATCCCTTACCTTTCACCAGCACACAGTATGCAATCAGGATGGGTGCCATGATACCCCCACTGTGTTCATGCAGTGCTTCTGTGCATCTCTCCTCAGTGCAGGCAATCCCTACCCATTCACCTGTCCATATTACACCACTGTGATGAGTGTCATGTCAATCCACAGTGTTCATGCTGTGCTTCTGAGCATCACTCTACAGAGCAGGTACTCTCTCACCTTTCACCAGCACACAGTACACTACCATGATTGCTGCCATGTCACCCAACTGTGTTCAAGCTGTGCTTCTGAGCATCACTCCACAGTGCATGCAGTTGCTCACCTTTCACCAGCATGCAGTACACCACCTTGATGGGTACCATGTCATCACACTGTGTGCATGCAGTGCTTCTGGCATTACTCCCCTGTGCATGCATTTCTTCATCTTTCACCAGCAAGCAGTATAGCACTGTGATGTGAGCCTGGTCACACCAGAGTGTTCATTCAGTGCTTCTGACCATCATGACACAGTGTAGGCAATCCCTTAACATTCACCAGCACACAGAACACATCTGGAATAGGTGCTATGTGTTCATGCAGTGCTTCTAAGCATTGTTCCTTTGGGCAGGGAGACCCTACCCATTCACCAGTGTGCATTACGCCACTATGATGGGTGACATGTCACCCCACCGTATTCATTCATTGTTTCTCAGCATTGCTTCTCCATGCAAGCAGTCCCTTACTGTGTTCATACAGTTCTTCTGAGCATCACTCTGCAGTATAGGCAGTACCTCACATTTCACCAGCACACAGTACACCCCCATGATGGGTGCCATGTTGCCACCTTGTGTTCTTGCACTGCTTCACAGCATTGCTCCTCCATGCAGGCAGTCCCTTACTGCTCACCAGCACACAGTACACAATCTTGATGAGTGGCACATCACCCTACTGTGCCCATGGGACAAAGCTGTTTATCTCATACAGCATTCTGATTTGCCCCAATCTGGGTCAGTCTTCCCAGCCCCATCACCCACTTTCTCTGGGACTTGCCTTTTCTGGTGGTCCTGTCACAGGACCTTGGATCAGAGGTGTCTATTCATGGATGTGGGGCCAGCTAGAGGGCAGATCATCATTTTTCTACAGTCAGAGGGATTTTCCTCCTGTTTTCTCCTCTACTGGGCCCAGACACGTGTTTACTCGGCCTCCATGAAGACACCTCAGGCATTCAGGTGTGTGGTCCCTTCCCATGCTGTGCCATGATGCTGCCACCTAGATTCCTTTTACTGTCCTATAGATATGCATTCTTTCTCCCAGATCAGTCCTCAAATGACTCGGGTCTGTTCTTCAACCTGGGTTGCTGGCATGGCAGTCTGGGGCTAAAAGAAATTCAGTCAGTGGCTAAAAGCTTGACACAGAAATGGGTAGACAAACCTAGAACTGGAATCCAGAACTACACAGAGTAATGGCCCCATATTAGAAGGTATCAGGCCACCCCTTACAAAGTTCCTTTCCTTAATACAAATTAGCACAGTTCACTAAATCTACTATACTCAAAAATTTTTGAAGTAAAGTGCAAGTGCACCAAGCATGTTTTAATGTAGCCCCCCAAAGTGAAAGTGAGACATTAAAATGTGCATTTGGCACAATTCACATTACTCTGATGGCCAAAGAGAGATACAGTATATCTGGTTACTAAAAACATACAGTCTGTGATTGCAACAACTCATTTAGGGCATCTTAGACCTGTTAGTGTTACAACAAGTACAAAAAACCTCACTGAAAATGAGATACTACATGTTAACACATCTATCCTGGGAAACTACATTGTAAAAATGCATAAAAGCAGGACACCAGAAAAAATAGATTCTGCATTTTACATATGCAAAGTCTAATAAATACACTGGAAAAGTAGGACCCCACTGAAAATGAAATATTGTTGCTAATGACACTCACATCATATGTGTGTGCACAACTGTTGTAACAGCTTCGTGTGTGTGTGTATGTGTGTGTGTTGTGCACATTTTCAAGGGGGTGTGTACAGTATGTCCAGAACCAAAAACATTTTTCACTGTATTATCTTGATGTTTATGTTTTTGTTTTTTTACTATTATGTATAAATGTGGGAGTTTTACATTATTAACTAATTAATTTATTTATCTCAAAAGTTTCACCAGGAAATACATACTGAGCTGATGGCTCATTTTCTGATGCATTCTGGGGGAAGGAGGAAGAGAGGCACAAGAACAACATGTAAGGGGTGTGGCTTGACGCTGATAATGGCGGACACAGCCTAGCTGAGCTCCTTACTGCACTCAGCCTTTTTTATTAATCTGGTGGTATCAGTCTCTGTTTGAATTTAGTCTGCAGTGGCATTTGATCGGGGGATTGATGGCGACTAACAGGAGTAAAAATAAGCAGTCGAAGCTCTTATTTGGTGTGTCAGAACATTCCAACCAACAACCCCGAGGCTTAACAGAATCAGGTCACCCCACGAATTTAGCAATGGCACAGGAAGGAATGTCAGACCTGGAAAGATCGTTGGCATCAGTACCTACTACCCTAGTGCTCATGCAGCACAACATGAAGGCTGGTTTTGACAATATTACCTCACAGATTTCACACTTGCAGTCGGTGGTAACATGTCTCTCCGAGACTTCAGCTAGTCACTCTACCCGCCTGGAAGAACTTGAAACCCAGGTCAGCAGCCTGGAAGATTAGTTATTGGCAGCTATGGGTGATAGCAGAATCTCAGCAAGTTGGTGGAGGAACTTACCGATAGAATTGAGGACCAAGAAAATCGGTCCCGTAGATTGAATCTCAGGATTATTGGTCTTCCCGAGGGGACAGAGGGGAATGACTCCAAAAAGATGCTGCATGCCTGGCTGTTCGAACACCTGGAGCTTCCTCCTATACTACAGCACTGTGAAGTGGAAAGAGCTCATCGTGTAGGCCCTAAGCTTTTGGATGCCTGTCCTAAGTGTTTCTTAATAAAATATCTGCGCTACACAGATAAGGAGGCGATTCTGCAGAGAGCCAAAGAGAAGGGGCCAATTGTGCTGGGTAACCATAAAGTCCATCTCTTTCAAGACTTTAGCAAGCAGCTGCAGTTGAGAAGGCAAAAATTCAATGAGATTAAGGGTCATCTTTATAAGATGGGCTGGTCGTTTGCTTTCATATATCAGGCCAAATTGAAAATTGATCGACCGGGAGGTGCACCACAATTCTTCTCATGCTCTAGAACGTCGATGAAATGGCTGGATTCCGTATCAAAAAATAGAGAAGACGACCACTCACCACAAAGGCAGGAGGTGGAAGATCACTGGGAGGTGTTATGGTCGCATATTGGCTAGTGGCCTCTCCGACACGTATGGCAGGTCTGATGGTTTTGCTGGGCGTACTGACCCTCTTAATTTTTTAAATATATCTCTGTTATGTCTGTGCAAATCTTCAATCATTCATGAGGGTCTGGGTACCTATGCAGCAAGAATGAGATGGGACTGCCATTTTATGCTTTGCACCTGTTCACTTCAGTTAAGTCCTTCTCATTTGTACTATTGTTATATTTTAATTTTGGATGCGACAATTAAGGCTTTGCAAATGTAATTCAGTTTATGTTTTATGCCCTGGACAAATCGCTCGCTATTTTGAACTTTCACAAGATTCTTGCATTGAAATATGATTTTGCTCCTACATGAGGATGTATGTTTTGTCTCATGGACCTTGTCCTGTGAGGACTATACACAGTTACATAATTTGGACTGTAACAGGGGGGCTTTTATTGTTGTTTACTTTATGACAAAATGATGTCTTGATGCCTCCGTGTGACTATTTTCTATTATTTGCAACTTTTTACAATTACAGATGCCCATATGTTTAAGGCTTTGTTGATGGAGTGCAGGGTAACTTTAACACCAGTGTTCACCAACTGTTTGCAGGGGTTATTAGGGTGGGCCTTTTTGTGTCCACTGAGGGGGGGGGGTTAATTCTGATTTTGGGGTTGTTTCTTGTGTTGTTTAAGGGGGGGTTACCTGGGTGTGGCGCTGATGGGGACTTGAATCAGCAGTTGACAATCATTGCTGTACTAGTTGGCTGCCCTTTGGGGACCCTTTGGTACTACCCCAGCTGGGTAGTATTAAGTTTGGTTAGATTTAATTCTAAACTGAGACATGGGAAGTTGTATGATAATTATACTTTATATATGCAAGAGGTGGTTAATGATGGTTGTTTTATAGGGGATTATGACTAGACATATCTCTATTACATCCTTGAATGTTAATGGATTGAAGTCGCTCCCCAAGAGGAGAAGAGTCTTGGTGGAGACCAGACGAGCCAAGTGGCAGGCTGTGTTACTCCAGGAGGCGCATATGTCCAGACTGGAGGTGCCTAGAATGGAGGCCTTTATGGGGGGGCTGTGGATCTCACCTAATGTTTCCTCTAAAGCTTGAGGCGCATATATATGGCTACATAAAGGCTCTAATTTTAAGGTATTGGATACTAAATTAGAACGCCATGGTAGATATGCCCTCACTAGGGTTTTGCTCCCGGGGTCTGGTACTTATAATTTGGGATCAGTTTATGCCCCCAAGGTCGATGACTATGAATTCTTTCAGAGAATTTCTTTAGACCTGGTTGCCTGGCGGGGCTCTTGGATATTGGGAGGTGACTTCAACTGCGTTGTGGATACTGTATTAGACAGGTCCAATACTACCCCTGTGTCTTTGACATAAAATGCTCAGGCGTTGGCAGTGTTAATGAAAGAGCATGGCCTGGTTGATGCCTGGAGGCACTTGTTCCCATCTGGCAGAGACTATAGCTTTTATTCTAATGCCCATAAGTCATATGCCCATATTGATAAGGTGTTAGCCAGTACTGACCTGTTATCATCATTGATGGGGGCTGACTATTCCCCAATTTTGATTTTGGACCATGCGGTGGCCTCTGTGGCTCTTAAGCTGGGGGGACTGCCCCATGGGAGTAAAACCTGGAAGCTAGATCCTCTTTTGTTGAAGGATAAGGCTTATATTGACTACATCAAGGCTCATATTGCTGATTTCCTCACATTTAACAGGAAAGGGGATACTTCTAATTCAACCAGATGGGAGGCCTTGAAGGCCTATTTCAGAAGTCACACTATCTCTTATGCAGTGCATGAGGCCCGGACTAGATCTAAGGCCCTGGAGGAACTGAGATCCCAGATAGATCTGATGGAATGAGCCCACAGACTAAAGCCTGACCAAGCTTTATACTACACTTGCAGAAGCTGAAATGGCAATTAAATTTGGCCTATGGGGCCTGGTTGGAAACGGCAATACTACTATACCAGGCTGGTCAATATTTTGATGGGGACCGAGCGGGGAAGTTGCTCTCCTGGCAGCTACATAGAAAGGAGGGGGAGAGGGCGGTGACCCATATATATTCTTCAAGGGGTGACTTGGTGGATATCCCACGGGAGGTAACTCAAGCTTTTGAGGACTTTTATAAACAGCAATATACATCTGAGATCTCTCCAACCCCAGTGCAAATTGATGCATTTTTGGACAGGGCTGCCCTGAGATTCATTTTGGGACCCTTGTCTGAATCGCTGGAGTCCCCAGTCTCACAGGAGGAGATAAGGGTCGCTGTTAAGAAACTTAAGGGTGGTAAAGCTCCGGGGCCAGATGGTCTTCCTATAGACTTTTATAAGTGTTGCCAGGATATACTTTTGGAGCCATTGGTTGATATGTTGGCTGAGAGCAGCAAAGTGGGGATGTTGCCCCCCTCCACTTGGTCGGCAGTCATTACGGTACTCCCCAAGCCCGGGAAAGACCCCAAGTGGTGCTCCTCTTACAGGCCTGTTTCCCTTTTGAATGCTGATTACAAGATCTTGGCTAGGATTCTGGCCTCTAGGTTGGATCCTTTATTGCCGGGTATTGTGCACCCTGACCAAGCTGGGTTTGTAAGGGGTAGATATGGGAAGCATAATGTTAGGAAAACACTGAACATTGCTCACCATTGGGAGAAAACTAAACATAAACACGGGGTGGCAATTCTGGCTTTGGACACAGAAAAGGCCTTTGGCTGAGTGGAGTGGGTGTATTTGCGACTTTGGCTAAATTGGGTTTGGGCCTTACTTTATGTCTTGGATTAGGACCCTTTATAAGGACCCTGTTGCCCAAGTTCTGGTGAATGGGCACTTGTCATCCAGTTTTCTTCTGGGCAGGGGAATCAGACGGAGTGCCCTCTCTCTCCCCTTTGCTATACGTATTATCTTTGGAACCTTTGTCTGGGTACATTCGGTCTGATCCGATGATTTGGGGATTTAGGCTTAAAGACACTGAATATAAATTGGCCATGTATGCTGCCAATCTTCTTCTGTACATGCAGCCCCCCATGAAGACCCCCATGGGATACACCAGGCCCTATAAGAGTATGGCTCAATATCTGGCCACAAAATTAACTGGACCAAGAGCGAGGTCTTGCCTATTGGCAAAATGCATAGACATATCCTGTTTCAACATTTGAATGGCCTGCACATTGTTCCCAACCTCAAGTATCTAGGGATTCTTATATCTGGGAAAGCCCACGCCTTATATGGGTTAACTTATAGGCCACTTATGAAAATATTCACTTCGAACTGTGAAAGGTGGACGGCTCTTCCAATCTCTTTAATGGGCAGAGTAGGAGTGATTACTATGATGGTACTACCCAGGTTGTTATATTTATACCAGTCTCTCCCGATACGGATTCCAAAATGCCATTTTCAGAAGCTAGGTGCTGTTATACATAGGTTCCTCTGGCGGGGTAAAGCATCCAGGGTAAAGAGATCAATACTATGCTTGCCCTCTCATTTGGGGGGCTCAGTCTGCCTAATTTTAAACTCTATTATCAGGCAGGGTAGATAGCTGCTCTGCTGGTTGGTTTGGAGGATCTGAATAGTAGCTCGTTGGAATTGGAGAGACTGGGCACAGAGGCACACCTCAAGGGGGGGAGTATTGGCGGAGGTTTTGTGACCTGGAGTGCAACCTGAGCACTCCAATCCATTCATTTCAGCAACCATTGAGGCTTGGTCAGGTGCCCATCATCAGATAGGTAGGACACCTGCCCCTACAAAAATGACCCTTATTTCTGAGGCGGTTCACCTGAGGCTAGCTTCTACTGAGGCAATGTCCGATAGACTGAGGGATTGGACCCTTAGGGGGTTAAGGTGGGTGCATCAGCTTTATGTGGGGAATAGTATGGTGCCCTTCTCCTACCTGAGGGACCATTGGAACATACTGGGAGGGGATTTCTTTATTTACTTTCGACTATGGCTCATTTTGGGAACTGAACTGAGCTCAGGAGCTGGTTGGGCCTCTCTTTCCCCTGTGGAGGAGGAATTGTACTTCCCACAGCTGGGAGCTGGTCCATTGGCCACTTATTACCACTGTATCAGTGGAGGTGACCTGGAGACCGTAGGAAAAAATACTGGGAAATGGGAGGCTGATCTGGGCATCCCGATAAGTGACCAACTCTGAAGGCGAGCGTCTAAACATATGATAACCTGTTCAAGGAGTAATAAGCTCCAACAGGTGCAGTATTACTTTCTACATCAGGCCTACTACACTCCAGTGAAGCTCAACACGTTAGATCCCTGCAGGTCTGATGAGTGTCCCAAATGCCGGACAGCCAAAGCAGATTTTTTGCATATGGCCCTAATGTGCACTAAGATTATGCCTTTCTGGATGGGAATGCATGATATTATGACTAAGGTGTTGGGACTCTTCCTTCCGAACAATTCTGTTGAGTTTATGTTGGGAGCTGACTTCGAACCCCCAAGCAAGTCAAATCATGAGAACTTGTGGTCATTGGCTGTGGTGAATGCACGTAAGAAAATTGCACAAAATTGACTGGCTCCTAGTCCCCCTAGTACACAGCAATGGGCTAACAATCTGAAGCAATGTATGTCAATAGAGAGGGCTCAACTAGCCGCTTTGGGTCAAATAGAGGTGTTTCACCAACTTTGGGGGCCACTGCTGGTGGCAGCTGAAGCAGATATCTTTCCAATATAGAATGCATAGAATTTTAAGTGACTGTATGGAATTAAGAACTCTATATATGCCTGAGTATTGCATGTGCTGTGTACTATGTAAATGTACCTCTTGTACTTGATATAATGGTAAGGAAGATGATGTAACCTTCCGTTTGTCTCAATAAAATTACATTGACAAAAACAAAAAAGAACAACACATAAGCATTAATCACCGAGACAGGAGGCATTTTCAAGGAATTAATGCATGGTTGGGGGGGGGGGTCGGCCGAGGGCTTCCCACCAACCAACCATGCATTAATTCCTGAGAAATACCTCCTGTCAAGGCAAGGGGATTAATGCACTCGTAACATGGCAAGTGCAACGACAGTATTGTTTTACTGCTGTTTAATTTATTATTAAAATAATATCAGCAGAAACAATTCTATGATTTGTTAAATGATGGTTCACTTGTAAGGTGTATGTGTTTGTTCCATTGTGCATGCACGTTGGAGAATGCACATGCATTAATATCGTGCCTACTAATTTACAATTTTTGAGAAGTGTGTATTTTGTGTGCACATATACATGATATACTGATTACACTTTATACATTTTTTCCCGTTCAGCTTGTTTAATGTTCTGCCGTTTATTCATGTGTCATTTTTCTGTATTTCTCTACTGCATTGTGGGATATATGTATCAGATTGTTGTGCTTCAGCAATATATCTACGGCATTATGAGCAATAGGTGGCACACCACACAGATTGTATCAAAGCCTACCGTCTCACTTTCTCTTACAACACATTGCTCTGCATCAACTACTGCTATTTTCCAGCGAAAGGACTTCTGAAGCGATTTCAACACTCTCAATTGGGTGGGTGGGAAACAACAGTATTTCACTTTGTAACATGGCACTAAATATAGCCCTGAAATGGAGAGATGAGATTGGTCTAAGTGCATCAGCTGAGCAAAAACAAGTGGTGATTAATCCACCAGTAGAACCCACTCCTGCGCTACCAGAACTGGCCACAATGTGAAGCACTAACTGGGGAACATGAAGTGTAACACAGAGGCTGCTCGCTAGTGCATTGGCTGAGAAAGAGCGTGCCTGCTATTGTGAGTGCCCAACATAGATAGAGCGATTGTATAGTGATGTGAATGCCCGTAGATGGCGTTAGTGCACGAGCAGTGATAGAGCCATCACCGAGATCCACTGCAGTGAGCGAGGTCCTCGGGGAACCTGAAACCCAGTAGCTGAGTTGTGTAAATGAAGCAGTAGGGGGAAGCTGTCATCGACATGCAGCGGTGTGACGGACCTGCTCGGGGAACCTGAAATGCAGTAGCCAAGGTAGGTAAATGCAGCAGTAGGGTGACAGCAGGTCTTAGAGCCTAGATACTGGCAAACAAACAGAAATAAGTGTATCCAGATGTAGCAGTGTTAGTCGTTAGTTGCAAAAGTCTCCCATGATGCAGCATTGTAATCCAGCATCAGAACAGCACCACGACGGAGACATTAGAAAAACTATCGTCAAGATTCAGAAAACAGGAATGTTGGCGGGTGTTTCAGACCTCAACAGTAGCCACGGGATATTTTCTGAAAGCACTGAACACTATATAAGTAGTAGTGTGCCGTAGAACATGAATGCGCATGTCTCTGAAGGATACCTGTCTGCGACAAACAATGAAGTGCAGCAGAGTTTTAAAAAAATAGTTGTGGATCTCGGCAACTGCAGTGTGCTGTAAAGGGAAACAATGTTACTGCAATCTGTGTCTTGTACTTGCTATGTTACAAGCACATTAATCCCCTCCAGAGTCGGGGTCTACTGGTGGATTAATGCCTGGTGGGTGGTTGGAAGCGCTCAGCCTGCGGCCTCGTGCCAACCCCACCCGCATTAATCACCGGTAGAGCTTACTTTGTGGGGATTAATGCTTACTGACTGATGCTGCGCAGTTACTACTTTCAATTACTGGTATCTTTCTGCTGTCCACATATTTCGCTTTTCACGCAATTCATACGGTCTTCCTACCCTTCCTAGGTCGCACACAATAACATTTTCCTGTGCTTTATGTCCAATGTACTAACTTCTTGTGATTATTATACTAGCCACACATTATTGCTCAATAGATGGTTGCTGTATTAACTTCTCAGACTTTTTTACCACTGACGGCTCACTCCACCTGTTGGTCAGCATCCTTCACCTACTGTCACTACAACTTGCATGACTCATAAATCGGAATATTTGTGCAGTGCCACCTATAGGTCAGAAACACTGAGTACCCTTTACAAGAAGAATTCAGCACTCCTTAACCACAACATTTCCCCAGCGCCACCTATAGGTCAGAAACAGTGAACACTTCTTACAAACAGAATGGTGATTTTTTTCTGTCTCTTACATACCACATATTCCCCGATTCTATATTGTGCAGTTCAGGGTTGCTTTTCACAGTCCACAATGTAGCCATGCATATCTAGGGAATTAATGCATGACTACGTTTTGATCATTTGATGTGTTTCCTCCAATTACTTTTTCTGATTTCTACTGCTCTATTAATGCCATGTTATAATAGCTATTGTATTAACATATATATTATGTTATACATATTATTAAGGTGTTTATCCTAATACATCTAAATCGGTTTTCTTCTATATATCCTTGACATTTATGTGCCAATAGCTGCCTCAGGTTTCATATCCTTCCTTACTGAATATCCGTAAACCTATTTAATAGATTCAACTAATACTAAGCCTTGTGTTTATTTATAAGCATTTGTAACATGGCATTAATAGAACAGTAGAAATCAGAAAAAGTAATTGGAGGAAACACATCAGATGATCAAAACATAGCCGTGCATTAATTCCCTACATATGCATGGCTACGTTGTGGACTGTGACAAGCAACCCTGAACTGCATAGTACAGAGATCAGAATGCGCGTTATGTAAGAGACAAAGAGAAAAAAATTACCATTTTGCTTGTAAGAAGTGTTCACTGTTTCTGACCTATAGGTGGCACTGCGCAAATGCTTACACTGCGATCATTTGCTATAAGCCAGTCTGAAAAAACATTACAAGACCACTCTGTTGTTTTATGTGTGTTGGGTTCAGATTTCTTTCTCTCCAATTCATCTAGTTGCTGCTTTGACATTTTCACATGCCTGCCTCATTTTCCTACTTTGCCTTCCACTTCACAATTGTTTAGTTTCTGTCTCTTTTTGACAGCACGACACGCCACATTTTCAACTAAGCTCCTTGTATTCTGTGCACCTGACCTTTTCACTCAACTCTTCTTCTTCATTCTCTTGCCGCCACTGCTCTACTGTACAATCCTTTGAGTTTGCTAAGTTCTCCTCAAATGATTTCCACACATACTTTTCAATTCATTCTACTCCACAAATAGAGAAAATGTTGTTATGTAGTTCTCCATTTTCTTTCTCAATACTATTTATTTCTAATTCTGTCCTCTCTTCACTTTCCACTGGGTGGGTTTCTCTATTATTTGTGTATGTGACTGCTTCGTGTGGTTCATTGTGGTACTGCTCAACCGTGCATATCTAAGGAATTAATGCATGGTTGAAAATGTGTCCCCTGATGCATTTTGACTAATCATATTGCTTATTTCTACTCTCTCTATTAATGCCATGTTACAAAGAACAATAACTTATACAGTAAAACATCATACAGAGATATAAAATAAACAGTACCAAACAAACATGATTAAGGTTCATCAAACAGGTAAAATTATAGGCAAAGATTTTATGAGGACACAGTGGAGAATCTCTCCCATGGGTACAAGCAATACTACTTTTCAACACTGAGGGCACCAGGGAACAGGGCGCTGAAGGAAGGAGCACAGACGAGGGGAGTGTACACAAGACAGGAAAGAAGAAGAGAAGGAGAAGGGTTGAGCAGGTGGGTGGAGGGGCAAGGAGGAGGAGAAAGAGGGGAAGATGGTAGGCTGAGGAGCATAGAAGGCCTATGACTCAAGGCAGTCACAGGAGGAAGCGGTGTGGTCATGGAGAAAGAGGGAAGAGGGTAAACTGAGTAGTGTGAAAGGGATATGACTTAAGGATAAGCACAGGAGGTAGTGGTGTGGTCATGGAGCAGAGAGGAGAGAGAGTGTTTGGACGAGGCAGAACAAATGGTTAGGAGGAGAGAGTTCTAAAGTTTAGGAAAGCAAAAAGAGAAGGCAGCCTGACCAGCGAACAATTTTACATCAAAGTAATACAACTAAGTCACACATTAAATTTATATCTCTTCTCCCACAACAGTCATTCCCCTAGTTTTATTTTGATAAGTTGCTAACTATTTTTGTTCTTTTGTCAATTTTACAACTTATTGCTTGGTAACTTATTTTTGTTAATTTATTCTTAGACATAATTGTCTTCTTTATCTTCATTACATTTATTCCATTTCTATTAACTTTATATTCTGTATTTTTGTATCTGTTATCTTTTCCCCTTTCCCCTTCTCCCAGGACACCTCTGAAAATGAGCTGTTACTAGATCAGTGTGTCTTTCCTTGTAAAACCTTTGAAAAAATAAATATTTTATCATATTAATGCATTAGCAGCCATTGTGGCTCTAACCAGAGTTTGTTTCATAACTATTACTTCAAAAAGAGGCATTGACCGCCTAGTCCTTCAGGCTTACCGTGTCCAATAATCAGCAATAAATATTTTTTACTATAGGCTCACATGGTACAGTATATCCTAAGTGGTGGTTCTCCCCACCCGGGCCACATCCTGTTGGAGTTGGTTGCAGTTAGTGGGGGGGTGGTGGTATCAGAGTCACTGATTTCTTTTTCTTACATTCATGAGCTGCCTGGGAGCCACTGGTGGGAAATACACTTGAAAACTTGACAAGTGCAATCCAAACCTTTGACCAACTCTCCCATCAGCACCTTAGGCCACCCAGAGTCTACTACATCCCTACTAAGGAGATAGGAAATATGCACACATCTAAAATTCTCCTCAAGTCACCAAAGATCAATGCAGGATCAGTACAACAAAAGTCCCATCCCAGAATCAGAAAGTGCCAACACGAGCATGCCCATCTCAAGGCCATCAGATAAGCTGGAACTCACTCTGTCTACCTCACTGTTCTAGGTCTTCCACAATGTCCTTCCACTGTCAGCAGACCTATAGCATTTTCTCCTTTATACAAAACATTGACCCTAGGTCTTTTAAGGACTTTAGTTGGCATTTTGGGAGGGACAGAACTGATCCTTCCAGTAAGTGACCCAAGTACCTCTAGGGATGTTTAAACCTAGTGTTCTTTGCTCCTAAGACCGCATTCTGACCAACAGACCTCAATACTAATACTGTGAATGTGTGGGCAGGCCTGCACACACTTCCATCCAGCCTGTGTGTGTTTGTGAGTGTGTGGTGGGGGGGCATACTCACATGGGTCTGCCAGCTATGTGTGCACATCCATCTTCCTTTTCCCCAGATGTCTCTATCTCTGCCTTCTTTGCACATTTGTCACCTTTCAGTCTTCTTACTAGGCCCTGTTAATTAGTTCCCACTTGAGGACTCCTCAGCTCATTCACTCCTACTATGCCTTTTCATACCCATCATAACCTTTTTGTTTTCCAGATTCTTATTTTACCTTGCCTATGATCACTTTTTTCTCCTATAACCTTCCCCTATTTTCTTTCCCCAGATACATATCTTTTATTTTGCTCATAACTTTGTTTTTTTCTCTTTTCGATAACTCCTGAAGAACAGCTATTATCAAAATGTTGTTTCTAACTCTATTTTCAGGAAGCATTTATTATTTCCATTTTGTTTTGTTTTCTGACCACACGCTGATGCATCATTTTGTTTTGTTGTTAATACTGTGAAGGTTACATAAAGGGGAACATTCATCATTAAAAGTCCCGCTCCATAATGTGTGGCAGCCCCCTGATTAGCACTTTAAGGACAAATTTACCTTAGCTGATTGATTAGATATTTATTTTTATCTGGTGGATCCTGTTGCCCAACTGGATCAACAGTTCGGATCCAGTGTGTTAATCGATTAATTCTCCATTGCTGACATCATAGCCAGAGATCAGTTGAGGGAGTTTCACTTAGGTCACCTGGTTATCAAAGCTATTAATAGCTCTATTTTGCCAGAAACCAGTCCCACAGCTCTGACAATAGGGGGAGCTAACTGAATCTTCTGTGACTGATCCACATCCATGACTTTAGCCAAGAGGCTTCTGGGATGAACCCCAAACTGCACTATATCTAAATATCGAGCTAGAGGTCGGGAAATATCAACCAGATAAAAATAAATATCTCAACAACTGTCCGAGGTAAAATATTTGTTTTACTCTTGCTAACCAGGGGCAGTACCCACTAAGGTGTGGGCATTTGAGTCTAGACATTCTCCTTTACATGCTACAACAGGTGCAGGTCGCCTCTCATTAACTTAATAGCCAAAAAATTATAGGTGAGCATCCATATACTAGCCCACAATTTGCTCTTTTTCGTATAAAGAAAATGTTTAGTTTGTTGTGTTTTAAAAACATTCTTGTTTTTTTCCAGCCAGCTTCCCTGGATCAATATCTTTTGCTAGTAGATGCTAGGTAACCTAGCCTCAGAATAGAAGTGGTACCATCCACTGGTGCTGATGCATCCCCAGTGCTTGCATCCTCCAGTACTTCCATGCCCCCTCACTGTGGTGGGACCTGACCACAGCCAGGTGGTATTGCTTGCACCATTCATGGGTGCTGGGGCAGGACAAGCATTTGGTTGAGGATCAGCCAATTGTTAGAGAAATGGCCCAGCAATGGCAGGATCACCATGGATGCACCAGGTCCTTTGCTTTCAGTTCCACCCACTGGGGAAGAGGAATTGTCCTCAAAGCACTGGGACTTGTGAGTGATGTGATTTGGCCTGGCTGAGTTTTTCAGGAGACAGGTATTGTACCTTCATTATTTTTTGCCCACATTATTCAATGACTGAACATAGAGTGTTCACAAAGCTGGGAAGCTGTAACCAAGGATTCACACCATACTTTCTTGCTTTTTCCTTTTGTTGAAGAAAAAAAAAAACTTCTGCTTGGCATAGCCAAGGCAACCAACTCGTACTGTCTGGGAGTGTTTTCTTCCTTTGTTTGGCCACTGGAATGCCTGACATGCAAGAAGCTTTAAACACACAAGGCACCTGTGGTGTAGAGCTAGGACAAGCATCCCCCTCCCTTGAGTACCTTGACATTATTATAGTTAAGGCAGTGATGCTCCCTACCTGGAGGAAGGCACCCACTGGGATGCTCAATACTTCTCCCATGGTTAGCCCTCAGAGACCCTGTCAGACTCACAAACCCAGGTCACCAGGATTGCAACTACTGCACAGACATTTTACAAAGTTTATACTTTCTACACTTCACAATGGAGGCAGAATGGTGGGTATCAGTGATGAAGTTATGCAGAAATCAATTTTCCTGGCATCATCAATAACAAGCAACACTGGCCACCCTCTCCTGCAGAAGCCTTCATGCTCTATTTGGCAGCTGACTGATTGATAGAGCATATGTGTGTGTGTGTGTGTGTGTGTGTGTGTGTGTGTGTGTGTGTGTGTGTGTGTGGTGGGGGGGGGTGTCTGGCTATTGGATACTCTGAATTTCAGTATGTGCTTATAACCTTACCACCTTGAAGCCTTATACTGTCAAATCTTGTAAGCTAAGCAGGGTCAGGACTGGTGAGTAGTAGGATGGGAGAGCTCCATCAAACACCAGGTGGGGACAAGGCTGACACTGAAAAATATTTCCTAGGGTTCCTTTCCTGGACCCCTCTAAATAAATAAATAAATAAATAAAGTTACTACATTTTAGAACAGGTGTGGGCACAGGACAGTTAGGTAATTAAATATGATTTACAGTACCTGCTCCATCTGAGTCGCAGTGTTCAGAGTTGAGGTATACTGGGTTTGGGGTAATCCAGTAGAACTTAAAAGGAAAGAAAGAGAAAGTTGAGGAAACACAAAGGGTTGGAGGCCCTAGAAAAAATATTTGGGGTTATAATTAAATTAAATAAGATATATATCTGAAAGGTAGACATCTGACATCTATCCAGATCTGTTGAAATAAAGGGAAAAATAGGTTATGGGGAAATTATAGTAGCAAGAGTAGAGACAGAGAGCGGAGAGATATAAAGTGTACAGTACAGTACAAGAGTAAAAAAAGGAGAGTTTTAGAGGAAAAGTGCTATGGTCAAAGTAAGTAAAATAGAGATATAGCAATAGAAAAAAAACAGACAGGACACAGGAGCTGCTGTTTCCATGTCCTGACACAGGAGCTGCACTCCTCTGGTCTCTCACCGCACAAGCTGCTGTCCTTGTGACCCAACACAGGAGCTGCATTTCCCAAGTATCTCAATGCAGGAGCTGCTGTCTCAGTGCCCAGATTCTAGATTTGTGCTCCCCCAGTCTCCTAACATAGGAGGTGATCCCCATGCCCCGACTTAGAAGCTACTGTCCTCATGCACTGACACAAGAGCTATGCTCCCCCAGTCTCCCAACATAGCTGCCCTCCCCCAAGCTGCAGACACTGGAGCTGCAGTCCTCCTACTAACAAAGGAATTGCTTTTCCTACATCTGACACAGGAGCTGTTGTCACCACCCTCACACAAGAACTGCTGTCCCCATGCCCCAACACAGGAGCAGTACCCCCATCTCAAAATGCAGAAGCAGCTGTACCCATGCCCCTACATAGGAGCCTCACTCCCCCAGTCTCTCAATGCAGGAGCTGCTGTTCCAGTACCCCAACACAAAAGCTGTGTTCTCCCCTCTCCCAACACAGGAACTGATCTGCATGCCCCAACACAGGAGCTACTGTCTCCATGCACTGACACAGGAGCTGTACTCCCCTGGTTTTCCAACATAGCTGTGCTCCCCCAATTTGAAGACACAGGAGCTACAGTCCCTCCCATGACAGAGAAGCTGCTATCCCCACCCCCACACAGGAGCAGCTGTCCCCACCTCAACACAGTAGCTGTACTCGACCAACTCCCCTGACACAGGATCCACTCTCTCCCAGTCTTCAGACACAGGAGCTGTGCTCCCCCACTCCAACACAGGAGCTGCACTCCCCATTGACACAGGAGCTGCACTCCCCCCACCCACCGACACAGGATCTTCTCTCCTTCTACCCCCCCAATATAGGAGCTGTGCTCCTCCCACCCCTTGACACTGTGCTTCTCCCAACCCCCAATACAGCATCTGTGCCACCCCACCCTGACACATGAGCTGCACTCTTTCTGCATTGTCCCTGAATACAGAAGTTGTGCTCCCCACCAAGACAGGAGCTGTGCTTCTCCCAACACAGGAGATGAACTCCCCCAAGACAGAATCTGCATTTCCCCACAACACTGGTGGGAACCTTCATCAACTCTGCTCAGTCCAGCAGCAGTCCTTGTCCCACATGACACACTGACTCTCCCCACAACAAAGGAACTGTGCTCCCCCAACACAGCGTTGCACTTCCCCCAGCACAGGAGCTCTGCTCCTCCAGCACAGGAGGTGCACTCCCCACAGCACAGGTGGGACCTTTATCAGCTCCACTTAGTCCAGCAAATCCTACCATCCTTTTTCACTGCTAGGCCACTCTCAACTACTCAGAAGACTCTGCAGGCTGCTGGCTGCATCTGCTCATGGATGTGCCAGCTGTTCCAGACCCCAGCATCCCCTGTCTGACCCCGGCCTTAGTTACCTCCTTGAAATGGCATGACTGTCTCACTGTACTGGCCAGCCCACAGCCGGCCAGACCAGATCTGCTGCTGCCTGTCTGCAACCTACTGGCCCACCCAACCCTGCCCTGCCCTTTAATCATTCCCAGTTATCCCAGACCCCTGTCCTAAGTGGTGGCAGATAGGCTGCTTCTGTCTCTCTCTCTCTCTCTCCCTCCCTTTGTCTCATCTTACAGCTCACTCACCAACCTGACTCTCCCCTGGTGATGCTCACAGTATCCCATGATGGTAGTGTTGTCATCTTCTGTAGTATTCTGCTGCCCACCGACTGATTGATTAGCCACCACCAGCTAGCTGCCTCCACACGGTAATTAAAATAGTGTGCTTCCTTGCTGTGGTGAGGAGTAATGTCCACAACTATGAGGTTCATGCTGCTGTTGCACCTATATGGTCTTGATTCAAATGGTTGGTTCATTCAGGAAAGAACAGGACAGACAAGACATGCGGCCAGCTGCACTCCTTGCAGTGATGCTGAGTGCTAAAAATGACTTTTGGCACCAATATCCACAGGCACCTGGCAGTAAGTGTGCAGAGCAGCCTTGAGACAATGACATCATGGAATCATTTGGGATCCTGTGTTGTTGTCGGCTGGTTGGGGCTGACAGAGAGGAGGGGGAAAGTTGCTGATCACCGTGATTAGTGGTGGGCGAAGTGGGCTCAATCCGCTCTGTGAAGTGATTCGCAGAGCAAAGGTGGATTTGCGGAGTGCTCCACAACGCGAAGTGGAGTACTTTGCGTTATAATGAGGAACGAGAAGTCCATTGGAAACAATGACTTTTCATTACTCCACCTCCCCAGACCACTACTCTGCCAAATTTAAGGCGAAGTGCATTGCAGGCAGTGCACTTCACCTTGTTTTTGAGCTCTGAAGGTGAATTTTGCAATGATTCATGGGATTTCAGGTCACATGGGCTCTATATTGATCTGCACAGCCTCAGTTCAGGGTAGTATTTGTAGGAAGGAGTAGGAGATAGTGTGCTCTGATAGCTGTCTGTGATAGGAATCCTGAAAAAGCTGTTCAAAAAGCATTTTTGGATTTTTTTGGGGCTCCAACTTTGGTTCATCCATTGTAGGAAACCCTCCTGTGCTCATATCTTCGAGCGTTTTTGTTTTTGTGTGGATTTTGAATGTTAATTTACAACATTGAGTTTGTGTGGTGAAAGACAGTGAAAGTGTGCTTTGGGGGAGGTGCGTATCTGTGGTGTAGATAGATTTAAGTTGGAGAAATAGTGATTTCTTTGTTTTGTGGTTATATTTTTGTTATATAACTGATTGTGTTAATGTATACAGAGTAAAACTGTCAGTAATAGTTGACATTTTTTTGCTTTTTGTTGTGTGGATGTGGTGCAGCAGTTCATAAGTTCAGGTTGTTTACATTACAAATTTACAATATGTAACGTGGCATAGTACTGAACTTTTGCATTTGCTACGCATTCCTCGTTCAGCATTGTACACAAACTGTTCTGTGTGTGTGTGTGTGTGTGTGTGTGCAGTGTTACGAGCATCAAATAAAACACACTTTATTGTGCCACAGACTAGTGTAATTGCAGGTGCAGCAGTGTGAATCTGCTATCCACTGCAGCTGCCTGATTTTGTACTGCAATCATGGTATCTGTTCTTAGTTTTGCTGCTTGTAGTGCCTTAAAAATCTGCACTGTCTGCATTCAGTGCTCCCCCATCCCAACATTGAAAAGGTATTTTTGACCAGATTGGATTGTTTTGGTGACCTCATCAGCACCACTGGTTACTGAAGTTGTTTTAATTGTGTGACAGTCTCAGAGTAGTCTCTTATCTGTTGCTGAAGCCACAGTTGTTTATTTGGCTTCACATCCAGCATCCCTCCAATCAGATAGTGAACATATCAAAATCTGAATTTGGTTATAATATTGTGGTTGATCCCCCCAAAATGCCTGCAAAGAGATGTGCAAGCAAAGTTGTTTCTCGCCATGGCAATGTTGGCAGTAAGATGGTCTGTGGGCGTGGTAGTAGTATGCAGACACAGAAGTGCATTGCTGATGTGAGGAAAGGTATTTCTCCTGCAATGTTTTTTACAGCCCAATCAGTAGCTTCACTCATAGTTGGAGATGATGTTTTCCCAGCCAGTGGTGTTAGTGTTACTGGTGTTAGTGGTGATGGAGGTAGTATTAGTATTGTTGCATCAAGTTCTAATTCCGACCAGTGTACCATATCCAAAAATATTGAGTGTGAAGCAGTGCAAGTGAGTGGCAGTGTAGATGATGTCATACTTCCCAGTAACATCCCAATAACTGAACCTGAGGATTCTGATAATCATGTCAACGATAGCATACAATGTGATATTCCGTCCACCGTGGCACTTAACGTCACGCATTTTCCATGCAGTGATTCACAGTGTGGTGAAAAAATATCAGTTGATGGTGGTGTAGATGCTGATGATGAATGTGATGATGACAATGATGTTGCTGTTGTTGCAACATGCAGTCCACATGCTAGCATCCAAGCAGAAGATGTGGATGTGTGTGACATTGATGAATATGATGATGATGTAATTGACCCCAGTTGAAAACTGGAGAAAAATAAATTTAAAGTGCCTGTGTTTGAGTCTGTCTGCAGGAATCCCCCCCGTAAAACCTTGTGATCTCCCAGTTTTAGTTGATGATGATGATGACCCAGTAATCAATATGATAGGTAGTCGTGGTGGTCAGTTGCAGTCCAGGTGTGCAGTGCCCAAAACATCACGTGCCCCCCCCCCACTTCAGTGCTTAGAATAATGGACTTTAATAAGCCACATCATGGACTTGTTAAAAGCAGAGCATCACAGTCCCTTGTTTGGGATTTTTTTGTTCAAGATTCAAATGTTAAGTCAGTTGCAATCTGCCAGGTTTGCCATGTGCGTGTGAGTCGAGGTAAAAAGAGGAGCCATCTGGGCACAGGAGGACAGCATACGCATCTTAAGAATAGGCACTTGACACTGTGGACCCAGTACAAGCTGGCAGCTAATACCACAGTGGGGCATTCACCCTCGTCACAGGCAACCATAGCCAGCATGTTATCCCGTTCCATGACTGTTAAGCCCAGTAGGAAATTAAATGTGTGCAGTAGTGCGGTAATACAAGCAGAGGATTACTACAGGCATGATGAGGTGGAGGAGCATAATGACTTTGAAATTTTGTCCAGTGCTGGTGAGAGTAGCAGTTTTTGTGGTATGTCTAGTGCAAGTGGTACATCAACCTCAGTTGGCAAATCTGGCAAAATAACAGCATTTCTGGGTTTGTCATCATCACCTGTGCAACTGTCTTCATCAAATGTCCACACTGCACCCCCTGCCAATGCCATTCATCACAGAGCACAACCATTTGTGATCAACGCACCCCATGTAAAATGTTAAAGTCAGACCACGTTAAAGAGTGTTTTTGAGCATAAGCTGAAGTATCCCCCGAATCATGCAGTGTCACATGAACTTAATGCTGCTGTAGCGGAAATGCTAGCAATTGATCTTTTGCCCTTCTCCTTTGTGGAGAATTCTGGGTTCCAGTGTTTTGGCTTGCATGTCTGTCCAAAATGGAAAGTCCCATCCAGGACATACTTTTCTATCCCTGCTGACCCCGAGTTGTTCCGCACTGTGTCCGACTCAGTAAGAAATGCCCTTCAATATTTAAGTACGGATATGTAGACAAGTGGAAAAACAGCGGGGAGTTCATATTTGTGTGTAACTGCACACTGGGCATAGGTGCCAGGGGTTGTTTGTGACGTTGGTAGTGTGAATTATCAGTGCAGTAAGGTGGATTGTTGCAGTAGCAATCTTTCAGGAATTCGACAGCATGCAACGATTGCTATGCACAATGTGACTTGTTCACACACTGGTGAGAAAATGTTGGATGTGGTACTGACTGAAATTGACAGATTGCTAAACCCTCTGTCCCTGAGAGCTGCGTTCATAACAAGTGACAATGGGTCAAATGTGGTGAAATGCATCACGAATGGTGTTTTTTTTCATGTTCCAAGCATGGCCCACTGTTTAAATCTTGTGGTTCAGGAGTTTCTGCAGCACCCTGATATAAAAGAAATGCTGACCATTGCATGACGTATCTGCTCTCACTTTTCAAGATCTGGAAAGGCCCGTGACCAACTGCGGCAGTTGCAGATACAAAACAGCCTGCCTCAGCACCGCTTGAAGCTGGAAGTTGTCACCCGATGGAACTCCACTTTATGCATAGCAGAGAGGTTGTATGAACAATACAAAGCCATCTCAGAATATCTTGTTATGCACACTAGCTGTGACAGTTCCGGGGCCTCCATGTCTATGACAACTGAACAGTGGCGCCTCATGGACTCTGTAATAACAATTTTGCGGCCTTTTGAACATGCCACACAGGCAGTGAGTGGCAAGTCTGCCTCCATTAGCCAATCAATTCCATTGCTGCAGGTGCTAAAGCAGACATTGGTGAATGTACAGCATGGCCTTGATGTTGCCGGAGACGGTGGTAGCAGTATGTTGTTGCAACACATGCTGACAGTATTCGACCAGAATTGTCATGTTGTGAGCATTCAGCGTAGTGACAACTTTGCCATAGCAACAATGCTGGACTCACGATACAAACATGGAATTGCATCAGTACTGGAGGGAGGGCCTGAACAGGTAAAAATATCAGTGGTCAACTGGTGCGCTTGGTTCATGGGGCACAGAAGTCACGTGCCAAGGTCAGCAAACCTCAGCAGCATAATCCAGCTGAAGATGTACCTGAAGGACCATTTAGCATATCCTGCAAAGGGAAGGGGATTGCAGTTCCAGGTGGTCTGTCCTCCAAAGTGGCTGGCGTCAACCTGCTTTGAGAGGCTTTGTCCTAAGTGGGTATTTGTGAAATAAATTATTTGGGAAAACAGGATGATGCATCAACAACTGGACTTAGTGTGGCACAGAGAATGGTTGAGTCATATTTGTCTGAAAACAGGCATCTGACAATAACTGAAGATCCTCTTTTGTACCGGAGTGGAAAGGTCAGTGAATGGCCAGAGCTGACTGCAGTGGCACTGAAGTACCTCACATGCTCACCCTCCAGTGTAAGTGTTGAAAGGGTATTCAGCTCAGCAGGTGCAATAGTCAGGGATCGTCCGACAAACTTGTCTCCTGCAAATGTTAGTTTGCTAACATTCATTAAAATGAATTGGAGGCACATAACAGCACAGACTGCAACCTCGGTATTCGTACCCCGGCCTAGTCATGGTGGTCTTGCTGATGTGGAAATGGAGCATCCTGGTGGCACTGGCAGTGGCTGCCTGAAACGGCACACCACTGACGTAGATGATGACACAATGGAGAAAGAATTTCCCAGTGGTCAGACTTCAGACATCAATGACTGTGAGGGCAGCTTTCTTTATGAGGATGATGATGTGGTTAATATTGGCAGGTTTTAACTGAAGTTTTTAAAAGGTGGTGTGCCCCACCCCAGACCACCACCACTGGGACTGATGTTAGCCACTGCCACCATGAGTCTGTCTGCCCCCTGGACCACCACCACCACTGGGACTGATGTTAGCCACTGCCACCACTGCCACCATGAGTCTGTCTGACCCCCGGACCACCACCACTGGGACTGATGTTAGCCGCTGCCACCATGAGTCTGTCTGCCCCCCCAGGACCACCACCACCATCGGGACTGATGTTAGCCACTGCCACCACTGAACCTGAGTCTGTCTGACCCCTGGACCACCACCACCGGGACTGATGTTAGCCACTGCCACCACTGAGCCTGAGTCTGTCCAGACCACCACATCCATCAGCCAGAGACACAAAGCTTCTTAATATTTAAACCATAAAGTGAGTATGTGTACTCATGTTTGTTGTGCTGCTTCACTTCCTTTAGTTTTATGTCTTGTTTTCTGTAGTTTTTCAGAGCCGCAATGGTAAAACACAGATACGGTACACTTATTTTGTTTCTTTTACAGGGTAACAAAAAAAGTCTTCATCATTAAAACTTGTTGGGAATGGTACTACAGGTGTACCATACAGAAAGGAACAGATGGAATATCCATGTGAAATCCATTCTGGTAAGTATGAAGATTTTATTTAATCTGTTTCATTGTTTTGGAAAGACTGCAGCAAATATTGCACACAGGTTGTGTTAGTTGACAAGATGTGGGTTTGAAATGTAACTTGACTTTAGATTGAGATTTGAGAACCAGAGAGGGACAAATAACAATAAAGTTGTAAGACATCATTCATTTCTTTTTTAGGAAACTTCCAGATGCTTTGTTGTTCTGTCCAAGTGGCCTTATCCAAAAAAGTTCTTCAACATCAGGCATCCCCCTCCCCCGGGCTTGGGCACACATGCAACATGCAGAAGTCATTTCATTAGATGACCATGACCATCGTTAACATCCGGACTCCAGAAGGATGCTGATGAAATCTGTGAAGAAGTAACAAAATAAGAAACCATTACAGACAAACCTGCAAATATGATTCCCCCCACCCCCCAAAAAAAATACTTACCTTCATGTGCTTGACAGCTATCCATTTCCAATTTCAGCACAAAAAATTCTCACTGAGCACTGGAATGTGCACACCAACAGTTTCTGTGTGACCTGTGATGCAGAACAATACCATGAGCACATGTCCATGTCAACCTCCCTCCTCACCTACAAAATACATAACCATATATATATATATATATATATATATATATATATATATATATATATATACACTCACCGTGGCCACTATTAGTGTACAGCCAAAGGGCACCCTTCGATCCAGTTGAGATGATCACATTGCATTTGCCTGAATCATCTCCCAGAACACATTGGACCAGTAACACGATGCTCACAATCATCATTTTATACTGGGGTATGTGCTGAAATAGTCTCATTCCACTGTGTTACCACTTGTCAGTTTTCTGCAAACAAGCAGAATGCATTTTGGGCCTGCAGAAAAAATCTGGGGACTCTGTGCCACCACTGCACACATAACTGAGTGCGCCATTAATTCTGGAGGACTTGGTATGTGCTGAAATAGTCTCATTCCACTGTGTTACCACTTGTCAATTTTCTGCACACAAGCAGGATTCATTTTGGGCCTACAGAAAAAATCTGGGACTCTGTGCCACCACTGCACGCATGACTGAGTGCACCATTAATTCTGGGGGACTTTGTATGTGCTGAAACAGTCTCATTCCACTGTGTTACCACTTGTCAATTTTCTGCACACAGGAAGGATGCATTTTGGGCCTGCAGAAAAAATCTGGGGACTCTGTGCCACTTTTGTGTTTTCTGTGATTGTTGCTGTGAGTTCATGATGTCATACTGACATTTTTACAATTAAAGCAGCATTGCAAGAATGTACTGACAGTTTTGAACTGTAGTTTTTATGATAAAGCAATGGGGCCAGATAGGGTGCACCCCAGGGTCCTTAAAGAACTAAGAGAGGTGGTGGCTGAACCTCTGGCTATCCTGTTTAGTCGATCACTGGAAACAGGGGAGGTAACCAAAGACTGGAGGACAGCAGATGTAGTCCCCTTATACAAAAGCGGGAACAAAGATGAAGCAGGGAACTACAAACCAGTCAGCCTCACCTCGGTAGTGGGGAAGATCATGGAAGGACTACTGAAGGAGAGATTGGTGGAACATCTGGTTGTCAATGGACTACAGGATCCAAGGCAGCATGGTTTCACCAGGGGGAGGTCATGTCAGACCAACCTCGTTGAATTTTTTGACTGGGTGACTAGAGAGGTGGATCAGGGGAGGGCAGTGGACATGGCCTATCTGGACTTCAGCAAGGCCTTTGACATTGTGTCACATAGAAGACTATTATACAAACTGGGGAATATGGGTGTGGGCAGGACAGTAGTGTGGTGGGTAGGTAACTGGCTGGGTGGCAGGACACAGAGGGTGGTGGTAAATGGCTGTCACTCCACAGAGGGAAGAGTGACCAGTGGGGTACCACAGGGATCAGTGCTGGGACCGGTCCTATTCAACATCTTCATCAGTGACATTGCACAGGACCTAGGAGGCAGAATTTCACTGTTACGCTGATGACACAAAGCTCTGTAACAGAGTAGACACACCAGAGGGTGTAGACAGAATGAGAAGCGACCTGCAGAAACTTGAAGAATGGTCAGGGTTTGGCAGTTGAAATTCAATGCAAAGAAGTGCAAGATAATGCATATGGGCACAAAACCCTGGCACAATATATCAGTTGGGTGGTGAGGATATAGCATGCACCAAGCAGGAAGGGATCTTGGGGTTATCATCTCTGATGACCTCAAGGTGAGAAACAGTGTGACAAGGCAGCAGGTAAAGCAAATAGGATGCTGGGATGTATAGGCAGGGCATCACCAGCATGAAAGGAGAGTCATAATTCCGCTATACAAGACACTAGTGAGGCCCCACCTGGAGTACAGTGTACAGTTCTGGAGACCATACCTACGTAAGGACATAGACAGGGTAGAGAAGGTTCAGAGGAGGGCAACAAAGATGGTGCATGGATTGCATCACAAGTCCTATGAAGACAGGTTGAAGGAACTGAACTTGTACTCCCTGGAGGAGAGGAGGGAGAGAGGGGATATGATAGAGACATACAAGTATCTCACAGGGAGGAACAGGGTGCAGGAATACACTATTTTTAAGCGAAAAAGATGTTCCAGGACTAGAGGGCATGGGATGAAGTTGGAGGGAGGACGATTCAGAGGAAACATGAGGAAGAATTTCTTCACAGAACGGGTGGTGGACAAGTGGAACACCCTGCCAGAGGAAGTGGTGGGGGCTGAAACAATTATGGGATTTAAGAATGCATGGGATAGACATAAAGGAATTCTGGAGGTCAGGGTAAGGGGCAACAGACTTCTAGGAAAACAAACTGAACTTATAAGCTCAAATGGGCAGACTGGGTGGGCCATAGGCCCTTATCTGCCAACACTGTCTATGTATCTATGTATCTATGTATCTATGCTACTGTACATTGCCGCAGCCACCACTAGTTACCTCAGAGTCGTGACTTGAATGATATGCTTCTTTTCACAATTTATGTCTGCTTTACTTACTTGACTACTTTTTTCATGTATAAAAAAAAATGAGCATGCTTTCCAATATTGTTCAGACCTGGTTTGTATTTATTTACAGCTGCTTTTCAATAACTATTGTTCTGTGGTGTCATAAAACACTGCCTGCTGCATAACTGTTAATTAACAACAGAAGTGATATATAACAAGCATTTGTAAATGTCGAATGTTTGCTTGCTGGCATTGGCATTGGTGGGGTGTGCCTTTGGGTCATCCGGCATAACAGCCACACCATTTGACCACACCCTGTCCTGCAGACACTGACAAGTGTCGTGGTATGCCTTGGGTGTTTGGCCCTTATGCTCACCCCATTCCATCAGGAAATACGGTGAGATGGATGTGGTAAAGGAGAATGGGATGAACTTTGGGGCTGAAGAGTCCAAGGCACACCTCGGTGCCTCTTACTGGCTGCAGGGTATGGGTGGGGGTGGAATGGCATGAGCATTACAGGTGACAATCCCAACTCACACCCCTGATGCCTGTCAGTCTCTACAGGGTGGGGCGTTATGGTCGGAAACCCTAATGCCTCAGGCATTAATTGGTATTTTCACTCCAAATTTTCAACATGAGTTTTTTGTGACCCCACCTTATAGATAGTGGCAATATCAGTTTGTCAGCCGAAAGCTGATTTTGCATGGTAACTACGGCATTTGGAACCACAGGTGCAAAAACACATTTTGAACAGGATGCAAAAAATGACAGCTGTACTGTTCATGGGGAGGTGTAAAAAATGGCAATGTTGAAAATCTGCAGTGAAAATAGTAAAAAAAATGGTGAAGTCACGAGCGTGCATAGAAACTATGCAACATACACCATTAATGTAATTAGGATTTTTTACAGCAGATTGTCAACACAGGCATTTTGGGACCTCCGCTCATGAACAGTGTCACTGTGATTTTCTTAATCTGTCCCGAACAGTGATTTCCCACAGCGACCACGCCTTTCTGCGCAGAAAGTGTGAAAACACATTTCAACAATGTTGTGAAAAATTACAGCTGTACTGTTCAAAAGGAAGTGTGGAAAAATGTCAGTGGTGAAAATCTGGACTGAAAATATTACAAATTCATGAACTTACGATGGTGCATGGAAACAGCACAATGCTCGCTCATAACACAGTCATTTTATGGACTTTTGTCACCAAATTTTCAACATAGCCATTTTAAGACCTCTGCTCATCAACAGTGTCACTGTGATTTTCTTAATCTGTCTCAAACTTTGATTTCGCACACCGACTGTGCCATTGTGTGCTACATGCACGGAAATGCATTTTGAGGGAGGTGTGAAAAATGACAGCTGTACTGCTCATAAGGAGATGTGATAAAATGGCAATGTTGAAAATCTGTAGTGCAAATACTAAAAATTCGCAAACTTACGAGCGTGCGTAGGAACTGCACAATGCACGCTCATAAAACAGTCATTTTTGGGAATTTTTTCCCCAAATTTTCAACATACGGTTTTTGGGGGACTACCTCATAAACTGTGACACTGTTGTTTTGCACATCAGTCCTGAAAGGTGGTTTCACGCAGTGACCGTGAAATCACCTTTCTGGACTGAATAACAAAATGACAGTGACAGCATTCATGAGGTGAGGTCTCAAAAGCACCATGTTGAAAATTTGGTGAAAAAATTCCAAAGAAATGCATGAGATATGCATCAAAGTTGAAAAAACCCTATTTATTCCATTTTACAGCTTACCGGCATTTCCTCCGTTCGTGGTCAGCTTTCAAGAGTACAGACGTGTTCCCAGTCCACCAAAGACAGTCATGCCAGACTTCAGAGGTAAGTATGGGTGAGGTGGGGGGTGGGAAGGAAGTATAACAGAGAGTGGGCATGGGTGGGAGTCAAGACAGTCAGCGATGGACCGTTCTTTCTTTGTAGGTGTTTCTTTCTTTTAGGAAGTCAATGCGGGACATTTGCCATGCTGGAGTGGGCTCCCAGCATGGCAGCTACAATATTTTGGGGGTGGCAGTGGAGCCAATGGGGGATTGGGCACCCCCTTTGGCCATAGAGAGCTTTGCCATGCTGGGGTGGGCTCCCAGCATGTCACCTGAAAGTGTGTTTGAGGGGGGCCAGCAGATGGACGTTTGTTACACTGGGATGGGCTCCCAGTGTGGGACCTGGAAGGCTGTTGGGGGGCACTGTAGCTGACGGGGGATTGGGCACCCCCATCGGCCATACTGTGTGTGTGGAGGGGCACATGAGCACACTGGGGTGGGCTCACAGAGTGCTACTTGTTGGGGGGGAAGAGCTGTCTATAACAGCTCTTGCATTGCCAACATGGAGGCACTTTGCATACTGCCGATGGCGGCAGTATGCAAATTGTCTACATGCTGCGGTTCCTTGGAAATTTATTTAGTTGCACTTCGGCTGCCTGATGCTGCATAACATGTTCCCCATCAGATGCAACTTGTATTACACTAAAATTCTAGAGTCCCGATCCACTCAGTTGAGCACCACATCCAAACATTCCTCATCCATGTTGTCTAGCATATCTTGTCGACCCTAGGAAATGATGGTGATCAGCCTCTGGAACATTACGTATACTTTCCTGTGGCTGATAAACCAAAGAAACCCTACTAGAATATGTACTGAAAAAAATGTAAATCATTCAATATACACAGGGAAGATCCACTTTCATACTTTGTGACTCTGAACAAGTCACTTAATCTCCCCAGTGCCACTGGGTTGCCCCTAAAAATAGTCACCAGTGCTTAATGACCCTTACCTGGTTAACAAACAAAAAATTAAAAGAAGGATGGGCTGAGTAACTGATGATCACAATGAATAAAGGGACCTGTGGGGTTATAATATTTGATAGCCTAAAGGAGGCTAGGTAGGGTGCAAAGGCTGTGGGATGAGCAAGTGACATGGTGGGATCCATAAGCAGAGGGATGATAGGGGATTGAAGGCATCAGGCATGGAGTGGGAGAGTGGAGGAGCATTCAGTATGCAGGAGTATCTAATCCTCAGAGGACTAGGGATCCCAGGGTGGAGGGATGCCAAATGGTAAGGGAAAGGGTTGGGAAGGTGAGAGTAGCATCAGGGGTGGGAAATTCTAAAGGGGTGACTTTATTGAATAGATTTGCACCACTATCTTGTTAGGAGGTCTAAACCCTCACTGTCAGGTTCTTGGCAATAATGGAAATGCAAGAAATCACAAACGCATTGCATACGACTAAGAAATGTTATTTATTACTACCAAAAAGGAAAATCACAGTTGCCCTAAGCAGTTCTTACTATTAGGAACTGGGAGCCAATGCTATACATTCCCTATACCTCGAGGAATGTAGAAATCTCCAGGTCTCCGAGATAGAAGACGTAATGTCTTACATTATATACCTAAGATAGTTACCATAGTTGCTATACGATAGAAACATTTCTAGTTACAGAGATGAACCCTATTGGCTAAATTAGAGGTGGCTCCACAGTCCTAGATAACATTACATAATTTTGTTATAGTCATAACTTTGTGGAAACAAAGAAGTACAGTTTGTGTACATGGGCATGTAGTAATACAGATAATCAGAAGATGACAGTGCTGACCCATATATCATAATTTTACAAGGACACAAGTATCCTAACATCTGATAAGCAAGAAATGTACAGTATGTGTATATTAGAAAGTAAAGTATATAGCAATCATATGCATACATATCCTGACATCTGCTCTTGCATGGTAGATGTCCTTAGCCTCATATGTTAGTATAACATATACATCATTGCTAGCTGTCTGTGGTGTACCTCTGGGGTATCAATTAGGGTACAGGGACCTCGTGTAACATTCCTCCTGTGTTGCCTCAGAAGGGGCAATACAAACAAAAGGGAAGTGGAGAGAGAGCAGGTGTCGTTTACAGACCTGATGCATGAGCCTTGTAAAGGAACTCCAGCTGCTCAAGGTGTTGGTGAAGTGTGCGCTGGAGGCAACAGAGCATAATGATAAGGAAGAATATCAAAAATGCTTGTATAATAAAACCTTTAAAGGTAATTTCTATTCAAGTATTAGTAAGTGCACTATTAAAATCACCATCATTAATACGATCATGTATTGCTTCATTGGCTTTGTTCATATTATTGCTGATCTGGATGAGGTGTGTGTCTTTCCTGTCTAAAAGTGACTTTATTGTTAAAGTCAGAGGATCAATATATACATTAAAGTAAGGTAAATACCCTGAAAGAGTAAGGAGATAATCAGGGTCACCATCAATGATATCTGGTTCCACAAGGGGAAAAGGGGTGATAACTGTGTGTCCAATAATAGTTTTCTGGTGAGGGACTAAACAGAAATTGGGATCAGTAATAACACATAATTGTTTTCCATAAGTAAATTGCATAAAATTAGTTACCACACAAAATTCACCATCCAAATTATATTGCATTTTCACAGTAGGTAGTCTCCATTTCTGCAGTTGTACTGGGCAAGTGTAAGTCTGGTTGGGACAACCGATGAGCCTCCTTCCAGTAAGACCGGTACAATTGAGAAGCGTCTGGAACAGATATTGAGTCCTGGTATTCTGTGCCATTGGTGGTGATGTCATCATCCATGGTAAAGGACCAGTCAATACTGTCTGGGGAATATCCACATACAGGTTTAATAGCATCAGATACGTCACATCGACACAAATAAATATACCATTTCTTAGCACAACAGCACTTGCGGTGAGACCCATGCATCCGGAAGAGGATGAAAAACCAGAAGAGGTGGTAAATCGAGGCGTTCTCTGTAGATGTCTTCATCAGGGTGCCCAATGGAGTGTACAAATGCTAGTTTATCAAATATAGCTGTATTGGAATCAAAATGTGGTAAAGAAACAGTAGAAGACACAAACATAGTATCCTTAATGGAACATTTCTTAGAAGTAAAGCCAGGACCAGTATTAGGGTGTCTGGTCACAAATCTCAAATTCCTAGCAGTAGAAAAAGGTATAGAAACAGATTGTAACACATACATGGCAACACAGAGGATTTGCAGTGAGGGCAGTACCATTTAGAGATACATTTATCATGTATGATATCAGGGATTCTTCTGTATTCCAGATCGTGGAAGAGATTGTTAATGGTAGTGATAATACATGACCCATAGGCAGAGCATAAAATTTCACTGGCAATGTATTGCTTATTTGCCTCCTTATTGTTTTGTGCAATAAGGGTGTTAATCCTTTCTCTAGAATCTGAAAATGCCTTAACAATGTCATACATATTATATACAGTGTATCTTTCTTCCTGACTAAGGCCATCTACACCATGCAATAATGGGGGTATGATGTCATTGATCATACTAGCTTCAAACTTCTGTGAATGTACTTTGATAGTAGCAATGTTCACTTTATTCCAGATAGACATTTTAGTACCAAAGAGACCAGTGATGGTGCCTGTAGCACCAGTGACATCTGATGTGTCACTTGTGTTTCTTTTATGACTTTGATCATCATTCTGAGAAACAGGTTTTCTCCTAAAATTGCCTCTATGCTCAGTGGTGTGTATCCCTACAATAGGGTCTTGATTATGAATTTGAAAAGCTGCTAAGCTATCAAGCATCAAAGTATGATAAAATAATAATGTGCTAGTAGTATGACACATACCAAATTCTTTCATGTTCCAGTAAGTTAAATTAAACAAAACCGGTATATGCATATATTTTTTATTAATAAGTGAGCCAGGTAAAGCAGTGGCTGTGAGACCACTACGAGGACCAGGTTTTTTTTTTTTTTTGACATTCGAAAAGTTGTTACTCAGTGGGGGGTAACACAGATAAGTACATGACAGCTGAGGCCATGATGTGTATGGCACAACATTTCCTGGCAGAATCCTTAGAATTTGTATCACAATATGAGGGGTCAATTAAGGCAGTAATATTGTATAAACCTGAATGTGTAAGAGAGGTTTGGTGCAAGGACATGGTACCATTTGGGGATAATTTTGCGTTGGGCCATCCATGAAAAGTTCCCTTGGAGAGTTTGGCCACGGGGAGTATTTGTCCTTGAGACTAGGTTTGCCACTCAATTTGTAGGGTAGATTTATCAGGAGCAACAACCAAGGCAGTGAGGTAAGCATCTGAACCTTCCTGACTGTAATCAAATTGTCAGGGACATTGATGGAGACTCCCTCTGGGTTGGTTGCAGACGGAGGCAAGATGAGGAAGGATGTGCTTTACCATGCCTTGGATGCAGGGGATAACTCCTGAGATGAGGGGAAAATGGAACAAGATAGCCATCTTGCCAGTGTATCTAAAAAGGAAAATCACACATTAGCAAGGTTAGTACTCTTCTGCCTAATGGGGTGAGGAAAAGTAATTATACTCCTTTATACAGTTTCAACTGGTTTGCATATAACCATTTGTCAGTCAATTTGTTGTTTTGCATGAGTCTAATTTGGCAAACTGCTGGACTGAGCTTGTTGATAATTGGGTAGGGTCCTTTCCACTTGGAGAAAGAGTGTGTTGAATGTGCAAATCTGAGAACCATTACCTGATCTCCAACTTGCCAATCCACGTCTTGTGCATGTTTGTCAAACTGAATTTTGGACTGTTGCTGGACCTTGCCCATGTAGTTTGCGGCATACAAATGAGTGTGTATTAGGTCTTTTCTCAACTTTTCCACATATTTTTCCACAGAGACATGATGGGAATGCAAGAAATCACAAACATGTTGCATAAGAGTAATAAATCTTGTTTGTTACTACCAAAAAGGAAAATCACAATTGCCCTAAGCAGTTCTTACCATCAGGAACTGGGAGCCAATGCTATGAATTCCCTATACCTCGAGGAATGTAGAAATCTCTGGGTCTCTAAGGTAGAAGACGTAATGTCTTACATTATATACCTAAGATAGTTACCATAGTTACTATAAGAGAGAAACATTTCTAGTTACAGAGATGAGCCCTATTGGCTAAATTAGAGGTGGCTCCACAGTCCTAGATAACATTGCACAATTGTGTTATAGTCATCACTTTGTGGAAACAAAGAAGTACAGTTTGTGTACATGGCCATGTAGTAATACAAATCATCAGAAGATGACAGTGCTGACCCATATATCATAATGTTACAAGGACGCAAGTATCCTAACATCTTATAAGCAAGAAACGTATATGTAAATTTGAAAGTAAAGCATATAGCAATCATATGCATACATATCCTGACATCTATTCTTGCATGGTAGATGTCCTTAGCCCTATATGTTAGTATAACATATACATCAATGCTAGCTGTCTGTGGTGTACCTCTGGGGTATCAATTAGGGTGCAGGGACTCGTGTAACATTCCCCCCCTTGTTGCCTCAGAAGGGGCAACTCAAACAAAAGGGAAGTAGAGAGAGAGCAGGTGCCATTTACAGATCTGATGCACAAGCCTTGTAAAGGAACTCCAGCTGCTCATGGTGTTGGTGAAGTGTGCGCGCCGGAGGCAACAGAGCATAATGATAAGGAAAAATATCAAAAATGCTTGTATAATAACAAAACCTTTAAAGGCAATTTCTAATCAGGTATTAGTAAGTGCACTATTAAAATCACCATCATTAATAAGATCATATATTGCTGCATTGACTTTGGTCATAATATTGCTGATGTGGATGAGGTGTGTGTCTTTCCTGTGTAAAAGTGACTTCATTGTTAAAGTCAGAGGATCAATATGTACATTAAAGTAAGGTAAATGCTCTGAAAGAGTAAGAAGATAATCAGGGTCATCATCAATGATATCTGGTTCCACAAGAGGAACAGGGGTAATAACTGTGTGCCCAATAATAATTTTCTGGTGAGGGGACAAAACAGAAATTGGGATCAGTAATAACACATAATTGTTTTCCATAAGTAAATTGCTTAAAATTAATTACCATGTAACACAAAATTCACCAATCAAATTATATTGCATTTTCAGAGTAGGTAGTCTTCATTTCTGCAGTTCCACGGGGCAAGTGTAAGTCTGGTTGGTACAGCTGATGAGCCTCCTTCCAGTAAGACCAGTACAATTGAGAAGCATCTGGAGCAGATGTTGAGTCCTGGTATTCTGTGCCATTGGTGGTGATGTCATCATCCATAGTAAAGGACCAGTCGATACTGTCTGGGGACTATCCACATACAGGTTTAATAACATCAAATACGTGACATCGACACAAATAAATATACCCTTTCTTAGCACAACAGTACTTGCGGTGAGACCCATGCATCCGGAAGAGGTTGAAAAACCAGAAGGGGTGGCAAATCGAGGAGTTCTCTGTAAATGTCTTCATCAGGGTGCCCAATGGAGTGTACAAATGCTAGTTTATCAAATATAGCTGTATTGGAATCAAAATGTGGTAAAGAAACAGTAAAAGACACAAACATAGTATCCTTAATGGAACATTTCTTAGAAGTAAAGCAAGGATCAGTATTAGGGTGCCTGGTCACACATCCCAAATTCATAGCAGTAGAAAAAGGAATAGAAACAGATTGTAACATATACATGGCAACACAGAGGATTTGCAGTGAGGGCAGTACCATTTAGAGATACATCTATCATGTATGATATCAGGGATTCTTCTGTATTCAAGATTGCGGAACAGATTGTTAATGGTAGTGATAATATATGACCCATAGGCAGAGCATAAAATTTCACTGGCAATTTATTGCTTATTTGCCTCCTTATTGTTTTGTGCAATAAGGGTGTTAATCTTTTCTCTAGAATCTGAAAATGCCTTAACAGTGTCATGCATATTATATACAGTGTATCTTTCTTCCTGACTAAGGCCATCTACACAATGCAATAATGGGGGTATGATGTCATTGATCATACTAGCTTCAAACTTCTGTGAATGTGCTTTGATAGTGGCAATGTTCACTTTATTCCAGATAGACATTATAGTACCAAAGAGACCAGTGATGGTGCCTGTAGCACCAGTGACATCTGATGTGTCACGTGTGTTTCTTTTATGACTTTGATAATCATTCTGAGAAACAGGTTTTCTCCTAAAATTGCCTCTATGCTCAGTGGTGTGTACCCCAGCAATAGGGTCCTGGTTACTAATCTGAAAGGCTGCTAAGCTGTCAAGTAACAGTGTACTATAAAACGATGTGTTAGTATGACACATACCAAATTCTTTCATGTTCCAGTAAGTCAAATTAAACAAAACCGATATATGCATATATTTTTTATTAATAAGTGAGCCAGGTAAAGCAGTAGCTATGAGACCACTATGAGGACCTGTTTCTTTTTTGGACATTCGAAAAGTTGTTACTCAGTGGGGGGTAACACAGATAAATACATGACAGCTGAGGCCATGATGTATATGGCACAAAATTTCCTGGCAGAATCCTTAGAATTTGGATCAAAATATGAGGGGTCAATTAAGGCAGTAATATTGTATAAACCTGAATGTCTAAGAGAGGTTTGGTCCAAGGATATGGTACCATTTGGGGATAATTTTGCGTTGGGCCCTCCATGAAAAGTTCCCTTGGAGAGTTTGGCTACGGGGAGTATTTGTCCTTGAGACTTGGTTTGCCACTCAATTTGTAGGGCAGATTTATCAGGAGCAACAACCGAGGCAGTGAGGTAAGCATCTGAACCTTCCTGACTGTAATCAAATTGTCAGGGACATTGATGAAGACTCCCTCTGGGTTGGTTGCAGGCGGAGGCAAGATGAGGAAGGATGTGCTTTACCATGCCTTGGATGTAAGAGATGACTCCTGAGATGAGGAGAAAATGGAACAAGATAGCCATCTTGCCAGTGTATCTGAAAAGGAAAATCACACATTAGCAAGGTTAGTACTCTTCTGCCCAATGGGGTGAGGAAAAGTAATTATACTCCTTTATACAGTTTCAACTGGTTTGCATGTAACCATTTGTCAGTCAATTTGTTGTTTTGCATGAGTCTAATTTGATAGACTGCTGGACTGAGCTTGTTGACAATCGGGTAGGGTCCTTTCCACTATGAGAAAGAGTGTGTTGGATGTGCAAATCTGAGAACCATTACCTGATCTCCAACTTGCCAATCCACATCTTGTGCGTGTTTGTCAAACTGAATTTTGGACTGTTGCTGGACCTTGTCCATGCAGTTTGCAGCATACAAATGAGTGTGTATTAGGTCTTTTCTCAACTTTTCCACATATTGATTCACAAAGACAGGATCTGCAGTGGGAGTGTGCAGGTCAAACAGGTGTTCAGGTAATCTCATACTTCTGCAATTCATTTTATTTTTATTTATTTTATTTATTTATTTTTTATTTCGTTTTTGTTAACCGGGTAAGTGCACTAGCCTGCAAGTGACTGTTTTCAGGCACGACCCGGGAGGTAAAATTACAGAACATAACGATACAGTAAGGATAACGAAAATACATGATGCACAGAAATACAGGAAGATACATATGGCAGGATACAATGCATGACAAAGGAAAATACAAGGCAAAATACATTTCAAGGACATTTTCCATTGAGCGCATACATCATCTCAAAGGGTATTAACTGAGTGGTAGCTGAGGGTGTGGCCCTAATTGCCATAAGGAGTAACAGCAGTAGGGAATCCCAAACCTTGGGATTGTCCTCAATAAATTTGGAAAGCATTTGCATAATCCATCTGTTGGCCCTCTCTACTTGACCTGATGATTGTAGGTGGTATGGTATGTGGAACTTTGGTGAATTCTCAGGAGTTCGAGGGCTTCTTTCGTCAACTCACCTGTAAAACTGGTTTCTTTGCTGGAGTCTACCTTAAGAGGTAGGCCCCACCTGGAGAAAATCTGTTCCATCAGGATTCTGGCAGTGGCTTTTGCAATGCATGTCTTGGCAGGGAAAGCCTCAACCCACTTAGAAAAGAGATCAGTTACCACAAGGGCGTAGTTGTGGTTTCTACTGGTATCAGTGAGAGGACCATGCCAAGGGCCAGAATGCCTTTGTGGTAGTATCTTGGAGTTTCTTTTGGTAGAGATGGGGTTGTTTTGCACACAAACAAGACCATTATCTATGTACTGTTTGACATCCTTGGTGACAACAGGCCACCATGTGGTGGTCTTGAGCCTCTGAAGTATGTTTTCCATTCCCTGGTGTCCACCAGTGGGGGTGTCATGCACCTGGTGCAGAAATTCAGACCTAAGATGATGAGGGACCACCCACAATTTTGTGTTGGTGTCACCTGGTTGGTACTACATGAGCTTGTCATCTGGGGACAAGTGTAACTTACCTTCATGCCTTCGGTATGGGTTATGGGCAAGTAGATTCTTCTCGGTGCCTTCGTCCAGAAGTCTGAACACATCCTTGAGTTCAGAATCAGCATGCTGGGCTTCTGACAAATCCAAGGGGGAGAAGGGTTCAGGTTTCTTCCTGACAGCTGCAATCTGCACAGCTGCTCTGGCTTCTGGATGGTCCATCATCCAGATGCCCCCCCTTGGGCCCCTTCCATAGCAAGGGTGTCAGCTGTGTCATTGAAGGCATTATAGGGGTCATGTATGGAATGGGCCTTAACCTTGTGTACATAGAGTTTATGTGCAAATTTCTGCACCAGTGAATGAATGTATATTACCAGGGGAAGTAAAGATCATGGGTTGGGAGGATGGATGGGGTGGGAGGGAGGGCAGGGACATTAGCTCAAGCTGCAGACTCTGCAATATAAGCAGACTTGAAAAACCAAATGGCCTTCTCCTGATGGCTTCTTCATATGTTTATATGATAAGAAATTAGAGGGTGGCAGGTTGAGGAAAAATGTGAGATAGTATATTTCGGGGAGAGGGTGGCGAACACATGTAATGATCTGCCACAGTAGGTGGTTAGCACAAGCACAATGGAGAGTATTACATATGGCTAGGGCTGGCATAAGCAAACCATGGAGATGGAAAAGGGGAGTGAAAAAACACTTACCAGATATGATCAGAGGCCATAACCAAGTATACAGGAACTGCTGCTGTGGGATTTCAATCTCCTTGACATGGTTTGGACCATCAGTGCAGTAGCTGAAGTTCAACACTAGGAAATGCACAGTGATGTACTTGGGGAGGAGGAATCCAAATACCACATACACACTGGGAGGGGAGACAATGGCTGCAACCAGACAGGAGAAGGATTCAGGAGTTATAATAACTTATGACCTTAGGGTACGGACACAGTGCAACAAGGTAGTTGGCAAAGCTAACTGGATGCTGGTGTGCATAGGGAGTGGGATGACCAGCTGAAGGAAAGAGGTACTAGTGCAACTCTATAGCTCCATGGTTAGTCCACACCAGGAATATGGGGTACCGTTCTGGAGACCAGATCTATGAAAATACATAGATGGCATGTAAAGGGTGCAGAGAAGGGCCAATAAAATTGTACAGGGGCTAAGTGGGAAGTCATATGGAGAGAGGTTGAAGGAGTTGGATTTGTATCCTCTAGAGACAAGAAGGAAGAGAGTGGACATGATCAAAAAATTCAAGTATGTGAAGGGGAACAATAATGTGAGGAGGAACTTGTTTGCAGGGAAGTTAGATGCAAGAAATAGGGGGCATGGATTGTGACTGGATGGGGGAAGGTTTAGTGGAAATGTTAGGAAGCATTACTTCACAGAGAGAGTGGTTAAGTCCTGTAAAGGACTGCTGGAGGAGGTGATGGCCAGTAGAGTGGAGGGTTTCAAGAAGGCCTGGGACAAACATAATGGATTGTCAAAGGTAGAAGGGGGGAATCTTGGAGGGGGGGCAAGTAGAGGTGGGTGGATTGGCAGAATTGATAGGCCAAGAGGGTCCTTTTCTTCTGAAACATGCCTATTAATCTATGAGTCTATGAATCTATGAGGTGAAGCAAATGACTGAAGCAAATGAATCTGTTTCAATAAGATATAAACGAAGAAGACAGGGAAACAGCAAAATATGATGAATTGGATAGGGGAAATATTGAAAGAGATGAACATCTTTTCATTTTAAGGGTACCGTTACACTTACATATAAACATTTAGATATGCTCTAAACATAACAATTAAAGCTAAGTACGGTAATTTCATAGAGCAATGATACTTTTTTGGAGGCAGCACAGAGGTTTAGGGCTCTTAGCTGCAAACCAGTAGACTTGGATTTGAATCACACAGTCCCAGCTTGCATACTGTGTGACCCTGAGCAAGTCACTTAACTTCCTTGTGCTCCCATTTTGCACATGGAAACAAGCTTTGAATTAGTGTGCCTTTCCCAATTAAACAATTTCCCCTTTCCAGTACACCTTGACTTTACTCTTGGTAAACTCTCCATACACACATACACAGCTAGCAAGAAGGCACTGAATACTGCAATAAATATTTTGGAATCATATAATCATAGAAACTCGATGGCAGAAAAAGGCCATACGGCCCTATCTAGTCTCTTCTTTTTTCACCCAATACACCTCCTCCTCCTCCTCCCTGCCAGCCCCTGCTCTGCTCCCGATACTCAGCAACATATGCTTGTCCCATGCCCTCTTGAATTCTTCCACCGATCTAGCCCCATCACTCCATCTGGTAGTCTGTTCCAGGGCTCCACTACCTTCTCCATGAAGAAACGCCCTCTCACATTGCCCCAGTATCTTTTTCCCTTGCAGCCTCAGGCAATGCCCTCTAGTTCTGCCCCCCTCCCTCCTCTTTCGTAAACCATCTTCTGCAACTTTATTGAGCCCCTTCACATATTTAAAAGTTTCAATCATGTCTCACCTTTCCCTCCTTATCTCCAGTGTGTACATCTTTGGGCCTGCTTTTATGGATGGGCACCACATTTCCCATCCTCCAGTCCTGGGGTACTCATTCGGTCTCTAGGGATTGAGGCCCTCTGTCTTCAGTACTCTGGGGTGAATGCCTTCTGGGCTAGTGCCTTGCCCTCCCTCATGGCTCTCAGTCCTTAATGCACACTGCTCTCTTGGATTACTCTCTCTCTATGTTCTCTGCCTCATGTGTACTCTCTGCTACTTTCAACTGAGGGATTGGTCCCATTTTTACTCTGGTAAACGCAGAACAGAAGTACTCATTGAGTGTCAGAAGTACTCACTGAGTGCTTGTGCCGGTTCCTCCCCCTTTTCAGCCCATCCTCCCTCCACCTTGATTCTAACAATCTAATCCTTGCATTTCCTTCTTTCCCTAATGTAACGGAAAAAATCTTTTTCCGCCTAGACTATTACCTACACTAGCATACGTTCATCTGCTGCCTTGGCTGCCCAACTAATCTGCTTATGTCCCTTGATTTCTTAACGTACTCCTCCCTAACCTCCACACATATTTCTTGAAGGTGGTTCTTTTCTCCTTGATCTTTCCAAGCAATTCCCTGGACAATCAGCTTGGTCTCCTGGACCTGGACTTATTCCCTTGAAGCTTTGAACAGGTTTTCGGGTTGGTATCCATATGTTGCTGGATTATGGCAAGGTGCTCTCACAATATGATCCTCATTCCCCCAAAGTTTGCCCATCTAAAGTGATTCACCCTTATCCTTGTACTGACTGTCTCACTACGCATACTAAGGAAGAACCACACTGTGTGGTGGCAACTCCCTGCTAGGGTGTCCCCCACCCATACCTCCTTCACTCCCTTGTTATTTGAGAGCACTGAGTCTAGTATGATTCCTACTCTGGTAGTCTCCCCCAATAACTATGCTAAGAAGTTGTACTGGAAGACATCCAGGATGACTTGTTCTCTGGCGTTTGTGGTAGCTGGTGTACTCCACTCCACCCCTAGAATGTTGAAGTCCTCAACAATCAAGGTGTGCTGTATTGCATATTCTTTTCTAATCTGATCCCCTAGCTATTTATCTGTCTGCTCACTCTGGGATGGTGGCCTATACACCAATCCGAGCCTTACCCTCCTTCCCTTTATGTCTTGTATTTATACCCATAATGCCTCAGTGCTGACCTCCTCTTCAGCTTCCATGCTACAGTACAGTCCCTCTCTTATGTAAATAGCCACCCTTCCCCCTTTCTCCTTATTCTATCCTTCTGGAACAACTTGCATCATGGGACCACTAGGTCCCAGTCCTGGTATTGTGTGGCCCATGTCTCACAGATGGCGGCTATGTGCACCTCTCCTTCCTCCATCAGTGTCTGCAGGTCAGCAGTTTTCTTTTTCAAGGTTCTTGCATTTAAGAAGACCACCATCCAGTTCATCCAGCCCCCATCTCTGCCTATTCATTGTTCCCCCCCACTCTCCCACTTTGGATTCCCCTACCTCCCTTCCATGCTGCCTCATCATTATCCAGCCTGCTGCCCCTCCCACCTAGTTTAACAGTATCCTAGTTGCAATATAGTCCCCCAGTCTCTACTTCAAGACAGCTGTGCCTTATTTACTCAAGCGGAGACAGTCTGGGGCATATAGATTCTTTTTCTGCCACGTATCACCACCACTCCCCAATGACCCATACACTTTTGACTGACACCACTGCCTCGACCAGATGTTGAACTCCTCTATCCTCTTTTTCCTGATGGTGCTAGCCCTAGGTACTGGTATAACTTCGGAAAAGGCAAGTGAGCTCCCTGCCAACTAGCATATTATACCCACCTCCCTAAACCTTCTTTGAACATTTGTGACTGTGCCCACTACCTGGTCATTTGTGCCTAGATGCACTACAATGTGAGGTTTGTCCTGTCCCTTTCCCACAACCTAAGCCAGACATTGCCCACTCTCCTTGCCATCATGCACTCCACCCATATACAGGTACACCCCCCTACTGGTATTCTTGGCTCCTCATTTCACACCTTTCAGAACTGAGTCCCACACGATTGTGACTGTACCGTCATTCCCTTTCTCCCAACTGCCTATTGCCCTCTCTCATGGTTACCATCTTGTTTATTGTGACCATTATCCCTGCCCTTTTTCATTCCAACCCCTACCTTATCTTCCTTTGCTTCCCCCTTGCTTCTCCCCCACCCTCCTTCACCCTATCCCCCTAAGTTGGCTTCACCCCTTCTCTCCTCAGCCCATTATTCCAATGCCAACCCCTCCACTTCTCACACTGCTTGGACCAATCTCAATGACCCTGTCTAGTGTACCATGCTGTTTGTCCTCCCTCTCCCCCTTCTCCCATAACCCTATGCCTGATTCATCCTCTCCACCCCATTCAGCCCCCCCTCCAGTTCACCCCTACCCTTCCTTGCTCTCTCCTGTATACCACACCCCTTAGCTGTTGCTCCCCTGCATAGCTTTACTACCCCTTTGCTGTTTACCACTGTCCTCTTCCACAACTCTAGTTCCCTTGGACCAGGTTTATATGGTATGCTCCCCTCTTTCCCCTCCCTCAGCCTGGCCCCTGGGCTGTCTGTGTACATTGTTTGGCTCCCTGGCATGAGATGGCACCCACATGTACCCCCCTTTTGTCCACAAATCATTCCTTTAGCCATGCAATTTCATCCCATAGTGGTCCATGATGTCTGCACATTAAGCCTCCCCCCACTCTCTATGCAATCCTCATAAGTATGGAAGCTCCACAGGTATTGCATCCAACTACTCTTCTACCATCACTTATTGTTCTTCTTCTTTGGTTCTGATTCTTCCCTTCCTCCTCCTTCTGGACCCTCCATTTCCTGGGTCACCTACCAGTACACTTTACCAATTTAAATGAGAAACTATTTTCCACGTCTGTCTCGATGCCTATAAGTCCCTTGTGCAGTATACGGTCAAAACATTGCGGTAGAAATAGGTGCGGTAAATTCGGAGAGGTCTCAATGGTCAGAATGACATGCCATCACCAGATTTGTGGTCGCGGACATTTCATCCTGTATTTTTTCAATTATCCCACGATAACATTGACAGGTAACATTGCAGCCCTCTTTTCAATAATTCCAATAGTCTGTTACAAAAATAAACTGAAAAATAAACTAATTATTTGTAGCTATTAGAACATACTGTGTTCTGTGTTCAGTGTTTCCTTCATTTCACTTCCTTCCTGGCAAATGTGTGCATCATTGATTTTGCCTCCATCATCGATATAAATTTAAAGAGACATTGGGTATTCAGCTTCAGCCAGTATCTGCTGGAACCCAGACCCAGTATTTTCTGGTTGAAATACAGGGCACTATATATTCGGCTGCATAACTGTCTCTGGCCAGTCATTAAAAAGTTATCAATGGAGTTTGTGCCTACCCAGAAAGGCAAGCAGAAGCTTGCATTGGATAATTTCCTTTATACCAAAGAGAAAGATGGCGTGAATGGCGAGATATTTAAGAGATGCGAACAGCGCACTTGCCGGGCCCATCTGCATACTTTGAGGGATACTATCACACTACCCCCTTCTGAACACATTCATGCACCCGTTCATGGATGCGTTGAGGTGTTAGCAGCTCGAGCTCTCATGAAACAGTGAGCCACAGAGTCTGAAGAGCCAACAAGAAACGTTGTGCATCAGGAGTTGCAACAAGTTTCTGTCAGCCATGCCCATCTGTCACCCTCTCAAGAGACACTGCAGCAAGATGTTCGCCGACAACATTAACATGGAGGGTACAATGATGTTGATGTGATGCAATATGCACTCACAGTTAGTGGAGAACCATTTGTTCATGTTAATGAGGATGACATGCTGATCTTTGCTAGTGGTAGTGACCTCACAGTGCTGAAACGATCTAAGCACGGGTTCTGTGATGGGACATTTGTGGTTGCGGTTAACAGGCCCTGTGTGTATGCCCTGCTGCCTGGCAGAAGTGAGAGCATGTACCTCAAGTTCTTTCAAAAAGTAGAAAACTTGCTTGGTGAAAAACTCAATGCCACTACGGTAATGACTGACTTTGAACTGGCAGCTATCAATGTTATAAAAGAAATAGTACCAAATGCAGAGCTAGTGGGCTGCAATTTCCATTTAGGTCAAGCTATGTGGCGTAGAGTGCAACAGGAGGGGATGAAGAGCTGGTAAATTTCTGGTGATTTCTGGTGAGATTTTCGCACATAAGATATGGTGCATTCTGGCACTTGCTTTTGTGCCTGGACACTGATTGGAGTCAGTGTTTGAGATGTTGCAAGATAACCCGGACTTTGAGGATGTAGAGTGTCTTCTAGACTACTTTGAGGACACATACGTAGGACACCTAACAAGAAATAAGAAAAAAAGGCATCAGCCTCGGTTCCCTGTAAAATTCTGGAACCTATATGACCATGTTTTTGCTGACTTGCCATGAAGCAATAATGCACTGGAGGCATGGCAACGTGCTTTTTCAAGGACTGTCTCCATAGCACACCCCACCCATGCAAAACTGGCATGAAAATTACATCAGGAGCAGCATGCTGTGTCTCTACAAAGAAGGCAGGTGGAACTGGGACAGCAGCCTCCAAGAAAGCATTTCAAATACCAGCGAATAAATAAAATTTTCAACACTATTTGTGAGGACTTTGAAAATAGATCTGAGATCCAGTATGTTAAAGACATTGCAGCAGTCATAGAAATAAACATAGCATACATTTTTATTTTTTATTTATTTAAAGTTTTGGTGACTGGGTAGGCCCACTGAGATCATAATGGTCCCTTTTTCAGGGGCGACCCAGGATTAATTACAGGCTACAGGAGAATAAACAGTAGGAACAGCTCAAAGGAAATTGAGTAAGACAGACATTACAATCAGGACATGATGTACGATTCACAGGCAGGTTAGGTACATTTGAGGAATATCACTATAAGTAAAACAGTTACACATGAATGACAGTTACACATTGATCATTGAAACGGAACAGTTTCACAAAAATTACAGTTACAAATGTCTCATTAGGCGGTAAAGGACCCAATATGGGAGAAAAAGAAAAAAGGCATGCCAGGCGGCTGACAGTACCAACAGGGGTAGTACAATGTAGTGTATTGATCCTCAGCGGTAGCATGCACAGAGGCTTGGCTCCAACAGGTAGGTCTTGAGGCCTTTTTTAAAGCCACCAAGGGAGCTGCAGTCTTGGAGATTACTTGGGAGGCCATTCCAAAGGGAAGGAGTGTAGGCCATGAAAGACTGAAGACCTTGACATGTCCGGACTCTAGGGACATGGAGGAGTTGTCGGTAAGAGGACCTTAAGGTTTTTCCAGGCTGCTTAGGCATTAAGGTGCAGCTCAGACTAGGGGGAGTATTAGTTTGTAGGAGCTTGAAGGCCAGGCATAGGGAAGGGTACATCAACCTACCGTCAAAGGAAGGCCACTTTTGTGAGTGCAGTACTTTGCAGTGATGTTCTAGAGGGGGGGTACCCAGGGCAAAGCGCCCGACTCTATGATACAATATTTTCAGTTCTTGCATCTCCATGTTTTGAAGTGAGTTTAGCATTGGGGCCCCATAGAACAGGGAGGGGAGGAACATGCCGATGGCTACCCTTAACTTGGATGTCTGAGTGAGAAAAGGGCTCAGACGATACAGGAGACCAAGATTTTGGTTTAGCGTCTTGGTTAGTTGATCAACATGAACCTTGGAGGAGCAATCTTGATCCATATATATGCCCAGGTATTTGATGCAGTCCACAACCTGTATAGGAGAACCAGTGGACAGGCAGCGGGACAATAGGCATGTTCTGTCAGGGCCTAGCCTTTTGGGTCCAAATAAGATGGCTTTGGTTTTTTTCACATTGAGGATTAGCCGATTAGTCAGGAACCAGTTTTCCAATATGGAGAGGTCCTGGTTCAGAAGCCGATTTAACTGGGCCACATCAGGAGCTGATCTGTACAACACAGCATCATCGGCATAAAGGGTCTCCTTGGCACCTCCACAATGCTTAGGCAGGTTATTGATGAATAGGGAGAATAGGAGGGGCCCCAAAATTGAACCTTGGGGGACACCTTCAGAGATGGAGCACTTGTCAGATTTTGCCCCCAGCCATCTAACTATTTGAGATTGACCATGCAGGTAATCTATGAACCACTGTACTGAGTGGTTGTCCAATCCAAGGGATCTGAGCTGTGAGATGAGCAGTTTGTGGTCCATCAGATCAAAGGCCTTGGTAAGGTCTATAAAGATCACACCAGTTAGTTGGCCATTGTCTTGGGCTGCGAAGATGTCAGATGTAGGGCTAACTAAGGCAGTGTCTGTGCCATGTAGTTTTCTAAATCCATGTTGTCATGGAGTAAGAAGGTTGTATTGCTCAACATAGCCATGGACTTGTTGGTACACAATTCTCTCCAGCATTTTGCTTAGTGTGCAGAGTATGGAAATTGGTCTGTAGTTCTCAACCAAGTCCCTTTGCCCCCCCTTGGGGATGGGGTAACCAGGGCATTTTTCCAGGCTGTGGGAACTTTACCTTCCATCAGCGACCTGTTGAATAACTATGTGATTGGTGTGCCAATTTCTCAGGCTGCTAATTTGAGTAACCTGGGTTCTAGTTTGTCACAGCCTGTGGAGCCAGTGACCCTAATGTTCCTGAGCGGCTTCAGGACCTCAGTTTTAGACACCAACTTAAGGTAGAAGTTAGGTGATGAGGCAGGATCCTCTGTTTTATCAGTGGCTGTCTGGCTAGGGCTACAGGAGTGAACCTTATATTTGTCAAGATCTGTGAGGAATACATTAAAGGCATTAGCAGCGTCTTGTGGATTTGTGCGGCATACACCACCCACAACGTCACAGACATTTTGCGTGTAGTGCCCCTTCAGAAGCATGTTGATTTGACACCAGAATTTTCTGGGGTCAGAGAGATTCATGAGGTACTGTTGCTTGGCCCGCTTTAAGTCTCTTTTGCACTTGTTCTTGAGCATTCGATACAAGACCCAATCATTGGCCAGTTTAGTGGATTTGTACTTGCCCCAGGCCCTGTCTCTTTCCCTCATAAGCTTTCTTAGGTCACATGTCAGTCACCAAGATTGTTGTCCTTTGACCCTCATTTGCTTAAGGGGGGGCGTGCTTATTAGCAGCAGAAAGAAAATTCTTGTTGAAGAAGTCCAGGGCTATGTCTAGATTGGGGGCAAATTTTAACTATGCCTAGTCCACTGCCAATAAGTTACCTTGGAAGAAGTTAGGGTCAAATTTAGACTAGTCACATGCCAGAAAGATTCGGGGGGTGGGGTTGGATAATCATTTTTCCATATACCAAAGATAGGGGCATGGTCACTTAAGGAGTCGGCAAAAGTGCTGGCCAACTTGAAACTATTGGGGATGGATGCCAGGATCCAATCCAGTGTGGTGTGGTTACCGGATTTTAAATTAAGTCTGGGTAGGTGCTTGGATAAGCTGGGTCAGGTTTGCCTCTTGCAAATTGGACTTAATGTCACTTTTAGTTGAGGGACCCCAGTGAAGGTTAAAGTCACCCAGGATTATTTTCTCACAGGAAGGTAGGTCAGGGATGAGTTTGGTAAGGGCCTTTAGTGCTTCTATTGCAGTCTTGGGAGGGTTGTATACACAGCCTATCAGCAAGGGCTTAGTACCACCCAGCAGGAGTCTGACAAACAGTGCTTCACAACCTGCGTCAGCCATGGCTGAGATCACTACTATTGAGGCTGTTATTGATGCCTTAACGTATATGATGTCCCCTCCAACCTTTTTTCCGATTCTGTCCTGCTGGAAAGCTTTAAATCCAGGGATCTTAATCTCGTGCGCTAAGATGCTAGGTTTAAGCCATGTTTCAGAGATGGCCAGTACATCAGGGGAGTACTGGGCGACCCAGGCCTCAAGTTCATGTAATTTGGGTCTGAGACTATTTACATTGATATGAACCAGTTTCAGTCCTTTTGTATTGGCCCAGCTGGGCAAGAAGGGAGTTACATTTGGGACATTGGTGCATGGAGCACATGGGTTAGTTTCAATATCCCCTGCTAACAGGAGCTTTAAAAGGATCCATACCTTCCTGAACCACTGGAATAGGAGATGAAAAAACAGGTGTTTGTGTAGCCTCAGGTATACAGTACAATCATAGAAATGTCCACCTTTCCTGAGACTATTAGAGGTAAGTAGGCTGGGGTAGGGGTTTAGTTGGGGATAGACACAGGGATAATGGGCTAGTGTGAGATCGGGTGGCCAGTTGTTTCCCACCGAAGAGTTCTTCATCAGTTGGTCTGTGCATATTGTGAGCAAGATATAGCCACTCCCCAGAAACATGCCCAGAAACATTTTCAGCCTTGTACAGCAGTTAATAACATCGTAGTGCTCATCAAGGCAACAGACTGATGTCACAAGGGCAATTGTGTGGTTAGCAGGGCAGTAGGTGTGATAAAAACCACTTCACTTTGGCTCAACAGTACATGGGTGGTCAGAATAGGAAGGAAACTGGAAAAGGATGGTGTAGAGGGAGGTAAACGCCTCTAGAGGGAGTTGATAGAGTGTAGTACTGAGTAGGGGACTCGATTGTTACAGCTTTTTTTTTTTTTTTGGTAGTGGCCACTAGAGGTCGGAGCAGATAACCTGCAGGTGGAAAACTTGCCTGATAGGTTAAATTCAGTCAGGTGTTTGTAGCTTTAAAAAACAGTGTCAACCAAGGGTTGTGGTGGGGGTGGCGGGGCCAGCAGTCAGCCGTCTGCGCTGCAAGTAGCTTGTAAGGGATTCTTTACCTTCGGTTTAAAGTTCATGCCTTCAGGATGTGGGGGAGGGCTGCTCGGTCACCCGCCCTCGTGACCCTGGGGGCTGCGGTCTGTGGAGAGACAGGAGAAACAGGAACTTAAGTACAGGTATGGAGAATAGGAGGGACTAGGAAATAAAGGGGGTGGGGGTCGCGATAGTCGAGCGAGGTTGCTCTAGATTAAATGCTGCACAGATTAACTAATTTCAACTGGATAAAAGGTAACATAAGGCAGGAATTCAGGTATCCTATACAAGTTGTAGTGGCTCTATCTGCTGATTTCAAGGTTTGTTGTGAGCAGTGCTTCAGAAGCAGTCCCTATTTGAGGTTCGGGTGCCCTGCTAAGCTGTGCTGTAAAAGTTGCACTTACGAATGACCCTTGCCCCAAGAATTAAGGCGCTCAGCCAGGATACATATTTAGTCAAGCAATCAGTGTATCAAAATTAAGGTGCTCTACCAGAATATACATTTAGTCAGTGCTAGGACAGGAAAACTTAGTTTAGAAAAACAATTTTGCCCCAAGAATTAAGGCGCTCAGCCAGGATACCTATTTAGTCAAGCAATCAATGCATCAAAATTAAGGTGCTCTACCAGAATATACATTTAGCCAGTACTGAGAGAGGAAAACTTAGTTTAGAAAAACAATCAGCATACGTATGGCAACTAAAAATTTGTTGAGTCTTTAAATATGGTACCAGCAGTTGGCCGTTTGCACTGCAAGTAGCTTGGCAGGGATTCTTTACCTTCAGTTTAAAGTTCGCGCCTTCAGGCTGTGGGGGAGGGCTGCTCAGTCACCTGCCCTTGCGACCCTGGAAGCTCTCAGAGAGCTGGCTGCAGTTTTCGGTTTAAAGTTCACGCTTTCAGGCTGTGCGGGAGGGTTGCTCGGTCACCCACCCTCACGACCCTGGGGGCTCTCGGACAGCCGGCTGTAGTCTTCGGTTTAAAGTTTGCACCTTCAGGCTGTGGGAGAGGGCTGCTCGGTCACCCACCCTCGTGACCCTGGGGGCTCTGGGAGAGCCGGCTGCAGTCTGTGATATGATATAAATGATAAATAACAGCACAGTACAACTTTTGTACATTCAGTAACTATACTGGCACATTTTAGTATAGTGTATTTTATCACATATTACTTGCTTTATTTGCACACTGGGTGACACTGTGTTTGTATTCCCCAGAAGTATGTTAGGCACATATTTGCACATATAACTTGCTTCATTTGCACATATCACTTGCATTATTTGCATATCTTACTAGCTTCATTTGCACATATTAATTGCTTCATTTGCACATATTACTTGCATCATTGGTACTTATTAATGTATAGATTGGCACATCAAACTAGCTAAAAATGCACATTACTTGCACATGTTACTTGCCAGATAACTTGAATTGATTTGAATAGTGCTACAATGCTTTTAATTACATACTGATGTTTAACAATAAATAATTTTTTTTTGAAGTTGCTTCCCTTGTTGTTGTTGTTGTAGTGTTGCACGACTATTTGTCCATTTTTCAACAATTTTACATTTGCCCTTTCTTATTCGCGACCACATTCAATCTTGGCAATTTGTCCAGGTTCATTCAGTCCTCATGACCATTTATCTGTTTCGTGTTGTCCATGACGATTTGTCCGGTGATAATTCGTCTGCTCACACCCTTATGTAGCCCCCTGTTATTTTGCACAGATGTGTGATTACCTGGAGCATGCCCTACACATCATAGGGTGGAGTAGCCCAGGGCAGTGGGATGGGTGGGTGGGATTAGGCCCTCCCTCCCTAGACACAATCAGTCCCCAGTTCACTCAATACACAGAAGAGCCCTCCCTGTCTGCCTCTCACCCACTAGGCCTCATGCAGGGGGACAAAATTAGAATAGACCAAAATAAACAGACAGCTCCAGAGACAAGAAAATAGAACAAGAAAAAAAGCACACTACAGAGAAAGTCAGTTTGCCTAGCAGCAGAAGCACTATTCATCCTCACCATCCATTTAGCACCATACGCTGATTTCTTCCTGCCAGCCATGCCACCACCAAGCTTGTTATTTTTCCCACTCAACCACAGACTTTCCATCTTGCTCACCAGCCTCCTTTGGGGGACAATGATGAAGGCTTTATTGAAGTCAGGATAGGCCATGTGAACTGTCACCCTCCCCTGGTCAATCACCTAAGTCACCCAATCAAAGAACTGAATTAGGTTTTTCTGGAAAGACTTCGCCTTCATGAAGCAATGCTGCTGCTGTCCTGCAAGCCACTCTCTTCTAGGTAATCCACCACTCTCTTCTTGATTAATTCCCTCATTACCTTCCCCACCACTGATGAGAGGCTGACAGGTCGGTAGGTCCCCATCACCTCCTTACTACCGCCCTTGTGTAAAGGCACTATGTCTGCCCTCTTCCAGTCCTCCAACACTCTCACCATATCCAGGGGAAGTCAAAGAGCCTTGTCAAGGGTTCAGCAAACTCTTCATTCAATTCCCAGATTGTCTTGACCACCCTCAATCTATCTAGCTCTGCCCTAACCCTATCCACAGTGAATGGCCCCAATCCACCCATTTGCTCTCCTTCCCCTTTGAATTTAGCTAAGGTCCCCCTGCCATCCTCCTCCTCTGTGAAATGCTCAACACAAATAAAATTGAACCTATAACAGATGATTGATGGGCTCCAGGCTGAAAATTATGAACAGAGATTGAGTTCCTTGAAACTCTTCTCCCCTGAACAGAGGAGAAGTAGAGGGGATGTGTTGTTAATGTTTAAAATATCTAGGGATGCAATACTAATGGAGAAACTTGGTCTCAAGTTCAATATAAGGCCGATCTCCGTAAGAAGTCATAACCTCCAGTTAATGCTGTCCTGCCCAAGGAGTAATTTTAGGAGTAAATACTTCACACAAAGAATTGTTCCTATGTTGAATGCACTACCAAAGGAGATTGTGGAGGTGAACTCATTCGACTTATTTAAGAGAAAGTTAGATCACTATTTTCTTAACTTAGAAGGATGGGTATAACCCACTTGAGGGCGATGCACTTACATGGGCTTTGCCTTCCGTGTATCTTGACCACTCCTAGTACGACTCCTAGATGAAGCCTCCACAAACTAATGCAGTTCTTCATTATTGAGACTTTAGGCACTTCTGCATTGTTAATAAGATAACTGAGCTGTTGATCTGGTGACATAGATCCGAATACAATCATTTCCACCAGCATGCATTCTGACCATGAGAAAACCAACTAACTTCCTTATGCTCTCTGATCACAGCTGAAAACATGGTCAAGTTTATTGTGAATTTCCAGGTCATACGACATCCCCATTTTACTTGAGACCCTTGTGAGATCAAATGAAAAACACATTAATGCAAATTCACAAATAGCCATGAAGGTCATGCCCTCCCAAAAAAACTATATAATTTAACATGAGGCACACACAGGTCATGTGAAGGGGAGGTATTGTCTCTCTAATGTGTAATGAAAGGTTTCTGATTTCTACAACTGAACAAATATTTCAGGATTCTTGCCCTTTTTGAATGAGAAACATGAAGTATACAGAAAGCTGTTTAATCAAATATATATATCAGTCATGACTGTGGACATAAATGGCTTACATATTATCAGGACAGCTAAGCAGTATAGAAACATGCTGACCATTATGCTGTCACTCAGGAAACATGTTATAATTTAACAAATGGCACAACACTGTCTTTATGGCTGACTTTCTCATTTGAGTGATTATGTTGACACCATAGCAAGCACTATATTCAGTCATACTGAGACTATTCCTAAGTACATGGACTTGGACAAATAAACAGAGCAGCACAAATTATTCCATGAATGGAATCAACATGTGATGAATGCTCTCCACAGACAGCTCACCCCTTCCCACCACACACAGACAAAAAATGATGACTATGTGTGGGATTTTACTTTAATGCTTTATTAGTGACAGCACTTGTATCTTGCACATTACACAGACAGTACACAGTGTTTCAGATATACAATTAGATGTTATGAAGTGAGCTACAAAACAAACAAACAAAAAGGCTTGCCCAATTCATAAAGAAAGCAATAAACACCACTCTCAGACCACAGTTATATCACCACCGTTTCATTACAATGTGCAAATCTTTCATTTTTAATATAAAAAACACTTAGTCACAGATGAATCACTCAAACTCGGGCTGCTGGATATTGTTGAGTGCTGATTTAAGTATTTATTTAAACAGTGGACAGATAATAGCTTTTAGATGGAAAATAATTCCCTTCAGTGAATGACACTTACTGCAAAACTAGTTAAAGATAGCAGTGACTGACATTTGAAGGACAGGTGTCCTTTACTTGCATTCTTTAGTACTATTCAGGAGCTGCAAAACAAAAGATTGAAGGCACATGCCAAGATTTGCTCACAAAGTGTCAGTATGTTGTTTAGTCTAGCAGGTTGTAGCTTCTGAGGGATGGCAGCAACAAATGATAGCAAAGTAAACTTTTTTTTTTAAATTAGAATGGACACTGGGCTTTCATTTTCTCAAACATGGGTCTTTAAGTGTTGGTGGCGAGTATGTGTGGGAGAGGGAGTCAAAAGCGAGAACAGAATACAGAAGTCAATCTTTTATTTAAAAAAATAAATAAATCATAGATGAATCTTAGGTGAGTCTTGATGGTGTTTGCGGAGGTTTTACTGCTGTAGTGAATAACAGAACTATGAATGACTGCTGGTGCCGAGTGTGTGTGGTCAAAGGAATCTGGAGACAACACAGACAATAGGTCTTTGTGCTTAATACTGGTGCAGGTGGGTATTTATACACCTTCCTGTGTGCTCTGTACTGGCACTAACTTTTCTTTGATTTCTGTGACCACACTTGCACCTAAACTGTGTGAGTTGGGCGGCCTATAGGTCCTGTTGAATAGAACCATAAAAGGCCACACTACTGACTCTTTATGGAGCATACATTGGTTTCTTTGTACCTATCCTACAAATGACATGCATGTTCTACTGCCAAGCTCATTTGTTTATGTAGGATACTGTATATGCAGTCGGATTTATAACTGCTGACTGACAGCTTGCTGCCTCTGGGACCTGTGCACACAAGATGTTGTGCTCAAAGGAGCCACTCTCACAATAACAAACAAGATATTTTGCAAAGTCAGCCTCCTCATGTGACTACCAGCCCTGTTCCACTTTTTGAGTAGCAACATCAGGGTAGATTATCAGTCTTAATAGGGGTAGGAGTTACTGGGTATCACTGGTGTGATTTGAGTCTGCAAACAGAATTTATACTCAAGACTTGGAGGTTGTATTTCTTTTTTTTTTTTTTCAGTTAGTCATCTTTCTTTCCCTTTGATACACGGGTAATTGACCATCAAGTTAGCTACCCCAGCTCTATCACCCCAACAAATTCCAGGACTTATAATTGTGAAAATGCAGGATGGGCTGAGATTTTAGGTGCAGAACCTGCAGGCACCCAGAGTCATCTGCATATGATGCATCAATTGTTTTCCCTTTTTTCTCCCAAAAGAGCATGTAATGTAATGTAATGTAGTCAATGGCAGTGCAATGCTCACCCCTGCACATCGCATGCATGGCATGCCCCTTCTAATCCTTACACTAGCATTCTCGGCCTGCTACCCCCAGCCATGGCTAGAGGCCAGGCAAGAACTGAGCTCTACACCTCCTCCACCCCTGAGGAGGAGGAGGAGACGGAAACAATCCAGCAAACACTCAGTCCTCCACCTGCTGACCCTCTAACTCCTGAGCTTGATCCTAGCCTGAGGTCATCAGCACCACAAGTGGTAGCACTACTGCTGCACTGCTGGGCAGGCTACATTTCTTCATTTTTTATTTTCAGCTTCAAAAAGTTAAACAGTTTCAGGCTGTTCCTGCAATCAACACTTGAAAAAACAAGCATTTATCAATGCCAAATGTTCACCATATGAATTGCTGTTGTACCAGGTCTTACTTGTACACATTTTTACTATATATTTGCCCAGGACAGAGCAGATGAGATGTAATATCTCATTTTCAGTGGTGTCCTGCTTTTAAACAAGTTTAGATTGTATTTACCTGGAATAGGCCAGCTCAGCTGAGAGGCAGTATTTAATTTTCAGTGGGCTCCCAAAATTTGACCCAAAATTTCCAACTGTCTTTTTATGACCTGGCATCATAGTTAAGACAGGTGGAATTTTTTAAATCTCTTCCAAAAGGTGATTTTGCGGTGCACTGCGAAACCACGTTTCAGAGGAGATTTGAAAAAATGCCACCTGTCATGTTAAAGAGACGGGGTAACACAAGGGATGTGTTGAACAATAGGGGCCAACATCTGCAAAAATAAAGTTATGAGTAAACATTGGAATAATTCAAGGTTTCCTCATAACTTAGTTGTTTTTTCACATTTTGACCTCAAATTTTCAAAGGTCTTTTTATGACCACTCTTTCTGAACATGACAGGTGTCATCTATAAAATAGTAACCAAAATTTCATTTCATGCCACAAGTGTGAAAACACACATTTTGGCCAGCAGTTGAAAAAGGACAGCTTTCACAGTTGTGAGATGGTGTGAAGAATGACTATGTTGAAAATTTAGGGTAAACTATTTTGAAAATTACCAGTTTCAAGCATGAATTGAAAAATGTCCATATATGATCATAACGTTGAGGTTTTTTAAACCTAACACTAAACTTAGCCTTCTTATGACCCCACATCATGAACAAAGGCAGAGAATTACATTGAACCACATACCTGATTTCCTTAGTTCCTGGTCCAGCATTGAAGAGTGAAGATGTGTCTGTGGCCCAGAGAGGATTATGACATTGGACCTGCAGTAGGTAAGTAAGGGGTGGTGTGGTAGGTGATGAGTGAGAGGCTTAAGTGGGGAGAGGGTAATGATGGCAGTGGGCTGAGTAGCAGCAACAGACATTAATAGATCATTTTCTTTTTTTTATAGGGTGTATATCAATAAAAAAAGATGGTGAGGGATGCTTTTCTTTATTTCAGGTATCAACACTGGGGATTGGGCACCCCAGTAAAAGTGTGATGTTTGATGGCAGTTGGGGTGGGTTTCCCAGTGTCACGCAGTGAAAACGGGTGGCAGATTACTAGTTGACACCAGAGATTGGGCACTCTGGTTTCAGAAAATGAACAAGGAAGGAGTGGGAGGAACTGAGAGACCGTTTTCTTTATTTTGCGTGCCAGCACTGGGGACTGGTTACCCTTTTGTTGGTGTTAAGTTTGACATCATTGGGGGTGGATGCCCCAGTGTCACACAGTGAAAACAGGTGGGGTGGGAGGTAAAAGCCAACACCAGGGATTGGGCACCCTAGTGTTAGAAAATTGAGAAGGAAGGAATGGGAGGGATTGTTTCTACATTGCAAGGGGAAGACAACAGCAGGTTGAGCATGACACCGATCAGCTCTGCTTATTGGGTAGCATTATGGAGATCCAAGGAAAGAGCCGCCCTATGATTTAGGCAGCTCTTTTCTTTGAACTGCACAAAGTTTCTGTGCAGCAAGACCAGAAGGGTGTCTTTATCTGTCTGGCTAACGATCGGCCCGACACTGTCGAGCACCTTGCAGACTGCCCTGCATTAGACCGACTGTGATACACCTCTCAAAATCTACTTTCATACAAACATGTTTGCCCTTGCACAAGAAAAAAGGCAAACATAAAATTAACTTAGGGTTGGTGTATCGGAAGGGCTGGGTTTGTGTCATTTGAAATGTTAGACCTGCTGAATCACAGACAGGCTACCTCAACCACACATTATATGGAGTGTGGGTAAGTTCAACAGGTGACACTAATTCGACAATTAATGGCACATTCTTGTTATTTAATGGACATAAATGTCAAGTCAAAGTTTATTGGCAGGAAAAAACTGCATTGAACAAGCTCATTTACAAAAAGGTCTTGAGAGACAAGTAATGTGCAATGCACATACAATAATCCAAGGCCAAACATACAATATGAATACACAGGGCAATATACATTAACATACAGCTTTCTAAGGGAAATATATACATGGAGTAGGATAATTTACAAGGTTAAGACATTGTAGAGCAACAGTGAGGCATATAGCTTCACAAGGGAAAATATATAGATGGAGCAGGGTAATTTACAAGGTTAAGACATTATGGTACACAGTCAGGCATAAACAGTCAGGTAGATGGCATGGTTACCAGTAGGCAGTAATTAAAGCTTCTAGTGATAAAGGTAGTGATGAGAAAACCTGGAAATGATGGTATCGGATTATAGGAGAGAAGAGAAGGAGGAGTCAGCCATAAGTAATGGGGAGGAGGAGGTGGAGAGGAAGGTAGGCCAGGTAGGGATAATAGTGGAGAGAGGGGGAGCCTGTGTTGTCAAGAAGATTGAGGGGGGGTCAGCCCTGAGTGGTGGAGAGGAGGTGGAGTGTGTAGGTAGGCTAGGTAGGGTAGCTGTGGTAAGGGTTGATAGGGAAGAATAGTGTGGAAGGCAAGTAGGGTAGTGATCAGATAAGTAGAGATTGAGGAATGGGGCATAGTTCTGGTAAGGTAGGGTGAGGGTAGGTGAGTCAAGGTAAGTATATGGGGAGGGGAACTTAAGTGAGGTAACTCATGACAATGATGAGAGAGGGTGATGGCAAACTGACAGTGTACAGCATAATGGTCAGTAGCATTGACAGGAGTCACATAACTTGCCAACAAGTAGTTTTTTGAAACTGCTCAGGGAGAGTTGCTGATGCAGCTTGAGGACAGACTGGGCTTTGTTCCAGGACACTGTTAGGGCATGACTTATGGCTGAGCCCCTAAAGCGGGTGCAGATGCTAGGGACCTCCAGTGTAATGTAAGTGGTACTACGGAGTGTGTATAAGGAGGTAGTTTAAAGGAAGAGTGTGTTTACCTTTGGGGGAGCTTTAGCAAGAGGACTTTATTTATCCAGGTGAGGGAGTGAGAGAGCCGTCTAGTAGCTACTGAAGTCCAGTCCAGTGAGCCATAAAGGTCACAGTGGTGTGTGCAATGATGAGTATTTGAAATAAAACATATTGCTCTGTGGTATAGTGTATTTAGCTGGTGAAGGAGGGAGCATGAACAATGGCCATAAAGGATGTCCATGAAGTCGAGGAGTGGCACAAAAGTTGTCTGGACCAGTCGAAGTCTGGCATCAAAGGTAAACAGAGATTTATTTCTATGGAAAAATCCAAGTCTCTGCCATACTTTCTTAGCAAGGGTGGTGATATGAGCAGAGAATGTTAGATGTTGGTCTAGAACGCAGCCTAAATATTTTAAATTGCTAACTACCTCGAGGTTGTCTTCAAGAAGGGTCTTTATAGGGGGCAGGGATAATAGATCCCTTTGAATGGCAGTTTGAAGGTTGGAATAGAAATGCATGACCTTCATTTTTTTTGCATTTAAAAGAAGTTTAGACTGAGCAAGGCTGAGCTGGAGATGGTCATATTCTGACTGGAGCTCCAAGTGGGCTTCGGCTGCTGAAAGTTTGGATGTATATATTACTGTGCCATCCATTAAAAGGTGTAGCTTTGCTTTGTTTATGCTGTTATCAATGGTGTATAGCATAAATAGGAGGGGACCAAGGATTGAGCCTTGTGGTATGCCTCTCGAGAGAGGAAGGAGTGGGGAGAGGGAACCACCTGCTTTCACTTGTTGCATTCTATTTGTCAAGTAGCTGTTGAACCATGGTAGTGCAGGTCCAGAGATGCCATGCCACTGGAGCGTTTCTAGGAGTATAGCATGATCGACAGTTTTGCTAAGGTCCAAAAAAACTGCTCCTATGTCTTTTTTTATCCATGGCCATGAGCCAGTCATTAGTAACTGAGGCTAGGGCTGATGTGGTGCTGTGAGCTGGTCTGAAACCTGACTGGTATGGAGGTATTAAGTTGTTTTTGTCAAGATAGTCCCTTATTTGGACATTTACCAACTTCTTAAGTAGTTTAGATATCAAGAGAAGGATGGATATAGGGCGGTAGTTATTTAGTTCAGTGGGGTCACCTGACTTAAATAGAGGAAGTACCTGGGCAGTTTTCCATAGGTCGGGCACAGTGTTAGAGTAAATGGACATTTTAAGCAAGTGCAGTATGGGGGCTGTTAGGAAGTGGATGCCAGTTTTGATGAAGTAAGGGCTTATGCCATCAGCACCAGCACCCTTGTTAATATCTAGTTGAAATAACAGGTCTTCTACGTCTTTGAACTGGAAGGAAGTGAAGGAGAAGATGCAGCTTGTCAGTAGAGGTGAATGTCTGTGTACGTTGGATGCTAGAGCGGCTGCTTTTGAAGTATCAAAAGCAAGGCCGGCAATGGAGAAGTGATTGTTAAAACTGCATAGTATGCTAGGTTTATCAGAAAGGGTCTGACCAATAAGGGAGATCTTACCAGGGAGTGTACAGAAAGGTTTATTGCCTACCACTGCTTTAATGATACTCCAGAATTTGCTTGAGTTTCCCTTTGCAGCGTCGAAAGCAGTGAGGAAGTAGGAAGCTTTTGTGGCCCTGATCTGTTTTGTGCACTCAATTTGGCAGGCTCTGAAGGCTGCCCAGTCTGCTGGGAGTTTGGTCCTTCTGGCTGTAGCCCAGAGACAATCCCTTGCATTTAATGTGGCCTTTAGGACAGCAGTGAACCATGGGCAAGAGTGCTTCCGGGTTCTACATTTTAACATAGGGGTGTGTTTATTGATTATAGCGCCTATTGTATTATTAAAGAGGGTGATCGCATTGTTGATGTTTGTGGTTAGATAAAAGTTGGTCCAGTCTATGTCTCTGAGGTCCACTAAGTTATGAGGTAGATTGAACTTGTGTATAAACAACTGCTATACAAAATACATTAATGGTAAGGAAGGACCATTTATTTTACAGATAGTATTAGTTAGAATATTTAAGAGTTGACCATGGCTTTTTAATGGCCATTATTGAATTGGCAAGAAATAGAAATAATTTTCATGGCAGGGAATTTTCATTAAAATAATTTAATGGGTATGAATTCCACCATTAAAACAGACTGTTGCAAATTTTAATGGTGAGGGCAAGACCTGTTAAATATTTAAGGCTACCTTTCATTATTAATTAATTGCATGTATTAGGCAATTGTTGTATGCAAAAAAGACTTAAAACATTAATGGCATTTTAATGGGAAGATACACAAGCCATTAAAATGGATGCTACAAGATTTAATGGTAGAAATTAATTGATTTGCCAAATAATAATGGGAATTTAATGGAAAATAATGTGTTTTTAAGGGACTGTTCATGCAGTAGTGATATACTGATTGGGGTGAGGGACTGAATACTTACATTGGGACGACCTGAGCAGGGGGCTATATACTGACTATGGTGGGGAAAGAGAAGGCGCTGATAACTGACTGGAGATGGGTGGGTGGGGGCTAATTAGTGATTTATGAGTGTATGTGAACACCATTCACAAAGTGCACTTTTGAACAGATTACTTCACGACTGCTTGAACCACAGAGGGGGGAAATAAGGTGAACAATGTACACAAAAAAACATTGGTTTGGCTACTGGATTTTGAAAGTTTGTGGCACAGGCAACTACCCTATCCCCCCAACCCTAGTCCAACATAACCTTAGGTGTATTTGGTTTAATGTTATTTTATGTTTGTTAACCCCACACACACACTCACACACACACACACACACACACACACACACACCATATAGCTGGTTCCTGATCCCGGAAGAATAGTCCTCAAATCCAGAAAATGGTTGCTGGAGGCAGAAGTCAAGTTGTAAATAAAATAATTTGGTAGCAGGTGCTAGTGCTACCACAGAGACTCCCATTATATGTTTCCCCAGCTGGTATCCAGCATCCCTTGGTTCTTTTCTCCCTAAATGATGTGGGAGTTGGCGGTAACTGACCTGAAAAAAGCTGTAGTGCTAGCCACCACTAGATGCCTTATGGTGCGGTCTGTGAGCTTCTTTTCCCAAGGAATCAGTGCTATGAGCTACTGTACATCATAGAAACACAGAAGTAAAAGGACCATTGGACCACCACGTCTGCCCAACCTACTTAATAATGGTCAGATGGCCCTCCAGATCACCTTTTTATTTTTATTTTCATCTTTGATAACTGGGTAAGGCCTATGAAGCTTGAGTGCCTGTTGTGTTTAGGGGCAACCTGGAAGCACTGGGGAGGTTAAGTGACTCACTCAGAGTCACACAATATGCAAGTGGAGGTTGTGTGAATCAAACTCAGATCTGCTGGATTAACCAAGCTCATTCACAGCTCGTTACTCCAACCTCTAGGCTACACTGCCAGCCCCAGTAAAGCCTAGCCTAGCGATAACCCTTTCTTTTTCTCCTCTTCTGCTCTTACCTAATCCTTGTGCCTGCCACAGCCTTGTTTGAATCCACTTAGTGCTTTGGCACTAACCACCTCCTTCAGCAATCTGTTCCACCTGTTGAGCACTCTTTCTATGAACAAGTACTTCTGGACATCCTTCTTGAACCTGTTCAAATCAGCTTCAGTGAATAGCTTGTGGTTGGGTTTACAGTTTGGGTAAACAGTTTTACTTTATCCCATGGTGGTATTTGTACATTTCAATCATGCCCCCACCCCTTTGTCTCTAGGGTATGCATGCTAAGGTCCCTGAACCTTTCTTCATATGTTTTCTCTCCTAGCCTCTGGATCATTGTGGTTGCCCTTCTCTACATTGCCTCTACCCTAACATAATCACATTCCTTCCACTGGTGTGGGCTTGTGAATCTCCCACAGTACTCCAAGTGGGGGCATTGAAACCAGCAGTCTATATAGAGAAAGAATCACCTCGCTGTTTCTACTACTTATGCCCCTTTGTATGTAACCCAGCATCCTGTTTCCCTACCCACTGCTATGTTGCACTGTGCTGTTGCTTTCATGCTTGCCAGTATAACCACCCCAGGTCCCCTTCTTCAGTTGTGTTCTCTAATGCCATCCCTATCAGTTATTGCATATTTAGGTTTTTGTACATTTCTTGCCACTGAACCACAAATGCCATATCCTGGACAACCTTTCAAGCCTTTAAAATTCATCTCTCATTGTTTTGACCCCTTCCTGGCATTCCACCCTACCACAGATATTGGTGACATTTTTCAGAGGCAGCTCTTCTCATGAACTCATATCCTATACTGTAAATGAGTATGTTTAAGAGGACGGGCCCCAGAAATAAACACTGAAGCACTCAACGTGTCACCTCTTTAATCTGAGTGCTCCTTGTTTAGAACCATGCTTTGCATTTGCCACTTGAGATAGTTTTCTACCCATGTTGTTTTCCTTTCCTCTATCCCAAGATTTCTTATTTTCTTGACCAACCTCCTGTGGTGGACTGAGCTGAAGGCCTTACTTAAGTCTAAGTACAGTGTGTCTGCTTCCTGTCCCTTATCTGCTGCCCTCAAAACGCAATCACGAAATTTGATCAGGTTTTTGCCATGATCTCCCTCCTCATGAACCAGTGTTGCCTGCTGTCCTGAAAATAATTTGCCTTGAGGTGTTCTACCAGCTATTCCTTTAGAATAGCTTCTAGCCATTGCCCCCAGTGTAGACATCAGGCTGACTGGTCTGTGCTTTCCTAGATCATCCCTGCTGCTGCTTTTGTGCAGGGGCACTAAATCACCTGTGTTGCAGTATCTGGATATTCTCCAGTTTTTTGAGAGCAGATGTAGATTTATGCTAGTGGTGCTGTTAACACCTGTGCTCTCTCCCTCAGCACGCTTGGGTACATCCCATCTGAACTCATGGTGTAGTACATTGTTATTGCTCTTAGACCCTCCAGCACCCTTTCTTTGGTGAAAGGACCCTCATTGGTCCTTTCCACCCTTTTTTTCTCAGATTGATTGCATGATCTGTCAATGGGGCGTTCTTTTTCCTTGTGAACACCGAACACAAATATTGGTCCTTTATGATCTTATGATCCCTCCCTCCCTACCTCCTCTCTGCCTCCCTTCCCCCCCCCCACATTCTCTCTTTAGTCTTATGCTTCTCTCATGTATAATGGAAGAATGCTGTATCCCTTTTCTTTAGCCCCTCAGCTATTTTCGTTCCCACCTTAGATTTTGCTTTTGTCACCCGACTACTGGTTCCCCTTGATATCCTTAGGTACATGTTCCTGTCTTCATCCTTTTGGCTTCCCTTTTGTCTTCTGAATGTCTTACTTTTTTACCTCATTTGTAAACCACAACAGTATTGTTTTGCTTTCCTGCACTTACTGAACAATACTTACCTCCTCCAATACAAAGACTTGCAACTTCTGTCATCCCCTTCTTAAAGGCCACCCATTTACTTTCCTCTTTCTCTATGACTTCTTTTTTCAGACTCAAATAACTCCTCCTCAATCTCTCCCAAGTGCAGTATATGCCACTGCAAGGCAAATTTAGAAATCCAATTGTAGAAATGAAAGAATGAAAGGAAAAGTGTCACTCTCACTGGAATTTGAACCCAGGACCTGAACAATCCATGTTTTAGCTCTTAACCAACTGAGCTGTGAGAGTTCAGAAAATTAAGGTCCCTGACTTTTCCCATGTGAATCACACATACATTCCTTTCTGGTGTTGCAATGAGCAACCAGGAAGTCTTTTTACAGACTCAAATGACTCCTCCTCAATCTCTCCCGAGAGCAGTATATGCCACTGAGAGGCAAATTTATAAATTCAGACTTCCTGGTTGCTCATTGCAGCACCAGAAAGGAATGTATGTGTGATTCACATGGGAAAACTCAGGGGCCTTAATTGGCTGAACTCTCATAGCTCAGGTGGTTAGGGGTTAAAGCACAGATTGCTGATTTCCTGGTTTAAATCCCAGTGAAAGTCACACGTTTTCTTTCATTTCTGCAATTGGATTTCTATGATGTCTGTTACCCCATGTTGTCCCTGAATAGTTACTGTAGCCTGCAAAAGGCTGTTCTCTTTAAATCACATAGTTTTGCCTATCTAGGTGTCCTGCTGATTTGTAACTGGAGCTTCATCTATACTGCCTAGTGATTGCTTGTACCAAGCAGTTCATGGACTGTGACATTTTCCACATTGGTAATAACATTGGTAATAGCCAGGTTCAGTGTGGCACCTTCCCTTGTAGGAGCCTGAACTAGTTTGGACTAGTTGTGACAGGATTGCTTCCTGGTGTGCCTCCACTAGGAGCTGATTCCTTGCAGTTACCTCCATTAAGACACTATACACTATGTCCTACATATAGCAGCCCCTATCAGCACCACTTCCCAGAGTTCTGCTGCCTTTCTTATGACCTTCCCAATTCCCTGTCTGCCTCCTGGTTTTGAGATAGAGGTATGAACTCATAGGATTTCTAATTCCTTGGTCTCCTTTATGTTATTCATTTCTGTGGCTTCTATTTCCTCCTTTATTGTATATATAGCACCCCTCCCCTTTCTCTTCTCCCTGTACCTCCTGAATATTGCATAACCTGGAATGGTCATGTCTCAGGCATGGTTCCGTGTAACACGTGTTTTAATGACCATAGCCATTTCCAGCTGTGCTTTTGCCACCAAAACCTGTAATGCTGAAATCTTGTTATCCAAACATCTGGTAATGGTGCACATTACCTTCTGAACCTTTTGCACCCCTTAACTGTTCCATGTTCTCTACAGTCACAGTTTTTAGTTTTCTGCTTTTGCTTGAGGAGGCTACTAGGCCCCCCAGAGTACTCATTATGTTTCTTATCCCAGCTGAGCTGTCTCACCTATTTTTATAGTTTAATCTCTCCGTGATGTACTATGCAAATCCCATTCCCCACACCTATGTGCCCTCTTCATTAGAATACATGCCATCTCTTTCAAACTGCCTCCATCCCATCCAAGATGGTCTCCATTCACCAAGGAAACAAAATACCTCTTCCCTGCACCACCCTTTTAGCCATGCATTGAACAAGTGCTAATTCAGGTGTGGCTGCTGTAGCACTCATGAAATAGTTACCACACATATTCTTCTTTTTTTTAATCTGTCTTGTGTAGTATCACTGTGTATGTCATTGCTGACATACACATCCATTTTAAAACAGTTGTTAGACTCTAATTTGCATGAAAGATAACTATATTGTTGACCATATCAAGAAGCTTCTTGAGCACTTTCTTCTTGAGAACTGGGGTACACTATCCAGGAGGGACATGGAGTGGTCCACATGCAAGGCTACTTTGAAGGGAGAGTTTATTAGGATTGCCTCGAAATGTAAGAAACAACATCAGGAAAAAGCCTCTACTTTAATACATTAAATTAGGGGGTTACAGAACAACTTTAACCCATCCAAATCAGAAGCTGATAGACTAACATTAGAGATATTGAGGGATTAATACTCTGACTTCTTGAGTGAACAGGAGGAATATGCAAATTTTTAAGACAAAATTGAAATATGTAGATCAAAGCAAAATGGGGGGTAATCTAATGGCCCTTTGTCTATGTCAACAAGAAGCCTCTCGGCTTATTCTGCCTGTTCACTCACTCTCTCTCTCTCTCTCTCTGACCAATCTCTTAAATCACACCCTAGAGATATCGCCTCTGAGTTTTATACTTATTACAAAGCTAGGGGCTGGCAATATTGCCTAGAGGTTAAAGTAATGAGCTGTGAACAGGTTTGGAACATCCAGCAGATCAGACCTGAGTTTGATTCTCACAACTTCTGCTTGCATACTATGTGACTCTGAGCAAGTCACTTAATCACCCAATGCTCCCAGGTCACCCCTGAAAACAGGCACTTGTGCCTAGTGGGCCCTATCTGGTTACCAAAGACTAAAATAAAATAAATAAATAAGCTCTATATGGTCTGCTTCCTTCTACTAAATCAGCAGCATTTATTTCTGCCTGTTTGTACACAATTACTTTTCCAGTGTTATCTGTACCATAACAAGCAGAACTACTACAGTCCATTTCAAAAGTGGAAGTCTGTGTAACTATCTTCTCTTTGAGTTCTGATAAAGCCCTGGACCCAGATAGCTTCACTTCAAACATTTATAAAACTTTTGTCCAAGATCTAGCTCCTTTTCTCACTCAAGTCTTCCCTGATATTTTGGAAAATGGTTTATCAGAGCCTACCACGGGCAGCTCTTTCATAGTCCTTTTACCTAAATGGAGTAAGGACACCCAAACGTAGTCCTAATTATCGCCCTATCTCCCTCATGAACCAGAACCTTAAATTGCTTTCTAAGCTACTCGATAATTGCATTAACAAAGTGTGGGGTCCTTAATCATCCCTGAACAGGTTGGTTTTATGCCATCTAGATCAGCCGCTGATCACCTATGCAAGATGGCCCATATACGTTTGGTGTCTAGGGATCTGAAGCTGCCAGCAGCTCTGGTATCCCTAGATGCCAAAAAAGTCTTCGATAGGGTCTATTGGCCATTTTTATTTTCAGTTCTTAGCTTCGGTTTTCCTTCTGTATTTGTAAATTGTCTTAAAGTTTTGTACAAGTTTCCCAGTGGCAGCATATATTGCAGCGGGGTCCATTCTCCTTTGTTTATGTTGTTTAGTGGTACTAGAAAAGGTTGTACGCTGTCCCCATTGTTATTTAATCTCTACTTGGAACCACTGGTACATATACTTAAAGCCCACCCTAATATTACCGGCATACTGGTAGGTTAGTCCCAGTACCAAATTTATGTTTATGTAGATGACATTTTATTACATGTCATTCATCCCACACAGGCTATTCCCATTATTTTGGACACCATTGCTGTTTTTGGTTCCCTTTCAAATTATATAAACTAAATACTTCCAAAACTGTGGTAACGCAGCTTAATACTTTTTTTCCCCCACAGATATTTCACATTTTGGATTAGTCTGAGCACTTAATAACATATGCTATCTGGGAATAGAGCTTTTGGCTGATGGTGACCAGCTTAAAAATCTTAACCTAGATGTGTTAGTTCACACCCTTAAGACTGATTTAGATCATTGAACAAACCTCCCTCTCACCCTATGGGGTAGGATTAACATTATTAAAATGAATGTACTCTCCAGACTTTGTTATCCCCTGCAACTGTAGCACATCTGTATACTGCTGCCCCAGTTTAAACAGGTACATTCTCTTACATCAGCTTTTGTTTGGGCTGGTATACCCCCTCATAGGGCTTACAGCAAGCTATCAGCCATTAAAAATTTTGGAGGTCTCCAACTTCCAGATATGAGCTTTATTACTGGGCTTCTCATATAAGTAGATATTTTCGGTGGTTGCACCCCACGGATGCTGAAGATGATCTGACATATTTTCCTTTATGGCTACTTACAGAAAAGGAGCTATTTAGTTCCTTTGATCTTTCTCCTACTGCATTATTATATGCGAGGTAGAAATCATTTCCCTCAAATCTCCAGCACTGTGTGATTGGCATTTCCCTTTCTACTCATAAACTAATGGCTTCAGCCTTATCTCTTAGCTTTATTTTGAAACTTACACAATCTATTGTTAGAAACATGTCATTCTAAATTCCAGAATACAGCCTTTGTAAAAACTACCAAAACTAAAAACAAAATTGAAGCCCTAAACCTCTCCCAACTGATCTCTGAACTCACCTGCCCAAACCATAAGACACAACAACACTCCCTACTCGACTGGGTCCTTACCTCCCACCCACACCGCATCATCAGCTCTGGCGTCCTCCCCGATGCTCTAAGTGACCGTAACCCAATATTCATAGTTGGGAAAGTCCACAGAACTAAATCACCACACAAAACCATGTAACTACTTTCTTTCAAGTCTCTTGACCTTGAACCTCTCCTGAGTAACCTTGCCACTTCTGACTGGTTCCCCTAACCTCCTTCCCCTTGGTTGATAAGGCCCTTGCCTACTTCAAAGAAATCTTTCTTGTAAACTGGAACACCTTTGCCCCACTCAAACAAACCAGAGTCAGAAGTAACCACTTACCTTGGATAATCCCTGAACTTCTGACCTGCCTCAGGGCTGGAGATTGAGCCTGGTAACATCATAAAGCTACCCAGCATCCTAGTGAACTGGCAAACTATCGCATGCTCCAAAATGCTTACACCAGGTCTACAAGGTTAGCCAAGTCCAAGTATTTCAAATCTACCTTCATCACCAATATAAATGCCCCTTCAAAGTTCTGGAAGGTGTGCCATGCCCTATTTACCCCCTCATCTCATCCCCCCGGTACTTAAAGTTAATAACTCACTAGTGTCCAACCCACCAGATGTAGCTGCAGAATTTAACTCCCACTATACCTCCTGCACCACTGAGCTACTGAAATCCCTCCCATCCTACCCATCACCCTCCCCACCCTTTACTGGTGTGCCCCCTCCACCGCCCTTCCACCTGCCCTTCTATTTTGCTACTGTAACCCCAAGCAATGCCCTAAGTGCACTCCTCACCTTCAGCCCCTCTGAAGGTGCCCCTTCTGACAGCCTCGACCTAAAACTCCTCTCCCTCTTAACTTCAGCCATTGCCTACCCCCTCTCAATAATCCTAACTAACTCATTCTCTATGGCCTCAGTTCCCTCTTCATGGAAACATGCAGTGGTCCCCCCTCATTCCCTGGCAACTATCACCCCATTTCTCTCCTTCCTACCCTTGCCAAGCTTCAAGGACACATTGTCCTCTTCCAACTTACCTCTTTTCTATTGGACACCTCCTTTTTCACCCCTTTCCAGTCTGGTTTCAAGAAAAACCACTCAACCACCACCTCTCTCCTATGGCTCACAGACTCCGTTCTAACTGGGATGGACAATGGCCAAATTACCTCTACCATTTTTGTTGACCTGGCCAAGGTCTTTGACACCATCTCTCATTCCCTTCTCCTTGATTCACTCCCAGCAGCTGGCCTATCTTCCTCTGCCACAAACTGGTTCAAGGCCTACCTTATTGGCAGAACCCAATCAGTTAAGATCTTGGATGCCACCCCCCCCCGATTTGCACTGGCATCCCCCAGGACTCAATATTAGGGCCCCTCCTATTCTCCTTCTTCTTAAATTACCTTCCTTTCAGTTTGCTTCCCATCCTCCGCTATACATATGTATGCCGATGATACAGTCCTGTATGCATCTGGTTTCTGTCCTGCTGAGGTTACAACAAGCTTACAACAAGACTTCAACAAGGTTCAGCTCTGGTTTGCCAACCATCAACTTTTCCTAAATGCCAAGAAGACTGTCTCCAGGACCTTTGGCACTAGGCAGAGACTCTCTAGGTTTCCCTGCCTACCCACTTTCCACACCCTTGATGGGACTTTACTTGAGGACTCATCCTCCTTCAGGTGCTTAGGTGTTTGGTTGGATCAACACCTAAACTTCTCTGGACATATTGACACCATCCAGAAAAAACTGCACCCCTAGCTTGGTGCCCTGTTCAGGAACTGTAGTTGCATCCCTCCTACAGCTAGGCGTGAACTTGTTCAGAAGATGATACTGCCCATTTCTGATTACTGTGACATAGCCTATGGTGCTGCCCCTAAGTCCTCCCTGGCCAGGATGGACATCCTCTTCAATTTCTCCAGCTGCATTGCCCTGGATGCCCCCCTCACACCCACCACTGTGATCTTTATCATGCCCTATCCTTCCCCTCTCTTACAAATAGGTGACTCTCCCACTGTGCTAAATTCACCTCCAAGCACTGGTTGAGTGAGCTTCCTTCCTACCTCACCTTCTCCTTTATAACAACCCTCCCATCCTCCCATTCCCTTAGATCAGCTGACTCCCGCACCCAGGTAGCCCAAAGTAGATACCCCCTAATCGGCCAATCCGGTTACTCTCACTGCCTCCCAAAAATTTGGAATTCCCTCTCCCCTCAAATCCAGCACTCATCCTCTGCCTACTCAATCAGCTCTGCCCTCAATAATTACCTTGCACCTAGCTGCTCCTGCCATGTCCCTCCCTAATTCCCTCCTTTGAGGCTTGGATAACCCCTGCCCCTCTACCGTCACCTTCATTTTAACCTGTGCACCCACATTCCCCCAAATTTCTAGCTCTCCTCCTCTTCCCCCAAATTGTTGTCCCTTATTGGCCTCCCTTGATTTCTCAAAGAATATAAGGGGACCCCGAATGCTCCCCATGGGTCCATGCATCATGATGGACTATTGATTAGGCCCCATCCCCTCCAAAGGTGTGAATTCCCTTCCCCTCAAGAGTTCAAGTCTCACTCTCTCCCTCTCCTATCACTCTTTTAATCCTTTTCTACTGACCTTCCCCAACCCCCTGACATGGTACCTCACATCCTGCAGGGTGCTCTATTGGGTTAGGACCTATTCCTCCTCCTAGCATTGAAGTCACACCTCTTCTTTCTCCTACTCTTTCTCCTCCCTCTTTAACTCCTACAGCCTTATCCCCCTTTCTGTCTAGCCTCATAGCCACCTTGCAGGGTTCTCCACATCCTGAAAGTGTCTCTCTGGGACACTGCCTATCCTCTATTCTCTGGTCCCCCCAGTCCCCTTGCAGGGTTTGTTGCATCCTGAAGGGGTCTTCAGGGACATGACTCTTCCCCTTCCCCACCTCACCCTTTCCTCTCCTTTTGTCCCTTCTCTTTCACATAAGCACTTGTTTACTTATTAACCCAGCACCTTACTATTGTCCACTCTTTCTACATATTATGCACAATACTGTTTTAACACTGCAAAACCTGCCTTACAACTGTATGTTAATGTTGATCTTGTAACTTGAATGTAACTTGAACTCGACTCTTCCCCTCCCCCACCTCACCCATCTCTCTCCTTCCCCCCTTTTTTTTCACGTAAGCACTTGTTTGCTTATTAACCCAGCACTTATTATTGTCCACTCTTCTACCTATTATGTGCAACAGTGTTATAACACTGCCTATAACTTCTGCCTTACAACTGTATGTTAATGTTGATCTTGTAACTTGATTGTTTAATGTCTCACTCCTATCGTACCCCTTCCCCCCAGGTCACACCAGGAGATGAGCGACTTGCCACTCAGTGTGCTTTCCTGGTGAAACATTTCAATAAATAAATAAAGAAAGAAACCCCAATTGTAAAATAGGTGGCAAGACCATACCCCAGAGCTGGATGCCTAACTTGGAAAAGTATTCCCTCTCAGACTTAAACACTGAGGATTATCTTTTTCATTTGACCAAATGAAAATTCTTTTGGCACTGCCTAACTCCATGGTCTTCAAATACTTTCAGCTTTAACATACAGTGGCACAGCATACGGGACCTGCACCCTGGTCCTTGACCTCTGCCAACCTAATCGCTTCTCTGGCAGCATTAATAGCTCTTCCACATGCGGTTTCCAAAATATATAAAGTTCTCAATACTGAAATATATAAAAATTGTGATGGTTACTGCCCATACTGGCTCACTATCTTTCCAGGGGTTATGATTTCATGGGCTTCAGTATAGAAAGGCCTTTTTCAATTTATTACACAAGATAAACTTCAATTAATATTATTTTTAATTTTACATACTCTTTACTATATTTCCCAAAAACTGGCCAAGATGGGCACGGCTCCTTCCTCGACTTGTTCCAGGTGTGGTTCTGGGGAATGTCCATTATTACATATTTTTTGGGAGTGAGATTTAGTTCATAACCTCTAGACCAAAATTCAAAACAGGCTGGATTACCTTTTTGGTTTGTAAGACCTTTTTAGTACAGAGATCTGTACTCTTGGTAATCTTTGTACTATACCTGTTAAGGAGTTGAAATTTCATATTGTGCTAATCTCTCTTTCTGTTAAGCATTTAGTTATCCGCCACTGGAAAGATGAAGTGCACATTTCCTACACAGACTGGTTTAACAAATTATTGTCTAGTCTCTGCATGAAAAAATGTATTGCGAATATTCATAATAGATTGTCAGTCTTTGAGAAATGATGATCCAAACTATACACCTTTGCACTTTGTCTATGGCTCCCTATGCAGGTCATTAACGTTTATCCTCTTTCATTTATTACCCAATATATATGATTTATGCATCCATTTCTCTGCATTTTTATATTATCGCTCAGTTTTGTCAATGTTTTATTTATTGCTGTTACCATGCCATATATATTGTATAAGTGTTGGTACTCACTTTCGTGTATGGTTACTGACTGTTCTCTTTAGTATTGTTTTGTTCTGTTTGGTTTCTGGTTATGTTCTGCATTGTTAAAATTAAATGAAATATATTAAATTAAAAAAATACTCTAATTTGCATTATGCCAACATCTGGATATAAAAAAGTTGTAATCTGGCCTAATGGTGCTGCTTTACCCTGTGGAGAGATGATTCAGACTTCTGTATCCTGGGTTGATATGGTCTAGGTTGTGGCACAGAGATATCATGTACTTAACTCAGGGAGGGGCCAATCTGCCACTGGAGTAGTGCATCCTACAACTGAAAGGCTGATGGCACTGACATCATAGGTAACATGACAACATCAGATACCACCTGTCTGTAGGATGATGCTACAAGCAGATCACATAAGACTGGGTGGTGGAAGAGACAAAATACCTTTTCTGCACTGTATAACAGCGATGTCTTCCATTCACCTCAATCATTATCAAACATCTGCCATGCCTTCTTTCTATCCCTGCTGACAAAGGTGCTTCCTGGAAAATCAGTGATGTGTGGCCAGTTGCATTAGGCCACACCTCTTGAAGGAACACCAAGGAGTAAAAGGGGAGTGGCTTAGGATCTGATTTGGAGAGGATAATGACAAGTCAACTGGAACAGGGCTGATTGCCTGAATTTGAAGGGGGTACAGAAGACAGCACTAAATGAATTCTAAGAAATGTATTATTTGTATAGCTTTGAACTCACTGGGGAGCTGGACATAGGAAAGTCAGGGGTTCTAGCCCTAATCCAGGGACTTTGGGGAATACCCATAACTGACACTGGAGTGCAGTATGAGGTGGAGGGGGTACAGCACTGATGAGGAGCCATCCTTCGGATGAGACATTAAACCAACGTCTGTTCTGCTCATCTCTGGTACTGTCCAGGTGGAAGTAAAAGATCACATGGCACTAATCAAAGAAGAGTAAAGGACATTTCCCAGTGTAATGTCCAACAAAGGTGTCAGTGTAAGAAAAATCATCACTTAACAAAAACCCTGTTTAAGAAAGTTTATATTCACCGAAATACATAAAACAAGAACTTGGTCACTTTAAAATAGTATACACCTTGGGTGTGTGTCACAAGACTAAAATAAATATACTATAACTAAGAATAAAAGAGAAAATATGGTATAAAAATGTACCAGTGTACTTTTTGAAAGTATATAGAAAGTATAAATCAAGCAACTCAGTATATTACAGACCTATTTCATATGCATTCTAAGTGACTATAAAATTGTTTAGTTATAAGGTATGCTAGTATACTTGAAATATTAATAAACCATGTCAGTATACCATAAGTGTATTTGTATTATACTTCAGTATACTAATTTTTTGTAAGGATTTTCTGGTCCATCCCACTTTCCTGGCATGAGTACAACCTCAGTCAGTCTTGTGCAAATGCAACACATCTTCAGTGGCAGGAGCAAGCTCCCTGGCTAAGCTGCAGGGGTTGCTGTAGTGCCAGAACTCATCTTCAATCCTCCTTTGCTGAGGCAAGCTCCTGCATGGCAACTATCTTAGCCTGGCCTGCCTCCTGATGCAGTCCCCTGAGTTTACTTCCAAATGCAGGTCATTGGCAAGGTAGAGCAGCACACTGCCATTTGGCTAGCAGGGAGGACCCCCCAGCTCCTTTACCAGACCTTTATGCCAGTCTCAACTTGTCTTGAATCCTTCCACTATTGCTGCACTGGCCACATCTGTGGACAGTACAGTCCACATTTCCTCCACTCACTGTGAAAAAATTACTTTCTAATCTCTGTTTTTAAATCTATTCTACACTCATTTTCTCTTGTGACCCCTGTTATTCATGTTGCCCTTCTTTGTCAACAGCTTGCTTGTGTCCACTGTCTTTAGTCCTTGTATGTGCAGAAACATTTTGATCATGTCACCACCTCTCCATTCTGACCTATAGAGAGAACATGTTGAAACTTTGCAGATCCTACTCTGCTGGCCATGAATCATCTTGGTTGCCTTCCCCTGCACTGACTCCTGTTTATTAAGATTCTTTCTGAGATGTGAGTTCTAAAATTGCACTTAGTACACCTGACACAGTCACACTAGGACTTTGTATAAGGCAAAATGATGGTTGTTAGAAATCACCACCACTAAATCCCTTTCCTCCTTAGAAACAGCAATAGTCACCCTCTAGACAGTATTTAATTTCAGTGTTTCGGCTACCTATGTGCATTATCTTGTACTTTCTGGCATTAAACTGTAGCTGGCAGACCTTCAACTATTTCTCCAGCTTCTCCAGATCTTCCCTCATCTTAGGGATACCCTCCTCACAATCTGCACTACCACAGAGCTTGGTGTCATCTGCAAAGAGGCATATTTTCTCTCTAATGCCCTCCCCCATGTCAGTTGAAGATGTTAGTACCAGTCAAAGGACTGACCCCCAAACCCACTTAGTGTCCTTCCTTATCCTCTGAGTGCTCCACATTTACCACTACCCTTTGTGTTCTCCCCATTAGCTAGTTCCCAACCCACCATGTTAGTCTGTCCCACACCCTAAGATACTCCAGCTTCTCGACCAGCTCCCTGTGTGGAACAGAGTCTAACTCCTTGCTAAAGAGGGGAAAGAGTGTATCATCTGCCTAGCCTTTATCAACAGCTTTCTTCACCCAATCAAAGAAGTCAGTCAGGTTTTCTTTGGCAAGATTTGCCTACCATGAGCCCCTTTTGTTTACTGCCCTGTGATCCATTTGCTGCTAGAAACTCCACTAGCCTCATTTAATGATAGACTCCATCAGTTTGCCCACTATTGTGGATAAACTTACCAGTCTATAGTGCCCCGGCTTATCCTTTACACCACTGATATGCATGGGCACATTGTCCACTGTTGTCCATTCTGCAGGCACCTCTCTGGACTCCAACAAGCATTTGTACTGATCTGCCAGGAGCTGGCGGTGTAGCCTAGAGGTTAGAGTAATGAGCTGTGAATGAGCTTGGTATATCCAGCAGACAGACCTGGCATTGATTCCCACAACCTCCACTTGCATACTGTGTGATTCTGAACAAGTTACTTAACCTCCCCAGTGCTCCCATGTCACCCCTGTAAACAGGCGCCTGTGCCTAGTGGGCCTTACCTGGTTACCAAAGAATTAAAAAAAAAAAAATCTAGCACCTGTGGTACCTCCCTCAGCATCCTAGGGTGTATCCCATCTAGCCCTGGAGAGTTATTGACCTCAGCTCCTTCCACAGTTCTGCCCCCACTTTTCTGGTCTTGTGTTTACTTTCCTCATTTAGTGGCCTTCCCTTCCCTTCTCCTTGGTAAATACCAAACAGAAGTAGTTGTGTAGTGTTTCTGCATAACCCTTACCTTCTTCCAACCATCATTCCCTGTGCCTCAGCTGGACTATGACTTCCTTTATTTGTTAGTTTTTCCTAATGTCAGAAAGAAAGCCTTATAATCTTCCCTAACCCCTTTGGCTATCCTGACTTCCTCTCCAGCTTTGCCTTTCCACACCTCCCTCTTGGCCTAGCTTAGCTTTCCTAGATACTGTAAACTTCTTTAGCTTCCTCTGCTTGGCTCACCTAAATCTCCTGAATGCTGCTCATTTTTCTCTCACTGCTTGCCCCACCTGCCTTGTACACCAGATTGGTTCTCTGCTTTTCTTGCACTTCTCCCCTTGCACAAGCATGAGTGGGTTACTTTCTGCAGGCTTTTCTTGATGATGCCCCATTTCTCCTCTACATACCCAACATAGAAAATAGAATTTGATGTTAGAAAAAGGATCAGCAGTTCATCTTGTCTGTGCACCCTCCCTAGAGATGTTGCAAAGTTTTACTTTACAGGCAAAGTTCCTGCAAAGTTTCAAAATTCGCCTTCACAAATAACTTTATGAATTGCCCAGTAAGCTATGTTGCCACATCACATCAAGTTTTCCTTTGGAAATGGCTCTTTTTGAGGTGAAATCAGGTGACATTAAAGCAAAGTTACAGTGAAGTTGCAGCTTCTCCTTAACTTTTCCTGAAAAAAATGCCTCTCTGTCTGCCAAAATCTTCGCAAATTATGCACTTCACAAATATGGCAAACTTCATGAATTATTTTGCTGAGCAAAGTTTGCAAACTTTGTACATCTCTAACTATACCTAACTCCCCTGTACTGGCCCTAAGGATTGTCTTTTTCCCTTAACCCTTCTTCTTCTCCACCCCTCCTGACCTTAGTTGGGCTGCTTTCCTGTCTCACAGTAATCTGAGTTGACCCACTGTTTTAGCACATACTGTACCATTTCTTCTGGATGTCCCTTCTATTTGTCCAGCACTGTTTCTGTGAAAAAGTTCTTACAGGCATGCTTCCTGAACATTTCTTCAGACAGCTTTAGTGAATTCCCAATTGTGCATGTGTTTATGCTTAGGGTGAACAGATCATTGCATATCACCCTGTTCATTTTAAGGTGTTATTTGTATGTTTTCATGATGTCCACCCCTCTCTCCTCGTCTCCATGGTGTACATGTTAAGATCTGTTTATTTTCTTCATCTTATTCTCCTCCATCCCCTGGATCATTTTGATCATCCCTCTCTATACAGCCTCTGTCTTTTCAAAGTCCCTCTTTAGGTATGTTTTCCATAACACTGTGCAGTATTCCAGATGAGTGCCCACCATGTATCTGTACAGAGGAATAATTACCTCAGATTTTCAGTCTGAAAATCATAATCCCCAAACTAAATCCTAAAATCTATTTTTACATAGGAATTTAGGATTTAGGATTTCAACTCCAAATCCAGCTCTGATTCTGAGATCCTTTTAGGATCTGAATCAGAAGCAGATTCAAACTCCTAAGCCATCCAATTAGATTAGAACTGGCATTTTCTGATCAACTCTATTCTCTACTGACATACCTGTTAGGCTGCAGCCCTCATGAATGAAAAGCACTTGCTTAAGGTAAACAATTGAATTCCCTTATGTCCCCCCAGCAGCAACCTGATCACACCTCCTCCCCCTAGTTTACAACTGTGATATCTAAAGGTGTCTGGCACAACCTGCCCTTCTCTATGGATCAGCAGGCTTCAGAAAGTATGAAAGTGATTTCTCGGTCTAATAGTAAAACCAGTCAGCTTTTCATTCATGAAGCTGCCAGCTGGCCATGGAGGTGGGCAGGTTCTGCCAGTTGCCCATTTTTTCGAGTTATAGTACAAACAATTGTGGGTGCTGGGAGGGGAAGGATGGGATTGGGGTGCTGACAGAGGGTGAGGAGTTTAAAGTTTAAATTAATTTACTAGGTTTGGGCTACATGAGGAGGGTTGGGGACTGGGTCTTTTTACTTTATTTCTTTATATTTATTTTTGTGGTGTGCTGAATAGAAATTCCACATACAAATAGTCCCCTATTTGGAAAGGGCTCATGACTATTTTGAAGCCCTACTATTCATGGTGTTTGGAATATTATTAGGCCCCTGCTCAGCCCTACCCTCTGGTGTCTCCCAGGGCTAACTTCCTTGTTACCACTCCAACAACTGGAACCCACCCTTTTCCATTTCAGCTTCCTTCCCTTTTCACCATTCACCATTCTTCCTCTGAAGCCATTGGGGACTGCTGGGGCAGGGGTATTCCAGACCCAGGCCTCCAGTGGACAGATGAATTCATTAGGCTATAGAACCAAGCTCTAAAAAGGTTAATTTCTCTCACCTGGAATCCCAAGCTTCTGCAAACCAGGCAACATCCCATCTCCCAAAGCACCATTCAGAGGATGGTTGTGCCACATCCCCTACAACTTACTATCTCATCCCATCCTCCTACATGCACAGACATTCCAAACTTTTATATGGGAGGTGCCTGCCTAGGAGTACACTGGGTAAATACTTAATTTTGTTTCTGAGGTACTTCAGTGTGTAGGTTTACCCCAGGTGGCAAGCATAGACCACAGTGTACTAACATGAGAGTCATGTACTTCTACTGAGGTACTAAAATGATATGTAAATCTACCATAGATAGAACATCTAGGCTGCAGGTAAGTTATCTGAAAACCAAATAGATGTATCCCATCTGAGTATAATTGTTAATGTCCTGTACCCTGATCTATATTGAGTCTTTGTACCAAACTCTTGTGGTTGCTCCTCTCTGGGCTACTCTGAATAGTTTATGAATGTATTATGTGTATAGATGACTTACAGAGAATCACAATTGTTCCAGTGATTATGGCCACTTTGCAGAACTTTGCAGCACATGTTTCCAAGAAAAGTCTGAAACACAACACAAATGGTGAAAAACAAAACATGTCTATAACCTGAACATAATCCTGTTAATTTAAAATCATAATTCTAGAGAATTATATCCTGCCATACCTCTCAACCTGCCAGGACCAAAATGAGGGACACTGCCCATTAAAATCCGGGACAAATGCTCAAAATCAGGGACACTATTTTTTAATTGACTTATAACGCAGTCACAATTTTTACCTGTATTAAAATGCACACCACAACCTGTCCTAAGGGTAACATTGTGCCACTGCCATTAATACATGCCATACTCTCCTGTAAAAGGCATGCATAGGTAAACCAATGGTAAACTGGCTGAACAGAAATGCACAAATAAAAATAACTAAGCTTATTCTGAATCTTATTCTCCATCAGACTAACACCATCAGAGCAAAAATTTCTATTTTTTATCAAGTAGGGTGGCAGAAGCGACCATTGATCAGAAAGGAACTTGAACAAATTTAGAAGAGATTTTAATTTAAAAAACAAAATGATCAGATGTAGAGGTTGCAGACTGCCATTATTCATCCAGCATTGCCCAGTCTCAAGACCACAAGACCACAAGGGACTTTTTCTTATCTCACCAAATGTGGTCCCCACCTTTTCCACTCAGAAGCTCTTTGGTCTCATTAAGGGGGTATAATTTTTTTAATGGTATAGTACTCTATTACCAAAACATTTATGAGTAGAAAAGAGAAAATATATTATACTCTTAACAAAGAATAAATACATACATAACTAATCTTCATGTTGTTCTGACTACCTTCTTGACTTGCTAATTTGCACCACCTCAACCCTTCTCCATATTTTAAGATCCAGTGTATGGGAATGTTACTGGAGCAGATATACCACACTCATAATGGGAGAAAGAAAACATATTCATTAACCCTGGACATACACACTCTAACAACTGTGAAAGCTAGTGATTTTATTTGTGCAATGTTTAATTTCAATTTTCCTTGAATTAGTATGATCTTCCATGTGGGGCAAAGCAATTCTGTTTTGTGAAATGAGGGGCATATTTCATAACCTGGGACAATTAAGTGGTAGGTATCTTCTGGGAATGTGACATGGTCAATTCAAATGGAATTTTCTGAGTTTTATGATGCTTGAAACTTAGAACCCATTTTTTATAATGTGTAATTTACCTAATTTTTACAGTGTTGTCATTATTACCAGTTGTAGTGTGTCAGGAGGATTTCCACGATTATAGAGATTTAAACCAATTGTTCACTTTGAATTCCATGCATTTTAAATGGTAACCTTGTGTCTGCTATTACAGTACATACTGTCTATAACTGTGCCACAAGCTGATATAACAATTTTGTAACTTATGTCTCTGATTTTGTTCCTTTGTCCATGATATGTAGGGCATAGGGTTGTGAGGTATCTGTGTTAAGAGAGTCTGTTTTATAAAACCATGAGCTGCTAGCACTGAATCTGCACCTTGAAATATGCTATGAGCACTAACATTGGCCATGCAGTATACTGCCCTAATGTTTAATAATCCTTGCTGGCATTCTCTTATTATGTAGCTGTGATTAGAAATAGTGCATAAGAGATGGCTTATCAAATGGGGGATTCAAGGACTGTCCTGCTCCTGTTGCAGTGCTGCCTCTGCCACTCAATTTAGGTTGTAGTCTGTGCTTCCTGCAACCTGCGGTTTGAAGCTGAACTCCTTTTGTCTTGACTGGCTCCTAAGTGTAAAGTACAATATGGCACTAAAGATGGGTCAAGCAGGAAGGAATGATGGCTTGGCCCAGGAGGTCCTCCCATTGACTCCTTTCATGTTTTGGAAATGGATTGAGGGGGGCTAATCTCATTCACAATGCTTGCAGTGGGAATACAGCTATTGGACATTTTTTTCAGACTTATTCTAGATGCCCTACAGGGGGCATGCCATAGAAAACTAGTATTGGAACCCACTCGAGAGGGAGTAATCTTAGACCTGGTGCTCTCAAATGGAGATGGAGAGAGGATCACAGATGTAAAAGTGAGTAGCCACCTGGGAACTAGCAACCATCAAACAGTATGGTTCATGATAAACACAGCAGTAGAATCAAGCCATGCAAAGACAAAAGTACTGGACTTTAGGAGGGCTGACTTTGCCAAAATGGGTGCGTGCCTAAGGAATGCACTAGCAAATGGGCAGGAAGGAATGTTAGAGGGCAGTAAGGAGGGCTGAGGGGATCCTGGCATGCATAGGGAGAGGCATCATGAAGTAGAAAACAGGAAGTTGTTATCCCTCTGTACAGACAGCTGGTGAGACCCCATCTGCAGTACTGTGTCCAGTTCTGAAGACCCAATCTCCACAAAAACATAAACAGGATGGAGGCAGTCCAGAGGAGGGGAACTAAAATGGTGTAGAGTCTGCACCGGAAGACTTGTGAAGAGACACTTAAAGAGCTTAATATGTATCGCCTCGAGGAAAGGAGGGAGAGGGGAGACATGATAGAAACTTTCAAGTACCTCAAGGGAATCAACAAAGTCCAAGAGGGTAGCATCTTTCAGAAAAAGAGGTGTGCAAGAACAAGGGGGCACAATTTAAAGATGGGGGGGTGGCTCAGAGGTAGTGTAAGGAAGTATTTTTTCATAGAGAGGGTTGTGGATGCATGGAATAGCCTTCCAGAGGAGGTTGTGGAGTCAAAAACAGTGGTGGAATTTAAGAATGCATGGGACAGTCATAAGGCAATTCTAGGGGGTGGGGGTAGGAAGAAGTAGGATGTTGGTTAACTAGGATCTGCAGCTTATCCATTAGGTAGGGAAACGGGCAGACTGGGTGGGACAAGCAGTCCTTATCTGCCGTCAAATTCTATGTTTCTATGTTTCTATGTTACTGCATCAGTGTATAGTGCTACTCTGATTGGCCATTTCTGCAGATGCATGATGTCAGACACCAATGAGCATCTGAAAACAAGGAATTGATTCTTGGGGTTGATGGACACAATGCCGAGAACACTGGCATTCTCCAAATTTGGGAGCATTTGCAGGCTGCTCAGAACTTCAGGGCAGGAAGGCTGAATTTGGAAAATCCACCCAAAATCTGGACTGTTTAGAGGAATGCATCCTGCCTCACAAAAAAAAAAACTAGCTATACTGATGCTGGCCAGAGCTGCTTAATTACCCCTCACCAATCATGGGAATGTTTGACGCTAAATAGAGCATGCCAGCACCACTGCCTTGACCATAGCCACCAATGCTTGATGATAAACATGTCTTGGTCTCCAATCTACCACAGCCAAGTGGTTCATTTTCTCTCTGGTCACCCACCAGCATACAAACCAATATGTGTCTCACTACAGCTAAAGTCAATAAACTAACAATTATCTTGCAGAAAAATACTGCAGAATCATCAGGAACTTCACAAAAGATTGTAGAAATAAGAAATCCCACATAATGCTTTGAATGATTGCTTTGTAATTTACAAATCTAAGTCACAAAAAGCTGCAGATCTTGTCTTCTTCAACACCCAGTGTAAAACTGCACAGTGGAATTGGAGAAATAGTAGAGAGAGAGAGAGAGAGAGAGAGAGAGAGAGAGAGAGATAGGGCTGCTATAGCAGCTCACCCTTTAACCATTACATTAGTTTCCAACAGAGGACTATTATGTGACCAGTTGCTTGCAGAACAATTTTTAAGCGTTCTGTCAAATTTAACAGTAAATGGCAGAACTGCTTGACAAACTGTGGAATTAAAAAAAAATACATAAACAATTTATATTACTTTGCTAGGAGTCATATTTGTTAAAAGGGGCAGTCTCGCTATGGAAAAAGGGGGTTTCAATAGCAAATAAGTCTTTGACCCTTAAATTCCCACCTAACCAAAGATTATCACATAACTGCAATGTTTGTGGTATACATTTCTGTGGATTTCTACTGCAAACTGTAGAATTTTACTATGAAATGCAGAATGGTAAAGGAGATTTCCACAGTTCATCAAATAAATTCTGCCATTTGTATGATTATTCCTTCCAACAAAGTGAATTTTACACAGTACTGGGAGAACTTTGCCCATGGCAAATTTTAGCGAATGTCTGAAAATTGTAGAATTTCATGACATTTTCACAGACACAGAATCTGCAAATTTTGCCCAGCCGTAATCTGGACAGTGTTACTAATTTTCTAGGTCTCCTTTCATTTCTCTAACTCCCTTTTCAGTGTCCACTCTGCCACAAATCTTAGTGTCATCAGCAAACAGGCACATCTTATTCTGTATTCTCTCTCTCCTGTGTCACAAATGTATGTATTATAGAGCACCAGTCCTTGAACCAGTCCCTGTGGTACCCGTTCATAACTCTCTTTTGGACTCTGAGTGTACCCCATTAATGACTACTCTCTGCAGCCTGCCCCCCAGTCAGTTCCCTATCCATCAGATAAGTTCATCCCTTACCCTCAAATCACCCACTTTTTTTCCTTTTTAATTAGACTTCTGTGTGGAATGGAATTGAAGACTTTACTAATGAAGTGACATAACACATCCACTGCTTGGCCCATGCCCACTGCCTTTGTGACTTAATCAAATAAGTCAATTATGTTAGTTCAACACGATCTCCCTGCTAAAATCACATGCTTTCTCCTGTCCTGCAAACCATTTGACTCCAAGGTTTCCAGCAGTTTGCCTACAATTGCGATTAGGCAGACCAGTTTATAATTTCTAGGCCATCCCTGTCCATGTGCTTGTAAAGCAGCATCACATTAACTGCCTTCCAGTTGGTTGGTGATAGCCCCATCTCCAAGGAACAATTAAACAGATTTTTCAATGGCACTGCCAGGATTTGCCTCACACCTTAGCCTTCAACACTGTAGAGTAAAATCCATCAGGATCATATGCTTTGCTCACCTTCAGGGGTTTGAGGTCCCTGAGTAGCCTTTTTTCTGAGACTGGTCCTAACTTCTGTCATATCACCCCTGTCTTTGGCTTGCAACCACCACATAGTGTGGTTTACCGTTGGGACAGGGACACAGTCAAGTCGCACAAAGGCCAGGGTCTTAGATTTCAGGACGGCAAACTATGAAAAGATGGGGAAGTATATCAATGAAGCACTGGAGAGGAGGAGGGATGAAGGGTGGGAGGTTGAGGCCATGTGGGAACACATGAAAGAATCCATAGGGGATGTAGCAAACCGATGCACTAGGGTGATAACCAAAGGCAACTGAAGAAGGAAACCATCATAGTTCTCTAAAGATGTGGCAGAGAAAGTAAGGGTCAAAAGGGTGGGATTCAGGAAGTATAAGGAGACTCAAAAGGAAGAAGACAAGGAGGTGTACTAAAGGTGTCTAAGGGAAGCAGGGCAGTCTATTAGGAGAGTGAAGGACGTAAGGACAGAGACAGGGTAGAGAAGGTTCAGAGGAGGGCAACAAAGATGGTACATGGATTGCATCACAAGTCCTATGAGGACAGTTTGAAGGAATTGAATATGTACTCCCTGGAGGAGAGGAAGAAGAGAGGGGACATGATAGAGACATACAAGTATCTTACAGGGAGAAACAAGGTGCAGGAATACACTATTTTTAAGTGAAAAAAGATGTTCCAGGACTAGAGAGCATGGGATGAAGTTGGAGGAAGGACGATTCAGAGGAAATGTGAGGAAGAATTTCTTCACAGAATGGGTGGTGGACAAGTGGAACACTCTGCCAGAGGAAGTGGTGGGGACTGAAACAATCATGAGATTTAAGAATGCATGGGATAGACATAAAGGAATTCTGGATGTCAGGGGTAAGGGGTAACAGACTTCTAGGAAAACATAAACTGAACTTACAAGCTCAAATGGGCAAACTGGGTGGGCCATAGGCCCTTATCTGCCGACACTGTCTATGTATGTATCTATGAAGGTGCAGACTGAGAAAAGACTGGCACAGACTGTAAAGAAGGGGGATAAGACATTCTACAGGTACACATCAGCAAGAGAAGGAAAGATTTGGGAGGGATTGTAAGGCTCAGAGGGATGAGGAGGAGTATAAGAAGGGAGACCTGGAAAAGGCAGAAATATTGAACAAATACTTCTGCTCAGTATTCACGGAAGAAGGGGAGTGTCAGGGACCACAGCTGAGCAACAGATATGAGGCGGTGGGTCAACACAAGTCCATTTACAGTGGAGAGAGTCCTGGAGGAGCTTGCAAAACTGAAAGTGGACAAAGCAATGGGGCCTGATGGCATACACCTGAGAATATTAAAGGAACTATTAAGGGAACTGGCAGAGACTCTGGCAACCCTGTTCACAGAGTCACTCAACACAGGAGTGGTGCCACAGAACTGCAGGAGGGCACATGTGGTCCTTCTTCACAAGAACAGTAGTAGGGAATAGGCTGGGAAACTACAGGCCAGTTAGCCTTACCTCAGTAGTGGGTAAAATCATGGAGGCACTGCTTAAAGGCATAATAGTAGAGCACTTGGAAGCCAATGGTGGCCAAGACCCAAGGCAGCATGTATTCACAACAGGGAGTTTGTGTCAAACTATTCTGATATATTTTTTTGACTGGGTTACAAAGGAGGTGAATCGGGGGGAGACATGGATGTGGCCTACCTCAGTTTCAGCAAGGCCTTTGACAGCGTCCCACATAAAAGGCTGGTCAACAAGATGGGTAGTGTTGGCATGAGCATCAAGGTGGTAAACTGGGTTATAAACTAGTTAATGGAGAGGAGGCAGAGGGTGGTGGTAAACGGCATCCAATCTGGGTGGGGGGGTAACAAGTAGGGTACCTCAGGGATCAGTCCTTGGGCCAGAACTGTTTAATGTCTACATTAGCGACATAGCAGAAGGGCTGGAAGGTAAGGTCTGCCTGTTTGCAGATGACAGCAAGATCTGCAACAGGGTAGATACTCTGGAGGGGGTGGAAAAAAATGAGGCGAGACCTAAGGAAACTGGAAAACTGGTCCGAGATGTGGCAACTGAGGTTCAATTCTAGGAAGTGCAAAATAATGCACCTGGGAACGGGACAGAGGGGAGAGTACTGACAGTCACCAGGAGAAAGGATCTCTGGAGTATCATTTCTGATGACCTAAAGGTGTCAAAGTAGAGTACAAAGGCTGTAGTGAAGGCCAGTGGCATGCTAGGGTGCATAGGCAAAGGTATCACTAGCAGGAGGGAGGTGGTGATTCCGCTGTATAAAGCATTAGTGAGGCCTCACCTGGAATACTGTGTACAATTCTGAAGGCAGCATCTTTGTAAGGACATAGACAGGGCAGAGGCAGTCCAGAGAAATGCAACAAAGATGGTACATGGTTTGCACCAGAAAACATACAAGGAGAGATTGAAGGACCTCAATATGTACTCACTGGAAGAGATGAGGGAGTGAGGAGACATGGTAGAGACCTTTAAGTACCTTAAGGGCATAAACAAGGTGCAGGAGGGTGGCATCTTTCAATATCAGGGTAATACGAGAATGAGAAGCATGATATGAGAATTGGGAGCAGAATAAGGGGGAATGTGAGGAAGATTTTCTTCACAGAAAGGGTGGTGGATACATGGAACAACCTGCCACAGAAAGTGGTGGCCACAAATACAGTGGGGGCTTCAAATAAGCATGGGACAGACATAAAGGGACCATTAGGGAGGGAAAGGAAGGAGACAGCAGCTGACCTAGTAGGGTCAAAGGCCACAAACAAGGATAGGCTTGCAGGCAGACTAGATGGGCCTGGCGGTTATTATCTGCCAACACTTTCTGTGTTTCTATGTAAGCTGGTAGCAACCCATCCTTTTTTTTTTTTGTTAGTTGTTTAACCAGGACTAACACACTAAGCTGAAAGCTTTTTTACAGGTGTGACCTGGGAGCACAGGGAAGTTAAGTGACTTGCTCAGGGTCACACAGTCTGAAAGTGGAAGCTGTGGGATTCAAACCCAGGTCTAGTCTGCCGGATGTCACCAGATTTGCAGCTCAGAGCCTTAAACCACTGCGTTAAACTGCCTCCCATCCTCCACAGTGAATACTGAACAAAAGTAATCATTCAGCAAATCAGTATTTTTCCCATCCTTCACCAACACCTTTTCTTTAATCTGATAATTCCCTCCTTAGCACTGTGTTTCCTAATGTATCTAAAGAAGGTTTTCTCTTCTCCCTTAACCTCCTTGGCTATTCTCAACCTTCTCTCTGCTTTTCTTTATTTTACCATTATTCTTGCCTCTTCCAGCTTTTTCAGAAAATTCTTCTGGTTGGCTTCACTCTAGTCCCATATGTATTTTCTGAATGCTACCCTTTTTGCCCTTACTGCCTCTCACACACCTCTAGAAAACCAGATCAGATTGTGCCTTTTGTTCTTCCAAGCCTGTCTTATGAATGATGCCATCAACTCCTTTACACCCTTCTTTATCACATCCCATTTGGCTTCTGTCCCTTCCACTCCTTCTAATCTACCAGTTTATCTTTCAGAATTTCCCCCATCTTGCTAAAATCTACCCTTCTGACATACAGGACCACAGTTTTTGAACTTGGGTGATGTGTTCCTGGATTTATATTTCAATGTTTGGTGCATTGCATAGTGCTTATGTAAACTTATAAACTTGAAGTTTGACCTTTCTCCATTCCCACCATTGGTAGGAAAGCTGGGTAGAGTGTAGGGAATAGAAGGCCCAAAATGATTTGTTAATGGTTTGGTGATTATCTCCTCCAAGTCATGGAGGGTGTGACCAGCAGCATGCATAAGAGGAAAAACTCCCAGGTGGAGGAAACCTCTGAGGACCCATGGCTACTGACCTGCCTGTTCTCCGGGCAGCTTATGAGGAGCAATGATGATAATCCTAAATGGTTGGACTGAATTTCTGGTTCTGGTTTAAGGAGAAGAGTCCTGTTGTCTTGAGTCTTGATGATGTGTAGGAAGGTCGACCTTTAAATCTGAAGGAGAAAATCTGAATAGGATGAGTTTCAAATTGTTGGAATATGGATAGGGTTTTGATCGATGTTCAGGATTGACTTGTGATATTTGGTAGGAAGGGCATGAGGTTTGTAGCTGGAATGTCAGAGTTCGGTACTTGGAGACGAGATGAAGGAATTCCTTGATGTAATCTGACAGATCTTGAAGAAGATGAGAAAGATATGATATTTAATTCCTTGGAGTAGATCAGGGAGTTTTGTTGTTTGCAAGGTTTCTCGGAGATGGTTATGGATGATGACATGGTGGATATTGGGATGCATGAATCAGAGAAGCTAGGAGAAGTGGTGATATTCTTGGTGTCTGAGGTATGATTGATGGTTTAAGTCTGGTAGATTCTCTATGTATAGCTATGGAGGAATCTTTATGGAGGAATGGGAGGAGTTCAAAATAAGGCTTCTAAGGATACAAAGTTGGAAAGTATGATTGAAGGTTTGTAAAACGATGAAGATAAGGATGGCATAGGCTGAAGGGCAACAACTGGTGTATGATTAGTATATTATGATCATTCTAGGAAGGTTTCAAGTCTAGATGATGGATTAGTGATGGTAGCACTTGGTTTAGGTGATCGATATTCAGAAAGATATGAGATAGCAAATGATGGATACATTATGTAGTGTAGTAAGAGTAGAGCTATGGTAGGAGCTATAAAGAATGTAGGTAATTAAGATCAAACATATCAGAATAAGACTTAGGAATTGAAGGTATCTTCACCAGTTCTCGGACCGATGAGCCAATGGAGTTCGGATGGACTGGTATAACTGATGGGGCAATTACGTAGATTGAGGTGGATCTGATGATTTGAGAAACTTGAGGTACTGGGCAACCTGGTCTGTTGCAGACAAGTGCTGTAATACTCTATAGTGAGACATGCCTTGAAAATGGTATTTGCTGGGAAGGATGTGAGTATGGATGTATGATGTCTACTGGATTCAAAGGACTCTTAGGAATGGATTGACATGTTTGGTGACTCCTGAATGAAAGATGTAGATAGTGGCATGATGCGTTAAGTGTCCGGAGCCAGGGAGCAATATTCCACACTGAGCAAGGATAATAAAATTGCTATACATTGGAGATAAATGGTGCCCAATTATGAGGAATTAGACACTAAGAGAGACTATGGAGACATCTAATGGCATTTTAGGAAGATAGGAGTGGGATGCCGAAGTCGGTCTGATGTGTTGCTGCCAATGATTGGATATGATGATGAATTTTGAGAACCGATAGAGCAAGTGTCAATGCAAAGGATATGGAGGTCTTCTGTAGTGTGGTTATAGTGCTGGTCTGTTATCCTGAAGTGGAGGTAAGTGTACATTTTATGGTGCCATGGATTAGGTTTGAAAGGACACCGTTAAGATTGCTCTTAAAGAGAATATCAGGATGAAATGACTTCCATGGGTCTAAATCAGGGTATTTTTGCAGAGAAATGAGTCCATGGAGGTGGCTGAGGAATGGATCTTCTGTATGATCCAATTCCTGGATGATGGTCGAGAATAAGTCTGTAGTGATTATGGGGAGGTAATGGAGCTTGGATGCTGTCTGATGATTACGATGCCACGCAGTTAAAGGAATGTTGCTACATCGGGATGTCTTCTGCCAATCTTGAGAGGAATATAAGGTGGATAATGAGGAGACATGATCCAATATATGACTGAGTGCTGGAGGCATGAACTGTAAAGTGCTTTGATGAACTAGCACTGGATGCTGGGGATGTAATGACTTGATAATTGAATGCTGGATTTGATGTACAGAATAAAATAGAAGGTTGAGAACTGGATTTCAGAACTGTAATTGAACAGACGATTGAACACTAGATGCAGGTAGGATGGCTACATAGGTGCTGAAAGCCTAAGGCATAGATGAGCATATGATGGAGTACGGGAGCATTGGACTTCGAGTGGCATAATGAAACAGATGGTCAAGCGATAGATGGTGGTTCATATGGAAAGCCCCAAAAAGAAAACATGGAGACAGGGGGCAGAACATCCAGGAGGAGAGATGCATAGGTGTGCCAAGGGCGAGGAAGTTGAGGTTGACCAGAGCCAGGAAATCCAAGCAGGAAGCAGACTAGGAGAGGACTGGCAGAAGAATCCAGCTCAGCAGCAAGAAGGAAACTGGAAAGTCAGCTGAGCCTGGAGGGCCAGAGAGCAGATTGCAGAGAAGATGCAGAGGATGAATTACCTGACAGTCCAATATCCTGAATGAGAAGGAGTAAGCAACCAGTATGGGGACCTGGCAATGGAGGTCAGCTACCAAATGACGAACATTCCAGGCAATGATGATGGAAGGAAACAGGATGAGTGCTTAGGCATACACTGGCAGGATGAGGAATGGAATGAAACTAGCGACACTGGAACCAGGCATAGCAAGTCCTTAGGGCCAGCAATACCTGCTGGAATGGATGCAGGGACTCCCATCCCCAGAGGCAGGGAAAACCATCTTCGCTTGATATCCCTCTAGGCAGAGCTAGGGATGGAAGCTGCGGAAGGACAGAAGGGAAATAGGAACTGAATAGGAGGGATGTGGTCCCATCCCAGGCAAATGGTAGACATCCACCTGCACTTGATTCCCCTCTAGGTAGAGCTAGGGACAGCGACCGTGGAATAATGAAGACAGGAACAGAATACAAGGAACAGGTTGCCATCCCCGGCAGACCAGAAAAGTCTGCCTTCACTTGATACCCCACAAGGTGATGGATTCTGTGGAAGGAAGGTAGGAACTGACAAGGTGGAATGGGCTCCCATCCCCGGCAGAGCCGGGGATGAAGACCACCAGGAGGACAGATTATGGCAAGTGGAAGGAAGAGACTGAAAATCCAGTAGCAGAAGACAGGGAAGGCCACCATAACAGGGAATTGGGCTAAAGGTTAGAGGTCAGGTGAAGCCAGCAACCATCTGGGAATGGCAAATGCCAGAAGTGAAGTGGAGGCAGGATTACTGGTGGCAGGAATCACCTGTCAAGCATGCTGAGGACCCACTGGAGTGGGAGGTGGTGCTGAGGGACCACTTGGGGAGATCCCAGGACATTGTATGTTCATGGAGACCGGTTACTGATGCATGATCCTGTAGGAGGATTGAAGACAATCTAGAGAATTAAATGGCTGATATCCTCTGGAACCGGTGAAGCAGTTTAATGAGGAAAACAATGCCAGCAGTTTGGAAGTCCACAGTGGGAGGTGTGGATCCTGGAATAAGGTACCCACAGATGGAGTTGCTTAAATCACTAAATTTGTGCAGATGCACTGCTGGAATACAGGAGTTCATTAGGAATGCCATGCAAAGTGCACATTGCAGTTATGGACAACAAACACAGGTGAATTGCAGCCCAATTAATGTAAAGCGGGCATAACAATAAGAAAACAAACTGTAGGGCACTATTGAGGTGAGGTAACATCAAAACCCGGCTCATGTTTAACTCTATAGAAAATAATATGAAACACAGATTTGCATGCATGCCCTCCCCCAAGGGACTTGGTTCTGGTTGAATAGATAATCGCAGTATTGCAGGGTGAAATCACTGAATGGGGAGAGAAGAAAGAGGGGTGAAGTTCCTGACTGAGAGGCCACAAAGCGGCAGGAGAGAGGATGCTAAAACAGAAAACACAGATGTCACTACTGTTGTCACTAAAATGGCAACAGCTAAATTTCAATAAATTTACCATATTGCTTCCAAGTAAAATTTAAATCAATGTGTGGCATCTGAAGTGGGACAGCGGGCTGTATATATGGAGGCTGTATGGAAACTTGAAATGTATTGGGACTCCGATGTGAAGCTGTTCAAGCAGAAGGATCCAGCACTGTGGTGGTCGGAAAAGGATGCCATGAGCAGGAGCTAGTGGTTATGGCAGGAGTCTGGAAGATGAAAGAAAGCAAGTGGCAGCGGGTGACGTCACAATCAGGAAGTGCTGGCATAAAAATGAAGTAGTAACTCTTTTCATTCATAAATAAAATCAGGAAGAGGCATCTCCAAGTCCATGGTAGAATACCTGGAATGTACGTGGGATGATGCTGGCACCTGTCACTTTGAGGGAGATATCCTGGTGAACTGTTCAAATTCAGAAATATGTAAGGGTAATGGAGGCAGAGGAGCCAAGCATGGCAGGTGTCGGCACTACTGGGGAGCGCAGGCTGAGGAATGGAGTGGCAGTGCAGCTGAGTTGTGGCCCCAAGAGTAATGAACCAAAGTAAGATGGAGCACAACTCCAGAAGAAAATAGGGAGGGGAGACAACCAGTGTGGCGGAGGTGCAGGAGACAAGGCAGCAGAAACAGGGAGAAATGGAGGCAAAGGTGGGGGAGACAAAAGGAGGAGGGGGGAGAACAAATGAGCTAATGGGGGGAATGGATGGAAGGAAAATGGAAACGACCGGCAACAAGAGGGAAGGAGTCATACCAGCCACACTTATGGAGGAGCCACAGAAACAGATGCTCTATGCAGGTTAGCGGTGGGAGAAGTGGCTAAAATTCACTCTGTGAAGTGATTCTCTGAGTAATGCGGAATCCGCTGAGTAATCCACAATGAGAAGTGGAGTACTTTGCATCATAATAAGGAACGTGACGTCCATTGAAACCAATGACTTCACGTTATTCCGCCTTCCCCAAACCACTTCTCCAACAATTTTAAGGTGAAGTACATTGAAATCAATGTACTTCACATCACTTTGTCTTGTAATTGAGCTTCAAGGCAAATTCTGCAGCGATTCATGGGATTGCAGGTCACATGGGCTGTAGATTGTTCTGCACAGCCTCAGTTCTGGGCAGTGTGTGTGTGTAGTGGTAGCTGAAGACAGTTTGCTCTCAGAGCTCTGCGATTCAAAACATCTAAAATCTGTTAAAAATGCCTTTTTGCATAATTTTTTTTGCTCAAAATGTAGCACATCAATTTTAGGAAACCCTTCTGTGCTCATATCAAGTGTTTATTGTTTGTGTGTGGATTTTGAATGTTAATTTAGAACAGTCAGTCTCTGTACTGTGAAATGTGCTTTAGGGGAGGGGCGTATCTGTGGTGTAGGTAGATTAACTGGGAGAAAAGGGCAGTCTTTCTGTTTTGGTTAAATGTTTCTTGTATAACTGTATTAATGTTCACACAGTAATATTTTCAGTAATTCTTGAAATTTTTTTGCTGATTGTTGTGGTGCAGCAGTATATAATTTCAGTTTGTTTAAAACATTAGGTTATATTACTAAAGGTTTTCAGTTTGCTACGTATTACTTGTAGTATATGTGTGTGTGTGTGTGTGTGCAATGCGTGCCATTAAATCAGACACCTTTTATTGTACCACAGAGTGATTGCAGCAATGTGAACCTGCTATTCACCGCACCTGCAAGAATTTTTTGTACTGCTTTGTGGTATCTTTACTGGTAGTGGACTGTTACTGCCGTGTACTACCCCACCCCCAACTGGCAAAAGGTATTCTTTACAAGATTTAGATTTGTGACTTGTGAACACTGGTTAGGTATTGTTGTGCCTTTGCGTCTGCATCTCTTGATTGCACAGCACAATCTTTGTCTGTGCATTTGCAGTGCACCATTAATTCTGAGAGACTTTGTATTTCTTGTTACGCTCTCATTTCACTTCATCAGCACTGGTAAATTTTCTGGACACAAGGCAGTAGCATTTTGGGGAGGCACATTAATTCTGGTGACTGTGTGACCACCGCGCACATGACTGAGTGTGACATTAATTCTGAGAGACTTTGCATTTCTTGTTATGCTCTCATTTCACTTCGTCAGCACTGGGGAATTTTCTGGACACAACACAGTAGCATTTTGGGGATGTACATTAATTCTGGTGACTATGTGTGACTACTGCATGCATGACTGATTGCGCCATTAATTCTGGAAGACTTTGCATTCCTTGTTATGCTCTCGTTTCACTTCATCAGCACTGGGGAATTTTCTGGATACAAGACAGTAGCATTTTGGGGAGGCACATTAATTCTGGTGTCTGTGTGTGACCACTGCGCATATGACTGAGTGCAACATTAATTCTGGGAGACTTTGCCTTTCTTATTACGCTCTCATTTCACTTCATCAGCACTGGAAAATTTTCTGGACACAAGACAGTAGCATTTTGGGGATGCACATTAATTCTGGTGACTGTGTGTGACCACTGCGTGCATGACTGAGTGCACCATTAATTCTGGAGAGTGCATTTCTTGTTACATTCTCATTTCACTTCGTCATCACTGGGGAATTTTCTGAACACAAGACAGTAGCATTTTGGGGATGCACATTAATTCTGGTGACTGTGTGTGACCACTGTGTGCATGACTGAGTGCACCATTAATTCTGGGAGAGTGCATTTTTTGTTACACTCTCATTTCACTTCGACAGCACTGGGGAATTTTCTGGACACAAGACAGTAGCATTTTTGGGATGCTCATTAATTTGGGTGACTGTGTGTGACCACTGTGCACACGACTGTGTGTGCCATTCATTCTGAGAGACTCTGCATTTCTTGTTGTGCTCTCATTTCACTTCGTCAGCACTGGGGAATTTTCTGGACACAAAACAGTAGCATTTTGGGGAGGCACATTAATTCTGGCGACTGTGTGTGTGTGTCGGGGGGGATGTGCCAATATTGTTGTCACTTCGCCATACTTTGTGTTAAGGCAGAATGACAATGCAAAGTAATAATTACTAGGCGAAGTGAGCCTTTCATATTGGCCACTCCGCGTAGCAGAGTGACAACGTGAAGTGCCCACTTCGCGGGCACTTCCCTGGTGAAATTTAAATTTGCTGCATCTCTAATGCAGGTGCACTGCTAATTACTGTCAAATGCTAAGCAGAACTGTCGGGAGTGGCTGACTTATATAGATGTGGAGTGCTGTTCTCCATTATTGAACCCCGGCTTTAGCGCCCATTAAACCACAGTGCATTATGATCACTGAACCCCAGTGGTTCCTTCATGTCTACTCCTCTGTCTTTCTCAGCATTTAACAGAACTAGATGAAGGGTAGCCTCCTCTCCAGTCAGTTCACTGAAGCATTGTAGGGGAAAGCAGTCATCCATCACATCCACCTGCACCTAACTTTATGCACTGCTGGCTACAGGGATTTCCCAGCCCACATCCTGCATACTTGCATGATTTAGCAGCACTAATTCCACTTTGTCCAACGCCTTCCTGACATCCTTCCCTAAGTCCCTGTCCTATCCTTCTTCTGGTTAGGTAGTCTGTACAACACGTCGACTATGATTTTTTCCATTGTTAATTGCACCCAAACTGCACCTGTTCTATATGGGGTGGGGGGATAACTTGGCTTTGCAGACAGTGTGAGGGCACTGGCATACTGTTTCATGATCAGGAAGAATCTTTGCAGGGTACAAAGAGGAGGAAAGTGGGGGCATAGTGATGTAATAGCTATGGGTTATATTAAAATACTATATGGTGTGGTGGGAGGGGTGGGTGGTCAATCACCCAGAGGGTGGGGGTGTTTAATTTTATTTTTTTTTAAAAACAAAACACATGCTCTTGAAGTTTGTGTGAGGTTGGGGAACTTAGCAAAGCTTTGTAAAGTGCAAAGTTTCCCTCTTTGCACCAATATCGTCAGCAAACAAAAAATGTGCAACATTTCTACTAGATCCTATGTAGAAAGAAGAGCAGACGGAGATGTTTACAGGTGAAACAGGAGACATCTTCTACAGACCAAGAACAGTGACATTTATTCAAAAACTGGAATGGAGACAAATGATAATACTGAATATACGGAAAGTGGTGATGCTTGTGATGCATCTGTCCTGGCTGATACAGTGCAAGGCAGCACAATTAAAGCTGCAGGAAAGGGAACTGTGATGCAAACCTCAAGTGAAAGATTAGTAAAAAAAAGATGCACAGAAGAGTCATAAATGAACATTCAGTTTGAATGAACAGTTTAAAGAGAAGTAAGTAAACACAACATATATTTCAGGTTTTCTTTGAAGAAATCAAAATATGTTGAGCAGCAAAAAGTTAATTATTTTAAAAGATTTAATCTCTACCAATGTTGTGCATGTGCTTGCCTCCATAAAAAGTGAGATATCACGTACTTTATAAGGAGATTGTTAGACTCATCATCATGTGGATTGTTTTGGTTACTACAATGATAGAAATTGTTTTACTACTGTATGTAGGGCCAGGACGAAAATAATAAAAGCACAAGTTGAACCAGCTGCATGCTGTGTTTATTCATCAACATAATAGGCCATTTTTCTGTAGCTTACTGGGAACCCAACTAGGGCTAGTCACAAAGTTGTATGTACTTTTCATATATTCATTCACAAGGGACAGAGTTTTTCAATAAAAGCTTTTTTTTTTTTTTAGTTTAGTTTTTGTTGACCAGCTAAGTGCACCAGACAAATCCTGCCTATTTTCAGTCATGAACCGGAGGAGGGAGGATACAGATGAATGTCAACTGACCTTGAACCAGATTAAGCTGTCGGTGGTATTTTGTTTTAGTGAATGAGGGAAATTTGGCCAGGACACCGGGGAAATTCCTCTACTCTTTTCCACCTGAACTACCACCAATCCAGGCAGATGGGACCTCGCTTTAACATCTCATCCGAAAGACGACACCTCAGAAGTGCAGCACCCCTCTCATGCTGCACTACAGTGTCAGTACTGGGATATTAACCCAAGTGCCAGATGTGGAAACTGAACCCACAGCCCTCTGATCTCCCAGCCTCAGAGGCGAGTGTGCTACCTACTGAGCCACTGACACTGACAAGTTGTCTCCAGGGCAGCCCTGCTTAGATATATATATATATCCACAAGAGACAGAGTTTTTCAACAAACGTTGCCTCAAAGGCAACACTTTACTGCTGCACTTATTCTTCTTTTCCTATATATTTACTATTCTAACTTCACACCATCATAGATCACCACTCCAGTGACTTCTGATAAAATTAAACTGAGGAGTTCTTGTCTGGATTCAAACTCCCAGTCTATGGTTTATCAGGCTGAACACCTTTCCACTGTGCCACCAAGCTTGCACACCAGTGAAGCTTAGCTGATTAACTTTAGAGGTTAAGGCCCTGCCTGTAAGGTGATACAGTTGTACCCATAAATGTCTGCCTCTGAGGCAGACCTGCCTTGGAGTCAGGGGTGCCTTGGTGTCAACATTCATTTAATAAATGTGTCTCTTGCTATACATTCTTTGCAGTAAACTACACTTAAGCATCAGTTAGAGTTGAAGCACAATGACTCACAGTTAGAGCTGAGTTAAATTTATCTTCTGGCTGCAGAATTCCTGAAAAGTTAAGATTTTGCTTCCATTAAATTTCACAGAAATTCCATGAAAATATTTGGACAATTTCCAAAATTGTAATCTCAGCTATTTCTGTCTCATTTGAAAATTGTTTGTTCTAATAGCACTACGCATGGCATGCTGAATGTGCTATGTCCTATAGGGCAGTGTACAAGCACTGAGATCTATATCTGTAAAGTTGATTGAGTTATAAGCCTCCAAACTTTCAGAAATGTTAAAATTAGTTGTCACAAGTATGTAAGCTGTAGAATTGTAAGCCGCTATAACTTTAAAACTAGAGAAGAATATCAATTTTCTTAGTTTCATTGCCCCTAAAAATAAGGCTCTGTTTGTGTCAACTGTCTAATCTCTTTCTCAGAGGCTGGCCAAATGATTAGCAGCCAAAGATTGCAAAATAACATCAGTAATTAAAGCTGAATTTCATGAGCTTGTGTGAAAATTGAGGAATTTTGTGATACTATTGTTGAAGCCATAGCCACACATTTTGCCAGCCATGCACTTGAGCTGCCATTGTGGAGGAAGGAGATGCTGGGTAGAGTGAAATTAAAGTACCGTGTATAGAAGGAACTATAGTAGCAGTATAGTGGTATCAAGTGTCAGGTCAGTATCTTCAGTGAACAACCATGAAGAATAGTCATGGAAAGCAATGTGCACTAGCCTATCTTCTTGCATTATGTCAGCTAACTACTAGAGTTCAATGATTAAATGACTTGAAGAAGCACATGCATATACAGCACTGTTTCTGTATAATGACTCTTTAACAACCCTGCCGATAAAAATGTATAGTTTTAGAATCTGAAAATGAAAACACCCAGTGATGCCAAGCATTGCGACCATTTCTGACTGAGGACATTTTAATAGAAGTATTCTGGACATCGTTGGTCATGATGGAGCATAATGTTGAGTATCACTGTTACAGAATTGTTGGAGGGGCATTGCAGGGCCACGAGGCAAGTGCAGGTAAGGTGATTTGCCAGTCTGCATTCCAATTCAAATGAATGTGATCAATAGCCAGCCCAAGATGGACTGATGTTCTGAAAAGAGGGAAGGTGTGTGGTCATGTCAATGGAAAGGGAAGTTAAGGGGATTTGAACTATAGGACAGAGGAGGTAGCTAGTGCAGGGGTCACCAGTGGCAGTTAGATGCATGTGTTCTCCAAAGAAATGGCTACTGAGCTAAGTAGCAAAAGAACAGCAGACCACCAGTTGGTGTCAGCAAGCATACGGGAATAATTCTCACTTGAAAGCAGGATATATGAGAATAACACCCCACAGAATTGACCAGTCTGAGCACCAAATACACTTGAAAGTTTAGAACTTAGAGGGACTCTGTAACAGGGGGATAAAACCTTTTATAGGTACATCAGTGAGCGTAGAAAGACAAATGGAGGGATAGTGAGGCTGAATAGAATGAATGGTGGGTGGGCAGAGGGGGACAGTGAAAAAGCAGGAATACTGAATGAATATTTCTGCTCAGTATTCACAAAAGAGGAGGGGGAAGTGCCTAATCCAATTAACAGAAGCACTCTTGATAGGGGGGTCGATCCCAGTCCTTTCACAGAAGAAAGGGTTCTGCAAGAACTCCTAAAACTGAAGGTGGACAAAGCAATGGGTCCTGATGGAATTCACCCCAGAATTCTAAAAGAATTAAGGAAGGAACTAGTGAAACCACTGGCTACTCTTTTTAATAAATCATGGGAGGATGGTGTGGTACCCGAGGACTGGAGGAAGGCCGATGTGATTCCCCTTCACAAAAGTGGGACCAAGACAGAGGGAGGAAACTACAGACCTGTCAGTCTGACCTCTGTGGTAGGGAAAGTGATGGAGTCACTTCTGAAGGAAAGAACAGTTGAGTACCTAGAGGTCAGTGGAGCACAGGATCCAAGGCAGCATGGGTTCTGACAGGGAAGGTCATGTCAGACGAATCTAATAGATTTCTTTGACTGGGTGACCAAAGTAGTGGACCAGGGAGGGGCTGTGGACATGGCCTACCTAGATTTTAGCAAGGCATTTGACACAGTCCCACACAAAAGATTATTAGTCAAATTAACCAGCCTGGGAGTGGGTCACAGGGTGGTAGCCTGGGTAAAACATTGGCTGGACAACAGGACACAGAAGGTAATTGTAAATGGAGTCCACTCTGAAGAAAGGGCGGTTACTAGTGGGGTACCGCAGGGTTCAGTATTTGGTCCAGTCCTTTTTAATGTCTTCATCAGTGACATTGCAGAGGGACTGGAAGGAAAAGTATGCCTTTTTGCAGATGACACAAAGATCTGCAACAGGGTTGATACACAAGGAGGCGTGGAAAGGATGAAAAGGGACTTGGCAAGGTTGGAGGAATGGTCAGACTTATGGCAGCTAGGATTCAATGCAAAAAAGTGCAAAATAATGCACCTGGGAAACAAGAACCCAGGGGAAGAATACACAATGGGTGGGGAGGTAGTAACAACAACAAAACAGGAAAGGGACCTGGGGTAATCATATCAGATGACCTTAAGGTTAGCAAGCAATGTGAGAAGGCAGTAGGGAGGGCCGGGGGTATACTGGGATGTATAGGGAGAGGCATCAGCAGCAGAAAACAGGAAGTTGTTATCCCTCTGTACAGACAGTTGGTGAGACCCCATCTGGAATACTGTGTCCAGTTCTGGAGACCCCATCTCCGCAAGGACATAGACAGGATAGAGGCAGTCCAGAGGAGGGCAACTAAAATGGTGCTGGGTCTGCAAGAGAAGCCGTATGAGGAGAGACTAAAGGAGCTTAATATGTATACCCTTGAGGAAAGAAGGGAGGGGGGGACATGATAGAAACTTTCAAGTACCTCAAGGAATCAAAAAGTCCAAGAGGGTAGCATCTTTCAGAAAAAGAGACTTGCAAGAACAAGGGACACAATTTAAAGATAGAAGGAGGGCAGTTCAGGGGCAATGTGAGGAAGTATTATTTCACAGAGAGGGTAGTGGATGCATGGAACAGCCTTCCTGAGGAAGTTGTGGGGTCTAAAACTGTGGGAGAATTCAAGAATGCATGGGACAGACATAAGGCAATTCTTGTGGGGGGCAGGAAGATATGGGCTGTTGTTTAACTAGGATCTGCGGCCTATCCTGTAGGTAGGGAAATGGGCAGACTAGATGGGCCTAGCGGTCCTTATCTGCCATCAAAGTCTATGTTTCTATGTGACTCATAAAGTCATGGTCAGAGAAGAAGAGAAAACTGGGGAACAAAGGAGAAATTCTGGCTATTCCAAAAGAATAGGCGCTACAAGAAAAGGAATATTTGGCTCTCTTTTAAAGAGAACTTGTCTGTGAAAAACTAGGAGAAAGTTATTGTGGCAGGCTAGTCCACATAGTACAACTGATCAAGCTCAGAGAAAAAAAGCAGTGGGGACAAAACAGTCACCCACAAAGGGACTAAAGGAATGCAAACAGCTCAGCATAGCCAAATGGTTTCAGTTGTGATAGGTGTGTTGAGAAAGTTGAATTCCACAAGTGGAATTCTATTGCATTGCCTAGTATATGTCAATTGATATTTGAGCAAATTTTGTCAAATAGCAATTTCTGAAATTTCCACAGTAAATTGTAACCTGCCAAACCACATTTATCCAGATTTATTACATGCCAGGGCCTATTTACAGTGGAGTCAGACATGATGAAATGCAGCAACTTGCAGTAAGTGACATGTCAAAAAATACTGCATGACAAAAGGACTTAATTGACATTGGATTTCATCATTCCCTGCAGTACACTGTAACATTTTGTAATATTCTGCATCATTACTTTATTGCATCCTGGCTATCACCACTGTACATTGGGTATGCATGCTATATTGTAGGTGTATACCTGTAATAACAGTGGAGCTACAGACATCAAAATATTATAACATTTTTGCACATATTGAGCTCCATCTTCCCCTTCCAACCCCCTTCTGTATGGTTACCCCCAGCTTACCCATCTGCTGCTTCCAACTACTGTTGGTGAGCAGGTGCCTCAGGAAGTAATGCAGAGCCTGCAGGTTTGCCAGTATCACCCCATTAGTGGAACTGTTTTTTTCTCTCTTTTTCACCTTGATCAGGGCTAGAATGCATGCTATGGTAAGCATGCACTGCATTAAGATGCAGCATACCTCTGTACCTGCTTTGGACAACTAGTTACATGACTGCTGCTGTGCCATCTAACCTCTACTGGGTGGTAACCAAGCAGCAGTATACGTTGCCTCATCCCTGAAGGAGGAGAGCCATCAATGGATGCTCAATTCTTCTTCCCCCAGGTGACTTCAGTGAGACCTTGGTCTGTTTCTGAACCCAGGTCACTGTCATGGCAAGAGGTAAGGTGTACATTGGCCTATCTTCCTAAGTATTCCTGACAGAGCTGTTGTGCAATGATTTCTGACTCTGTGACCACTTCCCCACTTAACAACCCCTACTACTCCATCCTTCTATGTGCATTAGCTGCTTATCCCTAGTTAATTGTATTCCTACAAACAGGCTACTTCTTCCACCCTCTTTTCACTATCGACTCCCCACTGTTTCACATTTCAAGTGGTTAATCTGGTAAGGTAAACATTATCTCTCCCCTCTAGACACAACTTTACCCTACAATACCGGGTCCTTTACTCACAATGAGAGTATTCTTGTCCCTGCTGCTATTCTTGGTCCCTTTAGTGGGCATAAGCCCCACTGCTCAAGGTCCTGAAAAGGAACCTCCATCAGCACTTGCAGTACATGAGATGAAACTGTCACAAGATCTAGGAATGACCACAGGCTGTGATACACACCTACACAACCATCAAGTAATATCAACATTGCCGGAGACTAAAAACTACTCCTACCCAGTAGCAGCCATACTGTATGGCTGTACAGGCCGTATTAGCTCTATTGCAGTAGTACAACGAAGAACCAGGTACCCAGCTTCCAGCAGTAAACCATGAGCACCTATAAGTCACAAGCTAATACTCTTCCTCCTGATCCTCTCTGGTAATGTTCACCCCAACCCGGGACCACCCACATGCATTCTACGGCATGGAAGGGTGTACCCTAAGGCTGAAACCGCCCCCATGCAGCCCCTGCCCAAAGGAGAGCTGAGAATATTATCACTTAGTATAAACAGCCTCCTACCTAAGTTACCCTTGATCCAAGCATGGGTTGAACTGCTAAAGACAGACATCATTGCGCTCACTGAGACATGGCTATCACCCAAAATCACTGATTCATCCCTAGACCTTGAAGGCTTCTACTCCTTCCAACAAGACAGGCCCACCAAATGGGGTGGTGGTTGCCTAGCCTATGTCAGAAATGACATAAAAGTGCAGATTATGAACAGCAGTCTACACTCTAGTGAGGTGCAAATCCTCAACCTCAAACTCACCACTGGGCAACAAAACAAAATACTGCTGCTAACAACTGTCTACATACCCCCTGGGCATCAGACTAAAGGGCTCAAGCTCTTCGAGGAGAACATTCAGCTCCTGGGAGAAGAGTGGGAGCAGGTAATTGTTGGGGATTTCAACATTAACTGGCACTCAAACAAGGAAGATGAAGCTAGGGACCTAATAGCTGACCTATATCTTACGCAGATGGTCACCTCTCCCACCAGGCACAACTACAAAACAGGCACCAGTACACTCATTGACTGGCTACTGTGCTGCAACCCGGATCACACATCAGATGTCAAGGTTCTGCCTGATAGCCTCAGCGACTACTCGCCAGTCATGTGCACCTGTGCAAACAAGTTCACAAAGTGCCTGCCTAAGGTCACTACCAATCGTGTGCTGAGTCCTGGACTACTAAATGACTTCAAACTCCATTTATCACTGATTGACTGGTCAGCACTAGATCGAGCAATTGATGGTAACATCGCTTTTCAGTTCTTTGAGAAGTCATTTATTCGACCATGAGACATCTTTACCCCTAAAAAAAACAAAAAAAGTCAAAGGAACCCACACCCCCTGGCTAAATACCACACTCCTTGATCACTTGCATAATAGAGACAACCTGTGGCACAAAGCTAAGGACTCTGGAAAGCCACAAGATATATTAGCTTACAAAGCTGCAAGAAACTCCTGCACCTGGCTAATTCACTCGGATAAAGCTAGCTATTTCAAGGACCTCCTCCACAAAAGCTGGGGGTCCCCCAAAGGGTTCTGGAACACACTAAAATCCCTTACTGGTAGGACCACTAGGGCTCCACCTGACCTAATAACCATGAGCAAAGGGTCTCTCCAAGAACCCCGACTGATTGCCAATGAGTTTAATACATCTTTCACTGATCTATTAGGGGTGCTTCCAAGTGAGTTCCTAAACCCTGTAAATAATCAATCTCAGGGCAACACATCACCTCCTTCAGAGAGGGAAGGGCTGCCACTATTCTACTTTAGACAAGTCACTATCTCCGAAACCATCAAACAAGTAAAGAGGGTACTCGGAAAGACCAGAATGGGAGTGATCTGATAGATATGAAGCTAGTTGCCATTTCACTTGATGTTATAGCAGACCCAATCACCAAGGTTTTCAATGCCTCACTAAGATCAGGTGTATTCCCAGATGCCTGGAAATCCACCTGGTTACTCCAGTCTTTAAATCTGGGGATCAAGCACTCACTGCTAATTATAGGCCAATATCCATCCTCCCTTCCCTCTCCAAAGCCCTTGAGAAAATAGTCTCAGAACAACTTACTGACTTCCTTGACTGTCACCAACTACTCTGCAACAATCAGCACAGTTTCCACAAAAGGCACTCGACCATAACCGCACTGGTGAATTACACCACCCAGCTCTACAATGCCTTTGACTAAGGGATGGTGGTGGGGCCAGTAATCATTGACCTTACCAAAGCATTTGACTCAGTTAATCACCAGCTATTACTAAACACACTGCTCTCCATGGGACTGGCCCCTGAGTCAGTCTTCTAGTTTCGTAGCTACCTGATGTAAAGAACTCAATGAGTCAGAATACACGACACACTCTCTGACCCTATGGTAGTGACCCTTGGTGTACCGCAAGGGTCCATACTCAGTCTGCTCCTTTTCAGCCTGTTCATAAATCACCTTCCCGAAGCCTGCCCTGCTAATATCATTTTATATGCAGATGATGCCATTATATTGTTCCAGGAAGGGACTACTTGGCCATTGAAGAAGGTCTACTTGAGAGTTTACTCAAACTTAAAACCTGGTTCTGTCAACACAAACTGTTACTAAGCCATTAAAAAAAACAAAAGCATGCTCTTCTCAATCCCACAGAAGAAAAAGAGTTTCCGCCCCCTTATGATTCGGAACCATAAGGGCTATACTCTTGAACAAGTCTCCTCTTTAAAATATCTGGGTATCTTCCTTGATGACACTCTCAATTTCTCCTACCACATTGATCAAGTAATCAAAACCACCAATATGAAACTGGGCATCCTCCACAGAAACAAGCACTCCATGACACCTGCGGCCCTCAAATTGATGATAGGCAGCACAGTATTACCATCTGTTGATTATGACTTACCAATATATATTGCAGGTTCAGACACTGCCCTAAACAGGGTACATAAACTCATGAATAAGGCCTGTCACCTGGCACTTGGGGCAGATCGCTGGACCCACACCTGTGCACGATACTGTGAGATGGGCTGGCTGCCACTGTACCAAAAAGCCCGATACCAAACATGCCTAAGTTGTAAAAAAAGCACAACTAGGCCTTATGCCGGAATCCATAAGTAGTTTGTTCAAGAAGGCTGTGCACAATAAATAAACAAGAAATGCTACAAAAGGAGGGCTACAAGTCCCTTTCAAGCGTACATCACTGGCACAAAAATCCATTACTTTTAAGGGCCCAAAATGGTTTAATGAACTACCTGACACCCTGACAGTAAATACTAAGATGAGTCTGTTCAAAAGGAGGCTAAAATCCCACCTCGAGAGTACCACCACCTGTAACTGTGCAAGAAATTAATTTGGCTAAATCCCCCTGCCCGATCCCCTGCACCATTCACCTCCCCGTCTCCCCACTCCCCACCACTTTTGTTAACTACACCTTGCCTACCCTCATTCCCCTCTACTCCTGCCCTCACTATCCCTATCCACTTTGACAATGCAATTTTGGCTGCTCACCTTTTTTTCCTTTTTTACCTTTTCCTTTTTTCCTTTCTCCCCTTTTTCCCTTCAATCCCAATAGCTAAACACGAACCAGCTTCTTGACATGTCTCCCACTATCCCTAATGTTTCTATCCCTACCTTGCAACAACATGATGCAGTGTTATATACTCCTACTGTAAAGTTGTACTTGAAACTAGCAAGACCTGTACCTCATGCACCATTTTAATGCTCTCCATGATGTATACCATGCTTTCTTTGCCACTGTTTATTCTTAATTGTTGTTCTTATTGTATTCTTATTCTTAATTGTCGTACTATTTGGATTTGTGCTGTACTTGTCTTTGCTCTGTTTGTCCCTGACTTGGAACCTTTGAAAATGAGTCTTTGACTCAAAGGTATTAATCCTAATCTAAATAAGTAAATACAATGCTGCAGCCTTTCATGCTCTTGGTGTAATGCCCCAAAGTATGGAGCCCTACAGAAAAAGAAAAGTACACCATAACGCCCTGGTAACTGTGGTATGGGCAGCATAAGAAGTAGGGGGAACCTTTTAAATAATCGGTCTCCCCCCTCACAAGACAGTAAGGCAGATCAGTAACAAAATGAAAAATATAAATGTCTGGCCTGTTTGCCCATTCCTGGTTAGAACCCCCCGAGCAGGCAGCATAATCTGGGGCTGCCCACAAGCTAGTACTAACATCCTTGCCCAGAGTTTGGTATTTATGTTTGCAAGTGCCAGCTGGGTGCAGGCTCGGGTTTCAGAGCTAGAACCCCAAGCATTTAACAAAAAACAACATTTTTGTAGGGCAGAGAATCAGTGGCAAAGCTGGGGAAATAAGTTGAACTGAATAAGAGTGACAGGGGGTTATCTTTAGGGTTGAAGTCGGTTCCATCAGCTCTCCTGCAGTGCCACACCTCCGGTTGAGATCCAGCAATGTGGTGGCCTCTTAATGTCAAAGGAAGCAGGAGTCAGCAGCCTCATTGAGGACTCTGTTTAGCCCCATTTGTGTTATTATTTTTTTTAGAAGCTCACTATAATAAAAGTTATTGTGGTCCCATGTCAGGGGTGTTACAAGTCAGAGTCTCATCCTCAGAAGGAAGAGAGAGATTGTGTCTTCTGAAAGGATGTCAGGTCAGGCAGCATGACCAGCAGCAGTAAGACCCCCCAGAAGGACCCCCCTACAAAGCCTTCCTCTGCCAGTACCTCCCAGCCTCCCAGTACACCAGTCACAACCACTGGCTGATATGGTGGGTTGGCCATATCACAATCAGCCAGGTGCTAACTGCCAAAAGTCTGTTTAAAAAAATAATATTTATTTAAAGTGCCTAAGGGCATGTGATGGCTGAGAGTCAGAAAGGGGTGGTCGGTAGGCCTGATTTGCATAAATAAATATTTATTGGGGCAAGCCACCTAGGGGAGGAGTTTGGGGCTATAGGCCCTATTATACATACAAATAAGCTCCTGGAGGCAGAGCAAAAGGGCAGTCAGGGCCTAGTTTAAAAAGTAAAAATACTCCCACCAGGAGAAATGGCACCTCAAATCCCCAGTTACAATTAAGATAGCCCAGGTGGGCTACTGAACCAGGGCTAGCAAGTCCAAACTTTGATTCAGAATAAATAGAGAGATTAGAATAGATAGATAGATAGATAGATAGATAGATAGATAGATAGATAGATAGATAAGTAACAAGTAGGCCAACGAGGGAAAAGCAAGCCACAGCTACAAAAAACAGATAGCTTAGGTGACAAAGAGGTGGCTAGTAGCCAGGTGGCCATAAGTAGCCAAGCCAAAGGCTAGTATACAATGCAACTAGGGTGCTGTGTTGTTGACTAAGGTCACATTGGTTGTGGGGGGTTTAGTAATACTTTCCAACTCCAGTCTGCACATAGAGGCAGCCAAGAGCTGGAGTGGGCTAGCAGGTCCAAGTCCATAAAAAGGGCAGCAAGATGTAAAGAGACCAGTCTGGGGTTGGCATCATGAGGGTTTTAAGTGACTATGCTTATGATACTGTACAACTGCAACAATTACCTTCAAAAACTTGTATTTGCCCCGAACTGCACCAATTACCTTCAGAAATGTATTTGTCTCTGAACTGTGTTCATTGCTTACAGGAACTGGTATTCACTCTGAACTACACTAATTGCCCTCTGCTACTGGCAGTTGCCCCTGAACTGTGTTAATAGCCTTTGCTACTGGCAACTGCCACAAACAGTGTCAAGTACTCTCAGCTACTAGCATTTGCCCTGAAGTATGCTAAATTCTTCTACAAACTGGGTATAAGCCTTGAACTGTTGCCAGCTGTTCCAGAGAATTGTCAAGTTGCCTCGACTACCTGGTGCAGAATCATCTCACCACTGAGCTCCTAAGTCCACTGCATGTGAATCTTCTCTGCTTGGGCACCTCATCTATGCAACTCAGCATACTTGTCTCCCTAGCATAGCCATCAGCTAGGAAAAGCACACCTGTTATCTTGCTTCAGCTATGTTCCTATCCTGATATGGTGCTCAGTAAGCGTACAGTCACACAAGCTCATTATTAGTAAGGTACCATCCAATCTTGCCACTGGAAGATTCACTGCCCCATTTGTTATTTTGTGTTTCTCTTTAGGTATCCATAGCATCATGATCTACAGTAAAGACCGACATCTTGGACCATTGTCTAAAGACTTTCATTGTTGACCCCCATCCAAAGATCTGCATTTTTCTTGTTGGATCTTCAGTTTTGCTCCTTGCATCATCAGTGTCCCTTGTCCCAGCAGCTCATTGGAGTGATTGTGTGCCAAAGTTTCCTCTTCATTGTTCCTCATCCAGGCAGTCCATTGGAGGGTTTGTGCTGAAGCATCCTCGTTAATTCATCTCATCTTAGCAACCTGCAGTAGGGTTTGTGCCAGAGTCTTCTCTTCAGTATTCCCTGTCCCAGCAGCCCAAGGAAGGGCTCATACTGAAGAATCTACTTTGTTGTTCTCATTCTTTTCTCTTGTTCCAACAGCCCAAGAGAGGTGGTTTTGCCAATGAACTCATCGCCTGTTTACTAATCCTCTCTAAAGTCCCAGTGGCCTTATGTAGGCTCCTCACTGCAACATCAGTTCAGTACTGCAACCGAGTTCCTCATTTATCCACGTACCTCCCTTTTCCTCCACCATTGAGACAAAGTTACTCATGCCAAACGTGGATGCTAAAGTGGACTAGAATCTTACATAAAGTTATAGTAATGCAGTGTGTATTTTTTACCTAAGAGCTCTTATTATTAGTGGTTGACCAGGTATTTTCCATAGAGTGCTCAGTATAATGGGGAATTACAAGGGTTTAGGTCATAGTGCAACTATAGTTTTAAGTGATGAGTTCACACATTTATTAATTACATAGTCATTATTTTGCCAATTTCTCCTTTTGTTATCATTAATATTTGCCTGTAGGACCACGTCATCCTTCCTGTTGAATAAAGTTTCTGCTTCATTGAACCTCTTAGTATGACTCCTGCCTCTACTGGTTTGGTGCCTCCATCGACCCACGTAGAACCCATAGTGTTTCCTCACCACAACACCTGCTTGAGGTAGCACTCATGTTTGTGAGGAAGATTTAGTTCCCTCTTCACTCACCCAGCACAAGATGAACCCAATAGTGGACTGGCTCAATTATTTCACTAATAAATAATTACATTCTGAAATTATGAACTCCTGTAAGTTACAATTTAGTTAACCAACTACCTTCCTACTTAGAAGTTTCTAAGACTATTCCAAGAAACTATGCATATGGATTTTCTGTTATCTAACTCCAAAAGTGGTTATATTATAAGCAGAGAAATATTTTTAGAAATGTTCACAAAAATAATAAATTACCAGACTTTGAGCACCTATAAATTAAACACCTCACCTAAATGCCAAGAAATGTATTATTCATTTGCATCTCTATCTGTGACAATGACTGAGTTATGACCACTTAAGTACTTCAAAAGAATTCACAAACTCTCACAAAATGTCATGAAATACATGGAATTTCTTTAAAACTACACTGAAGCAGAATTTGCTAATTTCACCCAATTATATCTACAATTGAGGAAATGCACTGCCTAAATAGACCCCAATACTTTTCACTTCTTCCCCGTACTAGGCACACTTGACTTGGATAAAAAGGGACACACCCATGTGTTTATGTAGTATTAAAATATTTATTTTTACACAGGAATAAAAAACATTGTCATTAGGATATTTCACTCTGTTTACAAGACAAGTCCTGTGGTCAAAGTGTCCTTGTTACTCTAAAAAGCGCACACAGATACAGCACAAATACTGTGAGAACAAATAACTATACATACCATAGTGCAGACATCCTTTAAAAAGAAGCTTCTATACACAATTGCAAATAAGTATAAAATGTTCTTCGAGAACTTTAAAATAAAGGCAGGATGAGAAGACTGTGCATATTTGAAATGGAAGATCATTCCATACCAGAGCAACTTGGTGCCACAATTAGAGATGTGTGAAATTAGAAAATGTCATTCCATGAAATATTTAGCGAAATTCACCCATTTCGCAAATTATTGTGTGGGTGTGAAATGCAAAATTCCACAGGCAAAATGCAAAATTTCACCCGAAACATAAAATTTTGCTCATGAAACAGTGAAATTTGGGAGCAAATATGGCAAAATTATGCATTTGTTGGAGAAATTTTATGTTTTGTGAGCACAATTTCACACCCGGTGAAAAATTTTGCACAATGGCGGACTTTTACAAAATGTTTCAAGTGGTGAAATTGCTGGTTTCATGGCAATTTCGTAGCCAAAATTTTATTTTGCAACATCTTTAGCCATAATGTTTTATCTCCATATTTTGTTTTAGTTTTTACTAAATGAGTTTTGTTAATGTGTACTGATCTCTTCAACACTCTGACTGAATTTGCATCTTTACCTAATACAGTATGAGAGATATAATGATCAGTGTTATTCATTTGATATGTGTGTAATACAGTAGTTGTAACCACTTTTTTCATGGTTCTAAAAGTTAATGTCAACCAGCTCAGCTGTAAGAACATTGTACAGTGATGTGTGTAAAAGTTACATCTTAAAATGTACTTAGCAATCTTGTGATGTACTATGCCACATTTATCCAATAAGGTATTGCTTGCAGTGCAATTTACTAAATTGCCATGTTCCACTGTTGGCATTATCAACTGTTCTGCTACTTTCTTTCTAGCTTCCATATTTAGGCATTTGGTGATATGTCTTAATGCTCCAATTTTTTTATTAGTCTTTGCTTCTAGCATTAAAATATGATCTGCGGAAGTTAATTGGTCATTAAATATTATACCCAAGTAACTATATTTGTTGATCTGTTCTATAAACTCATTCCTGTCTATCTTAATACTAATAGTTGTTGAATCTTTTTCATTATTATTAAACATTCTGACAAATTTGCAGCAATAAAGTAAGGTGTGCAACTCAGGATTCTCGCCAAGTCAACCTTAGGCCTCTGCAGGTCCCTTTCTTCATACAAATTCTACTCCTTGAGAACCACAGGGATTTAATGTATGCTCTTAGAGGGACACAGGCCTCCCACAAATGTGATCCTCTGGCAGGGTGATAGGTGCCCTACCTTAGTCTTGCAGGTACTTCATCCACAAGACAAGCATAATCAGAAGAACTCCCAACTTGATCAGACCAGCATCCAGTCTTCTGTCTCCTGCCTCATGTGAAAAATGTCTGTCTCCCCAAGCACATTACTTAAAACAGTCCTCTAGTACCTTTCTTACTGATTCTTTATACAAGTCATAACCACAGTTTAATAGATGTACCCTGTCCTTGGCATACAACCTGTTTATCCTCACAGCAGCTATCAGTATGCCTCTATAACAATCCACCTAACAAATCCAAGAAGGTACACATCTCCATATTGACTATTGTGCAGGTTTTCTGCACTGCTTGGTGATCCTGTGTGTAGTGTCATTTATGTCTCTGGATATAGCTGCAGCCACAGACACATTCAGATATTTGTGCATATTTTGCAATATCTAGTATCTAATGAGATTCTTGCTGATGACCCACATTGGTACTGCAGGCAGACAGGGAATTTCTTTAGAGATATAACAGAAATTTCAGGAAATACAGTAGCTGACTATGACTTTGGCTGCAGCTGTAATATGTGACAACAAAACCATGGCTCTTGGCCAAGTCACCCAAATAGATCACATGTCATCTTCCATTCTGAGCAGCAGATCAGCATCCTTCCCTTGCCTCAGATCATTGTCCCCCTAGGTGTACAACTAGAACATTTAGAGGATGTCTTTTAGGAGCCTCACATTCTGTCCTGGAGAACAGGTCCCTCCACTGCATGCCTTGTTGTTCCAGCCAATGCACTTGTACCCTTATTGGATTCAGATGAAGGTGCTGGCTAGCTTGACACCTAGAATACAAAGAAGTGAATGCATATCCAAATCACTGAATAAATGGTATAAACCTAGCTCTGTTGTGTGGACCTGCTCATTAGACATAATAGAAAGTTATTGAAGCAAGTGTGATCACATACAGTACTGTATATCTCTCAAATGCCTGGAAATTCCAGCAACCCAAAGCCTGGATCTGTCTGTCCATCAGACCACTTGCCCTTACTTTGGTAGTGACCTCTATCAAAAATTAATGAGTGTTGAGCTCGTTTGAGTTCAGTCACTCCCACTTGATAACCTTACACAACATATGCCTAAACTCGTATACCACAATGAGAGATCTGGCCTGATGGTGAAAGAAGGCCAACATTATATTGTTAAATCATGCCCCTTATGTACCAGGTCACAATCAAAAATTATTAAAAAACACACTAGTACACTTGTCTCACATAGTTTGTTTTGCTTTGGAGCAGCAACACTAACACTCCATTTGGTTTTATAGCCTCATTCTCTTCCAGTAGCCCAGCCAGGCTTTCAGGGCCCTTGATGGACAAGCTCCAAAATTCTAAATACCTCACAGAAAGCCAGGAAACATCTGTGTGGAACAAGAGGGCCTCAGACATTGTCAAGAAGGTATGTAGTAATTCCCAGAATACCAATTCAAGGGTTGCCTGGCTAATTGGGTGCTGCTGACTGACCGTCTTTGAGATCATATGGCCCCAGTCCTCAAAATCTTGTGAACATTGGAGACCTGGGTGTTACTGTCCAGCCCAATGATTTTAAAGAATCAAGCTATACCTGCCAAATGTTGCCTAACCCACCACAAAGTTCTACTGTCCTTTTTGACTGTCACAGTGTATTGCCAGAGCTGGTCCCCTTATATAGGCCATGAGTCTGACCACCCCTGCACAGTTCTGACCTTCAGGAAGTACTCCCACTTCTTCTCCAGTAAGCCCTCCTCATGCTAAAAGGGATGGAGCTGCCAATCAACTGCCAGGCCTTGAGGTCACCCTATCCCACAGAAAAGAACTGGTCATGGAAGTGTCTCTACTGAGGGTACCAGCTCCCTGAACCTCTACCTTTGTGAATGAGACAACACATCAGCTATTCCATTATCCACCCTCAGGACACTCACTGCTTAAAATGAATATTTAACAACAGGCACCTATGTACAAATACCTGTATCAGGTCCCCTAGAAGATGTTTTCCACCAGTTGATGATTAATTGTATACACAACTCTGTGCTCTCCATTTGAAAGATTAGTTTCTTATTACACAGCTGACCTCTCCATAAATACAGGGCTACCAATATGGGAAAAGACTCCAGCTGGGAGACTTGCTTAGTAAGCTCTTCCAGGATCCAGGCTGAAGGCCACTGGACTACACACTAGGTGCCTACAAGGTATACCCACAATCCAAGACCACCTAATGCACCCATGTAAAGTTCCAGGTCTGCACAAGTGATAGTTGTTGACCATGTAGATATCCTATTTTAACAAGACAAGAAATCATGCCATGGCAATATGTTCTCCCACATGCTATTGGTCACTCTAGACCTGCAGTATGGCTTCTGAGCCCCTAAATCTGCTTTGTCCATGTGCATGAGGTAAATCCTCTTCATTGTGATAACCTTGCAAGCACAATTCAGGTACTCTATAAATTGTTGCAGTTCCCTCAAGGTTATTTTGTTAGAATCCTTTACCTTACATGGCAGACTTATAAGGGCCTGTACTATGTTTAGGGGGCATTGGAATTCTTCTGTCTTGGAATCTTATTCAGTCATGCAGAATGAAATGATGGTTCGAAATCTTCAGATTTCTCAGGGACCTGAGTAAGCCTGGGAATCTCAAACTACCTTTAAATTAAAAAAAAAAATCCTAATTCTATCTGAAAATACATTGAGATAAGCAATCATCTCAATCTCAGAAACAGCATGAGGCAGTCAGGGAAAATATATGAATGTATACAAACATAAAGAAAACGAATATAAAAATCTAAGAGTGCCCACCACACCAACAGTACAAATGGCTTCCCAAGTATGTTTGCTTGCTCAGGTGGGCTATAACATGTGTCAGGACACAATGGCAAAAATAAAATGTTAAAATCCACTAACTAAGCCCAACACTTACATAATACTAATGGTAAAATGGGTAAGTCAAAACCACCCCTTGAATAGGGCTGTGCGGACATCTAAAAGTTCTCCCTTGTGAACTTTCAGATTAGATCCCAAAAAAGTTCTATCAAATTCTACCTGGTTCTATCAGGAAGAACTGGTAGAAACAGGTCCTACTTTTTTCAGGAACACAAGTGCCCCCCAACCCACATGATAGCTGGTCGCCAGCCCATTGTATTGAATTCCCTGGTGTCTAGTGGTCCCCCTGCCAATTACGAGCCCAACGAACAGTTAAATTCACTGGTGTCTAGTGGTCCCCCCATTGATCACCAGTCTGATGAACAAATTCAGTTAAATTCCCTGGTGTCTGGTGGTCCCTCCACACTGGAAAGTAGTGCCCCCTGCCTTGCCCTGCTTTCCTCCCACCCTGACCCCGAGTGGGTGACTGGCATAGCCCTCCCTCTTCCCCACATTGGTCACCTGAATGAGCTGTCAAATGAATGAGCACGTAAGTGTACAAGCATGAGCTCAACCAGCTCCAGGGGTCCACAATGCCCTTCCCCCATCTTGCCCCTCCCGCCGGCATCCAGTGCAATGCTCCAGTCTTGTTTGTGCCCCTGACAGAGCTCAAAGAGCTCAATGTATGGGGGTGAGCTGGCAATAAATGAGCATGTGCTTGTACAAGTACTCACTCATTCATTGACAGCTCAGTTGGGCAGCTGGCTTAATGGAGAGGGAGGGCTGTGTTGGCTGCCTGCGTCAGGGTGGGGGTGGGGGATCAGGTGGGGGCACTACCTGCCAGGGTAGAGGGGGTTGGGGAACTACTGGACACCAGGGAATTTAATTGTTCATTGGACTGGTGAAGGGCTGACGATCGGGTATCAGTGGGGGGGGGGACAACCACCAAGGAATTGAGGAGTGAACTAAAGTTCACAAAAACACCAAAGAGTTCAAGGGTCTTCTCAACCCTTCAAACAACTGGGATTCCACCTTTTTTAAATTAAGGTTGAACCAGACTTGCAGCCCTACCCTTGTTGTTCTCAAGACCTTGCAGACCTTGTTAACCTGTTTTTATATTGCTATGTAATACTTTATGTGCCCCTTTCTTTCACTAAGCACAATTCCTATATGTCTAAAATATGATAAAAGTTCTCAAACATACTACTAAGAGTTTATCATTTAGTATAGCAGTCTGAGGCTCTTTTCACTCCCAACTTCTTCTGACTTCAGTACTTCTACTGCTGAAATTCCTCTCTCCTTTCTCTTCTCTCTTCTCAGCACTCTCCCTATGTTGCATCCTAGGCCTGGATGCTCCTGCTTCAGGAGTTTTCACCACAAGCACCTGTAGAGACAAATCATAAACTGCAAAAAGTAGTTTATAATTTTAGAATTATTATTTTATATTCTTTATAATTCCTAGTTATTAGTATTTCATTACACTATCAGGCTGAGGATGTAACTGAGAGGCAATGAAAAGATAGCTGGTTTAAACTCCAAAAGGGTTTGACTTTTAAATCTGCCTGCATGAACTGTCTAAAAAAGAAACTGCTTTCAATGTGGTTTTAAATCTGCTCTGGGCAGCAAGAAATAAACTTAAGTTTAATGAAGAAACATGTAATGTTATGCACCTTGGGAACAACAACCCAAGGCAGGACTACAGTATTTATATTAAATAACACCATATAACAAAAAACAACACACAAAAGAGATTTAAGAGTCACCATTACTGAAAATCTTTCTTCCAACACACACCAGGAATGTAGTAAAGAAGTGTCACCGGTTCCTGGGGTGCATACTTAGAAATATAAAGAGTAGGGATCAAACAGTAATTATCCCACTATACTCATAACTGGTCAGGCCCCAACTGGAATATTGTTCACTATTTTTGCATCTCAAAATAAACGTGGTAGAAAATTAATTGAGAGGGTGCAGAGGAAAACAACAACAAGAAAATCAAAAACATGCATTATAAATTATAAAACATATGGGGAGAGACTGAGGGAGCTAGGTTTGTACTCAATGTAGTGTAGGAGAATGAGAGGAGATCTATGTATCGTACTCGGTGAGATGAAAAATGAGACAACATGGGAAACGACAAGACTAAGTAGATACCATGCTAACAAAAGTACAAGATCACGTAGTCTAAAAATAAAGGGAGAAGTTGCAAGAACTGTGAAAAGAAATAACTGGTTCAGTCAAAGAGTGATTTTGACATGGAACTCCTTGTCAGAAAGTGTAGTGACAAGCAGCTCCATGGAAGTATTTAAACACTCTTTGGACGACTATATGGGTAGGGAAAAATGTGTGTATTACAACTGAACAATGGCAAGTTACTATGAGTCTTTGACCTCCTAACTCATATACAACCTATGAACCTATTGATGGACTCTTCAAAGAAAAAAAAAAGTGTGTTTCTGTGGTTTAAATTTCACCTTTCACTGAGTGAAGAAATGGGCCCCTTGAGTTTTGTGCTTGTCTCTATTCAGCCAAAGAGAGACAAGATAATCTCTATAGCAACTGATGCTTCAAGGATGTCAGTTGATGAAGTACAGCTGTCCTCCGTACTAGGTACTGCGAACTACAAGGAGTTAAACTCTTATAAATTCCAATGTAATGAAGAAACTTTTGTTCATTTCCAAAAGAAAACAAGATACTGCAGGCACAAAAGCACCTGCTAAAAGTCATTTTATTCTATCAGAGGACCAAGTTTTATAACTGCAGCAATTAAGGAATCAATGTTATTCACTCAAATGTCTTGTACTATAATCACAAAAAATAATCAAGGACTGGTTGGTCTTAAATGAGCGTTGGTGTCATGAGAAGTTCAAAGATATAATTTTTATCTCTGCAAGTTGGTACATGACTGAGATATATCATTTTGAAAAGTTTGTAGTAAACACAAGTTACTGGGTGTTTGATGAATCCCAGGAGCTGAAACAAAGGAATTACATTGTTCATACAAATCTGATGTATTAAATGGACATTCTGACTGTGGATTTGGATGGAAAATATTTCATTTTGTAGCTCTCAACCTGAGAAGTGAGCTCAGTAAATTATTTTTTAGATATTTTGCTGAAAACTATTGTTATAACCATTATTAGCTTATCTCAGAAAATATTTGCCTCAGAAACATGAGAGATACTTCTAAAGACTACTCCAGGTGAGCTTAGTTTGACAATGTTTGTTTCAAGACTGTATCTTGTTGTCTGCAAATATTAAAAGAAAAATTAACTTTGTACTTAAAAATGAACAAGTACGGTACAAGTCGCATTAAACTGTTCCACCAATGAGTTGGTTTAGCATTGTTTGTTTTTACAGTCAGCAATGCATTGGAAACTCATATTGCATTGTGTTTCAGTGTTTAACCAGCTCAAGAGCAATAGTTGTAAAATGTTTTTGCAACTCATTTGGATTGCATCAGCAGTCCAGTCACAATGCAATACAAAACTGAGTTTTAACTCTTAAGAAACTGTTTGTGAAGGGCTTTGTACTGAATCTAGCAACACTTATGCAACTCAGTTAGAAATGCTAAAACAACTCATTGGAGGAACAGTTTTTTGTGACTTGTACTGTACAAAGAGAAGTGACATCTCAGAAGAAAAAACTAGCCATGTCTACCTCATTTGCAAGAACCAATCAGAACTGGTGAAATGATGTCATAGTGATGCAGGGATGATGCTCTGGCCAAGAGGTTATAAAGCCTACTACCTCGAGGGACAGAGCAGAAGTATACTAACCCTGATGCTGTGAAGATCCGAGTCACTTACGTCTGTGTTTTATGGTTGAAAAGGTTTCCCACCAAAACCTTGGACTGCCTTTCTGTGCTTGCTGGGAGAAGCCGTGTGTTTCTTTCTTTGTTTACACCAAAAGAGGCTGCTTTGTCCTTATGCAGCTATATCAGGAAGGATTTCCAATAATCACTTGGAGAGGCTGAGCCAAAGACTGCAGTAGAGCTCAACAAGGACTTCTGTCATCAAGGTGAAGAAGGATTCTCTCCAATATTCTGAAATTATGAAGAAAACCGAAGCCCTGCAACTAACCAGATGTTTTGAGCATTATTTTTGATATTTTTATAATATTCTAATTGGATTTAGCAGGGGTTGCATTGGAAAAATAGTCTTAATATTTGGAACATGGGTATATAGAGAAGCTCAAACCTATACAAAGGAATATTGAAACATTTTGCATGTGAAAAAGTACTTGAACAAGTTTATATACAGATAAACAATTTGAAATATTTATGTAAAGAGGCTTTCTAAGCATTTATGCATGAGTGAAGATGCTGACTTTTTGTTTACCCTTGTTTATTTGTATTTTTTTTGCAAATTGTTATTTTGTGTTTACGTGGCTTTTTAGTGTTTACAAGACTTCATATTTGTGCAAGAGTTAGTTATTAGTGTGTATTGTAGAGAAATAAAAATCTATTTTTATATAATTCCAAAGGTGTTACAGAAAAGTCATTTGCAATTATCTAGAACGTTTTATACAGTAGGTTGTGAAAAAGGAAAACTTGAGCCAGTTTTTTGTATGTGATTCATAGAAGTAAGGTTTCAGGTAGAGCCGAATGCCCATAATAAGTAATTGATATTCCAGCCAATTTTTCTGACATACTCACAAAGCCCATTCTTCACCTAAAGCTGTTGGCCAGTCCAGTGGGTTGAGGGTTGAGGGTCCGGTTCCACTCCATAACCTACCAATGGGTCCTCAATACAGCAACTGCTCGTCTCCAGAGAGATACAAATGGAAACCTCCACTTTAAGGCAGTGTATAAGCAACCAAACCAAATTATAAAGGTTTCTTCCTTTTTGTAGTGGCATAGATGGCTTACCAATTCTTAAGTTATACATGCCTATATGTACTGTGACTGGGACATCCACACTCCTCCACAGTTCAGCAGTCCTCCGTCTGGGACAAACAATCCACCCACAGTCTAAGTAATCAACTTCAGATTACAGAGTGCATTGAGTTGTAAGCTATACAGCTGAGTAGAAAAAATGGTACAACAGGTAAAATAGCAGAGGGGGATGGATGGGACATGGCTTGTTTAAATGTGGAGAGTCTATCTGCAGGTGCATTCTCTAGTGAAGTGTATCAGTAAGGGTGGTTTGAGAGAGTGGAAGGAGGAAGAGTGACATATGGGAAGAGGGAGACTGTTTCAGAGTGTAGGAAGTCAGATACAGAAAGCAGACAGGCCTGCTATAGATTCACTATGAGTGATATAAAAGTAATGAGCAGCAGATAAATGGAGGGATTAAAAGGAGGGAATGGCATAGCTAATTTGAGAGGTAACTGGGAATAATTGTGAACCACTATTTGACCATGAAGGAGGAACAGTGTGAGAGTCACTAGGCTTTAAGAGTGGGGAAAAAGGTAGTATAGAGCAGTGACGGGTGAGAGATGGAGCACTAAGAACAAACTGGCAGAAGGAATGAAAAAATAGGGTAAGCCTAGCAAGTGTAGATTTCCGGGCACCACTGTAGACTACATCTGCATAGTCAAACACAGGCAATATCATATTAAAGATGATGGCATGGTGGAATTTGGCAAGGAAGGTATGGTTTGTTAAGAAAGGCATGGTTTGTTTTGGTACAGTGTATCAAGCTAAGGTGGAGGTTTCTTGTATATGGTATCAATATGGGTGGAAAAGCTGAGTTTCTGATTAAGTAACACCCAGAATCAGAATCACAGCTTTTCCACCCATATTGATGTTGATTATAAAATGTCCAATTTCTATCAGCAATTCCCTCTCAGTGGCTTCACATCCAGCTATTGTGTCAGTTCCAAGGAAAATGCAGAATGAAAATGCCATGACAGGCTACTAACTCCACAGTCTGGGACACATAATTCCCACAGCTATCCTCCCAGGCACAGCAGGCTCCAAGGAAGTTTCCAGCTTCTTGGCGCAGTGCACGGGGGGAGCAACACAATGCAGAAAATTGGAACACTGTCATTGGCACCATCTTAACAATAGAGTTTGAGAGGCCCTGTCTCACTGGGTCAAGACTAAACTACACTATAAAGATAAACATGAACAGATAGAGAAGCAGCACCCAGAGTCAAGAGCAAGTAATGACCCAATCCAGGTAAACACACTAGTGAAGGGAAGAACACAAATGACATGTAAACTGGAGCAGCAAGTAGATAACCAGTTACAATAGGTGTTTACACCACCAGCATTGAGGCCAAATACATATACTCTACCAATATGGGCAACTAGAATGCAGTAGACAAAGAAATTGCATGCAGTAACATGCTTACATATAGACTGTCACCACAGGCAGGTAACAGACTACATAAAGAATACTGAATGGGCAACCATGCACAACCAGCCCGTGCTGCCACCGAGTGGTTCTGATTGCTTCTGACCTTGAGAGTGAAGCTCAATAGGTCCAAGGTAATCAGAACCCTGAGGTGGCAGCTCAGGTTGGATGGGCATGTGGATGCCCATCCAACATTTTTTGTAGTGTACAGTTGAATGGTTGGGTTGTTCTTGGTGTGTAATAAATTCTGGGTGATCTTCAGGAATGTGAAAAAAATGCCACGGCCATCACAACAGTTCAGTTTCCTTTTCAACTCCTTGATGTATGCATGGTGGTTCTTTCCAATTAAAAACAAAACTCATGCAGTCTCTAGTGGGTTTCAGAAAACTGTTGTACTGTAGAAGGGTACAATCATGTTCCATGGCTTTGGCCTGTAGTACAACAGCATTCTGAAATGGGTGGAAAGCCATACACAGCAATGCTCTATTATACACAGTAAATGTATACACTACATAATGCATGCAGCATCAGTTCAGTGAAACTTGGGAGACACTTAGGAAAATGTCATCCAGGACTAATATGGGGTAGTAATGCTCCAAATGAATCCTCAAACTGCAAGAAAGGACACAGTAGCAGCAAAAACAGCCAGTTGCATATTTGTAAGCTAACGACATGAGCTCCCTGTCTGAAGCACACCCAGCATGATGGTCACCATGGGAGATCCAAAACTGTGTCCCTGCCACTTAAACCATGAGAGTGCAGCTTGAGTGGTTTGAAAAAAGAATCATACACACTGAGGGTTTGTAATAAAAACAAGCTACCAACTGCAACCAAAATGGTATTTGATATACTCTAGTTCAAAGAGAAAAAAATTCATGCGCCCACCATAAAGCCACAGTCCACACGATGGTTTAAAATTATTCCATAATTTTTTTATTGTTACAAGCAGCTAATAACACTGTGCATATTAGTGGTTTAAAACCGTAGAACATCAAAAAGACAAATGCTTACGTTTTGCAAGGTCAACCTTGCTTCATCAGAGCTAAAGTGCATCAGAAATACATGTGTTTATGTAGAACACCCATATCCAATTATACAATTATCATGAATAAAGTTCAGCACATATCTGTATTAAAACACGTGTAACTTGGCACAAGCGAAGCATAATATGCAGGCACTTAAATCAATTGCAGCACATTCTTACATGCTTGATTACTAAATTGGGGTAAATGGACACATTTATCTGATTCTTTCACATCCTTTATGGTCTCATTATTTATCAGCGCTTACCCCAATTAGAGGCTAAATATATACATAATTACTAATGACTTTTTCAGAGAGGCTCAGGAAATAGGCTTCACACAACATTATACAAAAGGCAGTTAAAATTGATTAGAAATCTATCACAGTTATTGCATCAAATGCTGAACATTATTATGTGGTCATTTTATAGGCATGCTTACCCACATACAAAATCAATTCTAGCTCTTTACACAAAGATTCAGGGAATTCACTTCAGCCAATAAGTACACAAAGGGCAAACACAATTTGTGAAAATCATTTTCAAACTTATTGCAGCCTATACTGAATCCCATAAAGTTCCTGCATCAAAAATCTTTGTATGAAACACAATACCTGTCGAATATTGAATTATAACCTTACACAATATTTCTTACACCCCCATTAGTACGTTCTTAAACTTACAGGGCAATAGATGCAGCACACAATGTTATAAACTAGCCACGGACTTCAGAATTTATAAAAAAAAGACAAATCAAATGCATCATTTAAGCCCCGATCACTTCTTGCATGTAGATGGTAAATCCAGAAACTTTCCCTTTGACCTACTTTTTTCTTGATGTCACCTCCCCTAATACCAAAGGTCACCCATTCTAACTCAATGAAGTCAAAGGCATGCTTAATCTGGCTGTGTTCATTAATATGCTTCACAATCGCATAACTTTCATCTGAATTTGCAATCACACGGATCTGTTCACCTATTCTAGTTTTAAACATTCTAGTCATTCGTCCTACATAAAAGTGCCCACAACTACAATTCAATAAATATACTGCTGCCTTGCTTCTACATATAATCAGATGTGTAATTTTGATTTCTTTTTCAGAAATAGGATTAACAAATGTTTTATATGTCCTGACATACTTGCAATACATACAGGACCCACATCTGAAGTTACCTCTGGGTGAAGGGAGGGGAGAAGGCAACCATGTACTTGTGCATGCTGGTAATACAGAATGCGTTATTGGTGAGACCAGAGGCAGGATTCATAAAGCTTTCTGAAGGTGCAAAACCTTCCCTAAGCCCCCCAAACTTCCCTAGCTACGGAAAAAAATGGGAAATTGCTTTGAGTACTATTCACAAAAACATCTGCAGCGATGGAAAAAATACAATACAGACTGTGGAAAAAAATGCAGCTGTGGAAGTTCCTGAGGAAAAAAGGTAATTGATAAGTATGGCACAGTCCCTCAAAGGCTATTCTTAGCCAGGTTTTTTTCCACAGCTGTGGAAAAAATGTTACACACAATGGAGTGAGGCATAACACTCCCTCAGCAAACTGCAGTAGTGCCCCAACAATTGAACTACAATTAACGTGGAGGTCAGGCACAGGTAATAGCATGCCAGTGGGTGTATCAGTGGCTGAAGTTACAGCAACATTGGCACACATTGCCATTGAATGGCAACAAACAACAACCACCCAACACAGCGCAGCCCATGAAGGAGCCCCACAGGCAGTGGAGCCTGAACAGCCTGCAGTGAGTGTTACTTCTGCAGGCAACAGGAACAATTCAGGGAGGGATGACCAGCAGTGACAGACAGCCACTGTGGTGCCATGGTATTGCTGGTACCTGTGGTTCTGCAGTGGTCCCAGTTGAGGGACTGGTTGCTGGTCTCTCTGTGTGTGCTTTCAGCTTCATGCTATGGCAGAAATGTTAACGTCTGCTGCTCCAGCTAATTAGGTTCACTTTTGCTGTACCTCCTAAGCCATTTCCACAGCTGCGGATCCACAGTTGCAGATTTTCAGCAGTTGTTCAATTTCCCTAGCTGCTGAATTTACTCAGCTGTGGGGACTTTTACAGAATTTCGCACCTGCACAAGTTTTCTTTCAGAATATTGCAAAACTGCATTTCCACAGTGCTGCAGGCTTTTTTGCTGCAGCTGCAGGATTTTTGGCCTTCTTTGTGAATCCTGCCCCAGATCTTTACTATTTTTAGCTTTCCGGAATACTACATTTGGGTCCAGTCCACTATGGGTTTTAACCATGGTTCCAACTGTAAAATGCCCCAATTATGTGTAATAATGTTTTTCACCTCACTGCCCCGGGTGGAAAAAGGTGTAAGAAAGGAGAACATTCCTCATTTGCATGTTTTTACCTGTGGGCTCAATAGTTGCCTTCTATCCATATCTGAGACTGCCATTACAGCACTAGTAACTGATTTATTGCTATAACTGCTTTCCTTAAACCTCACTATTTGTTTTGCCTGTTTCCTGACAAATTGCTCAGACTCTGTGCAGTTTCATTTTGGACATATTAGTTGCCTTTTTGGAATATTAATGGTTGTATAGCTTGGGTGGCAGCTATCAAACATGAGTAAAGGGAAAGGGGAAATTGTTTAACCAGGAAAGGCACACTAAGGCGAAGCTTGTTTCCAGGTGTGACCTGGGAGCACAAGGAAGTTAAGTGACTTGCTCAGGGTCACACAATATGCAAGTGGGGGCTGTGGGATTCAAACCCCAGTCTGGTCTGCTGGATGTCACCAGATTTGCAGCTCAGAGCCTTAAACCACTGTGCTATACTGCCTCCTGCGCTATACTGCCTCCAACTATTACAATCTGTTTTTTTCCTTCTGACAGTGTTGTACACACCTCTTCATCTATATTCCTGTAAATTATTTAATCCAGGAACACAATTTCACTTGAATGAGTATGTTTTTTAAATGTAAGACAAGGGCTGGTACTTTCCAACTAGCTCACAAACTCATCAAATTGTTCCTGTGTGCCCCTTCAGACAATAAGTATATCATCTATATAGCGCTGCCACAAATCCAGATATTCATAAAATGGATTTGTGGTGGCACCATACAGCATCTGCTCCCAAAATGTTACATACATAGAGGCATAACTTGGGGGCATGGTGGCCCCCATGGCAGTCCAATTTACTTGAAGAAAGTATTCTTTCTCAGAAATAAAAATATTTTTTTGTCACCACCAAATGTACTAGTTCGACTAGGTACCACGTTGGCATAGAAACTTGACTGTCTTCAGTCCTTTGGTTCAAGAAAAATTAAATAAATTCCAAACCCTTTCATGGGGGAGGGATAACCATATATAGAGTGTCAATATCCAATGTGACAAATAACCATCCATCCTGAAAATCCAAATTTTCCACCTAATTGAGAACATCCATTAACTACTTTATATATGTCCTTGCTGCTTTCACAAAAGGCTGTAAGTATAAATCTATATACATAGATAATGGCTCTGTTAACCAGCCATTCCCTGAAATGATGGGCCTACGAGGAGGGTTTTCAACATCTTTATGTATTTTTGGCAAAACATATATAACAGGGATTACTGGATCTGTGACTGTCAGTGCCTTATGATCTGCATCGGATAAATATCCACGCAGAAAACTCAGATTAAGTATTTCATCCACATCTATCTTGAATTGCACTGTTTGAGTAAATCTAAGTTTGATGTAAAAATTCACATCAGACAGCTGTCGCTTAATCTCCCCTACATATTTTCTACTCACAATGGCTACTGCCCCCCCATCAGCTCTAGTTGCATTTCAAAAGCCTATGTGTTGCATTTTCCTAATTTTATTTGTTCACTGTCTATGCTTTGAAATAACCATATGACTAAACAATAAAAATACATTGATTGACGACTGACTGTAATGGCTGGTTTGATACTAAAAATAAATTGATGAAGGTTAAATATCAATATAAGGTATTTAGTTCAAAAACTGAAACAGGAACATCATTTGACTATAAACATACAGAATAGGCTTGAACTGATTTGCCTATGGAACACTTGGGCCAGGTCATCACGGGAGATGGAGATTTGAAAGACAGATTGGAGAACACATTAGAAAAAAGTTTTTGTTTTTTTATCAAATGCAGTTAAAATACAAACATTCAATTAAGCCAGCAGAGAAAGGCTTTGTGGTCTATTATGTCTGTTTGAGTTTGAAGACCCTTCAGTGTCTAATGAAGGATCTGTCACCCTCCTCATTATCCACTCCTTCCTCCCTTCCCGTAGACATCCTCCCTGACCTTCACACCCCCTCTCCTACAAGCAACTTTGCCCTTTACCCTGTCCCAACCTCTCTTGAAGTTATGTACTGTCTTCAGGGAGACTACTTCCTCTGGCAACTCATTCAACTTTCATACCACACTCTCCACAGAAAAAATGTCTCCTCATTTCCCCCCTGCATCTTCTCCCCTCCCACTTGAGGCAGTGTCCCCTAATGGTCCTGTCCCTGCTAAGGCTGAAGATACCCTCAGAGCTCACCATATTGAAACTTTAAAGGTACTTGATGGTTTTGATCATGTCAACCCCTCTCTCTTCTATCCTCCAGGGAGTACATGGTGAGATCTGTGAATCTCTCCTCTTGTTCTGTCTTGCTGTCCCTGGATTATTTTCATTGTCCTTTTCTGGATCATTTCAAGCAGTATGATGTTTTTCTTTAAGTAAGGTCACCAATACTGCACACTGTACTTAAGATGTCACCAAACTAGGGATCTGTACAGTGGCAGAATGAATGACCTCCACTTTTCTGATGGTTACACCCATGACTATGCAGCCCAGCATCCACCTCAGTTTGGTTGCCACTTTCCTGCAGTATGCCAACTGCTTCATGGCACTTGTGATGATCACTCCCAGTTCCTTTGCCTCCTCTGTCCTGGTAATGTGCACACTACCTAGCCAGTATTTGGTCTCTGGGTTCCTCGCTCCCAATTGCATGACCTTATACATTTTGACTTTGAATCCCAGTGGCCAAATATCTGAACATTTCTGTAGCTTGACCATGTCTTCCCTAAGCTCCTGTCTCCCCTGCTCAATATCTATTCTCCCATAGAGCTTTGTGTAGTCTACAAATTGATTTTTTTTACCTTTTATCTCATAAGCAGTATCACTTATGAAGATGTTAACACTGGACTGAGCACTGAGCGATTTGGGATTCCACTAGTGACTGGCCTAGCCTCCAAGAAATCCCCCTGGGCCACCACCCTCTAACATCTATCTTACAGCCAGTTTCTAACCCACAAAGCCAGTTTTCCCTCAACCCCCAGATCCTCCAGCTTCCAGATTAATCTCCTGTGGGAAACAGTCAAAGGCTTTACTGAAATCCACAGACAGGGGACCAGATTCTCAAAAGCAAAACTATGATGCAGTGTGCCTGAGCCAAATGGGGATGATGCAAGTAGGCATGGGCGTAAGTTGTGAATTCCACCTTGGTGGAACTTTCGTGGAATTTTGGAAATTCTGCAAACATTTTCTCACTTTCACCTATGGTGAGATTGGAAACTTCTACCCATTTTCAATGGATTTTTGCTATTTTCCATGCAATTTTGGGGCTGAACTGCATAATAATATATTAAACTGTGGAATTTATTCCATCTGCAGTTTAATGTGTTATTCAGTAAAACAGCCCCCACTCCCCATGCCAATCACTGGTCCCTGGTGGCCCCTGATTTCTTGTGCCCCCGTCAACTGATCACCAGCCACATATCTCCCCTCCATATAAAAAATAATATGCACATTCCCTGGTGGCTAGTCGCCCTCCACCTGTCAATCGCCAGCCCATATAATAACATTTTTAGTGTCCATCCAGTCCTTCCACCCACCGATTGCCCCTCCATATCAAAAATAAAATACCCTCACACACTGGTGTCTAGTGCCCCCCCCCACCCATTGGTCACTGACCCCATAGAAAAATAAAATGTTAGTGTTCAGCAGACAGTCCCCTTCCCCCAACTCACCAATTGCCCCTCCATGTAAAAAATATTAATCTGTCCTCATTCCCTGGTGTCTTGTGGAATCCCCACCCTGGCAGGTAATCCATCACCATCCTGCTCCCCCCAAATCCCAGCCCCAATCTGGTGACCAGCCAGCCCTCCTCTCTCCTCTGTGACTGGCTGCCCACTGAGCTGAATGAATGAGCACATGTTGGTAAATGCACACACTCATTAATTCAGCCCAGTGGGTGGCCTGCCGCGGAGGAGAGAGGAGGATTGTACTGGTCAACTGCCCGAGGTTGGGATGGGGTGGAGTGAGGTGGTGATGGATTACCTGCCAGGGTGGGAGGATTGGGGGTCCACTAGACTCCAGGGAATGAGGACATAATATTAATATTTTTTATATGGAGGGGTGATCAGCAGGTGGCGGAGGTACTGTCTGCTGGACACTAACATTTTATTTTTCTATTGGGCTGGTGACTGGCAGGTGGGGGGGCACTAGACACCAGAGAGTGAGTATATTTTGTTTTTGATATGGAGGGGCAATCGATGGGTGGTTGGGGGACTGGATGGACACTACATTTTTTTTTTATGTGGGGCCAGCAATCGGTGGGTGGGGGGCATCACTAGCCACCAGGGAATGAGCATATTACTTTTTATATGGAAGGGCGATATGGGGCCAGCGATCAGTGGAGGGGGGACACAAGACAACAGGAGCTAGTGGCCAGTGGCTGGTGGTGGTGGGGTTAATGAATTAAGCTGGGGGGGGCACAGAGCTGAACACAGACAGTGATCAGTTCTGTGGAATTTTTTCCCCAACAGTTTAATACATTAACTCACAGGTCTTACATTTATTCCACAGTTTTTCAGTGGAATTTCTGTGAAAGTTGGCAAAATTATTTTTGAACTTTGACCAAAGTGAAAGTCCAACTTTCGATGAAATTCTGCCAGTGGATTTTTTTTTCCCCACATGCCTAGACATAAGTGGCACCCTGCATCATAGTTTGCTGCGATCCTGATTCTCAAATGATAGTTGCGGTGATATTGGGATGCCATGTGACAAAGTCCCCTTGTGCCACCATTGCAGCAAAAGCACCTGTGCGTCAGGTTGCATGGGGGCTTGAGCCACAGTAGGGCTGCACGATCCCATTTTTTGGCATCTGTAAGCTCCAACATGGGCGCAACAAGGGGCTCCACTTAGACCAGCCATGAAGAGGTCTAAGCACCCTGTGCTAAAGTGATGAATGAGGGGGGCTCTGAAAGTGGGGTCCAGGGGCAGAAGGGACATGGAGCTCCATAGGGGGTGTTGGGGAGACAGTGGGCATGCAAGGGGGCGATGTGGCACCCAGTGGGTGTACTGTTATATAACTATTAACCTAATGGGATGGTACTGCAGGTGGTTCCAGGGACAAACAGTGCCATGGCCCCAGGTAGGCATAGCCCTGGCAACAGCCCCAGGCTCTGGCACTCTCTGTCCCTGGACCCCCCACTGTACCATCCCATTAACGTAATAGTTATATAAATGGCACCCCTGCTGGGTACCACATCACTCCCCTTACATGCCCATCATCTTGACAACTCCCTCATGGCACCCCCCTGTCCCTTCTGCCCTTGCCCCCCTCTTGACAAATATGTTTCACCACTCCACCAAACATCCCAGCCCCTCTAGTGTTGCACTAGGTGGGTGGGGGGAGGGTCAGATCCCCGCAACAATTCCCGCAGGTGTGCCACTTGTTTGGTGCTAACCTGTGGGTGCGGCAACTGCCTGGTTTTTGGTGCAGGGACCCTGTTTTCACAGAACTGAGCACAGGTCCCTGATGTATCTAGAGTTCGCCACAGCACTAGATCATGACAAATAGCAGCTATCTAGGGCTTTTTGAAAATTGAGCCCAGGATGTCCACTGCTTGGCTCCTGTCCACTATCTGGTAACCCAGTCAAAGAAATTAATCAGGTTAGCCTAGCAGGACATCTCTGACACAAACCCATGCTGCACCTCATTCTGGTGCCAATTTTCTTCCAAAAAGCTTACCAATCTTTCTTCCAATATGGTTTCCATGAGTTTCCCCACTGTCAAGATCAGACTGATCAATCTGTAATTCCTAGGGTTGCCCCTCATCCTACATTTCTGTAGAGGCACTACATGTGCAGTCCTCCAGTCAAGTGGTGCTTTTCTGACTCCATGCAAGCAGTGCCTCCACTTTTACTTCTGGGACATGTATGCCATTAGACAGGAGCAGGTGCAGTATAGCCCTGTCCCTGGTGGGCTCAGGACACATTGTGCCAGAACCCCGTATGAAATGCACCCAACAGCACCTGAGTCCTGGTACAGGTGGTAGCCAAGATCTTCTAATCTACTCCAGGAAGACTGAAGTCCTCCTTATTCACTGCTCCCCCCAATTCTCACAGTTTTAGACCCCCAGTTCTTGTCTAATTTTTCATCCTGGTTTGGTGTCCTGTACATCACTCCTGTCCTAAGCTTTCTACCTTTTATGGATTGTACACACATGTACCCACAACACGTTTGTCCTACCATCCACCTCCTCCACCCTAATACAGTTTATTCTTTCACTCATGTATAAAGCCACTCCGCCTCGTCTTCCCACCCCCAGTCCCTCCCATATAGCTTATACCCAAGGATGGAGCAGTAGCAGTCCCAGTCATGATTCAGAATGGCCCATGTATCTGTGATGGCTGGCATGTCCACCATTCCCTTGGCCATCAGTGACTGCAGTGAAGACATTTTCTTCCCCATGCTACATGCATTCAGATGCACTGTCTTCCATCATGTCTCAAGTTCCCCTTGGTCTGCCTGTTCCCCTCCCCCCCATTTCCAGTCCCACCCACCTACCGCCATCTCTTTGTCTCTCATCTGAATCCTCTTCCATCTGCCCTGATTGGAAAGAGGCCATTTGGCCTCCTTCACCAGGTAACTAAGGGTATTGTGACCCCTATACCCCCCTCCTCAACCAGTTTAAATTTAGAGCCTTACTAATGTAACCCCCCCGTGAATGGGGGTTCCCAAAAGTCCCCTAGTAGCTTGCATAAAGGATCCAGCCTGGATGGTATTCGGCAGTTAAGCCGCCTATTTGCAAGTGCTTCTAGAGCCTCTGGTACTGTCTCTTTAAGAGCTGTCTGCTTACAGGCAAGGCTGGAACCTGGAGGGGCTGTGTGGTTCCCTGCTTGAGTCCCGCTCGAGCTGCTGACAAAGTGCTCCATTTCTGCCGTCGCTTAGTGGGCAGAGTGAGCACTATCCAGGGATGTAACTGTTTGCTAGCAATCTGTTAGAGTGGTAGTAAAGATGTAATTTGTCTAACCTGCCTTTCTTGCAGCTGGGACTTTGTGTACTTTGTCCCTCCATTTTGGATCAGAACTGCAGACTGGATCCAATCAGGAGGGAGGGGCACTTAAAATGGAGTATTGAGTGACCAACCAGGATTAGGACTCTCTCGGGAGCTGGCTACCAATGGGGGATATAGCCAGTAATTCTGGGAAGTGAAGTTCTGTACTGTGGTGCCTTTTCGCACCAATGGGGGAAATGTTGAGTGACTGGCATATGAAGCCCTCCAATTGGGTCGGGTGGCACCCGATTGTAAATCCCTGCCCAGTGGCTAAGAAGGCAGATCTGTTGTGGCCGTGACTGAGGAAGGAGCTCCGGGCTTCTGCGCTGCAGAGTTTTCATGCGGGAAATGCGTGTGGAGGCCCAAAGACGGGTGGCGCGTTTGCCGTGGTGATTCAGACTGAATCCCCTGTGAGGAGGAAAGGAGAGGCTGTGTAGCCAAGAACCAGGCTTACCCTGTAGAGAACTGGAGAAACTGCTTCATCGCGCTTGGTCTGTCAGGAAATTGAAGCTGCATCTCGAACTCCCGTGTTGGCAGTAAGTGCAATTGGGACATAGAGCAGCTGCCTGGTATGGTAACTTTCTTTTACATATAAATGTGTGGGGTGTGTCCTGTTCATTGAACCCTGGTCCCTGGCTGTGTGAAAGGCATTCAGAAATCCACGCCACTCTCAGGGACAGCGTCCAGCCAAAAGTAGTGAGTGAAAATCAGGGTAGCTCCCTGCCAGCTGTACCGTTGAATTGCAAGTGTTTTCATCTGATTTTCTTTTTTGGTACCAGAACACAGCCAACAAGCTCTGGATTACAAATTGGGTATTGTGCAAGTGTTTTCCATCTCAGGGTCCCAACCAGCTGCACCGATCCTGGTTAGCCCCCCCCCCATCCTGGGTACGCAGTGAAAGTGACAATTAGCGACTCTGACATTGTGCACAGTGCTGTGAATATTAGTCTGATTGATCTAATTAGCCTGATTTCCCCCTGTCCTTGTTGCTATCCCCCAAATAAATCAGATCTGGTTGTTTCAGCAAAGTTACACTGACTAAGATATGTGTTTGTGTTAAACTATTTTACAGTGGTTATTGCATTACATCACCGTGCTTACAGGGGGTCCCCAGAGTCAAGCTGACCGAACCAGTCCTGGGGGTAAGTGTACACTGTGAAGGTACTTCTGATATATTGTGTGGGCCACTAGTGGGAAGAAAAGGGGATTGTAGTGTCCCAGACGGCTGTGCCCAAGTCATACCAGACAGTATTAACCCTGACCTCTGGGTGGAGGCACCCATCTTTGAACCTAGGCCCCTCAACCTGTCAGTAGTCAGTCAGACAGGGGTAGTAGCACTTGGAATAGCACCACCTGGGGGTTACACTAATATATTCCTCAACTCTGGCTTTCAGCACCCTAGTGCCCACTTTATTAAGGTGTAACCTAGCCTGTGCATAAGGAGCCTTATTTTTCCAGATATCTCCCAGCCTCCAGTTAGCCCATAGCCTTTCTGCCAGCACCACCCCCTAAGCCAGACATTAAAATCCTCAATCATTTTCTTTCTTGCAGTGCTAGCTCTCAGTTCCAGTACCACCTGCAAGAAAAATATTTATGTATAGACAGTTTTACAGCAAATTACTTAGAGATCTTTGATACTTGTTATACATTTAGTTCTACTCAGTGCCAGAATTGCATACAACCAATGTGTGTGTTCTTCCTTTTTTTTCCTTTTTTTGCTAGGCATTGCTGGATATAGATAATGACAGTGACTCCCTTGTGAAACACAGTGTAGCCCAAAAAGAGTTTGCAAACTGCTACTAGGGAAGTGGTTTGCAAACGGTTGCTATGAGAGGGACTAATAGTTAGAACTGTAAATAGAAAAAACATTTTATGCAGACCTGTGGGCTAATGATTATCTGCTGAAAAAAGTTAATTTATACTAATAGCTGCTCATTCAACAAGCAGTCACTGCAGATTGTAATTATGAGTAATCCTCATTATGCTGTACATACTATAACTGACACCAGACTTATGTATAATGGAGAAAAACACACACTAATTTCCATGTGTAATCAAGGTCAACTAGTAATTGTCAAAGTATTATATCTGTTAAACCAGAAATTGAAATTTGAAGGAAAAAAATCATAGTAAGTAATGTAAACAGTAGACCTACTTGAAAAATATATTTTTCAATTTGTTTACCCATGATACTGTAGCTGAGATAACCCATCAGGGTTTTGGCGGAGCTCTGTGTCATCTCAGCTTTACAGCTGGGAAGACTGAAGCAATGGGAAGTTAAGGGACTTACCAACGGGGATATTCCTGTTTTCTCTGTTAGAGTCACAGAACTCCATTACACACTCTTCCCCCTATTATTTGTATTTCAGAATCTTTTATTCTTTATTACTAAAGACCTTTTCATTAAAACAGGATCTCTTTGCTTTGAGACAAAGAACCACAGTGCAAAAGCACCGAGGCAAGGATTACCCCAAAAGGCATTGGCAATAAAGCCAATTTTCAAAGAAATACAAAATCATGCATCTGATTAGTTTAGGCTTCTTTTGTTGCCTGCTGTAAAGTCATAATTCTCTGCTTGTGAAATCACAGTCTACTGTCGTGGACAAGATACTGATGTCACAAACAGAGGATTATTTTTATAACTTTGAGGCAGAACTGTGTTGTGGCTAAGAGTACTAAGCAGCAAACTTGAACAACTGGGTTTGAGTCCCACAGCCACCACTTGCATACTGTGTGACTAGAAGCAAGTCACTTACCTTCTCTACGCTCCCAGGATGAACCTTGAAAAAAAGCCTCAGCTTAGTATGTCATTCTTGGCCAAAAATTGTAAAATCGAGTAAAATTTGAAGCAGGAAAAGCAGCATGGAGCGATGGAGTCTAAGGGGCCAAGGTAATGTCGGCATGCAAATGTCATCAGTAATAAAGAACAGAATATAAAGAAACTGAAATTGTTTTGGAATCTTACAAGATTTGAATCCAGCCAATGGCAACAGTAATTTATTTCCAGAAACTTGGTAAATCATTTTAAGGTCAAACAGTAAGCAAATGAATTGGGGATTTTAAGCTTGCATCTTCTAGTTCATAGTCCATCACTCTAAAGACTAGGATACACAGCTTTGAATTAAATCAAGTCAAGCTAAAGAGCTAAATCCTTCAGACCATTAAATATTGTAATAAAATATATAATAACTAAAAGTAGAAGGGGGAGAGTAACATAAATGTAATAGAGAAAAAGTATCAGTACACTCACGGTTTCCCAGGGACAAAGAGAATTTTAATTGAAGGTACTGATCTGATATTTTAAGACTCCCAATAAGTGTTTTTTATTTTTTCCACTAGCATTTTTATCCCCTTTCGGGTGATCACAGGCAGGCACTTCCACCCCTGCTCTGCTGCCTATGTCCATCCACTGATCCCCCTCCTGGTACTGCCAAGCCCCATGTCCCCCATGGATTTCCCCCAGTGGTGGGGCCTGGAAGGGGAGGGCCATCCTCCCCCCCACCCAGGGCTCATCATTCAGATTAGGGCTTCTGGTGATCCAGGAATAGAGCGAGACACTGATCGGCATGCAGGGTGCCACTTAGCCTGAAGTCACCTCCCTTTTCCATGTTTTGTTCCTCCTCCTTCACTGCCATGAATGCACATGTATGGAGGCTTGTGCACAGCATGAAACCATGCTCTGTGCTTCCCTAGCTCCAATGCTGCCCCCGACCTCCACCAGGAGGCAGCCAAGGAGTGGGATGATCTTCACTCCGTCCCTGGGAGAGGAGAGCAGTCCATCGAATGCTCATTCTTCTCCCCCCTGCCAACCCCCAGCAACCTGAGCTCACTCCCAAGCCTGGGTAGTTGATCTGGTGTGAGGTATGGCTTCCAGCACCTCAACCCTCAGTGCCACCAGGCAGGCTCACTCCCAATCAGTGTTAACAGAAATGTTCAAATACTTGTTCTCATGCCAATATATTTTTGGTGAACTCATGGCGGGGCACTTCTATATATTTTAGTCCAGACTATGATGGCTCATGTTCTGCAACCAAGCTATTACCTCAGTGATTGGATCTGTAGGGGCCTGAGCATACAGTATAAGGATCAATAGAAGTTATGCATGGGTGATAATCAAGTGCAGTGGTAAATATGAGAAAATTATTGTATCTATACAGAATGTGAACAATGGCAGTCAAGGAGTCAGTTACTGAAAGATGGAGTTTACTCATCTCATTAGAGGTATGGATGGTGGTAGTATATAAAATATACAGTACACTGAGGAGAAACGTGTGTATATTTTAACTTCAGAGTGAGAAGTACAAATACAGTAAAGTCCACTTATTATACCTCTAACAAGCATATCCCGCTTTGTTGCATAGGTTTCTACAGTCTCAGTTCCATTTGTATCTCTTTAGAGTTAATTTGACCTGTTAAATGTATTTAAGAACCCATTTAAATGGATAGAGGTAGTTCCATGGGGCAGTGCTGTAACTGGCACTTAATAACAACTGTTTCTGTCAATAACATCTGTTGGTACCTTAGGTGTTTTTCTGCAGAGCTAGTGAAGCATAGAATCACTCCTAATGACTTACAATCACTTACCTAAGCAAGACACTGGTGTCACCATGAGCACCCTATTAAAATGACCCATTCTTCATAATGTAAAAGCAGCAAGATTTGTTTTTCAAATAGACAGTATTCAATTACACAATAAGGCATGACTGGGTATGTGCTGTGCTAGGATAATGGCATGTTTTGGGTGGGTTGAAGTGCGTAGCCGAAGGCAGACTGCTTCCACCACTCAAAAAGTGTCATTATTTATTTTTATTTAGTCATTCATGGGAATTACAACCCTTATGCCAGCACAATGCACACCATGGAATCCCTTGTTGTGATTATGAAATGGGTTCATTACCATTACTAAATAAGCTATTTTTTAAAAAAACTGTTAGCATCATTTAAAATAGGAAATAAAAATTAAAAAGAAATCTAACACAAATGCTTTGAAAGAAAATAAGTTCAGTTTGGTCAGTGTAATGTTTCCTTATGGCCAGCAGGTGGAGGCAATGCTGCATATGAGAATCTGCATGCAAGTTATTTAAGTAATGGCAGCTGTGAGGACAGTGGTGACTTCAAATCCACAACTGGCACCATCCCATTGTCTCCCCTACCTCATAATGGTAATTAAACAATGAAAGAGGAATGAAGCTACACAGAAAGTGTTTCTCTGCTGTAAAAATGTGTCATACCTCCTCAAGGTGCAGCTGACCATGCTGACCACGTGGCACTCTATCACATGTTTCTTTCTTGAAGCTGAGCTGCTGCAACTGCTGCTTCAAACAAAACAGTTTCTCCACTCATTCTTTATCAGTGTCATTGGCAAGTGAAATATGTTGAGCAAAATGGAGGGGTAGCATATCAGTATGGCAGCAAGAAGGTATTTTAAACTAAAACAAAATCAGTTTTGGAAGCGGAAGTGATGAGCAACACAGTTTCGGGGGAGTTTAGAAAGTTTGGTCAGATTTCATTGGTGCCAGTACTGTGCAGCATAGCGCAGGCAAACAACCAGTGTATCACAAAATCAATATGGAAAAAAAGGTGGAGGAGGTGGAACTAAGATCTCAGAACTGCAGGCACATTTCCTGACATTAAGCCAGGGCAACAAAGCATATTTTGGTTATTTTGTGTAAGAAGAGTGATTTAGTTAGTAAGCAGGCCAGGATAAGTGACCTGACCTTCTTCCCATGCTGTTGTGCTGTGATATGATCATGGGGTTCTGAGGTCCTCAGCCACTCTGGTCCTTAAATTATTTTTACCCATTTCATATCTGATTAAGTGTGTGGTCAGCTTAACCCTTAGGCTGCCGACATAATTAGAACGTATAGGAAGTTTAGACTGATATATCAGTCTGTGGCCCTGCAAGAGAAAGGATCACAGATCTCAAGGTAGAAGGTCACCTGGGAGCCAGTGACTATCACATGGTATGGTTCAATTTGGCCACTACAACTAAATCATCCCATTCCAAGGCAAAAATATGGGACTTCAGAGGAGCTGACTTTGATAAGATGGCCAACAGAGTTAAGCTAGCCCTGGCAAAAAGAAATGCAGGCGAGGGGGTACAGGTAAAGTGGGCAAGCATTAAGGATGTAATACTTGAAGCAACATCCCACTGTGTTAGAGAGAAAAGGAAGTGCAAAAGAAAAAGCAAACCACTTTGGTTCTCAAAAACAGTAGCAGAAAAGGTCAGAGCCATAAGGCTGGCCTTCAGGAAATATAAGGGAACACAGTGGGATGAAGATAGGGAGGCATACCAAACTTCCCTAAGGGAAGCAGGGAAGGCAGTAAGGCAGGCAAAGGCCCAAACCAAGGAAACACTAGCACAGACAGTAAAAGAAAGTGACAAGACTTTCTATAGATACATTAGTGAAAGGAGAAAGTCCAGAGGGGGTATTGCTAAGATCAAAGGAGATTAGAAGGCATGTAAGGAGGAGGACCATGTAAAAGCATCTATCTTAGATACGTCTGCTCAGTATTTACTGAAGAGAAGGTAGGGCAGGGCCCACAGCTCAGCACCATAGACACGGGGGGGGAGGTGAGCACTAGTCCCTTCACAAAAGAAAGGGTCCTACAAGAGCTCGATAAGCTCAGGGTGGACAAGGCAATGGGATCTGATGGCATACATCCCAGGGTACTAAAGGAGCTAAGGGTGGAACTAGTAGAGCCATTATCAGAACTGCTTAGTGAGTCTCTGAAGATAGGCGAGGTCCCAGAAGACTGGAGAAGGGCTCATGTGATCCCGCTTCACAAGCATGGTAGCAGGGAGGAGACAGGGAACTACAGACCAGTCAGTCTTACCTCAGCAGTGGCAAGATTATGGAGGCACTCCTTAAGGAAAGGATAGTGCAACACCTCAAATCCATAGGAGCACAGGATCCAAGACAGCATGGGTTTACAAAAGAAAGGTCCTATTAAACTAATCTCATAGATTTCTTTGACTGGGTAACCAGAGTGGTGGACCAAGGGGGAGCAGTTGATGTCACCTACCTTGACTTCAGCAAAGCATTCAATACTATTCCACATAGAAGATAGATTAATAAATTGGGTAGGCTTGGGTTGGGTCAGAAGTTGGTCAACAGGGTGGCAAACTAGTTGGTGGGCAGAAAACAGAGAGTGGTGGTAAATGATATACAGTTAGAAGAGATGCAAGTCACAAGCGGGGTACCTCAGGGATCAGTCCTGGGGCCAGCCCTCTTTAATATGTTCATCAGTGACATTGCAGATGGACTGGAGGGTAAGGTTTGTCTGTTTTCAGATGATGCCAAGATCTGCACCAGAGTAGATGATCCAGATAGGGTAGGCAGAATGAGAAAAGATCTGGATAAACTAGCAAAATGGCCAGAAGAGTGACAACTGGGGTTTAATGCAGAGAAGTGTAAGATAATGCACATAGGGAAGAGAAACCCTGAAGCCATCTATAGGCTGGGAGGGGAGTTACTGGCAGTCACAAGGGAAGAAAGAGACTTGGGCATCATCATCACCGATGACCTGAAATCATCCAAGCAGACCAGTAAAGCAGTAGGTAAGGCTAGGGGGATGTTTGGGTGTATTAGTAGGAGTATCACAAGTCAGAAGAGGGAGGTAATAATCCCTCTTTACAAGACACTGGTTAGGCCCCATCTGGAGTACTGCATGCAGTACTGGGGGCCACAACTTCACAAGGACATTAACCAAATTTAGGCAGTCCAGAGAAGGGCAACGAAAATGGTGCAGGGACTGTATCAGAAAACATGAGGACAGATTAACGGAGCTCACTATGTATACCCTAGAGCAAAGGAGGGAGAGAGGTGATGTGATCGAAACATTCAAACACCTTAAAGGCATTAACATGGTGAAGGAGTCTAACATGTTTCAATATAAGAAAAATACCAAGACAAGAGGACACAGCATGAGATTAGAGGGAGGCCGATTAAGGGATATTGTGAGGAAGTTCTTTTTCATAGAAGGGTTGGTGGATGCATGGAACAGCCTACCTCAGGAAGTGGTGGATATGAATACAGTGCAGGGCTTCAAACAGGCATGGGATAGGCATAAGGGAGCAAGACAGATAAGTATGAATAGATAGGCCATTGACAGAGCAAAGGCCAATGGCACATTTATAAGGTAGAAAAAGAAATGGGCAGACTGGATGGGCCTTGTTGTCCTTATCTGCCATCAACTTCTATGTTTCTATGTTTCTAAATGCATACTCACAGTTTGCAAATAGGGTATAGATCTGTACTTTGTTTTGTAAATGAACACTACTGTTTATTATGCAAATCATATAATTACATATGTGTTTCAATGGCAATACTGACTTGGGCTCCTGCAAAGCTCTGCTCCCTGTGATTGCCTACAGCAGATTAAGTCAGTGATGTATGATACCATTGACTTTGTAATCTTGATGAATATGGTTAGGATGTCAGTCATTGAGATGATTATGAACATGTATTATGGTGTCTTTTTCAACTGTACAAAACTTAATAAACTGAGTTTGTTGGGGAAAAAGCTAATTATACAATGGCAAGAACAAATCTATGAAGCTGATTGACTGCTGATCCCTTGACACAGTGATGTTACCTCACAATAACATCACTGTATCTAGGGCAGGCACAAAAATGACCACATTATCAGTTCAGAAATCCATCCCTACTGCCTCTTCAGTCTATGGAAAAATAAGCCATGAGCAGAAGTGTATAAGCTGCCAGGCCCCCTCTCTCCAAACACAAACAGACACAGTTTGTTCCTTGCTCCTGCATTTTTTTCACATGCTATCACTTTTAAATAGGAGATACTGTTTGTACAGCACAGCAGCTTGTGTAGACCAGTGACCACTTCTTCAAACAGACAGCACGTGGCTGTCTATTTCCACTACCGATCACGATCGCTCACTATTTTCTTTCCTCATGTTATTGGGGTTAATAGTTTTTATTGAGTGAACATACAAAAAGGCATGAACATAAACAAGATAAGAAAACAGTGCAATCATGTTATACATCAAGTCATATCACCATGTCCACAGTATTTCCTGTACAGACTGACACATTAAAACCATCTCTATCATAACAGTACATGAGACATATAGTTATATCATGTTGGTGGGGGGCCTCCTTCATTTGGGAACCTGAAGCCACCTACGGTGGCCTCTACCCTGCTGAAGTCCTAGGGGAAGGCCCAGGCCTGGGCAGCCTGACTAGGCTTGAGTCACGTATATTTGCATCCAGCCCAGTCTAACAGATCTTGGTGCCTGGATCATCTACTACAAGATTGCCCCATCCAGTGGGTAAACATAACTATTTACAACTCTGGGTAACCTTGGATTAGGGTTAGTTTATTTTGCACTTATAGCTTATTTCTATACTGGTATCTGTGTGGGTTAGGGGGTAGGGTTCCTTTGAGTCTCATCCGGCACATTGTGACAGTACATGGAGTTCAGGAAGGGTTACCAGCACTGATAATACTTCTCTAGGGAGCCTGCAGCATAACAGGATATCCTTTCAAAACAGGTCATCTGAGCCATGGACAGTATGAATTCAATGGAAGATGGGCATGTATCAGTGTGCCATTTCATCAGGAGGAGTCTATTTGGCAGAGCTCCAGTGTCCATTGCCCATTACACTGCCAGGTCATACTTGGGATGGCCTTCTGATATGCAACCCAGCAGGAAGGGGGCATCGATCGACATGTGGGGCACCACCTTCTTGCACATGCTGATTATGTCATTCCAGTATGGCCTGATCTTGGGGCAGTCTCACATAATGTGATACAGGTATGCTTCCCCCGACCACATCTCCAGCACTTGTCACCAGAGTGGAGCCCAAGTCTTTTGAGCTTTGAGGGGGTGTAATACCGCCTTAACATCATTTCATTCATGATTAATCTGGTCCTCCAATCCCAGCATGACTAGTGTATATGTGTCCAGCAGTTTGACCACTGGGTATTGATAATTGTGGTGTTGAATTCTTCCTCTCATTGGGTTTTGGCTGATATAGTGGGGTCAGGGAAGGCATCTCTAAGATCATTATATATCACATTTGCCTTTTTTTTGTTTTTTTGCAGTTTGCTCCAGCTCACTGTCTGGTTTGGGGGTGGGGTGAAGATGGCCTTGGATGGTGGCCTACATTTGGGTTTGATAGCACCACGGCTCTGTAGAAATTTCTAGAGCTGGTCTACGGGGATCTGGTACCTATCTTTCAGGGTTTAGAAGTTATCCATAGAGGAAGTGTCTGGAATTAGTAGGTCCCTGATTAATGTTATGTCCCTTATTTCCCAGCTTTTCCACCAGATCGTGGTCTGTCCTATCCTGATCCCTTGGTTATTCCACAGTGGTGTGAGTTCCCATGGTGTGTTGGATGACCTCATTATTTTATGTGACTTTATCCAGTATTGTACGGAGATGGCTACATTTGGGGATACTGTCTCTGTGTGTTTTTCTTTTGGTACAGCCATACTCCTGGCAAGGGGGCTGTGCTTAATGCAGCCTCTAGTCAGAGCCAGGTTCGTGACTCCATCTTAATAGGTCTGAAATCATTGTGTTGTCTGGGCTGTGATAAAGGCCATGTGGTAACCCTGGAAATATGGTAAGTCCCACCCACTCCTGCTCTAGTGCTTTTTGAGGTTTTGTCAACTAAGCCTGGGGAGTGCCCCTTCCCATAGAAACAGCCCCACTAGGGTGTCTATTCTATGGAACCACTTAGGCAGGATCTGTAGTAGTAGATGTGCTAGGAGGTATAGCAGATGAGGAGCTAGCATCATTTTGACTTAGTCAATTTTACCAGCCAGTGACAGATGGAGGGCCTTCCAGTAGTCTAACTCCTCTGTCAATGATTGTAGCAAAGTTGTAAAGTTAATGTCTGAGTTTCTGAAGACTCCAGTGCAGGGCCACAACCAAGTATACTATACCCTCTGGGGCCCATTTTAAATTGGCTGCCTTAAATCCCATTTCCTTAAATTTGTTATTCAGAGGAAGGACTTCTGTTTTCCTTTGATTGACTCTCAGTCCCGAAACCTTGATTAAGTGGTATAGTATACTCAGGGTTGCCTCGATGGCTGCTGGGGTAAAGGCTGAAGTGATCAGAAGGTCATTGGTATATAAAAATGTTTTTAAATTGTTATCTCCTGTCTGTATCCCTGGTATGTTCTGTGCTTCCCTGAGGGCAATTGCAAGGGGTTCAATGGCAAGGACAAAGAGCAGGGGTGACAGTGGGCATTCCTGCCTCATGCCTTTGTATAGGGGAAAAGCTGTAGATCTAGTTCTGTTTGTCAGGACTGCAGCCATGAGGGCTAAGTACAGGAGGGTGATCCAGTCTATTTACTTAGGGCCCAAACCCATTGTTTCTATAATGGCCATTAGGTAAAGCCATTTGTCAGAGCTGAATGACTTCTCAAAGTCAAGTGCTAAGGGTGCTGTTGGAAGGGGGAACAATTAGGCCAGGTGAATAAGAGAGACCAGGGTTCAATGGTGGTCCATGCCCACTCTGCCCTTTATAAATCCAGCTTGCCCCACATGGATAAGTCCTATGAGGTGGTGCTCAAGTAGGCTATCTAATATTTTGGTGAGGATTTTAGTGTTGGCATTAATAAGAGTTATGGGCTGATAGCCCCCTGAAGCTGCTGGGTCCTTGCCCTTCTTTGGGAACACTGTAATTACTGCTTCCCTCAATGTAGAGGGAAGTGTACTTTTGGCAAGGGTGTACTGAAACATCCTCCTGAGCTATGTGGATAATTCCACCTTTAGGGTCTTGTAGAAGTCAATGGAAAACCCATCTCCTCCTGGGACTTTATGGGGATTCAGGGAATGGATGGCTTGTTGGATCTCAGCCTAAGTGATAGGTTTCTGTAGGGTGTCAGCTACCTGGTGTTGAACTCCCGGGATTGGGAGTTTGGCTAGGAAGGCCTCTATGTTTCCCCTTTCCAGGGGTTTGAGGGACACATAGAGATGTTCATAAAATGTGGCCATAATTTTGTTTCTTCTCTCTTGGGAGCATGTTAAGTTGCCTTTGCCATCATTTAGACCCGTTATGGTTTTCGACACACTTCTACTTTTAAGCCTGTATACCAGTAGCTTCCCAGATTTTTCCCTCCCGCCCAGAATGAGTGACTTGCCCTTTTAAGTGCCAGTTCAGCCTTCCTTGTGGGGAACACATTGAGTAGGACATGGGTGCTATTCATCTGCACCAATGGGGTGGGGTCTGGGGTCCAAGTATTGCCAGCCTTGTACCATGATTCTAAACTATTAAGTTGCTTTTCCAGGGCTACCTGTTCAGCTTCTCTTTTTTTATGCCTCCTAGAGGCGTATGCCTTGATGTAGCCCCTCATTGTAGCTTTATACGCTTCCAACAAGGTGGAGTCTGAGATGCCACCAGTGTCATTCATCTCCCGGAACTGGACTATTTCATCTTTGGCACACTTGAGGAATTGTGGCTCATCTAATAGTATGGAGGTCTAGTCGCCATGATAAGGGTTGTGGGGGTTTGGGTCCCATTGTCAGCCTCAGCTCCACTGGGGCATGATCTGAAATTACAATGGGGTGGGTGTGAAGCAGAGCTACTTCTTCATAGCAGGTATGTGTTAGGAGCCACATATGCAGCCTGCTAGCCAAACCGTGCACTGAGGAGAAGTATGTGTAGTCCATGACACCAGGATGTTTGGTGCATCACGCTTCCAGGAGTGAATGCTCAGTGGTCAGATTATATACTGCTTTACCCGCTTGTTTGTGCGGTTCTATATTCCCTTTGCTACAATCCATCATGGGGTCCATGGTTAAATTGAGATCCCCCCATCAGGACAGGGGCCTGCTGTCCATTGAGTTCTGTTAATTTTTGGTTAAGCTTGTGAACGGGTTGAATAGGACCCTGTCCCAGTTGTTATGGAGAGTTTGAATGCAGGGTTCTGTTCTATTCTCTCCTTTTCTGTCTCTTCTCTATCTGGTTGCGCAACCAAATTTTCCTGTGAGACCTAGGATTTGATCACCCCGACAGTCTCACAATTCTTTGCCTCTCACTGTGTCAGTCTTCCCTTGCTGTCTATTTTTTCTCCCTTGCATATCTGCTGATATAAAAATATATGTAAATTATTATGTGAAATGAAACTGATATTGGGATCCTTTTTGTTTAGAAATTATATAGTGTTAATTTTTGAAATGTGTATAATTATAGTTTGAGAAGATTTCAGAAAGCTATTGGAGACTCAAAGGGTTACCTGAGTGTAATATTTTTGAGCCTTTTGCAGAAGAGCTGTGGAGGAGAGGCCTCAGCTCTGGGACACTGTGTTCTTACAGCACCTGCTTGAAATATACAAGAACAGAGCACTTTCAAAGAAACCGAAGAAACAGGATGCTTGATAAGAATGGGGGTTGGAAGGACTTATAAGACAGCTGAGCTTCAATTGCTAGAAAGAAGAGAAAAGGGACACAGAGACTGAAGAAAAACTCAGATGGATCTTCTGTTTATTTGGCCTTTGTAAATAGTTATACTGAACAAGTTTTTTTTTTTTTATGTACTGCTAGTGTAAATAAATATTTTTGGTGAATTCTACAACTGCTCCTGGTTTTCTTATGCTTCCTGACCTGTGCCTTGATGACAAAGCTCATGAAAAAACTTGGGGTCATCCTGATTTGTGGCATGTACATTCAACAATTTCAGTGGGCCTGATGATGTACTGGTTTCGGCCATCACCTATCTACCCTCCCTATCCCCCTTTGGTCCTCAGGGTTTTCCAATCTAAGTCCTTATGTATTAATATGGATAATCCCCTTTTACTTGATGCTGCCACACTATGGATCTCTTCCCCCACCTATCCCATCCTGAGCTCCTTTTTCTCCATGGAGGATAGTTTTGTTTCCTGAAGGAATGTCACCTGGGGTCCTATTTTTTTAAATAAGTCAGGACTTTTTTCCTTTTAATGGGGTAATTGAGACTCCACCCATTCCAGGTCTCAAACCTAGTCTACATTTGTAGAGTAGTATAAGGTATGATGGATGAATGAGGACCAATAGTACAGCTTGTGCTTTGCCGATTCATTTCCCTTTGTCCCAGCTCCTATCCCTCCCCTCCCCATGAGATACCACATTCCCCATCCTAATCCTTGTTTGCCAATTTCCTCCTCCCATTGGTTATAGCCAATAACATCATAAGTCTTACAATGACACAGTAAAATGAAAACTCAGTATACTTTTTGACACCTGATCCCCGGGTATCTCTCTCCCCTCCCCATTCACTTCAAAGCACTAGCTATCACCTGCACCATCGGCCAGCCTGTGGCCCAGACACCAGTGATCATCGCTAGGTGGACCATCTAGTCGAGGTCAGACCATTACTATGTACACTCTTTGGGGGTGTACCACCTTCCAGATTGTCCTAACTATACAGTCAAAATAGATGACAATCTGCATCTAATGACTATTTTGCCTGCCACCTACTACCAGTTCTGGGAGGTTTGGCAGTAGTAGAGGGGGAACCGCCCACTGTGTTAATATTTACAGCATAGCTATTATGCTCTCCTCCTAGTTTGGGTGGTGTTGTGGTAGGATTTTGAAAGCCCCTTTTGTCTTTATATGGCCTCTTAGGTGTATATGGCTCACCTTGATGGCCCCTCCCTATGTACCAAGGACAACATTGAAGGGTGCAGCATTTTATATTGAGGTAGTTATCTGTGGCAGCTGTGGCATGGTCATCTGGAGCAGTAGCCCTACGCTGCTATTATTCATTCCTATATAGAGCAGCCGACTGACACTGTAGCTCAGGGCAATGAGGCGACAACGCTCTGGGTGATTACCTTGGGATGGTATGAGGCATTGCTAGTTTTACAGCCCTATCAGCATAAGTCCAGCCAGTGCCCTATCTTCTGGAGGATTGCTGGGTATTACCCAGGTGTGGGTGGAGGAGGCAAACATGAAATCAGTTACAGCCCATCCATGCTGGAGGTGGGGGGGACCAGACAGCTCACATGAAGCACGTCAGTTGCTTCACCTTGAACCCCATGCCCCATCCCCACAGCAGTAAAAATGGAGACTGTCCCATGCCCTTTACTGTACCCCAAAATATGCTAGGTATATGGTTCAACACCTCACAGCTGTCTGTCTAATGTGACTAAATTAGCCTCATGGGTGCTGAGCTATTAGCTACCTACCCTCTGCCCTTGTCAGTTTTAACCAAGCATTCCCTATAAGAGAACCAACACAATGTTCATGTAACATTTTCAACATTCATTATATTAGTAAGCCACAGTCACTGGGTTGATTTGAACGAGCTGGTATTGTGGATGGGCTATTGTTTAAAGTTCACACATCCAGATATCAGAGCATAAAACATACAATTACATTACAGCAGAGAAGGATGCTGGCTTGAAGGGGTTAAATTCCTCTGTGCCACAGGGTGACCCACTACCTAAGTAGATGCAGCCTACCTCAGATATACAAACCTGGGCTTTGACGCAGTTCTCAGCAGCAAAAGCAAACCTTAAAGCAGCAGGGATTCCCCTGCCATCATCTGACAGCTTTGTTCCCAGTTCTTGGAGGGAGGTCCAGTGGCATAATGTCCTCTTTGCTCTTCTGTATAGGGGAACCCTCACTGGGCCATACTGTGCTGACTCAGTGATCTGCTACACCGGAGGGCCTTGCAGTGTTGCCAGTTTTACTGGAGCACTTTTAAATTCGGACCTGCCTCTGGGGAGCTTGGAAAGTCATGGGGTAAGTCCTGTTAATACTGCAAACTTTTTACTGCTGTCAATCTCCTCCTTGGATTTGGGTTGGAGGCTGAATCTGCACTTTTGTTGAGGCTCTGTGACCGGCGTGTGGGAGGTTTGTTTAAATGCGTCCCCTCCTCTGGATGCTTTCTTCAGTTTTGCCTCTGGCTCTTGGGAGCCGGGGTCAATGGCTCAGTCTCCATGTCTGGTGGAGCCTGTTCTGGGTTGAATCTGGGGCGATTGGCCCTGTTATTTCCATTGTTGGTTGGGCACTGTGGGACAGAGTAGTGTCTCCAGCACCTGCGTGATGGGGGAGAATCACTCAACTTGCCCCAGTCCAGTTGTGATGCTAGGGTCTCCAGAAAGTGTTCAGCTGCTTCTGGGGACTCAAGGGACAGGTGGGAGCCCTGGTGGGAGATCCAGATAGTGGCTGGGTACTTCAGAGCATACCCCATCCTGAGGATGCCACATGCTCTCTGGGCCATGGAGAAAGCTCTCCTTCTCTCAGACAGCTCTTGTGGGTAATCAGTGAAAATTTTAATCATGTCTTCGCCACATAAGATCCTTTTTGTCTCTTGCTGCATTGATAATCTCCTCCTGGTCTCTAAAGTGGAGGAACCTGGCCAGGATGGGCTGCGGCCAGGCTCCTGTAGCTTGTTTGGGTGCAAGTGAGCCTGGTCAATCTCAATCGGGCTCACCCTGGAATGAAATAGGATTCCATGTAGAACATTTTGGAGGAAGGCAATGGTGTGAGGATGTTTGAATTCCTCTGGAAATCCAACAAATCTTAAATTATTCCTCTGGCTGTGGTTCTCTAAATCCTCAACCTGCTGCCATAGGATATTTACAGTGAAGTCCTGTTCTTTTATGTGGGCCTCCAGCCATTGTGTTTTGTCCCTAGTGTCTGCAATAACATGTTCATTGACATTTGTACGCAGTGATGGTGAGATTATGTCCTCTGTTGTGTGCTGGGCTGATATCTCAAGTTTGCCGATCTGGATTAGGAGCTGATTGAGCATCCCCCTTATCTCTTGCAGGCTGGCATCTCTGTTTGGGGGAGGAGGTACCTCCATCACAGGGATCCGATATTTCACAAGGCCTAGGCTCATGGCACAAGCTGTTCCCATCCTTCCTCCATGTCCCATGCTAGTTCTGTCTGCAGCAGTGGATTATTGGTAGCAGTAAGTATTAATCTATCTTTACATGTCCATGTAGTCACAATTATTCCATTTTGACCAGTTTTCAGCAGGATGTTGAAGTCTGGAATGGCGGCGCTGTATTCTCAGGCAGCCATTCTCTCTGCAGGCAAAACCATGCCCCCCTTCTTTCCTCATTTTATACCATCCATGAACATCCTGACCAGATTTGTAACCACAAAGTGGACAAGAAAACTAAATTGAAGCTGGTGTGATCAGCTTTTTGGTGTACTCTTTTCATCAGTGGTATAGTACAGGAGTGGGAATTGTGAGTGAACAGCATTTCAAAAGCTGACTGCAAGGCTGTCAGCTTCACTTACCACTTTGCTTCAGTGACCTGAAAAGCAGCAATGTGGGCACAAAAGCATAACTGAAAAGAAAGCATCACAATAGGAAACTTGAAAGACTTACCTCACTGAGTGAAAAAGACAGCCACACAGAAACAGATGAGTAGGGGGCCTCACATACACAGAAAGGAAGCAAGAGACACCTAAAACCAGATACAGGACAAAAAGAGAAATAATGGACTCTTTTATATACATATATATATATATATATATATATATATATATATATATATTCCTGCCTAAGAAAACTGAAAAAAAAGTAAAACTTATTTTTCCCACTTTATGTTTGTATTCCAACAAATGAGCCATTGTACAATAACAATAAGCCACTCCAGAGTGGTGAAACTGTTCTATAAATAAATGAATAAATAAATAAATAAATAATTTATTGTGTAATAATATCACTTCTTGGGTGTTGAATGCACTTGGCCTGTGTCCTCATGCTTCAACCACCTGAAGCGAGATGTTATTACACAATAACACACACCCTGTCATGCCTTATTGCTTATACATATTGCATTTAGAATGAATTCAGCTTATTTTACATATACAATAACATTTTGTATTTATCATCTCACTTGTTTGCCCAATATTAAAAGATATGTGCAGTTTCCTTCAGTGGTGCATAAGTACTATATCTCCTTACTCTCTCTGCCATGCCATGAAGTTATGCACATCTATAATTATATAACACACACATACTTATACACCCCCCACACACACACACACACACACCTCTGAATTTGTGGAAATTTTGTGAAATTTTGCAAATTTCACAGACTTTTCCACACATCTACCAAATGTGTTTGGTGAATTTTCCCCCCGATTCATGAACTTTTCATGCTGAATTGCAGAATAATACTCGGGAACTGTGGAATGACTGTTCTGAGGAATTTCATTCTGCAGTTTAATACGTCATTCTGTAGTACATGTAATCATTCATTACTTTAGTGATCAGTTCTGAGGAATCTCTTTCTGTAGTATAATGCATTAATTCACAATTCATGCATTCATTCCACAGTTCAGTGACTCACTGAACTGCGGAATGAATGTATGAATTGTGGATTAATGTATTAAACAGTGGAATTTCTTTCTGCAGCTTAATACATTAATCCACAGTTCATGCATTTATTCTGCCGTTCTAAATCAAACGTTCCACAAAAGTTGCCAAAGTGCTTTCCAAAATTTTGCAGAAGCAAAATTCTGACTTTCACAGAAATTTCACTGATAGAATTTTATTTTTGCACAGTTCTAGTATGGTCATATCACACAGCCACACAATACACACACTGACAGGAATAACCCTGTAAAAGTATATTGAAGTACACAAAACACATGGTCATCATAAGAACAGCAAAGGAGTAAGTAAAAATACTTAACACTTGGCTTCAGACTGGACACAGGACACTATACACAGGACATTTGTGACTGAGAAATCCCAGCATTTGTGCTTGTCATATTTTACACAATTTTGTGCTTGCCACATAGTAGCTCTGGAGGTGCCTGCACATCACAGCACCAAACCATGCCACCTAACAACAGACATTGCATTCACATCATTGCCACAAACATTGTGGTATGACTGCTGGTGCACACAATAGGACCACATGGAGGAAGATCACCATCAACGGCAGCAGGGTACAAAATCAAGGAATTGGAGCAAAGTGGACCTTCAGAAAGGGTAGCTAAGAGTCACACTGATAATAAAGTGGAGGACACTTCTGGTGACCCAGGGACCAAATACAAGGACTGACTCCATCTATTATGAGTGTGCACAGGTCCCAATATTCTGATTTAAATTAATATTCATAGTTACAGCCCCCCTATTTAGGAACATTGTAATTCATTTTGGATTCAAATAGTCACAATATGTTGTTTTGAAAGCCACTCTGTGTCAGCACTTAAAAATACAAATACTTGGCATATAATCATCAAAGTCATTTCTTTTATTTTTAATCACTAGTCCCAATGTTTAACCAATTATGGTTTCTTTGAGGGACCCAGTTCTGTAAGTATGGCACATAAAACATAACTTTTAATACATATTTATTTGAACTACCTCATGTCAACACTTCAAGATCTTGTGATTTTTCTTACGAACTGAATTAGAAAGCAATGGGTATAATAATACCCATTTGCTTTAGATTTTGTCACAGTACTTTGTGATGTTGTCTTTATAATCATTTTCTTTAGACTTTGCCACAGTACTTTGTGCTATTCTCTATTTTTCTTGACTACCGACATGAAAGGGAATTATATACATCATTATTATTGCAAAACCATGTTGCTTCAAAAAAAAATAGTAAAATAAATCCACTACCAACACTCAATGTTAATACAAGTACCTTTCTTAAATTTATTGATTCAGGGATTAACACCCATAGCCAACATGCATATCTGTTTTTCATACAATCTTTTTTACCTTTTTTAGGATTTACCTTAGTATTTTAATTGTCTGTGGAACAAAATAGAATGAAATTACTATTTCGTTGTTGTTGTTGTTGTCTTTTGCTGCTCTGTTAATTGATTTCCTTTACTTAATTTTTATATTGTTTATTTATTTAGATTTTTTTTAAGCAGTTAGGCTTACTGACGCTGAAAGTCCATTTTTCAGGAGCAACCCAGAATTATTGTTCTCTGTTCATTGTACTTTCTTATCTAAACAACATACTTCAACTTGACTGTCATTCATGGTGTTTACATTTACTTTCAGTCTGTACATGCTCTGTATGTATGCTAGCTGCTGAGTTTCTCTCCCGCTGTTATCCACTAGGCTGTTGAGTGCTCACATTTAGTCTTTTTGCGATCTCTATTATGAACTGCAGTGTTAGCTGCACATGTGGTTTAGGACAATAGTTTGAACATGTTGCTATGCCGTTACTCTCCTAAATCAAATATTAAACATTTAGCCCAGCCGTAGACCTGACCTGACATGGAAAAGAAATGAAAAGCCTGGGTCTAGTGGTAATAAATAAGGTTGGATTCATACAGGACACTGTTGTAGAAGTAGCAGGACAGTAGGAGGGGCATTGAAGGACCATGATGTTAGTGCAGGTAAGGTGACTTGACTGACTAACATACAGGTCATACTGTATACGTGGGATCCATAGCCATGCCCTGTGACTAGAACAAGGAGTGGACTACACTCCACACTGTGGTAAGGATTATAAGTTCTGAGGACACAATTAAATTATTTGTTGAATTAAGGATACTCATAAGGGGAAGCTATGCTGATGGATCTTCTTCAAGGTCCTGATTGTCCTGGAGCCTGTGAGGATGACAGTCACAGAAGGCTAACAAGTTAACTTTTGCTATGATTCTGTTGCACATGGGAGGTTCTTCTTTTTCTGGCCAGGTAGAGGGCATACTGGAAGAAGGAAAGCCTGCATGCTCAGGATGGGCTGCAGATGTGCCAAGAGGGAGGGGGTATGGTTATTTCAACAGGGTTGTCAGGGGGCATTAGGGTTGCAGAGACAGCTACTGCATGGGTTATTGGTGGCAACAGGTGGATGAATGGGTTCACCAAGAGAAGGGCAGCTGAGCTGGATAGCTCACAAATAGAAGACCTCAAAAAGGAGCAAGACAGCATAGAGGGATAACAAGTCTGTCTTGAAAATAGGTCATAAAAGAATTACAGCTGTGTGAACCTCCTAAGGTTTGATATTACATGCATGGACTGTTGAACCAGAGTTGACTTTTTGGTGAGCATGTTTGTGCTGGTTCAGTCCTTAAAATCCATTGGGTAATGGATATAAAATAAAAAATATGTAGTATATACATATTGCACTGGGCCAATAAAGCACTCAAAACATTAGGATGATGCAGTGGCCAATACTGAAGGCTACTGGTTCCAAAAATTGTGCCCAGTGGAAAAGAGTGAAACATGGACAGGGATTCCTTTCATATCATGAAGAAGTGTTGTACACACTAGTTACATGGATAATGTTACCCAGAAATATTATCAGGCCTATACAGGCTCACAAAACATGCTGATCTGAAGACGTAATATGGCAGTGCAGCATAGTACAGTGTGAGTGAGCTAATGCTCCCAAATACTGCATTCGTTGGGACAGTGCCAACCATGAATGTGACCACAGATATGCTGTACATACTGGCTACATGGCAAACATTGCCTCCCCGGTGTCGCCCACCCCCAAATTATCAGGCCTGTGTAGGCCCACAACTCATTCTGATCTGAAGACACAAGACAGCAGCAGAGTAACATCCCACAGTGTGTGTGTGTAGGTTAATTTCTCCATTGAGACAGTTCCAAACATGAACAAGGCTTCTTATTATGCCACAGATAAGTGTTTTACACAGAGTGTGTGGCCAACATTGGCCAAAAAATTATCAGGCTTCAATCTGAAGACACAAGACAGAAGTGAAATATCCCACAGTCACAGTGGGAGTAGGTATTTGGCTCAACAAATTAGACTAATAGAAACAGAATTACCTTCCTACTACTCATGAAGGCCCTCCTAGTTCAGTCCTGCATCTTTTTTTTACTTTGCTTTATGCTGTATCTCAGTAGGCTAAGATTTTAAGATTGTCGCTGATTATAACTTCCAGGTCCTGCTGCATGGCAGTTTGCACCATGCATATACCTGCCATTCAGAAGTCTGTTTTTGGGTTTCTACTACCTACATGCACAGTCTTAAACTATCTGGCACTAAATTTCTGCTGCCATATTCCAGACCATTTCTCCAATTTTCTGAGGTCTTCCTTCAGTTTGCTTATAAGTTCCTGAAGTCCAGGCAAAGGATATCCTCTGCCTTGCCCATATCCAGTTTATGTAACACACCATTATAACTTTCAAAGTGATTTGCCTGGCACTACAAGTGTCTACCAATTGCTTCAGCACACAAGGGTGCAATCCATCTGGCACAGAGGATTTCCTTACCTTAACCCCATTAATAGATTGTCTGTGGACCAACTCCATCTGGCTCTTGCATGAATGCTGTAGTTAGTGAGTGTGTCCTCGTGCTTAGCCGTGAAGGCTGAGCAGAAGTATTCATTAAGGATCTCAACATTCTGTTCATCACTTTCTGCCTAAGTCTCAACTTTTTCACTCTTTATTATCCCTTTTACACATCCTCATTTCCCAAGTTCAACTCAAGAATGCCTTGTCATTATCTCATACCCCTTCTGATATCCTGAGTTCTGTATTTACATTCACTTTACTGACTGTCCTGCTCATCTCCCTTTCAAAACTAAACCCCCTACTGACCTCCATGTTAGAAGACTTGCATTCCCTGAATGCAGTCCTTTTAGTTTTCCTGTCTCCCTGACCTCCTTGGAGAACCAAGTCCTACTTCTCTGCCTTTTGCTTTGTCTTAGCTGCCTGAGACACCCTTTTGTGATTTTTTGTGATCCCATTTGTCTCTCAATTGGTATCCCTTTTGATTGTTCCCCTACAGCCCAGGGATATAATAAAAATTAGGAACAATGGGCAACCAATTTGGAAATCTGGCTCAGAACAGACATGTCATCACATAGAGAATACTGGATGGGCAACTATGCACAACCAGTGTGTTCTGCCACAGAGGGGTTCTGATTCCCTCTGACCTCAAGAATCAGAACCCTAGGTGACAGAACACACAGGTTGTGCATAAAGTTGCTCATCCTGTATTTTTTATAGTGTATAGTAGTACTATGTGAAATGTGTGCCTTGTGCTTCTTTTTTCTCTTTTTCATAATGAAACTGACTTGAAAAGTCTCTAGAGGTTCTAGAATACTGTCACCACAGAATTAAATAGAGGAAAGAAACAATGTGCCAGGATTCCAAGTGGTTGTGCGGCAGTAGTGACATCACTACTGCAGCAGAACACCATAATGACATCACGACTGCAGCAGAACAAGCATATTCCAGGCATGGAATTTCATGCATAACAGCATTCCACTATACACTATATACAGCCTATCTCCATTTGAACAGAGGGCATTTCCCAACTACTTCTCTAATGGCATTCAAAACCTGTGGGTGCAATTCCAGGGTCAGGTCTTCAGAGTATCTTCTCCTTTTGTCTTAACATATCCCATTAACTCTTGGGAAGTCATGAGTATGAGCTGAACAGAAGGACGAACCCAGTTGTCTATGAAAATTACCAGTAAATGAACTCTATTCAAACTGTTCACATATCCCTGAACTAGTAATCTTTGTACACCTGTCCTTTGTTCATAAAACAACTGTCCACATTAGAAATAAAATGTTTTTTATTAATAAAAAAGACACCCTTCTGTTACCTCCATAACCCTTTTCTTAATGATCTCCCACTTCCTCTTTGCTTCCTCAAGCTTATAGGATCCTTCAAACCTAGACCTAAGTTCTCCCACCATCCTTCTGAAGTCTGCCTTTCAAAAGTCCAGCAGCAAGGCTCTAGTTGCCTAGCTGTTTGGTTTCAGTGCTAGGTCAAACCATACCATGGAATGATCACTTGTATTAAGTGGCTCCTCCACTGAGAGTCAACCCATACAATCACTGTTGGTCAAGAATACATCTAAGATGTTTCTTTCCCTGCAGTGTTTCTCTATAAGCTTGGTAAGAAAGTATTCCTGCTGGGCATCCACCATCTCCTGACTCCTGGTGCTTTTTGCTGCTGGGCTGCTCCAGTTGATATCTGGCAAGTTCAAGTAGCCCACCTGAACCTGTTCACCTTGGCCACCTTCATTCTATGAACCCTCCATTCTTTATCCACAATTTCAGTCTGGGACGGTGGGTAGTCTGTGGACCACATCTATATGGACAAGCCTTCCCATCTCAAGGACTAATTTTACCCATAATATCTTTGCTTCCCCTCCACATCTCACTGTCCTTAGTTCCTTAGTTACTTTGATGCTCTCCCAGACATAAAGGCCATCCCCACCATGCCCCTTGTTCTGTCCCTTCTTAATATAACATAGCCTGTGACTCTTAGGTCCCCGTCATTGTTAGGTGTAGTTCATGCATTCATAGCTACCATGATATATGGTACACCATCCTCTGCTAAGGCCTGGAGAAAACCCATGACACTGCCTAAACTTCTGTCATTCAAGCTTACTACTCTCTAGGCATCCAGCCTACTATACCTCTTCTGTTGATTGTCTATACAAAAGCTAGTCAGACACTTTGAATGCTGTTCCACTACATCACACCCATTACCTGCGGGATCATCCCCTTACTATTTGTTTGCTTACCTTTACCTGTGACCATTACCTGTTTCCACTTCTCTCTGTACCATCCCTTCCCTCCGTGAATTGGGAATCTTATTCCAGTTTGCCCATTAGTGTCCTAGTCCATAGGTTATCATTTGTATAAGGCTCTCCCTTAACTAGTTTAAACATCCTAATGCATACGTTTCAAACTTTTTTCCCAATATGAACATACGAACATATGAAACTGCCAGCAGATACAGGCCATACAGTCTATCAAGTCTGCTCGAGTGTGCAGATAGCACTGCATTAGAGTGCAGCAGCCTCACCCTCCCCTCCCTCCTCACAGTGACCCTCCCCCTCACTTTGTCCCATCCCCTTTTAAAACTGTCCACTGACTTACAGGACACCACCTCCTCAGTCAGCACATTCCACCTAGACACCACTCTTTCTGTGAAAAAGTACCTCCTCATTTCTCTCCTGAACCTTCCACCCTCCAATCTCAGACCATGCCCCCTCGTGTCCCTCCCCCCTCAATTTAAAAATCTCCTCTGTATTAATCTTGTTTATACCCTTCATGTTTTAATTTATTTTTTATTTATTTATTTAGATTTTGTTAACCAGGTAAAACCCACTGAGACCAGAGGTCCCTTTTTCAGGGGCGACCCGGGGTGAGTACACCAACATTAGGTACAGTATGCAGCTTAAAAATACATATACAGTTTGTACAGGAGGCTAGGTAACAGTAAGGCAGAGACAGAGAGCATACAGCAAGTAACATTTAAAGATCTAAATCACATCCCTCTATCCCTCCTCTCCTCTCCTCTTTAGGGAGTACATGTTAATCTCCCACAGCCTCTCCTTGTAGGGCTTGTCTTCCAATCCCAGGATCATTCTTGTTGCTCTGCACTGGACCATCTCCAGTAATTTGATATCTTTCTTTAAGTATGGGCTCCAGTACTGCACACAGTACTCCAGGTGTGGCCTCACCAATGACCTGTACAGAGACAGGATCACTTCCCCCTTCCTGAAGGTGATTCCTCTGGCAGTACTTCCCAGGATCTTGTTTGCTTTAGCTGCTGCCTTCCTGCAGTGTGCTGAGTGGTTCATTTGCTTGTTAATCACCCCAAGATCGTTCTCCTCCTCTGTCGTGGCTATCTGTACCCCCAGCTGATAAAACCTCATTGGGTTCTTTGCTCCCATGTGAATGACTTTGCACTTCTTAGCATTGAACCCCAGCTGCCATGTATCTGACCAGTGCTCAAGTTTAGCCAGATCATCCTGCATCCCCTGCCATCCTACTGTTTCATCCACCACCGCACTGATCTTTGTGTCATCTGCAAAGAGGCTAATCTTGTTCCTAATGCCATGTGAGATGTCGGCTATGAAAATGCCAAATGGCACCAGTCCCAGTACTGATGCCTGTGGTACTCCACTTGTTACAGCCCTTGGAGGTGAGAGTTCTCCTCTCATCACCACCCTCTGTTGTCGCCCTTGCAGTCAATTCTTGATCCATTTCACCATCCTTGTCCCTACTCCCAGGCATGCCAACTTGCCAATCAGCCTTACATGTGGCACTGAATTGAATGCCTTGCTGAATTCCAGTCACAGGGCATCCATACTGCATGGCCCTTCTCAATGTTATGGCTCCTTCCTTGGTAGGATGAAGGTCGTCCTGTTTGAAGAGCCTTGTATCATCTCTGATGTCAGTCCCCAAGGAAGTGAAACCCCTCTGCAGCACACCAGTCCTTAAGCCAGATGTTTAATTAAGAGATTGTGTGTTTCCTGCTTTAGCCTGCAGTACATGAGTACCCCTGAGAGGGACAATGTTCTTGCCAGATTTCTGAGTTATGCTCAGAGGTCCCAGAAGCTGTCATTTACATCCTTCAGATCTCTTCCAGCCAGGTTATTCACCCTTAAATGGGAAATAATATCATGCTTCCCTCCTATACCTCACCCCCCCATCATAGATTGAATCATTCCTGCAGTCATTCATTGGAGACATGGATCACCTTTCATTTCTGATCTCAGGTACAGACCATGAACTCTGTACCCTTTACAGTGGAGGCTCCCTTTATAGGCACTATCATCTCATCTGCCACCTTCTGTCTAGCCACCCACAACACAGGTTTTTCTATAGTAGGAGTCCTGAGTGCAACATAGCACCTACCCCCACTAAGAGAGTAGCAGTATCCAACTGACCAAGTATAGATAACTAGTTGCAAGTTGCAATGCCTGAGTCCACATCCCTTGATTGATTTTTTTTTTTGATTGATTGATTTTATTCATTCATATAATGAACAAGGTAAAACAATCCCATTGAGTACACAAAACACTCATTTTCAAGGGACACCTTATAAAGTGCATACCTGGATACAATATAGGAAAAAGAAAACAAACAAACTTAAACATACATTAAAACAAAACAACATAAAACAATAAATATACACCAAAAAAAAAAATCATAAATACATAATTATTCACCCATTTTCTAATACCTCACAATATCCACCCCTGGGCCCGGTTGCTATACATCCTCCAACCCCCAACTTGAACTCTTTTTGGATTCTTGGGAAGGAGAGCAGCCTAGGCAGGGAGGCAGTATAGTGCAGTGGTTTAAGGCTCTGAGCTGCAAATCTGGTGACATCCTGCAGACCAGACCTGGGTTTGAATCCCACAGCTTCCACTTGCATACTGTGTGACCCTGAGCAAGTCACTTAACTTCCCTGTGCTCCCAGGTTGCTCCTTTGAAAAAGCTTTCAGCTTAGTGTGCTACTCTTAGTTAAACAACTAAAAAAGAAGATCCTACCTTAATCTGCGTTGCAGCTGCCATATCATGGATCAGGCTACAGATAGTTCAGAGAGTATTGCAGCCACTACCCTCTGAGGGGCTTCAAATAGCAGTATGGCTTTACAAGTTGTGCAACTGACTAAGTCCCCTCATATTAGGTCTCCCTCTCTGCTTTATGTCATTGCAAGTCATAGGGCTCCACATCATACACTTGTTACATTATTAATAAACTCAGATGCCCTATTCTTACTATTTGGTATTAATTTAAGTGTCAGTATGCTAGTAACACACTAGGAAATCCTAACGCAATTAAATACTTTTCTAGAATCCTCCAATATTGAATCAATCATACTCGAAGACTTTAACCTTGATTGACGCAGCAGGAAATCCGAACCCCTAAAAGAATTATGCAACTCTACTTGGCTATCACAGCTCATAGCTGAACCCACATGTTTCAACACCAAAAATTCCCCAAAACAGCATGCTATTAGATGTTATCCACACAAATTCACCCCACAAATTCTCTAGCACTAGTGTTTTCCAAAATGACATCAGTGACTACAAGGTGGTAGTGTGCATCAGAAACTCCAACAAACCAAATACGGCACAAACATTTATTTTTAAAGGGAGTTATCGAAGGTTTCACTCAGCTGTGTTTCTGTTTGGCTTATACAATGTTAATTGGCAGAACTTCTACCTGGCATCCTCAGTCACAAAAGCCTACGTTTTCTTACAAAATACCCTGGTTGATATAATTAATAGTCATGCCCCCATCATCAAGTTTAGAGTAAAAAAATACATCTATCCCTTGTTCACCCATGACCTGAAAAAAACCCGTCTTGAAAGAGACAAGCTCTGGGATAAAGTGAGATTCTCAAAGACAAACTGACTGGACTGCTTTCAGGAGGGCAAGAAACTCCTGCACCAGTCTTGTTAGAACTGCTAAAACTCATTACTACTTAAATGCCCTGGAACTTGCAAATAACAACAGCACAAAAGTCTGGCATGCCTGGAGGCAACTAGAAGGGGAAAAAACACTACCCTCCATTCCAACTAAAATCACCAATCAAGGTATAACATTCACTGACAGATCTACCATCTTAGAGGAATTAAATAAACATTTCACCACTGCAGGAGTGGCATTTGACAAGTCTCCAGCTACAAACTTTCAACTCCACCCCCTTGCAGCACAGAAAGCAGAAACCTCCTGGCCCTGGCCCATGATAAGTTTACTTTTAAGCCTATCACTTTTAAGCAAGTGGAAAAATTTCTGCACACTCTAGATACAATCTCATTTAGGTCTCAAACCTAACCATAGTACGGTCTCTGCTCTAGCAAAAGTGACCAATGACTGGCTCACTACCCTCAATAATAAATACCACACAAGTGCAATATTCTTGGATTTAAGTAAGGCCTGTGACACCGTTGACCACAACATTCTTTTCAATAAGCTAAATCATGCCAGTCTGAATATACAAGCCTTAATTTGGTTCAAAAGTTATCTCACAAACAGATATCAACAAATAAAAATATATGGTAAATTCTCCTCCCTTTCTTCATTTACTAGGGGAGTCCCTCAGAGCTCAGTATATTACTTTTTATGGCTTATATTAATGACATAAATTCCAACATCACAAACACAAAACTTCACTTCTTCACTGATGGCACTGAATACAGCTCAAAACCCTCCATAGCCAGTGTCTTCACGGAGCTTCAAAGCGAATTCAGTCAATTACAATCCAACCTACAGTATTGATAGCCAAGTTCCTACTAATCACTAAAAAACAAAGGTTATGTTCTTCACTCCTCTTCACTATAGAACAAAATCACAGCCCGCTCACTACCTTGCTCACAATTACAACTTTTTGGGGAGAATCCCTAGAGATTACCGAAAAATTCAATACCTTGGCTTCTTGCTAGACCATAACCTTACTTTCTCACCACATAAAGGCCCTCTGCAAAAAGCTAAAATCAAGACTGGGATTCTTTTACAGAAATAAAAACCTCTTACCACTTGATGTCAGGAAAAGACTTGTTCAAGCAACATTTCTTCCTGTCATAAACTATGCTGACCTCATCTACAAAAATGGCTCCCCTTCCTCCCTTCATAAATTAGATATACTCTATCATTGAGCTATTCACTTAATTGTCAATGCCCCTTTGAAAACTCATCACTGCCTGCTCTATTCTCAAATTGGTTGGACCTCCCTGGCAGTCAGAAGACAAAAAATATACTACTTTGGATGTACAAGGCCCTATTAGAAAAGCTACCATCATATATCTCAGAATTCTTCCTTCGCTACACTAGTACTTATGCTCTCAGGAAAAATTCCCACATCATGTTCAATATACCTAGAATTTACACATGCTATGGGAAGACAACCATAAGATAAGCCCTCCCAGCACTTTGGAATATCCTTCAGGATGTGCTTAAACTCACTAGCCGTGTTACATTTCCTGTATTCAGATCTGTCATTAGCTGCCACTGCCTCAACAAGTGTAATTGCTTTTGTGAAAAAGCAATGGGCAGGGTGCTATTTACTTCTTAGACACACTACAGGGCCATGCCCTTCCAACTTCATCTGCCAGGAATAGTGCCCAGGCATTTGCAGTCAGAATAGCTCTGAGTAACAAAAGGAAGTCACTCACTGTCCTATCGGTATATATAGCCCACCAAGGAACACTGGAACAGGTTTTGATACAGTCTTAGACTATATTACCAAACTGCCTAATCGCTCTAAGTTTGCTGCACTAGGTGACTTCAGCATCAACTGGCTTGCACCTGAGACTGTCCCTTTTAAGGATGCTGCTGTTGCTGTTGACCTCAAACTCTGACTAGGGTTAATTTTAGAACTGGGACCCAAACACTAATTGACCTTATTCTCACCAACTGCCCTGATAGGATTGCGGACACTGTGGTATTACCTGACTCCTTTAACAACCACTCCCCAATCATGTGTGACTGGTCAAATCAGCATCCCAAATGCCCCAATAAGTCATCCTACCAGTGTGCACTATGGTCAGAGCAGCTTGGGCAATTTCAAGAATACCACTGCCAGTGTGACTGGTCACTAATTGACACAGCCACAAGCGTGGACCTAGCATTGGGGCACTTCATCTCCTTCTTTACAAAGCTTGTGATATTTTTTGCGCCTTTCAAAAACAGAAAAGCAAAGGGGCTAGCAATCCCTGGATCGCCACATCCCTCCTTGACCTCATGGCCTGTTGAGACCACCTCTGGTACATAACGCATGCCACTAAAAAACTTAGTGACTGGCAATGCTACAAGGAGGCCAGGAATGCCTCCACCCATGCAGTACGCCTTGTTAAAATGACCCACTTCCAAAACTTGTTCTTGAACTCCTGAGGCAACAGCAAAAAATTCCAGGAGAACATAAAAAACCTCACTGGTAAACCCAACAAATCCCCTCCTTCGATGCTCAATGTAAATGGCACTACCACTCAGGATCCTAAAGAAATAGCAGATATATTCAATACTGCTTTCACTGACCTGAGTTGTGTACTCCTTCCCAATTTCTTTAATGACCCTCCCTGTCAGGACAGTGACCGCAACATGAATCTAACCCCTAACACTCCCCCCCTTCTATTTCAAGGCATTTACTACCGTGACATCTAAAAAATACCTTCTGTGGGTACTCGGCAAATCTAGATTTAGTAGCGACACCCTTGATCTTAAAATACTCTGTCTCACCTTAGATGCAGTTCTGACACCTGTCACCAAGATCCTCAACCTATCCCACTGTTTAGGCCTATTCCGCTTGGTATGGAAAATGGCAGTGGTGATGCCTGTTCACAAGAGTGGTGACAGGGCCACATACTGTAACTATCATCCAATTTTCATCTTGCCATCCCTTTCCAAAGCATTAGAATGCGTAGTTGCTGATCTGTTGATTGAGTATCTAGCCACCTATAATATACAATTTGCCCAACAGCATGGTTTTAGAAAGGGGTATAGCACCACCACTGCCCTTCTTGAATACACTGATTTCATTCATAAGTCACTGGATCATGGACACCTTGCGGGGTCAATCTACATTGACCTCACAAAGGCGTTCAACACTGTAAACCACACCCTATTACTTATGTCCCTACCCACCCTTGGACTCTGTCAAGATGTCACAGCATGATTAAAAAGCTACCTTGAAGATTGAACCCAAAGGGTAAAAATACACTATACACTCTTTATCAGTCACTCACTATGCTCAGGAGTTCCCCAAGGCTCAGTCCTAAGTCCTCTCTTATTTAGCCTCTTCCTTAATACCCTTCCCCAAGTATGCCCCACCAAACTGCTCCTATATGTGGATGACACTGTGCTTTTCACCAGCCAGCCTAATCCTCTACCCTTCTCAGCAGTCTGCAACGTTTCACTGCAGTTGAGGCCTGATTCACCAAACAAAAACTAGTTATGAACTATAAGAAAACCAAAGTGATGCTCTTTGCTAGCCCTCACAACAAGTATAAAGATGCCCAACTACTTATCATGAACAATCTCAGCTCACCTCTTGAACAAGTCCACAACTTTAAATATCTAGACATCACTCTTGACAGTAACCTATCCTTTAATGAATATGTAAATATAATATCCAGAGCTGTTAGCACCAGGTTAGGGCTTCTATATAGACACAGGCAGAGCATGTCCAAAGATGCACTCGTCTTAGCCATCACTAGTTACATCCTTTCAATTATTGACTTTGGGCTTATAATCTAGGGTTCTGTCACCAGCACCACACTTAGACAATTAAGTGTTTCTCTTAATAAGGCTTGCCATCTAGTCACTGGCACCCACCTATACACCCACACCTGTGACCTTTACGCCTCAGCAAACTGGTTGAACTTCCAGGACAGGATCTCCTACCAAACTTGTGACCTTTACACCTCAGCAAACTGGTTGAATCTCCAGGGCAGGATCTCCTACCAAACCGGCCTGTTTGCAAAGATGATTAGTCTTGGACTAGCCCCTTCCTTGCTACTGCAGCTCCTCAACAGGACAAATAGTCACCACTGCAGTAGAAGTACATCCAATCCCACCTACCAGGTCCCTTTCTGCCATACTGCACATGCTCAGTGAACATTAATGTATAGAGCACCCAGCTGGCTAAATAACCTCCCACCTGACCTCCTAGCTGACTCCAAAATAGGACCCTGAAAAACCAAACTTCAACTGCATATATTGAAACTCAGCAGCTGCATTTGCTCCACCTAATTATTAAGTGTCTTTTTCCCTTCCAACCGGTACCAACTCACTCTACTTACTATTTTCTCTATCACTCTTACCCTTACCTCTTCCCCACCCCCCAACTATCCTTCCTTTGTCTACACCTCAGCTATTTGATATCACCTCACTTCCAAACCAACTCTGGCATAGTTTGCCTCATCCATATTTACCTCACTATGCCTCCTCCAACTTTTCTCTTGCCTTACCCTCCTCCCTGTTTAACATTAACCCACCCCCATCTCCACCCCCCATCACTGCCCCAAGTCAACTCCCCCCAGCACATATTTTTGTCATACTCTTGGTCTCCTCTCCTTATCTGTACACCTACAGTACATTCTTGGTTTAGGACATCCATACCCTTCTCTGTACAATGCCTACCTTTGGCTGCTCACAACTATTACTTTTATCGGGTCCTAACAACTACCTTACTCTCCTACTCTGGACTCCCCAGTTTTGAGGTCCATGACAAGGTCATCCCTCTGACCACTCTTACAAAGTGTGCAATGCCTGTAACCTTGTAACTCGTGATACCTATGAAGCACTTACTATGCATTTTATGTATTCTGTGTATTCATTCAGCCTTCTATATCATGTAAATTGTCCTTTTGTTTCTTCCATCTATGACACGGAGCCTTTGTAAAATAGCCCATGGTTCAAATGTGTTGTAATTCCATGACTTCAATAAATAAATAAACAGCTTTATACTCAGCATGTCTAACTCTGCTTATAATTTTCCTGGCCTGTTGTATTTCTTACTGTCCCTCTTATCTATTGTATATTTTTCTTTTTTCCCCAATGCATTGTAAATTTTTGTCTCTCACTTAATTTAATTGATGTATATTTTTTACCATGTACTGTATATTACTGTCTCTCTTTGTATTGTATAATCCTTCCTGGATCTCTTTGTAAATTAGCTTGCTCAATGGAATCTTTTCCTGGTCCCAAATAAAGTGAACTGAACACTACAATATCCACCTCCTCAGTTCCCTTATGCAGCAGTGGTACTGTCTACCTTACATGACATTTTGGCCTACCCCAGGTAGGGGGTAATGACCATTGTGACCATTGCATACCAGAGTTAGGCCTACCCCAAACACAGTGTAGTATTGGCAGTTGATTTAACCTCTTGTAAGCTGTGTTACATGTTCTGGTGTACACATGGTACCCATTGTCCATGCGCTTAACTGTGTTCTAGAGGCAGGTCCCCTGCAGAACTACAGACTACCTGTTGCTGCCCCTGTAAATACTGCCATCATGCTCAATGGCCCTCATTCTCAGAGGTCCTGAGTATGCCCAAGCTGCCACTGACTCACACTCCACTGTTCCTCAAAAGTCTTCTGCCAGCTGATCTTCTATCCTCACTGACAGAGGTTTTCGCTCATGTAGACACAAAGTGGAGCACTCTCAATTAACTTCAGACAGAAATGGTTTAAGTGCAAGAACAGGTGTAAACCAAGAATTTTTTTCAACACAGCTCACAGTTCATCTTTAAAAATGCGTTGATAGTTTGGCTCTATACAGTTCTGCATGAGAGGTAGTTGATGAGCGCTCACATTCAGGTATTTAGTTGCCTCTAAGCTATAAAGTTCATTTTCAAATGGGCTGTAATGCATACAATTTGCAATTTCTGACTCCACGCTGCTTTTTCACAACTGAATGAAACAAAATTATCAATGAATTTGTAAGGATAAACTGTGAGCTGTGTTAAAAATTTTCATTTTCACCAGTTCTTTGCATTAAAATAGTTTCAGTCTGAAGTTCCTTTTTTGTTTTCTTAGTAGTGCTCTACTTTGTGATGGTTATGGATGAGGCATTAGCTGACCCTGTGGAGCACCACTCTCCAGCACCGAGACAGCAGGCCTGTTTGGGAAAATGGGCTTCAGGTAATGCACCTGTGGAAAAAAGACACACTCAGACAAATCCAGCAGCTACGTTTTGCAAACAAACAAATACACGATTTCCTCCAGCTCCAGAAAAAAGATATGGGCCTACACTACTTTTGGCAGCTGATTTTGTTGCATTCATAGTGTAGGTGACCACATGGCATCATCTAGGTCCTGCCCACAGGTGAGGACATTGGTGAAAGACCTGACAGCGGAGGGTGGCAATTAATCCTGTAGAAAACAAGAAATGTTAGCCTGAGGCATTTGATAACAAACATAACACCACACCCCATGCCAATTATCATATGACTCACTCTCTTTCTCTCTCTCTCTCTCTCTCTCTGTATATACAGTATATGATTGATATATATATATATATATATACACACACACACACATACGTATGTGTATATATATATATATCCCCTAGCTATTACCAGGTGGGTCTGACACCCCGCTGACGGGATATATCGGATTCAGATAACTTTTGGTGAGATACATAGGGGGAATTGTGAAGTGAGTCAAGAGACAGCAGAGTTTCTCGAGTGGGAAAAGTGGCTTAGGAAAGCCAGAAGACATGAGTAGTGATGCGTAAACCTGCAGATGATAGCACATACAAGTTTCATTTAATGTGTGCATTTTCTTTTTCTAATGTTGCAGGCTTGATTGTAATAAAAAGAACAAAACTTTCGGGAAAGATATTCCACAAGGTTAGAAGTTATGGGAATAAAATTCTGCAAGTCCACAACTTGCAGAAAACAGTGCTGTTGTTCCACAACTTTCTAGAGGTATAAACTGGAGGAAACATTTCTATAAAATCTACGGTTTTCTACAAATGTGAAAAAGAAACTTATGCAAATGCTTGCCAGTGGATTTTTATTTTCAGCCACCCATAGGTGTGAATGTGAGGTACAAGGGGCACTGATGCAAAAGACAAGTTGACTACCATAAGTTAGGGCTTGCTCCAGTTGCTGGTGTTATTCCTTCAGCCCCTACCCCTCAATAATTAATTCTGTGGTTGATCCTTCCATCTATGATAAAGGAATAATGCCTGACAGGGTGGGAGTTATGCTGGGATAACATCCCACCTCGGGTGGTTGGGCCCGAGGCCACCGGCCGAGGGCGTCCAACACCCGAGAAGGGATGTTATCCCAGCATAACTCCCACCCTGGAGGGCATTATTCCTATTATACAATGGCTTGTTGTTTTATAATAAAAAAATAATTTTAAAGAATGTTTTTGTTAGTGTGTAAACATATTTTTGTTTCTTAAGAGAAAGAGGAGATGATCATGGGGATGGGGATCGAAATCATCCAAACAATCAGCAGGGATGTTATGCCAGGATAACATCCCTGCTGTGATAGCCAACTGACCAATCAGAAACCAGGATTCTTTCTTGCCATTGTATAAGAGGTGATAATCTGAGAGTATAGTGCTGTAGATCTCCTTACCCTTGTTCAGATACTAAGGTACAGTGTCAGAAGAGTCATTGGAGCCACCGATATCTCTAGGAGACCTTGAGGTTGAGCAGGTTGGGCACCCTTCCCCTGTAATGCCACCTCTCAGAGCCGCAACCAGGGATAAGAAAATCTCCTGAGCATCAAAAAGAGACTTAGCTTGCTGATCAATCCTGGTGCTTCCCTACCAAAGCCACACCTCCTGCAACCCAGGGCACCAGTCAGCATCTGCTTGGGCTGTTCTCCTGCTTACAAGCCTTTTCCTTCAGTGTCCCATCATGAAGGTGAGTCAAAAGCATCAAGTCAAGAACAGCGACTCAAAAACAGCACTGGTCATTTCAGCAATGTGGTAATTGCAGCACATGTTAAGTTTAGCATTGTTGGGGTATTGCTTTTCTGCTCTACTTTTTGTGACTCTGAGAAGGTTATTTAAGTTAAGGGGGGTTTGAGAGCAAAGCCCCCTGAGGAATGTGGGGGCACAACCCCCTTTAACTGACATATATTGGTGGTTTTGCTCTCATTGTTCGGTGCTGTATTGCAAAGTGCCATTATGGGTCTCACTGTTTTTCACTTGCTGTTTTTGCCCCATGTGGTTTTGTAGGTGTGGTTTTCACATGGAACCTTTCCCTTCAAAAGATCTGATTCATAGCAATCCTTCACACTGGGGTCCTCCGTGCTAAGGGCAATAGTGCAAAGGGCAACAATAAAGTGTGTCCAGAAGTCAGCCATGGGAGGGGGCTGGGAACTGATCACTATACCAGACCTGCTGCAACATGAAACCAGATAGTTCTAAGCTACTGTCAAGAGAATTTAATCACAAAAAGACTCTAATCACCTGACTCTGGTTTGGGGTGCTCTTCATTACTTGCTATCTCAAGGGTTATTTTTTCAGAGGTTAATTTAATTGGTCTCATATGTTAATAGCCTTTATAGGAAATGACTGATTACCTTTATCACTTGTATCTGGTTTGGGGTCCTTGTGGTTGGTATATCTAGGTTTACATTCTCTGGGATTTATAAACTGTTGTTATGTATAATAATAATAATAATAATAACTTGATTTTTAAAGCGTCTTTCAGTATATCAAGGTGCTGAACATGTCAAAAACCGCAACATACAATACCAATTAATAAAACATATAAATAAAATGATTTCATAACAACATCATATATTTAAAAACAAGCAATAAATATCCCACAAAATCAAAACACAGTATTTACATTCAAATTACATTAATCCTCCAAGTAAGCCATATGCCACAGGTAAGTTTTTTAATTTTTCTTGAATACCTCCACGGAGTTGCCCTCCCTTAACTGGCATGGTAGAGAATTCCAAAGAGTGGGTGCAGCATAAGAAAATGCTCTACTGCCTGAAGATTTTAAACTCACTCTTGGAATCTCTAACAACCCCTCGTCAGCCAAGCGGAGTGATTGGCTGGGGCAGTAAGGCACCAGAAGTTCTTTCAGATAGGTCGGACCCTGATCGTGAAGGACTTTGAAAGTCAATAAAATGACTTTAAAGGTGATCTGCCACCGTATAGGAAGCCAGTGCAGTTCATGCAGTACCGGGGTAATATGACTGGATCTCCTTGTCCCAGTCAAAACCCTGGCTGCAGCATTCTGCACCAGCTGTAGGCGATGTATTTCAACCCCAAAAAGCCCAAAGTAAAGGGCATTGCAGTAGTCCAAGCACGAGGACATGAAGGCATTGACCAACGCTGGCAGAGAGTCAGACGGTCAAGGTGACGCACCCTGGCAATATTCCTAAGATGATAAAAGGAAGTCCTGACAATGGCCGACGCTTGAAATTGAAGAGTCAGCCTGTCGTCTAGGACAATCCCAAGGTTATAGCTACTATTGCAGATGGTTACATGTGTAATATTGAACTGGATTCAATACAACTCACCTCTGATTCCTCTGTAGCTAGTGGCTAGCTTGTAAACACCAGAGGTTTACAAGCTAGGAAAAACTTTGGGTTTATGCTTACTATATATATCCAACACTGGTTTTACAGCCACTGATTACCTACTCTCTAACTGGTAAGGAATGTGTAGGGATTTAAGAGGTCATGGGACAGGCATATGGGGATTGGAACGTGAGGCGAAGGGGTGGGCCCATAAAAATGGAGAATAGTAGGGGAAGGGGGTTAAAAGCAGACTCAATGTGCCAATGAGGTCCTTTTCTGCCATCAGATTTCTGTGATTCTGTGTGATTCCTCCCAGGCTGGTCCCACATCCCCAGTGTAGCCACAGCCCTGTTCCAGTCACCATGCCTTCCTCCAACTGTTAAAGACCATTGTGTGGAGTGCCCTTTCCTCTCCTCAGCCATACATACAGTAGGCAACACCTCATCAAATACTTCAAGCACCTTCCCAGCTCCTGCTTCCTCCTCTGCTAGGGGCCCTTTTCCTCCTTTCTTAGGGCCCCCCCTTCTGAGGAACCCAACTTCCTCCCTTCCCATTGCTGCAGGTGTCCCCTTCCCACTTCCTTGTCCCACCAATTCGGTGAAGAATTAGACAGTGGTAATGGCTGAGGAGTGTGCTCCCTTCCCACCCAACTCCCTGCCCAGAGCCTACCAAGGTCCAGCTACTCTGCCTCTGTCTATGTATCCTTTGAGGAAGCAGTGGCAGACTTACTGATTCCTGGATGGGGCATAAGGTTCCCTTCATCATTGCTAGTTTGGCCCAGAAACCAGCATCCTCTGCTATAAACCTGAGAGGTGAGTTCTAATGAGGCAGCACCTCAGACTCCAAAATGTGTCCTGAAAGATTGCGGCTCCACACTCGCTGCACTGCACCACTGCCATGCTCTTTCCTTTCTTAATCTTTGTGTCTGTTACCTGTTTTGTTTGTTGAATCTTTTCTGTGCATTCCTGCCTCCTTTCTATGTCTTTTGACTTCTTACCCCTTCCTTTACTTCTCTGAAATGTATTTGTTACCCTATCCTACAGAGGGTGCTTCTCACTGATAGAAAAGTAAAGCAGATTACTCAACTGCATTATACTCATGCACTGGTTTAAACTGCATGACAAATAAAATGGTTCCAAAGCCTCATAAAGGGCATCCATTTAAACGTTTTTGGGAACTCCCACACCCTAGCATTCTCTTGGCTAACAGTGTTTGGCAGTTTTCTTGAGGGACTAACTATTGGTGAAGCAATGTGACAACACAGCATACTGGCAGAGGTCCCTTTTTTATCTTCCCACTCCCTTGGCGTCAACTGCTTAGTTGTGATTGTGCAAGACATTTCTCAGTGAACTTCTGCCACTGTTTTTTCAGTCTCAGAATTAAAATCCATGTATGATTACAAACTGGTGGATCTGAGTCAGTTATTCAAACTAAGGGGTCAAGCAATACTATGGTTCACAATCTGAGATTGGTGGGGGGATTTACAAAAGATGTAAGGAAGTTTTTCTTTATGGAAAGGGTGATGAATTGGTGGAACAGGCTAAAGGAGCAGGTGGTGAAGGCTAACTCCATCTCAGAGTTCATGAACAGGTGGGACAGGCACATGGTCATTTGAACCAATGGCAAGTTTCAGTACGTAGTAGTTCAGACAGAAAGCATGGTACGTTACTGTACAGTGTGTAGGAACAGACATTCAGGACAGAACAGATGGATGAAAAAGCCTAATCTGTAAGTAACTAAGTACAATTTCTAGGTAATTATGAATAAACTCAGGCTTTAACTGACTTCTTTTTACACTTTTGTATTTTTTAATAGTCTGACTGGATACTCAAAAAATCAATCAATTAATCAATCAAATCTTTATTTATCCAGGAGAACATTATTGAGCAAGCTCATTTGCAAGATGGACCTGGTTATTACCGGGTCAAAATACATTACAAAGAATCTTTTTTACAGTCACAGTGACAATAACCTCATCATAACAACAAATAAATACAAAGAAGGTGCATAATACAGCATCAGCTACAATACAGAGGTAGGCATACAAAAGCACAGTGTATGCAGTATATTTGTTCAAGCATAGTTCTGTGCTGATGAACACTGCCAGTTGAAACCTATACTTACTTGCTTTTTTATTGCCTGATTAAGGTATAGCCTTGACCCAGGAAGCAGCTGCATGGGCTGTAGTTTTCTATGCCTTCGGGAGAAACTACAGCTTCCACGTTATCTGGATAATTCAGTGCTGCCAATTTTCTTTTGGGAAGGGAACATAAGCTACATGTTTGCACTAGTACAGGGTGTGATTTTATGCAGTTTTAAACTCTAAATAGCTGTGTAGTTTGGACGAGGGAGACCCCTGGTTACTCTACTTTCGGGTCACGGGATATACAGTAAGTGGCTCGCGCTCTTGCGAGCGGCGTTAGTGTATGCCATATATTTGTTCAAGCATACTACTCTGCTGGAGAACACTGCCAGTTTAAACCTATAACTACTTGCTACTTAAACTATTGTTCAGTTTTAAGCACTGTTTTAAGATGTAGCCTTGACCCAGGAAGCAGCTGCATGGGCTGTAGTATTCTATGCCTTCGGGAGAAACTACAGCTTCCATGATATCTGGATAATTCAGTGCTGCTAATTTTCTTTTGGGAAAAGAACATAAGCTATACCTTTGCACTAGTACAGGGAGCAATTTTATGCAGTTTTAAACTCTAAATAGCTGTGTAGTTTGGACGAGGGTGACCTCTGGTTACTCTACTTCCGGGTCACGGGATATAAGTGGCTCGCGCTCTTGTAAGTGGCATTAGTATATGCAGTATATTTGGTCAAGCATACTACTGTGCTGATGAACACTGCCAGTTTAAACCTATAACTACTTGCTACTTTAACTTAAACTATTGCTCATTTTTTATGGCTGTTTTAAGGTATAGCCTTGACCCAGGAAGCAGCTGCATGAGCTGTAGTTTTCTATGCCTTCGGGAGAAACTACAGCTTCCACTCTATCTGGATAATTCAGTGCTGCTAATTTTCTTTGGGGAAGGGAACTTAAGCTGTACCTTTGCACTAGTTCAGGGTGCAGTTTTAAACTCTAAATAGCTGTGTAGTGTGGACGAGGGTGACTCCTGGTTACTTTACTTCCGGGTCACGGTATGTAAGTTGCTCACACTGTAGTGGACAAGCATGTCTGCCACCGCTGTGGAGACATGTACAGAGACATGAATGTCATAGCGTGTGTCTGGCATCACTGGTGGGGCAGACGGGTTAAGTAAAGTCCAATCTTAAGTAAGCAAGGCATTTGGATATATTTCTGTGGGGCTGCAGAATAGGAGTGTTTGTACTGTGTAAACTAATTATTAGTCACCATTGTGTAACCCAAGGTTACTGTGTCTGTTTATCTTATTAGTAGGGTTACCCAGATTATAACTTCAGCTGTTTATACAATGGCAGATTCTATCTTGACCCTGGAGGGAGAGGGGCCCCAGGGTTGCCACCTTTGGATGAGGCAAAAACCAGATCCTAAGCTCCGCCCCTAGCCCCACCCCTTTTCATGACTCATCATGCATTGTTCCTCCTAGAAGTCCATTTGTTAAATCAGTAAAAAACAATGCTTAAACAGTAGTTCAACAAACATGTGAAGATACTATACTGTACCTGTTAAAGTTACTTTCCTAGGTTCTTTCTAATTATTTACCTATGTATTTATTTATTTATACTGGTTTAGCAGATAAACATACAGTGATAAAAAATCTCATTTACAGATATGATCTGGGAAGACAAGGTAAATACTGTAAATAGCATACAATAGTATACATACCTTATATCATTTCCTGTTCATGTTCACAGTACACAGTACCTCGCCCTCCGCTCCACCAATGAGGGATTGCTAGAGATTCCCAGGGTTCGTTTGAAATTATCAGGATCTTGTGCTTTTGCTTGTTCAGCTCCTACCCTGTGGAATTCTCTACCTCATTGGTTGAGAGAATGCCCGACCGACGATAGTTTTAAAATTGCTTTAAAAACTTATCTTTTTAACTTGGCTTTTTCTTTATAGTTAACTTGTTTATTGCTGATCTTTGTTTTATTATTATGTACAGCGCCTTGATTTTGAAAGGCGCTTTATAAATAAACATGAATTGAATTGAATTGAACTATTTAAAAGCCAAAGAAGTGACTACACTTTTTTCTTAAGGAAATAAAATATTTTAAAACATTTAAAAATGCCTAAATTCTATTAGAGATGAAAATGTTTACCAGCAAATGAAAGTGGAGGAGAACTGGCTCTGTTACTGTTACAAAAGGTGGGGGCAGCTGTGCTGTTATGCCACTTTAAGATGCATTGGAAAGATTAGGTTAAGTAAGTGCTAATGGTGTTAATGGCCATAATTTACACCTCCCAGGGTGACTGCATTCACAAACAAAAGGCTACATTGACAACAGAACTTGTTTGTAACTTAAACATGTAGCTGAAACAATGAGTGATATGACAACATTTATTTTAAAAGTATGTGAGCACTCAAAATGGCTAAAATACCTGACCAGCACAGAGCAAAACCGGATTACCTGATAGGGACCCTGAAAACTGACCACCAGGAAAAAAAAACCTGACAGGTGGCAACCCTAAGGGAGACGTTGGTATTGTGTTCTACCTGCACCATGTATATTATAGTATGCTCCCCATTTCCTACAGTACCATACACTTGTAATAAATGTATTGAGGTGACAGAGTTGAACACTGAAATTATGTTATTTAATAGCAGAATGTCACAACCAGAACAAAGTTAATTAACTATGCTGGAACTATTTCATTGTCAGATGAAAGAAAACTGTCTAGCCCCCCCCCCATGAATCTATTGCCCCAGTTTTTGATACATCATCACATGTAGATATTTCTGTGGATCCTGTCATACATCAAGATACTAATACTCTCTCTGTATTTGATTCACACCTTGCTAATGGTGGTATAACAAATAAACGAGCAAGAAGTGATTCCGAGGAAGAGGATTTGTATAATGACTGATACACAGTGCAAAATTTGAAAACCCAAAAAAAGGTAGAAAGGCTGGAATTTTTTCATTGCCACTAAGTAATAGTTTCTGCCCCTTGGGTGATATATGATGTGATACTGTACAGAAATCTGGAACCATGTTACAACCTCCGCACGTATTGCTAGCACTTCCACTATTCCCACAACTAATGACTCTATTGACTGCCCATTTAATAGCATTCCTTTAGCACATATGCCTATAGGCTCAGGCCTTCCTGATATACCCACAGTTTCTTTTCCTACTGATAATGCAGACATGGATATAAATCATGCCTCAGAGAAGCAGCAACTATTTGTCTTGGGTGACTCGATGATCAAACATTTGGACAGGGCTGTGTGTAATGCGGATAAGCAAAATTGAACATGCTCTTCATTCAAGGGAGCCTTGATATCTGATATTACAAAAATGATTAGCAGCATCATTCCAAATTCTGTCAATACTCCAATGGTAATCATACATGCAGGTACAAATAATCTATACAGTAACTCCCTTAACTCCATGAAGCAGGATTATGTAACTTTAACTAATAAATTGGTATCCCTTGGATGTGATATTTATATATCTGAAATCCTGCCATGTCCTGCTGCCCCTGATTTTATTAATGATAAAAGAAAGTGTTTAAATGAATGGCCGCGTAAATGGTGTCTGCGCCAAGACAACAGATGTATCACTTATTGGGAGAAATTTATTGGATGACTTGAATTATTTTGTAATAATGGACTACACTTGAGTAAAAGGGGAAATTCCCTTATGGGTAAAATTATATCTGATATCATTAAGCAACATTTTAACTAAATTATGTCGGGGGTAGGGGTCTCCAACAGTTAGGGCTTCTTCCCATATACCTAGAAAATACTGTCAGAATACTTTAACCCATTTAAATATAGTGGGCTGGATATTCAAAAGGGTTGCGCCATGCGCAATAGGGTTGCACCTGCGCAAGTCCAAAATTGCGCCATTCTGCCATATTCAGCAGGAGGCAGTTGCACCCCCCAAGTCAAGCTGAGCAACAGCGCAATGCTAATGAAGGCATGCTCAACCGGAGGGGGAGGACCCATGCATAAACTGCACAGCCCGATATTCAGTGGGCTGTGCAGAGTTGTGCAGGCACAAGCCCCAACCTGCGCTGCACAACTTTGAGCCAAAAGAAAAAGGAGTATGTCGAGGGCCACCCACAGGTGAGCTGCTGCATTGCAGGGCACAACACAGCAGCTGCCACCTGTGGGTGGCCTCATCTCCTGTGCCTGCAGCCCAATCATGGGCATATGGTAACCCCACCCCAACTGGCCGATCACAGGCATAAGTGAAAAGAACCAACCCCCACTAGCCGATCACGGGCAGTAAAGTTCAACCCCCAAAACATATCCCTGGTGGTCCGGTGACCTGGAAGCTGTCGCGGCAGTAAAGTTCAACCTCCAGAACATATCTCAGGGTCAGTGGACTTCGAAGCCTATCATGGCACAGAAGTTCAACCCCTGCGACCACCTAAGCCTGGTGGTTCATGGGCCCTCACTGCACTCACTCATGGAGCCCCACCACTTGCTCCCCTCGCCGTGGCGGCATCCGACTCGCCTCGCCACCCCACCGCCTATTGACCGATCAGCCAGGCTGCACGACCACCGGGTCTGCAGCGCCACTGGCGTGCAGTCCATACCGCAAGGCAGTCCAGATATGTGAATGAATTAGTAGCATGGGCTGCACACCCATTGACCTTACTGAACTACGGGCGGCAGCCCCTACCGGCAGCAGCTTGGTGGGTGGTGGGTGGCAGGAGGGTGGGATGCCGCCCGCCAGCTGACAGAGGGGAGCAGGGTGGTGGAGCTCCGGTGGGTGGGTGGGGGCCACTAGATCACCAGGGTAGGTGGTCCTGGGGGTTGAACTTTACTGCCCATGATCGGGTTCGAGGTCCACTGGACCACCAGGGATATGTTGGGGTTTGAACTTTACTGCCTCGATCGGGCTTCGGTAACCACTGGACCACCAAGGATATGTTCCCTGGCAGGTTGAACTTTACCGCCCTGCAATCAGGCTAGTGGGGTGGGTTCTTTTTCACTTATGCCCGTGATCGGGCCAGTTGGGGGTGGGGATGCCAACTTCCGCCCACATCGGGCCAGTCAGGGGTGGGGAGATGTTTGAACTTCTGCCTGTGATCGGCCAGTCGGAGGGTGGGGGATGTTTGAACTTATGCCCGCGATTGGCTGCAGGGGCGTCGGTCCCCGATGGCTGCTGCCTGGCAGGGCGCCAGGTGCAAGTCCTTGGGATCGAAGCGCACCTGCATGCTAACGGTGGCATGCAATGGGGCTAGAATAGATGCAATGGCCCCCCATGCCTTGTGTATGAATTATGGCCCCATTTGCATGTCACCTTTGAATATTGGAATATGCATGGCGCAATGGTATTCTGCGCACCGCATCTTGAATGTTCCACTCTGGCCACTTGCGGTGGCGCAAGTTCCACTGTGCCATGCACAGTGGCTGTGGCCTGGGGGTGATATTCAAAGGAGTTGCTCAATAACACAACTCCATTGAATATCGCCCCGGCCACACCCCAGTGCAACTATTTTGTGCAGCGTAAGGGCTTGCGCCACAGAATAGCGCAGTTTGAATATCCAGCCCATTGAGTTTAAACACAAGGAGTTTAAACAACATGCTGAGTAAACTTAAAACCAGAATTACAATGGCTGATGCAGGTATAGTTTCAATTACAGAGACTTGGTGGGATACTAAAACCAAATGGGACCCTGGTATTCCCCTTTAAATGGGATGACAAAAGGGGAGGACGTGTATCGCTATTTCTGAATAAACATCTTAAGAGTTTAGAAATAATTAAACAAATTAAAAAGCATGACTTCACAACTGAAACCATATGGGTCAAATTTAAAAGTCAAAACATGTCACCCATTGTTCTAGGGACTTGTTATAGCCCCGGACACTTCTGTTGCTTATATGGCAGCTATATTACATGAAATAGAAACTGCATGTGAAATTGGGAATATAATTTTAATGGGGGATTTAAATTTGCCAGACATTAACTAGTGTGATAATACAGCTAAAACCTTAAATAGTAAAAAATTTTTAGCCACATATGCTCAACTTTATTTAAAGCAGAGTGTTTCCCATCCAACTAGAGGTAGTAACCTTTTGGATATTGTCTTGCATGAGGATAGTCTTGATGTATATGATGTTTCAGTAGAGGCACCTCTTGGCAATAAAGTGACCATAATGTAATTTCTTTTAAGTTAAAATGTCCCCTTGAAATTGAGTCTGAGTCCGTATTGATTTATACATATGAAAAAGCAACTATCCCTGGGATGGAACATGTAGAGTATTTGGACTGATTGACTGGGAGAAAGAACATGCTAATCTTCCTTTACAGGATTATTGGGAGTTACTGTATGATACTTTAATATTAGTTAAAGACAAATTTTACCTTGCAAATCTAAATACATTAAAGGGAAATTACAGCCTAAATGGATGACTAAATCTATAAAGAAACTTATAAAGCAAAAGAACATGACATATATTAGATATCTTAAATCTAAAACCACTCACAACTGGACAAAATATATAAAGGCTCAAAAACTATGTAAATCTGTTATAAAGAGGACTAAGAGAATTTGTGAATATAATTTGGCAATTAATGGAACCAAGTCAAACAGTAAGCAATTCTTTTCTTATATAAATTCTTTAAAAAAAACTATGTGTAGGGTGGGTCCCACACAAGTGGACAATCAAACTATTCAAAATTCAAAAGAAATGGCTGACTTATTCAATAAGGAATTTTGTAAACATTATATACCATTGGACACTTCTGTGCCTTGTCTAATAGATAATAGATCAGAAGTCATCTGTTTTGATATAATTGATATTGAAAATAAAATAAAATTACAGAATGGGAAAACTAGCATGAGGCCAGACCATATTTGGGGACATTTATTGTTTCTATTTTCTGCTTGTCTATTGATTCCTTTAAAACTGCTTTTTGAATCCTATCTGATTAAGGGTTTTGTTCCAAAGCAGAGGAAAACTGCAAATGTTATCCCTATATATAAAGAGGGTTTAAAATCAGATTGTTCAAATTACAGACCAATTAGTCTTACATCACTATTTGTAAGATTTTTGAGAGTTTAATTAGAGATGCATTAACCCCTATAATGAACAATTCAGATTTGGAACAGCACTGTTTCAGAAAGAGTAGAGGCTGCCTGTCTAACGTGTCGAGTTTTTAAGAAAATATAAGTTCATTAGTTGATAACCGTATTCCTTGTGATGTTATCTTTTTGGATTTTAACAAAGCATTTGATGCTATGCCACATTGGGCTTTAGAAGTAAAATTACAGAATTTAAAAATTAATAAGTATGTTATTATATGGGTCAAAAATTGGTTATCTAATCACACTCAAAGAGTGAGTATTAATAGTAGTTTATCAGATATTGGTTATGTCACTAGTGGAGTCCCACAGGGCTCGGTGCTTGGACCATGTTTATTTCAGACTTTCATCTCTGACATAACTTCAAATTGCTTTTCATTAGCTATTAAATATACAGACAATATTAAGATTGGTGGTCCATGTACCAGTGAAACGGATTCTAATATCATACAGCAGGATTTAAATAACATTTTTGAATGTCTAACAGCATGGGGTATGAAGTTAAATAACTCCAAGTGTAAAGTCATGCATTTAGGTAATACTAATCCTTTAAAAACATATGTTGGGACAATTCCCACTTAGTAATACTACTGATGAAAGAGATCTGGGCATAACAGTTTCTAATAACATGGACTTTCTCTATCAAATTAATTAATCTGTAAATAAAGCAAATAAGGTTGTCTGGTCCATCAAACATAATATTACTACAAAAGATCCAAAGGTTTGGCCTTGTTCAAAGCATATGTTAGGCCTCATCCTGAATATGTAATTAGTTGCCAAGGAAGTAATATTAGCAAACAGTAAATATTCTTTTTTTTTGTATTATTTCTTTTATCCCCTCATGCCTCGTGACCCACTTCTCCTTCAGGCTGCCTAGATCCCATACACTCTGACTGTCCCTTTCTGAGCCGTCCATCCTCATATTGCAGCTGCCCCTAGGGTAAACTGGACATAATCCTTCACCAGGCGGGTCCCCATCCACGAAGGGGAAAGGCACCAGGGGAGCAACCAGCACATACTTGGCCCCAGGGTGCTTCTGAGGTGGAGGGACTCCTTCAGGGCATTGGTGGCAGTGGTGTATCAGCAGCCATCATCTGGTCAGTCGCAAAGTGGATTTTCACTTCTCTATACTATAGTGTTCCCTTCTGCATGTGTCTGCAGAGCTCCTGGTCTCCACCAGAAGCCGCTGCAGTGCGATGTTGGTCCACTACCCACCCCAGGAGAGGAGAGCAGTCCTACAGATGCTCAATCCTCTCCTTCATCTGCCAGCCACCAGCATCCCGAGTTCGTTCCCGAACCTGGGTCGCCAGCATGGTTCAAGGTAAAGCACCAGTGCCTCAACCCTCTGCGCCCCTGGGCTGGTGTAAATATTCTTTTAAATCATGATTGGATAAACACATACTGGCAGGAGGGAAATTAAGGTACTTCATGTAAGGAAGGAGCTTTAATGGGCTTATCACCCACTTGCTTCATTACTCACCTTAAAATGAACCTTAATAAGAATCTTTAGTAGTGGGAAGGGAACTGAAAATTTGACAGAAGTTGGCTGAGTCATTTTTGCAATATAAAAGGTCAAAAACAATTATTGCACCTGCTTTTAATACCAAAACATTTAGAAAAGGATTGTCATCATGGATCTGTCAACCTTATTTTCAAAGCCAATTTGCATTCACTCTGTTAAACCATGTGATGATAGTTAATAGCATCAGAACATTGGAGGTACACCATCTGATGATAGTTAACATTGTCAAAACATTGGACATACAGTAGTAGGGTCCAAAATGCTGAACTTGGAGCAAAATAGAGTTGCAGCAATAAACATAGTCAGATATTTCCAGATGTTTTCCAATACTTTTAAAGATATTCCCTCTGGTGGCCTTATAATGATATTCCAGGCAAGGACATTATCTACAGATATCACAGGAATTTAAGGCAAGATGATTTTATTTCTTGGATGCCCTTTCCCTAAGCCTTACGATGCTTCACAAACAGAAAATATTTCAGCAGGGTTATCAATAAAACATGATGTTCAATAAAAATCTAAGAACAGTCTGAGAAAGCTTCAATAAAAGGAAACGTTTTCAAGGAATTCTTGAAAGTTTCCACTATTGAGCTGATCTGATTTTCCAAGGTAAAGCACTCCATAATACAAGAGCTGCAACACTAAATGCCCAGCCCATGATTGACATGGGTGTGAAGTAGGAACAGAGAGCATGCCACTCCAGATGAGAGAAGGGAGCATCTCACCCTTGCCACCAGGAGAAATACTGACCATAGGAATGATCTTGAGCAGCACTGAATAAATATAAGCAGAAAAAGAAGATAAAACTAATCTTTTCAATACTAGGTAAATCACTAGATATTGTGATTTGGTAAGATGATTAAGAGAAGCACCATGTTAATTCAGACACACTGTTCAGCATTTCTAATTGTTAAATAGACATGGAGAATCAGAATAAAAAGTGTATGAGGTATTATGAACAAAACTGAAAGGAAATATAACACACATCAATAGAATGGATAGGAGACTCATAACCTGAAGAAGCTCAGTTGAGTGAAATGCTGGGTTAGGACCTACGGGCCCATGTCATTAATGAAAATAAACTTTGAGAAAATTTGAAATCTTAACCATGTTTGAAGTGGCAATATTTTTCTTAAATGTTTGGGTCTCCATCGCCAACTAGCCCTGCCCTATGAATATATATATATATATATATATATATATATATATACACATATACATATATATATACATACATATAACTTTATGTGGAGTACCCATCTGGCCATTCTCTTCTTTGCTCTCCAAGAGGAGTCCACAATCAACTGAGTTGCAGCATTCTGGACTAGCTGCAAGATCGTAACAAACCTCCTGATAACTGTAAGTACAAAGCAGGCCAATTTTCAAGCCCAGAGGTGACAAAAACATAATAAACTGTAGATACATCAGCAGGGGCTACATGCAGTTTAATCTTGGTGACGTTACAGAGATGACAAAAGTCAGGTCAGACCATGGTCAACACCTGTTGATCAAGTGACATCCTGCTGTCCAATGTGACACAAGTTTCTTCACTGCATCTACAGCTCTGAGTGGCTGGCCACACAGCAAAGAAAGAGATACCATACCACCCATCACTGCTGGACTCTGCTTGCCTGATGTAATGATCATGACCTTTGTCTTTCCGAGGTTGAAACATAGCCAGCTGGAGGCCAGTTGGTGGCCATCCAGTCATTAATTTTGGCCAAACAACTCCACAGCACAGAAGCTACCTGGATCCCCAAAGGAGTCCCAGATGTGTATTAGACATGTATCTAGCTGAGTATCATCTGCATAGCAGTAAAACTCAACACCATGCCATCCAATTATCTCATCCAGCTGCAGCATGTACACTGAAAATGACATGAGGTCAAGGATCAGGCCTTGAGGAATACCACAGGAGAGCACATAAGGTCCTGAAATATGATTTTTAAGAGCCACTTGCTGCATCGTCTGAGTTAGGTCAGACTCAAACCAGCACAATACCTTGCCAGAAAGACCCACATGACTCCTCAGGCAATTCAGTAACACCCCACGGTCAACAGTATCAAACGCTGATGAGAGATCTAAGAGGACGAAGATAGAACAAAGTCTTCAATCTCTTGCTATCATTTGTCCCCCTGATGAGCACAGTCTCCATACTGTGACGATACTGGAAGCCCGATTTGAGAGATTCATGGATATTGAAATTATCAGATGATCAGCAAGTTGCTCCACCACGACCTTCTCAATAATCTTCCTCCTTAAAGAGAGACTGGAGACAGGCCTGTAGTTCCTAAGAACATCAGGGTCCAAGGATGGGAAGTTATTTTTTCAGAAAGCATCTGAGAACTGCCTTTTTCAAAGCAGTTGGAAAGACATTCTCCTTCAAGGAATACCCAGCAATCTGAGAAATAACTGGACTCAAGTCCCATGAGCAGTGAGGCCCAGGATCCAGCACACAACAGGAAATAGTTTACAATGTAGATTGCTGCAACTGCTTGGATGCAAGCATAATATTCCAATAAAAGCTGCCAAATATCATAACAAGGTTTGCAAACCACACATAGTGTTTGATAATAGATGTAGGTGGTTCAAGCACAACTATCCCAGTGTACAGTAGATGCAGATATATTTCACATCAGAACCTTTACCTTTTGAAAATCCAGCCTTTGGCTAATGGCTTCTGAAAAATCACAGAGCCATTAGGTATTTAGAACACTGAAGTGACTTACCAGAGAGGTACATTAGTTCCAAAAAGTAGTTTGTGTGGTATCCAAAAAGGATGCATGGGAAAACAAATATCAGATTTTTTGAGTTTCTGAATATCTCTCCAAGTTATATGCAACCTTGAACACAGTGCGAGGCATCATTGGTATGTACTATAAGTCTTTCTTTGTGTATATGTGGGGGAAGAATGCAGAAGATAAGGCTTAACAATGGAAAAGTTGCTTCAAATTGAAAGATGTATTCAAATAATCAGCTCCAGCTACAAGCAGAAAAAGGCAGTACTTTTGCATTCCTAGTAAGCATGCAGATTTATAATGGTTTATATTTGGTGCATACTTTTTAGTACAAAATATGGAAAACTCAGTGCCCAGGGCATGTACACCTTTCGGGTATGTTTTGTTTAAAAAAATGTGTTTATTTTTAAAATGTTAAAACTTTAACACTTACATTTCTATTGCAGGAAAGAATGACAAGACAACAGAAAAATAATGATCTTTCTGACACTTTAATTGTTGATCATGAAAAGACCCTGACAGCAGCCAGTTCCATGGTGCTGTGGGCAAGATCTCCACTTTGTATGCTGGTGACCCTGATTAATGCACCGAGCATGCGTCATCTGGAACAGAGGCTGGTGGGAGTGTGATATAGCATCCATGCAAAAAGTCTCCTCCTGGGTTGGTGGATTCTCTGAATGCTACTTTTATAGTGCTTTCTGCTGGAGGATTAGAAGTGTTGTGCTTGTTAGCCTGGGTGACCACACACCACATTACTTCTCTCAGGATGCCACAAAATGGCTCATGCATGTGGGTGGAGGGAAGGGTAAGAAAATGAAAAAAAGGCTACCATTTGGGCATATGACACATCATCTTGTCCCCCACGTCCAGTTTGGGCTCCTGTTTCTTGACCCCTGGAACAAATAACCTTGTGATGCCTCTACCATGAAGGACTAGATAAAGATGGAGGGGACAGACTGCTGAGGAACTAACAGAAAGAACCCCACCTAGGGGATAATCAAGGATGTAGCACAATACTGTGATGTAGGCTCCTAGAGAATTCCAATGATATGAGTAGGAGGAGTTCCATAGTATCGAAAGGTGGCTTGGAGAGGGCAAAATGAGGCCCTGGCCAGAGGTCAAAACAGCAAGGAGGTAAAAAGACAGTTGAAAGTCCCAGAAAGTTGAAAAATCTTGTTCCTCTTAGTTGCCCACTAAAATCAAGTATCTTTCTTCTACTGCAGCAATTAAAACCACCCACCTCTCCCTTTCTGTCCTATATTTATTTATTTATTTTATTGCTTTAACCAGGAAATAAGGGCTAGAAAATACTGCCTATTTGCCTCGGCCAACTCCTGTAATGGAAGAAGAACAACATAGTGCAGCATTTCTGCCACAGGTTTCTGCACACACCTCAACAAGTTGGCAGCTCAGCCAGTGGTTAAGCAGACAAGAGCTGGAAGAGATGGCCAGTTTTAGCAGTTTGGTGGCTGAGAGTATTGAATGGTTGATGGACAGTGCACTACTAGTAGCAGGCTGGTGCAAGGGCCCAGTGGGGAAGAAGGGATCCCAGATTTGACTGACAATGTTCTGACAATCAGCTGGCATCCTGTCAGTGAGGGGGGTTTGGATTGCATGTCAGCTGAGTATGAAAAATATGCCAGCAATACAGACTCGGAGCTTGAGAACAGCATGCAGGCTGCTGAAGTGAAAACTGATGCTGCAGCAGAGCCAATTGGACTTCTTTCTCAAGGTATGTCTGCTTCTCATTCACTGTCTGGGAATTTGGGTACAGGCACTATTGAGGTTACCACATACCTTTTGCATATGACTGCTAATATTGGGAAAAATGGGGGAGAGAGGATGCAAGTGGGTATTACTAAGGACAATGGCTCAGGAGAGAGCCTGAAGGAACAAGATCCACTGTGTCAGGATTGGGGGTTTTAGGCTTGGGTACTCTGGCATCGCCAGTTTAGGCCTCAGTCACTGGACCAGTACCCCCTCAGCAAGGTGGACTCATAGGAGAATGGCCTAGACCCCCCCAAAAGACAAGTGTACTTATTTTTGATTCCTGAGGAACCAGCACAGTACTGCTATGTAATTCTGTCCACTGCAAATACAAAGGAAGACTTGAGAATGCACCAGACAGGGTGTGTGTCACTAGGGCCATATTGAAAGACTGTATGGCCCAGATATTCAAAAGGGTTGCAAATGGTGCAACCCACTGATGCACTCTGGTGCAATATTCAAAAGGGAAAAGTATGCGGCACAAATCCCGATGCGCCGGAGCACATCAGTAATGTATGCAGGCACAGGTAGGGGGGGCATGCCCATGTATAACCTGCACAACTGATATTCAGCCCAGGATGTGCAGAGCCATGCATGTGCAACCCCTACCTGCACCAGAACAAAGTTAAGCCCAAAAAAAAGGAACAACTGATGGCCACCCACAGGTGAGCTGCTGCATTGCAGGGTGCAACACGGCAGCTGCCACCTGTGGGTGGCCACCTGAGTTCCGGCTACACCTGACAGCATCCCCTATGCCCTATCGCTGGCATATGTTTAAAAAAAAATTCCCCATCCTATGTCCCTGGTGGTCCAGTGGACCGCTCTCTGCCCCATCGTGGGCATATGTTTAAAAAAAACTTCCCCGTCCTATATCCCTGGTGGTCCAGTGGACCGCTCTCTGCCCCATCGCAGGCATATGTTTAAAACATAGATCCTCATCCAATATCCCTGGTGGTCCAGTGGACTGCAATGTGCCCAATCGCGGGCATGTGTAAAAAAGAAAACTTCCAATACCCCTGGTGGTCTAGTGGTACGCCCCCACACGCCCACTGAGGCCCACCACCCTGCTCACCCCAGTCAGCCGGGCAGGCGGCAGCACCTCACCCACCTGCCATCCCGCCGCCCACTGCCTGACACTTTCAGCTGCACGCCCATTGGTTCACAGCATGAGCCAATGGGCGGCAGCCCCTACCGTACTACACATTCCAGATATGTGAATGGCCCCATGTGCACCTTACATAAATTATGGCCCCATTTGCATGTTACCTTTTGAATATCGCGGGTGCTGTGAATGGCGTAATGGCACTTGTGCTAGCGCATCTCCATGCTCCACTCTGGCCACTTGTGCTGGTGCAGTGCCACTGTGCCATGCACACTTGGGGTGGCCAGGGTGCAATATTCAAAGCTGCTGAGCCATGGCGCAGCTCCTTTGAATATCACCCAGGCCACACCCCTGCGCAGCCATGTTGAGCTGCGCCCATGCTTGCGCCACAGCCTGGTGCAGTTTGAATATCCAGGCCTATGACTTTTTATGCATTCTAAATGTATTCCTTCATCCACTCTGTGGGGAACTTTGTGTATGATATTAGCTTTAAAACTCTGGCTCTGTTGAAGAGATTTCGGGCAGTGTACCAGTCACTATAGTTGCTGTTTCTAAGACCCACTCATGAAACTGGCCATAAAGATTGCTACAGATTTGTTGAAAAATGTGATTTTTGATATATCTGATGTACTGTTCTGTTAAACAACGCTGTGATGTTCTTGACAGCCAATTCCAGAAATAGATTCAGAACATTTCTGCGGGTGGGGGGATAAAAATTAGGCTTCAGCATTCTAACATAGTATGGGTTATCTTCCCAGCATTTTTTTTTAATTTTTTCTGTTTTATTATTGAGGGCAATGTCTCCATTCTGCATGCTGGTGACCCTGATTAATGCACCTAGCATGGGTCATCTGGAACAGAGGCTGGTGGGAGTGTGAGAGAGCGTCCATGTAAATAGTCTCCTCCTGGGTTGGTGGGTTCTATGAACACTGCTTCCATAGTGCTTTCTGCTGGAGGCTTGGAAGTGTTGTGCTTGATAGCCTGAGTGACCACACACAACAGTACTACTCTCAGGATGCCACAAAATGGCTCATGCATGTGGGTGGAGGGAGGGGTAAGAAAATGAGAAAAGGGCTACCAGTTGGACGTATAACACATCATCATGTCCCCCATGTCCAGTCTGGGTTCCTGTCTATTGACCCCTGAAACAAATAACCTTGTGATGCCTCTACCATAGAGGACTACAAAAAGATGGAGGGGACAGACTGCTAAGGAACTGACAGAAAAAAAATCCCACCTGGGGGTAATCAAGGGTGTAGCACAATACTGTGATATAGGCTCCCAGAGAATTCCAATGACATGAGTAGGAGGAGTTCCATAGGATGGAAAGGTGGCTTGGTGAGGGCAAAAAGAGGCCCTGGACAAAGGTCAATAGAGCAAGGAGGTAAAAAGACAGTTGAACATCCCAGAAATAGATACCGATAATAGATTCAGAAAATATCTGGAATGGGGAGGGGATGGAAGGTAAAAATTAGGCTTCAGCATTCTAACATAGATGTGGGTTACCTTCCCAGCATTTTTATTTTTTTTATTATTGGGAAAGATTATGTTGTGTTTTTTTACCTAGGGCAAACAACATTTTGAAACACATGTAGGTCAAAAATGCATTTGAGGGGGCGTTAATGAGCAGACTGGAGTAAAGACGCGACTTCACCTCGCTCCTCAAATCATCGCAAAATATTAAATTTAAACTGCCCTAAAAGTTACCCAAAACAACAGTTGTAAGCAGGGAAGTGTGTGGGAGAGCGAGATGGACGAGTTTGTGATCTCTAGTGTGGCGAAAAGCTCGAGGATGGTGACTAAAAACCAACGCAAGCAACCGCCAGCATCCCAAGTGGAGAATACAGGCCACATATCTGTCTCGGCTGGAGAAGTGAGTGCTGTAGGCTGCGAAGTGACACAACAGGTGTTAGCTGCGCTGGAACCTAAACTGACCAGTTTGGTGACTGATTTTGACAGAAAATTGCAGGAGCTGGTTGATTTACACGCTACACAGGCTACTAGAATTAGCGAGGCCGAACAACGTATCTCGGATTTGGAAGAAGCCACAGCCCCCATACCTGAACAAGTGATTACTCTGCAAAAAAGAATTAGAAGAGCTGAAGGAACTTTTGGTTTACCAGGAGAACTACCATCGACGGCTGAATCTACGGTTGCAGGGCTTACCAGAGGGTATGGAGGGTGCAAGTGTGATGGACTTCTGTGCTAAAACACTTCCAGAGCTGCTGGGCATTTCTCCTAAAAATGGGCATCTGAAGTTGGAAAGGGCCCATAGAGCCATCATGCCGAAACCAGCGCCTAACCAGCCTCCTCGCCAAGTGATCATGAGATTTCATTTTTTCCCAGATAGGGAAAGTGTTTTAAAGGCATATCGAGAGCGATCAGAGCTGGAATATGAGGGACACCATTTATATCTCTCCCAAGACTACTCAACTCATCTGTTGAAACGTCGAAGGGCGTTTTGGGCCTGTCATGGCGCAGTTACGGGAAGCCAAAATTGACTGCTACATGTTACACCCTGCAACCCTTAAGATTAAGTTCCCAAAGCGGAGACATTTGTGAGGGACCTGGTTAAAAAGATGGGGTGATCAGAAGCGGGAGACAAGCTCACTCGGCTGGATTGATTGCGCACGCGATTGACTAGTGGGATTCCTCCTCTCCCCTCCTTCCTTTGGTGAAAGCTACCAGAGACAATACTACTAGAAGGCTGAGAAAGCTAAGTGACTGGCATGGATCTAATCACCCACTCCTTGTTATAATTTTTTTCTTTTTTTTCTCTTTCTTTCCCCCTGAAGGCTTGTCTATGTAAACAATGTGAGGGTGAATTGTCTGCAGATTGACTGGTTTAATATGCCTGAAATAAGGAAGTGAACAAGAATGGAAGGTTTCCCTTTTCTTTTTTTAAAACTGGGTACAGGCCTGAAGATGGACTTTTTTTTTTTTTTTTGGTTTTTACCTAGAAACAGCATGCGACAAGTGGAATGTGGCTTGGCTTTAAATGGGAAATCCCCCCCTTGGCTTGTCTGTTGTTCTTTTCTTTTTTTACAGGTGACCAGGTCGGAATGGAACTCGCACCGCTACCTTGAACCATGAGGAATCGACATCATGCAGGGGGCCTCTGCAGGCCAAGTGTTGTTGCAGGACTTGGACTTCAGGGCTCTCAGTCTTTTGAAATGGGACTGAAGTAAAATAGATATATGGGTGTGGGGACAAGGGTGGGTCAAACTGCTTTCTCACTGAATTGGTGGCTCGATACTCCTGAAATCCATTTAAAGGGAAGGGAAGGGCATAATGAAGAGTGGCAAACTGGAGTATAGGAGGAGGCTTTCTTCGCCACCTGGGGGGGTCTCTGCCCCACCTTTTTCAGGGGAATGTAATTTGCATTATTGGGGAGAGAAGAGTCCTAACAGAAAGGGAGTGGGAGGGATCTGAGGGGGGATCCCCCTATAATTCCAAAGTCCAGGGAGACGTATGAAAATATGTCATGCTTGTCTGGCTGGGTGGAGTGCAGCTACAACAATGATAAGGAGAGTTATAATGTTACATTGGGTTAAAGATTGATATTAAGGAAGTCAATGGATAGTTGTCTGACTTGTTAAAATGTGGTGGTTTGGGGGGGAGGCGTTTTCTGTTTTGCTTCATAGAGCAAAGGGAGAGTAAAATTTCTGCATTGTGTGGTTCCTGTTGCTATGGGGGGGGGATACAAGAAAATAAGGGAATGTGGAGGGAAGGGGGTTGGTTTTATATATAGTTACTATTTGTTAGGTTTTTTACAGTTAGAAATCAGTTTGCAGATCCATAGAAAATACCATTCAGACAAATTAGTGGGGATGGAGTCAGGGCCCGGAATGAGGCTTAATGATAGGTTAGAGGTAGAGGAAAGGATTTTGAGGGTATGTCTGGAATGCAGGATTTAAATGTGGTATTGTGGAATGTAAGGGGAATAGCCACCCCGTCAAGTGAACGATGTTGCTTACAGCTTTGAAAAGGCAGAATACTCAGGTTGCCATGATACAAGAGGCACACCTCACGGAAAAGGAACACACAAAGTTAAAAAAGGGCTGGGTGGGGGAATGTTATTCAGTTGCTTTTAATGCACATAAAAGGGGGTGGCAGTTCTCCTGAATAAGAAATTACAATTTCAAAAAGAACAAGTGGTTGCTGACCCTAGCGAAGGATGTTATGTATTGGTGGTAGGAACTCTATATGGGGAGAAAATCTCGTTTGGAAGTATATATGCACCTGATGTATATGACCCGAATTTTTATGGCAGGATTTTGTCAATAATAATTGTGGAGCAATTCCCAAGTCTGATACTGAGTGGGGGGGATATGAATTGTCTGATGAACCCTATTTTGGACCATTCAGCACATAAGGGGCTCCCTAAAAATGCTGTTCGGGAATGGCTGGTGGGAATGAATGAATTAGACCTTATAGATGGGTGGCAAACAGCTCACCCTACGGCCAAGGAATACACTTTTTTTTCGCACCCCCACCGAACGTGGTCACGGCTTGACTATATATTTCTTCCCAGGGAGTGGTACTTTCGAGTTAGGCACATTAAGCATGGACCCATTCACATTTCTGACCACTATATGGTCATTATGTCTCTAAATATGGGGGAAGAAAAGGAAGCTCTAAGGACGTGGAGATTTCCTAATTATTTACTAGCCAATAAGGAGTTTCAGGAACACTTGTATGATCACTGGCAACAGTATGTGCGAAACAACTTAGGGACAGCCACCTCTAAAGCAGTCTTTTGGGATGCGGGGAAGGCATTTATGAGGGGGACCATTGTTAGCTATGTGGCCCATCACAAAAAAAAAGTTAAGGAAAAGAGAATTAAACTAGAACAGAGACTCAAGGTGTTGGAGAGAGAGGCTGCTCTGGGTGCGGGAGGAGAAAATGTTCACTTTTTGTTGGCAAGAACTAGAGAAGCACTGAATAACCTACTGCTGGAAGAGGCGAGAAAAGCTGGGCTATTTTTTAGGATGCATTTCTATGAGTGGGGCAATAGACCGGGCACTATGCTTGCAAATCTTATAAGGGGGAAAAGAGGGAGACATTTAATTCAGGCTGTGCGAGGAGAGGATGGGACTCTTTTGAAAAATAAAACAGATATTGGGGAAAGGTTTAAGAGGTTCTATCACAAGCTTTATCAGGGTCAAAAGGGGGGAGAAGACTGGGATGGTGGAATTTTTGAATAAGGTGGAGATAACACAGATAACAGAAAGACAGAGAGAGCATTTAAATGCTGTTATTACAAAAGAGGAAATTATTTCTGCCATTGGGGCATTTAAAAGGGGCAAGACCAGCGGGCCTGATGGTTTTTCAGCCGAATACTACAAAGTTATGAAACTAAAAGTTGTGGACCATATGGAGGCAGTATTCTGAGAAGCGAGTAAGGAGGAGGGAGAACTACCTTGGTCTTGGGGAGAGGCCATGATTTGCCTGATTCCGAAACCCGGGAAGGACCCTTTAGAGTATGTCTCCTTTAGACCGATATCCCTCTTAAACTGCGACTCCAAGGTTTTGGCCAAAATCTTGACTACTCGACTGGAGGGCCTGTTGCCAGAGCTCATTCACCCAGACCAGACCGGGTTTATTTGGGGTAGGTATTCATATCACAGTATGACGACCCTCCTGAATGTAATCTGGGGAGCAAAGAATAGTAGGGAAGTGGTGCATATTCTGTCAATGGATGCAGAAAAAGCATTCGATAGAGTAGAGTGGGAATATCTAATGGAAGCTCTGGCCTGGTTTGGTCTGGGTGAAGGGTTTATAGGGATGGTGTGGCAGATGTATCGGAACCCTAGGGCCAGAATACTAACTAATGGCCCCCTCTCAGATAGCTTTGATTTAGAAAGAGGCACCAGGCAAGGAGGCCCGCTTCCCCCCTCTTGTTCACTTTGACGCTCGAACCCTTGGCCATTGCCTTTCGGAAACACCCTGAAATCTCAGGAGTGGTGGGGAAGACTGGTACAGAGACCAAGCTTTCACTTTATGTGGTGATATGTTACTATATGTAACCAAGTCCAGTAGGCCTATGCCTGCCCTCTTGAGCCTGATCGACCGGTTCTTACAGTTCTCCGGATATAAATTAAATCTGGATAAATCGGAAGAGCTGAGGGTGGGAGTGCAAGATGGAGGGATTGCTACACAGAAATTGAAATGGGGCTTTCGGGTTGTCTGAGAAGCTTTCACTTATTTGGGCATCAGAGTGGAGGGGGGGGGAATTGGGGCTCTATATGACTTGAATTATGCGCCGCTCATGCAAAATATAATCATGGACTTGTCTAGATGGAGGGACCTTCCCATAACATGGCTGGGTAGGATAAATCTTATCAAAATGAACCTACTCCCTAGAATACTCTATAGTCTACAAATGCTTCATATTGGGTTAAGAGAAACAGAAGTGAGAAAATTGTAAAAAGCTTTCTCTGATCTTATTTGGAGAGGGAAACACCCCAGGGTAGGCTTAGCCCGTTTGAAGGCCCCTATAGAAAAGGGAGGACTTCAGTTTCCAGACCTAAAGAATTACCAAAGGGCCATGCAGTGTCGATATATTCAGGACTGGATTGGCAGGCCTTGGGAAGCTGGCTTGATAGACTTGGAGGAGAGAGGGAGTGTGGGGAAAATATCAGCATACTTGTCCCTTGGAGGCCGGAAGGCATACCAGAGACTCCCTAATCTGAATCCCTTGGTCATGGCAGTGCTAGATAGTTGGAGGGAGATGTCTAAATTGAGAGGTACCGGACAGGCTGATACACTACTCCTACCATTGAGGGGAAACCCATTTGTCTTCTGGGTCTGGGTCTGGAGGACAGGGGATATAGGAAGTGGGAAGCAAAAGGAATTAGCTGCTTCAAGCATCTATTCACACGTGGAGTACTGGATTCATTTGAGAGTATACAAGATAAGACAGGGTTGGGATGCCAGCACTCCTTCCGCTATCTCCAAATAAGGGCATATATCAGATCTATTGGGAGGCTCGGGAGCTCCATATCACAGTGGGAGGCAATTGAACAACTAATAATGATAGGACAAAGAAAACCTAAGGGAACCATCCGGAGAATGGCTAAAGAAAGTAAAACTTGGCCTTCGGATAAAACACTGAACACTAGGATGCTCTGGGAGAGAGACTTAGGAATCACAATTTCAGCAGATAATTGGAAAATACTTGTCCAGCTACATAGTGTCAGTGGCTCAGTAGGTAGCACAATCGCCTCTGAGGCCGGGAGATCAGAGGGCTGTGGGTTCAGTTCCCACATCTGGCACTTGGGTTAATATCCCAGTACTGACACTGTAGTGCAGCATGAGAGGGGTGCTGCACTTCTGAGGTGCCGTCTTTCGGATAAGGTGTTAAACCGAGGTCCCATCTGCCTGGATTGGTGGTAGTTCAGGTGGATGTTAAAGATCCCATGGCACTTATCGAAAAGAGTAGGGGAATTTCACCGGTGTCCTGGCCAAATTTCCCTCATTCACTAAAAAATACCACCAACAGCTTAATCTGGTTCAAGGTCAGTTGGCATTCATCTGTATCCCCCTCCCCCGGGTCATGCCTGAAAATAGGCAGGATTTGTCTAGTGCACTTACCCGGTCAATTATGTAATAAATATAAAGAATCCTACTATAAGTTCTGCCATAGGTTATACTGCCCACCTCTGGTTGTTCATAAGTATAACTCTGCAGTCTCTCCCACATGTTCTAGATGTAATAACAACCTAGCTTCATATTACCACTACTTCTGAGCCTGCCCGACTTTACAGATGTTTTGGGGAGAGGTGGTATCTGAATTGTGAGGGATAGGAGGACAGCAGTATCCTTTGTCCCCTCTCTTGTTGCTATTTGGGGTGGAGGAAACAGGAGAAGGAGATTGGGGCACTGTACAAAAATTGCTTAGGGTACTAATATATATGGCTAGGAACTGTATTCCTAACACTTGGGTCACGGCTGCGAAGCCTACTGTAGCCCAATGGAAAACCCTGATAATACAGGCCATTACTCTGGAGCGATTGACATATGCGGTTAAGGATAAAAAGGAGCTTTTTTTCAGAGTTTGGCAACCATACCTTTCATCGCTGACAGTAGCAGAGAGTGCTATGTTAAAAGAGGGCTGGGTTTGAAGTGAATATAAAAGGGGAAGGGTATAGGTGGACATTAAAATAACAGGGACCCTGACTCCTTATCAGCCGGGATAATTGTTTAAGGGGAAAACTTTTTAACTGAATGGATAGAATGAGATGTTGGAATGGCGAAATGGATCTTGATGTAAATAGGTTATGAATTACGGTTTGTGTTGTACATGACTCTGTGTGTGTATGTCTGTATGTTTCTTTATGGGAAAAAAAGGAAATAATAAACAAATGATGCAAAAAAAATGCATTTGAGTAATGCTTGTGACAAGGTCAAGTGTGAGGCATGCTGAGATTATGGTCATGTTAATTTACTCTGCCCTACTTCGTATGAGTGAAACTCATGCACAGAAACTGGTCATTCCTACCACAAATGTCCATGGGCAGCACAAAATCAGTGAGACAACCTGGACCAGGATGGTACTGGTGCAGGGCAAGCAAATGAGTGTCAGACAGGAAGAAGGTATACCCCTTCACAAATAAGGCCACTCTCTATATATCAGATTTTGTCACACCAAGGTACTGTGGCAAAACCGAGTAGTACATTTTCTGACGACCATGTACAGTACCTCAAGAGGGCTCCCCAGACTGAAGTGGAACATGGGCACATTGAGGTTATTCAACTTCTAGCTCCTTTACAAAAAGATCAGGCCAATGCTCAGAGGACCCCTACATCTCTCCCTTTGAGGATTCTCGGGGGAAAATGCTACCCACAACCCCCTGGATTCAATCCTGACAAAAGTCACTAGACTGAGGTATAATAAAGGGATAGAACAAAAAACAAAAATAATTAAAGGGATTCTAACTGAATGTTGGTAAAAAATTTGTATCAACTCCACCAGACATTTGCTCAGTGAGGTGATATGGGCAGTAAGGGTGAGGATTCTGGTAGCGTCATCCCAGAAGAAGGGTCCCCCAGACAATAAGGAATCCTTCTCTGAATCTCAGGATTCAAAGAAAAGAACCATATAAAGTACCAGACTCAAAAGAGTTAAAGTATGAGGTATTTGGGATATATTAATTGTCTCTTTCTTGCATTGTGTACTCCCTGAACCCTTTTCAGTGGCCACCTGTAATGTTAACAGTATAAAACAAACATTTGTCAATGCCAAATGTTGATTGCGTTGGTCTGTTGAGCTCACTCATGCCCCTCTGTCGGTCTGTTTCTCCCAGTGCTGAAGGCTGCTCTTTTGTACTGGGCCCCTGCCTGCATTAGCACCTTTTTCTGCCAACAAAGAAATCCACAGTTGTCCCAACAGAGCTCCGTTGAGGTCGCTCACTCCCCCTGTCTCACTCGCTCATTCTGTTTCTTCTGGCACTACAGGCTGCCCTTTTGTACTGGGCTTCTGCCTCTATTGTCACCTTTTTCTGCCCACAAAGAAATCTGAAGCAGTCTGGACAGAGCTCCGCTGAGCTCACTCACTCCCCTTCTCTCACTCGCTCATTCAGTTTCTGCTGGCGCTGCAGGCTACCCTTTTGTACTGGGCTCCTGCCTACATTGCCGCATTCTTCTGCCCATAATGAAATTTGCAGCAGTCACAATAGAGCTCCATTGAGCTCGCTCACTCCCCCCCTCTCACTCGCTCATTCTGTTTCTCCCGCCGCTGCAGGCTGCCCTTGTGTACTGGGCCCCTGCGTGCAATGCTACCTTTTCTGCCCACAGAAAAATCTGCAGCAGTTCCAACAGAGCTCCATTGAGCTCACTCACTCCCTCTTCCTCACTAGCTCATTCTGTGTCTCCCATCGCTGCAGGCTTCCCTTTTGTATTGGACTTTTTCTGGACACAAAGAAATCTACGGCAGTCCTGACACAGCTCCGTTGAGCTCACTCACTCCCCCTCTCTCACTCGTTCATTCCGTTTCTGCCGGTGCTGCAGGCTGGCCTTTTGTACTGGGCTACTGCCTGCATTGCCGCCTTTTTCTGTCCACAAAGAAATCCATAGCAGTCATGATAGAGCTCCGTTGAGCTCACTCATTCCCACTCTGTCACTCGCTCATTCTGTTTCTCTTGGCGCTGCAGGCTGCGCTTTTGTACGGGGCTCCTGGCTGCGTTAGCACCTTTGTCTGCTCACAAAGAAATCCACAGCTGTCCTGACAGAGCTCTATTGAGGTCGCTCAGTCTCCCTCTCTCACGTGCTCATTCTGTTTGTCCTGGCGCTGCAGGCTGCCGTTTTGTACGGGGCCCCTGCCTGCATTGGCAGCTTTTTCTGCCTTCAAAGAAATCCGCAGCAGTCCTGACAGTGCTCCGGTGAGTTTGCTCACTCCCTCTCCCTCACTCACTCTCTCATTCTATTTCTCCCAGTGCTGCAGGCTACCCATTTGTACTGGGCTATTGCATTAGAGCCTTTTTCTGCCCACAAATAAATCTGCAGCAGTCCTGACAGAGCTCAGTTGCGCTCGGTCACTCCCCCCTCTCACTCGCTCAATCTTAATCTGTCCCAAACACTGATTTCCCACAGTGACTGTGCTATTCTCTGGCAGGAATGCAAAGACATATTTTAGCTAGGATGTGAAAAATGACATCTGTACTGTTCATAAGGAGGTGTGAAAAAATGGCAGTGTTGAAAATATGGCGTGAAAATATTACAAATTTGCGAAGTTAGAAGGGTGCGTGGACATGTTATGGAGTTTCATCACCAAATTTTCAACATAAGGATTTTAGGACCTCTGCTCATGAACAGTGCCACTGTCATTTTCTTAATATGTCCTGAACGCTGATTTCCCACAGTGACTGCGTTATTATGCACCAGAAGTACGAAAACACATTTTGGTCAGGATGTGAAAAATGACAGCTGTACAGCTCATTGGGGGGTGTGAGAAAATGCCACTGTTGAAAATCTGGCTTGACAATATTACAAATCTGCAAAATTATAAGGGTGCATGGAAAGTACGCAAAGCACACTTGTATCACAGTCAGTTGATGGGCTATCATCACCAAATTTTCAATACAGGCATTTTAGGACCTCTGCTCATGAACAGTATCACTGTCATTTTGTTAATCTGTCCCGAACAATGATTTCCCACAGCAACCACGCTATTCTGTGCCGGAAGTGCGAAAACACATTTAGGCCAGGATGGGAAAAATGACAGCTGTACTGTTCGTAAGTAGGTAACGGAAAATGGCAATGTTGAAAATCTGGAGTGAAACGAGTATCAATTTGAGAAATTATGAGTGTGCATGCAAACTGCACAACGCACGCTCATTACGCAGTCATTTTATAGAGTATCATCACCAGATTTTCAACATAGGCATTTTAGGACCTCTGCTCATGAACAGTGTCACTGTAATTTTCTTAATCTGTCCTGAACACTGATTTCCCACAGCGACAATTCTATTCTGCACCGGAAGTGCGAAAACACATTTCGGCCAGGATGTGAACAATGTCAACTGTACTGTTCACGAGGAGGTGTGATAAAATGCCAGTGTTGAAAATATGGCAACGTAAAATACGGGTAATTGCGATACGAGCCGCGCGTAGCAACCGCGCAATGCACGTCAGAAACAGTCATTTATTGATTTTTTCCACTCAAAATTTGCAACATTGGCTTTTTGAGAGCCCACCTCATGAACACTGGCACTGTCATTTCATTACTCATCCATGAAAAGTGATTCCATGTAGTGACCGTGAAGTCACCTTTCCGGGCCGATTAACGCCATGACAGTGCCGGAATTCATGAGGAGAAGTCCCAAAAACCCCATGTTAAAAATGTGGTGCCAAAATTTCAAAAAATGACTGAGATATGCAACAAAGTAAAAAAAAACAACTATTTATTCCATTATGCAGCTTACCACCATTTCCTCAGTTCGCGGTCGGTTTTGAAGAGTGCAGACGTGTTCCCGGTCCACCGAAGATTTTCGCACCAGACTCCAGAGGTAAGTATGAGGTGATGGGGTGTGGAGAGTTATGGTACACAGTAGGTGGGCACGGGTTTGCAAGAGGAGGGTATGGAGTCTGCCGAGAGACCGTTTCCTTTTTTCACAGGTCAAAAAAAAAATTATCGCGGGACCGTTTTTTGTTTTCAGGGGCATGTGGCAAGCTGGGGCGGAGTCCCAGTGTGCCAACGGACTCATTCTTTGGAGGGCAGTTGGTAGCAGATGGGGATTGGCACCCCCATTGGCACACAACAAAAAGGGAGTGGTTACATCATGCCGATAGGGATTGGGGCAATTCTGTCAGCGCTAAGGGGGCACAAGAGCTGAGGGGGATTGGGGCAGCCTCTCAGTACAACTGTTCTGGGTGTTTATGTGGAGGCATTATGCCAACAGGGAGTGGGCTCCCCTGTCGCCAACATCAAAGGGCATGGCCACTGAAGCCACTGGGGATTGGGGCCCCCAATCGGCAAACAAAACCTGTTGTGGGGGGGCGCATGCTGCTGAGGGGCACTGGGCACCCCCTCCGCACTGGGTGTTACTTAATATTATTTGAGAACATGGTGGCAAGCTGCCACCATGCTCACAAACAATATTGCACTTGGAAATGTTCCACCCAGCAATGATGGGTCGCTCCTTCATTGCAGCGAATAGCTGATGCTGCACTGATTGCAGTGGCTGAAACTTTTCAAGGTTGTGGCACACTGGCTGAACTAATGTCAGCAGCAGCGTGCCATGGCATGGGAAAGCTGGCCAAGCATTTAAAGGCTGAGGGGGCATTGGCCACAACAGTGCCGTGCCTCCACAACCTGCTTCTGAAAACCTGCCGCAATATGTTTCTTGTGCATGCGTGCAATCAACATAAAAATCAGAAATGCTGAGTAACTAACCTGACTTGCCTTTAAGGACCTGAATATGGACATCTGTGTACAAGATGCAAGATTGCTTTCTGTCAGTGATATATCATAGACACAAAAATCATGGCTTTGGTTTCCCTCATTCCGGTCCTTAGGAGATGATTTATGTTTGGGGTGGGCATCTTTTTCATGGAGCCACAGTTCTTAGTCACCATTAGACTGATAAATGTTTTTCAAGAATGGTGTTAATACTGGAAGTGGTATACAAGGTTGCTCCCCAAATATTTTCAGCTTATACTCCCCTGACTAAGATCCAAAGGGTACAGTGCTTTAAGGTAACCAAACCATACCTTCATACCAGTGTTGTTAGATTATATGGGTAATTGAATTGTAGTTTATCAGATATGGATAAAACTGGTAAAACACAGATAAAGTTTTTTGATGCAAATTTTGCACACAAAAAAATGAAAATAGCAGAATTTCTTGATGTTTATAGGCTGGTACATTCTAAGGGTGGGCAAGCTTTTTAAAATGGTATGCTTTTGATGCTTAATGACTATGTTCTGGTTTTGATATCTATGGTGGCTCAAAGTGCATCAGTTGTGCCTTTGGAAACATTTAACCAGATGATAGTCAGCTGCACTTTAATGGCTGAAATAATGCCACAGCACAGTAGTGAAGTATATAAATTAAATATCTCCTTAGTGACAGATCACAATGTTTTAACAGAATGCGAATAATAGCATGCAGCTAGGCAGGCAGTACAGATCTTTGACAAAGACTTGATTCAGTTGTGAGTAGATATCAAAACTGATTTTGAAAGTGTTTTATAAACCAGGGCAAACAAAAGTAAAATGATAATTATCTTAAAAATCTGGATCAGAGGGCCCATACACCAGGCTGATCTTCCTACACAGTTTCAGAGATTGGGGGACTGGGAGTTCAGATTCAGAAAGTAAACTTGATACTTTATACAGAAACCATGATTGCATTTCACTAGCAGCTCGCCATGCATTTGTACAGAAAATGATCCTCCCCACTTTTGACTATATTGATATAGTCTACAGTATACTATCACACCAAAATCCACCCTTGCCAGACTGGACACACTCTTTCACTCCTTCTGCTGGTTCACTCTATCCTGCCTCCCACGGATACACCATTGTGTTCTTAATAAGGCCCTCTTCCTCCCTCATTTCCCTTGAATCCAGATGCCTCATCCACTCTGCTACTTTCACAATCAAATTATGGCTTGGGTCACTACCACCTTACCTCACCTCCACTCTATCTCCCCCCCCACTTCCTCTGCAGCACCGTACCTAGACCACTAGCCCTCTCCCTTAGGACCACCACTGGTGGTCAATCCGCCTTCTCATTTGGTTGTCCCTGCTACATGTCTATGCTTCTCCTTCTTGTTCCTGCACCTTATTTTCTCCTTTCCCTCAAATCCAGCCTCTGTCAATCCCTCAACTTAACCTCTTACACGCTCCTCTCCTCCAGGTCCCTATCACATATCACAACCTAACCTCTACTCCATCCTCTCAGTCCTTCAACCTATCCTCTTACACCCTCCACACTTCCGGGTCTCTTACACTCACCACAACCTAACCCTTTACTCCACACCCCCAGGTCTCGTACACTCACCAAAACCTAGCCTCTTACTCCCTTCTGTCCTCCAGGTCCCCAAATTTTACCACACAACAACTTTAGACCAAAGTTTCCCACTATATGCTGTGCCTCACGTTTTCACCTACCTTTTTGTTCAAAGGCAATTCTCCGTATATAATGTCAATCCACTCATATTCCTCTACTCCCTCTACAACCCCCAATCTGCTCATGCCACTTGCTGCCCAGCTATATATCTAGCTCTGCTGACCCTGTTATCTCCCTGTCCATGATAAACATTTTGTCCAGTCTCTACTAATATTGTCAATTATCTCCAGCACGGTCTGGTATTAACTGCGCTTGCAGCGTTGTCCAAAACATGTGCTTGTATACAATGGATACTGCCTAGTTGTCATCCACATTGAAATGATTGTTACTTTAACCTGTAGTTCATTCATTTCAATGTATTATTTGATGCTAATGTAGTGTAGTATCTCTTGCAATTATTGTATTCTATGATTCTAATGCTGTAAATACTGCTGCCACTGTGAAATGCAGTCTCCCTTTCTCCTCCCCCCAGGATGCATCTGGAAACTAGAAATATTGCTCAGTATGTCTTCCTGGTGAAACAATTAAATAAAATTAATTAATTAATTAAGCAAAATAAATAAATAAAGCTATGAACACCTGTCAGTATGACAGAGCAAAATCCATGACAGTCAAAATGTATTTGACACCAAGACAAAAATATGTACTCTGTACACGTTTGTAGGGTGTGGGGGGGACAGTAAAACATAAATTTTTCTTCTAAACTTTCAGATTATGAAGCAATCTGGGCACTTTTCCAAAAGGCCTTCCTGCTTGCCCACTTCTCAAAATCTCTGACAGGTGATACTTACCCTTACGGAGCGTCCAAACTTGTTTTAGCCAAGATCCTTTTTGGCATCCCTATCCCCAACTCTGTGTTCAGTTTGTGTCCTGACTCATTTGAGCACAGTATTTTCTGAGTACTTATGCCCATTGGGCTCCCTCTCCTTCCCTGCCCTTCTACCCTTCCTTCTCCTGCTACTCCCTTCCCTTCCTCCTCCTCCTCACTCCCCTCTCTCCCCACTCCTTCCCCCCTAACAAATACCTTACACCTCCACTCCATTACCTACCATTTCAACGTTATGGTTTATATATCTATCCTCTTACTTTCCTGAGGATACTTTTGATGTCTATACACCTAGTGACACCGATATTTCTTTATTTAATTGTGTGACCCTTCATCTACTATTTTTGTCTGAACCCCTTTGGGAACTTAAATATGTGACATCATGTTTGCTTAGTATTCGGTTCCTTTCCCCCAGTCTGATATTCAACATTGCCTTCCTCCAGTAATAGAGGATTCTAGGTTACTTAACAGCATTGTTACCCATCCCCCCTTGTCTAGTTCCACAGTGGGTACTTATTTATTGACCAACAACTAACCCATGTGACAGCCCCTTCCAGAGGGCCTCTCCCCTTTATTTCCTTCTCCTTCTCCTTTTACCAGTACCAGGGCTGTGTAATTTAAACATTTGTTGGGGCAATTATTCACTTAAGTGAATCATTAAGTTATGCTATTAGTTATGACAATTCTATGCAATGTTATTTTTCTGTGTATTTCTGACTATGAGATGGGTTCCCCCCCTTACTCTTGTACTCTATGCAAGTGTTTGTTAAAATTCAATAAAGATCTTTATGGAAAAAAACAATTCCAACAATTATGTCTGAGTACAGGGTTTGATATCAGTAGGGTTGGGTGAAATTAGCAAATTCCTATTTTGCAGAATTTTCATGAAATTGTTTTGAATTTTCTGAAATTCTTTAATGGGGTATATCTCAGTCAGTATTATAGCTAGAGATCTGGAATTTGGCATGCATACTGTTTGGAAAGGCCCTAATGGGTGACAAGTTTCATTAATGTCCAGTGGAGGATGGGAAGTTATAGGAGTTCAGTGTCTGATCATTTTTTATTCATTTTAATCATGTGAAATACTTGGAAAATATTTCTATATATGTTTACAACTTAACCACCATTGGAGCAAGATAACTGAAAATGTATGTGCATACTTTCATGGCAGAGTTATTAAAGCTGATAAATAGAGAGGTTATTTTGTTATGTAAATTGTAAGCTACAGGCATTCAAAATTTTACAATTTTTTTTAAACAGTGTGAAAGGTTTCAAAATATTTAGATGTGTATAGCTCCACTGCCATTGCAGGTATACACTCAAGATTTGGCATGCATACAAAAGTAAATATGTCAGTGAATACAATTAAGCTGGATAAATGTGGTTTAGTAGGTTACAATTTATTGTTAACACATTAGAAATTTACTAATTGGTAAACTCTAATCAAAAAGTTATGGAATCATAATAAGTAATGCCACTAGAATTCCACTTTTGAAATCTAACTTTCACAGAGCACTTATCACCACTGAATCACCTTAACTGCACTAGTGTCACTCTCCTGCAATACCCTCTCCAACACTCATGCAACAGTGATGTCAAGCATCATGCTCCATCATGACTTAAGCTATCCAGATACTTGTGCAACAGTGGCCTAAGTTGCAACTAGTTCTAAGGCCTTACATCAAATGGTGCCACTATTTTCATATATGGCTTTAAAAATATACATGGTTATCTACTGGGTTGTTAAAGAGTCAGCAGGTGGAATTATGCAGAAACAATGCTGCAGGTACATGTGCTTCCACAAGTCATAAAGGCAGTGAGCTTTAGTGGTTATCTGGCAAATTGAAGAATTCATGGTAGTAGGAACAGTAAAGGACTCCACAGTCATTGCAAAAAAATGTCCTTGCATGACATTGTTTTCCAGTTTTGCAATATTCCAAACCTTTATTCACTGTAACATTAGGTAAAAACAATTTTCCATTGCAGCTTGCTGGTATAGCCCAGGGAGGCCACCCACAAACCAATGTTTCACTCTCATCATGAGTGCTTTGTCAAGGTATAGTGTACCCAATGGAGTACAGATTTATATCTAATTACCCAAAGTGAAACCTCACCCTAAACATGAGAATGCCTACATACAATTCCATCAGTAATGATCACATATGTAAGTAAAACCCAGGCAGTTAGTAGGAACAATTAAAGCATTAATATATGTTTTGTTTTTTTCATTTATAATCACCATACCATCTCAGTGGATGGAGGCTAGTGGTAGAGAACTCAAGCAGTTCACTCTTTAAAGTACTGTAAGTTGGATTTATGCTTAACCAACATACTAAATTGAATTGGTCTTTTCAATTCTGCCAGCAAAAGTTTTTTTTTTTTTGCACATCTCTGACAAAATGTATGGACATGGCTTTGAAACAAGTATCACAACATTTTACAGCTTCAGAAAAGCTCATGAAAGTCAACGCTAATTACTGATGTTATTTACAAGTATTTGGCTACTTATAACTTGGACAGCCTTTAAGCAAGAGATTTGAGAGTTCACACACAAAGTCTTTTTTTTCCATATTGTTTTTTGTCTCAGTCGGCAGTTCATCTGTCAGGGATATACCCTGATCAGCCTGAACAAAGCCATCATTCACTTGGCTACCAGGTTTCTCACCAACATTTGTTTCTCTCTCATTTCACCTGGTGGGTGTGGTGCCTCTTTCAGCCTCACACTTCCACAGCTTTCCCTGTGGCAGGAGAAAGTATCCTGTCCTAGCCACAGGGGCCACTATGTTAATGGAACCCACTGCCATCCCCCCCATCTGAGATGCACTGCCAAGCAGCAGCTGTTTCAGCCATGGCCTGCCTCCTGACATAACTTCCTGGGCTCACTTCTAAACCCGGGTCATCAACGTGGCAGCATGATGCTCTGCTGCCAAGATATGGGGCTGGCATTAAAGTTTAATGTTTGTGGTCAATGAACTGGACAAAATTGGGGGTACTCAGTTCTCTAGTTTTAAAGTTATAGGGGCTTAACATTCTATGGTTTGCATAATTGCAAAATGTAATTTTAAAATTTATGAAGGTTTGGAGGCTTATAACTCAGTGACCTTTAAAGATAGAGATCTGAAGATTGGAACATTTCTGTATGATCAAAGGTAAAGTCAGCATAACAGATATGGTTCACTTTAGACTAATACTTTTCAAATTCTGTAGTTTACATAATTGAAAAATGTAACTTTTAAATGTTTTGAATGTTTGGAGGCTGATGGCTCTGGCATCTTTAAAGAAAGAGATCTGAAACTCAGAACAAGTTTGTATGGGCGCTTGTAACTTCAGGATTCCAAATGAGGTCCAATGTGGACTGATACTTTTGAAACTAGATGGAAATAACTGAAATCACAATTTTGGCAAATTTTCATGAATTTTGCTGAAGCTAAATTAGCATTTTGACAGATTTTCGCTGGCAGAAGATAAATTTCACCCAGCTCTAGCTATAGGGATGCCCAAACTGTAGTTTCTAAAATAGATAGATACATAAGGGGATCCTTTGGCTCCCTTTTACCCCTACTATGACTCCAGAGCAGTTTTTGGATACATACTTAAATTCCTCAGATATCCAAGTCCAAGGAAATGGCGTTATGTGCTCCTATTTTAGTGGAAGAAGTTCAAAAGGTTGTTGGGCAATAAGAAATACTAAGGAACCAGGCTCAGGTGGATTAACAGTCCAGTTTTACAATGTGGTATTAACCACTTTAGCGGTAGATTTAGTGCATTTGTTTAATACTATTTTTGGGACTGTCTTGTTTCCCTGTTTCTATAGTAACATTTCTGCTGTTGATGCTTTTAAAAAAGAGGATGTCATGGTATTTAAAAACTGAACACCTATTAGCCTCCTGAATGTCGACCTTAAAATCTTGATGAACATTCTGTGCAACCAATTAACATCAATGACTGCAAAGTTTATGTCCCCTGCCCAAATGTGTGCCATTCCTGGTAAAAATACCTTGGACAATCTGATAACAACTTGAGAAGTTTTTGAAAGGAGAAATACAGGATGGGCTAAAGGCCTTCTCCCCCTCTCTTTGGACAAGGAAAGAGCCATCAGTCAACTTTTTCATGCTAATGTATTTTCCATATTACATTTCTTTTGAATTCCAGATGTTTTTGTAGTTTGGACACATTTATTATACAGTAAGAATTAACTGTTGCCTGTGGTTAATGGTTGTTGAGAGGAGTTGGTGACAATAACAGACAATAACAAGAGGGGTTCATCAAGGGTTCCTCTGTCCTAAGTCCCGTGTTGTAAAAGTTTGCATTGATCGCCTCTTAAGGAAGATACAGACCTTAAGCTCCACTAGAGGAATAACACTTCATTTGGATAGTGACCCAACTAATGTACAAGCTTGTGACAATGCTGCTGCATTGTTCATGTCAGATATAACTTGCAGGGACCGTATGGTTACCTACAGTAAAATAAATGGTTCCATTGCACACAGAGAGCAAAATTAAACTTCGATAGGAGTAAAGTTATACCTTTGAATGCTATAACTTATCTGCAGACTCTCAGAATAAGTAATCCCATGGGTGGACTCTGATGTATGGATCATGAAGGTTACTATTTGGAAAGGTGACAAAAAAGAAAACAAACATTGAAAAGTTACTTTGCACTTACAGCCTGTGAACAAAAAGTTTCTTTCTGGAAGCAACTGTAGCTTTACAAAAAGAAGAAAATGATGCTAACAAAGTTCTGTCTGCTATTACCAATGTTTTTGTGTGTCAGTTTCTTGTTTCCCCACCTGTAACTCTGGAACACAGGATTAATGGTGTGTTTTTTTTAGCTGATATAGGGCAGCAGACTGAACTCTGTTAAAAGAAATTACACCTGTCTTCTGGTGACTAAGGGAGGGTTCTGTATAATACATTTGCTGGTGTTTTTTGACCTTTTTTACCAGCAAATTTGGTGCCGTTCCAAACAACTGCCAAAGCAGTAGGTACCTTGCTTGACTGAATTGATGCATATATTTAAAGAACCGCTAGCAGAATTAGTAAAACTTTGAAAAAAAACTAAGATTTATATTTAGCTATATCCCATATTCCTTAATACTTCATATATTTTCAGTAATTAATTCCCCATGTTACTTATTACAGAAAACAGTTTCATGAAAACTAGATCCCTGTTCCCTCTACTCTGTCTGCTCTGGTTGCTTCTCTAGACATGACATCACAATCTCCTGCTTATGAAATCAGAATTATCTCCACAGCAACATATTTTGATGTCATAAACAGAATTATGATGCCAGGTGTAGGTAGGCAGCCAGAGATCAAATGCAGAGATAATGAATTGATGCAAATACTCCTAGAATAAGGAGATAAGGATGAGAATTGCAGAATAAAATAAAAAATATAAGCTACAGTTATGTCTGAATAATACATTTTTTCAAAGTTGTCTCTGCTGAGTCAGGAGCTTTTTAATGGTAATTGGGAATAGGATTCTTCCAAACTCCCACAAAAAGTTTCTTGCTGGCATGCAACAGTATATGGAACAGGCCTGTCAAAAGCTGAAAATTTGGAAAGTTTTCACTTTTACAATAGTCAAGAAAACATATATATATCAGGTGATGCTTGTCATTTATTTTAGTACCAAAACAAATCTACCACTGTGTCTGAGTAGGCAAGAGGCAGAAGCCATATGGTCCTTTTAGGACACTTGAATACTGGTTTATATGTTAATGTAACCACCCAGTCCCATGGGGTTACTAGAATCCCATCAGTGTCAGTGCTAGGTAGAGAAAGGCAGCTGGTGAATAACTAGTTAAATTGGTTTTTCACTTACTCACTCTCTTGTTTACTTGGTTTCAGCTGAGATGAGAGCTATGAGGTCATTTAGAACGCTAACAGCAGCATATACCATGGAAACTGTGAGTGTGGAGTTTTTAGAATCATGGGACAGTAGGCAGCAGTTGGTCAGAGTAGTCTGTGTAGTGAGTTAGTAGAGTGAGTTGGAGCTGCAGTTTGAGGTGTGAGGAGAGCCTGTTTTCTTACTCTAGTCCTGCTATTCTCCAGCCTACAAATGGAAGTGGTGGACACCTTTGCCTACAGCAGGATCTCTTGATTTTCATCTCCAGATGGGTGAAAAGGACTGCTAGGGAATGGATCCTAGAGAAAAATCCCTTTTGATCCAGGATAATTTGAAGCTACCTGTAATGTTCTAACCATGAGTAAGATCAGACTTTTTGCTGCCAAAGGAAAGTAGCTGGCTTTGGTGTTTTTCTGACTAAGAGAGAAATGTACACCTGTTTGTTCAGAAGTTTGAGACTGTTTTCAGTTTAAAGTTGGCTGATAATTGTGGGGTCCAGATGCATGACTAATTAACATTGTTCAGGACTTCAGTTCTCACACTACCAGTGTAGTGTTTCTTAAATGTGGCATGCAATAGTTCTATCAATGATACATTTACCCAAGTGTGTTCAAGATGTTTAAGGTGTAACTCTGAAAGAATGGCTAGGTATGGATTTGGGAGCAAAGGGTGGGCAGTCCCCCATCTGAAGTAACCAGTTCAGGGCAACAGGTTCAGTAAGGATGATTGGTTACCTTGGACATAGTGGCCAATGTCTGAAGAGAAGTTTCCCCCTGAAGTGAGTTATGCTAGTAATTAGCCAATGTGTGCTCAGTTGTGACCAGTGCCACTAGAAGAAATGTTCATGTTGTGGCCAGTGCCACTGAGAGAGTCTTTAAAAGTCCTATGCTATATTGGAATGCCAGTGCAAGAAGTACAATGTCCTATGAAATATGGAAATACGGAGAGTTCTGTCAGATACAGTCATTTAATTTTTCTTCCTGTTCCTTGTGACACGCTGTGTAAACCTTGGGGTCCACCCTTGCTTTAGTGAACATCTTTTGGAATAAAGTCACACTCTAGAACCCTAACAATGGTTTGGACAGTTACATTTCTTGCTTCCTGTGTGGATTTACTAGGTACCCCTCCTGGAGTATAGGTCTAGCATAGTGCTAGCAAAAAGTTCTCCTCTCAGGACCTGGTTGTTTGTAGATACCTTATGGGTCATAATTTTGCTTTTGTATACCCCCACGTCTTTTGACCACTAGAAGTAATGAGTCTCATATACATTCCCAAAGCTAGGGATGTTACCAATTTCTAAATGTGTGCCCAGTCAAGAATACTGGGGTAGCTGACTGTGTAAAGTAGCAGAGGGGTGGTTACATTAATAAAACCAAATATTTATAGGGGACAGGATCATTGAGGTAGACCAAGGTCATTTATTAATAGTGAAAAAGTTTTCAGATGAGCAATCTATGTTGAAGTGAAGTTTTTTCAAGATTTCAGAATTGGGTGAGTAAATCAAACTATGGCTTCTCTTGCTTGTGGGAGTGGGCAATGACAGAAATATCACAATGGGAAAGGTACTCAATAAGAGTTTAAAATTTGGGGCCATGGTTACTTAGAGGGTGAGCAGGGAGTGGTAGCTGTGTACCTTTAAGATGAGACAGGCAAGTGTAAGAGGAAAAATAAATAAATAAATAAATAAAATAGTCCATGTGGATCAGTAAGCAGCCAATGATAGAGGAGGTCTTGAGAATTGATGGGAACTATACGTATTTAATAGGGGCCAGATTTTGGGTAGGAGAGGTGGGAAGAAATTTAAAGACAATTAAAGAGCTATTCGGGTCGGGAGTGACCCGTGCTTTCAGTCCACAGAGTGAAAATGCTCAGGCAGCCAATTTCGTAGGCATGCAGAATCCCAGGTGTCCAATCCCAGCTCACTCAAGGGAGTTTTTCGTCCAATGAATTGTGAGGGCAGAGGGCTCAAAACCAACCGAAGGAAGACGCACCTTGCTAGCCGACAGTAGCTGAAGTGGTGCAGCATTAGAAGGTGGTGGTTGCTGGCCAGTGCATGGCCACTTTATGCAACCCTATTCAGGAGCACCTGTCTGTGGGGAAAGAGCAGAGGAAGAAAATTACCTAAAAAAGTCCAGAAACTGAGGATCCAGGGTGGGGTAGTATAGACACAAAGGAAAGGAGGAGGGGGTGGGAAAGCTGGGGGAAGCTAAATCCATGAGACAGCAAGAGGCTGAATGTCTGGACAAGGGTAGGGACAAAATTAGCAATACAGTTGGGGGGAGGTGTGCTAAGTGGCGAGAGGAGGAAGGATAGCAAAAATTAGTAGGTTGAGGGCAGAAATTAGAGAAAATGGAGGACTGAAAAGTTCAACTTGGAGATGGCATGCTCAAGAAGGCTGACATAGAGATATTAGCCAGGAGTTAGAGGGAGAAACAGAATGGATTGTAGAAAAAGTGGCCGGGGCATGGAAAAGACACACTGCTAATTTTTTTGCAATTTCAGCTCAAAGTAAGAACATTACAGTGCTCCCCATAATTACTAAAAGTTTCCCCAAGTTCAAATTAATACTCCTAAGAATGCCTTTCCTAACTGTCCCAGCTAAGAGAACAGTTAGGAAAGCTGTTAAAAGTTTACAGAGTTCAGTCCACTGACCCAGTTGTCATTGTGGAATATTTAAGCACCTTTATTGTAAATGTAGGGAAGGATCTGCAAAGTTCACCAGCCACCCTTTCTGTACCTCAAGGCACCACAATTTCCCTGGCTGAGTCCACATGTAATCTGCATTTTAAAAGTGTAAGCACTAATATAGTAAGAAAATACCTATGTAAAGTCATGAAAAAAACAAGAAATGGACCAGACTCAGCTGATATGAAATTACTCAAACTGGCAACTGATGAAGTGGTACTGCTCATCCAGAAAATGTTTAATCCCTCCTTCTAGTACAGCTCTATCCCTGATGTCTGTAAACAAGCCAACATTGTCCCATTGTTCAAACTGGGGGACCACATGAGCATCTCTAACTTTTGACCCATATCTATTCTATCCCCTCCGTCAAAGGTCCTTGAGAAAGTTATCAGTGACCAACTTGTGGAACAACTTATGGCACACAATCTTCTGGCCACCATACAACATGGCTTGAGAAAAATGACCAGTACTACTACTCCCCTAATTGATCTTTCTGAGGAGCTACATATTGCCTTGGACAGAGGAGACTATGTTTGTGCTGCCTTCCTCAACCTGCATATGGCATTTATCATGGTAAACCATGACAACCTAGTAATCAAATGCATGGATCTGTGGATATCAATAGATGCCTCTACAGGTTCTCTGACTTCCTGAGTGACAGGACCCAGAAGGTCAAATGTAGGGTCATGTTCTCCAGTCTACACCCACTGATCACTGTAGTGTCACAAGACTCCATCTTGGGGCCCCATCTATTCAGCCTATTTGTGAACAACATTGTGGAAGTTTGTGACCACTCCAGAACTATGTTGTATGAGATGCATGGTTATCCTCACCTCACACCATGACCTGGAGTCCCTGAGACACAACCTCCAATCAGATTTTAGCAAAGTATACTGCTGCTTTTCCAAAACAAAGTACTCATTTCAAAGAAAGACAAAATCATTACTATTCAGGAGAAATTGTGCTCTAAAAGACAGACTAGGATTGAAACATAGAAACATAGACTTTGACAGCAGATAAGGACTGCTTGGCCCACCCAGTTTGCCCATTTCCATATCTTTTTGATAAGCTGCAGATCCCAGTTAACCAACAGCATCCTTCTTCCTACCACCTACCCCCTCCTACTAATTAAGTATTAACTATCCAAATAGTGAACCCATCGAGCAAGTACAGATCTTCAAATACCCGGGCATCTATCTTGACTCCACCCTGTCTTTCTCCCACCATGTTGACTTCAGAGTCACAAACATCCACCAATAAATAGGCGTACGCTACAGAAATAGGTCAAGCTTCATTCCTGAGGACAGAAAATGACTAGTCTCCAGCTTCATCATTTCCATCATTTATATGGGTCAGCAATACATTTGGCTGCTAATTTCATCTATTATTTGAAAGTTGGTGACTGGAAGAGGCACACTGAGTCAAGGATTATTGCCAGATACAACCCAGGAGAAAATGGAAGTGGGAGTCACAGTTACAAAGAAATACAACACAGATGGATAATGATACAGTGGATTCTGGATGTATGTACAAGCTCGGGACAAGCCATTTTTGTGCATACATTGGAAATGTGCACACATCTGAAATGCCATAGGAAACAATGGCTGCCATCAATGTTAAATTGAGTTGCTAAATGCTGAAAATGATTAGAGGTGGCATCTCAGTGTCACCAGACAGTATAAAAGTCAAATGCCAATGTTTTAAAGATTTGCAATACACACAGGAATTCAAGTCCGTGTCATGATTAGTGTTTCCTGAAAATATCATGCTTTTTGGTTTTGTTGTTTTCTTTAAATCAGCATCTGTCAATGTGCTCTGCAGTAGCTGAAAACAGTAAAAAAACAGTGAAGATTTTTCTATCCCTATGAGTGAGTGATGACATAATTCCTGCCCAGCCTGTGTCTGCAGCAATGAAGTCCTTAATTGTCTGTAGTCGCTGTTGCACTACCCAGTCAGAGCAATCTGTAGGACTAATTGTTTTTACTCCAAGTGAGCTACTAACCCATCTGGTTTGTGTTTAGATAGACTACATTAAAATCTATCATTCTGTTCTCATAAAGAGTTGGTCATTTGTTTTTCAGTGGGTAACTGAAGTGGTGTAAATGAATGTTTGTGAGAAATCTCCTCTCTGTATCACAGCTGAGTTTTGTCACATAGAAACTCTGCATTGATTTTTTGCCTATATAAACCCAGGGTTGTTTAATGAATATAAAATAAACCTAAAGTTTAAGTCACAGAAGTAGTGTGTCCTTGATGGAACCTCCATACATATGTTCATGAGAGAACAATACTGTTGTTATGTCAGATTGACAAACAGGTGTCTGCCACACTTTGTTATTCAAGAAAATGTACTGTATGAACTCACACGATTCATTTCAATGAGGGATTCTGTTTGGAAATACATCATGTATGTGTGTAACTAGACATACTATATGTCATCATGATGCTCCTGTCTCTTGCCCCTCAGTTGAGGCTACCGCACCCTGCTTCCCTCTGTCCCCCCTAGTCAGGGCCAATGCCACCTGTTGCCTCCTGTTTCAGTCTCCACAGACTGGACTGCTGGACTCTGCTGAGCCTTAGAGTCCCAGAGCCTCTGTCTCCATAGTTGGAGCTGCTGCACCATGCTACCCTCTGTCCTGACCCTATAACACAAAATTAAAGTGTTAGTTTTTTCTTTCAAGCAGCTTGGGTAGTGTATCAAAGGATCTGACTCTGGTGACAGGGAGCAGCATGGTGCAACAACCCTAACTGTGGAATCAAGAGGATCTATGATGCAGCAGGGCACAGTGGTGGAAGGGGGCAGAGGAAAGCTTTGTGCAGAAGTTTAGACTTTAGGACAGGACACAGTGGGGCATCAGCATACAGTAGCCCTGACTGTGAGACAAGGTGCTCATGTTGCAGCTGCCCTGCCCATTTGTGGCAGTGCAGGGTGCAGCAAAATCCCAATCTTTTGTTGGCCTTGCAACAACAGCCCCAACTGCAGCAGCAGCCCCAACTGTGGAAGCAGAAGCCCTGGGATGCTAGGACTTAGCAGAGCACAGCAGTCTTGTCTGTGGAGACTGGAACAGGGGGCAGCAGGTGGTATTGGCTCTGCCTTTGGCGGGGCAGAGGGAAGCAGGGTGCAGCAAACTTAACTGAGGAGCAAGAGATAGGAGCATCAGGATGACATATAGAATGCTTAGTTACACACATACATGATGTATTTCCACACAGAATCCCTCAGAGAACTGAATTTTGTGAGTTCATACAGTACATGTTCCTGAAACAACAAAGTGTAGCAGACACCTGATTGTCAATCTGACAAAACAATATTGTTCTCACATAAATATGTGTATGGAGGCTACATCAATGACACACTTTTATGACTTAACAAATTTTGTATTTATTTTATATCCATTAAACAACCATGTGTTTATACTGTCAAAAAGCAATGCAGAGTTTTGATGTGAAAGAACTCAGCTGTGATATAGACAGGAAATTTCACACAAACATTTATTTATTCCACCTCAGTCACCCAATGAAACACAAATGACCAATTCTTTATGAGAACAGAATGCTAGATTGTAAGCTAATTTATCTAGAAACAAACCAGATGGGTTAGCAACACACTTGGAGTAAAGACAATCAGCTCTACAGATTGTTCTGACTGGGTAGTGCAACAGCTACTACAGGAAATTAAGGACTTCACTGCTGCAGCAACAGGTTGGACAGGAATGTTGTCATCACTCACTGATAGGGACAGAAGAATCTTCACTGTTTCTTCACTGTTTTCAGTTACTGCAGAGCACATTAACAGATGCTGATTTAAAGAAAACCACAAAACCAAACAGCATGATATTTTCAGGAAACACTAATCATATGACACATGGACTTGAATTCCTGTGTTTACTGTAAATCTGCAAAACATTGGCATTTGATCTTTAAATTTTACAAAGGCATCCTTGGCTAGTTAGCTAGCTCAATAATACAGTGTACTACCTGTTATGCTGTACCAGAGCAGATGCTGAAAATGTTAAATGTTTGTGTGTGACTGCTAGCATAGTGACTGTGGGCTGTATAAGAGATATGTATCAGCTGCATCAAAAACACATACTACTGTGATGAACAGTTAGCGCACTTCTCCTCTCTAGAGATTGGGAGATCAGGTGAATTGTCTCATGGGAGTGGGAGATCAGCATTTTAGTTTGTGCATGGTGATCAGGGAGTTCAATGCACTGAAGCCCGTTCCTTGAGGTACTGTGCATATCTGGCAAGACTGCCTTTGCAAGAAGCTTAGCTTTTTTTTTGTATTAACAACACAGTTCTCTTGGTCTTTTCTGTTGTGACTGTAGTAATGATAACTGTGCTCACCAGCTGATTGTCAGCTTGTCTGAGGCTGTTAGCATGATTAACACCTAATCAGACTAGCCAGTAAGCAAGAGAAATCCATTAAGACAACCGATTAACCCACTAGCCCATTGAAAATAACAGCAGGCTCTCAGAAAAAAATGGCATACATCCAGAAACAGCATTGTATATAACTAAAACTTTTAACACTGCAAGCATAGAAAAAGAAAATCATAACACAGGGAAAAAGTGCATACAACCAAAAATGGCATACAACTGAATGGCATACAAGTGGAATCCACTGTAATTACAACAACAGTGGTGTAAAATGCAAGCTTAAGGAGGGAGAAATATTAGTTGATATCTAAGGGAAGGAACTTTAGGGAGAGAGAGAGAGAGAGAGAGAAAGAGCGAGAGACAGATGGAAGATGGTAGTTGATTCCAGAGTGAGGGGCAATGGAATGAGAAAACAGGTTTTCCAGCTGAGAAGTGTGGGTGGGGAAGGAAGAATGTGTGCAGGTCCCTGGAGTGCAAGGAGCAGCAGGGGATAGGGGAGATGATCTGGAATAAGTAAGGGGGGAGAGACCCAAACCAGTATTCAGAGATGAGGGAGGCATAGTGGAGCTGGTGATGTGTGGGGAGAAGGACGATGGATAGGGAGAAGCAAAGGGAGTAGTGATGAACGTGAGCAACAGCATTTGTAGCAAATCAGGAGAAGGCTTTGCATAGCATGTCCAGTCTAGCCATGGTAGAAGATGGGGTGGTGCCGTAGACCACATCTACGTAGTCAAAGACAGGGAGAACTATTTTGGTGACTAACTCCCAGTGGACCAATGAAGAGGGGCATTCCTTATTGCTGAACAGGGCACTGAGCTTGAGAGGCAGAATATGGCATGGATGGTACTGATGTGAACCAAGAAGTCAAGCCTGCTATCTAAACACATATTAAGGTACTTGATGGTTGGAACAGCCTCAAGTGAGGAGCCATTTAGTATGGAGAACAGAGAGAAGGAGGTGAGCCGGGTCAGTTTCTGGCTGGTTCCAAAGATCATAATCACAGCTTTTGTTTGTATGCATGAGTTGACCTACAGCAGGTTGGCCTGGAACCAGCAAAGAACATTGTGAAAGTCAGCTAGAGTGAGCTTTCTACTGAAGCTGTTGAGGGACCTGAAGTGTGGAGGACTGTGTCATCTGCATACAAGTGAATATATAAGTTGACACAGGCAGATGGGAGATCATTGAGGAAGATCGAGACTATGATTGGACCCAGGATGGAGCCTGTGGTACCCCAGCCTGGCTAGGGTGTAGTAGACACAGTGCACCACCAACCTGTACTGACATTTGACAGCCAGTGAGATAGGATTGCAACCAGTATACAGTGGTGGTGAAGACGCCAGCAGTGCACAGCTGATTGAGGAGAGAGAGAGTTGGACACTGAATCAAAATCTTTTGCCAGATCAATGAAAATGGCTGCATTGACATGCCCCTGATCCACCCCTGAGAGGATGGAATCAGTGACCCTAAGTAGAAAGGTGACAGTAGAGTGATCCTTCCTAAAACCAGACTGGAAGGGAGAGAGGAAACTGGAGAAGTTGAAAAAGTCAGCAAGCTGTGAGTAGACCAGTTTCTCTTACAACATTGCTAACAATACTGTCCTTGACAAAATCTGTGTGACCTTCTACCTCACCTGTAGATTTATACTTAACAGGAAACAGGTCTCTCACCAGTGTGATCTGTGCACCTCTACCAAATGTCTCCTTTTCCACCTCCGCACCACCTGCACCTCAGCTCTGCTCAACAAAAGGGCCCTGCTTGGTCAAATGTCTCCTGGATTCTACAACCTACTAACCAAGACTGACAACTGCTATAGCACAAGGTTTATGGGCTATGTTAAACTGGCAGTGCACTGTAGGAGAACCACTTCAGGCTAATGCTCTTTCGCCTACAGAGTAATCAAAGCCTGGCGCTCACTACCATCAGTGGTGACCAGGCCCTCAACCTTCCATTCTTTCAAATTGTAGGTGGCAACCCTTTTCTCCCAGTATCTCAAAAGCAACTGCCCATAGTATTCATCCCAGACTTTTGTTACTCTGGAAATCCAGGCCTTCTGACAGCACTGCTATTAGAAGGTTATTACATTGTTGGTCCCCCTGCTTATTCTGTTTTGATGGACCAAATTCTTTTACCTCTGCCTAATTATGGAAATCTCATGCCTGGCATTATGAATTATGGCCCTAGTTTTATGTATTTGTCCTCCCTGTGCTTAATGTTGTATATCATGTTTTATGATGTTTACATTGACTTAGACACCTTTGAAAAAGGGCTTTTGAGTTCAAAGGTCTTCCAAACTCAAATAAATAATAAATAAATAAATAGGCCCATTTAGTTTGATATTAACTTTCAGAAAGTCAATGCAGTCTCCAAATTTGGCACACATCCTATGCCTAGGATGGATAAGCTTCTGAACTGACTGTGTAAGGCTCAGTACACTGGTACATGTTTCTGACCAAGGGGTATTGGAAAATCCTGCTAACTCTTGAATATCAGGAGAAAAAGCTTATGTCATCCCATTTGTTCTCTATCAGTTTATCATGTTCCCTTTTGGATTGCATGGTTCCCTGGCCACATTTTAATGAATGATGGAACACATTTTCTGTCTCCATGGGTAACATGCAGCAGTGTACCTGTATGATGTTGTTATATTTAGCTCTTATTGATGCACTCACCTGTGGGATGTGGTTGCAGTACTTCGGTCACTCAAGGAGGCAGGTGTTACACCCAATGCCACAAAATATGCCCTAGTGTGACAGAAAACTGAATATCTGGGATACATGGTTGGGAATGACCATATACACCCAGTTGTTAAAGTAAAAGCCCTTGCTGACTGCTAAGTACCAATTTCAAAAAAGCAAGTGAGGTCCATCCTTGGCTTAGCTGGTTATTATTGCTGGCTCATTCCAGAATTTTTGTGCTTGCTGCCCCATTGACTGAACTGGCTAATACAGCTACCCCAAACAAGGTTCAGTGGTCCTCAAAGTGCCAGAAGGCCTTACTAACTGTAAAATGTGTGTGTGCAAGGCACCTGCCAAACAAAATCCTGATTTTGTTTTTTATATATAAATTTTTTCAGATTTCCCCCCATTTTTTTTTTTTTGTGCCTGACCATACCTCGGTTGGACATGCATGTGTGGAGGTACGTGCATGCCATGGATCTGTCACACCCCTCCCCCTTCCATTGCACCCATCCATTTCCACTGTCCTCAGGCCTTCACCTGGGGACTGTGGAACTATGAGGGTAGCAGAGACCTCCCCGGTAGAGCAGAGATGCCCTATGGCTGCTCAGTTCTGCTCCACTGCCTTCCCTCCCAGCACCCCGATGACCTTGGCTCATTCCTGAACCTGGATCACCAGTGCAGTGTGAGGTAAGGCATCACATCACATCAAGCACCTCAGTCCTCGGCACCACCAGGCCAGCTCAAAATCTTGATTTTAATGTCTATTCATTTTGTACATGATACCTCAGAAGTAGGGTTTGGGGCTTTCTTGTTACAAGAATTTGATAATGGGATTCACCTTATTCTCTATTTATTCAGAAAAATTGTTTCCTAGGGAATAATGGTATGCTACACTAAAGTGTCTAGCAGTGAAGTGGGCAATAGTAGCCCTGCACTACTATTTTTTGGGAAGATGTTTCCCCTTGCTTACTGACCATTCATGCTACAGATGATTGCATACTATATGCAGCACTAATTCTACAGTCACTCAGTGGTACCTGTCTTCTGGGAGGGCAGCTGGATGGTAGACAGTGCCAAGTGTGCCATGGTCACACCTGTGAGGTGGAGGGTATGTGATGGAGTCTACATAACCCCTTTTCCACTACTAACAGGAGAACAGGGTGATTTGAAACCCAGCCCTGCTGATTTGTCTGGCCCTTTGAAGGACATATGCACTGGTTATGTGGAGGCTTGGAAATCCCTGCAGGGGAATGGCACACATGAACCTCACCTGGGAGGCATTAAGAGAACCAGAAAAAGTAAGAAAGAGGATTTAGGGGTTTGAGAAAGAAGGCAAGGCTGCTGTGAACTTGAGAGCAGAATCATAGCTAAAAAGTCTTTTGTTTTGTATTTGCTCTGGCAAAGTAAGCAACTTTTTGTTTCAACAAACTTTGCCTGGAGTTTATTTTTCCTGAGGGTTCATCCAAAAGTCTTGGCTTACTACAGCATTCATGTATCACCACATCTATTCAGTTATACCTTTTGAGTGCTAAGTTCCCATGGATAATAATTCCTTATTATTTTGGCTTACATTTTATTTACATTTGTAGTTTATATGAACCCTTTCAAAGAAGAGGCAGATCTCAGCAGCATTGTATTGTGATAATCAGTAGGTCAATGATAATACTAATAAAGAAATGCTGAAGCACCATGATAGTTTTTATTCATTGCATTTAAATATAAATTATGTTTTGTAATAATAAATTAATGTTTTTATTAAAAAATTCATTGCTGAAGAGAAGGTAAGTATCAGTAGTAGTATAACAGTGATAAACAGTACTACAATAAAAACACAGTTCATTAATATAAAGTTAGAACGACAATTGTTATTTGGTTTTATTTACCTTTTACTTACATAATTATTCCATGTTAAACAACATATGGAACAGGAGGGGATAAATTTTAGCTGTAGTGTAATAGCATTGTAGCTATACCAGCATATAAATCAATCAGCATAATCAATCAATTGGCCAATTATTGTATCAATAAAGAAATAAAGATATCATGTTTTAACCTGTATGCAAGGCTACTGTGACTTTACCCTGCTCACACAGACACAGTTTCTTAGAATGCCTAACTGATAAACCAAGTAGAGCTGTGCTGGATGCAGAATTCCACTAGTGGAATTTGCATGGAATGGCTATTTCTCTTCCAAAATTCTTTTTGGAATTTCTTTTTTAATTCCACAGAATTCAGAAAAGCACTTTTATGTAAACCAAAGCATTAAGCAAGCCATTGAATATGACTCTTTGATTCACATTCTGCTTTGGAATTCCCTTTTCAGTTGAATTTCGGTGAATTAGGAGGAATCTTCAAAATTCTGTAGAATTTGAGTGGAAGCAGAATGTACAAATTCCTCACTGCTCTACCCCTGAGTAACATTACTTCTTTTCCTCTATCTGAGCTCCAGCATATCAAACTATCTTGGGAGATCCTTAGACACATGCTTTTTGATGGTTCCCACTGTAAGATCATCTGAGGGCTTCTAAATGTTCTCTATATTTACACATGAACTATGAAACAACTTTCAGTGTTTTCTGCACTTCTCACACAGTTACAGGTATCTTCAGTTCATATTACAACTCATGGACCACGTGAAAGCAATAAGACATGACAGGGTGTGGGTTGTTGATTGATAACAGCACACCCCCAGGTGCATTGTTAGGCATGAGGCGCTTGCACTGAATAACTACAGCAGCTGGGTAGTGCTCTTATCAATCAACAACCCACACCCTGAAGTATCTTATTGCTCTTATAAAATGGGTAACAACTATTTCTATAACAAATAAAAAAAAACTCTAGACACATTATTAAATATTTAATAATAGTATGTTATTTTATTTAAATATGGTGAAAAATAGTCCCCAGACATGGGTAGAGGAGTGGTAAAATTGATTGAATGGCAACTCACTGAAAAATGCTAAACCAGTGAGTTGGAGGGGCAGCAATGTATTATTTGAGCAGTTTGTGTCTGCCTCTACCTATGTAACTGTATTTTCCCACCTTTTCTGTTTGTTTATAAAGTATTACTGTATTGCCTACTTTCTTCATCCTGTTTTTTTTTCTGTTTTTCCCCCTCATTCAAGACATAGAATGTTTATCATGGAATGTTTACCATGGAATGCAGGGATTCAAAGTTCTGCTCAGTTCCGCTGGTAGAATGTTACTGTCATAACATACTGTACACACAGACAACAAAGGCCTGTTTTAGACCCAGTGACTCAATTATTTCACTGTCAGGGCAAGCAGAAGAGATTTCCCTGATGAGCAGGTAAAGACAGAAGGGTGATTTTTCACTGTTAGTAAACAAACAGTTGTAATGAAAACCATAAACAATACTTAATGTTTCTAATTTCTTTATGTGTGTAAGGAGAGTGTGATGATCAGGGAAACAACGTTTAATTAATTTGTTTAATTTTTTATTTCAGGTAGTTTTATTTTTAGGGCCCAGTTAAAGGTTTTTACAGTGTAAAGGTAGCAGCCATGTTTGTGATGGAAGATCAGTTCTGGTTGCGGAAGGACTGATGGAAGATAGTTCTGGTTGTAGGAGGACTGATTTGATCATTGTGTAATGTGCTTTAGGACCAGAATGACCGTGTGTATGTAGAGATTTAATGTACAGTTAGCTGATGTCTCTTGGCAATGAGATTTCTAGATTTTTTCTTGCCATTTTATAAATTGTTTTAAAGTGTTTGTTGGTGCTTTATTTGATGTATGTATACGACTCTTTACTAAGATATACTGGTCAGTTTATTGAGCCTGTAATTTTGATATGTCAACCATCCTGTTCCTGTATATTACTGTCTGTGCCTCCCTCAGAAGTATAGTATGTACTATGTTATTGTGTCTGTTCTGAATTGGGCTGTACCTTAAAACTGGCCCTTGGCCCACTGTACTTATTTGTTTACCAAATAAATAAATATTAGCTTTATTTTAGTTTTAGTTTAGTTTGTTGTTCTAGGAATTATTACCTTTGAGCCAATGGCTCTTTTACAAAGGTTCCACATCATCGATGTATAAACAAACAAGACATGTTACATAGAAATTTACTTTTCTAAAGCCTGATTAGCACTATTTTAGATTTCTAAAGCTTGATTAGCACTATTTTATGTTGTATTTCTTTTTTGTAACAGTTACAGGTGCTGCTGCTTTTCACTGCTGTTTACCAATTGTATTCATATTTCTTATGTTGTTCTGCCTTCATGTCATTGTAGAATCATGCCCCCCCCCAACTCAGCACCCTTAGTTGGAACTGTAAATGTGTGCACTTTTGTCTCTTTGCTTACCAGGTAAGATATATTAATTAATGAATAATAAAGACAGAGGTGAAGGAATATATCAGCTGTAGTTTATCATTATGCTGTAATGCTGTATGATAATATAACAATTTGATCATGCAGATTTATATGCTGAGAAATATAATCTATTATAGAATGTTGTATTTGGGCTTGACTTGCACCAAGTGTCCTCAAAAGCCATTGTCCCCCACCATGGAGAACGGTTGTTTAGGTCATGGGCCATCATCTCACCTTCTGTATGAGTTTCACCATTCATACAGTACTTGTGTGATTATTTGGTAGTTCAGTTTGGGCATTGACATGCTCTGATATTTAGTTTGTTTACTTTGAATTTAGAAACACCACTGGGGCTGAAAGGATTGTCTCCTACTACTGGTGGGGATAAGATTCTTTCTAAAGTAGTGCTGGTAGCTAAAGGATACATCAGTTGAGTGCTACATGGTGACCGGATTACTTGAATAAATCATCTTATCTCACTTTACAAACCTGACTGACTCTGCTGGTCCATGGTCTTTTTTTATTCATTTGGTAACTGGGCAAGGCCTACTAGACACAAGTGCCTGTTTCAAGGGTGACCCTGGGGCAATGGGGAGGAAGATTAGGTACCTTGCTCAGGATCACACAGTGAACAAGTGGAGGTTGTGGGAATCAATCCCAGGTCTGCGAGATGCACCAAGCTCATTTACAACTTGTCACACTAACCTCTAGGCTATACTGCCAGCCCTGAGGTGCTGTAGTCTGGTTGTGACCTGAGTGGGGCATTGGCCTGGGTGTTAGGTGGATGCCATGCTCATGTTTTAAATGATCAGCCAGAACACATCTTCCAAAAGTTTGAGTAGACTGACCCCAATTGGTGTTTTTACCACACTTATTGCAAGTTTACTACGTGATTTCAGTGGATTTTTGGTATCATCCATAAAATAGTATTAAACTGCATAGAACCTCCATGGAATGTTAGTGACAATGTGCTGTTGGAGGTACTTCATAAAGAACTAAGCAGTGACTATGAGATAACTGTGTTTAAGGCACTGTGGAATGACATTTCAGGGGATGGACAGAAGCAGTACTGTGTTACAGTACAAGTGGCTATAGATTTTTCAGACTGAGGAACTTCCTTTTTTAGAAACATAGAAATATAGAAGTTGTCTGCAAATAAGGACCTCTTGACCCACCTGGCCTGCCGTAATTTCCCTACCTCCTGTGCTACCGCAGACCCTACTCGATCTCCAGCCTTACTCCCTGTAGCTCTATTACTATGGTTCCCCTTTGTCTATCCCATGCATGTCTGCTTTAACTTTTTTGATATTTGTTTTAATTTTCCCATTTCCTCCTGTGATAGCCTCCACTGCTCATTATCACTCTCGTCACTTGCAGTCTGTGGGGTAACTGAAATCAGATCCTCTTGTTCATCTTCTTCTTCTTGTGCCTGTGCTTCACCTTGCATCTCCTTCTCTCAGGTTGCTTCCTTGTCCCCTTCCTCTCTCATGGATGTTCTTTCCCTGCTCCTTACTCTTCACCTTTTTTTACACTTCCCCTTCATCCATATTTAATGCCTTTGTTCCTGACCCTTACTTTCATATCCTCCACTCCACTGGCATTCTCTCTTAAAAATTGCTTTAGTGCCACTCATTTAATTTTGTACAACTGTGGAATCGGCATACCTTGGCTTCCTCCCATGATGAACTGTACATATTCCTCTGCAGATAGAATCACAGTTATTGTCTGTGCTAGAGCCAGACTCACTATGTTTTAGTGTATGCACAGTACATGAGTGAACAACACTGGTTTTAGTGGTGCTGCAACGTCATATGGGGGTCATCATATTGTGGTTCTAGGTGGATTAGTACTTGTCACCACCCATGCATAGGCTGATATGGCATCTGTTGCCATGTTTGTACAAGACAGGCATGAGGAACACATGGAGTTATGTTTATGATTGGATCATTTCTAAATCTTTCACACATAGGGAAAGAGGAACTGAAACTAGCTGCATCTGAAGGGGGAGAAGGAAACCAGGGTGCTTCTGGATTGCTCATGGCCATGTCATTGTGTGTATACAGCCTCACATACTCAGTACCATCCCCCGTGATCCTTTTTACCCCCACCAGTTGCAGAGCTGTAGACTGAATTAGCATTATGTGCACCCCCCCACCCCATATTACTTTCTCCTCCTGTTTTCTTCATATCATCCACAAGATAAATTACATTACACTGCAGCAGGATAGGTCTAAACCTACAATGATAATATTGTGTATGTCAGATTAGAAACCAGATTATGTGAGGCAAGAGACAGGCTATGAGCCAGATCAAATGATGCTACTAACAGACCCAATGAGAAACATTGAGTTGAGAGACCTAACACACATAACGTAGCAGTATTTGTTAGTTTGCAAAAAAAATTCATCATAATGTTTTTTAGCAAAAATATATCTCTGACATTCTTAAAACTCATCCTCAGGGTATTTATTATTTTTTCATATCTTTTTAAAATATATTTTTTAGTTAATATTATAATTAATGATTCCAGTAATTAAAGATGGCTGCATTCCATTTTTTTATTTCTTCTATTGAAGTTAACTGCTGAATGTACATACACGATTCATACGGCAGATGTACTGCATTAGGATGGTATTGCCAAATGTTTCTGATTATAAACAGTGCAGCAGTGTACCAAGATGTTTTCTTTTTTGTTGTTGTTTCTTTATGGTGGGCATAGGATTGGATCAAGAACTTTAAACTCTTCAAAATCTCATATCTTAGTTCAGGAATGAAAGAAAATGAAACAAAAAAGGGTATATTGATGTTTTTGCCAGAGAAGCATTTTTCTTAGGAAAAAAACTATATGGTGACTAATAAATATTGCTGCAATAGGTTTCTCATAGCAGCCTACTTTATTTGCACTCACTTGTCACCTCTTTGACTAGCTGGTTCACCACAGAGAAAAAGGCAAAATTATGGGTTTTGTGCCTTGTACCAATAGTAGTCAGCAAAATAGAAATTAACTGTAAAATAAAACCTGCAGACCAGCCAGCCCAGTGGTGCAGGGGGCTGAAGCACTGGCACCTTACCTTGAGCCATGCTGGCGACCCGGGTTCTGGAACAGACTTGGAGCACCAGGGGCCAGCAGGGGAAGGAGAGGATAGAGCTTCTGTAAGACTGCTCTCCTCTCCTGGTGTGGGCTGTGGGAGTGCGTCGCTCTGCAGTGACCTCTGGTAGAGACCATGGGTAATGCAGACAAAGCACAAAGGAGGGAATGTCACCAAAAAAATGGAAAATGGCTCTGCACTCAGCCGGATGATGGCCACCTGGCAGTCTGATGCTGTCAATGTCCCAAGCCATCAGTCCCTCAGCAGTACCCCAGGGCCAAGTATTGCACTTGCCCTACCTCAGGTTCCTCTACCTCAGAGGAAGATTGCCTGCCTGGTGAAGGGTTATGTCCGGGTTACCCTGGGGATGTCTGCAATGTGAGGGCTGGGAGCCGGGAACAGGACAGATCAGGTGTAGTCTTGGCACAGCCTGAAGGAGTGGCTGAGAGCGGCAGCATGTAGAGGGGGCACAAAAGATAGTACAAAAAAACAAACTGCAGATGCCTCCCACCCTGTCCACCTGTGATGGTGTGGGCTACAAAGACACAGCAACCAAAGGTAAAGAGCAAACGAAATGCACGCATGTTTATCAGTTTATTTTCAATAAATAAAAATAACAAAATAATATAGAAATAAAAATAGCAGTTGATTAGTTCAAAACAATAATTCAGCCCTCCGCTTCTGTCAACAGAGGTTGCGGCTTTCTTTCAGCCAAGGTAGCCTTAGTGTAATCCCTTCTTGCCCTTCTCAATTCTGGTGTGACAACAGCACTCTCCACAAGTAGGTCTTTCCCTGCTCACTGTCAGCACTAGATTGACTCGACTATCTATGGTCCCCTATTAGTGAGCCCTATTTATACCCTAGAGATTACATCACACTTTGTGGGGGAGTTCCCATTGGCCATGACATTACATAATGGGGGAGTTTCCATAGGTCATGACATTGCATAATGGGGGGTTTCCATATTATCTCATGCTTTAACATGCAGGGGCTTTTTATTTGACCCTTTTTACCCAATATGCTTTATTTCTACAGTTACAACATCTCTGGGGCTGCAGAAACTCATTTTCATATTTCATTTAATTATGGGGCACTACGGGGCCTTTTATACATCTGCCCATTGTGTCCTACCAAACGGCAAGTGGTATTTCTTTAACTACACTTGCATTTTCTCCTGATGCTTTGGAGCATGCTTGTGCTCTGAAGCAATTCTGCTATTTCCAGCTCTGAACAAGGAGCTTGTCTTCAGCCACCTAGCCTGGCTATTGTAACCAGAGCATCCTGCAATACTTTAACATATACTCCTGGGTCACATATTGTGACCAGGAGCATTTCCAGATACTAGAGTTGCCTTCTGGAAATAAGAGCTGCAACATGCAGCCGTGGGTCTGGCACTCAATCGTGCTCAGAGGCAGGACCCTTTAGTAATCAGGGGCACCAGTGGTTTTTAAACCTAAAGTGCAATATGCACTTATTCTCATTTGCCCCCTCTCAGCAGTTTTACAAACAGCACGACTTGCACAAATAATTATCTCCAATGCAGGAGATCAAGGAGAAGGGCCCCCAGTGCTTAAAGTGCAATCGGGGGACTTTATAAGAAAACAGGGGACAGAAAAGCAATGAGAATGTCAGGTTGGTCGCCCTGACATGAAACAAAAAGAAAAGAAGAAAGAAAACAAGAAGACAGAAAAGAGTGAGAGAATGGGGGGGGGGACTGGCACATGTTTTATGATTTACATGTAAATAACAGGAACTCCCTGTTATACACCTCCCCCACCAAGAGGCAACAGTATTACTGTTGTCAGACACCCTCCTGAAACACTAGGAGGGTTGAAACTTCCACTCACCCACTGTCAGAAGTTCCACCTCAGGGACCCACTAAACATTTTCTAAGTGGTGTCAACATCCAGATACCTCAGTATCTCCAATACCATTCTACTCCCTGAAGTGTGTTAACATAGGTTATAAATATCCACATAACTTTAAATGCAGAAATATTTCAACAGTTCCTCAACAATCCATGACATCATACATCATAATCACATATTTCTTCATGTTACATCAGTTTGAGCCCCATAACGGGACAAAAAATTATCATTTTGGTGTTTAGAGTCTGCCCTATGGTCAACTGTAAAGCAGTACGGCAATGCCAGGTCCCACCTCATGATCCTGCCATTCTTGTCTTTCATTTGCTGTAGCCAATGCAAAGGGTTGTGGTCAGTGAGTACCTTAAATTCTGTTCCCCAGAGATAGTACTTCAAGGCCTCTATGGCCCATTTCAGTGCTAGACGATCTTTTTCCACAGTCAAATACTTTCTCTCCCTTTCATGTAGCTTTCAACTATCAAAAATGACAGGATGTTCCATACTCTTTTTCTTTTGGGAAAGGATTGCTCCAGTGCCTGTATCTGAGACATTAGTGTGCACTTCAAAAGGGAGAGAAAAGTCTGGGCTAAGCAATACAGGGGAGGAACATAAAGTAGATTTTATGCTACAGAATGCTACATCACATTCCTGGGACCACTGGACTTTGTTAGACATTTGTTTCTAGTCAGGTCTGTCAGTGGCGTTGCTACAGTGGCAAAGCTTGATATAAATCAGCGGTAGTAACTGACCAGACCCAACAAGGAATGTACATGTTTCTTTATCAGGGGAATGGGGCTGTCAACTATGGCTTTGACTTTGCTTACTTTGGGTTTAACAGTACCTTCCTCAATTACAAATCCTAAGTTCTTAGTTTCTGTTCTAGCAAGGGCACACTTTGCAGGGTTGATAATCAGGCCAGAGTCTTAAATTGACTGTATGACAGCACTAAGGTGTACAAGATGCATGTGCCAGTCAGGGCTAAATACGACAACATTGTCCAGGTATGAGGTGCTATACTGGATATGGGCATGCAATACCTGGTCTATATACGTTTGGAAGGTAGCTGGGATGCCATGAAGGCCTAAAGGCATAGTTGTAAGCTGGTAAAGACCTACAGGGGGTGCTAAAAGCAGTGAGTTCCTGTGTGTGTAAAGCTAAAGGGATTTGCCAGTAACCTTTCATCAGATCAAGCATGCTAGTATACCTGGCGTTCCCAATGCTGTCTAGCAAATCATCTATGCGTGGCATAGGGTATCCGTCAAATGAGGAAATGACATTGATCTTTCTAAAGTCTAGACATAGCTGGATACTACCTTCCTTTTTTGGCACTACCACCACTGATGAGGACCAAGCACTACATGATGGTATTATGACCCCTAGGTCTTCCATTTTCTTCATCACTATGATGACAACCTGTCTCACCCTTTCTGGCATCTGGTAGGGTTTTTGATGAATGGGATTCGTTTGTGTTACCCTTATGGTGTGCACAACCCCCTTTGCTGTCCCTGGGATGCTGGTAAATGTGTTCCTGTAGTGCTCCAATAGTTGATCTACCTCATGCTTCTGGTTAACATCTAATGCTGGGCTGACATATACTCCTGTACTCGCTATGCTTTGCGCAAGCATTTCATAGGCCTCTTCTCGTTCTGTGATATCCTGTTCAAGATGAATGAAATAACTGGGTATAGGGTCCTGTCTAATAAACCATTTTCTAAAGAGGTTAGCATGATAGATTTTATTTGGAGATCTTCGATCTGGCATTACAATTTCATAATTAACTTTACCCACTTGTTTGCTGATTACAAAAGAGCCTCATCATTTCATCAATAGCTTATTTTCTGATGAGGGTAACAATAACAATATTTTATCCCCTGGTTGGCATGTTTTATCTTTTGACCCTTCATCATAAAGTTCTTTTTTGTCTCACCTTGTCATTGAACCACATTTTGATGGGCCGTGGTAATAAATTTCACCAATTTCTTTCGTAAGTTGGTCATAGAGTCCATCACATTCATAGGGCCCACACCCTTTCCTTCTTCCCAATGTTGCCTGACCACATCCAAGTGCCTCTGGGGTTTTCCCATACAATAGGGTGAAGGATGACAATCCTGTGGTGGCTTGGGGCACCTCCTGATAGGAAAACAGAAGCTAGGGTAGATATTTATCCCAGTCACGTCCCTCTGCCTATACATACTTTTGGAGCATATGTTTAAGGGTTTTGTTAAAATGCTCCACCAGACCATCAGTCTATGGGGGATAGGGAGAGGTCTGGACAGCAGAAATCCCTAACGGGTGGTACAAGTCTTTAAGGAGTGCTGAAGTAAAGTTAGTACCTCTATCAGTCAAAATAACTTCAGGGATACCCAGTTGACAAAATCTTTTGGCCAATTTGCCGGTAATCTGAGCGGCTGTTACAGTTCAAAGGGGTGTCACCTCAGGATACTTTGTGTCATACTCACAGACTACCATGATAAACTGGTTACCTTTCAAGCCTTTTGTTAGGGGGCCTACCACATCCATAGCTACTCTTTCAAAAGGGACTTTTACTGCTGGTGCTGGTTGTAGGAGTACCTTATCCCTTTTTCACTTTTAGCCACCATTTGGCACTCCAGACAAGTTCTCACCCACACTTTCATGCATACCAGTCCAGAAGAACCAATTGGATAATCTACCTAGAGTCCAATCTTGGCCTTCATGACTGGCCATGGGTATATCATGGGCCAGATACATTAACCTGTCTCAGTATTTCTAGGGCACCAGCATTTGTTCCACACATTCTCCCATAGTGGGGTTAATACATTTTCTGTATAAAACATCATTTATGAATATGTATTGGGGTTGCCCTTCGCAACTACCTGGTCCACCTGTAAAAATGAAGGTTTCAAAGTCTCATCAACCTTTTGTTCTGTTTTTATGTCAGTTGTGGCAAAGTGAGACCCAATATCAGGTATTCCTTCCCGATGGGTGTCCCTCCATTTCTTTTTGTCAGCTGTTTTTTCCTTCCTTGTTTTCCCAGGACCCTCATATATACTTTCCTCAAAGGGAAAATGCTCTTGGACTGTTCTTGTTTTGCATGGTCCCTTGTGGTGACTGGCAAAAGCTGGTCACAACTGTGTTGACCTTTCATTAAATTATCAAAGTTGGGGAAGTTCTGACCAATATTAATGGGGATTGGTAGTCTGGGTACTAGACCAACTGTGATTTGTTCTTGCTTTTGCTCCACCATCATTTCTACAGTGGTGGTTTGGTAGTGGTGGACATCCCTATGCACACAGATCACTTTAGCATTTGGCCCTGTATTGCTGGATTATTTTACAATATCTGCCTTCATCAGGGTCTGCTTACTGCCTGAATCTAGTAATCCCAAAATTTGATTTTGCCAAATACTAACTGTTGTAACATGCCTCCAATTTGCCAGTGCTAAGTGGGCAGATTCATTCCTTCTGTTTGGGCAGTTACATGTTGTGTGACTCTTCCCCAAACATCTATGGCAAATAACCTCTGATGAGTAGGGCCTTCCCCTTCAATCCCATCTTCAGTTGGTTCCCCCAGTTGGTCATTGTCTCTGATAATTAAAGTAAAAGGATCTTACCAGTGTTGTAGGTTGAGGTGAAGAGCCTTGATATCGATGCGATTTCGAAGGTCTGGCCACCAGGTAATCTTCCGCCAGAGTGATGATCTTCTTGGCTGTGTCCAGCTTATGCTCTTTCACCCAAAGCTGGACAACTGAAGGCAAGACCTGGATGAATTGTTCAATTATTACAAGTTCTAAACTCTGGTTGAGTTTTTTGACCAATGGCTGTAACCACTAGCAACAAAAATCCTAAAGTCTGGCATTAGTTTCCCTTGGGGTATCCTGTCCGGTCATCTTCTGGGAATGAAACCTCTGCCTGTACATTTCGATGTTGATGTCGTACCTGCACAAAATTGATTTCTTCACCTGATCATAGTTGTTGGAGTCAGATACACTAAGATGATTACAGACCAGCTGGGCTCTTCTTGACTGATAAGGGACAAGTCAAATGATCCACTGGTCTCTGGGCCAAGTGCTTGTCTGAGTTATGCATTCAAATGTCATTAGATAGGCTTCAGTATCAACAGCCTCAGTCAATTTCATTAATGTCCCAGGGAATATTTCAATCAGACTGCTCAGGGGTAAGAGTCTGGATAGCCTCTAAGGCATCCTGCCACCTCTCATCCTGTCTCTTCTGATCCTCCTCTTGCAGTCTCCTGTCCTCATCTCATTGTCGTTGGTCCTCTGCTCACTCATGCTCTGTCTCTAGTTGCTTTAAACAGAGCCAGCACAGCAGGACGCTGAGGTTTCTGATGCACTGTCCTCCATCTGCTTCCTCTCCTCTTCTTCTAATGGATCCTCATCTGTGGCTTCCTCCCATTCCTTCTTCGCTATCTTTGGCTGGGTGCCAGGGTCCAATCCAGGTATGGTTTTCAATCCAAGCTTCTCCGCCATAGCTTGTGACCACTGGATGTTCTCTGATCAGCACTTTTTCTTTGGTTCATGTGTCAGGTATTGGACTATACCCCCTGACAGTGTCTCCCAAGCACTCTAGACAAGTCAGGTATCCCACTTCTAACACCAGTGTGAAGTAATCCCTAGGGTATAAATAGGGCTCACCACTAGGGGACCATAGATAGCTGAGTCAGTCTAGTGCTGATGGTGAGCAGGGAAAGACCTTCTTGGGGAGTATGCTGTTTCCACACCAGACTTGAGAAGTGTAAGAAGGGATTACACTTAGGCTATCTTGGCTGAAGGAAAACTGCACCCTCTGTTGAAGGAAGCAGAGGGATGAATTATTGTTTTGAACTAATCAACTGTTATTTTAATTTCTGTATTATTCTGTTATTCTTATTTATCAAAAATAAACTGATAAACACACTTGTGCATTTTTTTGCACTTTAATTTTGTTTGCTATGTCTTTGTATCTTGCACTATCACACTGGTGTCAGAGGTTGGATAACTGACTCATCCAGACTGCTTGGGAGATGCTGTCAGGTGGTATAGTCCAGTATAACCACCATTGGGTTGACCATAAAAAATTATCTTGCTACAGACAACAGCTGCAACAAGCAGTCCCTGCAGCAGACTATACATTTCTCTATGCTGCAGTGCACTGATTGATACTGGCCTGCCCTGCACAGAAACTACAGTTTACTGCTCTTAACTAGCTAAGTATTATAATAAAGAACAATTTTTAAATGATTTCAAAGTGTTTTTGAATCAAAAGCAGCTACTTTTCCAAAGAACCAAACAGCTCTTCCTCTCAATGCATGCACATCCTTCTCTGTCAAGACAGAACTGGAAATAATACCAAAACATCACAGCGTGAGCTCAAGAATTGTGTTGTTGCTGATTGACTGACTCAGGTCATGTGACTAACATGAGAGACTTGCATGATCCCTGTAAAAAATGCTATCATGCTACTGAATAGTCAATGGAAAGTCAAGAAACTTTGGATCATCTTCCCTTAGTTACAAGAAGTAAATTTTCGTAGGTCCACTGAACTGAACTTTGTCATCGGTTCATATTTAGTCAGGCATGATCTTAAAGGAAATCTCTCATACAACTTCCTCTGACAGTTCTACTTTTGGGGGTGTCACTAAAGATGCAACTGCATTTTGCAAGAATAACAGTGCTTTGCAGAGGATGCCATTTGTTATTGCATGGCCAGCCCACCCAATTTCCCACATGGTCACTTTCTGCCTACAAACTACAGAGAGAAGCCCTGCAACCACCCCCTCCACTTGAAGATGGCTCAGGGGCTTGCTGGACAGGGTCTGGAATAGATTGCTGTCACAATTATTTTGTGACAGCCCCCTGTTGCTGTGCATATAGCTCTGTTTATATTATTGTTTTCCCAGAGATGTCACAAGCTCTCGAACTCTTCCCAAACCTGAGAGTTACTAGTATAACAGGTTTCTCACTAATGATGTAATTCCACCAGATGAATCTTTTATAGGAACACTGCCCTTTTTTTGTAGTCTGTTGCAGTCTTAAGATATGTCTTTATCTTACCGTCCACATGTCATTCTTTGAAGGGCTTAACCACAATGCATGTGCAAATGGAAACATCTAGTAACATGAAAATGTGCACAATGCATGCCAAAAAAAAAAAAAACAGTTGTTGAGAATATCACAAATGAAAATTGAATAACATTTGCACAAATGTAATGAGTGCTTTTTATTGAGTTATGTAACTGAAATTTCTTACATTAACTGTATTTCTTCTCATGTTGGCACAACCCACACAATACCCCTACTGTGTTTTATTGCATACACAGTTCAAATATTTTTTTCAAATCAACCTATCTCAAACTCTATTAATTCATTTGACATTCTGAATCGCTGAGTGTATAAGTGTATATGTGTGTGTATGTATATATATATATATATTTTTTTCTGTTATTCATTATTCTCCCCTCCTGCTCTGGATGGATTATCTCCCCTCCAATCCCACATCCCTAGGACTTACTGTCTCCAGGTTCCCCCCATGGCTTCCCTTGTGATGGGGTGGCAGAGAGTGGAGTTCAACTCGGTGGATAGTATCTAGTTGGAGCCATACCAGGTCACCAGTAAAGGGCCTGTGAGGGATCATAGAATCATTCTGCCAGCTGGGGTGATGTTTTTGGTTTCCTCCCTACCCCATGGTGTGGAGGAGCTGGTGGGAAATTATGTCAATGGGGGGTGCTGTACACATTTCCATATGCAGCTTGTTGGATGTCTGCATGCTTCCACCCCATATCACAGTCTCAGTGGTCTGTCCCCCAGTCACTGCTAAGGGCCATGTGTTGGATGCTGCTCTGATCCTGGAGGAGTAGAACAATCTGTTGAATGTTTGATCCTCCTCTCTCTGCCTGATACTCCAATGATCCAGACTCAGGGCACAAACCTCAGTCACTGGCATCAGGTGTGGTAGCTCTACAACTGCACCAATGGGCCAGTTTATCAATGGGTATATCTTATAACTAGAGATAGTTGTGCTGTCCTTTGACAGAAAATACATATATATCTCCTAAAGCATCAACAGTCAGTGCCATACATCTTCAAACATTCTTTCTATGCACTGTACAAGTCATATATCAGAAATTCCATGAACATCTCCAATAATATTGATATGTATGTTTCAATACTTTTCTTTTGAATAGTGTACTTTTTTCATATTTTGTAAAATATTAATGTTGCTTACTGATATTTGTTTATACCTATTTTACATGATAAGAAAAAAAATCATTCTAAAGCTATATTTTTTAATAATACAAATATCAATTTTTTAACCAAACATATGTATTTTTAAATGTTTTTCATCCTTTTTCTGATTTTCTGTTTTTATTGAAAACATTTTATTGATACTTTTTAAAAATTGTTGATTGATAAGTGGATCTGGCCAGAATGCAGTGCAATACTGCAGCATACTGCAATAGAGTTACTGCAATAAAAAAGGCAATTTCAATGGAAATTATCCCTCTTTGCCATGTAATAACTCACGACATGGTGCTGCATCCTAGCTGGCACCACTGCATGTTTTAAATAACAGAGATTTTAATTTTATCATCAAGCACACATCTAGTTCTGGTTTATAGGTCTAATCATGTAACACACACTGCATTATTCATTTCAGTAACGTCATATTTAGGGCTATACAGAAGGTTCTATGTCAAGTCTGTCATCTGAGACAGCTAAAACAGAACTTTGGACAGTGATTCTACCTGGATTTGTGTAAAAAGTACTAAACTTTGATGCAGAATTCCTTGCGGGATGAATTCCCCTAATGAATTCTGTTGAAAACATTAGAAAATTTATCCCTGTGGAGTTTTAATCACCAATTTATGGCAGTATGTGTAAAACATAGGCTGAGTCTTCTGAGTTACTCCACATAAATTAATGAATAAAACTCCATTGGGACACATTTTCAAATGTTCTCAATAGAATTTGTTAGGAAAAATCTTCTTGAAATGAATTCTGCATTGAACAGTAGAACTTAAAAAAACATCTTGGTAGGATCACAGTCCAAAGTTCTGTTTTGGCTGTCTCAGATGGTCAGGACTTAATGTGATTGATTTGCAGAATAAAGAATTCTGTTGGTGGAATTTGTGCAGGCAATTCACCCTCTGAAATTATTTTCTAATCTTTCTTTTTAAATTCTGCGGAATTAATTTTTTGTAAATTGTAGAGTAATTTTCTGCAGATCACATAAACTGCAGAATCATTTTGTGTGAAATGCAGAACATAATCTGCAGTTTATGTAAACAGTAGATTATTATTCTGAGACAAACATTTCACTTGCAAAATGTCAGAATTCTGCTACTTGCCAAATTTTCCAAAACTGTATGGAATTCCTCTCAATCACAACCTAATCATTTTCACATCACTGACCTTAACATCTCACTACCTAAATAGGCTACATCTGTGAAAACAAACAAAACAAAAATTATAATGGGTAATGCATACATTAACAATAAACACTAAAAATAAACAAATGCTGAGGGGGGCAAAGTCCAGTAAAGAGCAGCAGCTGGCACAGGGGATACATGGAGGGGAAAAGGGGTTCTTCCAGTACATTGGGAAGCAGAGAAAAACTAAGGGCCATCTCGGCAGATTGAGATCAGAAGGAGGGTGGATGGAAGCGGTGAGGGACCAGGCAGAGGTATTAAATGAGTACTTCGCCTCTTTGTTCACTAGGGAGGGGGATGGGATATCTACAAAGCAAGGCACAATGGGGATAGAAGTTGTAGTGAGTGGGATCAGGGGAGCAACAGAAATGGAGCAAGAGGGAGGGAGAGGTACCCCGGGGGTGTCACATTGGGATAAGGATAAAAAGACCAGTAAGGTGGAGGGGATGGATGATGCTACCTCCACCAAAATGGTGTGGTTAGCCCTCAAGGCCCTAAAGAAAGATAAATCTCCTGGGCTGGATGGCATTCATCTGAGAGTACTATGGGAATTGGCGGACATACTGGCTGCACCCCTGGCAGAGCTCTTCAACAGGTCGCTTGAGACAGGGAGAGTACCTAGGGATTGGCAAGAGGCACATGTGGTGCCAATCCATAAAGGGGGTCGAGGGAAGTACCAGGTAACTATAGACCCATCAGTTTGAGCTCAGTGGTGGGAAAATTAATGGAGAGTATACTAAAGGAATAATTGGGGGTGTACTTGGAGGAGGTGGGAGGTGTGGATAGTTGGCAACATGGGTTTTGTGCTGGGTAGATCATGTCAAACCAATCTTGTGGAGTTCTATGAATGGGTAACATCAGAACTGGACAGGGGAAAGCTTGTGGATGTATTATTCTTGGACTTCAGCAAGGCGTTTGACTCTGTCCCCCACAATGGTCTGGTGGAGAAACTGATGGGGTTGGGAGTAGGCCCTTTGATGGTCAGATGGATTGAAAACTGGCTAGCTGGATGCAGCCAGAGAGTAGTGGTCGGTGGGGAGCTCTCGAACCCTTGTGAGGTCGATAGTGGGCTACCACAGGGCTCAGTCCTGTGTCTGATCCTGTTTAATGCATACATATCAGACATCAGGGAGGGTATAGGGTGTGAAATGGGTCTCTTCGCTGATGACTCCAAGATGAGAGCAGTAGTTGTGGTGGAAGAGGGGAGGTTGGCACTGCAAGGGGACCTGGACACCCTGGAAAGCTGGGCTCACACATGGACATTAAATTTCAATATCACCAAGTGCAAGGTGTTACATCTTGGGCCGGGAAACCCTAAACACAGGTACACCCTAGGAGGGGAAGTGCTGGAGGCCTCAATGGGTGAAAAAGACTGAGGGATCATGGTGGATGCATGTATGAATAACTCTGAGCAGTGCAGGAGAGTGGCTAGCAAGGCAAACAGGATGTTGGGATGCATCATAAGGGGGATCACCTCTAGAAGCAGAGAAGTGATTCTGCCGCTGTACAATGGACTGGTTAGACCACACCTTGAGTACTGTGTACAGTACTGGAGACCACACTTGAAGAGGGACATACAGCTCCTGGAGAGGGTACAGAGGAGGGCAACTAAGATGATACGAGGACTAGGGGATTTGACGTATGAGGACAGACTTGAGGAGCTCTGCCTGTTTTCATTGGAGGAGAGGAGAGACAGGAGGGACAGGATTGAAGTCTTCAAGTACCTCAAGGGAATAAATAGGGTAAACACGGAGGGGATCTTTAGACTAAAGCAGGGACGTATCACCAGAGGGCATGGTTTGAAGTTGGAAGGTGGAAGGGTGAGGGGGGAAGAGGAGGAGGTTTTTCACTAAAAGGGTGGTGGACCATTGGAATGCACTGCCTGGCAAGCTGGTTCAGAGATCCACAGTGGAGGGCTTCAAGAGAGGGTGGGACAGACACAGAAAGCGGATGTATCAGATGATGGCCTGGCCCAGGGGGGTTGGGATGGATGATAGGGGTTTCTGGAACACAAGGGGAGGGAGGGCCTCGGCACCCAACTAGGGGTCTGAGGTTCGAGCAGACTCAATAGACCGTAAGGCCTAATCTGCTGGCGATTAGTATGTTCGAGTCACAGTGGCAGAATGGATACTATACTAGTCTACTGCTATTAAGGAAAAGTATTCCCATTCTTTTGAGTCATCTCTTAATTCTTGTAAGTATAAAGACAGCATATTGATTAGGCATCAGGAATACAAATAATAAAATCTATAACATACACAGAATAAGGATATAAGACCTTGGTTTTGAATTGCACTTGAATTGACTAGGCAAGTGATAGCTGACATCTGCTTCTTGTAAGTATAAATATAGCATATTGATTAGGCATCAGGAATACAAATAATGTAATATATAACATACACTGTATAAGGATTTAAGACCATGGTTTTGAGATGCACTTGAATTGACTAGGAAAGCTATGGCTGACATCTGCTTCATGTAAATTTTAACATGACATAATTTCTGCAAAAAGTTCAGTGTCAGAAGTTATATAAGGTTAAAAGCAAGATCGAAACTGTCTCTCTTGAAAATACAGAAAAAAATAATGATAAAAAAAGTTGAAACTGCTTTATTTATCATAGCATGTTCTTTCAAAATGAAGATTTCTTAAGATGAGATATGATTTTGAAAGCAGTCCATCTTCATATAAAAGCGCTCCATGTCATTACTTTGTTACGTTCCGTCTGTCCATTGCTGAATGCATATTCATATACATGTTATCTGAAAGAATAACAAAATACATTTTCAATTAACTTTAAGCTTAACCTGGCAGTCAACATGATACTGGAATCCCTTAAGCCAGCAGTATTTGTTAGTTAACAAAGAATTTCATCACATAGTTTTTTTTAGTGATCATATCTTTCTGGCAAATACAACAATACATCCATTTTTTTAAGTAACTTTATTTATGAACTGAACAAAGTGGGTTTGACATTTTTAATAGTCATTGCCCTCTTGCCATGTCTACCATGGTAAAATTAAGCACCTTAGTGTGGTGTTCTTCTCTTTCCTCAAGACACATGTGGCATTACCATCCTAATACAGTATGTCCATGTTAAGACTCTCATTTGTACTGTCAAAAGCTAACCTCAATGGAAGATCTTTTTAAGATTGCAGGAAGCAGTCATACTTACTGACTTGAATAAGTAACTACAAAAATAGTGATAAAAGCATTCCTTCTGTTTATTTAATTGTCTCTGGAGCTGTCTCTGAAGCTGCCCACATCTGCCTGTTGACCACTCTGCCCCCTCCAACTCCTTCTATTGCATTTTTCTTTCTCTGTGGTGTCCACAGAGCATTCCTTCATATGGTCAGTTCCACTGGGGGTTGACCTGGCAGGGAAGTGCCCACTTCAGTCTGCAAGTATAGAGGACAGACACCAGACTTTGTAACCCACAGACCCCTATGAGAAGAGGAGTGCTGTTTTACTGTACCCAGCCATTAGGCATGAGTGAAAAAAAAATTCAGCCAGAGCAATTTCAGCAAAAGCCGGACTTTCACTTCTACGAAAGTTCAAAAATAATATGGCCACCTTTCATGGAAATTCCATGGAAAAATGCAGAATAAATGAAAGACCTGAGGATTAATGTATTAAATTGTGGGGAAAAAATTCTTCAGAACTGATCACTGTCAGTGTTCAGCTCTGTGGGGGGCCCCCCCCCCCACAGTTTAATTCATTAACCCTCCCCTCCCACCAATCGCTGGCCCCTGGCCTCTGGTGTCTTGTGTCCCTCCATTGATTGCCAGCCTCATATCACCCCTCCATATAAAAAATAATATGCTCGTTCCCTTGTGGCTAGTGGCACCCCACTGCCAATTGCCAGCCCCATATAAAAAAACATATTTAGTGTCCATCCAGTCCCCCCACCCACCCACTGATTGCCCCTCTGTATCAAAAATAAAATACCCTCACTCCCTGGTGTCTAGTGGCCCACCATCCACCAATGGGAGGCAATATAGTGCAGTGGTTTAAGGCTCTGAGCTGCAAATCTGGTGACATCCAGCAGACCAGATCTGGGTTTGAATCCTACAGCTTCCACTTGCATACTGTGTGACCCTGAGCAAGTCACTTAACTTCCCTGTGCTCCCAGGTCACTCCTGTAAAAAAGCTTTTAGCTTAGTGTGCTACTCTTGTTTAAACAACTAAAAAAAAAAAATTGCCAACCCAATAGAAAAATAAAATGTTAGTGTCCTGCAGACAGTTCCCCTCCACCCATCAATCACTCCTCCATATAAAAAATATTAATATTGTGTCCTCATTCCCTGGTGTCTAATGGACCCCCCATCCTGGCAGGTAATGTATCACCACCCTGCTCCTCCCATCCCAACCCTGAGCGGGCAGCCAGCACAGCCCTCCTCTCTCCTCCAGGGCTGACTGCCCACTGAGTTGAATGAATGAGCATGTGTGCTTACAAGCATTTAATTTTTGTTTGCTGGGTAGGTGCAGCAGACAATAACCTGCTCATGTTCAGCTATGTTGGAGTAGTTAGGAAAGTGGGTTTGTGCATTCCAGCATATGTGTGTTAGAGGATTTCTATCAGACATGATCTAGTGAATCCCCTTTTCCTGAATGCATTTGTAAGTGACTGTTGTGTGACATGGAATTAATTAGTTTGGGAGAACAATGACGATTAACCACATCTGCCAACATATATATGTAAGGTTCCTGGGCAGTATGGGGGATTTGTTTAAGAATAAGCCATTTGCCATCTCACTGGCACAGCAGCAGTTCTGCTTCATGTTTCATCCCAGAGGATCCTTTCCTCAGAAAGGTGGAGGGGTGTTGAGCTTCACTATACTACCACCACTGCCTGGAGACCACAGGTGGTGGTGCAGATGAGTGCTCACTGCGGTCAGAAGCGTTGCCAGGCAGAGCTCCTTCTCTACACATTGTACATGCATGCATTTGGGGCTCACGATTGCCAACCCCCTGGGGAGAAAAACTTAAAGGAGAATGAGTCTAACAGCAGGATGATGGAGCTGGGCACTTCCAAGCCTCATGTCTGACCCAACGATGAGACAGTACATTGAGCATGGCAGGAAAAGATCCTCCCCCAGTGGCCCTGCCACATGTGGTAAACTGTGGAGATGTCTTGGCCAGTGATAGGAACTGGTGTGGCTGATAGGTAGTCAGCACATGGCCAGGATGATGGCAGCTGTAGTGAGAGTGTCAAGAAAAGATAATAAAAATAATAGGCTTTTTATCTTCTAACAGCATTTAAAAAAGTCATAATAATCCTTTGTTAGTGGCAATATTTGTTAAATGATAAGTCATCTGACATATCTAATTCTGTTTCTGTGTCCATCTCTTAATGATATCTGTGTTAGTGTCTACTGGATCCAGGTGTACAAACTAATAATGTGCTGTATGGTACAACTATATTTATTAGTTTGTTTTTATTCTTGGGACATCCAAACATTTTAATTACAAACTACCAAAGTAACTGAAAGATGACAAGGAAATGAATGTTTAGAATGAATGGAGAGATGAGTATTTGTATGCACTCAAGGCAGGAAGAATACTGGACACCTCTCAACTGTCCACATGTCCATCATTTTATCACTTAGAACTGTACCTTCCCATGTGGAAAAGGTGCTGCCCCACATAAAGAAGGGGCTATCTCATATTGTGAGCTCAGACTGAGAAGCATAAACTCATATTACACTGTACTGTTAAATCAAAATTAAACTTTGTACAAATAAACACTGCAGTTTCCATAGTTTTCATGGCACGCATTTTCATATTTTATGAGGAGTCCTATTGTACTGTCCCACGCTTCGTGTATTTTGAGTGTCTGTATTTCGGTGACAAAAGACTGAGAGGTATGCTGTAAAGTATCATTAAAACCTTATTCCGTCAGCTTCCACAGCAATGATCCTCAACCACAGATCTGTCTTTTAGCTTGGTTGGCAGGATTAGATTTAAATTGGTAAATGTCAATAAATGTTGATTTCACTGCACATGCACAAACCAATGAAAAAATGTTTCCATCAATAATAATTTAAATTTACAGAATGGCAAAGTAAGTTCTATCGTTATTTTGTCCTGATGATAACAACTTATGTTTTTCTCCGTTTATAAATCCTCAGAGTTTACTGTTATTAATTTCATCTGTGAACATTATATTGATACAAATCAAAATAAATGCTTAAAAAAACATTATTTCGTGCAACTGTGAAAATTTAAATCCATAAAACTTGTGGAAAAAGGTTTAAAATAAAAATAAATATTTTTCATCGAAATTATAAAAAAATAAAAATCGTATTTTGCCAATCCTACTTTTAGCCCACAGGACTGCCCCAGGGGCAGAGCTAAGATTCCTAGTTTAAAGGACTTGACCTCAGGTTAGAGGTGGCTGAAGCTGGTAAACTTCACCTCGTGGATTAATTCATGAATTTACCACAATGAAGCTGTTCTACAAAGTTTCAATTTGCAGTACAGGCTAACTTCATGACCAGTGAATTTGGTAACTTTGCTAATGAAGTTGGGTGAAGCTGGCCCCACAGGCAAAGTTTGCAATGTACCATTTGATTGGAGGTCACATGGTACTGAAATGAGCTGTATGCCATGTGTTCCATGCAGTCTTATGAAAAGAGAGTTGCAGGGAAGTCTATCCCCACGTTTTGAGCAAAAAAACCTCAAAAACTACTCCAAAAGTGGAATATTTTGAACCAAATCACTCCCAAAATATATTAACAGTATCTTCTGCAGCTAGATTACCATTCTTTGTTTGTACATTTGCAGATTTATTTGGTTAAAAGTACTGATTTTGTTTTGTCTTGCAGTGATAAGTGGGGGAGGAGGTTTTTTTCTGCTAACAAGCAAGGCAGCCCTATGAACACTTATCTGAATTTATTTCCTCAGTCTCTTTTCTTAATCATTTTTGTCTTGTGGTCTGTGATTTGTTATTTTATTTCTTAGTACACTTTTCTGTGGTTAAATGAATTATTTTTCAGTATGTTTCTTTATCGATTGTGGTTATTTTGTTTAGTTCTTGAAGTGACGGTTTTACTTACAGTAATTTGAATTACTCTGTCATGTGTGTCTTGTTAATCCCTGTCATGTAAAAAAAAAAGATACCAGAACAAAACCTTTTTGGGGTGGTTATGTTTTAGCTACTTAAAGGGACACTGTCTACCTTTTTGTTCATCATATTATTTCTAGGTGAAACACCACATTTTATGATTGTTTACCTTCTCTGAAATTCATTGATGTTGCTGTTTGTTTTGTCTGTCTCCTTGTTTACTAGAACTGAAATGCATGGCAGTGTATATTTATAAACAACATTGTTTTGTTTACAATCCTGGATTTGTTCTCACTGCACGCTTCGTGAGCATTAGAAACACACCCAAACAGTGCAGCCACTCATAAGGCAGTAGCTTCCTAAACTCCCATTGCATCATGAGGGGCTAGACTGTGTTGTGGGTGTCCCCAAGTCCAGGAAAGATGTATTTGGAGCTGATCAAGGAATGTAAACAAACCTATTTTGGTGTGATAACACCAGTATGTTGGGCAGTCTGTTTTTTTACTTTTTTAAAGAAAATAAGAATCAGAATCAAACTACCAGCCACAACAGCAATCTTTACAGAATACTGGCAATCATAAAATGTGTTTTTTAAACTAGGTACACTTTGAGACCTAAGGGAGTTGACAGTGTCCCTTTAATCTGTTCTGTTCAGATTCAGATCACATTGCTAATCCTGCAGGTGAGGTGTTATCTGTTGCTGCTGGTATTTAGTTTTACTGCAGGGATTATATTAAAAATCTAAATATATAAAGTGACTGGAAAGAGAAGCTCGAGTAAAGGGAGAGGTGCCAGCAAAGTAGCCAAGAAGTGCATTGGTTCTATGGGATGAAAGTTGTTCCACCTAAATAAATAACTTCTGCTGTAGCTACATCCATGGGATCCAGGGCTGGTACTAGTAGCAGAGGAGTAGCTGGTGGAAGTGGTGATGGCATTAGTGTTGCCAAATCATTCTCTGCAACAACTGTGTCATCCATGCTGGTGGATGGAGGCCAGGGGAGGCAACGAGAAGAGGATCAGTCCAAGAGGTAGAAAAATCTCTGTCTCTGTAACAGTGGCTGAGGGGGAGGTTCCTGGTGTTCTCCAGACTGCTTGTGGCAGTGGCACTGAGCCTGATCTGGATGATACATTCCCATTCCCAAACAAAAGTGTTGAGATTGACAGACACTTGTATCAGGCCTGTTGTACCAATGGCATGATTTTACTTACTAGGGGGCCTGTAAAGTTAAAAGATGACTGCTTTATAATGACGTATGCAATGGAATTGTATGTCTTTTTGTTTTGCAGTAAAATTAATATACCTTACTTGATTAAAAAGAAGATAACATCCTAAATTACTGCTTTCTTTTGTGCTGCATCCATGATCCCCCTGAATCAAATTCTATCCAGCTGGCTATGCTGCCATGCTAAATCCAGCTGTTTGGTACCTTAACAGCCAGAAAGGTCCAGTCTATACTGCATAACATGTTTGTTGAGCTTCACGCCAAATACCCACCCAGTCATGCTATTACATGGGAAATCAATGCAGCAACCACTGAAATTTTGTCAATTGATCTACTGCCATTATTTTTTTGTGGAGAACATGGGATTTAGAAGGTTGATGGCACGTGACTGTTCCAAATGGCAGATTCTCTCACAAAGGTACTTCTCCATCCCTGCCATTCATGAACCTTATGGGATGTTGTCATGCACAGTAATCTAGGCCCATCTGCATTCACCATCCCCATATATACTTCTCAGTATGGATATATGGACCAGTGGTCAGACAGCTTGTAGTTTCTATTAGTGCATCAGAGCACACTGGGCACAGATACCTGGGGTAGTATTTAACTCTGGCCAGGGGAAAGATTGTACTAAGCCCAATTGCAGGGGCAGTAACACTCTGGGCATTTGCCTGCATGCCATCCTGGCAATGAAGAGTGCAATTGGATCATACAAGGGTCAGAAAATGTTACAATTGCTCCTGATTACATTGGCCTGCTGGTGCAGCAGTCAGGTTTCTGCTTGCGATGCCGATGCCTCATGTTCAGGAATGGACCTGAGGAGTCAGAGGGCAAGCCTGGGGAGGAGAACTGAGCATCCTATAGATTGCACTCCTCCTCTGGGGGAAGGGCAGGGTGAACACTCCATGCATGACTGCCCTGTGGCAGAGGAGGGGGCAGCAGCTGCCAGAGCCTAAAGATGTAGGGAGGAGAGCCAGACATTGATGCATCAGTGTCATTGCATTCTATGCCTCCCATCTGGAAACAACAGCATTTGAAAAATGCCAGCCCCATGAATGATACCCCACTCCATGGTCCCACCCCACCTGCCCAAAGAACTCTGCTGATGGCTGAGTTTAGTATTCCATCAAAAAAAACTCAACCCCATGGCTCTGCCCTGTGGGCAAGCCAGGGAGGCATACTGGTAACTTGGAGTTGGCAGGTAACATGATTTAGAACTTCATAGGGGTTCTGCCCTGGAGGAAAGCCTGTTAGGATTGTCACCTAAGGTAAGTCTTGTGGGGGGGGTGCATGGGGATCTGGGGCAGCGGGCCCTGAGCCAACAAGTTCTGGCACAAAACAAATAAATAATTTGCTCCTGAGAGTGATGAGTGGATGTTGACACCTATGGTGGTTGTAGTACAATGGGGGGGGCACAGTTTCTTCAAGCTGCTTCAGAGTGGGGGTGGGGCAGTGGACTGCTGACCTTGAGGCATTTGTATATCAGTAGTCTCATTTTGACCAAACTTTTCCTTAGTGTACCCCAATGGTGAAGTTATAGGGGAAGTTGCCAGGCAAGGATGCCAAAGGCCAATTTCTTATTAAATAGATGAAGTCTACAAATATATTCACAAAGGTAAATTTTGTGAATTTGCCTTAACTTCTCTGTTGAATTCAAACATCACAGCATCTCTACCTAAGGGTGATACATTGTGAAAATTGGAAACTCTATTTTAACTTCGATTCTGACCACCTGGCTTTGGTTTAGCTTCTGTGCTTCAGCCAGACACTTCAGGTCCTGCGTATTGAGGTTTCATAGGCTACAAATGGGGCTAAGTGACACATCATACCCCCAGTATATCACAACCTCTCTCCCCAAGTACTTCCATTAGATTAAAAAAATCTCAGCCAGCACTTGACACAATGCCAAGAGCCAGAATTTAAAAAACAAATCTGATGAGTGACATGGAAGGCTGAAGCACTGGCACCTCACCTACTGCCACCCTGGAGACCCGGGTTTGGGGACAGCCAGGGGTTGCTCAGGGTTTGACTGGGGGAAGAGGACTGAGCATCCCACAGTACACTCTCCCCTTTCAAGGAGGGAGGTCTTCTGGCTCACCTGCAATACTGCCACCTGGGTAACCATGGGTGGTAGTTTAAGTGGAGTCACACAGGGAGTGCAGGTGCCTCCTGATGTGCATACATCTGCTCAGTCCTCTCCCACAGGGCACCAAAGGGGAGGAGAGAAAATGGCTGAAAAAGCTGAGGCCATTGCAGGATGATGCCATACTACCCTACAGGCTTTGCACTGTTTACTAAGCTGCCAACTATCACATCTGCTACCTAGTCTCCTTCCAGGCCTGGGGAATGTGGGAGGCTCTACCATTGGGGGGGTGGTATCTGCAGGGTATTGCAAGGCAGTGGCGATGTAAGATCAAGACATGATGGGTGACAGGCTGGGAGTGGGGAGTAGCATCGCAGAAGGGATCTAGATGAGGAGGAGGGGAAAAATAGCAAACAAAAGAAAATCTGAGGAAGAGCGTGGTAAATAACCGGGTTAGGCATGAGACTAGCCCCAGCTACCAGGGTGTAAGTGTTTTTTTTAATTAACTGGCTAAAGGTTGAAATGATCCTAGAGTGGCACACAAGTTCTGTTGGGAAGATTTGAAGGTAAAAGTGCTGAATTGTGGCACATTCATATAATACTGCACAGATTCAGCACTGGCTCATCATTAACCTGGATCCATAGGCCTTGTGCATTCACTTTCCTCACCCTCATTCCACACTCACACTTAATTCTTAAGGAAATCACTCTTGAAACAGGCAGACGAGCTATTTAAGAATGAAGGGCTGAGGAATGCACTGCTGTCTAGCAGTAAGAGCACCTTCTGGATTGGAAACCAGGAGATCACAGATTCAAATCTCATAATAGCCAAATACATACTGTATGACTTTGTACAAGTTAACCTCACATTGCTTCAGTCCAGCAAGCTGCAGAAAATGATGGAAGCAGGACACCACCGGGAAAAAATGTTGCATCCCAGCTGGGTTACACTGGGGAAATAAATTGTAATAATAAAAGTGGTGCAGCCAGCCCTTTAGTGCAATAGCAGCTTTGCCAATAATGGGGATTGTGATCTGAGTTCATAAATAAGCCTGGGTTGTTGGAGGCTTGGCATGGGTAGGAGGACTGAATATCCCAGAGTATGCTCTCCAGCTTTGGGGAAGGAGAGCCACTGCCTCTGCTACAGTGCTGCCACATAGATTACCATGGTGGTGCAGCAGTAATAAAATAATAATAATATCTTTATTTATAAGGTGCCTTTCAGTTATCAAGGTGCTGAACAGTAAGAATAAGCAAAACATTAAAATCCACAATTCAGATAAATAAATAAATACAGAGCTAAAATCAATTTGGGTAAGCTTGGCACCATAGGTGAGTCTTTAGGACCTTCTTAAAGTCCTCCATGGTCGTGCACTCCCGTAACTGACGAGGTAGAGAATTCCGCAAGGCTGGGGCCACAAACATGAATGCACAGGCCCCTGATGTCTTCAGAGATACCCTGGGAATCTCCAGCAACTCCTCATCAGCTGAGTGGAGTGGTTGCCCAGAGCAGTAGGGGGACAGTAGCTCTTTCACATAGTCTGGGCCCTGTCTGTGTAGGGCTTTGTAGGTCAAAAGCCTGACCTTGATGGTGATCCACCACTGGATAGGCAGTCAGTGCAGTTTGCCCAGCACCAGTGTGATGTGACACACTCAAGGGGTCCCCATCAACAACTGGGCCACAGCATTCTGCAAGCAATGGATATCAACTCCCGGAAGCCCTAGGTACAGGGAGTTGCAGTAATCAAGGCACGAGGTCACAAAGATGTGGATCAATGTAGGAAGGTCACTGGATGAAGTTAGGTGCTTGACCCTGGAGATGTTCCTCAGATGGTAAAAAGAGGGCTTGATGAATGTCGACACCTGAGACTGCAGTGTCAGCCCATCATCAAGAATCAACCCCAGGTCCTGTACCGGTTCAGAGGAAAGAAGCTGGGAACCTCCCAGGCAAAGTCTGGAAGGTTGACAGGCCCCCAACCCCTCTGTCTGGTGGCCCAGATCCACAACCATCACCTCAGTCTTTCCTGAGTTCAACTTCAACCAGCTAGAATTCATCCATTCCTGGATTTCAGTGAGGCAGTTGTTAAATACCAAGTGAGCACTATCCTGGTCGGGTGCAAAAGACAGGTAGAGCTGGGTATCATCAGTATAGCAGTGAAACCTCAGCCCATACCATCTTACAATGTCTCCAAGGGGTAACATATACACCGCAAACAACATGGGGGATGACAATGAGCCCTAAGGGACCCCACATGGCAGAGAGAAAGTGTCAGAAGGAAAAAATCCCCGACACCACCCTCTGAGTTCTGCAAGTGAGGAAGACTTAAACCACCTGAGAACTGTACCAGACAGGCCACAGATGAACCTCAGGTGCTCGAGGAGCACCCCATCATCCATGGTGTCCAAAACTGATGAGAGATTGAGAAGTACCAAAATAGAACGGCGCATCTGATCTCTCACCATCAAGAGATCACTAAGCACCCAAGCCAGAGCAGTTTCGGTACTATGCCTCTTTCAAAAACCGACTGGGGAGGATCATAAATGTTGTGGATGGTCAAATGGTGCTCAGATTGTAGCACCACAACCTTCTCAATCACCTTCCCAATGAAGGGAAGGTTAGAAATCGGTCTGTAGTTCACAAGGCAGCCTGGGTCCAGAGCAGCTTTCTTCAGGAGAGGTGTCACCACTGCCTACTTCAGGGAGCTGGGAAACTCATCGGACACAAGGGAGCAGAAGCAGAGGGTGGATGTTGGTGGGCTTGAGGATAATGTGCCATTATGCACATCTCAGCCCTCATAAACACACAGCATGCCAACATCTAGGGGGTATGCAGAAATGTATGCAAGAAGAATCACCCCGACTGCAGAATGGTAATGCCAAGCTCCCCTTCAGGCTCTGACCCCAGGCTGCCGCAGTCATCACTAGAATTCTCTGTATAGTTGTCTTGAGAGGTCTGGTGGCAGCCCTAATGACCAGGAGTACCACTTTCGGGGGGGGGGGGATAAGCCCATGAGGCCCAGAGGGTCGAGTAAGTCCCAGTCCCATAGAAGACAGTGGGATGGAATGAGGTGGAGCTGATGGAAGAGGGCTACTGGTATAGGAGGGGACATAGAGCACAAGCTAAATAAAAAAAATATAATACAAATATTTGTGCAAAGCTGCACATAAGCATGATATTTTGACAGCGTAGTTGCATAACAGGCAATGCTTATTAGTGTGAGAATGTTGAACTTAAACCATTTTTTGCCATTTTAGTGTGCCCTTTTTCCCTCTTGTATGATGGTCATTTTTTTGCTCATTTAAATCTGTTTTTGCATTTTGTTTTAGATTTAAAATTATTAAAGGAAGTTTCCGATACAGGGAGCTACTCACATGTGGTGGTAGCTGCCCTCTGTGGTAGTCATTCTAGCCAGGTTAGACAAAATGTGTGCAGCCCATATTTCTGATAGTTTGCTCATAAAATTAGTTTTAGCATCAGCTGCCTGATGCATTCTAAGTGCCCCAGTCCAGGCGCCATTCCCCCACTCTCAAGCACATAATGATCTGTGGCCAGGGAGAGTGCTAGGGCATGCCCCATTGAAATGAATGGGGCTAGATTTTTCATACATTTTTAACATCAAGAATGGCCACTAACAGATTAATGACAGGCACTGCTTGACTAACAAGGATCGTATTAGTCAAGCGGTGCTTTTCATTAATCTGTTACTGGCCATTCTTGATGTTAAAAATGAATGAAAAATCTAGCCCCATTCATTTCAATGGGGCATGCCCCCATGATCTCCCTGGCCACATGTCATTATGTGGTTGAGCTCGGGGGCATGGCAGCTGGACTGGGGCTCTTAGAATGCATCGGGCATAAAGCAAACTACTTTTTATTTTTTCAGTTAAAAAAAATGCTACAGCAGACTTCAAATGGGAAAATTGGCTCCTTACAAGACTGGACAAAAAGGGAATTCTAAATTGGAACAGAAAGGTTTTGGCCTAAAGTTTTGTCATAACATGCACTGATGATTTAAACTATTTAAGCACTTGAACTAAAGGGGGAACTACAAAACACTTGAACACTATAGCAAACAAATCAAATAACTATGAAAGTCAAATAGATAAAAAAAAAGAAAACTAATTATAGGTGCACGGAAGCACATGATCATTTTCCAGTGTATTGTCCTAAGTCATTGAAGCACTAAAGCTGTACGGAGAAAAACAGAAAAACTTAAGAAAAGTGTGGCAAATCTACTGAATGTAGGAAGAACATAAGAGAAGGACAGACTGGAGACGGAATATAAAAAATGTATCGAATAGTGAAGGAACATGAAGTGGTCTATCAAGTGGACCTGAGGAAATGCATTTTGGCCTCCATTAGGTCTATAGTCTGTTGTGAGCTTGAGACTGGAAAGAACATTTACTACAACAGTATGTCTCAGCCCAGCTCCACAGTGCCCCTCATTATGGACATGGGAATTACAGGAGCAACTCGCATGGAGCAGGCATCCTGTTACCCTTGTATGTAATTGAGGCATACTACAGAGGGTTGAAGGAGGGATGTTAAGGGGAACTGGGTTTCCAGCTTAAATCTGTAATTACGGTTGGACTGGCATGAACAATCTTGCTGGAATGCGACACTCCTCAGGGGTATATCAGTGGATTTTGTCACTTGGTGGCTACTTCCTGGTGATCCAGGCAAGTACAGAGTCATAACAGCAGCCATTCTTTGCACACCTCCCTGATGCAATGTGGGATGCTGGCATACATGTGCTCTGGCCAGCATTAGGTATAGGTACAATATTCTGGCAGCTGTCACACTGTGCAACGTAAGTGGACACATCATACATCCTTTTGGGCTTTGCTTCTGAGAATGCCTAATGTGGAGGTGTGCCAATGAATAGTGGTAAGAGAAAGGCAGGAATGAATGGTAAGGAGATGTCACAGATAGTGGAACTGATCTGGGAGAAAATAAGGAAAAAAGAGAAAATAAAAAAAGAATTGCACAGAAGTGAAGAAAGAAATATTATGCATTAATGATGAATGATAAAATTCTTAAAATGAGATGGGACTTGCTTGTCAAGGTAACACAAAAATTGGGACAATTAAATAAAATGCACAGTGTTTCTTTCTATACAGCTTTTTATCCCTCCAGTCACATCCAACAGCACCCCCCCCAGCCCAGTCACCGTCCTTCTCATGGACATATAGGACCACTATTTGATGGGTGGCCAGCCATGTCAGTCATGTCTGCAAGGGGTTCCAACTCTTGACAGCCAATATTTTCTTCCAGGATTTCTCCCTGGGGTGCCAGCATGCAGTGAGATGGCCAAGCATGCATTTGTTGACGTGGGTGTGTGACAGGCATCTGGCAGTGACCCCATACCCTTCTTGTGCTTCCAGCTCTGCTCCTGACTGGCCTCCACCATTTGGCAGTTATGTTGTGGCAGCAGTCTCCCCCATTCCTTGAGGAAATGGAGCTGTGCTCCTTCAGCCATACCTCCATGATCTGTACTCATTCTCAAACGTGAGTCACCATGATTGCTAGTAGTAGCACTACAACTGCACCAGTGCTCGGGTGTGCATAAACAGGACTGTGAAAAAGGTGTTTGCATATACAAATATTATATGACTTAAAAATGTATATAAAAGAATAGAAAGATGCCCCACCACTGCCCACCAAATCCAGAACTACACAACCATTTATTGTTCCAGTTAGCAACACATCAGAATGTTCAGATCTTCTGTGAATATAGCTCTCTCCATTGAACCACATCATGGAATGGTAAGTCAATAGCATCACGATCACCCAGAAACTTTTTTCAGGCTGAGGCCATCCATATCAATGGGCCATGTCAGAGCCTATATAACACTGGCATCCCCAGCATGCCTCAGTTTTTTTCTCCCACCATCAACTTTTCATTGGTCCACCACTGCTGAAGAATACCGTTGAATGTTTGCAAGTATTAGTATTCCTCTGTCACTGTATACTTACTTCTACTTGTTATTTTAAATTATGTTACATTGCAAATGGACCAAGAATCATTGTTACACTATTGCCGTTGTGGTTCCATTTATAAAGGCTACAGCCACTCCCTATGTATCCATTACCTTGGTACAGACCACAATGTAAATGCATGCAAAATATGTCTAGTCTTTAACCATACAACCAGGAGATATCAAAGGAAAGCTTTAGAAAACTTTGTAGTCATGCAAGTAATGGAGAAACTGGCTGCTGCAAAAATGGCTTCACCATCATCACCCGCTCCCATTCCTGGCTTGCCGTTGACTCATCAATCTCTGCAGTTGATGGCTGCTGGTCCTGATGCATCGAAAAGAAAAGTAATTGAAGTTGGCAACACCACCATGCTGGCAAAGAGAGGTGCCAGAAAGAAAAAGCTTTTCCTGACTGTTGCTGTTCACCACTTAGATGGGGTAAGTCACTAGAAAAACACAGGTCCCCAACTATGGCCTTAGGTCTTGCCACCCTTCTGCCTGTCTTACCACCAAGGTCGGGGTCTGGTGTCTGCTTCTTCTCCCCATCGGGGACTCACAGCAAATCACACTGTAAGGCACTGTCCCATTGATGAATCAGCCATTGACAATCCCCTGGGTTTTATCAAAGAATTTCTGAACTGTTTCAGCTCATGTTGCTGCCATCATCGATGCCTACATTGTTGATGACTCAATCTGGTCAGTTGTTGGTTGTTCTTTTGAGACTTCCATATTCTGTCCCTATTCGTGGCTGGTTTCACACTGGCAGCCATCAATGGGTCTTACATCATTGGTGACTCGGTCCGTTCTGCCTTCTGTAGTAGACCCCATTCCTATAACAGTGGATGTTGATGTCACACTGGAGTACAATCCAGAATACATGAAAGAAGAGGAGGAGCCAATGGAAGAAGAAGAAAAGGAGACTATAGATGTAATTGGATAAAGCTCCACTCTACACTAATGCTCTGAAATAGAGGTGGGTGAAGTTAGAAAACGTTGCTTTGTGGAGAAGTTTGTGAATTTTACTTAATTTGAAAAATTGTCCTTTAGGGTGAAGTTCAAAAATTGTGAACTTTTCCTGTGAATTTTGGCTCTAAGGTGAAGTTTGCAAGGATCCATGGGATTGGATGTCACACAGTGCTGCAATGAACTGTCCTGCCATGCGTAGGCTGAACTCAATGTAGTGTGAGGAAGAAACAGCTGGTGTTAGGTATGCTCTGTATCTTTGTGCGTTAAAATGATTGGAAAGCATTTAAAACAGGCAGTTTCTGTTTAACACATGACTCCATTAGATGTCTATTGTGCCGTGTGCATCTATATCTATATCACCAACTATCTGTGGTATTTTTTGTGACTTACTTAAAGTTGTAGTGTCATTTTCTGTATTGCGTAGTGAAGCAGTACTTTTCGGAGGAGAAGAGCTTAGCTGCAACAACTTCCAGAAAGAAAATGACAGGTTAGGAAGCCCTTTCTATCATTGCAGTACTAATGCCGTTGCAGTGAGTGTGTTGTGTGATTTTTTTTCCCTGTTTTCTTTGGTTTGTAATTTTAGTTCTGTAGAACATTTAGGTGTGTTTTACTGAATTATTTTTGTCACTGTAGTTTGACTATATTGATTTCACATTTGTTTATTGAATGATGTTAGTGTTTTTTTTGTTTACAACATAACACCGTTATATGTACCTAATTTGTTGCTTCTTGTATGTTCCCCCTAGTCCCTGAAATCACTTTTGTGTATTGTTTGTGTAAAAAAAAGAAAAGAAAAGGAAAACAAATGGTGGCAGTGTGGGAGAGTTGCTGGTGATTTATTTATTTAAAAATTGGTAACTGGGAAAGGCACACTGAGCCAGGCCTCATTTCTAGGTGCGACCTGGGGAAGGGGTAAAGGGTGAAACATGTTGCAAGTACAATACTGTATACAGAAAAACAAGTCAAAAGTCAGCAAATTAAATACAAGAGAGCTGGTACACTCTGGGGAAACAGCAAAGGTCAGGGATTATCAAGGTAAATCACTGTAGCAGCCATGGGTAAAGTAAGTAATCAAAAAATAATGTAGCGGTGAGATATTAAGCTGTGGTGGAAACAGGTGTACAAGGAGTAGAGGTAGGGGTAAAAATGCAGCCAATAAACTGCAGCAAGTACAAGAACATTTCTGCAGCAGGCGAGAGTGCATACTGATGCTAGTTCCTGAGGAGCTTAAACTTCAACAGAGGGTGCTGCTACTTCCACAGGGTGTGCCCCTCGCTTAGTCATTACCACTTCGCCTTAAGGCGGAATGGCAATGCGAAGCAAGGCAAAGTCATTGCTTTTAATGGACTTCGCATTCCTCATTATGATTCTAAGTGATCCACTTGGAGTTTCAGATTTGGCAGCCCCCCCACGCATCACATGGCTTACAGTACTGTAAGTCACATGCTCTTTAGCTAGGCAGGAAGAAAGTGAGTCATACAAGCAGACACTTTTACTTTTTCTTGTGCAGACAGAGAGACAGCAGTGTGTTTTGTGACTGCTGATACTTTGAGAGCAGAGCGAGGAGGAGATTTAAACTTTGATTTAGACCCAGCAGCTTTTTTGAAAGCTACATTTTTTTGTCTTTTCTGTACTCTTTTTTTACTTAATTTTATTTTTCTTACCTTTATAAGTAGTTAGTTGTTTGTCTGTGTCTGTGTGACTGTGTGTGTGTCGTGTGACACTATGAGTAGTGATTGTTCATACTGAAGGAGCTCAGTAGGAGAGATGGACCAGAATGAGGGAATGTCTGGGGTGGGGGCAGCTCTGGGAGAGCGTGGTAGTGGTAAGTGTCATACCATGCTCATGTGTGGAGGGCATGGGCACCCATTCCTGTTGGACCGCTCAAAACTTGTGAGTGTCCCCCCTACAGAAGCAGGACCAGCACCGCCTCCTGTCCTGACTCTGAGGCAGTTGAACCACCACCACCACCACCAAGTCCAGCACCAGGTCCTCTGGAGCAGGATGTACCTGTTCCCCCGGGCTCAGGTGTGGATCCCATCCCTGTGCAGCACCATGACCAGCTGGCTGCCAGTTCATCTGGCCATCTCCTGCCTGTGCCTGGTCCTTCCCGCACCTCCATTGTTTGGCAGTTTTTTCACTGTGTTGGGAGGGACAGCAGTGTGGTCAAGTGCAGCCTATGTGAGGTGGAGGTGTGCCGTGGCCCCCAGGGGACTCACCTGGGGACTGGGGGCCAGCACATCCATATGCTCAATCACCAGCAATTGGAGTGGCAGGCTGCCACAGAACAGACCATACCTGCACCTGCTGGCCATTCTGTGGCAGAGGGTGCAGCTGTGCATTGCGGCATCCCTAAGAAGAGGAGGGCCACATCAGCACCTCCTGCTCCACCAGCACCCCCAACCCCACCACCACCACCAGCAGGTCAGCCTGTAGGAAGTGTGGACCCCAGATAACTGCATGTAACACAGGCTGACTTGGCAGTTCTCTGGAGTACTGTCGAGGAGAACAACGAGAGGGTAAGTGCAGTGAAGCAGTGGCTAGATCACATAGAGGGACATCAGTTGCAAATTATGTCCTTGCTGGAACTGCTGCTGGATCCACCATGGGATCCCACATTTGTTTTTTTTTCCCCTCACACCATATGCCCCCCAAAACCTTCCTTGCTGTGTTATAAAATGTATTCCTCCACCATCCCCGACCCTTGTATGTAATTATGCCCTTTTTTTGTTGTCTTCCATATGCGTGACACTTTGTATTCTGAGCAGTGCAAGTATACTGTGCTAAACTGCATGTGTGCAGTCAGTCTTCTTTCCAGTCTGTGTATGTACTACAGACACTGTCCAAATCCCTGACTTAAAAACAAACATTAATGAGTACAATCGTGGGGTGATGAATCATGGAGAGATACTACAAAACAGGCTTACAATACATCCAAGTAACTATTAAAAAATATTAATGTGATTTGTGACGTAATCGTAAATCGTGATTTCTGACTGCATTTGTGACCATGATGATGAAGAAAGTGATTTGTATCATGAGTGACTTGTGATGATGGTCCTGATTTAAAAACGCATATTAATGAGTACAATGTTCATGCAGAATTAAGCACCACACCTGTCCAGTACTCTGAAGGGAAGCCAAAGAAACAACTGTGACTTAAGTTACAGGTGGCGATTGGGCCCTAAAGAGATGCAAATGCACAGACAGAGTAAGATTGCGCTGTGCAGTGAAGAGATGCAGACACAAAGGTACAACACCTAACCAATGCTCACCATCAGAAATTCAAATCTGGTAAAGGGGGGGCAGTGTACTGCACTGCTGCAGTAGCAGTCACTAGTACTAGTACCAGTAAAGATACCACAAAGAAGTACAATAATCCCACAGCTGCAGTGGATAGCAGCTTCACATTGCTGAAATTATTATGTGGCACAATAAAAGGTGTCGATTTGATGACACGCGTCACACACATACTCACACACACACTAAGTAATGCATAGAAAATTGAAAACTTCAGTAATATAACCACATATTTATTTTAAACAGACTAAAATTATGCACTGTTGCACCACAACAATCAACAAAAAAATCGCAAGAAATATTGAAAATATTACTGTTGTACATTAACACAGTTATACAAGAAAAATGCCACCAAAACAGAAAGCACTGTCTTTTTCTCCAAGTTAATCTACCTACACCACAGATACACCCCTCCCCCAAAGCGCACTTCCACTGTCTCTTAGTACACAGACTGAATGTTGTACATTAACATTCAAAATTCATACATAAACAATAAACGCTCAATGATATAAGTACAGGAGGGTTTCCTATAATTGATGAACTAAAGTTTCAGCAAAAGAAATTACTCAAAAAGGCTTTTTTCACAGCTTTTTGAAGGTTTGAAGCGCAGAGAGCTCTCAGAGCAGATTGTCTCCTACAGTTTCATACACACACTACCCCAAACTGAGGTGTCCATTATAATACAAAGTACTCCGCTTCGTGTTGCGAAGCACTCTGCGAATCATTTCATGGAGTGAATTGGGGCCACTTCACCCTTCACTAGTCTGTATGTCTTCCCATGCATAGATGAATAGCTATTAAATGCCCCATCTCAGGAAGCAATACTGTGCACACTGTTTTGGACAGCAAAATTGTTCCACCAACTGAGCATATTAGTCAATGAGCTGATGTCAATCCTTACACCCTGTCAATGGCGCTAATACATTGGGAAAGTTCTGGACATGGTCTGGATTGAGCATTTGTACCCTCCAACTGTGCCACAGCAGTAGTGGCAGAAGGCAATCGTGATCACCAGTGATTAAGTGTCTGTTCGTTGTGTCATAAGATTAATCAGTCTGATGGCTGCTGCCATCTTGATAGTTCTGCAGGCCCATCTTCATATGACCATCCCACAATGGTTTCTCAGGGCTCTGTGGGCTCAGCATTCAGGTGAGTTTGAGCACCTCATACAGGTCACTCCTCTTCTTCATCATTTCCTCCTCTGGTGGCTGGATAGATCTAACCTGGAGAAATGGTTGCCATTGCTGCAGCCATTCTCCCTGTTGCTCATGACCACAGATGCCTCAGGGACTGGTTGATGGGTTCATCTGGGCACTTTTGGACCCAGAGCCAATGGGGCCTTCTGGATAAGATGCTTCACAGCAACATTCTGGAAAGGAGGGCAGTTCTACATGGCCTGCAGGCCTTTGCCATCCTCCTTCAGTGGAATAAGCTGTTAATTCACACAGACTACGTCACCCAGCAAGGTGGAGTTCATTCATAATCGCTCTACAGAGAAGCAATGAGATTTTGGCACTGAGCAGTGGAACATGACCTATTCCTGTCAGCGGTGTTCCTCCCAGGGACCCTGAGCACACTTGTGTATCACCTCATTTCATCCAATGTGCTCTGCCATGAATGAGAACTCTCGGATGCCATTGTGGATGACCTTTTCAAAAAATGGGGTCACCCTCACATAGACCTGTTTGAATCTCCATTCAATGCAAAACTGCAGTGTTTCTCCTTGGCAAATCCAGGGACTGCCTTTTTTGGTAACAAACATATTCCCTGTTTTGGAAAGTGAGATTTCTGTATGCTTTTTCCCATTCCCTCTCATACAGAGAGTTCAGGTGAAATTACAGGCAGAGCATGCCACAGTAATTCTGGTGGCCCCTCACTGTCCCAGGCAAATTTGTTTTCCACTTCTCCAACAATTGGTAGTAGGATTATGGAGGCACTCCTTAAGGAAAGGATAATGCAACACCTGGAATCCATAGGAGCACAGGATCCAAGACAGTGTGGGTTTACAACAGGAAGGTCCTGTCAAACTAATCTCACAGATTTCTTTGACTGGGTAACCAGAGTGGTGGACCAAGGGGTGCAGTTGATGTCTCCTACCTTGACTTCAGCAAAGCTTTTGATACTGTTCCATATAGAAGATTGATTAATAAGCTCAGTAGGCTCGGGGTGGGTCAGAAGTTGGTCAACTGGGTGGCAAACTGGTTGGCAGGCAGAACACAGAGAGTGGTGGTAAATGGTATACAGTCAGAAGAGATGCAAGTCACAAGTGGGGTACCTCAGGAATCAGTCCTGGGGCCAATCCTCTTCAATGTCTTCATCAGTGACATTGCAGTTGGACTGGAGGGTAAGGTTTGTTTGTTTGTTTGCAGATGGCACCAAGATCTGCTACAGAGTAGATGATCCAGATGGGGTGGGCAGAATGAGAAGAGATCTGGATAAACTGGCAAAATGGTCAGAAGAGTGGCAACTGGGGTTTAACGCAAAGAAGTGCAAGATCATGCACATAGGGAAGAGAAACCCTGAAGCCACCCATAGGTTGGGAGGGGAGTTGCTGGCAATCACAAGGAAAGAAAGAGACTTGGGCATCGTCATCACAGATGGCCTGAAACCATCTAAGCAGACCATTAAAGCAGTAGGTAAGGCTAGAGGGATGTTGGGGTGTATTAGTAGGGGTATCACAAGTCGTGAGAGGGAGGTAATAATCCCTCTTTACAAGACACTAGTTAAGCCCCATCTGGAGTGCTCTGTACAGTACTGGAGGCTACACCTGCACAAGAACATTAACAAAATGGAGGCAGTCCAGAGAAGGGCGACCAAAATGTTGCAGGGACTGCATCAGAAAACATATGAGGACAGATTAATGGAGCTCAATATGTATACCCTAGAGCAAAGGAGGAAGAGAGGTGATATGATCAACACATTCCAACATCTTAAAGGTGTTAACAAGGTGAAAGAGTCTAACATGTTTCAATATAAGGAAAATAGCAGGACAAGAGGACACAGCATGAGATTAGAGGGAGGCCTATTAAGGGATAATGTGAGGAAGTTCTTTTTCACAGAAAGGGTGGTGGATGCATGGAATGGCCTACCTCATGAATACATAGGCCATTGACAGAGTAAGGGCCTATGGCACATTCATAAGGTAGGAAAAATGGGCAGACTGGATGGGCTTTGCAGTCCTTATCTGCTGTCAACATCTATGTTTCTATGAACCTCCCATCTCCTTCCCCTTGAGAGCAGAATTTCTGACACAGAAGCAGAGTGGTGTGGTGCACCTGGATCTTTGATCCCTACACTGTCACTCATGGCTCTTGAGGACATACAGCTCTCCCACTTTGGGGTTTCCCTGGTGGTTGCTGATATGCTTTTAGCACTGAGCAAGGATGCATTTTCTCTCTTGAAAGACACCGTTTCTAGTAGTTATGACATCTGCTAGATGCATCTCAGAGTTACAGAATCTGTTCATAGATCCTCCCTTTATTATTTTTCACAAGGATAGGGTCACATTATGTAGCAGTCCTCATTTTCTTTCAAAGGTTGTGTCTGAAAGAATCATACATTAGACAATAGACCTTCCTCTTTACTTTTCCTCCCCCAACATATATAGTGCGGAAAGTCATTTCCATATGCTAGGCATCCATATGATGCTGCATTGGTATTTGGATTGTACTAAGGATTCATGAACATTCACTCAACTGTTTATTGCTTTTGCCCCCAGAATGGTGGGCCCATTGATTTCTAAACAAGGCATGTCCAAATGGCTGTCCAATTGCTTTGTGTTTTGTTACCAGGAGTGCAAGTAAGTAGCTTCCTGTTCCTGTACATGCTAATTCTATTCATGGGATGGCTACCTCAGTGACTTGTTTTCAGAATGTGTCTGCTGCTGACATTTGTACTGCTTCCACTTAGAGCACTCTTCTTACATTCACTAAATACTATAATCTGGACATCGTCTGTCAAAGACATGCCATCTTGGCCTCAGTGTTCGACAAGGCCTCTTCAGTCAAGGTCATTAGGTCCTGCAGTCCTCCCTCAATGCTTAGTACTGCTTGGGAATCATTTTATTATGTGGCTCAGTGGAGGGAGATGTCCTCAAGAAGATAGAATAGTTACCCACCATAACAGTGGATCTTTGAGAGACTGTCCTACATTGATCCAAGGCTCTCCTTCCCTCCTTCTCCCCTTGTCAGATGATGGGTGACTATACTACCCGCTGTCACACACTGTTGTCTCCTCTCTTGTCATTGAGGCATCTGTACTCCAGTTTTCATATCCTCTCCTGTGTGCCTTATTTTGGTTCTGGTTGAATCAATCCTTACCAGTCCGGTGATCCTCTAAGCTTGTCTCTGGCAGAGAACTGAAGCATGCTGAGGACACCAGCATTATATCGATGCCAACATAGTGTGTTGATGGGGCAATGCCAGCTTACAACAATGTTTCCAGATAGTTCTGACACCAACGACTTACAGTTTCATGATGTGACTCAACAGATGAGATTCTTTCAAAGATCTACTGTTACAAAAGGTAACTATTCTTTCTTTGTTGCTAGCCATTGCTGGAATGAGGATTTCCTTCCTTTCCCCAGAAAGATCCTGGAGAGAGGGGATAATGCATAGTGGGGCAATGCTCCTCATAATTATTATCTGAAGATACTGAGTATTCTGTGTGATATTTTGGAACTGTGATTGGGAAAGCTGCATTATTTAATGGTGGTGGCACTTGGCAAAGTACATGGATGTGTTTTATTACTACAGGACCAGGACTGGGAGTAGCCTTAATGGTGGCCCATCATGGGGCTAGAATATATTTTCTATGTCATCCCTGGATTGGCTAAGGGTAAAACTACTATAGGGCTTTTTATGGAGGAGTTTCTTTCAGTAAGGAAAGTGGGCCCAATTCCAAGATGGCCAGCATAACTTTCACACAGTTGCAAGTTATGCTGGTCGCCTCTACACCATGGACCCTATACTGCATTCCAGAAGTGGCAGGGTCCCAGCAATTGTGACTTGCAAGATATGCCATGTGTGTGGTGGTAGCCCAAGCATGGCGTATCAATGCGGCAAGTCACATCTTGCAGCTAGTGACAGGCACCCCCCCCAGAGTGCTCCTACCCCAGACCACCACAGAACACATCAGGGGCATGGGAGACAAGGACAGATGGCACAGGCATCCGGGAGGTGCTACTGACATGATCCCCGAGGGTCCCTCATGACTGGGGGCTTGGGGGGTGGGGCTGTGCTAGTCAGGGCTAGGAGGACAGCATGGCACTGTTGCTGAGGTGCTGCGAGGCTGCATCCAATGGTGCCAGCTGTCGGATGCCAGTTATGACAGCTCCAAGCTGTCGGATGTCAGCTACGCCCCTGCGGGTGCTGGAAGCTCAATTGCGGGTTATGACAGCTGGCCTTCTGGAATTCAGCTAAATTGCTGTCGCAACCCACAGTTGTACCAGGCATTGTGGGCTGTGGCATATGTGTGGTTGTATCTTGCAATTGCCACAGCCTGCAAACCCAATGGCATAGGTGCCCTCCTGGAATTGCAATGGGCTTATTGCATGGGGTAAGTCGCGGGATACACCATGGGGATTGGCGTATCCCACCTTACACTGGCATAGCCCATCTTGAAACTGGGCCCAGTGGCACTACTATAAACAATTCCACACTGGAATCCCCATGCAGCAGATTGCAAGCACAAATATTTAAGCATCCACGGTTATTCTGTTGGATGGATGATTATGGATGAAAGCACTAGCAGTGGATTGCATACAGAACTATCCACAGTTATCCTTCTGGATGGATGATACTCCTGTCTTACAGTAGCTACCAGAAACTTGGTTAATTATAATTTACCAAGCATGGAAATGTGTGGAGTAAGTAATGAGATATAAAGATGCTACGTTCTCACCTGGAATTGTGCTGGTATCTTTATTTCAATCCAGAAAGAATATCAGAGTTCATCTTAAAAGTAAAAAGGAACAAGAAAGTATACTGGACACAGATCTGGAATATGGTAATCATTTGGTAAAAACGTGATGGTAAGAAAGTACAGTACATCTTTAACTGGTGATTATTTGATTAAATGATCTTGCAGTTGTTATACAGTATGCAGTGATAATGCTCCTTTCAGTTGTACAAGAGATTTTTGAGTATTATAAAAAAGTGTTTTTACATATGAAATTGAAACCCAATTTAGCTGACTGCTATTTTTCTTCTGTTTTCTTCCCTATATTCATACAGTACTTATGAAGGACATTTACATGGAAACAGGATCACTGTGTCTCAGCCAGCTCTCGCTCTGTGTTGTCCTCCATCTTTTTCCTAAATTATAATCATCTGTTTGTGAAATTATATTCATTGTCACAGCAACCAGGTGAGACTAACCAGGAACTTAGCCCAGTTACAGGAGAGACCCAGGTAAATACAAAGACAAGTACAGCAGGTAACACAATGCAACCAAAGAACAGAACAGCAGACAGAACAAACAACATTTTGAGTTCTTTTAAGCAATACTAGATGACATGGTGCAGAATAATCCTGGACCATCTGGTGCTTTGCAAGGCATGAGGTGAAGTCAAGTGCCTGCAGCCACCCATGAAGTGATACCTTTGATGGCATTATTAATAAAATAACTAACATTAAAGTGTTATCATTTAAATAATGTTCAATGATTTCATGTCCTGTCAAATACTATTACTTTCACTACAGTGTATTCTTAAAAAACACTCAGCTGCCCCTATTTTCCAAAAAAGATTAATCCCATTCTGTGCAAAAGGCAAAACATCTATTGAAATGACTCATTTAAATGCAGCAGTGTTTTCTTTGCAGGCAAGGTGGGTGACAATTTATATGTTGCTTTTTGACTGCTTTATAAATGTTTCATCCTGTCATCAGAGGTGCTCTTACCACTGAGAATGCAGCTCTTTCTACACATGTGCTGCTGTTTCTTTCCTTTGTTTTCTCTTAAGAAAAAACACAGAAGCCACATGGCAGTAAAAAGATAACCTTTCCTGTAGTGCTCAACAGCACTGCGGTTCACGAGGAGCAGTGTGGATGGGCTTGTTAAAATGTCTAATGTGACCTTTGCTACCCTACAGTGTGAGTCTACTCATTGTTCTAAAAGTATAATGGTATGCTTTCAACTGATGGTGTTTTTAAAATACATTTTAAAATTGATTTTCTACAGGGGCGATTTTTTTTTAATAATTGAATTTTATTTAAATAGCACTAGACATGGCTCTGCCATTGTGCACTGAGAATTAGGAGCATCTAAAAAACAGTTACAAAACACATATAATCAGTCAAAATAAATACAGTCATTTAAACAATCTGAAACATGCATGGCAAATACAACATATAGTATAATAGTTCCATTAAGAGGCTGGGGAAGATAGCTGTTCTTAACTTGATAGAGAGAGAGAGAGAGAGAGGAAGGCTTCATACAAAATCCACCCATAACATTTGTTAAAAATATATCCATTTGCAAGCAAAAACTGGGTCAGTCATTCCACTGTTAGTGTTTGTTTTATTCATAACTACAATCAAGAAATGTAGGGGAAAATGGATTCACCCATTTACAAGATTATTTTTTTTAGCGGCAGTCATTAAAAGATAAGAGGCAATGTGCCTTTTCTTTGGGCTTGGGAGCCAGGAGATCACCAGTTCAAATCCTGCCACAGCCAGATACTCACTGTGTAACTTTAGGAAAGTCACTTAACCTCTCAGTGCTCCAGTCCACCCAGCTGTAGGAACTGGTAGAAGCAGAATCCTATTGGAAATGAAGTGTTGCTGAGCTATCATGGGTTAATAAATTATAAAACAAAATCAAATAAAGATATTCCTTATCTTTTAGTTCCCTGGGGAATGCATTAATGAATACATGGGGTCCAGTGAAAGCAGCCTGGAAGGAGAAAAGTAGCCTGAAATGATGATGTCTTTAGTTGACAAAATGTATGTATCTGGGATAGAAATAGAAAATATGAGTGTGGGAGGCCCTAGGTTCATCACAGCCAGCAGTAGGCAGATCCAGAAGTGAAATACTTCTACTGTTGGAATGGAGTGCAGAAAAAGTCAACTTCCATATGTTTTCCTCTCAGACATAGGACATCAGAAATAAATCCATAGGGCCCGGTGGCACTGAGGGTTGAGGCTCTAGATGCCACACCTCGCGACATGCTGGCGACCTGGGTTAGGGAATGAGCCTGGGATGCTGGGGGTCAGCAGGGGAGGGCAGGGATTGAGTGTCCAGAGGACAGCTCTCCCTCCCTGGGGGGGGTCACGTTCCCACAGTCTAGTGGCCTCTGGTGGTACCGGGGGCTTACAGCAGTCGGGAGCCAGAATTAGTGGGGACTGACTGGGAGGTGCTCCTGTGGGCATGCTCGGAAGTGAGCAGGCAGCATACTGGAGTGTATTGCACTTCCTAGCCAATAGGGGGAAAAACATGAAAAATTCCCTACCGCTGGGTGAGGCAACAGGACCATAATTTGCCCCGGCCACATGTTCAAAGTCGGCTGCAACTCCCAACTCTCTCCTTGGGGACAAGCAAGCCTCTCCTTGGGCTGAGAGAGCCCGGGATCCTGATCCTGATGTAGCGATGGGAGTGACAGTTCAGACAGGCAGTGGAGCCAAGGAGCAGAGCATGGATCCCCAAGAGATGCCCCGGTTAGTTGCGTGCAGAAAGAGAATCAAAAAAAGAAAAAAATAAATGAATCCATGAGCAACAGCTGAAACATGGAGCTGAAGTTTGACAGATTACATTTTCAAGACACATAGATATACCAAATCATTATAGTGTAGGTGTTGGGCAGACCTTGCATCTCAGAGTACGTTAACAGTTTGTGTAGGATTTATGGATACTTTGTATGTTTGATCATGAGCAGGGCATTTTTCCAAATCACAGAACAGAGCTGGAAGTTTCCTAAGAGAGTACAGGTTCCTTTCCGAATCTCCAGCTCCAGCATTTAACTTTTGCTAAAAGTTCAGTTTTAAATTATTCTTCAACCTATAGCTTTGCACAACTCCCCAGCACATGGAGCTCGCAGTCTTTTGAAACTTATAAGAATGTGAGACTTTCTGAACATTGGTGAATATGGCCATCCAAATCTGAAGTTACAATACTGCCAAATATAATCTTCCCATTTAGATATAACAGTATGATAGCCATCTACTTTATGAAAAGTTTTAGATAAAGTTGAGTTTGTGTGTCTCCAAAAATCACCCTTGTATGCTTACACTAGCAAATCTGTAAACAAGTATGGTGTGCCTGAAAGTTTCTTCTGATGAGTCATAGTCTATAACTGTTCAGACTTCAAAGTAGTAAAATAAGTAAGAAATAAGACACAATGAGGCATGACACAATAAGGTTTGATTTATGGCCTGATAAGAGCATACCCCAGGAGTACAATGTGGCATCTGGTGCTTACAATGAGTGCCTTTAACACCTGGAAAGTGGTCTTATCAGGCCATAAACCACACTTTGGGGTATCTTAGTACACTTATAAAATGGGTCCCACATATTTTATTAAATAAAAGAGACAAAAGAAGACATAAACAAGCATTTGTCAATGCTGAAGGTTGACTTGCTGGCATTGGCATTTGTAGTGCAGGAATTAGAGAGATGCATAATAGGAATGGCAGTGAAGTATGGAACCGACTTCAACCCCACCCAACGCTGCAGAGACTGACAGACATTGAGGTGTGCCTTTGGGTCATTGGCCATAACGCTCATGCCATTTCACCTCAACCTACCCTGCAGACTCTGACAAGCGTCGCATTGGCCTTGGGGTTATTGGGTCTTACGTTAAGCCCATTCCATAATGAAGTACGTTGAGATGGGTGCAGTATAGGAGAATGGGGTGAACTTTGGGGCTGAAGATTCCAAAGCATGCCTTGATACCTGTCTGGGGCTGCAGGGTGGGGGGGGTGTAATGGCGTGAGCATTACAGCCGACAATCCAAAGGCACACCCCTGATGCCTGTCAGTCTGTACAGGGTGGGACATTATGGTTAGAAACACTAATGACCTGGGCATTTGTTGGTATTTGTACTCTGAAGTGTCCACATGGCCTTTTTGTGATCCCCACCTCATGAAAGCATTTGGGACCTGTGCTAATGAACAGTGGCACTGTGATTTTGTTTATCTGTCCCGAACATGAATTTCTCACAGCGACTGCCCCATTGTGCGCCAGATGTGTGAAACCACATTTTGGGCAGGTTGTGAAAAATGACAGCTGTACTGTTCATAAGGAGGTGTGCAAAAATGCCAATGTTGAAAATCTGGAGTGAAAATATTAAAAATTCTCGAAGTAACGAGTGTGTGTGGAAACTGCGCAATATACATTTGTGACATACTCATTTTGTGGAATTTTGTCACCAAATTTTCAACATAGTCATTTTGGAACCTCCTCGCATGGACAGTGTCACTGTGATTTTCTTAATCTATCCCAAACATTGATTTCCTACAGCGATTGCGCCATTGTGCACTGGATGTGCAAAAACACATTTTGGGCAGGATATGAAAAATGACAGCTGTACCGTTCATAAGAATGTGTGTAAAAATGGCAATGTTGAAAATCTGGAGTAAAAATACTAAAAATGATCAAAGTTAAGAGTGTGCATGTAAACTGCGCAATGCACACTCGTAATACAGTCATTTTTTGGAATGTTTTCACCAAATTTGCAACATAGGCTTTTTGGGAGTCTACCTCTTGTACAGTGGCACTGTCATTCCATTACTCAGTCCTGAAAGGTGATTCTGCACAGTGATCATGAAGTCACCTTTTGGGATTGAATGAGGACATGACAGTAAATAAATTCATGAGGTGGGGTCTCAAGAACCCCATGTTGAAAATTTGGTGCCAGAATTCACAAAAATGGCCAAGACATCCACCTAAGTTGAAAAAAACGCATTTATGCCATTACACAGCTTACCGGCATTTCTTCAGTTCGTGGTCAGCTTTAAAGAGAGCAGACGTGTTCCTGATCCACCAAAGATCATCGTGCTGGGCTCCGGAGGTAAGCATGGGGTAGGGGTGTGTGGGGAGGAGGGGTGCGTAGAGGGTGGATGCGGGTTGGGGAGGGGCCACTGGACACAACGAGGGACCATTTCCTACTTTTCAGGAAAACAAAAAAACATTTAAAAACATTGTGGGAAGGTTTCTTTTTGCAGGTAGATTTGTTACAATGGGGTGGGCTCCCAACGTGCCACCTGGGTGTTTTTTGGGGGGGGGACTGGAACTGACGGGGATTGGGCTCCCCGTCGGCAAAGTATAAAGGGTCTATTTCAGGGGGGACATGATGCTGAGGGGGATTGTGCACCCCTATTGGCAGACAAATGATTTTGGGGAGCATTATGCCAAAATCCACCGGTATATGGGGGCCTCCTGCAGCTGTGGGGTTGGCAGATGCCTAATGCCAGCCATGGGTATGGCCACCTCTGAAGTCAGCTTGCTGCTGATTGTGAAAGGCAGATGGCTGACAGCCACTGCCATGTTTTCTGAAATGTTACACCAGGCAAGGTAAGTTGCAATTTGCTGCTGCAATCAGGAATGCCCCAGCAGCAAAAACAGCTGATTCTCCAATTAAGGGGTGTTCCCTGATTGCAGTGGCAATTTTCTTTCAAGTTGGTGGCAGGCTTCTCAACTGCTGTCATAGACAGCTTGCTGTTTCATTGGTACAATAGACCCTGGCCCGAAAAAGCAGTGGTGCCATTGGCCCAGCACCACCGCACCTCCTAAACCTGCTTCTCCACTCCAAGCTGCCACAATATGTTGTCAGTGCTGCAAGCGCAATACAACATAAAAAGTTTTTTTTGTTTTATTTAATGAAAAATTTAATGAAAAGTAATTCTAGTGTACCAGTAAAACTAATAAATTTTTATTGAGCATGTGGTAGATTGCCAGTAGAGGGTGCATGATGAACAATGGCCATTTAAGTTATACTGTCCATTTTTGCAGGTTTTGCAGGTTAGCACCCTCTCTTCCTTCGAACCACAACAATAGCAGCCTGTTTTACACTCTGCCTCCTCCCAGCACCATGACTGTATTTAGTCTGTCTAGTTTTACACCATCTTGGGTATTGACTTCTGGTTTCAGCACTTGGAGCATTCATGGTCTCATCTGACTGTGGTTTAAATGAAAAGAAATAAAGATTTAAAATGGGGTTGATGACGAAGTGCTGTGCAGTTGTTCTTTGTGGTCATGGCAGGATAGACTGAGCTATCAGGAGGAAGGTCATGGGTGCATTGGTTATGGGATTTACAGTACAGTAGCCGAGCTGCAGATAGGACCAGCAAAGCAGCTGATAAACTTGACGACTGAGATTACAGGCCTGCAGGAGACAAAAACATACAGCACAGAAACAAAAGGTTAGATGATGGACTTACATCATGTTCTATCATGTATTTAGTGTTTTTTAGGTGTATTGTTTGAATGAGAACTTACTGGAAATTTTTTAATTGTAACTTACATGTCAGGCAAGTACTGGGTGTTTCCTGTAGTAACATGGCTGCTACATCTTTGTTGGCAGAAAAAGTTTGGGTTGCCAAAATATGGGCTTGATTTTAAAATTGAGACATTTTGCACAAGGTGCCTGCACCTCACACCAACATCTGCAGAAATCCTGATTTTTGAATGCAGTCTGCATGGAAATTAGGATGACTTGTGCCAAAGCCACCCTGAACCACCCTTGTGGCAGAAGAGCTGTTGTGTAAGGTCGCAGGGGGGCTTGTGTCATGGTGTGGCTGCACAATCTACTTATCTGGGATTTTAGAAACCCTGCCATGGTTGTAAAAGGGGGCTGAGTTTAGATAATCTAGGAGCTGGTCTTTGAGTGTATCATGGGTGCTGGTGTGGGGTGCAGGATTCTGCTCATCTACCATCCACCAGAGGATGGGACTGAATTTCTACAGGAGATAGCGGACTTAATTGTCGATGTGGCATTGGGTTCCCCCAGATGGTTAGTTCTGGGGGATTTCAGTGTCTAGATCGATGATGAACTCTCTCGGTTTGGTTAAGATCTCCTCCAGCTTATGATTACGCTGGACTTCACACAGGTTGTTTCCTCTGCTATTCACATTGGTGGTCACTCACTAGATCTGGTGTTCCTCATGGGGATGGAGATCTCTGACTTGGTGATGAACCTGTCAGTTGGTCTGACCATCACGTCACAGGGTTCAGATTCCTAGCTCCACCTATGGGCCTGCCCCTATGGAGATGGTCCGGTACTGCCCTTTGAGGGGTGTCACTCCAGATGGCCTAGTGGCAGTGCTAGACCTATCGTGTTTGACAGGTGAAAGCATGGACCCGGGCAATCTTGTACTCACCTATAATAAGGTGGTGTCGGATGCCCTGGATTCCATTGCTCCTGTTCATGTTCGACTACTGACTCTTCGCCCAAGGTCCACTTGGTTTGATGGGACCTTGAAAGAGTTGAAGAGAGTGGGGTGACGGTTAGAGAGGGCTTGGCAGAAGTCCGGCCTGAATGCTGATAGACTTAGTTTGATAGACCATTATATTGTCTATCAATCAACAATCAACCATAGGAAGGCAGAGTTCCTGTCCAGGGAGATTGCCGCTGTGGAAAATCGACCAGCTCAGCTTTTCTGGACTGTTGACAGATTATGCAGTCCGATCTGTCTCTAGTATGGAGGAGCCTTGTCACAGGAAAGATATTACAAGTTTGCTCAGTTTTTCACAGATAAGGTTGCCACCATTAGGTCTGGTATCCTCTATAGGGGATTGTGGTGATCGGCAGGAGGTTACAAACACCCAGTTTGCCTGGCTCAACTTTGGCCGGGGGAATACATGGACATTATGAGGATTGTCCAGACACTGCAGCCAACCAGCTCTAGTTTGGATCTGAGCTCAACGTGTCTCCTTGTGGTGTGCATTGAGGAAATCAGCCCAGTCCTTGCTGAAATAGTCTGGAGGCCATTGGAGAGTGGGGTCTTTCCGGATCCCCTGAAGGAGGCAGTTGTGCGACCTGTCCTGAAAAACTCTCCCTTAACCCAGACTGTCTCGCTAACTACAAACCTATCTCTAACCTTCACTTTGTTGGGAAGGTTATTGAGAAGGTGATTGCACTACAGCTGGATGTCCATTTATCCATCCACGATGTCTATGACACTCTCCAGTCTGGATTTTGGAAGAGGCATAGCACCAAGACAGCCCTTGTCTGGGTACTTAATGATCTCCTAATAGCGAGAGATTGGAAGACCCATTCCATCTTGGTTCTTCCTGATCTCTTGGCAGCATTTGACACAATGAACCATGGCATGCTTTTGGAGCACCTGCCAGTCATCTGTGGACTGTCTAGTACCATCCTCAGACAGTTTTGATCATTTCTCGAGGGTGGGACTCAGACAGTGGTCTCAGGAATTTATTCCTCTGACCCTCTCCCCCTATCCTGTGGGGTACTGCAGGGCTCCATTTTGGCATACATGTTGTTTGCTGTGTATATGCTGCCATTGGGAGACATTATTAGGTGGTACGGTTTGAGGTTTCACTGCAATGCAGATGATACCCAACTGTACATGTCCTTTGTGTCTGAATAGGGAGATGCTCTCTCGGTGTTTAACAACTGCTTATCCGAGATTCAGAACTGGATGAGTGCTAGTTGGCTGTAGCTGAATCTGGACAAAACTGAAGTGTTGGTGGTGGACCCAGATCATAGGGGGTATGGTGTGCTCACTGGACAACCCTCAGGTCTTTGACTCAGGGGTGTCCAGCTTCCCACTGTAGACTGGGTGTGAAACTTGGGTGTTATTTTTGACAGTGGTTTGACCCTGAAAACACAGGTGTCAGCTGTTGTCAAGACCTCTTTTTTCCATCTGAAGAATATCACCTGGGTGAAACACCTGGTCTCCCCCCCCCAAGGATCTTCCAACATTGGCCAATGCCTTCATGACCACCCGCCTTGACTACTGCAATGCCCTGTACCTAGGGCTTCCAGGGGTTGATATCCGCTGCCTTCAGCTGGTGCAGAATGCGGCTACCAGGCTTTTGACCTGTACTTCAAGAATCAGTCATATCATGCCTGTGCTCCGTGGAATGCACTGGCTGCCTGTGCGGTAGTGTATCACCTTCAAGGTTGGTTTGCTGACCTAAAAAGCCCTACACAGTCAGGGACCTTGCTACCTGCAAGATCTCCTTTCTCCCTACTGCCCCTCCCTGTCTCTCCGATCCACCAACGAGGGATTGCTACAGATTCCCAGTGTACGTTTATAAACATCCAGGGCCCACTCATTTGCATTTGTGGCCCCTACCCTGTGCAATTCTCTACCTTGTCAGATAAGAGAATGCCTGACCGTCCAAAGTTTTAAGATCAAACTAAAGTCATACCTCTTTAGCCTAGCGCTTAGTGATGATATTTAATATTTGTCATTTTAGCCTTCATTATATGTTATTGCTGATAATTTTTGGAGTATATCTGTTATGATTTTATGGATGCTTTGCTTTTATGTGATTTTATGTGCAGGCACCTTGAATTTTAGAAAGGCATCTTTTATAAATAAAATTTAATTGAATTGAATTGAAAAGAGCCCTGTGCCACTGCCTTGGAGAATGGTAACTGGGTAGGGAGTCTGAAAGGTGGGAACAGGGGGCAGAGGGAGCAGTGGGGGTGCCATAGCAGGTGATAGGGACACAGCAGCAATGTGAGGGTTCTGAGGTGGCACCCAGCAGAGGTGCCATGCTACATGGAAGAGGGGGTTGGCATGGACAGACCATGACCCAGACTTCCAGGTGGCAACAGCCCTGGCACCTGAACAAGAGAAGCCACAGTCCCCTATATGCAGCAGGTGGCAGTGACTGCAGGTTGCAGGGTGCATTCGATGGATGTGTATATTTCCCAAGCCCCGCAACATTTTCCTGCTATACAGCTCCCCACATGGCAGTAGGCTGATGCACAACTAGACTGCCGGGAACTGTGGTCTGGCTCCACACAGAGGCCGCAGTACCAGTAGATAGTCCCAGTGCCTAGAGCATGTTCCAGGCTACCAAAAGCACCCTGCAAGTGGTACTCACTGCCACCTGCATGTAGGGGTTTATGGGTCCAGTGGGGCTGATGCCATAGCTGCTGTGCACTAGGGTCAAAAGTCTAAATAATGCAGTACTCTAGATCTGGAATAGTCATGTGAAATAAGTCGGAGGACCACCAAAGTAGTAGAATTCACAAACATCTAATGTTATATACCAAATCCTCACAATACATAAAGCAAACAGCTCAAGTAACAGCTACTAGCCCTGGTGCTTTGGCTATCCCAGTCTTGCTCAGAGGGCATCACTAGAGTCCAGGTCATGCTTGTTCAGCCATGCTCCCCCATCCTGCCCGATCTGTTGTGTATCAACTCCAGGGCACCACCACTGGGTACCTCCTCATGTCCCCCCCACTGCCACTTTGCCCCCTCACCCCCCATGGCTCTACCAGACCTACATCAGCCCCTGGTCCCCTCCTTCCAGGTCCACCCCAATCACCGCCCTGCCAGGCAGCAGTGCAGGGCCCCTAGAGCATCTTTTGGCTGGTCTAGTGGCAGACCCCTCTTGCAAACATGGCAGGGCTCTGGAATAGGAAAAAAGAGGATGGTGCATTCCCACCCTGGGGCAACCACCCTTGTGTCCTGGTGCACAGGTGCTTTTGTCACAAGGGTGGCACAGGGGAGCTTTACTACACGGCATCCCAATTTCGCCGCAAGTGGCATTTGAAAATTGGGATAGCCACAAAATGTGACACAAGGTGCCACTTGCATCATACCCATTTGGCACAGGCACCTTGCATTATAGTTCTTCTTTTGAAAAATGAGCCCTAGGTTTCCAGTTTGGATTTAGGGACCAGGGGCCAAACAGCTGGTAACTCCTTTCTGTGCATTACAGCACATTAGGCACAGGCACGTGGGGTAGTAATCAACTCTGGCCTGGGAAAAAGTTGTAGTAAGCCCAATTGCAGTGGTAGCAACACTCTGGGAATTTTCCAGCATGTCATGCTGACAATGAAGAGTGTAACTGGGTCACACACAGGGCGGAAAATTTTACAACTGCTCCTGACTGAGACTAATGAGTGGATACTACAAGGTTGGGGGTGGCACAGGGTCTTGAGACTGCTGCAGAATGGGATGGATGGGGGACTGCTGATCTTAAGACTTTTATGTATCAGTAGCTTAATTTTGACCCAACTTCACCTTGGTGTACCCAAGGACAAGTTACAGGCAAAGTTGCCAAGTGATGTTACCAATGGTGCATTCACCATTAAATGGAAAAACTTTGCGAAATTATCCACAGAAGTGGTTTTAGTGACTTTGCCTTAACTGCACCTGTGAATTAAAACTTTGCAACATCTCTACTCATGCAGAAAAATATGATCCGTTTTCCACTTGCTCACTGTAACACTAATCAAAAAGCTTTATTTCTTTGGTTTCAACCCTCTATAATCTCTCTACTGTTGATCTCCCTATAAACCTAAATGGAAGCAACCTTCCCTCAATTGTAAAGCATTATATGTTACAATCTAAGTGTCTGAAGAGCGCTACTTCTGGTTATGAGAGTGTACGTAATAAAGGTTAGACATTATTCTTCAACATACATATCCTTCCACGCTCTACCACCAGTTGGCTCAAATGGGCTCAATGCCAAGAAAGCAGTCTCCATGACCTTCGGCACTAGGCAGAGACTCTCTAGGCTAACTAAATTGCCCTCCTTCCACACATCTGATGTCTCTACTCTACTATAAAGGAAACCTCCTCCTTTAGGTATCTTGGGGACTGGTTAGACCAGCACGTAAACTTCACTGGACACATAGACTCCATCCTGAAAAAGCTGTTCCCCAAATTAGGTGTCCTTTACGGGAACTGAAGCTGCCCACCTCTACAGGCCAGACGGGAAATTGTCCAGAAAATGATACTACCCATCTGGACTACTGCAACATAGTCTACAGTGCCACACCAAAGTCATCCTTAACCATTTTGGACACCCTTTTCAATGCTTTCTGTCGTTTTGCTCTGGATGCCCCTTCCTTTACACACCACTGCGATCTATATCGCTCTCTGGTTTTCCTTCCCTGGAAAACCGCCATCTAGCTCACTGCATAACATTTGTCTCTAAATTCTGGTTTGATATGCTTCCCCCTTACCTTGCCTCCTCACTGTCCTCCCACCCCAAAGACCCTCGCTCTCCCTCAGATCCGGTGACTCCCACACCCTAGCTATACCACGATTCATCACCTCTTTGGCCAATCGTTGTTCTCCTATAGGTTTTCTAAGCTCTGGAACTCAATGCCTCATCAAATCAGGCACTCCTCCTCCCTGTGGTCCATGTTGACCTCCCTCCTCAATATCCTCTCTCTCCGTCCTGCAGCTGCTCCTAATTTCCCCTCTAGCTCCTCACTCCTCCTAATTTTCCCTCTGGCTTCCCCATCTCCTTTTCCAGTTTAGCACTTCATGTGAGGAGAAACCATTGTACTTTATTGCACTTCCTTGTCTGTATTGTATGTAATAGTTTGCAGTGCTGTTAATTTGTTCCTCTCATATCAAATCCCAATGTTTATCTAATGCTACTGATGGAATGTTTTTTCACTCTGTTGCTTCTCTGTTTTATATTACCTTTGGAAATGCATTGTTGAGTACTGTATGTATATACTTTTCTATAATACTGCATGGAAATGTGCTTTTGGTTATTGTACTCCCATGTTCCCCTTCCCCCCAGGATGCACCATGAGACAAGCAATTTTATATTGTTCATTGTGCCTTTCCTGGTGAAACTTTTCAATAAATAAATAATTGGGTAGGGGGCTAAACCAATATCTGAAGATAAAAGAAGCATGGTGGGTAAGGCACATGGCATCCAGGGAGGGGAGGGAGAGGGGGTGTGCACAAAGAACACTGGTGAGTGCCCAGAGTTTTGTCAAGGGCAACTTGACAGAAAGAGTGAAAAAGGAAGCCCAATCTGGCTAAGCTGCACTTGGGAGCAGCACTGTAAAAGAGGAAGCCCAGTCTGGCTAAGCTGAACTTGGAAGCAGCACTGTAAACAATGTCATCATAGTCAAACATGGGGAGAATCATCTTGAAAATGACCTCTCTTGTGGGCAGGAACTGGAATGCTCCTATTATTCTGTAAAGCATACCAGGTTTAGGTAGAGTATCTTGTGGATTGTGCCCACTTGAACAGAGAAATCAAGGTCATGGTCCAGACAGATCCTAATGTACTTGAAGGAGGAGGAGGAGACATCTTCAATAACTGCACCGTGAAGGGAATGGAATGAGAGAAGAGAGATGAGTCTAGAAAGCCTCTGCCTAGTGCCAGAAGTCATAAAGACCATTTTTCTAGCATTGAGGGACAGGTGCTTTTCATGGAACCAGTGCTGGGTGTTGTTAAAGTCCAGCTGGAAAGGGGCCATGAGATCAAGGACAGAGGAGTCAGAGGTAAAGAGCACCTTATCATCTACAAATATGTGAATGGACACAGAGGCAGTGGGGAGGTCGTTTCATAAAATGGAAAAATGAATTTGACCATGGACAGACCCTTGGAGGATTGCTGAGCAGACTGGGAGTCAGAGGGAGTCTCCAGTATGGACAGCTTGAGCCCTGCCCTCAAGTTAGGAGTGGAATCACTCAGCTGAAGAGTTGGAGAGTCCAACTGCCTTAAGCTTGTCCAGGAGAACTGGGTGAGTGATATTGTTGAACTCTAGCCAAGTCAAAAAAATGGCTGAGGTGACTATGCCCTGATTCATGCCAGACAAGATAGTATCAGTGAGCTGGAGGAGAGAGACAGAGGTGAAGTGCAACATCCTGATGTCAGAGGAGTGATGAAGGAGGAGCTTGAGTCAAGACAAATGAAGAGTTGGGAAAGAACAAGGTGTTCCTGGAGTTTAGCCAGAGTAGGGAGTAGAGAGATAGAATGGCAGTTTCTAGGGGAAAAGGGATCACTCCATTTAGGAAAGGGTATGAAGGTAATGGATTGAGCAGAGAGAAACAGGAGTTTGGGATGAAGACCATCAGTGCTCCTTCATTCTGGGGGTTTAGAGCCAAGACGGCCTTAAGAGAAGCAATAGGGTTGGTGGAAGAGATGCAAAAAAGGGAGGAAGGGGTGGTAGAGATGGGGGTGGAGAAGAGTGACAGGATAGAGGAAGAGAAGAGTGAGCAGAAGGCGGGAGGAGGAAGACAGGAGGGAGTGTGCACAGGATATGAAAAAGAAATTGAGCCGCTGCAGGGCTGAAGGAAGGAACAGGGGTCAGACAGCAGATCCAGCCACTCAAGCTACCCCCCTGCTGAAGTCACCACTTGCCGCAAGAAAGGATTAGAAGAGGCAGATGCTGCCATCAAGCTGCAAACTGCATGGGCAGAGCCACAAGCTACAAAAGGGACTGCTGGGCATGTAAGCCTCTCCCGCTGAAATTTCAGTGCTGGAAAAGGAATCGGGAAGGAACTGGAGCCAGTGAGCTGCACTGCACAGACAAGACTGAGTGCTTTTTTTTACCTGTCCACCCACCCTGGCCCTGACCTCTATTAAATGCTCAAAGGAGGAGGAGCAAGCAAGGAAGGCACAAGTCTTGGACTGGTTGGCCAGGATAGGAGGAGGAGCACTGGGCTGGACATCTCCACCCTTAATAGGGCAAATAGCATGAACAGGAGGTAAGCAACACTGAGGGGTCAAGCAGGAGTTTTTGGGGTGGGTCACTTGCTGCATGAGACAGCTACTACAGGGAAAGATCAAGGCTCAAAGAAGGGGTATGGTACGCTACAGATCATCAGAAACTGAATAAGACATACAAGTTTTGCTAAGGATTAAACAGAGACAAAAAAAGAGCCAAACAGACAAAAAGAGACATAAAAGAGTCAAGTGAAGGGCAAGGGGAAAAAGGTGGTGAAACTGCACAGAATAGGGACAAACTGCTTTCAAGCTTGTTTCTAATTGATTTTTAAATGACTTCCTACTAATTCAAAGCTAGTTCTATACTGCACTGTTTACTTCGTTTACTTGCTGAGGTTTCCTGCCGTAAGGGCATTTCTAGTCAATAGTCATTATCTTTGTGTGGTACTCTACTGCTTTATTTGTCTCTTGAGGTGACCAGGGCCAATGGCCATACCAAGTTGGGGACATGGGCAGAAGCACTGGTATAGATGAAGGGGAAAGAGGTGCTGTTTGAAGATGCAAGAAGGGGAGGCCAGCCTGGGCAGGGTCACTACTGGATTTAGAGGGGACTTCAGCTGCTGGATGGAGACAAGGCAGACTAGTGGGATGAAGTGGCTGTGGAGCTGTAATGGCCATGAATACATTGGGGAGGATAGGATGCTGTCCAATATGTGCCAGATTAATGAAATTAGAAGTTGAGGTGCTCAGGCTCAGGGATGAACTGGACAGGTGGATGATGGGCATGAGTGCAGGGGTTGGGAGGCACCTATATAAAGATAGATGGGGAGGAGGATGTCTACAAATGTGGGAGCAGGGGGATGAGGATCAGCTGGTACTGCGAATGGTCAGGCCAGGTTTGGGGGCAGAAAAGAGTAAGGGGTTCAAGAATGGACCCGGAGGAGAGTAAAGTCTGGCAGAGAGTGGGATCCACTGGTAGCAGTGGAAAAGTGTTTCCAAGGACCCAGGCAGGGGAGCTCACGTCACAGGAAGAGGATGTTGGTAGGCAGCATGCTGGAGGGATTCCAGTCTCCAGCAGGTGCTTGCTACTGGCAGACACCATGGTGGAAGGGGTCTCAGAAGAAGAAGCATGGGGAGCAGTAAGCGGGGGCTGGAAGGAGACAGAGGGCAAAAAGCAAGGGGGGATGGGAGGGTACCAGGACTAACAGAGGCACAAGGGAAAATAGGGGAAGAGAAGCTGGGATTGGGGTGTACATGGTATGGAGAAAGAGGGGGAAGAGATGAGGAAGAATGGAACCCAGGGGCAAGGGGCCAGCAGGGAGTCTGCATTGGGGAGCAAAGGAAACAGGATGATGGGAGGAAAGAAGTGAGGAACCATGGAGGCAGAAGGGGACACAGGGTGGCAATGGACTAGATGATCCCAAAGTAAAGGAGTTGGAAGAGTATACCTACAGTACTCTTCGAGGCTATCTAGTAATTCACTGGCAGGGGATAGGTATATGGAGGGGCAAGGAATAGGAGGGCTAGGGGCAAGGTGTATTAGAAGTGGTGGTGGACATCAACAGGGAAGGTGAGAGAGAAGCTACCAAGGTTGATGGGTTTAGGGATCAAGGAAAGGTTTCAGGAGGGGGAGCAACGAGGGACAGGGACATAGAACAGACTCTGGCATCACAGGGAAGGAGAACAGGGACATAGGTGATCTCAAAGAAAAAAGAGGGCAAGGTGCTACTGATTGGCAATTCTATCATAAAGGGAATTAAGTTGGGGGGCAGAAATAGTGCAGTTTGGGTGGAGTGCATGTCGGGGATGATGGCGCTAGAGGTAATCCACCATATTTCCTCATCGGGTAAGGAACAGGATAGGGAATCACATCTGGCATTCTACAGTACAAGTCACATTAAACTGTTCCACCAATGAGTTGGTTTAGAATTGTTTTTTACAGTTGGTAATGCATTCACAACTTATTCTGCATTGTCTTTCAATGCTTAACCAGCTCACAAGCTATGTTTTTAAAATGTTTTTGCAACCAGTTGGAAAGCATCTGCAGTCTAGTCACAATGCAATGAAAAGCTGCATTTTAACTCTTAAGAAACAGTTTGTGGAGGGCTCTGTGTTGGTTCTAACAACTCTTATGCAACGCAGTCAGAAATGAGAAAACAGTGCATTGGAGAAACAGTTTAATGTGACTTGTACTGTACTTGGGAACAAATTACCTGGAAGGCAACAGTCTCCAGGAGGTACAGGTGAGATTTAAGGCCCTGGCTAGGTTCTGCATTGGTCTATGCTTCAAATCTCTAGCCTTTTTGGAGTTGTTGCCAGCACCCAGAGCTAGTACATAGAGAAAACAAAGGATAAAGGAGTTCAATAGTTGGCTAGCGAGATGTTGTAGGCAGATGGGGTATGGGATGATAGGGGACTGGGGGGCAAGATGGGATGATGAGGGCCTCTTTGCCCCAACAGGTTATACCTCAACCAGAGGTACAGCCATACTGAAATGCAGGCTGGGCGAGTTCTTTGAAAGAGAATATAATTTAAAATAAATAAGGGGGGGGGTGAGAATAAAGCCACACCATGCTACGGCTGAGATGGGGGGCCCTTGGTCAACCCCAGTGAAGGAATGAAGAGTTAGGTTCTATCATGCACTTAGGGAGAAAAGTGGTGGGGGAATGATGGTGGAGGGGTTTGGTGGTTAATGCTAGGAGCCTAGCAAACAAGATGGAGGAATTGATTGCCATCATTGTGCATGACAGACTGGACATAATTGTGATCACAGAAACTAGGTGGATGGAATATCACATGTGGGAGACAACTATTCCTGGCTTCAGATTGTTCAGGAAGGACTAGAGAGCCAAGAAGTGTGGGGGGTGGCCTTATACATCAGGGGAGACATAAAGGTTACAGAGGGGCAAGAGGAGGAGGATGGGGAAACTGAACTCCTTTGAGTGACACTGGGCAGAAGGACAGGAGAATCCTTCAGACTAGGAATTGTTTATAGATCATCTACACAAGGGGAAGAACAGGACAGGGTGATGTCACATTCCATTGCAAGGATGGCTCTCAAAGGGGAAATACTTCTGCAGGGGGACCTAAATGTCCCAGACGTAGACTGGGCCATCCCAGATGTGGCTTCTGTCAGAATCAGGGGGATTCTTGAGGCACTGCAGGGGGTGTTCCTTCAACAGTTGGTCAGAGATCCAACTGAGGGAACAACCTGCTGGATGTGGTCTTGACGAATGGGGAGAATGTGGAGGAGGTGGTGGTAGGGGACAAGCTGGGAAACAGGAACCATAGGACCATCAGGTGCAAAGTGAAAGCAGGGAGGGAGGTGAGCTGAACCAACACAATGGTGCTGTACTTCAGTTGAGAACACTTCAACAAGATGAGAAGGACAGTGAGAGAGGCAATGGAAGGCATGGGGGGAAAAAAATGAAGTGGAAGAGTTATGGGGAGCTGTTAGAGACTGGGTGAGGGAGGCCACACAAACATGTATTAGGAGGGTTAGGAAATGCACAAGAAGAAGGAGGCCACTCTGATTCAATAGGGATGTAGCAGGGGTGGTCGGGGCAGGAGAAGGACATTCAGGGAATACAAGAGAACACAAAAGGAAGAGGACAGGAAGGCTTATAAGGAAATTAGGAGGCTAGCAGGGAAGGTAATTAGGAGGGCTAAGGCCAACATGGAGGAAAGGATAGCAAAGCAGGCCATGAGAGGTAATAAGACATTTTTTAGATATGTAGGAGATACTGTAGGAGGAAGCCTGGCCAATGGATAGCAAGGCTGGGGGGGAGGGGAGCCATTTGAGGACTGGGATAAAGCAGAAGAACTATACAGGTACTTTCACTCAGTATTTACAAAGGAAGGTGATGGCAGGGGACCAGAGTTAAGGTGGAGGGGAGGCACAGGGGTGGACATGAGACTTTTCAGCATAGAGAAAGTTAGGGAGGAACTAGGCAGGTTGATGTTGGACAAGGCCATGGGGCCAGATTGGCTGCATCCGAGAGTGATCCGGGAACTGAGAGAAGAGCTGTCTGCTCCACTGGCGAGGCTGTTCCACCTGTCTCTGGATTCCAGAAGGGTGCCAGAGGACTGGAGGAGGGCAACTGTAGAACTGACACACAAGGGGGAAGCAGGGAGTTGCAGGAGAACTACCGTCCAGTCAGCCTCACCATGGTGGTGAGGAAAGTCACGGAGGCACTCATCAGGTAAAGGGTGACAGAATATCTAAAGGTAAATGAGCTGCTGGATGATAGACAGCATGGGTTCAAAAAAGGGAAGTCATGCCAGTAAAATTTAATTGAGTTCTTTGACTGGGTGATGCAGGTAATTGACCGGGGTGAGTGGTGGACATGGCCTATCTGGATTTCAGCAAGGCCTTCGGCGCCGTACCCCACAGAAGGCTGGTCAACATGCTGGAAAGTATGTGGGTGGGGGACAAAATAGCTAGAATGGTAGAAAACTGGTTGGCAGACAAAAGCCAGAGGGTGGTAGTAAATGGAGTGCACTCCAGGACAGGGTGGGTGATAAGCTGGCTCCCTCAGGGTTCAGTGCTGGGACCACTCCTTTTCAATATCTACATAAGTGATATAGCGCATGGCCTGAAGGGTTGTGTGGCCCTTTTTGTGGATGATACAAAAATCTGCAATAGGGCAGGCTCTGCAGGGGATGTTGAAGACATGAGACAGGACTAGAGGACACTAGAGGGGTTGGTGGATGCCTGGCAACTAAAATTCAATATAAAGAAGTCTACAGTTATGCACCTGTGGCTCAGAAACCTGAGGGCAGGATACACACTTGGGGGGAGGAAGTCAGGGTTATGGAGCAAGAGAGGGATCTGGGGATAGTAGTCTCCAGTGACCTCAAGGTGAGGAAGCAGTGTACCAGGGCAGTAGGAAAGCATATAGGATGCTGGCAAGTATAGGCAGGGGAATCACTAGCAGAAGGAGGGCGGTCCTGATGCCACTGTACCAAGCTATGGTGAGACCACACCTCGAGTATGGTCATATTTTGCAGCCCATACCTGTGCAAAGTCATAGAGTTGATTGAAAGGGTTCAGAGAAGAGCAACCAGGATGGTGCAAGGGATGAAGGGCAAACCATACAAGCAGAGATGTAGGGAATTGGGTCTCTACACATTGGAGACTAGAAGGGAGAGAGGGAACATGATAAAGGCCTTTAAATACATCAAAGGGGTAAACAAAGTGGACCCAGGGTGATTATTTCACAAGAAGGAAGGCACCCTAACAAGAGGACATGTCTGAGACTATAGGGGGGCACTACAACATGAGAGGATGGTTCTTCACTGAGAGAGTGGTGGAAGCCTGGAGCATGCTTCCAGAGGAGGTGGTGGGGTTCTAGACTGTGTTGGGTTTTAAGATAGCATGGGACAGGCACATGTGGTTACAGGGGCATGGGGAGGGCATTTTAAGAGAGGGGAGGAAAGATTAGTGGGGGGGAAGGGGCAGACTAGGTGGGTCAAGAGGTCCTTTTTTGCCATCAAGTTCTATGATTCTATGAAAGTGACTGCAGCAGGATCAGAGATAGGGGAGTCACACACCCCCACTTGAGAACAGGGAGAGGGAACTTAGCCCAGAAGAGTACATGGATTACCTTCCAGAACATAAAGGGGTGATTAAGGTTGTTCTGGAGCACATATGTGAAGTGTCTGACTTTGCATGCATAGTAGCTCTAGTACTGGCATTATGAAGGCCCCGGTAATTTGTAAGGTCTGCAGGTGAACCAGTGAACTTGTAGGTCCTCCAGGCAAGGACACATGCATGGCAACAAGCTAGCAACTCTGCTGATATCAATGGGATTTAAGATCCTGAGACTCTCTGAAGGGGGGGTCTTGATGATCATAGACAGACATGTATTTGGAGCTTGAAGGTGAAGAATCTGAGTGCATTGCCAGTTTTGCCAGCTGTAGAGATAAAGGACAAGTTAGTGGCTACCAGGTCAGCATGGAGGAGGGAACAAGTCCAGCAGAGTGCCTCTTTAAGCCAGGTGGGCTTACGGTCAGCTATCTTCACAGCCACTAGCACCCTGAGATTAGATGGAGTGGGGTTGTACTCTTCTTCCTTTTGAGCTGAATGCTTTTCCACAAGGTCTCCAGCACCAGTGTAACATTACAGGACTCAAACACAAAGTATTCTTGGCACTTTGTTTTAGGTTTATTTCCTTTTCCCTGAAGCCCTCTCATGTCATACTCTCCTCCCCTGCCACTACCATGAAAAGGGTCATATCCCACCACAGCTGAGAACTGGTTTCTCACCCCATGCATGGAATGAGCTGGCAGCTGTGTCTAATGCTGGTGTCTCAGCATTCTTCCACCAATGGGCCTTCATGACAATTGTCCTCAGAAGACACAGTCACTATTGAAGAGGTTACTCACAGAACATCTCCATTCCTGCTGGACCACCAGGAGGCAGCTGTTCCTCAAGGAGCACTGGACTCCCACATTGTAGGAGAGAGTGCATTCCTGGAAATGACTCTCCACATTCTGTTGCAATGGACTGATTGCAGGTCATGGATGCCAACCCATGCCCCCCCCCAACAGAAGGCAAAGCACCTGAACAGCTAGGCTGGTGAAGAAGCCACCCAAGCTATTTGTAATCAGGGATTAATTTACTACAACTGCTAACACCCCACCCCTGAGGTGTAGTATCTTTTTCAACTGAAGGGTTTCTACCGCTGTACTTTATGGTGAGAAGGGGCTAAAGCACAGGACAGGATTGTTACCCAGAGGTCTCACAGTGAGTGCCTTTGGCTATGACAGGTTTGTATTGGTCTTAAGTCCTTAGCATGCTGTATCAGCCAGTGCATTTATCAGTTATAAATTGTCTACACAAGTAATAAATCTACACTGTAATTTCTTTTTTCCTTTTCTTTGTAATAGCTCTGGATAGCAGAAACACTAAGTTTACCAAATTTAAATAATAAATGGACATGATAATGTTAAAAAAGCTACAACAGTCATTCATATCTCCTCTTTAGTGACCTGAGTAAAAAGATCTACACTAATGTTTGTCATGATCTGCATCAATGCCACTCAGCTGGTTGGTGGGTGGCCTCATGCAGAAAAAGGAAAGAAGATGCTGTATGATAGGCACAGCTACCCTTTTTCAACTACACAAAGCTTCTGCCCATCAACCGGCAGAGCAGTGTCATGATCAACCTCACTGATCATTGTACTATCATGGTTGAGTCCACTGCAGCTTGAGTCGCATTGGACCTGACTGACACACCTCTAAAATCTAGTATCACAACAATATGTTTGCCCTTGCATAAGTGCAAGGGTGAACATAAAAAAGGGAAATTTGGGGTTCACCAAGATGGGAAGGAGGACAGAAACTGGAATTCAGAAGGGACAGAATTTAAGCTTTACCCTGGCAAGGAGGAAACTAAGACTGAACAAAAGTGTGGGGGGGTATATGAAAGTCACCCAGATAGGGAGGTCACAATGACAAACCTTTATCAGGTGTTTAAATGTGGAAAGTCACAAAAAAATAATTCAGACAACTTACACAGTACAAGTAAATACAGGTAGCAAGTGGGTAAAGTCATTCCATATTGATTACAAATACAAAGCAAAAATACAAACTGGTGCAGGAAGGTCAGGACGGGAGACTGTAAAACAAGTATATATGCAGTCGAGTTAACACTAGCCTAGGACAAATAGCAGTTGTAGTACTACAGCCAAGTAAAATTGCTGGAATAGCAACAACACCCAGAGTCACTGCAGTTATATTATGAGAGGCAAAAAGTTCTAAGGGCTGAAACAGAAGCACATTGAATGGTAAGAGTCACTATGGTGAACCAATGCATCAAACTCCGGCCACACTGGTGACCCCTGCACTAGCTACCTCCCCTATCCTGTTGTTTAAATCTCCTTGACTTCCCTTTCCATTGATGTGACCATACCCCCTCCCTCTTTGAAGAACCTCAGTCCATCTGGGGTTGGTTACTGATCATATTCATTTGATGCAATACAGGAAATAAAATTGCCTTACCTGCACTAGTACCATGGTCCTGAAATGCCCCTCCAGCACTCCTGCAACAGCCTTGCCTAGCATCATGCTTCATCATGACTTAACATATTCAGATACTTCTGTCACAATAGACTCAGTTGCATCTAGTTGTAATAGTTTGCATCACTTAGTGCCACTGTTTTCAAATGCTAGAAATATACACTGTTATCTACATTGTTGCTAAAGAGTCAGCAGGTGGTACTGTACAGAAACAATGCTGTGCATGTATGTGCTTCCACAAATCATTTATTCAGCAAGCACCAGTGGTTAGCTGGCCTATTTCAAGAAGACAAGCTAGTGCACAGTGATGTCCCTAACTAATCTTCATGGTTCTACACTCAAGATACTGACCCAATGATTGGTACTACTATACTTTTACTAGTGAGCTTCATATGAATGCTACCTTATTGCCACTCTACCCAGCTTTTTCATTCCTCCAGTCTGACAGAAGAGTGAATTCGTGCCCCAGGAGGTGAGTGGATGCTCTGTAAAATGTCAGCACAGGAACAAAGATGCAGGGCCTCTAGCAGGTCTTTTGCCATAATCATTTTATTCTTCAGTCATAAAGATGTGAAAGTACAATAGCCCTGAAAGGTCCAACTAGTGAGCCCTGCTGTTTCAAGGATTAAGATAGATCCTCAGAGGGCTTTCTCCACAATGTCAGCTCAAGTGTATGGTGGGGAAAAATTTATCAATATGACTTCAACCAAAGAATCACAAAATTTCACAATTTTTGCACACGCTCGTGAAATTCAACTTTAATTACTCATGTTCTTTTCCAGACTTTGGATGGTTACAACTTAGTCAGCTTTTGACCAAGTTATTAGAGAGTTGACACTCATAGCCTTATTTTTAGGGTCAATGAACTTAAACAAATCTGTGATATTCTGTTCTCAGCTTTTAAAGTTACAGGGCTTAAATTCTGCAGTTCACATACTTGCAAAATGTGATTTTAAAATGTGCAAATGTTAGGAAGCTTATAACTCAGTTACATTTAAAAAATAGAGATCTGAAACTTGGACACCTCTCCATGGACATTGGTACATTCACCATACCAAATGCTGTGCAATTTGAAAAACACTTTTTATATTAGATGGAAATAACTCAAATTACAATTTTGGCAGACTTTTGCAGAAATTTCTCAAATGTTCGTGGAAGTGAAAATGGAATTTCCCCAGAATTCTGCTATCAGAAGATAAATTTTGATCAGCCCTACAATCCAGTCCTCTAACCAATGGACCACACAGTCTCCTCATTTGACTCAGGAGAGTCAGGCAATGATTTTGCTACTATCACTACAAAAAACAAATATAACTAAAAAATAACAGAATTGCAACAGACAACAACAGAGCATTAAACCACCATTACAGAACTCAATGATAGAATAGGTCACTGCAGTTGCCTGCTCCTGGAAGCTTTCACACATGTAAAAGCCCTGACCATGAAATGTGAAGACCTGGAGGGGAGAACCAGCCAAAAAATACCCAACCTTATGGTTTCAGGGAGCATGCTGAAGGCAGTAACATTATCAACTTCCTTGAAACCTTTTTTGACAAAAACTTGATTTGCCAACTGAATTTCCCTTCAGTACTGAATGAGCTCACAGAGCCGAGTCTGATCCCTACCCACTCCCAGCAAAGACTGCGCTCAGTAGTTTTGCAGTTCATGTCATATGCTGTAAAACAACAGGTCCTCACTTGCCTTTGGATATTAAAAGAAATGTTTTATGAGGGAGTAAGAATTTATGCAGATAATGACTACTCAACAGCTGTAGTGGAGCAACGTAGATGGTTAGGTCCATTCTTAACACTCCTTTGAGAGAACAACGTGCAGTTCGACATGCCCTTCCCAGCCAAACTAGGGGTATTTTTCCCGAAAAGCCTACACAGTACAATACCCCAGAAACCATCTACAACTGACTGAAGCAGAGGGGTCTGGATCTGCCAATGCTGCCCCACACCAGAGCATGAACAGCTCCCACAGAAGAGAGCCTTCCAACCCTAGAGCAAACAGTGCATAATAGGAAGCACCATGCCACCCGGACTCTCAAAGGTATCCAGGATCTCCTACAAACTTTCAAGAAGGCTTGACGTATTATTCTACTTTGTTGACTTTTACACTCTCTGAGCTGGGAAATAAAGTAGGTCTCACCTCCACCTGCATCTATCCTTAATTCCTTGGCCACACGGTTATGACCTGATGTCTTACTTACCTGACTGAGAAATTAATTCTCTTTCAGCAAAGCTTCATCCTGTAACATGGGCTTCTAAAAGGTAAGCACTCTGAAGGGATCCTTGGCAGGTGGGGTGTCAGCGGTGCCTAGCGTGTAGAATTATTATCCTCAGCAATATGAGTGAGCTTAATTAATGCCGGGGCTTCTCTCCTTAAGTAACATGGGCCTACCCAATTAAGCATAGCACATTATGCAATTCAGTTATTACCACAGGGGTGAGGGACACATAGCAGAATTGCCTTCTTGTCCTTAACCCTTTCCCTCCTTTGACAGAAGCTCTACTCTAAAATAGTACATAAACTATTGCAAGCTCAGAAATTATGGTGTAGTGTTGCAGTTACATAGCAACAATACACAAGAGTGACTCACAACTGAGAGGCAGGTAAAACCTAGCAGCCCCCAATAAAAGCAACTGACTCCTCAAAGAGTACAGATTGAGCCTTCCTCTCTTTTTCAGTTTTTCAAATAACCAATGCAATTTGTTACCACCAAAAGTAGAGATTCTATTCTTTATCGTGATATATGATGCTTCTGCTGCTGGGTGTACTGTTGCACTCGCACATGCTAAATCTATTTGGGGCCTGGGGACAGATGCAGTTAAAGGTACTAGGGAAATTGCAGTTGGTTTGTTCTGGTTAATAGGTTGATTTTTAATATTTAGACAGTTATGAGCTTGTTTGACTTATCAAAATTCAGTTATGACTCAATGGACACCTATAATACTACGAGATGGCTTGATTATTGTACAAGCTATTGCTTGCTTTATTTTTAATAACAGAGAGATATGACCTTTGGAAAATAGTTTACCTTTACTATAAATGAGATCTAATATATAACCCCAGGGAAATGCTCTACAAACAGTGTTCTGGTTGACTCTTTCCTTCCCATCCCTAATTAGTTCACTTGTACAAAGGGAAAAATAGTATCCTCTTCTTCACCACAAGATGGAGCCACAGGCATTATGAACACGGAAAACAAACTGTCAGACTGTACTGAAATGAAATTAAAAAGTATAGCTTACTGCAAATATATGTCTTTCTGTTTATTGCACACCCACACAGAGAAGAAGGGGCATCCCACTCTACAAAAGCAAAACTGTTGAATTAGGCATAACACCCATTAATGCCAATCCATTTCACTTTCTAAATATGTCTCTCCTCTGTCAGATTGGGATTTTGGTAAAATGGGGACTGTACCATTTTTTTTTTAACATGATTCTTTTGTATCTAAGCAAAATACTCAGCTTGCACTCTCCCATTATGGGACCTGATGCTTCCTTAATCCCCCCCGGCCATTTACTCCTTCCTCTCTCATTAGGCAGACTGTTTCCACCTCTAGGAGACATGCATCCCTCACAGGATTCACCTATTCTCTCTTTGAAGGTACGGCCCATGGTGGTGAACCGGCCTTCATTTCACAGGGTGTCACCAACATGATACCTCTACTTTGGAAATCACCTCTCCCCATTTCTCTCTATTACAAGGTGTCAGTCCATTGTACCTACACCTAGAAACCAACTTAATCTTCCCAGCACCACAGGTCTGGAACACAGCTTACCCCACACTGTGGGGCACTTGAAACATACCTGTAAATCCCCTTCCCTGTTGTGAGCTAGAGAGGGCCTTTTCTCTCTCAGTTTAAGTGTTTAATGTTTATAGTTTGTATGGAATTAAACTGTTTACTGTTGTTGTATTACAGTGGTATAAACTCTAACAATGCTCTGACCAACCAAAAGAGGTGGTGGATGTGCAATTTATCTCAAAGAGTCACTCATGGGCCACCACTTGCCTATTCCTGTGGCTGCTACAACCACTTAGTTACTCGTCATCAGAATTCAGCTTGGTGCCCAAAATAAGGCACTTTCTGTGGCATCTGTATACATCCCTCCAGAAGAGCAAGGGAGTGATTTCAACTCTGTACTGGACTTCACATGTAACCAGTCACCTGGGTCGGAGTCAATTCTGATGGGCAACTTCAATTTAAACTGGCTTGCACCTGAAAATCAAAGCATTAAGGACATCATCTCTGCCATAAATTTTTCCCAGCTGTTTGACTCCCCAGCCAGATCCAATTACAAAATAGGGACTAAAAGCCTTTTGGACTGGGTCCTAACCAGTCATCCAGACTGTGTTACGAACACCACTGTACTCCCGGATGCGCTCAATGATCATTCCCCTGTCATCTGTACGTGGACAAACAAATTTTGCAAACCACCACCATGGACAATTACCAGCAGAGTCCTTGCTCAGGGTCAACTATAACCTCTTAAATCCCTCTTTAGAGTGAAAGACTGGTCTCCAATCTACAGAGCGAAGGATGTTGACACAGCACTCGAACACTTCACCAACACCTATAATTCTGCCTTCCATTCTCACACACCCCTAAAAACATGCAAAATCAAAGGCCCTTGCAACCCCTGGCTCTCTGTAGAACTCCTAGCTCATATGAAAATAAGGGACCACCTCTGGCACCGTGCCCAAGCCACTGGCACACAATCTGACATCCAGAACTACAAAAGAGCACAAAATGACTGCACTAGGTCCATCCGTCTAGCAAAAATGAAACACTATCAGAAGTGCTTACTGATACCTGGGGCAAAGGAAAAGCTTTCTGGGATAATATTAATGAAATCACAGGTAAAACCTTGAAATCGTCACCTACCATACTGGACTTAGATGGGATCACTACATTTGGCCCTGTAACTATTGCCAATACTTTCAATAACGCATTCACAGACCTCAGCAGTGTTCTCCCACCAGACTTTTTTGATGCAGATGTCATCTTGCCCACCCCTGATAGCACTCCCACACCTACTAGCCACCTGCCATTCTACTTTACAAGTTATCTCACCGCAGGAAGCCTGTAACTACATCCTCAAGGCAATTGGTAAATCTAGACACAGCAGGGATTCCCTCAATCTTAAACTGTTGTCCCTCACACTAGAGGAAGTACTAGTGCCTCTTGCCTGGATTTTTAATCTCTCACTTAGCCTTGCCCAGTTCCCCAAGAGATGGAAATCAGCCATGGTAACACTGGTACACAAAAGTGGCGACAGGTCTCTCCACATGGACTACCGGCCCATCTCCATACATTCACCCCTCTCCAAGGCACTTGAATGCATTGTAGCTGACAGCTTACAGATTATCTTGTTAAACATAAGATCCAATGTACCCAACAATGTGGATTCAGAAAAGGACACAGCACCTCCTCAGCTCTCATGGAATTCACTGGTTTCAAACACAAATCCCTGGACCATGGACAGATAGTTGAGGCTGCATTTATCGGCCTCACAAAAGTGTTCAACATGGTCCATCACCCCCTACTAATGGAACAGCTAAGCAAAGCTGGAATTTCTTCTGACTCTAATGCCTGGTTTAAAAGCTATCTGGAGAACCGCATTCAAAAAGTCAAAATTTCCGATGTCATCTCGGACCCTAAACCAGTTCACTCAGGTGTCCCACAAGGGTCCATCCTGGGCCCTCTACTATTTAGTCTCTTCTTAACCAGTCTCTCAAGATCCTGCCCAGAACAAATCCTACTATACACAGATGAGGCTGTTATCTACACAAGTCACATAGACCCCACGCCTCTTGAAAGCCAGCTGCAACTTGGACTTGCATCAGTAGAGAAATAGTTCAGTGATCACAATCTGGTGCTAAACTATAAAAAAACTAAGCTCTTGCTCTTCAATAGCTCCTACAATAAACACAGGCATCATCCCCTGACTATCTCTAGCCACCTTGGGACAGCTAATGAGGAGATACATTATTTTAAGTGTCTCGATGTCACCATCGACAGCAACTTATCCTATGGGGTGCATATTGACAACATTACCAAAATATTTAATACTCGCATCAGCCTTCTCTACAGACACAGGAACTCCCATACACCAGAAGCCTTTAGGTTGGCTGTACAGAGCTGTGTTACCTCCATTATTGACTAAGGATTGATAATCTATGGAACTGCCACTGAAACTGCCCTCAGGCACATTTTCACTGCTCTAAACAAGGCATGTCGCCTCATCTCAGGAGCCCACCATCTCACCCACTCTTGCGACCTCTATGCCCAAACTGGTTGGCTCCAGCTCAAAGATCGCATCAAATATCAAACATAACTTATGGCCAAGAAAATAATCCTAGGCCTCCTACCACCTGGAATTTAAGGTCTTCTCAGCCCCTCTCTTAATACCCACCATACCTGTGGCTCTGAATCCCAGCTTTTTCTGGTCCCTCGCTGCCGTACCTCCCAGGGACAATGATCGTTCACCTACAGAGCCCCTCCTTGGATGAATGCCCTCAACTGTGACATCTCCGACGAATCCCAAATTGGGCCCTTTCAAATCCAAGCTATAGTGACTACTCTCTGACCAGTCATTTCTGTGACTGTTTCTGCTAAACCCTCTTTGGCAATCTAAAACCCTAGCACTTGATTACTGTTAAATCTCCTTAGGCACCATCTCTGACATCCCCTCCCCCCTGCTGCCCTACCTCCTTCACCTTTCCTCTCCTCTACCTAATGCCCTCCTCCCTGTCCATCCTGACAAGGTCTGTTGGCTGATTTCAACTTACGTTATGATTTTACCAGTAACTGACAAAGCTTGTTTTGGCTGATTTTCAGTTTTATGTATGCATTCCTGTGCACGAAACTGCTTAGCATTACTCATTACTATTCTTTAATTCACTGTGAATGTCAACTATTCCTTTCTTTTCTTATTTACAATTATTTTACCATACCCTGTTTACTCCGAAAACCTATTGATCTCCTTTCTCTATGTATACTGTTTTGTCATACTTTTTGTTCTGTTAACCTGTTGTATTATGCTGCTGACATGGAACCTTTGTAAAAGAGCTCTAAGCTCAAAGGTATTTGTAATCCTAGATCTAAATAAATAAATAAAAAAACAATGCAATGTTATATGTTAATAACATCCTAAAGCCATTAGTAACCTCTATGAAAATTTTGGTTGTTGTATCTGCCTGGGTGGCTGCTCCGGTCAGGCTGGATTCTTGGGACCCCCCCACTGGCCAAATTGTGGTTCCAACTAGCCAATTTGTTGTAGTATGGAGGCATATGTTTTATCCTGACCCACTTGCATCTTCTTCATGGCTAACTTGAGTACCATTTCTGTCTATTCACATAATGTTAACAGCCTTAATAACCCTATCAAACATCATAAAGTTCTCTGTGCTATCATAAACTCCCACCCCAATTTTGTCCTCCTCCACTAGACACACCTAACAAAAGAGGAACATGATAAACTTACTCAGTTTGGATATTCCACAGTGATATCAGCCAGGTACCCTGATGGTAAACAAAGGGAAACCACTATTCTGATTCCAAAAAACACCGCCTTTCAACTTACTGCCTCCTAGAGCAATCACCAAGGATGCCTAGCTACTGTGGTAGGTCACTTACTGAATAAAGAGATAACCTTTGTAAGTCTCTACTTCCCTCTGGGTTCAGATACTCCCACAGTTAATTCCTTAATAGTTGAAATTTTAGAGTTTCAAAATGGCATCTTACTAATAGGAGGAGACAGGTATCCTGTGACAAGGGCGATCGCTATTGAGCTCTTACAAAAAGGGTGACTCAATAGTGGTGCATGTTCTTAGACTTAGTGGATGGGAGGGAGAATGTGGGTATAGCAACATCCTGTCACTATATGTATACACGTGCGTGGGGGTGAGCATACCTTGTGATGAGCAGAAAGGGAGGGATGGTTTATAAGGTGTAGCATGACGGTGGGTTAGCCGAGCTGGTCATGTGGCATGGTGGGTTTGTGGCAGGCTACAGTTGGGATGGCACTGGGTTTGGTGCTGGGTATGTTGGGATTTTTGCACCAGTCCAAGAAATTTTTGTTTTATTATTTTTCACCCCCCCGACTTGCACCCGTCTGGAGTTGAGAATCTTTAGTAGTGGGTACATGGGGTGAAGCCCTCCATGGGGGTGTTAGCAGGGGGTGCAGCCCCCCTGCATAAACAAAACACCTCAAGTCCCTGGCACCCTTTTGCCTATGCTGGAAGTGTACATCGGCTAAATGGATTTTCACCAATGTACATTCGCCCTAACGGTGATCACCTTTCCGCAATCTCCATTATCACATAGACCCGAGGAGACTATGATGTGATTTATGATCATATTGACACATCCAGTCTATATCCACCTAGCAATCTGGGCATCCAAAAGGGCTACATTTTTATTTAGAACTTATGGTTGGCAAGACGCTTGGTGCTACCTCCACCTTTGCATCAAACAATTTACCCACTACTCCCCCATCATAAAATCTACACTAGAATTTACATTCCATGTTTCTAAAGAACACCTCCCTCAACTAATCAGTTGTGACTCTTGGATTACGCACCCCTATTACTGAAATTATAGTTTAATACACACAGAACACAAACTTTATGGAGGTTCAATAATTCATTACTGAGTCTGCAGGAGATGCAAACTTATTAAAGAGAAAATTAAGCAAATTATCTCAGATAATGACTCCCCACTCCTGTCCTGTGGGATACATTAAAAGTTGTCCTCAGAGGTGAACTGATCAGCTAAACTTCACAACTGAAGAGTCAAAGAGAAGAAAGAATGACTCAACTCCAATAATCTCTCAAACAAGTGCAGACATTTTATATGCAGGGAGATGTTAAGCAAACTGAAAAAAATTAAGAAATTACAACATGACATTCAAGATATCCTTACTGCAGAAACAGAGATGGCTCTATGTTATCTCAAACAACAGTATTTTTCAGGAGGGGCTTGTGCCATAAAACTCCTAGTATATTGACTGTGTCATCAGGCAATGGAAACTGTAGAAACTAGAATTCATTAACCTAAAAATTCAGCTAGATATACTGCCCAATTTGACATTCTTAAAACCTTTAAGGTGTACTACAAAAACTGTATACCCAAGATACTACCTCACCCAGCTCATCAGGATATAGGGGCATTCCTAGAATCCCTCCATCTCTCTACCCTTATTGATCATCAATCTACCCAACTGACTCACCCAGTGACAATAGAAGAAATATTGGCAACCATTAAAAGTTTAAAAAATAATGAAAGTTCAGGCTCTGATGTGTACATGTTTGAGTTTTACAAAACCTTTCAAGAGGGCTTGGTAACTCCTTTTGCCAAAGTGTGTGCCTGGGTGGTCAATGGCAAGGCCCCTCCACCAACCTGAAGCTATGCCACCATAATGACAATATTAAAGTCCAACAAGGATAGTTCCCTGTGTGCATTGTACAGACCATTAACCATCTTGAATATAGACTACAGAATATTCTCTTCTATACTCTCAAAGCATATAGACACCTCATTACCCTAACTTATATTGTTAGACCAAACAGGATTTGTCCACTCATGTCAAACCGAAGATAACATAAAAAGGACCCTACATAACCTCCATAATGTCAACCAGTCAAAGATACCCTTTTTTACTTTTAAGTTTGGATGCAGAGAAGACCTTTGACCAGGTGACATGGGAATTCCTTTTTGCTACCTTACTTAAATTTTACTTTTCACATACCTTTATAGACATCATGAAAACCCTCTATAAAGCACCACAGACGTACATCAAGATCAATGGACAAATATCTACCTACCCTTTCTTTATCCCAGATGTAGTCAACAGGGATGTCATCCCTTCCCATTAATATTTGCATTATACTTGGACCACTTAGCACAAGCCATCAGACAAAATAAGCAATTCCAAGGCCTTGGGATGGTGGGTCACTGGCAGAAATTTGCCCTTTATGCAGACAACCTGCTTATCTAACTATCTACCTAACTACCTACTACCTACCTAATCCTTCTCCCATTAATTACTGGCCCTTACATCATTCCTAAATGCTCCCCATTCATCCTAGTATTACATTATGCTGTGTATATGCCTTGACTCCTCTATTGGGATATGTATATACTTGATCTATTAGTATAATTTTCCTATAACCTACCTTGTCATGTATGTCTTAATCAACTTCTTACCCTTGATCATTGTATTTATGAGTGTTTTTTTCTGTATCTGTTATGCATATATTGGTGCATTGATGTATCTGTTGTGTACCAACTATTGAACCTTGACCTTATCAGGTCCATCTTGTAAATGAGCCTTGCTCAATGATGTTCGCCTGAATAAATAAAGATTTGATTGATTGATTGATTGATTATCTACATGATTTCCCCAAATGATTCCTCACCCCAGATGTGGGACCTTCTTCACCAGTTTGGCAACTTAGCTGGTTATAAAATAAATGCTACAAAAACGGAGGTCCTTCACCTTCACTTTACCCCATTGGACAACAACAAACTATTGTTTAAATTCAGTTGGGACAGAGATTATATCAAATATCCTGGTATACACCTTTCAATTAATTTTGATTTTCTAAACACTCTAAATTATGAGCCCATCTCCAGGACCATACAAGAAGATATAAAGAGATGACAAACCAGCAGTATCACTTTTATACACAAAATTGACACAGTCATAATGAATATCCTACCAAGGTTACTATATCTGGCTCAAACATTAACACTTTCTCCAACAATCTCACAGTTCTGAGCATGGGACAGAATGATTTCACAATTATTTTGGAGGAAACGAAAATGTAGGGTCCCTTACTCCACATTACAACTTCCTAAAATAAAGGAGACTTAGCCCTCCCTAATCTTTGGCTATACCATCAAGCTGCACAGCTACTTACAGCACTCTACTGGCTATCTCCTACATATGAAACACTCTGGAAAAAGATTGAAATCATTGAGGGAGATCTTATACCACTCCCCCAATCACTATTATACCCTAAAGACTTAAACCAACACATGGTGAGTGATAACCAATTCATACACCATACACTTTGTAATTGGTACAAAATCTTGAAGCACCCCGCTCGTATTCCATATTAGCTCCTGATCATCACCTTTGAAGGTAGTGCAATATTTCAGCCCACTATCCTTGATATGTGGGAAAGGAGACGATTATTCTTAGCTGCACACTGCCTACAAAGGGATACACGAGCCAAATTCCCAGTTCTAATAAACTTATATAGTTTAGTTGTCATATTGGTCCTTGTAAGAACAGATCCAGAAGCAAATGGTTTGATACCTTTTATTGGATCAATGTTAATGTTACAAAAAGAACAAAGTTCCTAAGCTTTTGGACCAACCAAATCCTTCCTTGGAAGCTTATGGCAGTTGTTTAGAATATCACATACTAGTATTACCCATATCATACATAAAAAAAACCAGAAAGAATTCTCATTGGTTTAAAATACTCATTTAAACCATAACTGAAGTTTAAATAAGAAGAACTAGATATCATCAGTTTGCTATTTGCTGAAAAGCCTTCCAAGGTCAAATGTCCACAGAATAAGATAAGAATCCTCTGAGCAGTATGCACCACTGACTTAAAAACTGAATGTCTAAGTGAGTTATAATAATACAGTGTGTTAAAATACGATATTATTGTATGTTAAAAAACTATATATATATATATATATATATATATATATATTATGGTAGCATGGTAGTACTACCATTGTTAGGGTTGAGGAGCCATTTACTTGTTAAACCTAAAATTGTGCACCTTAATAACTTTGCAACTGTTTAACAGATTTGCCTAAAATTTGGAATACATGATCAAGAACCATAGATCTTGGGATCTGCCAACTTTCGTACTGTTTGGATATATGGCTGCGGAGTTATTAAGCATGAGGTGCGCACACATTTACGCTTTTTGGGAATTCTTTGGTCATCTCTAGAGGTCACATGGTTTGTGCTACCAGTCTGAAATCTTCAGAGAATGTGCAGCCGGGGTCCCTGTTGTGCCTTTTGAAGATTTTGTGAAAAAATATTAAACGGTTCAAAAGTTATTCAAAAAACAAGTTCCCATTATAAGTCAATAGGAAAAGTTAAAAAGTTCGACAGTGTCACAAATGCAGTTTTTACTTTCGCAAATGGTCCTTTTACTGTTGCAAATCCACCATTTTGTTTTCAGTTGGTCACCAGAAAAATGCCTGGCATTTACATTTGGGGCCCTCTAGCAACCTAATTATTTTTGTATTCACCTAGTCAGACCCTGAGCATGCTAGGCACGTGTTTATTTTGGGGTAAAACATCCCAGAAATATGTTTTTCAGATTTCTGGAAAAAGTACTTTTGCAAAGTACTTTTGCACTTGAGACAGTGTCGCATGAATTTGCGAAAGCTTTCGCAATGTTCGACAGTGCTTTTCCAGACTGTGTGAGAATGACAGCAATTCTTTGGCACCCTGCTGCAAAAAAACGGTTTGGTCTTTTGGGCTGAAATCTGGAGGAAACACAGCCAACATCCCACAGATGTGCTTTTCAGTATTTCAGTGGAAAAATATTACAGGGCGGCAAAGTTATTGCACTCCCAAAGTTGACACTTTTTCCCCATAGGATAACATTACAGCGTCCGCCGCATTACAGGAATCAATTGCCGCCCTGCTGCAAAATAACAGTTTGAACTTTTTGGCTGAAATTTGGAGAGAAGAAAGCCAACATCGCACATATGTGCCCTTTACTGGTTTGGTGAAAAAATATTATGGGGAGCCAAAGTTATGGCACTCCGAACTTCTCTTTTTTCCCATAGGATAACATTACGGAGTTCGCCGCGCCTTACAGGGCCCGTATCTTGGAAACGGTGCAAGATATGGACTTTTTGTCAGAAAAATGCTTAACCCCTAGCAGGAGCTAAGTACAAAACTAGCCAGGAAAGTCATAAATCATATGACTTTTAATTTTTTTCTACGTTGTACGGTTCCTGAGATATAAGCAATTTACTATTCCAACTCCTTATTTTCTGCTCCAACACCCATTATTATGCATACATTCTTTGTACTCACTGTCTTTCTCTATGCAGCTTTTGGGGAAAACTAGTCTGTGTGCTTACATTACTGTTACCCTTTCCGCTTTGCTTGCGTTCCAACTGCTTACTTACTGTTCTCGTTTACGTACCCATAAAGCAAGTACCCTTCTCGCTTTCCATTTGCGCTTGCGTTTGCATTATTTTAACCATTTCTGTCCACAGTACTGTTTATCTTTCTGTTTCTCTTTGTGGCATCATGCACATTACCATCTGCGTTTGTGGGCACTGTGTTACTGTGTGACAGGGCCCCGCCCTCAAGCCGCAGCATTACATTCACTATTTCTCATTATATTTCTCAAAAAGAAGGGAAATTAGAGGCAAAAACTCCATTTAATACATTAGTTAGGGTTGTTCCACAGTGACAAAAGTGAGGAAATTCAGTGTTAGGGTTCAAAGCCCCTTGGACCCCCCACACCTCCAACGGCATCGAGTGCGCTTTGGGGTTGTCAGTCCTAACTCTCACCCCATTCTCCTATACTTCACCACCTCAACTTGTTTACACATGGAATGGGGTGAGAGTTAGGTCCGATGACCCCAACACACACCCCAATGGCGGTTGCGGGGGTGGGTGGAGGGTGCAAGGGGGAGGTTTCAACCCTAACATCGATTTTCTTCGCTTTTGTCACTGTGGAACAACCCTAACTGATGCATTAATCTGAGTTTTTTGCCATGAATTTATATATATATATATATATATATATATATATATATCTATATATACCCAAATAAAGCACAGTTTTTTATCAACAGGGGATAACCTAAAAGCATTGTGGATGGAGCACTCTCCCGGGTCAGTAACATGCTCTATAACCTTGACCCCAGCAGGAAGGATACTGTCATGCAAGAACAACGATGAATTCCACTAGTTCTTCCTTTCCATCAGAGCACACCTTCTCTTCACAGGATCATTACCAGTAACTTTCCCATTTTGCAAACTGACAATTACATTGGTGCTTCCTTTACAGAACCACCTATTGCCTCCTACCACTGGCCACCTAACCTGTGGAATCTCCTGGTTAAAAGCAGCCTACCTACTCCTAACAGTTCCTCCCTACCAGGTAACAAACCTTGCAACAGGACTCACTGCTACATCTGAAAATTTGTTTCCAGTGTGACTGAAATTCAGGGGTCTACAAGTGTTTAACACATCACCAAGGAGTTCTCATGCACCTCCACTAATGTGGTATATTGTATTCTTTACAGGAAGAGTACAGCTATTTACAGCAGAGAGACTGGTAGGTGCCTTGCTGGCCATTGCAGAGAGCATTACAGAGCAGTCAGGAAAGGTGACACTGCTAAACCCATTGTATCCCACTTTATCTCCAGGGACCACAGTGTCAATGACCTTTCTGTTTGTCTCCTTCAGCAGGGCTTCTGGGATTCTGACCATAGAAAAAACATGGAAGACAAGCTGATCATCCACCTTGGCTCCCAGCAGCCCTCTGGTTTAAATGATAGAATTATTTTCCACTAACATTTTTCAGCCACCCCTTATTTTCCCTAAAGTCTGTTTGCATCTGTACACATTTAATTTATTTTTCATTTTCACCATAAGTCTCCATCTCTGTCTCCTTCCCCCACATTTGTCACCTTTTAGCCTTCTTACTTGGCCCAGTTAAATAGTCCCCACCTGGGGACTTCTCTAGCTCTTTCACCCCTATTTTGCTTCATCTTTCTCATCATCACCTTTTTGTTTCATAAATTCTCTCTTAAACTTGCCATTTTACCTCCCCTCTACTCTAGCTTTGTTTTTTTCTCATTTGGATATTTCCCAAAGAAGACCTAAGGTTGAAACGTAGATTTTTAACTCTATTTTCTATTTTCAGCTTGCATTTAAAATAACCATTTTGTTAGACATCTAGATATATAAATATATTTTTGTATTTTGTAGGTGGGGGGGGTTGACATATATAGACATGTACTTATTGCATTGTTTTGTATCACAGGTCACAGATACTATTGGTGTGCACATTCCAGTGCTTGATGAGAACTTTCTGCGTTAAAACTGGAAATGGATAACTCTCAAGCCAATGAAGGTAAGTTTTTTTTTGGGGGGGTAGCATATTTGCAGGTAGGTCTCATTAATGGTTTCTTATTTGGGTACTTCTTCACAGATTTAATCTGCATCCTTCTTGAGTCTAATTGGTAATGATGGTCATTGTCATCGATTGAAATGACTTCTGACACTGTTGGTGGGTGCTAGTGGTGATAGCTGTGGCACATGATGACATTGCCTGTGACATCTTCCTGCATCTGGTGGTGGTGACAGTGGCTAACATCGGTCCTGGTGGTGGAGGTCCAGGGGGGCACACAAAGTCATTCTCTGTGGTGGCAGTGGCTAACATCAGTCCTGGTGGTGGTGGTCCAGGAGGGCACACAAAGTCATTCTCTGTGGTGGCAGTGGCTAACGTCGGTCTTGGTGGTGGTGGTCCAGGGGGGCACACAAAGTCATGAAAAAGGAAAATGTACCATACAGCAAATGTCACCGCCTTTTAACAACTTCAGTTAAAACCTGCCAACATTAACCACATCATCATCCTCATAAAGAAAGATGCCCTTACAGTCATCTATGTCTGAAGTCTAACCACTGGGAAGTTTTTTCTCCATTGTGTCATCATCTACATCAGTGGTAGGCCATTTCACGCTGCCATTTCCAGGTGCCACCAGGATGGTCCATTTCTACATCACCAAAACCACCATGACTAGGCCGGGTACAAATACTGAGGTTGCAGTCTGTGCTGGTATGTGCCTCTCATTCATTTTTATGAATGTTAGCAAACTAACATTTGCAGGAGTGAGGTTTGTCCGACGATCACTAACTATTGCACCTACTGAGCTGAATGCCCTCTTGACACTTACACTGGAGGGTGGGCATGTGAGGTACTTCAGTGCCACTGCAGTCAGCTCTGGTCATTCACTGACCTTTCTACTCCGGTACAAAAGAGGATCATCAGTTATTGACAGATGCCTGTTTTCAGACAACTATGACTCAGTTATTCTACGTGCTGCACTACAGTGGTTGATGCATCATCCTGTTCACCGGATTTATTTATTTTACAAATCCCCACTTGGGAAAAAGGCTCCCAAAGTGGGTTGACGCCAACCACTTTGGATGACAGACCACCTGGAACTGCCGTCCCCTTCCCCTTACAGGTTATGCTTGATACTTCTCCAGGTGCACCTTCAGCCTGATTATGCTGCTGAGGTTTGCTGACCTTGGCACGTGACTTCTGTGCCCCATGAACCAAGCACACCAGTTGCCCACTGACATTTTTGACCTGTTCAGGCCCTCCCGCCAGTACTGAGGCAAGTCCATGTTTGTATCATGGGTCCAGTATTATTGCTATGGCAAAGTTGTCACTACACTGAATGCTCAAAATGTGATGATTCTGGTCAAATACTGTCAGCATGTGATTCAGCAGCATACTGCTAGCACTGTCTCCGGCAACGTCAAGGCCATGCTGTACATTCACCAGTGTCTGCTTCAGCACCCACAGCAGTGGAATTGATTGGCAAATGGAGGCAGGCTCACCACTCACTGCCTATGTGTCATGTTCAAAAGGATGCAAAATTGTTATTACAGAGTCCATGAGGCACCACTGTTCAGTTGTCATAGACATGGAGGCCCTGGAACTGTCACAGCTAGTGTGCATGACAAGATATTCTGAGATGGCTTTGTATTGTTCATACAACCTCTCTGCCATGTATAAAGTGGAGTTCCACTGGGTGACAACTTCCAGCTTCAAGCGGTGCTGAGGGAGGCTGTTTCGCATCTGCAATTGCTGAAGTTGGTCACGGGATTTTTGAAGATTGTGAAAAGTGAGAACAGATATGGCGTGCAACTGTCAGCACTTCCTTTACATTAGGGTGTAGGGTGCTGCAGAAACTCCTGCACCACAAGATTTAAACAATGGGCCATGCATGGAACATGAAAAAGCCACCATTCGTGATGCATTTCACCACATTTGACCCATTGCCATTTGCTATGAACCCAGATCTCAGGGACAGCAGGTTCAGTCACTTGTCAGTTTCAGTCAGTACCACATCCAACATGTTTTCACCAGTGTGTGAACAGGTCACATTGCGCATAGCAATCGTTGCATGCTGTCAAATTCCAGGAAGATCGCTACCACGACACTCCACCTTACTGCACTGATTATTCACAGTATCAACATCACAAACAACCCCAGGCATCTGAGCCCAATGTGCAGTTATATACAAATATGAACTCCCCATTATTTGTTTTTTTTGGTACTTTTTTTCCTGGCCACCAGTCTGCTTATCTCATGCTTCCAGGCATCCACCTGAGGTTTTCAGCCGCCGTCCCAAGGATCCCCGGCTCCATATTCGGGCCCGTGGCATACCCCCGTGGCTTGCCCCTGCAGCGGGGAGGTGGAGAGCTCCACTCACACTCTCACACCAGGACTGTATCCAGTAAAGCCACACAACCTCAGCGCCGAGCGAGTCCCCCGTGGAGACGGCCATCAAGCCGCCATGGCTGGTGCCCATGTTTTCCTTTTTCTCCCCTGTGTACATCTGTGGCATGCAATGATGCCAAGGAACAGGAGCGCGCACGCTACCGCACGTGCCCCTTCCCAGCATCTGCCACAGCACGTCCCCCAAGTCTTCCCATGGCCTGCCATTGCCCCCAGCCACTGCTAGAGGCCACTAGGCCACCAAGGCATCCCGCCCCTACCCCCAGAGAAGGAGACCAGTCCTACAGATGCTCAATTCTTCTCCTCCCCTGCCGACCCCCGATGACCCAGGCTCATTGCCGAACCTGGGTCGCTGGTGTGGTGTGAGGTGTGGTGTCCAGCACCTCAAACCTCAGCACCACCGGGCCAGCTGAACTCCCCATTGTTTTGCCACTTGTCCACATATCCATACTTAAATGGATGAATGGAAAGGAGGAATGTTGAAGGGCGTGTCTTACTGAGCAGACACAGTGCAGAACAACTGCGGGACAGCACGGGTAGAAAAGTATGTCCTGGATGGGACTTTCCATTTTGGACAGGCACATGCAGCAAACCGCTGAAACCCAGAATTCTCCACAAAGGAGAAGGCAAAAGATCAATTGCCAGCATTTCAGCTACAGCAGCATCAAATTCTCGTGACACTGTATGATTGGGTGGGTACTTCAGCTTATGCACAAAAGCACTCTGTAACATGGGCTGACTTAAACATTTTACATGGGGTGTGATGACAAATGGTTCTGCTCTGCAGATGGCAGGGGGTGAAGTGTGGATGTTTGATGAAGACGGTTGCACAGGTGATGATGGCATACCCACAAATACAGTTATTTTGCCATATTTACCACCCAGAGTTGATGTACCACTTACACTGGACATACTGCATTCAACCAACACCACCAAAACTGCTACTCTCACCAGCACTGGAAAACATTTCAAAATCATTATGCTCCTCCACCTCATCATGCCTGTAGTAATCCTCTGCTCTTATTTCCTCACTACTGCACACAATTAATTTCCTACTGGATTTAATAGTCATGGAAAGGGATAACATGCTCGTTATGGTTGATGATGAGGGTGAACATCCCACTGTGGTATTAGCTGCCATTTTGTGCTGGGTCCACAGTGCCATGTGCCTATTCCTAAGATGTGTATGCTGTTCTCCTGTGCCCAGATGGCTCCCCTTTTTACCTTGACTCACACGCACATGGCAAACCTGGCAGATTGAAACTGACTCATCATTTGCATCTTGCACACAAAAAATCCCAAACAAGAGATTGTGATGTGCTACTTTTAACATGTCCATGATGCTGCTCATTGGACTCCGTTCTTTTAAGCCATGAAGTGTGGGGGGGTGCTATGTGATTTTTTGGGCAGAACACACTTGGACTGCAACTGACCACCATGGCTACCTATCATTATTACTGGGTCATCATCATCATCATCAACTGAAACTGGTAAATCACAAGTTTTTATGGTGGGGGGGATTAATGCAAAAAGACACAGACACAGCCACCTTGAATTTCATTTTCTTCGGTTCCCAGTTGGGTTCAGTTACATCATCATCATATTCATCAACATCACCCACATCCACATATTCTGCTTGGATGCTGGCATGTGGACTGCATGTTGCAACCACAGCAACATCATCATCATCAGATTCATCATCATCATCACCACCACCATCACCTGATATTTTTTCACCACACTGTAAATCACTGCATGGAAAATGCGTGACTTGAACCACAGTGGAAGAAATGTCATATTGTTTGCTATCGTTGACATGCTTATCAGAATCCTCATGTTCAATTACTGGGATGTTACTGGGAAGTATGACATCATCTACACTGCCACTCACTTGCACTGCTTCACACTCCACTATATTTTTGGACATGGTACACTGATCAGAAGTGGAACTTGAGGTAGCAGTACTCATACTACAACCACCAGAAACTGTATTAACACCACTGGCTGGGACAACATCGTCTCCTCCAACTATGAGTGAAGCTACTGATTGGTCTGTGAAAAACATTGCAGGAGAAATACCTTTCCTCACATCAACAATGCACTTCTGCATCTACGTACTACCACACCCACAGACAATCTTACCACTGGCAGCAGTGTCATGGTGGGAACCAGCTTTGCTTGCACATCTCTTTGCGGGCATTTTGGGGGATCAACAACAATATTCTAAACAAATCTAGAATTTGGAAAGTTCACTTTGGGTGGGGGGATGCTGGATGTGAAGCTAAAAAAACAACTGTGGCTTCAGCAACAGATACAGATGCAAATTCACAAGTGAAAACATCACCTTAACTAACCAGTGGCGCTGAAGTCACAAACAATACAATCTGGAAAACAATTCCTTTTGCCAGTGGGGGGCACTGGCTGAAGATTTTTATGGCAGTGCAAGCAGCAAAACAAAGAAAAGATACCACAATGGCAGTACAAAATCAAACAGCTGCAATGGATAGCAGGTTCACACTGCTGTGCCTGCAGTTACACTGTGGCACAATAAAAGGTGCATCATTTGATGTCACACAGCACCACACACACAATTTGTCTACAAGTAATGCGTAGCAAATTGAAAAGTTCAGTAATATGCCACGTATTGTAAACGACCTGAAATTATGAACTGCTGTACCAGATCCACACAATACACAATCAGCAAGAAAATTTCAACAATTACTGACAATATTACTTTGTGTACATTAACACAGTCGGTTACATAACAAAAATATAACCAAAAAACGAAGAACTCCCTATTTCATCAACTTAAATCTACCTACACCACAGATACACACCTCCCCCAAAACACACTTTCACTGTCTCTTACTACACAGAATCAATGTTGTACATTAACATTCAAAATCCACACACAAACAAAAATGCTCAGTGATATGAGTGAAAGAGGGTTTTCTACAATTGATGAACTAAAGTTTGAGCAAAAAAACATTACTCAAAAAGGCTTTTTTAACAGCTTTTATAAGGTTTGAATCACAGACAGCTCTCAGAGCACACTGTCTCCTACAGCTTCATACACACACTACCCTGAAGGCTGCACAGACCAATACAGAGCCCATGTGACCTGAAATCCCAAGAATCACTGCAAAATTCACCTTTGGAGATTAAAAACAAGATGAAGCGAGGCTAAGTGCATTGTTTTCAATGCACTTCGCCTTTAGGATTGCTGGAGTAGTGGTCTAGGAAGGCGGGGTAACACAAAGTTATTGTTTTCAATGGATTTTTCATTACCCATCATAACGTAAATTACTCCTCTTCACATTGTGGAGTACTCCGCAAATTCACCTTGGCTCCGCGAATCACTTCATGGAGCGAATTGAAGCCACTTCGCCCACCACCACTACTTGTGCATAGTTTCCCATCCAGTATTCTCTATATTTAGTGCTGCATTGAGGATTTCAAAGTAATAACCCTGTGTCATACAATTGCTTTAAATTAGACCAAGATTCTGGTCCATACAATTCAAATGTGTTAAGATGAGCAAAGATGTTGAAAGAAACCAATGGAATAACAACCCTATAAGTCAGGAGGTAATGACTTATAAATTATTTTCTATCTAGGTGTGAAGGGCTACCCAGCTGTCAGCTGCCAGCAATGTCAATTGTGACATCTCTACAGTAAAGCAATAAAGAAAGGCAGAATACATTTCACAAAACACTGAGACAGAAATTGATGCCAGAGTTTAGCTAGCTATATGCTGCCCCGCACAGCTTTATCAATTGCAGAATTAGTTTCAGTCTCATGGTTCTATGAAATGACTACTGCCTTGATTTAAGATGATACCCTTCTAGACCCCACCTGAACTGAGTGATTGGATGAAACAAGGGCTGAGTAGGAGCTAGCAGGAGAAGGAGGAGGAGGAACACAGTGGAGAGGAAGGTCCTTGGGGCTTTGAGGCAGGACTACTGGACAAAAGCTCAAGGTACTGACTTGGCTGTGGGCTTCTGTTTCTTCCCAATGGCCCAGTGGCTCCCCACATTTAAACTGGGGCTGGAGTTTAAACAAGGGGATCAAGGGCACAAAATCATCTTGGGCATGTTAATGCTGTAAAAATCTATTTACTGGTAACCTGGAACTCAAACCTGAAATTTGTGAACTGTTTAGGGACTGTTAGAACTGTGAAACTGCAAACTGCACTACCTAGATTAGGTATTGGTTCTGGGGAGTTTTTTTTAAAATTATTAGACCAGTTAGAACTATTCAGTGGCCTAATTATCTATTTTTACAGTGATTAGGTTACGGAGGAGTTTTAAATTGTTAGACATGTTAGATCTGATTAGTAGCCTAATTATCTATTTGTACCATTATTAGGACCTGGTCACAGGGGTGGTGGTTCATCAATTGGTACTACAAGTGACCGGAAGATGTGACCTTATACCACCCCAGTATGGCTACAAAGAGAAGTGAAAGGGGTGGTACTCCTGGGGGTGGAGACCGGGCCAAGGGAAAACATGCAGATATGTATGGAGAAGGACACTTTGAGGGCTGCCGGCCACCAAGGTAGGCATCATTGGAAGGATTGTAGGATGCACTGGCTGTGGGCTGGTGATGATACCAAATTGAGCCTGGAGGGTGGGAGGCTGCCCACTCTGCAGGCAGCTTTTTCAGATCAGGAGCTTGATAACCTGGCTAAAGAGACAGCTGGAGGCTTTCAGGGGAGTGATGAAGGAAAGATGGAAGGGCCACAGGAAGCAGGTGGAAGGTGTAGGTGAGAGAAAGGGACATAACCCATCAAACAGGCAGTGAGAACAGATGGGAATGTGAACCTTTCATGAGGAAAGAAGAGGCCAGGGAGGTTAGCAGTAGGGAAGACTGACCAATGTATAAGAGGGTGGGGACATCAGAGCAGTGGGGGCTGGCAAGGGGCAGCCTGAAGGTGCAGTCAGTGGGAAATTGGGTCAAAAACAGGTGGATGGCATTGAGTGCTACAATAAATCTGAGACCTTAAGCAACATGGATGGGAGGAAGGGAAGCATAGAGAGGAGGGGATAAAATTGAGGCCTGGGGGAGGGAGGGAGGTGGGGAATATGGGGGGACAGGGACTGGGAAAGAAATGCAAGCACTCAACCTAGTGGGAGAAGGGCAAGTTAATTGTCAAACAGAGGAGGGAGGGACATCTGATAGCTGACTTGGGGGCCGAGAGCATGATCAGAGGAAAAGGAGAAAGAAAGGAAAAGTTGGGGGAGGGCCTGAAAAGCACAGAATGAGGGGAAAGCCTGAAAGACATGGAAGAAGAAGACGCTGGGGCACCTGGGCAACCTCATCAGAGAAAGGAAAGTAGTGAGAGGGCAGTGGGGCCCAGGTGGCAGAGAAGGCAAGCAAGGTGACACCCCAAACTGGATGAAACCAGAAAAGGGCATTGGGAGGAAGAGAATGCAATGTGGAGGGGGGACCAAAGGGGGATCTACTCCAGTTGGGGATGGGCAGGCATCTAAGGTGGAAACGCTGCTATATGGGGCAGGGAAGGCCTCTTGGCAAACATACTGACACAACCAAGGAAGCCACAACCAAAGAAGCCCCAATGAGGGTGCAGGAGAAAAATATTGGCTCTGACAGAGGGCAAGGGAGACTAAAAGAAGAGGGGGCTGCCACAGACACAAGACCCAACATAGGGGGACTGGGAGGCCACCACCAGGGAGACCAGGCTGAAAGGATGAGAAGGAGTGTGTGAGTAGCAAACATGGAGGTTCCAGAGGCTGTAACAGTGCACTACATGGGAGGGGACATAGGAAATTAGCCAGGGTGTGGCCACACAGTGGTTAAGGTGGTGGACATGGTCATGATCATGGGGGATTCCATGGTTAGGGGTATTAACTGAAAAAATAAGGGTGTGGGGTTGGCAAGGTTTGGGTCAGCTGCCTGCCAGGAATGACAGCCGCAGAGGTAATTCATTATATCCCTTCCTGGGGGAATCTGCAGGATCCAAGAACACACCTGGCCTTTCATTTGGGGACAAGAATGAAAGAGCAGAATACATCCTGGGGGCAAAACCACTTGTAGTGACAAATGAGGAGAGGGACCTGGGCACTAGCATCTCACAGGACTTAAAGGTGGCTGGGCAGTGGCAACAGCCAGCGGAATGTTGGGTTGTATTGGGGGGGTCACCAGCAGGATGAAAGATGTCCTAGTTTCCTTGTACAACCAGCTGGTTAGGCCGCACCTGGAGTATGGGGTCCATTTCTGGAGATCATACTTAAAAAAGGATGGGAGTGGGGTTAGGGATGGGTGGGAGGGTAGGGAGGGGTGGGGCATTGTTCCTCCATGTCTACTCATTAGATATAGATGTATTACATTTATGATGGTTGAGTGCTCTGTAAGTGTAAAAGTCTAGAATAAATTTTGAATTAAAAAAAGGATGTGGAAAGGGTACAGAGGGTACAGAGTAGGGCTACTAAAATGGTGTTGTGCCTCGACCACCTGCAGAACAAGCAGAGACTGGCAGCCTTAGACATGTACTCCCTGGAACAGAGGAGGGAGCGGGGAGACATGATACAGACCTTTAAGTACCTAAAAAGGATTGACCAAGTGCCTACAGATGACCTATTCCAACTGAAGGACCAGGACTAGAGGGCATGGGATGAAGCTGGAGGGAAGCATGATTCAGAGGAAACGTGAGGAAGAATTTCTTCACAGAAGGGGTGGTGGACAAGTGGAACACCCTGCCAGAGGAAGTGGTGGGGGCTGAAACAATTACAGGATTTAAGAATGCATGGGATAGACATAAAGGAATTCTGGAGGTCAGGGGTAAGGGGCAACAGGCTTCTAGGAAAACATAAACTGAACTTACAAGCTCAAATGGGCAGACTGGGTGGGCCATAGGACCTTATCTGCCGACAATGTCTATGTATCTATGTAACTATGAAGGGGTGCCCCAAGAAGAGGGGCCATGATTTCCAGCTTGAGGGTGGGAAGTGTAAGAGAAACATCAGGAAATACTTCTTTACTGAGAGGGTGGTGGATGCCTAGAATAGGCTGCCAAGAGAGGTGGTGGGAGAGAACACAGTAAGGGAATTCAAGAGGGCTTGGGGCAGGCATAGAGGGTTGTTAAGGGGTGGGGGGTCCACAGCCAACTTAGAGGTTGCTGGACTAACGGGCAGACTAGATGGACCTGGCGGTCCCTATACCTGGACAGCTGACATCTAAAGGTAAGCCCAATACCTCATCCCCTTTGCACCTATACTCCACTCTAGAAATTGAGTATTTTAATAACATTTTTTAAATTATTTACTTCCCTCCAGTTGTATAATCACAGTAATCCAGTGCATGATGTGGAGTGCACTGGGACTTATGCATGCCTGGCATTGTTGGTCACTTGCCAGGTGTAGGTAAATTCCAGCCAAACCCACACTTTGTTGTGGATTATTAAGGGGAAACTGCATGTTAAAATCAGGAAAGAATATATGTTTTATTACCTTTTTTGTGTTCTTAACTTCATCCCAGTATTTTTTTTTCTGCTGAGGCTGTGAGAGGACATTTTTCTAACTGTCCCTGGTTGTTTTATGACCCCTTGGGGCTGCCATTCAGGTTTCTCTTATTGCATCTTGTCCCAGAGAGTCTTCCTAGAGTCCCCTTTGCTCTGATGTCTAATAGCCCCTGCAGGAGGCCAGCATCTTGTTACAGTGCCATTATTACAGCTCAGCCACAGCAGACAGAACACAGCAGCCAGGAGTCACACTGCTGGTCTTTGGTTAGGGTTTATTTATTTATTTATTTATTTGTTTTTGTTAACCAGGTAAGCACACTAGACAACAAGTGCCTATTTTCAGGTGCGACCTGGGAGGTTACAATACAGAAAAACATGGTACATAGTCAAGGTAGCATACAAGCCCACAATACAGGTGGGCCAGAGAGAATTCAGTACAGGGAACATGGTGCATAGACAGAGTGACATACTCACCCACACACAGGTGAGGTCAGAAGTACAGTATATAGACATGGTACAGAGACAGAGCTAGCAAACATGAGTACAACTACAACTCAAATACGTTAATCCCATAAGGTAACAAGGAGGTAGGAGACTACAGGTACAGGTAACTAAGGGAGGAGCAGGATCAGTGAACAATCCAGGTGTGTGTCAGGAAACAGGCAGGGAGGAGAATAAACAGTGCAGTAGGGCAGAAAAATAGCGTGGGGACTTCAAGATGTTACAAGGGATGGAGCTAATGGGTAGGGGACGCCTGTCGGAGGAGAGTGTTGACTAGAAAGACTGCAATATTGCAGCAAATGATTAATCATAAAGTCATCGCACTACACAGCAGTGAGGACACATCTCTGATCCCACATCAGAATTAAGCAAAGAGGGTCAGTGGCTGCTGGTGCCTAGTAAGTTTGAAACTAGTAATATGTTTCCTAAATATTGTTACCTTATCCCTCTGTGTTCTGCTTAGGGTAGAGTGTGAGTGTCTGTGTGTGTGTGTGTGTGTGTGTGTGTGTGTGTGTGTTGATTCAGTTGCTTGTGTCTTGCTTAAAAGACAGTGCATGTAGACAAATGTAATTATTTTGCAGCTGTGGTCATCCTATGGCTAATAAAGGAATTCATACCTCTGGATGAGTGGGGGAAGGGATACCACCAAAGCAGGAGTTTCTCAGTTTGAAAAAGGTAGTAAACTAAGCCATGAAACTTAACAAAGAAAAGACCCATAAAATACTTTGGAGGAGGTTTCAACTTGCAAAAATGGCAGTACTGGGGAGGGCTCAATTAACGTCTTAAGCCAGAGGACAAATTGTGCTCTCAAGCTCCCATACACACACAGGCAGCGTAGTAATGAGTCTTTAGCAGAGGACACTATTTTTTGTCATGTTGTTTGGAAGGTAGTCTATGCAGGCAGTCCTTTTCTCAAAGCTAGCCTTGCTTGTAGAGCAGAAAGCAGCTAACTAAAAGAAGCTATATTTTTTTATTAATTTAACACTTATATCTTAGCAGGGGTCAGTGTCTGTTGAGTTTAAGCAAACATATACTTTATTAGAAGTAGAAGGGGCCTTATTTAGGGTTTAAAGAAAAGAAAGAAAAGAAAGAAAGTCAGTGTGTGTTCTGTGCTGGGAAGGGTTCTGTATCAGTTTACTTTGCTAAACCAGTAGGAGGAGAGAGAGTTTAATTGGGGGTGTGGCTTAGACACTATAAAAGCAGGTGACTCAAATTACAACTTCCTGTTGCTAGCCTTTTTTCTTACTAATTGCCCTCAATCCCACCCTAAGCCAGTTCTACATTTATAGCCACTGGATTTGACTGTCAACAGGAACTTCCTGTTTGGCAGTAGGAAGGGAAGGATCATAGAGAAACATTGGTTTTGTCAATCCTAAAGGAAAAAAGTAGCTCACTCTCCACCCCCCCAGCTGCTGGTGCTGTGACACTGAACAAGGAAGAAGGAGGCTACTGAAGAATATAGGAAGTTACTGTCCCAGAACAGGAAGGGTGAGAGTTGTAAGGAGAGGAGAGAGTAAGCATACAGAAAAACAGGAGAGGGGACACAAAATAAGACATGATAGGAGTGGTGCAGTGCAATGGCTGTGGGGCCGCAGTGTTCCAGGAGACATTCTGGAGGCTGCAATGCTGCCCTATTTGCAGGCACCTCTCTGGTCTGAGGGAGGAGGTTACCCATCTCCAGGCTGACCTGGCCAGGATTCGTGAAACCTCCTCCCCCACCCAAGGACCACCAGGACCAATGCCACTACCTCAGAGGTTGCCAAGAAAGAGGAGAGGCTGAACCAGTGTGGGCTCAGGAAGGGAGAGGGTGGTGGAACAGAGTTGCATCCCTTCAGCTGTACCTCTCCACAATTCATTTGCTCTTCTGGTGGATAGTGGTTCCTCTATGGAGGCACCTGCAGTGGAGACCAAGGAGGATGCTGGGAACCTTCACAAAGGAGACCCACAGGAAGGTGGCATGAAACCCCACAGGGGAAGGAAAAAACTTCTGGTGGGGGACTCAATCATTAAGGGGGTAGAAATGGGGAGGAAGGTAAGGTGCCTGGCACCAACGGCTTGAGGGACAGGAAGTCAATCTCAGGATCGTGAGCAGCTGCACAAGGGAGGGAGCTGGATGTTATTGTCCACCTAGGGACAAATGATCTGGCTAGGAATGGATCAGAGCAGTGCAAGAGGAGTTTGTAGAGTTGGGAGGGCCTTAGACAAGTAGCGCATAAAGTAACCTTCTCGGAGGTGCTGCCTGTCTATGGCAAGGGTGATGCTAGGGTACTCCTCACCAGGGAATTCAATGAATGGTTGAAAAACTGGTGTGGAGTTTAGGGTATTGGCTTCATTGGGGACTGGGGAGCCACCTGGAGGGATGCAAACCTAAACTGGCACGATGGTCTGCGTCTGTCCAGGGGTGGAATCAGGATCCTAGGTGAGAGGTTTAAATGCTTCATTGGCAAGCATTTAAACTAGCCAAGGGGGGAGGCACTGAAAAGGAGCAGGGAAATCCCAGCCTCCCCCCACAAACAACAGTAATTAGTGAGGTAAACACCAAGGTAGAGAAGTCATTAGGGAACAGGCCAGAAGTAAATGTAAAAAAGGCAAAGGTGGTAAGGACAGGAATGGGGCTAAAAGGGGTAAGGTCATCAAAAAGTGGAGGGTGATGAGTACAAATGCCCATAGTCTGTGTAACAAGCTCCCTGAACTAGTGGCCTTGATGGAAGAGGGTTGCCTGGATATTGTGGGAGTCACAGAAACATGGTACACAGAGAACCATGACTGGGATGTCAACATACCAGGATACACAATCTACAGGAGGGACAGAGAGGGTAAAAGAGGAGGAGGAGGAGGAGTAGCTCTTTATGTAAAAGAAGGGATCAAAGCAACAGAACTAAAGAGTAAACAGGGAGCAGATGAGACACTCTGGGTCACCCTGGAGACAGGAAATGGCACCACAATCCGCATGGGGGTTGTATACAGACCCCCATCTCAGGGGGGAAGGAATGGACAAGGAAATGATAGAAGGCTTCATTAGAATGGCTGAAAAAGGGGAGATATTGTTGATGGGGGACCTGAATATGCCAGATGTTAACTGGAGCACCTTTGCTGCAGGCTCATCCAAGAGCAGGGTCATTCTTGATGCCCTACAGGGGGCATGCCTCAGACAGCTAGTACTGGAACCCACTCGGGAGGGAGCAATCTTAGACCTGGTACTCTCAAATGGGGATGGAGAAAGAATCTCAGATTTAGAAGTGGGTAGCCATCTGGGAACAAGTGACCACCAAACAGTGTGGTTCACGGTAAACACAGCCATACAATCAAGCCATACAAAAGCTAGAGTATTGGACTTTAGGAGGGCTGACTTTGGGAAATGAGATAGTGCCTCAGAAAAGCACTAGCAAACAGGAAAGAAGGAGGGGTGGAGGAACAATGGAGAGTAATCAAAACAGCCATCACAGAGGCAACAAGCCTTTGTGTAAAGCAAATCAACAAAACACAATGAAGGAAAAAACTGCTATGGTTCTCAAAAGAGGTGGCAGGGAAGATTAAGGAGAAAAAGGATAGCATTCAGGAAATATAAGGAAACACAGAAGGAGAAGGACAGAGAACTTTATCAGTTAAAGCAGAAAGAGGCTGGGAAGGCAGTCAGAATAGCAAAGGCCCAAACCGAGGAAAGGATAGCCAACTCTGTTAAGAAGAAGGATAAGACCTTTTATAGGTACATTAGGGAGCGAAGAAAGACCAAAGGAGGGATACTGAGGCTTAATAGTTCAAGTTCAAGTTCAAGTTTATTGCAGGAAAATTCTATTGAGCAAGCTCATTCACAAGGAGGTCCTGTATCAAATTAATAAAGGGGAGGGAATGTGGGTAGAGGGTGACAATGAAAAAGCAGGGATACTGAAAGAATATTTCTGCTCAGTATTCACAAAGGTAGAGGAGGGGGAGGTACCTAAACCAAACAAGAGAAACACTCTGACGACGAGGGTCAATACCAGTCCATTTACAGAAGAAAGGGTTCTGAAAGAACTAATAAAATTGAAGGTGGACAAAGCAATGGGTCCTGATGGGATTCACCCAAGAATTCTAAAAGAACTAAGGGTAGAACTAATGACACCGCTGACTACTCTCTTTAACAAATCATGGGAGAATGGGATGGTACCTGAGGACTGGAGGAGGGCGGATGTGATTCCTTCACAAAAGTGGGAGCAGGACAGAAGCAGGAAACTACAGACCAGTTAGTTTGACCTCAGTGGTAAGTAAAATGATGGAATCACTTCTGAAGGAAAGAATTGTTGAGTACCTAGAGGCCAGTGGGGCACAGGACTCAAGGCAGCATGGATTCACGATGGGAAGGCCATGTCAGATGAATCTAATAGATCTCTTTGACTGGGTGACCAAAGTAGTAGACCAGTGAGGGGGCTGTGGACATGGCTTACCTAGATTTTAGCAAGGCATTTGATACAGTCCCATACAAAAGATTAGTACACAAGTTAGCCAGCCTTGGAGTGGGTCTTAAGGTGTTAGCCTGGATAAAAAATTGGCTAGACAACAGGACACAAAGGGTAGTAGTAAATGGAGTCCACAGTGAGGAAAGGAGGGTTACTAGCAGGGTACCGCAGGGTTCAGTACTGGGACTGGTCCTTTTTTAATGTCTTTATAAGTGACATTGCAGAGGAACTGGAAGGAAAAGTATGTCTCTTTCCAGATGACACAAAGATCTGCAACAGGGTTGATATACCAGATGGAGTGGAAAGGATGAGAAGGGACTTGGCAAGGTTGGAGGAATGGTCAAATGTATGGCAGCTCAGATTCAATGCAAAGAAGTGCAAGGTAATGCACCTGGGAAACAAAAACCCAGGGCAAGAGTACACAATGGGGGGTGAGATACTGACAACAGTAAAAATGGAAAGGGACCTGGGAGTAATTATATCAGATGACCTAAAGGTGGGCAAGCAATGTGAGAAGGCAGTAAGGAAGGCTGGGGGGATATTGGGATGCATAGGGAGAGGCATCAATAGTACAAAACAGGAAGTTGCTATCCCTCTGTACAGACAGTTGGTGAGACCCCATCTGGACTACTGTGTGCAGTTCTGGAGACCCCATCTCCGCAAAGACATAGACAGAGTGGAGGCTGTCCAGAGGAGGGCAACCAAAATGGTGCAGGGTCTGCGCCAGAAGACATATGAAGAAAGACTAAAGGAGCTTAATATGTATACCCTTGACGAAAGGAGGGAGAGAGGAGACATGATAGAAACTTTCAAGTACCTCAAGGGAATCAACAAAGTCCAAGAGGGTGGCATCTTTCAGAAAAGAGTTGTGCAAGAACAAATGGGCACAATTTGAAGATAGAATGGAGATGGCTCAGAGGTAATGTGAGGAAGTATTTTTTTCTCAGAGAGGGTTGTGGATGCATGGAACAGCCTCTCTGAGGAGGTCGTGGAGTCAAGAACAGTGGGGGAATTCAAGAATGCATGGGACAGACATAAGGCAGTCCTAGTGGGGGGTAGGAGGAAGTAAGCTGTTGGTTAATTAGGATCTGCAGCTTATCTGTTAGGTAGGAAAATGGGCAGACTAGGTGGGCCAAGCGGTCCTTATCTGCCGACAAATTCTATGTTTCTATGTTTCTAAAGCAAAACATCTGCAGGACTACACCCACTGAAGCCATAAAAAGGAGTAAGGACCTGTAACAGTATTGTAGTAAGCTAAGACTTTTGGATGAACCCTCAGAAACAAAACCAAAAAAACTCCAGGCAAGCAAACTTTAGAGAAACAAAAGCACCAAACAATGATTCAAAAGCAGCTTAATTTGGTAGAGCAAAAATATTCTCTTTAGCTTGAATCAGCTCTCCATTACACAGCTGCACCTCTCTCTCCCCTCCCTCTCTCCTCTCCTCTCTCCCTCTCCCTCTCTCTCTCTCTCTCTCTCTCTCTCTCTTGCTCAAGTCCCCCAAATCCCCCAAGTCCTCCTTCTTGCTCTGTATGATTTCCTTTTAATGCATCTTTGGTGAGGCCTGCAGAAAAGCTATGCATAGGGCCTTTAAAAGGTCAGGCCAGAAATCAGCAAGGCTGGGTTTCAATTCATCCTGTTCTCCTGCAAGTATATGACAAGAAAGTAGGTCCCCAGGCCCAAGCCACAAAGTGCTGCCTCCCCTTCTGCGTGCATGGAAGGCTAATAAAAGCTGCTGAGTGACCTGTCTATACAGGATATGCCCCTGCATGTGGCCAGTACAGGGGATTGTGCAATGCATGCAAGTGATTCCCAAAATAGTTTCCACAGTTTGAGGGGTGGGCAGGAGTCAAACATGTTTTGCAATTTAGGGCGTTGACCTAACACCAGCTATGCAGGCACGGGAATGGCACACTGTGTGGTAAGACATACCATGGATTGATTGGCCCCAGCATCAGCTGCCCAAAGCCTTTTGAGCTGATATAAAGAACTAATGGCACTTTGTGTATTTGTTGGTGTATTTCTAGGTTTGTTTTGTTAGATGTATTATTTTAAATATGACACTCCCTAGAGGCTGGTCATATCCCACAACTGAGAACCAATTAACCTTAACTTAAAAAGTTGTTTTTTTATTTATTAAATTTCTTTCCAGCTGCACAGACTAAGGTACAAATGCAAATATGCACAAAAGGTTATAGTAGATATAACTTACAAAACACAGACCTCCATATAAATATTAGCAGTTACAGTAGCAACAAGACAGTAGTAGCTGTCTGAAATATCTGTTTACAGGGTATTTGTTCTGGCTAGGGAATGCCTGTCTACACAGCAAGCCCCACAGCTAAGATTGAAATTCTGAAACTGAATAGGCAGTTCTGACCTTCAATGACAGAGCATTCCATAAAACAGGAGCTACTATGGAGATTGCTTTATCTCCCAGTGACATTAGCCGAGAGGGACAGATCCTGAGCAGGCCTCAATTATATGCTGTAGTTCTCCAAGGTGCCAGGGAGGGGGAAGAATTTCATGCAAGTTGGAAGGGCTCAGTTTGTTCATGGCTATATAGGGTAATAAAAGAAACTTGAAGATAGTGAACCACCTCACAGACGCCTGGTTCAGAGCTTACAGAGAGGGGGTGGTATGATCTGATGTCCAAGAAGTGGTTAGAAACCTGCAGCATTGTGGACCAGCAGCCAGTGGCAGAAGTGCCCCCCAGTTAAGACCTTGTTGAGCTGATTGCAGTAATGCAGTCTAGACAGAAAGCTTGTACTTATGTCCTCAGATCAGTAGGATCAAATAAGGGGTGCACTCTGCCAATAGTCATCTGTCTTAATGGCAGATAAGGCTCAAGTAGCCTTACCTCCTTGTATCGTAGATGGTATAATATTCTATGATTTTCAGTACTGCAATAAAGGTAGGGAAGAGATTATATTTTGGCCTTACCAAGCTATTGGCCCAGTAAACAGTAGCTCTTTAATGAGAACCAGATCCTCACACTTTCACATTATATGATAAAAGTCATTGGAGAGCATTGCAGCATCTCTACTGTATGTAGGATGTAGGAGGCAGTATGGTGCAGTGGTTTAAGGCTCTAAACTGCACACCTGGAGACCTGGGTTTGAATCCCAGAGCCCGCACTTGCATGGTGATTGCTGTGTGACCCTGACCAAGTCACTTAACTTCCCTCTGCTCCCAAGTTACACCTAGAATCAAGCTTTGGCTTAGTGTGCCTCTCCTGTTTAAACAATTTACCCTTTTGCCCCATACTGGACTGAATAAGGGCATCTGTAACAGACTTTTTAAATACTGTATAGTGCCGTTTGATTAAAATTATCAGCCATCACTCAACTTGCAACCTGTGCCAAACAGACTCGTAAGTAAGTAAGTAAAGTTTATTTAAAAACGCCTTTCCAGAGATCAAAGCGCTTTACAAAAAACAAACAATACAATATTAACAATATAAAATCATAGGCCATAAGCTTTGGTAAATAAAAACTTTTTCAACTCCATTTTAAAACTCTCGACAGTCAAGCAGCTTCGTATCTGACGAGGTAGAGAATTCCATAGGGCCGGAGCTGCATATGAAAACGCATGAGCTCCAGATGTTTTCAAACGAACCCTGGGAATCTCTAGCAATCCCTTGTTGGCAGATCAGAGTGAGCTAGAGGGGCAGTAAGGAGTAAGGAGATCTTTCAGATACTCTGGTCCCTGTTTGTGTAAAGCTTTATAGGTCAGTAACCGGACCTTGAAGGTGATTCGCCATTGTACCAGCAGCCAGTGCAACCTGTGCAAAACAGGCATAATATGACTATACCTAGATGTTCCAGTCAAAAGCCTAGCTGCTGCATTCTGCACTAGCTGCAGGCTATGAATTTTAACCCCTGGTAGCCCCAGGTAAAGAGAATTGCAGTAATCAAGGCGAGTGGCCACAAAGGCGTGGACCAGATTAGGAAGGTCAGCCTGAGGAACCTGGTGTTTTACCCGGGTGATATTCCTCAGATGGAAAAAAGAGGATTTAACAACAACTGGCAACTGTGATTTCAGGGTCAAACCGCTGTCAAAAATAACACCCAGGTTCCACACCTTGCCTGAGGTCAAGAGCTGGGCACCACCAAGCCAAAGGCCTGATGGTACTTCAGCCCTATGACCCACCTCAAGGCGACCTGGGTCCACAACCAACACCTCGGTCTTATCCGGGTTTAACCTCAGCCAGCTGGCACTCATCCAGTCATTGATTTTGGCTAGACAGCTGCTAAGCAGAGAGACTGCATCATCCTGACTGGGAGTAAAGGACAGATACAGATGGGTATCATCAGCATAGCAGTGAAAACCCAGACTGTAATGCCTAATACTATCTCCTAATGGCAGCATACAAACTGCAAACAACATGGGCACCAAGATGGAGCCCTGCGGTACCCCCACAGGACAGAGAGATGGTATCAGAGGAATAAATTCCCATAGTAATCCTCTGGGTCTGCCACATGAGGAAAGATTGAAACCAGTGTAAGACTGTACCAGACAGTCCACAAAGAAAGTGCAGGCGCTCCAACAGCACACCATGATCCACAGTATCAAATGCAGCAGAGAGATCAAGAAGGACTAGAATAGTACAAGCCTTTCGATCTCTCACAGTTAGGAGATCATTTAAAACTTGGACAAGGGCAGTCTCAGTGCTATGTCTTTTCCTAAACCCCGACTGGAGAGCCTCATAGATGTTGTGATTCATAAGATGGTCATCCAACTGTATTGCAACCACCTTTTCAGTAACCTTACCCACAAAGGGCAGGTTACAGATAGGTCTGTAGTTAGCTGGGATGTCTGGATTCAATGAAGGTTTTTAAAGGAGTGGTCGAATGACCACCTCCTTTAAGGGGGTGGGGAAAACCCCTTGCTCCAAAGATTTCCAGACAATTTCAGCAAGGATCGGGTAGATAGTATCTACTCAACTTAATAACAGTGGTGTAGGGCCTGGGTCAAAATTACAACTGGTTGGTTGTACAGTCTTGATAATCCTCACAACATCTGTGAATGCCGGCCTACTAAAGTCAGACCAGGAGACACAAGGGATTGCTTCCTCTCGCCGACCATCACAACTCCCTATTGAGAGAGCAGGACGGATGCCTGATCTGATGCTGGCAATCATATCTGTGAAGAATCGAGCAAGCTCATCACACTTCATCTGTGAAAAATCTCTTCCAGACTGCGGACAGAGTGGATTGCACAATCTGTCGACAGTCTGAAAGAGATTGCCTGGTCAATTCCGTGCAGCAGCAATCTCCCTGGACCTGAATTCTGCCTTCTTATGGGTGATTGCTAATTGATAGACCCTAAAATGGTCCATCAATCTAGACCTGTCAGCATCTAGGCCAGACTTTCGCCAAGCTCTCTCTAACCTTCATCCTACTCTCCTCAGCTCCTTCAAAGAATCATCAAATCATGAATATCTTGAATGCTGAGTGAGTGGATGAACATGAACAGGTGCAATTTGATCCAGGGCATCACCCACAGTCTTATTATAGGCAAGTACGAGATCCCCTGGATCCATGCACTCACTCAAAATACCCGATAGGTCCAAAACCGCCGAAAGGCCTTCTGGGGTAACTCCCCTTAAAGGGCGATATTGTACCATCTCCATAGGAGCAGGCCTCTTTAAGGGTGCCCTGAAGCTAAATCTTATGGTGTGATGGTCTGTCCACACATCTGGTTCCACCCCCAAATGTGTGACCTCCAGTTCCAGTAGGAACACTAGGTCCAATGAGTGACCCCCTATATGGGTAGCAGAGGTAACTACCTGCGTGAGGCCCAGCATTGTCATCAGTTGGAGGAGTTTTTTCCTAAAAGGTGAGAGTTCATCGTCGATCCAAGCACTGAAGTCGCCCAGTATTAACCATCTGGGCTACTCCAGCGCTACGTCGACAATGAAGTCCGCAAAATCCTTCAGGAATTCTCCACCACCACCGGGTGGTCGGTAGATGAGGAGAATCCTGAACCCTGCACCTGCTCCCAGGATACACTCAAAGGATCTAGTGACACCCACTGGTACATCCACAAGACCCAGCTCCATTCTAAAAAAGATGGCTACACCCCCGCCCCTACGATCCAACCTCGCAAGGTGTATCACCAAGAACCAGGATGGAGCAGCAGAGGCCAATATATGGCCTGCATTCTTATCCCACCAGGTCTCAGTGATGCATGCCAGATCAAATGTTACAACAAGAGCTGCTATAATAGTGGTCTTGTTTTTAATTGACCTGGGTTTTCGACGAGGAGCGCAGTACCGGTCTGCAATTTGTGGGACCCTTGGGTATGGGAATCAGGCAGGGAAAACCCCTCTCCTGAATCCATTTCGACCCAGGGTGTCTCCTAGTCCCCACTACCTCAATCAATCGACCCCTTTCCATTCTTCCACTTTGCCCAGACCATACACCCCTCGAATGCCTTCTCACTATCCCCAATGAACGACATTTGTTATAAACTTCAGGCACCAAAGGGAAACAGTGAAAAGGATGAAGGTCATGGAGCAAAGTGGCAGAATAGCTCCTGACCATCTTAATGCCTTCCCAGCATATTCAAATAAACAATAATTTATCTAAAAAATCCAAATAAACAACTCAGCTATCTCAATAAACAATTGAACTCAATAAATTATTACAAAACAAAAATCACATCCCAAAAATCCTCAAGTGGCTATAACATTCAAATTTCGATGTTGAAAGTCTTAAAAAGGATTAAGGCCTCTCACTTCCCAATCCAATGATTACATTTAGATTTTACTGTCACTAAAATCTAAAGAATCTAATAAACAAGACAGTTTAATGAGTTTACATCTCTTCAGGCATTAATAGCGAATACAATGAAGGTTCACAGGGAAAAAATAGCTGCCAGCTAATGGGGAAAACTTTTACTCCCACCAGCAACAGGACTATGGATCCCAGAAAGGACCACTCACCAGTGGACCCCACTAGCAGTCCTAGGAGGCACCGCTTCTCCGTGCCCACCCTACAATAGGCCAGGACCAATACCACCCGTCTTAAACCCAGCAAGGACAGCAAACAATAACACCCCAGCAGCTTGCCCTGTAATAAACCCCATGATTTCATTAAAATGCTCTAGTTATATCAATTGGGCAATTCAGTTCAACAAGTTAACAGACAAGTCCCATTCAAATCTTTATTCCAATATAAATCCAGCTGGAATTTTATATGTTACTGACGGACCAAAACACCTTTACAAGTCCAATTTTAAGGTCAGCAGCTCCAAAAAGTAAAGTCAGAAATAATCCAACCTCACTCGACTCAGTTCTTCAGGTCTTGGTCAGGAAACAAATCGTTTCAACAGTTTCAGCAGTTTGAAAATGCAGCCAAAAGTAAAACGACTCCAAATACTCCAAGATTTCTTCCCAAGCCAAAAAAGATTTAGCTTATTCACAACTTGTCCACAGTTCCTACACAATCCTTTGAACAGCAGGAACAGAACTACTGCTGAGCAGAAAGTTTATTCCGACTTTGACTCCGGCAGTCACTCCACTCAAACCAGAGCCCACAACACACACAACAGCACATATCCTCTCAATTGATCCAAGAGGAACCAAAAGTCCAATCAGTCGTTTTAATCATTTAGAGATATACTGCAGTAAACTACAGTACACATCAACAGGGCCATTTAAAAATACACTGCAGTCATTTGAAAATACGTTAAAGTATGCCGGAATAGACTAAAATGGTCTGCAACAGGTGTCGGCATCGACAGGGCCGTTTTCAGAAAACGCTACAGCAGGCTATAGTGAGCATCAGCGAACAGTCAAACAACAATACAAGTTAACTGAAATAAATAACTGAACTAAAATGAATTAAAATACGAGTAAATACATAAACAATAAAGCTTATGGCTTATAACTGAGCTTATAGTAAAAGCTCACAGTGGCTGACCCAGCGTGGCCGCAATCTTCATCTGGTACAACCATTCTGGATCACAGAGGCCTAAGCCTCAGTGTTTACTAATTTCCCTGCTCCTCCAGTTGTGTCAGCTGACTCCCTGGGTGCAGCTGCACACCACTGAATCCCAGCACAATTATTTTTTTTATATTGTTTTAGTGCCTCACTTGTAGATGAAGTAGAGCTCACAGTGAAAATCAAGGAAAGAAGATGGTTGCTGAGCCCAACAAAACAGTACGTTTTTACTCTTTACACACTGCTAACATGGAGGGGCTTTAAAGTGACTTCCTGGGTGTTGATACATACTGCATTATAGTAATATAAAGAGGCAGGCTAACCTATGCTTCACTGCAATAACCTACAAAAGTTGCTTGGGGGGTTGGATCAAAGCAGAACTGACAACATCTTATCTGGAGCCCCAAAGAGGGGTTTAACCTCACTGGTACCCCCCAGGGTTTTTTGGCCCATACTTGCAGACACAAGAAATGCCCCATCAGCTGTCACAAGGAATGGTCTACCACCCACCAGCAGCCATGAGGTGCAACCCGCTATCACTGGTAGACCAAATGAGTACCACTCATTGCCCAGTATGTGAGAGAACTGTGGTGTATCATATAGCAGTATGGACATCAAGGGACTGGAAGGAGCCATTGACTGTTTTTAGTCATGGTGTTTGTGCTCTTTTATAACCAAACACACCCCATTTTGGATTACACTTGGCAACCACTCAGCCCTGTCAGCTTCCTACCTAGTAATACATGGTGTGCCAAAGTTTGCCCCCCTGACAGATCCAGTAGGTTGGAATCCCTCCATGCTGAGTAGCAATCTGACACAAGAACATGTAGAAGACATGAGACCTGGGTAAGTGTACTGGTGCTGTCATCATGGTGGTTGCCATGTTTTTCTCCATTTTTTTACACCTGATCATTGTCTTCTCTCTTCCCATATTGCATTGTGCTCACCCCATTATAAACTTTCACAGGTGCACCCATTGCAAAGGAGCAATATCATTTTGACCACGACATGGTGTCACTGTGGCAGCAGAGAGTTGTGCCATCCCTCAATAGACTGGAAAGTGCCAGGCTCAAGGCTTCCTAAGCCTTTTGTACACTAGTGCCGATGACCAGGGTATGGTACCAATCCTGGCTTACCTGTTTTTTTTTATTCTCTTTACCTTCTTCGGACACCTGGAACTCTCTCAGGCCACAACACATCCCCAACTCTACTGCCCGCTGTGGCCCCCACCAAGTGGACATGTGGGCCATCCCTTATCCTGGGCCAAATGGAGTTTTCTCTCCTTATAATACTCCTCTGCTTCCGGTCCTCCCTCCCCCCGTGTGGGCACCCCTGATGCCATGGTGCACGGCAACCCTGCCAGTGTCAGCCACACTGTTTTGTGCAGCCTGGGTTTCTGTAGCACTCTGGATGACCACTGAGGGATGCTAGAACTCTGGACAACTCCCGACCCTCCCCCAGGGAGAAGAGAGCAGCCCAGTGGGCACTCGATCTACTCCCTCCCCTGCCGGTCCCCGGCACCCGAGCTCGCTCCCGAACTTGGCTCACCAGCATGGTGTGAGGTGTGGTGTCCAGCACCTCAACCCTCAGCACCACTGGGTTGGCTAGGCTTACCTGCTTTGTAGTGTCATGTGTTCCAGTCAAGCCTGCAGGCAGCCACAGCATGTTTTTTCTGTGGTAGAGATTAGGGTACATTCTTTGGACTCAGTTTTGCAGTGATGTTTTCTTCTCGTTTGCTTTACAGATAGATGATTAAACAGATGAGTGCCAACCACACAAATAGATTAGAAATGCACTCTTTAGTTTTATCTTTGCATGTAAGTGCTATCTCTTGAAAAGAAGTATGTGTACAGTATCTGAGCTGCCCACTGTATATATGATTAAGCAGAAAAGTACATTTTTATTCCCAGGAACCATTTGAAATTTCACTCTATCTGACTTATCTTGTAACTCCCCTCACCCACCCACCCCAACATTATATTAACAGAAACCACTCAAAGCAGGTCCAAATACTGACTGTATTTACTATCTTGAACATCTGCATGGGACTGGCTATTGTCTTGACTGGGAATTTGAAAGCAGTGCACCTAAATTATTTTAAAGTAACTGTATCTCCCTTGGCTAATTTGCATCAGTTGCAGCGGACCCTGGGATGTTAACTTATTGACACCTGTTTACATAATGTTGAAGGGGGATCAATAGGTCAGTCACACACAGTAACATTCCAAAGAAGCCCAGAAAGTTAAAGAAAAAAAAATTACCCTTTTTTGAGAACTGGGAGCCAGTGGGCATTCCTCTTTAATGTTTTTGAGTGGAGCTGACACTTTTTTCAGATACAAAGTGGGTTTCTTTTAAATTTTCACTTCAAGATGCGTGCTTTAAAGAATGCCAATGAAGCCCATACTTGCACAAATACAATGACAAATTATTCAAGAAAGCATACATTTTAGCCACTTATGTCTATTGTTCAGTATCTTGGGGTGGCACTGAACTATTGATATGGAGGAGTTTCATCACCCACACTCTAGTGTTCACACAAATACACATCATGTTCTCTTAAAACCTACTGCTCTCTCTTCCTTTAATGCACGAAAGCATGAACACACAAGGGGGTGCTCAGACTCTAATTAACGGAATCACATTAATTGGACTCTGATCTTTATTTAGGACTTTTGGAAGGAGTCTGAAAATCTTAAATCCTAAAAATGGTTGACTCGATCTCTTGGAATCAGAGTCCAGAATCTGAAATCTGCATTCAGTAACAAGTAGGATGTGAAAACCTGTGCTTCTTATCTGGTAGGATTTTGGATTCCAATTCAGAATTGTATCCTCTGAAATCCTAATCAATCTTATCAGAATGGATAGTGGAAAAATCTAAGCACCCCTACCACACAAACATACATGGCAGACACCCTTCATGCTGTCATATTCTGCTTTCTCACATACACAACCGCTTTGAATGGCTGCATTATAAATATCATTAAACATTCAAACCAGTGTAGTCTCTAACACCACCATACCTAACTTGTTCTAATCTTAAAAACATACTGCTTGTATTACTGTTTCTCTTCCACAGACCCCTTTTGTTTCATATTCTTTTTTTTTTACTTATTATTTATGCCTCATCTCTGGTTTCCTTGTCTACTCCCTTACCCTAATGCTATCCCACTAAGCTGTTCTGTGTAACCAAAGAAGAAATCTTACTTGTCCTTCTGCAGATGTCCACCACTCCACCAAAGATTGTTTTCTTTACCTTTATTTACTGTTTTTTTGTATTATCCAGTATTACCCTGCCTCCAATTTTCTGTGATCCTTTCATCTTCTGCTACAACATTGATGCTTTATCTGATTCTGTTTGGGAACAACCCCTGTCAAGACCCCACTACTTTAACCTCCCCCTGCTCAGAATGTGGAACCTCAAGACAGAAATCCAGTGATGGGTCCCAATGCCAGTTGGGATGATGTGGGGACATAGCTAGGTTTGTGAGGCTACCAAGAAAGACAAAAGCAGGGATGGGCCAGTGCTCCTGTGTGAGACAGGTGCAGACCAGCAGAGTTTGCTGCCCCCTCCTGGTACTGAACGGACAGACAGAAAACTGCGGTTCATACTCACACAGTGCCTCAAGTGGTCAAAAATAGTAGGTGGTGTCCAGCATTCTGCAGAGTTAGAAAATGTGTTAGACCAAATGGTCTAAATACTTAACAAAGAAAAAATTATTACTTTCTTTTTAACTTAATGTTTTCATTGTTAAGTGTTTTATGTTAATCCCTATCACTAACCTAATGATGAATAAAGTAATGATAAATGATTTGTATTGGACATGGTTAGTTTTCGTCATTATAAAGGGTTGCTCATGACAACAGGTATCCCCTCCCAATGAAGCTCTACCAAGTCAAGTGCTGGGGCATCTGTGCACTCTGTGGACCTGTATCTTTGTCTGTCCATTTGGTCACAACTTTTGCAGCATTTTGGTCTCTATCTTCTTCCACCACTGCAGGCACTGTATGAGTGTGGACTACCCTTTTTTGCCTGCTAGTTCATGAGGCTACCGCACTCTTCATAGGATAGTCACTACAATGCATCTGCAGGCTTGATCATCTAGCTCAAAACTGGTAGCTTGAAAAACAAAGGATTCTGGTGCTACAGGACTCAGTGCAGTAAGGACACTTCTGCCCCAACACGGGAGGAGAGAATATGACAGGATCCTCTAAGCCTTCACTGTCACTGTCCATGGTGTCCTGGGTTCACAAGCAGAACTTGGTGGCCAGCATGTCAAGTATCCCTTTTATACTTGCCACCTAGGAGCCAGCTAGTTAAAATCTGGTAACTAACCCCTTTTTTCAGTGGTCATTGGTACCTCTGCTACATGAGTTATCACAATCTATGATGGGCGGATTAAGTGCATTTGCTGTTTGATTAGCCCTTGCAATCAGATCATGAGTTACATTTATGATCAACTGGAGATAACACATCTACCCTCAAATTAGTTTCAATTGCTATACAGTAGGTGTGATGACCTAATTCACTGTTTGTAGAGATTGTTCTACAGGAAGAAAATGGTCAAGACACTGGCACAGGCCAGCCTCAAACTTCCATCACCTCATTCTGGATACCTGTGAGGCCTGTCTGTTGAGAGGGGCCGCTGTGCCCATTGGTGATGTGCTGGTTTGCAGTTCAGCAACATGGGTCAAATACCTCTTATCTGTCCCTGATTGTCATGGACATTCCTGAGTTCCCCTCAAAATATTCCACACAGTTTCTCTTAAATATGTCTTTTCTGTTGCTGAAAAGAAGGGCTACAAAGCATAAGATAAGGACAGACTTTAATGCTGCAGTTTAGTCCTGTTTCAGAAAATGTAACTTATACCATATCACAAACTATGTAGCAATAAGGAGGAAACTATTAATAATAATAATAGTAATCATAATAATAAACTTTATTTGTTGAGTGCCTTTCAAGAACATCAAGGCGCTTCACATAAAAAATAAATAAAAACAGGATAAAAATATAAACACAATATAAACAGATAGCGGGTAAAATTAATACAGTTAGACAGCATATGCTTGGCACTACAGATATGTTTTTAATGCCTGATGAAAGCCCCCGCCAGTTGCGCACTCCCGTAACTGATGGGGTAGAGAATTCCAAAGGGCTGGGGCCACATACATGAATGCATTGACCTCTGAAGATTTTACAGACACCCTTAGAATCTCTAGCAAACCCTCATCAGCCTAGTGGAGTGATCGCTCAGGGTGGTAGGGGGACAGAAGCTCTTTCAGGTAGCCTCGGGCCAAGTCCACGTGGGCTTTATAAGTCAGAAGTCCACCTTTAAAGGTGATCCACCACAGAATCAGCAGCCAGTGCAGTTTGTGCAGCACTGGTATAATATGACACAACCGTGGCATCCCCGTCAACAGCCAGGCTGCTGCATTCTGCACCAGCTGCAGGTGGCAGATATCAACCCACAGTAGCTCTAGGTAAAGGGAGTTGTAATAATCAAGGCATGGGGTCACAAAGGTGTGAACCAGTGTAGAAAGGCCACCAGACAGAACAAGGTGATTGACCTAAGCGATGGTGTTCAGATGATAAAAGGATGACTTGACGACTGCCGACACTTGAGATTGTAGTGTCCGCCCATCGTCAAGCACCAGCCCCAGGTCCCATGTCCATTCAAAGGCAAGAAGCTGGGAGCCCCCCAGGAAAAAACCCATAGGATGACCAGACCCTGACCCCCCCTGTCTGGTGGCCTGCATCCACCACCATCACCTCAGTCTTTTCTGAGTTTAACTTCAACCAGCTGGAATTCATCCAATCCTGGATTTCAGTGAGGCAGTTATTAAATACCGAGAGTGCACTATCCTGGTTGGGAGCAAAAGGCAGGTAGAGCTGGGTATCATCAGCATAGCAGTGAAACCTCAGTCCATACCATATTACAATGTCTCCAAGGGGCAGCATGTACACTGCAAACAACATGGTGGATAGCATCAAGCCCTGAAGGACCCCACATGACAGAGAGAGAGGGTTGGAGGAATAGATCCCCGACACCACCCTCTGAGTTCTGCCAGTTAGGAAGGACTTAAACCACTTGGGGACTGTACCAAACAGGCCACAGATGAACCTCAGTCATTCAAGCAACACCCCATGGTCCACGGTGTCAAATGCTGAAGAGAGATCCATAAGTACAAGAATAGAATGGCAATTCTGATTTTTCGCCATCAGGAGATTATTGAACACCAGAACCAGACCAGTCATGGTACTATGCCTCTTTCAAAAACCAGATTGGAGAGGTTCATAGATGGTATGGATGGTCAAATGGCTCTCCAACTGTACAGCCACTACCTTCTCAATCACTTTCCCCACGAAGGGGAGGTTAGAGATAGGTCTGTAGCTGGCAAGGAAGTCTGAGTCCAGAGAAGATTTCTTCAAGAAGGGTGTCAGCACTGCCTCCTTCAGGGAGCTTGGGAACTCATCCGACTCAAGGGAGCACCAGACTATCCATGTCAGGACTGAAGGGAGGATAAGAGACCCCCCTAATGTTAGTACTATTCCACATTCACTATTGCTATTTGGTTGTACATGGTGGTTTTGGGTTATGTGTCTGATGTGCCCATTCACATATCATTTCATACCAGTTGTAGCAATCTGTAGACCAGATTTCTCCAGATGGAGGCCCAATGGGGTGATCATGAGTTGGAGGACATATAAGCAAGGAATGTTAGAAATGGGCAGCCAGGGAGAAGGTTGAGGCCACTGAGCTGCTCCTCCATTACCTCTGGGGCATTCCATCTCTGTCACTGGAGGAAAGACCCGATGGGGGTCCTCCACTGGAAGATGATGCAATGTCCTCTACCACATCAGTTGGTTGCCAATAATTTTGCTTTTGTGATAGCCAGTTGTATTGTGACCGTCGGTGTGCAGTGGTGTGCTGCATACCAGTTGCTAAGGCTTATACCTGGGCCACTGTCCATGCCTTCCTGTAGCAGTACATGATAGACCTTGGTGTGATGTGTCCTGCTATTGTGGCAAGCATCCTTGTGCCCAAAGTAATTGTTTGAATAGCACAATTTCTGTAAAATGTAGTCTTATTTTTGGAAAACATTCCCTGTGTCTATGTATGCATCTGTGTGTGAGCAGTGTGCAGTGTTCGACCGTGGCATATAGTTTTGCCAGTTGACACAGGGTTTGGTAGACCAATCACACACTCGGGTCTTACCATGTGTTGGGATACTGAAACACAGTGCTTTTATATGTTCAGGGTGTACTTGTGTGTGTGTCTTTATCTGTTGGGAACATTTGTGTTCAAGCCGTCTCAATGTTACTGCACCCCTCAGATAGCATACTGTCAGCTCTTGTGTGAATCACATTAAAATAGCCATCTCACAGAGTGGATAGGCATTGGCATAATCAAAATTTGCATGTGTATGAGAATGCCAACTTCCACATGTTTTTTTTAATTTATAGTTTATTCAGGATTTAGCAAGTATTCAAGGCTCAGAAGAGTACAATAATAATACCAATAGGAATCTCTGAGCCCAAACAAGCAGCAATGAATGTAGTACATTCTGGTACCAAAATGGAAAAAGACATCAAGAATAATTCATAAGATTACGCAATCCACAAATCCAAACAAACACAGACCCAAATTCTGCCAAATAAAATAATCCTGTTGTTACCACAGATCAGTAATTTCAATCTCCAATAATCAATTTGTAACTCAATAAGGAACCAGACCCAGATAACCAGCTAAACAGATCCCAAGAAGACATCCAAATAATTGAGTGCAGCTTCTTTCAGGGATTTATTATGTCTCTCTCCTGCTGGCCTCTCCCCCCACTACAAACTGGTTCTGATCCTACCTCATGGGATGCTCCCAATCTGTGAGAATTAGGGATTCTCTATCTCACCCCCACCCCCATCTGCTCAGGGTCCCTCAGGGCTCTGTACTCTGACTGCTTCTATTCTCCATCTTCCTCAATAAACTTCCTATAGTCTTCTCTTCCACTTCCATTCATATGTATGCAGTTGACAGTGTCCTGGACACCTCTCATCCCACTGCCACTATGTGGCATCAAACATCAGCTTAACGTCAACAAGATTCAGCTCTGGCTATGTTCAAATCAGTTGTTCCTGGACACCAAGAAGACAGTCTCCAAGAACTTTGGCATGAGGCAGGGACTATCTCAACTCCCTTCCTTTCATTTCATGGATAACTCTAAGCTCAAAGATACCACCTTCTTTAAGTATTTGGGGATATGGCTGGACTCACATCTTGACTTCTCTGGACATAGTGATGCTATCCACAAAAAACTGCACCCTAGACTATGTGCTCTGTATAGGAACCATGGATGCATCTCACTACTGACCAGTCATGAAATTGTCCAGAAAATGGTCCTACCAGTTTTTGACTACAGTGATGTAGTCAACAGTGCTGCACCCAGGACTTCCCTTTCCAGGCTGGGCATTCTGTTCCACTCTTTCTGTTGCTTGGCTCTTGGCTTCCCTCCTCACACTTACCAGTGTATCCTCTACCAATCCCTCTTTCCTCACTCTCGAGGGCAGGTGCCTTGCCCACTGTGCTACCTTCTTGGGAAAATTCTGGTTTGGATCTCTTCCTCCCTACCTCTCTTCTTTTTTCTCCCTCCCAACCCCTGTGTGAAATTGGGAAACTTTGTATAGAGAAGTACTTTGCAAAGTAGCTACTTTGTGTTGTTCTTGCAGTGATGTGTCTTCTACACTGAGGAAAGGTAGAACTTTACAAGAGAATAACAATGCAAAGTGGCTACTTTGCACTCATATTTTACTTTTTTAAAAAAGCAGTAAAACCACCCCCACACTCTATGGACTGCCTGACATCACCCTCTAACCACAATAAATATTTATTAATAGAATCCCCCACTGCCCCATGCTAGGCTGTAACTTCCTTCCTCCCCTCCAGTACAAGTGAAGTTTATTTCAATACTCACTGATAGCCACTATTCCTCCCCCAAACCTGCAAAAGCAAGTTCCTTCTCCTCCATCTCCTCCTAACCATCATAATGGAAGTGGGGATTCTGTGATCAGTAAAAGGGTAGGGAGATGTGGGGGAACTTGCCTTTGTGGCCTTGATTAGGGGATAGTGGCAACTAATAAGCACTGAAATAAACTTCACTGGTACATGAGGGGATAAGAAAACTTACATTAGCATTAAATTAGCATTACATATTTTTTTGTGGCACCAAGCTTTTGGTGATTAATTATGAATGATACCAGTTTGATTATATTGTTTGCTGCTGAGATGTTTGTTTGTTAATATTGTGATTTTAATATTGTTAAGGCACCTTGGTTTTTGAAAGGTGCCATACAAATAAAGTTTATTATTATTATTATTAGACCTAGTGGAGGGATTGTTGGCAGAGTCTATTCATAGACATGGCACTGTGGTAGGATGTGGCAAACATTTTGAAGAGAATGGGGTGGTTTTAAAAAAACAATTGAAAAATGCATGTGAAGGTGGCACAGCCAATAGGAACTTTGCCAATTCTTTACAAAGTGTGAAGTTCCAAACTTCACACCAACTTTGCTTGCAAATTAAAACTTTGCAAAATCTCTTACTGAGTGCAGCAAGAGAAGTGGGGTAGTGAAGTGGTCTCCAGTTTAATGTGGTGTGTGTGTGTGTGTGTGTGTGTGTGTGTGTGTGTGTGTGTGATGGCTTGGTTGAAGGGAGTGAACTGGTCACCCCAGGACTGACTTGTAAATGGCCATTGTATTGTTGGGGCTGCAGCTACTAGCCATACTATCCTGTAACTCAATCTGGTTTATTTTTTTTTTCATGCACTCTATCTTTCTCATTTATTTTTTTCTCTATTTAGGCTCCTTTTCCTCTCTTTCTTTTTTTTTAATCTATTTCCATGGAAAGATTATTCAGTTAATTGTTTTCTTTTTATTTACACATCTGGTTTGAAAACTACACCTACCTTTTAGATAAGTGTCTAGTTTTGAAGTTCAACTAATCTAAAACCAGTTTATGCTTTACTATAGATTCTTTGTGTTTTTCTTAAATTATTTTTTGTTTTCTAGGTAGCTGCCAGGTACAGGACCCACACCATATGGACCTCACCTCATGACAGATAAGTGCACAATTTGTTCCATATATCAATAACTGGAATAAGTTTATTAAGTGGGAGGGGTATAGCAAAAAATGCTCATAATATGAACCCGAAACTTGTAGAGGATATCACTGATGTGCTGGGTAGGGGGCTTTTAAATGGTTGGTGAACTGTTGGCCTTTTAAAGCTTATTGGATTATTTATTTTTTTATTTATGACTTTGATAACCGGGTAGGTGCGCTAATCCTGGGGACTGTTTTCAGGCACGACCTGGGCCATTTACAAATGGCACTGATAACATAGAACAGAAAACAACATAAAAGACAAAACAGTAAAAAACTGTGATACAGGTTACAATAACACAAGATAGGATACATAAGCCAAATAAAACAAGATTGGATAACATAAGTCAGTTATTACATACATATATATATATATAAGTAATTATTGCATAAGTACAGTTTGTGGTAGACAGTATGAGTACAACAAAGCAAAAAATGCAATTGGTAGTGAGTGGATGAAGAGGGAAACAGAGGGAAAATCCAAGGGGAGGGAGGCAAAAATGAGAGTGGACAAATTTGGCAAAAAAATAGATGGCCTACCCAGAGGAACAGTGACAGGAGGAATTTGCTAGGAGCCAACTTTTGAGGCAGGATTTGAAACTAAAGTGTGTGTCAGTGGAGCGGAGTACAGGTGGCAGTTCATTCCACTGAGTACCGGCTGCTGCCGACTAAGCTCTGCCACCCATATTCATGTGCATTATAGGAACTGCTAGAGTGGGGGTGCTATTTAAGTGGAGGCAGCGGTGGTGAGTTTGGATCATGAGGAGAGCTGCAAGGGGGGATTCCTGACCAGTAGGGATAACAGTATCTGCCAGGCAGCAGAGGGTGAGGTCAAAGCGACCATGCAGTGGGAGCCATCCAGGGGAATTGAAGAGGATGAAGTGGTGAATAGAGAAAGGGGCCAGCAAGGCAAAATGACAGGCATTGTTGTAGGCAGAGGAGAGCTTGGCTATAGTGGTTACATATGCTCTGGTGTAGATAGTGGAACAATAGTCCAGTATTGGGAGAAGATTTCCCTGGACAATGGCTAATCTGGCCTCAGGGGTAAGGAATTGCCAGAATCTACAGGCTGCACCCAGTTTTTGATGGAACCTCCTATCTAGGGAATTGATGTGCTCGGAGAAGGTGAGGGAGGGGTCAAGTAAGACTCGTAAGTATTTGAAAGTGTTGATGACCTCCAGGGCTGGTCCATCAGGGGGGAGAGAATGTTTAGGTGGCAGTGAGTCCTGGATTTTGCAGGGATGGGCTTAGATCCGAACAACACGGGTTTAGTTTTTTTGGCATTTACCAAGAGATTTTTTGTGAACCAGTTGTAGGCCGCAGCATAATTTTAAGTGAGAGCTGTGGAAATGCTGGCAGTGGATTTGTTACTGTAGAAGAGTACGAGGTCATCAGCATAGAGGAGAACATGGCAGCTGAGACTGTCTGAAGGAAGGGAGTTTATAAATAAGGAGAATAGAAGGGGGCCTAGAATGGTGCCCTGGGGGACCCCTGTGGTGATGGGCAGGGTAGGAGAGCAGGCCTGGTCAATGCACATGAATTGGGATTGGTTTGTGAGGTAGCTCCCGAACTAGTCTGTTACATCCTGAGAACAGCCTAGGCAGTTTAACTTAGAGAGGAGGAAGGCATGGTTGGCCATATCAAAGGCCTTGGAGAGGTCCACAAAAACTGGAACAGTGGCATTACCAATATCCATGTTCATGAGGATATTGTCAGTCAGAAGTGCTAGGGCAGTAGTAGTGGAATGGTTTTTATGGAAACCATATTGCTGGCTACACAGGAGGTTGTATTTGCAGACGTGTTCAGCAAGATGAGTGTGGATCACTTTCTCAAGCAATTTACTTAGGTGGGGGAGGATGGAGATCGGTCGATAGTTGTCAGAGGATTGAGGGTCACCGGCTTTGATTACAGAGCTACATGACTGGGGTGAGGTGAATATAGAAAAATGTAACTAAAAAAAGGAGTAAGGACCTGTAACAGTATTGTAGCAAGCTAAGACTTTTGGATGAACCCTCAGGAAAAAAAAATCTGCAAGCAAACATACTTAATGAAAGAAAAGCACCAAGCAATAGTTCAAAAGCAACTTACTTTGGCAGACCAAAAAAAAATACGTTTTGCTTGATTCAGCTACATCATTCTCATTCTCATTCTTTCTCTCTTTCTCTCTCTCTCTCTCATCCCCCAAATTCTCTCTCTTCCTCTGTATGGTTTCCTTTCAATCCATCTAAGGTGAGGCCTGCAGAAAGTCGATGTATTTGGCCTTTAAAGGGCCAGGCCAGAAATCAGCAGGGCTGGGTTTCAGTTCACCCAGTTCTCGTGCTAGTATATTAGTAGAAATGAGGTCCCCAGGTACAATACACAAAGTGCTTCCACCCAATCTGCATGCATGGAAGGCTAATAAAAGCTGCAGAGTGACCTATCCACACAGGATGTGCTCCTGTGGGTGGCCAGTTCAGGGGACTGTGTCATGTACATGAGTGATCCCCAAATGTTTTCCACAATTTGAGGGGGGAAGGCAAGAGTCAGAAAAGTTATGCAATTTGGGGGGAAGGGGATTAATCTGACGTCAGCAATGCAGGCACAGGAACAGCACACTGTGTGGTAATACATACCATGGAATGACTGGCCCCAGTATCAGCTGCCCAAAGCCTTTTGAGCTGGCATGGAGAACTAGTGGCACTTTGTGTATTTTTTTGTATATTTCTAGTTTTGTTTTGTTAGATCTAGTATTGCAGAATATGACACTCCTTAGAGGCTGGGCATATCCCACTACTAAGTACCAATGTTGCCTCAATTTAAAAAAGTTTTCTTTTATTATTTATATTTCTTTCCAGCTGCACAGACTGAGGTACAAATACAAATATGCAACAAAAAGTTACAGTAAATATGACTTACAAAACACAGACCTCCATATAAACAGTAGCAGTTACAGTAGCAACAAGGCAGTAGTAGCTGGCTGAAATATCTATTTATATGGTATTTGTTCTGGCTAGGGAATGCCTGTCTGCACAGCAAGCTCCACAGCTGAGATTTAGATTCTAATACTGAATGGGCAGTTCTGAGCTCCAATGGCAGAGCATTCCATAAAACAGAAGTTACTATGGAGAATGCTTTATCTCCCGGTAATATTAGCCAGGAGAGATAGACCCTGAGCAGGCCTCAGCTAGATACTGTAGTCCTCCAGGGTGCTGGGGGGGTGAGAAGTTTGCAGAAGTTGTAAGGGATCAGTTTGTTCATGGATGTATAGGGTAATAAAAGAACCCTGAAGTTAACACATCACTTCAAAAGGAATAAACAAGACTGGTACAGAGGGGCTGTTCAAAGTAAGGGAAGGGAGGGCCACCAGGGGCCATGATATGAGACTGGAGCGAGGAAGGTTCAGGAGGGAGATGAGGAAACACTTTTTTACAGAGAGGGTGGTGGCTGGGTGGAATGCATTACCTGCTGAAGTGGTATGCAGTAGAACAGTGGACTGCTTCAAACGAGGATGGGACAGGACAAAGGGGAGGGTTAATAAAAGGGAAGGGTGGGAAGGAGGGGCAGCTGCAGAATAAGGGGTGTTAGCTGCACATTCGAGCAGACTTGATAGACCTCTAGGCCTTTATCTGCTGGCACATTTCGTATGTTTGTATCACCTCAATGGCAGCTAATTCAGAACATGTGGGGAGGTATATGATCTGATATCCAAGAGGAAGTTAGAAACCATGCTGTAGCATTGTGGACCAACTGCCAGTGGCAGAAGTGACCCCCTGTTAAGACCTTGTTGAGCATATGCAATAATCCAGTCTAAATAGAATGCTTGTACTTAGGTCCTTAGATCAGTAGGACCAAATAAGGGGTGCATCCTGGCAATAGTTTTTTGTCTTACAAGGAGATAAGGATCAAGTGTTATCATCACCGTGGCTGGCATGTTTTTTTTCTTCAGTTTTTAACCCCTGATCATTGTCATCCAATACCCCCTAGTGCCTTGTGCACATCCCACTATGGGTTTACACAGGTGTCCCCATTGCGAAAGAGCAAACTCTTTTGCACTATGACATGTTGTCACTGTGGCAGCAGAATGCTGTGACATCCCTCACTAGGCTAGAAAGTGCCATGTCCAAGGCTTCCTCAGTCTTTTGTGCACTAGTGCTGATGACCGGGGTACAGTACCAATCCTGGCTTACCTGCTTTGTAGTGTGGTGTGTTCCAATTAAGCCAGCAGGCAGACCCAGAATGTTTTTTTCTGTGACAGACATTAGAGCACATTCTTTGGAATCAATTTTACAGTAAGTTCTCCTCACTTACTTCATAGATCAATGATAAAACAGGTGAATGGGGCCACAGGAATAGATTAGATATGCACTTTTTAGTTGCTTTTTATTTTTGCCTGTCAATGTTATCTTTTAAAAGGAGGATATGTACAGTATCTGAGTTGCCCCCTGTATTTACATTAAGACAAAAGTACATTTTTACTTCCTGGAACTTTTTGAAATTTCACTCTGTCTGACTGATCTTGTAAGTCCCCTCACCTACCCACCCTCTCCAACATTATATAAACAGAAACCACTCAGAGCAGGTCCTAGTGCTGCCTGAATTTACTGTCTTGAATACCTGCATGGCACTGGTTACTATAATGACTGGGAATTTGAAAGCAGTGCAGCTAAATGATTTTAATGGAACTGTTATCTCCCTTGGCTAATTTGAATCATTTGCAGTGGATCCTGGGATGTTACCCTATTGACATTTGTTTACATAATGCGGGGGTACTGGGTCACTCAGGCACCGTAAAATTCCAAAGAAGTCCAGAAAGCAAAAGGAAACAAAAAAAAAAACCTTTGTCTGCAAACTGGGGGCCAAGGGCATTCCTCTGTAATGTTTTTGAGTGGAGTTGACATTTTTTTCAGATGCAAAGTAAGTTTCTTTAAATTTTCCACTTTAAGATGCATACATCAAAGACTGTCAAGGATGCCCATACTTGCACAAATACAATGATAAATTCTGCAGGAAAGCATATGTTTTAATCCTTTATGTCTGTTGTTCAGTATCTTGGGGAGGCACTGAACTAGTGATATGGAGGAGTTTCATCACCCACACTCTAGTGTTCACACAAATACACATCACGTTCTTTTAAAACCTGCTGCTCTCTCTTCCTTTGATGCATGAAAGCATGAACACACAAGGAGGTGCTCAGAGTCTAATTAATGGAATCAGATTCATTGGATTTTAATTGTTATTTAGGATTTTTTGGAGTAGCCAAACTCCTAAATCATAAAAATGGTTGAATCAGTCTCAGAATTGGAATCAAGAGTTCAGAATCTGGAAATCTGCATTCAGTCACTGGTAGGGTGTGAAAACCTATACTTCTTGTCCATTAGGATTTTGGATTCAAATTCTGATTTAGACCTTCTGAAATCCTAATCAATCTTATTGGAATGGATAGTGGCAACATCTAAGCATACATACCACACACACACGCATGCATGCACTCCTGATGCTGTCATATCCTGCTATTTTCACACATGCAACCACTTTGCATGGCTGTGTTATAAATAGCATTAAACATTCAAATTGCTGCAGTCTCTCACACAAGCATACCCAACATGTTCTAATCTTAAAAGCACTTCACACGTGTTACTGTTTCTCTCCCACACACCCTTTTGTTCCATATTGTCTTGCAAACCTAATGCTACCTGCCAAGTGTTTCTTTCTAATGAGAGAAGAAATCTTACTCATCCTTCTGCAGATATCCACCCCCACCAATGATTATATTTTCTTTTCCTTTGTTTACTGTTTTTTTTTATCCAGTCCTGCCCTACCTCCAATTTTCTGTACTCCATTCATCCTCTACCAGAGCACAGATGCTTTTATCTGATCCTGTATGTGTACACTCCCTGTCAGGCCCCCACCACTTTAACATCCAAAAATCCAATGATGGGAGCCCAGTGCCAGTTGGGATACACTGGAAACATAGCTAGGTTCATGAGGCTACCAAGAAAGACAAAATTAGGGATGGACCATGCTATCCAGTGCAAGATGGGAGTAGACCAGTGGAGGCTGCTGCCTTACTTGGACTGAACGAACAGACAAAAACAGTGGTCCATAGTCACACAGTGCCTCAAATGGTCAGCAATAGTAACTGGAGTCCACAATTCTGCAAAATTAGAACATTTATTGGACCAAATGGTCTAAATACTTGACAAAGAAAAATTATTTTTTTTTCCTTTTTGCTCATTTTTTTCATTAAGTACGTCATGTTTTTCCCTGTTACTGATGTAATGATGAATAATGTAATAATAAATTATTTGTATTGGTCATAGTTGCTTTTTAGCAATATAAAAGGACGTTCATGACAACAGGTATTCAGCCTCTGATGAAGCTCTACTGAAAGAAGTGCTGGGCTCCTGTGCACTCTGTAGACCTGTATCTTTGTTTATCCATTTGGCTGTTACTTTTGCAGCATTTTGGATTCTACTTTCTTCCATATTGGAGGCACTGTGTGAATGTGGACCACCCTTTTTATCTGCTAGTTCATGAGGCTACCACCCTCTTCATATAATAGTCACTGCAGTGCATCTGTGGGCTTGAACATCTGGCTCAGAACTGATCACTTGAACAATCAAGGAGTCTGGTGTTACAGGACTCATTAGTGCAGTAAGGACACCTCTACCCCAACACAGGAGGAGAGAATATGACTGGATGCTCTGAGTCTTCACTGCCACTGTCCACCCTCATGTCCTGGGTTCATAAGCAAAATTTGGTGGCCAGCATGCCAAGTACCCTTTTTATGCTTGCCACCTAGGAGCCAGCTGGTTAAAATCTGGTAGCCAACCCTATTTTTGGTGGCCATTGATAACTCTGCTACCTGAGTTATCACAATCTTTGAAGGGCAGATTAGGTTCATTTGCTGTTTTATTAGCCCTTGCAATCAGCTTATGAGTTACCCTTATGATCAACCCAGAGATAGCACATTTATCCTCAGATCAGTTTCAATTGCTATATTGTACAGTAGGTGTGATGACTTGATTCACTGTTTTCGGAGATGGACCTTTGAGAAGAAAATGATCAAGATACTGGCACAGCCAGCCTTAGTCTTCCATCACCTCATTCTGGATACCTGCGAGGCCTCTCTGCTGAGAGGGACCACTGTCCCCATTGGTGATGTGCTAGTCAGCAGCTCAGCAACGTGAGGCAAATACCTCTTATCTGTCCCTGATTGTCCAGGACATTCCTGATTTCTCCTCAAAATATTCCACACAGTTCCTTTAAAAGTTGTCTTTTCTGTTGTTGAAAATCAGGGCTACAAAGCATTAGATAATGCCAGATGTTAGTGCTGCAGTTTAGTTCTCTTTCAGGAAATGCAGTTTATGCCATATCACACACTATGCAGCAATAAGGGGGGAATCATTGGAAGGTAAGGGACCCCACTCATGTTAATACTATTCCATAATCACTATTGCTATTTGGTTATACATGGTGGTTTGGGGTTATATGTCTGATGTCCTTATCCATATATAATTTTATATCAATTGTTGCTGTCTGTACACCAGATTTCTCCAGATGGAGGCCCAATGGAGTGAGCATAAGTTGGAGCACAGTTGGACAAGGAATGGGAGAAATGGGCAGCCAGGGAGAAAGTTGAGGCCACTGAGGTGCTCCTCCACTACCTCTGGGGCTTTCCATCCCTGTCATTGGAGAAAGGGCTGATAGGAGTCCTGCAGTGGGAGATGAGGCAATGTCCTCTGCCTCAGCAGTTGGTTGCAATTAATTTTGCTGTTGTGATATGCAGTTGCTTTGTGGCTATCAGTGTGCAGTGGTGTGCTGCATGCCAGTTGCCAGGGCTTATACCTTCGCCACTATCTATGCCTTCCTGCAGCAATGCAGGATAGACCTTGGTGTGATGTGTCCTGTTGTTGTGGCAAATATCCATGTGCCCAAAGTAATTGTTTGAATAGCAGAATTTCTGTAAAATGTAGTCTTATTTTTGGAAAACATTCCCTGTGTCTGTATATACATCTGTGTGTGAGCAGTGTTTGACTGTGGCATATAGTTTGGCCAGTTGACACAGGGTATGGCGGACTGACCATGCACTCAGGTTGTATCATGTGTTGGAGGTACTGGAACACAATGTTTTTATATGTTCAGGGTGTACCTGTGTGTGTCTTTTTATGTTGGGAACATTTATGTTCAGGCCATCTCAACTTTACTGCACCCCTCAGATCCCATACTGTCAGATCTTGGGTGAATCATGTTAAAATGCCCATCTTACACAATGGATGGGCACTGGCATGAGCAAAATGTGCATGTGTATAAGAATGCTGCCATCCACATTTTTTTAAATTTATAATTTATTGAGGATTTAGCAAGTATGCAAGGCTCAGAAGAGTACAATAATAATACCAACAGGAATCTCGGCGCCCAAACAAGCACCAATAAATGTATTACATTCTGGTACCAAAATGGAAAAAGACATGAAGAATAATTCCCAAGCATATGCAACCCACAAACCCAAAGAAATACAGTCCCCTATTCCACCAAATAAAATAATCCTATCATTACATCAGATCAGTAATTTCAATCCCCAATAACCAATTTATAACTCAATAAGGAACCAGAAGAAGATAACCAGATAAACAGAACCCAAGAAGACATACATACATGCTGCCACTGGGAGATGTGATCCAGAGGTACAGCTTGAGTTTTCATTGCTAAGCAAATTATACTTATCTGTACTTTTTGTTTAATAACTGGTTGGGTGATCCAATATCTAACTGAGAATGCCATCTCAGTCAGCAATCAATGTTTGGACAGTGTTTAGTTGGCACCCAGCATGTCCCACTGGTTTCTGGTCATCACAGTTTACCTTGTGTTTCCACTAGGGATAGCCTCAGTTTCCCATAGCTGATAAGTTCCAGTTAGAGGTGATTTAGAAACTTTGTAACCTGGGTGTCATTCTAGACAACTAGCTGAAACTGGCCTCTTAGGTGGCAGCCATTTCCTGGAGTGGCTTTTATCATCTAAAAAAATGGTGATCTTCCTTTGACCATGATGCTCTCTGCTCTCTAGTGTAAACTTTCATCACCTCATGAATTACTTACTGCAGCACTCTACTGTGGCCTTGCATCAACTCAACTCCATTGTCAGCAACTGGTGCTAAATACAACTAGATTGTTGGCTGGTGTGCCAAACTTTGAGCAAATCATTCCAGCACAATACGATCTGCACATCCATACAGGAGAGCCAGCCGGATTTTGTCCTATTGAGTAAAAGCACAGCAGTCAGATTTTAGAAATGGAAATAAAGGCTCAGGCCTTCAGACTGCCTGTGAGTGAAGCTACCTGGAACATGCAGTGCAGCACTAATTACTGATTTAAACTGAATTTTATACCGACCTGAGCTGTTTGCCGTGAGATTTTTGATACAGCTAGAGTGCAGGACTGCCACCTGACTCAGTATTCGTACAACTGGGCTGGCTGGCCCCTGCTCTGCAGTGATATTTTCTTTGTGGGATCCAGGTTGCCCTTTTCTTTATCCAGAAAGTAATTTGTAAATATTTTTGGGTCATCCCAAAAACTACCGTTCCAATGTAGACAGAGATAATGAAGAATGAACTCCACTCAAAATTAGAGTTAATAATGTATTTCTTTTATTTATTTCTCACTGTGGTGCATGACAGTTTCATGGCTGTGCCACTTCATCAGTCCCTCAGTAATGGTTTCTTATAAAACAGTTTTAAATCAGAATTGGTTCGTATTCATTTTTGTTAAACTTTTCTTATTTCCAACTAAAGTGCTCCAGAACATCCCCTTTGTAAAGTGCATTTACACAGAAACTGACTACTGTGATTAACATCACTAGCTCATTTTAACAGGTGACCATGTTGTTACAACCAGCAGCGCCTATGTCTGTGCTTGTTTATGACTATAAATCCATTTATATCGCCACATGTATACTCTCTTATCTTTATAAGTTAGACATTCTTATGTTTATGTGAAGTCAGATTTTTTAACCACAAATGCATGCACTTCAGTTTTCTACTTTTGGCTTTTTGCTAGCAGCTAGTCTTTTTCTGCAATGCTTCAATTATCTTTTTGATTCATTTTCTAAAACTAAATTATACATCTGGTTAATATATTGTTCTTTTGCTTTCATTTCAATCATATACTAACTATTTTTGTTATATTTCACAGTTTCTACTTTATATATTGTGCTGGAAATTCACCTTTATCTGCAGTATTTTAGGTGCTTTTTCATAACACTTCCTAACAAACTCTGGTCAGAGCCGTTATGGCTGCAGAGAGCTTTTAGGAGTGACAAGAGTGTGGAAAAGATTATGCAGTGCTTTTGCTGAAGCCATAAGTAATACTGCAGAGATTACAGTACTGCATATGTGTGATACTCATACATGGGCAGTTTGCCCTGTAGTCAGCCCTGCTCAACATGGCGTTGCTGACATAACTATGTATGTATGATAGTCATGTATGCTCAGTTTAAAGAGGACAGGAAATCATTTCTAACTGGCAGCTGTTTATAAGGTTCTTATTCTCAGAAATGATATGCATTCCCTAAATTATCCATATTTAACTATATGTGAATAAAAAGTGATGTGAAAAAACTGTACTTTACATTGTTTTGTTTTTATGGGCAGTATTCTGTTACAGTTCTCATCATGGAACCAGTAATTTGGAGTTTTTACTATGTCACGGTTTGTGTACAGAATGCTTATTATGAGCTGTTGGTCTATTAGAACCCTATTTAGAGCTCTGTGCACAAACTGTGACATAGCTAAAACTCCAAATTATTGGTTCCCTGACAAGAACTGTAACAGAATGCTGTCCATAAAGACAAAACAATGTAAAATACAATTTTTCATGTCACGTTTTATTCAGATACACTGAAATATGAATAGTTTAGGGAATGCATATCATTTCTGAGAATAAGAAGTATATAAATAGTTGCCAGCTAGAAATGATTTCCTGTCCTCTTTAAGTCAAAATCACCATGTTTTACACTGTGGCCATCACTGCTGCAGTTGCAGAATGGAAACATAGTGCATGGTGAAGTGGGTATATATTTATGCAGCCCATGGAGGGGATGGGCAGAATAAACACAATCACTAGAAACTATGTCAGAGCATTGTGTCAGCACATCAGACACTGATCCAGTTATGTGCTTCCACAGTGCTCTTATACAAATCTGATGATGACATAACATCCGTGGAGCTTGGCCCACGTAGCCATACAAGTCAGACTCAGGAAGAGTCTATTAACAAACTAGAGATCTGGTCTGGGACTTGCTGATCATCACAGACACCTTCTCATTCTTTTCTAAGCAGTAATTTCTGGCCAATGTGGCTTAACCATATTGATCTCAGTGCTGGTACACTACTTCTGGTTTTCCCCTGATTGTATTAGGCCGGGGTAGTAGCATCCTTTCATACCTCTCAACCTCTTGCCTCATAAATCAGGGACAAGGCTTAAAAAAATCATGGACAAAGACCCCAAATGAGGGACACATCTTAAAAATGCGTACTATTCACTCAGAAACCTGATAGAATGAAAGGATTTGTGTTAAGATGCATTTTATGAAGAAAATAAAGTCTGTAACTTTAATGTTTGACATTATTTTGTGCTTTTAGTCACCACTATCCTGTCACAAAATCTCAGATTTTATTAGGGATAGAGGAAAATTTTGAGGCAAAATCAGGGATGTCCCTGAAAATCAGGGACAGTTAAGAGGTATGCTTGAAATGGTAGCTGCTGGTGGTGGCATGCTCTGGAAAAAAGTGGTCCCTGTACCCGTCTGCACATTTTAGAAATGATGCCTTTCCTTGTTTTTGCTGTAAAGAAACTGACCTCTTTAACACAAAAACAAGGAGTCAGTTATGGCCTCTACCCCTCCCCTGTTTCACTTGAAGTAAGGAACATGATTATGGGTTTGCATCAGATGCACAGTGGCAGCCATAGATGCATAATATTGTTAAACAGGAATCAACTGTATGTAAAAGCTCTTTTTTTTAAAGTATGTTTTCTTAATGTTGTCAATACCACTTCACCTGTTTTTACTCTGCCACTGGATTTTTGTTCTCCAAGTGTATTATTTTACATTTTTGTATTTAGGACAAAAAGGCCTTTCAAATGAGGGTTGTCACTAATCTAAATTCTTTATAGTGTTTTATGTTTCCTTGCACATGCACAAGAAACATCTTGTGGTAGAATGACATTTCAGAGGTGTGTCATGGATGAGTCCAATGCTCAGCAGTCTACAGTGGGCTTGACTCTGACAGACCAATGAGCATGAAATCAGACTGTGACACTAGTCACAGTTTCACAGCTTGAAGCCATTCTCTAGTTAAAAGAAATGAAGTGCTCCAATGAGAGCACTTCGTTCCTTTCATTCATGCCCTTACTGATCTTACCATTTGTCTCCCCACTCACGCTGCAGATGTCTGGGTACCCAGCCATAAACTGCATCCCTCTCTCTCTGTGCCATAAGCAGAAAACAGTCCTAGCAGTAAAGAACAAATAATTATAATTTACCTTCCCATGGAATTTGTCCGCATTGAACTTGTTTGTTTCTCTGTGTGAATGAGAGTGTGTGTTCTTGTCCCTCAGCTCCTCTCTCCCTCTCTGGTGCTTCATCTGTTCAACAATGCCCAGCCTGAGCATTGCTATCTATGATGGCACCTACTGACCCACCCCGCGGATGTGAGTGAGAGTCCTGAGAAGTGAGGCAGCATTGCCTGCAGAGCTGTAACTTAACCCTGGACTGTGGAGAACATAGAAATATAGAAGTTGACAGCAGATAAGGACCGCAAGGCCCATCCAGTCTGCCCATTTGTTCTTCCTTATGAATGTGCCATAGGCCTTTACTCTGTCAATGGCCTATCTATTCATACTCATCTGTATTGCTCCCTTTTGCCTATCCCATGCCTGTTTGAAGCCCTGCACTGTATTCGTATCCACCACTTCCTGAGATAGGCCATTCTATGCATCCACCACCCTTTCTGTGAAAAATAACTTTCTCACATTACCCCTTAATCGGCCTCCCTCTAATCTCATGCTGTGTCCTCTTGCCCTGCTATTTTTCTTATATTGAAACATGTTAGACTCTTTCACCCTGTTAATGTCCTTAAGATGTTTAAATGTTTCGATCATATCACCTCTTTTCCTCCTTTGCTCTAGAATATACATATTGAGCTCTGTTAATCTGGCCTCATATGTTTTCTGATGCAGTCCCTGCACCATTTTGGTTGCCCTTCTCTGGACTGCTTCCATTTTGTTAATGTCCTTGTGCAGATGCGGCCTCCAGTACTGCATGCAGTACTCCAGATGGGGCTAACCAGTGTCTTGTAAAGAGGATTATTACTGGCCTTTATGACTTGTGATACCCTACTAATACACTCCAGCATCCCCTAGCCTTACTTACTGCTTTAGTGGTCTGCTTGGATGATTTCAGGTCATCTGTGATGACGATGCCCAAAGTCTCCTTCTTCCCTTGTGATTGCCAGTAACTCCCCTCCCAACCTATAGGTGGCTTCAGGGTTTCTCTTCCCTATGTGCATGATCTTGCACTTCTTTGAGTTAAACCCCAGTTGCCACTCTTCTGACCATTTTGCCAGTTTATCCAGATCTCTTCTCGTTCTGCCTACCCCATCTGGATCTTCTACCCTGTTGCAGATCTTGGAGTCATCTGCAAACAGACAAACCTTACCCTCCAGTCCATCTGCAATGTCACTGATGAAGATATTGAAGAGGACCGGTCCCAGGACTAATCCCTGAGGTATCCCACTTGTGACTTGCATCCGTTCTGACTGTATACCATTTACCACCACTCTCTGTGTTCTGCCCGCCAACCAGTTTGCCACCCTGTTAACCGACTTCTGACTCACCCAGAGCCTACCAAGCTTATTAATCAATCTTCTATGTGGAACCATATTGAAAGCTTTGCTAAAGTCAAGGAAGGAGACATCAACTGCACCTCCTTGGTCCACCACTTTGGTTACTCAGTCAAAGAAATCTGTGAGATTAGTTTGTCAGTACCTTCCTGTTGTAAACTCGTGCTGTCTTGGATCCTGTGTTCCCATGGATTCTAAGTGTTGCACTATCCTTTCCTTAAGGAGTGCCTCCATGATCTCGCCCACTACTGAGGTAAGACTGACTTGTCTGTAGTTCCCTTCCTCCTCCCTGCTACCACTCTTGTTGAGCGGGATCACATGAGCCCTTCTCCAGTCTTCTGGGACCTCTCCTGTGCTCAGAGACTCACTAAACAGTTCTGATAATGGCTGTGCGAGTTCCACCCTTAGCTCCTTTAGTATCCTGGGATGTATGCCATCCGGTCCCATTGCCTTGTCCACCCTGAGTTTAGTGAGTTCTTTTTTTTTAGTTCAACATGTTTTTATTGAATATTCAATACATACAATCAATAGAGCATGGCATGTAAACAGAGTGAGGATATGAGGGAAAACAATAACAACAAGCAACTAGAGTCCACAAACAAAACACACACACACACACACACACACACAAAGTTCTCTCCCATTACCACCCATCCCCAGTGCCCCCTCCCCTAGTTGAAATGTGTTAAACTAAACAAGATAAACAGACATATTACAAAATAAACCTAAACAAAACACCGGTGGCCATAATAAGCAGAGGAGCCAGGAAGAACAGGACATTACTCAGTGTAGGTAAAGTGCATAGAGTTTACCCATCTTTTGTCAAAGAGAGGAAGCCGACGATGCACACTACTAATCATAAGTTCTGTTCTGATACAAAAGGATACATTGTGCAGCCATTCCTTTTATGCAGGGATAGATTGGTCTATCCAGTGCTTGAGGATCAATTTTTTAATGGCTAAGGAGATTAAAGCCATCTGATATTTATGCTCTTTAACCCTGATCTGACTGTAATCACCAATAATACATATTTCTAGGGAGAAAAGGTCCTCCAATCCCAACAAAGGATTAATCCTTGACTTACTGAAGGCCCAGAGTGGGGCAACCTTTTCTTAGTACCAAAAGATATGTAGAAGGTTGCCATCTGATTTACCACAAGGAGTACATAAAGATGAGCTAAGATGCCCCATCTTGGTCAATTTCAGTGGGGAGTAGTACATATTATGCAAAATATGAAATTGGGTGAGCCTTAGGCAGTCCTGGGTAGTATACTTGTATATGTCTCTCCAAATATGGTCCCAGTTAAAGTTACTGTTAGGTAGTAACACATGCCAAATCTTTGAGGTGCCTACCGGGGAGGGGGTGAGACTGTCCAGAATTAAGGTATAGCAACCATCTATGTCATGGGGTTTAAAAGCCAGATCACTTAGCTGAGACAAGAGGTCAGAGAGGCCAAAAGAATTAGAGAAGGGTACAAACTTTTGAAGGATTAGGTGCTTGAGTTGAAAGACTTTAAAGATTAGTGAGGCACCAATCTCTAGGTTCCACAGTATATTGGGGTAAGATAGGAGGGAACCCTGTTAACATAGATCAGAGACCTTGAGATCTAATAGTTGCGGCAGCCAAGATGGTTGAAGGGTAGTACCCCCAATTCTAATACTGCTATTGAGAAGAATAGGTTGTGAAGTATTTTTGGCAGGGGACAGTTTGAGGAAAGAATAAACTTGAGAAAGAACACAGATTGAGGTTCCCATTGCAGAGTTATGGAGGGGAATGGGTAAGGAGCTTGAGGAAGAGAAGAAGATAGAGGAGCTAGTAATGCTTAACTTTGCCATTAAAAAAGTCTCAGCTGTCGACCACGGGGGAAGATATTCCATTTTGTTATGAAGAGTCGGGATGGATATCCAGTTGCTGCATTTGTATAGGTGACTAGACCAATAGTAGAAGAGAAAGTTAGGGAGCCGGAGGCCCCCCAACCTTTTGGGGAGATATAGTTTGCTGTAAGAGTATCTGGGAACTTTATCTAACCAAATAAAGTTATTAATCATGTCATGGATACATTTAAAGAAAGTGAGGGGAAGCCAAAGATTCAGCATGTTTAGAGGATAGGAGAGTCGGGAGGGGACATTCATTTTAATAATGTTGATCCTACCTCATAGAGAAAGTGGGAGGACCTTCCATCTTGAAAGATCTTGTTGAACAACAAGGGTTAAGTCTTCCAGGTTGAGTTTCTTCACAAGAGAAGATTGAATGGATAGATGAATACCAAGATATTTAATCAAAGTGAGGGTCCATTTCATACCAAACTTCTCAAAGTCTGACCTATGAGTATAAACGTTAAGGGAAAAGATTTCAGTTTTACTACAGTTGAGTTGGTAGTTAGATAGAGAGCTGTACCATTCAATAACCTTCAGAACCTCGGATAAGGAGTCGCAAGGATGCACAATATGAAGAAGAATGTCATCTGCATAAACAGATAAGGTGTATGGAGTGTATCCAATAGAAATTCTGAAAATGTTAGGGGAGCTCTTAATCTGTCCAATGAGAGATTCTAAGTAAAGGTTGAAAAGGAAAGGAGATAAGGGATAGTCTTTTTCATGGAGAGAGTGGTGGATGCGTGGAACTGCCTTACTGGAGAGGTTGTTGGGGCTAAAACAGTGGGGGAATTCAAACATGCATGAGATAGACACAAGGCAATTGTAGTGGGGGGGTGGCAGGAAGTAGGCTGTTGGTTAACTAGAATCTGCAGCTTATCCAGTAGGTAGGGAAATGGGCAGGCTGGGTGGGCCAAGTGGTCCTTTTCTGCCGTCAAAGTCTATGTTTCTATGTTTCAATGCCTTGGTGAGTACCAGAGTGGAGGGAAAATCGAGAAGAGAAAACTCAATTGCAATAAATTCTGGCAGTAGGAGAGGAGTATATTACTTGAATCCAGGTGAGAAAGGATGTGGGGAACCCCATCCGCCTCATTGTGTCCTGTAAGAATTCCCAATCTACCCTGTTAAAGGCCTTTTCAGCATCAAGGGAGATACGGGCCATGGGAACAGGGTGATATCTGGCAACTGAGAAAATGTGGCTGAGCTTGCGATGATGGTCAGATGAATTATGACCTGGAACAAATCTCACTTGCTCTGGACTGAGGAGAACTGACCATACAGTGCTTATCCTAGTAGCCCAGATCTTAGTGAGAATTTTAATATCATAATTAAGAAGGGAAATGGGACAATAGCTAGATGGATGGGAAGAGGTCTTGTCTGGCTTTAAAAGAAGGGTTATGGTAGCTTCTAAAAGGCTAGGATCTAGGGAGTCAGCAGAAAACATGTAATGGAAAAGATGCAACAGAAGAGATGAAAGCTGTTTGGAGAAGGTTTTGTAAAAGTTCGACGGAAAACCATCTGGGCTGGGAGATTTGTCCAAGGCAAGACTATCAATAGCCCTGGAGATCTCAGTAATGGAAATGGGGGAAGATAAAGTGGCCTTCTAAAGTTCTGATAGTTTAGGTAAGAACATAGAGTCAAGGTATGTCAGGATATTCTCCTCCAGAGGAGGGGAAAACCGTTTCCCGTACAGGTCACTGTAGAAACTTTAAAAAACTTGTGCGATTCCTCTAGGGTGTGTTTGAAGGGATCCATCCAGAGAAGAAATAGCAGCAATTATTCTGGAACTTTCTAACTTATGCAACCTAAGGGCAAGTAAGTGTCCTGCTTTCTCTTCTTGGTCAATATATTTCGACTGAGTTCTCAAAATGGCGAGTTCGCCTTTCTCCCTAAGAATGTCAGCATATTTGTCACGTAGTTTAAGAAGAGAAGGCAATAGATCAGGAGGTGAAGAAGGAGAAAGAGACTTTTTATAAGTCTCTTATTCTCACTAGTAAAGAAGTAGCTTTGTGTAACCATTGCTTCTTTCTTTTAGCGGCAAGGTGGATAAACTCCCCCTTGAGAAAACACTTAAGGGCACGCCACACTTGGTCTACACGAGGAACTGAATTTAAATTAGTCTCTATAAAAGACTGAATAAGGCCCTTGATTCTGGAGACTACAGAATCATCCTTAAGGAGTTGGGTATTTAGTTTCCAAGAGGTATCCCTCGGTATGTCAGAAAGGGGAGAGAGAGAGAGAAGGAGCCAGGCCGCATTGTAGGCTGAAAGTAACAGGGATTCAAAACCCGCTTCACAAACTGTACGCAGAGCAGTAAGATTTAGAAGAATAAAATCTAGATGGGACGAGGCATGGTGAACTGCGGATGTAAAGGAATAGGTCCAAAGGGTGGGATTGAAGATTCTCCATGGGTCGCATGGACCAGGTGAGTCTATAAGATCATCCAAGGTCCATTGAGATGGTGTAGTGGATCTGCGTGTGAAGTGAGAGCAATCCAGGTCTTGTGTGAGCAGGGTATTCCAGTCCCCACTGAGGATCAGAGTGGAAGGTAGCAAAGCAACCAATTTGTCTGTTAGCTCCATAAAGAAGCCAGGGTCCCCACCCACTGGGCCAAAAATACTACCAAAGGACTACCTCATTCTGATCCAGGGTACCCTTGACCAGAACATAGTGGCCCTGTGGATCAGACAATACTAAGTTAGCTTGAAAGGAGACTGGCTTGAGAATTAATACAGCCACCCCCCTGCTTGAGATGGAGTTACCAGAGGCAAAAACTTGGGAAACATTTTGTCTACGCAACCAAATAGCTTCCTGGGTAGTCAGATGGGTTTCTTGTAAGAAAACAATTTTGTCCTGCAAGAGAGATATGTGTTTTAAAATCTGGCATCTTTTTTTCTGTTCCCTGATTCCTCTGATATTCCAAGTGAGAAAATTTGTGGTCACATTAGCCATAATCTGAATGCATAAAGACCAACTGGTTGTATAAAACCACTCTGAACACACTCCAACTTCCTCCCCACCTTAGCCCCCCCACACATAATGATAGATTAAAGAACCAGAACTTAACCTTCCTCAGTCCCCTCTCCCAATTGTGATCTAAATATAAACGCCCCTCCAAAATCACTGTTATTTGCAGCAACACCCTGAGTACACAGATATGGGGCAGGATAGGTCTAAACATCCCCAAAACCCCTAACCCAAATAACTACAAACATTAAACTATTTACAAGGGCCTGGTCAGTAAACATCCAGAATGAGTCATAAAACATGGAAGGCCCCATTAATACCCACACCCCGATAAATTCCTGCTCCCATAGAAGTCCCACTGGAGCAACAATCCATAGATCACTAGAGGTGTATAAACACAGAGAAACCCCAAGAAGGCGCCAAAAGAAGGATGCAGTAGGGCTCCCAGGGAGCATTCAAAATACTGAACTCTATTAGTAAAATGAGAAACAATAAAGCAACAACGTGTTAAACAAAGGAGCACCCCCCCGATGTCCATCAATGCAGGCATAGCCCAGCTTAATATTGGATCCCCCCCACCTCTCATTTAAGATTGAAAATAAAAATAAATGTAAACATTACTACTGAACACCCTTTGGTCAGTATTGACCGCCCAGATATCCATGAATTGTCATGATTGGGCACAGTTAAATCCACTTTCACCTTGATTTAAAACTTCAGCAGTCTCTCCTAGTGTAACTGATGGAGCAATTAAGCAAACTATGGACTAGCCATATTCCTGGCAACCTCATGCAGTGTTTCAAATAGGGAAGAAGGTAGATCCATGAGAGGCAGATCTGTAGGTTATGAGGTCTGGGCTCTAAACATTCCAACCAGGTACAGGTCTCAGAAGGCTCTCTGAATGGCAGGACAAAGCAAAAAAGAAAAGGAGTGAGTAAGCTCTCTTAACTGCCAAAGTGAGCAGGACTGATGCAGGTAAAGGTAGTGCTCAATTAAAATCTCTAAGCACAGCCCCCGCATTAGAGTTTGGGCCTAAAAAATCAAGACCTAAAAGGAAGGTGGACTGGAAGCAGTACCACACACTTTACTGTCCTCCAGGACCCCTGCCTAGTCCCTAGGGTTCCAAGAACTGAAGGAATTAAGGCCTGGTAGGCCAAAAATCAAAAAAAAGGCCACAACCAAGGTACGCCATGAGGCCACCACCCAGAGCACGAGTAAGCCAGAAGGCATCAACCCCAACTGGTGGCCGGTCACACCAGCACGCCACTGGCTGCATGTCTACAACCCCAGAGTAAGGAAAATGCAAACATCAAACAAATCAGGTATTTTAAGCAGCTAAAGCATTGATCAGAGATTGAATGTTAGACAACAGTCATGGTGTTTTAAAGAGATCAGGTAGTCATGCCTTCAGGTACTTAGTAGTTTGCTCGGGCGAGTCAAAGGTAAGCAATTGTCTATCAACAAAAGTTTGCAATCTAGCCAGGTAGAGCATTTTAAACTTAAATCCGGCTACAATCAGCTTGCTGACAGTTGGATGAAATGCTGCCCTTTTCTGTTGGGTTTCACTTGGCAAGTCCTGAGAGATGTGGAGAGGTTTCCTTTCCCAAGAGATGGATTGTAACTCTCTCATTTTGGTCAGGATGTGTTGTTTCTAAGGTAGCTCAAGAATTTCAGTATGGTGGGTCTCGGGCGGGGGAGCTCCAGCTGGAAGTTTCGGGTGCAACGATCTATGAGCTCTTTCAATTTGATAAGCTGTGTTGAAAGTTGAGGGCCCAACCACCTTAGCAAGAAATTTCTGGATAAAGGTTACTGTAGAGGGTCCTTCTTCGGCTTCTGGTAGACCGAAAATGAGAAGGTTGTTCCTGTGACTGCATCCCTCCAGGTCTTCAGTTTTAAGTTGAAGTTTGTGTATTTGTTGCTGCAATTTGGTGATTTTGGGGTCCGTTTTTTCTTGCCACCTCTCAAGAGAAGAGATATGGGCCTCAGCATCTGCAAGTCTCCTGCCCAAGTCAGTCATGTCAGACCTTGAAGATTTTATTTCTGTAGAGATGTCTGCGAGGGTTTTCCAGAAAGGCTGGAGTTCTTGTAGGAAGCAGTCCTTGATGAGAGGTATTGCAGGCACTGGGATGCCCAGGCCGGGAGGAATGAGCTGGCTGATGTTTAGATTTCTCAGAGGCCTTCTACGGCGAGGCAGGCAGAGTGTATTTTGGTGGGGTCTGCTGCATATCTGCATCCATCCTTCCCAGAATAAGCCCAGCTGGATAGTAAAAACATTACAACAGAAGCAGCAGGTAGTCGGCTGTCAGAATTTAGGGCAATCTTCTGGTTTGAAGTTGTATTGAGGTAGGATTTAGACAAAATTGAGGCAGGGAGATGAGAGCTCCAGAGCTAGGCTACCATCCAACTTCAGGCATCAAGTGATCTCATGAGTTTAGTGAGTTCTTCTAGGATCCTTTCTTTTGTGAAGGGACTTGTGCACACCCCTGTGACCATGGTGCTGAGCTGTGGGCCCTGCCCTACCTTCTCTTCAGTAAATACAGTGCAGAAGTATCTATTTAGGATAGATGCTTTTCCCTGGTCCTCCTCCACACACTCCCCCTTATCCCTTTTGATCTTATCAATGCCCCCCTCTAGACTTTCCCCTCTCACTAATGTATCTATAGAAAGTCTTGTCTCCTTCTTTTACTGTTCATGCTAGTGTTTCCTTGGTTTGGGTCTTTGCCTGCCTTACTGCCTTCCCTGCTTCCCTTAGGGAAGTTTGGTATATCTCCCTATCTTCGTCCCGCTGCGTTCCCTTATATTTCCTGAAGGCCAACCTTTTGGCCCAGACCTTTTCTGCTACTGTTTCTGAGAACCAAGATGGTTTCCTCCTTTTGCTCTTGCTTTTCTCCCTAAGACAATGGGATGTTGCATCAAGAATTGCATCCCTAATGCTTTCCCACTTTGCCTGTACCCCCTCACCTGTATTTCTTCTTGCCAGGGCTAGCTTAACTCTGTTGGCCATCTTATCAAAGTCACATCCTCTGAAGTCCCATATTTATGCCTTGGAATGGGATGATTTAGTTCTAGTGGCCAAATTGAATTATACCATGTGATGGTCACTGGCCCCTAGGTGACCTTCTACTTGGAGATCTGTGATCCTTTCCCTATTAGTCAGTGCTAGATCTAGGATAGCCCTGTCTCTTGTGGGTTGTTGTACCAGTTGTTTGGGGCCCTCCCCCGGCAAGGAATCCACTATGTGCCTAGTTCTGGAGGATGCTCCTGCTGGTATTGACCAATCTGTATCTGGCATGTTGAAGTCCCCCATTATCAGAACCTCTCCTATAGCTGTCATATTTTGTATATCTTCTAACAGTAATGTGTCTATGTCCTCCCCCTGGTCTGGAGGCCTGTAGACAGCCCCAATTCGTATGGTTGTCCCATTTCCTGTTTCCAGGGTGACCCATAGTTCTTCTGGCTCCTTATGTGTACTCTGAATTTCTGTAGCTTTGATATTTTCATTGACATAAAGGGCTACCCCCTCCCCCTTTTTGCACCTTTGTCTCTTCTGAACAGTACAGAGAGAGAGAGACATGGGTTGCAGGGACAACTACTGAGAAGGAGAGGCAGCAGCATGCCCCCGAAAGAGACTGCAGGATTGAAAGGGGTTGTGAGTGGCACTAGTGTCAGGAACAGAGCAGAGAGAGTGCCCCCAAACAGTGAAAGCAACATGCTGAGATGTGGCGAGTAAGCGGAATGAGAGTGATCACCAGGTGACAGGCTATCACTATTGCAGCACCAGCATGGCAGTGTGAAATTGAGGGCAGTACAATGTAGTGACCATAACCATGATGACCGGTGGCTCCCAGACCTGCAACTGAACAAACGTTCATTTCAATGGGTGGCCCTTCCCTAGCAGTGTCTACTCCCCCCCACCCACCTAGACATACAGAGCAACAGTGAGAGCCACTTCCAGTGCAGCATATATGTGCAGCTCCAATCCATTCCAGTCAGAGATGGTGTCAACCCCCCCCTTAAAACAAAGAAGTGGAGTACAGTGTGCACCCAAGCTCAGTTGCCATCCATTTTATTGCCACTCACTCTTCCCACAGCTTGCTATCAGTCTGACTCTCTGTTTGTCTTCCTGAAGCCCAGTTGAAGTGGACAGGACATACAGAGAGGCAGAGAAAGTGGCAGCAAGAGTGCCATGACCGGGACAGAGAGCAGTGCTGCAGAGTTTTCCTTTCTCTGTGGAGGAGTAGAGGTCAGAAAGAGAGAGAGAGAGAGAGACCAGGAGAGACACAGTGTATGCCTAACTGGAGGTCACTTTGTCACTGTGCCAGCCTGTGTAGAGTGGGATGGGCGTGGAGGGGAAGATGAGTAACTTACATCAGCCTCTGGCTACTGCAGATTGTTCCATATGTGCTGATGTGAGCTGGATAAATTTTCTCCTTCCATTCCAGCTCTTGCATGTGAGGAGCACTCTGCAGGAGCCAGTGACAAATGTGGTTCACACATCTGTCCATCTACACCTATTTGAGGTCCATGAAAGCTGGAACTGGCATTGGATGGGATCCAGGAAGGTGGCTCTGGGAGGATGATGCCCCATCTCCTCAATCCCACCTCCACACAAGGGTAGCACCCTGCAGCAGCCATGGATAGAGATGCAAGTTGCACATCTGTCCCTTCATATCCGTCCCTGCTCCACCAGGGCTAGCATGAAGCCTGAAGTGGGATTTGGGTGACTGGCACTTCCTCACCCTATACCACACCTCTGCACTTGCAGAACACTCTGCTTCAGCCAGAGGCTCTCCCACCTAACGTGATCTGCCCATGGAGAGCACTCTGAGGTACTGAGATATAAAAATGTGGATCCTGTATCTGCCCATCCACAACTGTTCCCACTCTGCTAGGTGGGTGGGTGGGGGCAGGATACAGTGGGTGCTCCTGCGTGACTGGCGCCCCCTCTTGTACCCCCATCTTTCAATCCAATACTTTACAGCAGCCAGGTAAGAGATGTGGGTTGCACATCTGCACCATCCTAAACCGTCCCCATTTGAAACAGTTTCACACACAGGCTGAAGTAGGATCTAGGACGGTGGCCCCTAAGTGACTGTTCTCCCCCTCCACCCCTCCATCCCACCTCCACACATGGGGGGCACTCCTCCCCCTCCATTACACATTTGCACATAGAGAGCACTCCTACCTCTCCATGTCTTCTTTGCATATGGGGAGCAATTCTCCTTCTCCAGCCCTCTTTCACATGTTGGACATAGTGTCTTATGTAATCATATTTGATCTCAATCCTTGTTGAATTCAACATTGTACATATTCTGTCGGGAGAGGCCTCCCTGGAGTTTCCAGGGTTAGGCTGTAGCATTCTTGGGACAGGGCATTCTCGGTGGCCATACCTACACTGTGGAATTCCTTTCCTGTTTATTTAAAGGAGGCTTCCTCAGTGGAAGTCTGTAAGAAGGGCCTCAAAACTTACCTACTCCAACAAGCTTTTACTGATTAATTATTTGATGTTAATGGGATAGATTGATGTGTTTTAAATCTGCTTCTAGTTGAATTTTACATACATTTTTGGCTTACGATTTTATGTTGTTGTTTGCTGTTTTATTGTACAGTGCTGAGAGTCCCAGGAAATGGGCACTTTTATAAATACAATATCTATCTATCTATCTATCTATCTATCTATCTATCTATCTATCTATCTATCTATCTATCTATCTATCTATTGTATATACTAATGTAAAGAAAATTGATTTATTTTAATTTATATTATGTGTTCTTACTTTTTGTATCTCACACCATGTATTTCCTTTATCATTGCTTGTACAAGGGACCTCCTTGCAAATGAGCTTGCTCAATGGATGTTATCCCTTCACAATAAACTTGAACATGGATAGCACTCTTCCCTCCATTCCATCTCCACACATACTGTAGGTATCATTGCTCCATGTCCATCACACCTCCATACAGTGTGAACACTGATCCCTTGACCCCCAGTACTTCTCCCACTACATTTCACCTCCCCCACATGGAGAGCACTTCTTCCACTGCATCCCACCTCCGGCACATAGGGAACACTCCTCCCCCTCCATTCAGCCTCTACACATGGGGAGCTTTCCTCCAACTTCATATCAGCTCTGTACATGGGTAGCAATCCACCCCTTCATCCCACTGCCCCTACATGGGGAGCATTGCTCCCCATCCATCCATCCCACTCCTACACATAGGGACACCTCCACACATTTGCATCAGTCCTCCTCTACCACCATCCCATCACTGTATATAGAGACTACTCCTAACCCCATTCCACTTTTGCACATGGGAGCACTTTGCAACAATCAGAGGCAAAGATGTTAATCAGGCATCTGCCTTTCCACACCTATTCCCACTCCACATGATAAACTTCAAGTTGGGAAGAACATTGATGGGGTTGAGATATAATGAGTGGGTTGCCCTGGGAGATGGTGCCAATACCCCTACCACCTCTCTGAATGACAGAAGTCCCCTCCGCAATCAATCTTTATTCTTTTCTCCACTCACCACTTTTCTGCTGATTTTCCTTCTGTTGGCTTGCCTTAACAGTCGCTCCACTCCCGAGACAGGACTATAGGCCACTAGGCCAGGACAGATTTTTCCTCAACCTCTCCCGTCTTCTCTTCAGTCCACATTACCAGTCCCACCAGCATCCAGCACCTAGCACAGTCAAGAAGATGCACCACCTGTTACTTGCAGCTCGGCCCCGAATGGGTCTGTTCTTTCTGTGGTAGACCATACTTCAAGTTCTCCCACAGTTCAACAGAGGATAGAGAAGAGCAGCACACAGTCCCACTCTACCACCATGACAGATGACAGGACACCACAACTTGCTCGGCGCTGTACAGATGATGCAGCACAGCAGCGTGCTCACTAGTCTGTCTCACCAGGCTTCTCCTGCTCTCTCTGTTGATGATGTCTCTATCTCCCCTACCCATTAATGGTCCCATACATGCACATTGTATTGCAGCTAGCTCCAGCCGCTATGGAGACTGCTGAGACACTAAATATTTTAGCAGCTGAGCCTGAGCCAACCCGAAAATAAAATATAGGAATTTGAAAATTTCTGAGATAATTCTGAGGGACGGGGTTTTGAACACCCTGAGCACCCCCCTGCCTAGGCCCATGTAATCCACAATAGTTCAGACACTTGCAATCATTACACTTAAAGGTACTCCTCCAGACCAGCTAGCCTCCCTGCTTGCCCCAGCACACAAATGAACAAAAACTGCTACCCCTCCCACGTCCTTTGCAAGCAGCGAGGATCCCTCTTTCTTGAGTGGTCAGTCTTGTACAAGTAGCAGAGCTGGGGGTCTGGGGCTGCAGTCGGACCTGTTGCTGTAATGGAGCTTGAGCCTGCTGAATACAACTGGACAGCTAAACTGAGTCCCCTTAATCCCTACAGATGGAGGACTACTGCACAGATTGCTACAGCCAGTCAGGCACCACCAGGGATTTAAAACAAGAACTGGACTATGGCAGGCAGCCTGCCATCCACCTTCTCCTCCTCCTCCTCCTACACTGACTGCTTGCAGCACTTGCCCAGCTCCTCCTCTGCTACCAGTGCCCACCAGCAGTCAGTAGTGTAGCTGAGTGGTCCCTGTTGGAGTGATCAAGTGAGCTCCATGACTTGTTACTAGCCCCCGCTACTGATACTCTCTTTTGTCTTCCTTCCATGTCTGGTCGCATTTGCCTGTTTCCAAACATGCAATAAACTGTTTTTCTACTGTCTACTTAGATACAGAATATTAACTATATCAACATAAAGTATAATTGTTTTGAAGAAGATAGAAGCCTTTCTTATGGTTCGGCTTCAATGTATGGTTGGATAACGCTGAAATCTCATCGTGTTTGTTTTACTTCCTTATTGCTATTTTGTATTTTCAGGTTAAAGCAAATAATAAAATATAATCGTTTTTGTGAGAAGATGGAATCTTTTACTATGGCTCTTTTTGGTTTGATCCAAGTGCACTGAAGAGTTGAAGCACCGAGATCACCACGATATAGGCAGCCTTGCACCATTCCCCTGATCCTAAAAATATGCATCACAATGGTTGTATAATTGTAGGTCTATATTCAAGTGTCTTTAATTCATTTTAATTACACACTAAGAGGAATGGTCTTAATGAGTGCATTTAAGGTTTTATAATTTGACCTTTTGGAATTTTAATGACCTTCCAATCATGGAGTCATCAATTTGTTTTAATTAAAACATTTCTTTGTTCAGTTCATCAATAGTCCAATAAGATTTAGAATAAAAATACTTTAGAACAAAAACTGTATAAACTTTGGGTTTGATTTTGCGCAAATATTAACTTCTCCCCAAGTTGAAAAAGCATAGGAGATTAGTTGTACATATTTTTGTATTTCTCCACACTTTCACTTTCTAAAATTTGTAAAAAAAAATATGAAAAAATAACACTCAACAGTCCAATAAGATTTAGAATAAAATAACTTTAGAACAATACTGTATAAACTTTGGGTTTGATTTTGCACAAATATTAACTTCTCTCTGAGCTGAAAATGCATAAGGGATTATTTGTACATACTTTTCTGTTTCTCCAAGCATTTACATTGGAAATCTGCAAAAGATATGAAACAATAACACTTGACCTTTTGCACAGTTCTTGACCTCCCATAAATGGAATGGCTTAAAACCTATTTAGGAGTCATTCAAGAGTTATCCCAAGGTCAAGATTTAGTAAACGATACATTTAATGCATTTTAATAGTAGAAGGTGCCAAAGAGGACGTAATAAATGAAAAAAATAGTGGTGCAGAATAGATACCTAAAAGGTATCAAACCATTTGCTTCTAAAAGTTCACAGACAGTCAAGTCTTCTTTATGTGTATGAGCATTATTTTCTTCTGCGTCTTCCTTTTCCCCCATATCTGGTCAGTGTCAGCTTCACATATTGTTGGCTAATAATTACTAAAATTAATCTGCTGCTTTTTCCTGAAAAGTTTTAACATGATCCCATCCTGAAAAGATTTAATGTGCTCCCAATGAGCAGATCATTTTGTTTCAAGCTGTTTTTTTCACTTCATACTAAGAACTAACGAATTCCATTGAAGTATTCTACATTGCTAGAATAACTTCAGGATCTGTTGTTAAATTAGGCGTGACAAGATATAAACCATATGTTCTGGTCTCAGCATAGTGGTTTCAGAAATCAGGCTGCCAGAAATGCAATAGAACTTATGCCAAACAAATGCGAATATGTCTAAAAGTCTAGGGGCCAGATATTCAAAACTTTGGCCCGGGCTAAATTAACACTGCCCGGTGGGCAAACTTAGCCCGGAACACAAAGCAAGCTATATTCAAAAGGAATAGCCCGGGGCAAATAGCTTCTGAATATAGCATGGAAATGAGGCTGGGCAAACTGGTCTGGGAGTGCAGGGTAAACTTAGCCCTGGAATAAGACAGCTCTGAATATAGCAACCAGGAAGTGCAAACCACAACAGCAACACAGTGCACAGTGACGTGAAGGTAGGTAGAGGCGAACTATGTGGCCAATGTGTGTGCCAGCAAATATGTGGACCCAGTACAGCTGCAAGCAGAAGTGCATGTGAAAGTACAGTGTTCAAAACTGTATAATATTCCCTGAACTGTTTGCGCAGTGCTAACATGTTTGCGTGGGTTTAGCGCAGGGCTAAACCATTAGCCCAGTCCAAACACGTTTGCCTGGCACTAAACTTTGCCATATTCAAAAGTGACATGCAAATAAGCCTACTTAGGTAGTCTCTGCGCAAACATCCAGATAAGCATCTCATTATGCCCTGATTTGCATGCAGTTTGCACTGGGCTAATGGTTTAGCCCTGCGCTAAACCCATGCAAACGTGGTAGCACTGTGCAAACAGTTCATGGAATATTATACAGTTTTGAACACTGTACTTTCATATGTGCTGCTGCCTGCAACTGTACTGGGACAACACAGCATAGACACAGATGGTGGTGCTCATGCATGCAACTGTCATACTGTAGGTCATGCTACAGTACACAGCAGACACTACAGTAGCAAGAGGACCAGTAGTGTGTGGACAGAGCACTGCCTATGGTATGTAGGGCAGTGCTGATGACTGCACTATACACAGTGACAGGCCCAACATGCAGGTGTTTACTGACAGTGGACATTACTGTTACGCTGTTGTGTGACCCAGAGATGCTGGAACTCTGACATGAGATGCTCACAGTGACATATACATGTCCAGCTTTGTGTGCTGTGGCAGTTGTACAGCTGTATGGTATGTGGCTGGGGGGGCATATGTTATCAGAAAGGCACACTGGTGTTGGGGTATTCCCAATACTGACCCATGTGCACTGCATGATGCTTCCCAGCCTTGTGGCCACACCTGGTCTGTGGCACAGCCTGGCCACCCATACACTCTCCCCTCAACATCCTCCATGCCCACAGTGCTGCATGTGTGTGCTGGCATCTGTTGGTGTCCACAGAAGAGTGGTCGCCAGGCATGTGCTTTATGGCCACACTGCCATTCTGTCCACTGGTGGCAGGGTCACCACTTACTGCCTGGCATGGCTGGGACTGGTGGCAGATGATGGCATTATTTTGATGCCATCAGTGAGCAGCATGTTTCCTCTATGTCTGGCTTTGTCTATGTGTCATATTTATTTGTTAGGGTTGTGCAAAGCCATGCAAACACAGTGCAAAGCCATAATGTCTCGCAAAGCTGATTGCCCAGGGTTAAAACTACCTTTTCTTGGGCAGTAATGTACACTGTGCTAAGTGTCATGCTAAGTCATGCAAAACCACTTTGCATGGTGCTAGTCGCTGAATATAGCATTGTGCCTGTATTCATGTACACACCCACTCAGTTTGCCCCTTGCATACATTATGATTTTGCCCAGCGCTAATGCAGTTTGCACACGCTATTTGGCCTTTTGAATATAGCAAACCCATGCTAATTCCACGCTAAACCTGTGCAAACAGTTTTTGCCTGGCACAAAGTTTTGAATATCTGGCCCTAGGAGTTACTCATAACCCATCAGTATTAAAGTTGTTGAGGACAAAAATATGTTTCAAATGAGTCTATTTATTAAGCTGCACTAATTATATTTTTTAAACTATGGCCATCTGATTGCCTGAATTTTTATTTTCCTTCACAATTTTCACCTTTTGGATTGCTATATTTAAAAAAATCTAACGAATTAAGATTAGTGACCACCCTCATTTGAAAGGTCATTTTGTCCTGAACAACTTTCATGTTGGTTGTATATTAGTAACTTGTATACTTTCCAAGATATTTGCATTTGTTTGGCATGACTCCTACTGTGTTCACACAGAAAGAAAAAAAATTATGTTGTTTGGAAGACCATATTTTATAAAATGTAAAGAATTCAGATTAATGACTACTCTCATGTGAAAAGTCTTTTTGCCTTGAACAACTTTCACTCTGGTTGTTTTTGCACACCTTGAATATTTTTAAGATATTTAGATTTGTTTGGAAGGTGTGCATATTTGCTCTCAGAGAAAAGCAGTTTTGAGTTTTGTGTCCATCATTCTAAACAGAAAGAAGGGAGTATTTTTTTTAACTACCAAAGGGATTTGCAGTGCTATGGAAGGATACACTGAAAACTAATAAAAAAAAATATGTTCCACAGAAACCCCTTTTCAAGCTAAAGTGATATGGCTGTAAGCTTTGCCCACAGCCATAAAAATGTGCACATGTAACTGGTTAGTTTACAATTTCTCTCATATTGCCATTGTTCATTTACTGTTTTGGGGGTTTACCATTTCAAATGGCTTACCATTCATTTAAACGCAAGTGTATACTGTGTATAAACAGAGGAGAAGTCTCTTTTAGAGCCTGAATACTTATTGTGCACAAAACCTTTTTAAGGAATTAGTCATAAAAACAGGTTTAAGACTTGCTGCATAGTAGCTAGAGCAGGACACCTCCTCCAAGTGTCATGGGGAGCCATCCCTGCTCACTCATGTTCCCTTTTATTTACAGGTGTGGTAGGGGGACTGACATTACTAGTGATGTCATGGTTGTCTCTGCTGCTCATCCATGCCCCCTTCAGTAAGCTAGAGGCTTAGCGAGTGCTCCACTGGAGCAGAGGGCTAAAACAGTAGAGGAGCCTCTGCTGGTCCATGGGAACATTTAGGCAACGGTTCGCTCCCACCCTTAGCTTGCGTTGGAAAATCTTTTTCTCTTTTTCAATTCTCAACTCTCAGCACCTTCTTTACCATGACTCTATACTATATGTAATACATTTTCTGTTATGGTTTTATTTATATCAGAATTAAACTACATGCAAGCTTTCTTATTGATGAGAGGGTAAAAGGAAACAGCAAGACAAGAATAGAAGGGGTTGGTGGTGGGCGTGTTTATGGGAGGTGAAAAAAATACATTATTTTTGTTGCTTTAATCTGTAACTTAACATCACTTACAATCCATTTTACGTCTACAAAGTCTTTGACATTTTTATGATTACACCATACCATTTCTGTGGACATTGTCCAGTCCCAGAGGTTACGAACTCCAGTCACATTCTTCATCTAGTCCAATTTGTGGATTTACTGTATCCAACATATGAATCCAATATACTTTGCTTCTACCAAGTCGCTTCAACAACGAGGCTGAAATCCCTGAGAGCGACAGGCAAAATGCTGACAGGTGAAATTTCACCTGCAAAAACATCACTGTTTTATTTTTTGCAGGAGGCAGGCCCCCATACACCCCCATTCATGGGTAGCTCTGCCCCCTACACCCCTCAATTTTTTAATGACCAACTCCGAGTCTGAGTTGATTTGAAGGGGGTGAAACACTGGCAAAATAATGAAATTCGTACAGTGAAACCATTACAGCAACTATCTCAAAATTATTGCTGTAATGGTCTTCACTGTAAAAATGTTGATGTTACATCAGTATACAATATACTTCTCTCCTTAATAGAACTGTGCCCATGTTTAGTCCAGATTTTGTTTTTTTTCTACTTTTTCCAGTCCCCAAAAGCACATTGAAGAGACTGAGTGGCCTGCAGAGTTGAAGTGTCTCGCTACAGAGGATTTTTGGTCATGTAGTCTACTGTCACTTTTATGTTCACTGATCCTAGATTTTTAGATCTCTCTTTGTCTTTCCAACATATGGTTTGTCACATGGACATTGGAGAAGATATATCACATGATTTGTGGTGCAATTTAAGTACTGCTTAATTTCTTATTGTACATTTGTGTAGGAGTGTTCAGAAGTTTTTTTTCCTGCTATTATTGTTGCATTGAAAGAAGTGTCTGCAAGGATATTTTCCATTGCTCAGTGGCCCCAAAACTAAATGCCTAGTTTTTGGTTCTTGTATAAAGTGATCAGTATGCACTAATCCATCCTTTACAGTCTTGTTTTTCTTTGAGTAGACCCACGGAGGGTTCTTCAATCTTTGACTGTTGAAATTCCCTGATTCAGTTATATGCCAATCATTGAATAAAAATGTTTTGATATCCCCTGTTATGTGACTATAGCAGGTAGAGAAGACAATTCTCTCTCCTAGTTCCTGCTTCTGTTGTTGTGTCAAAGATATCATGTGAAATGCATGAAAAAATAACAGTGAGCTGGCCTGCCAGTGCAGCAGTTGGATTTCCGCTTGCGACGCCAGCGACCTGGGTTAGGGAACGAGCCCGGCTCACTGGAGGGCCGGCCGGGGGGAGAAGGATTGAACGTCCTACGATAGCTCTCCTTCTCTGGGAGGAGGGCAGGGGATAGGTCCGGTGCCTGCTGGCTCCTAGCAGAGGCTGGGAGTATCACAGGAAGCACGGGCCAAAGTTAACTAGGGGAGGAGCGGACGTCGACATATGCCATGATGTCACCACGCTGCCCCCACAGAAAATGGGAAAAACTGCTCTCTGGCCATCAAGATGACAGCTCTCCATTCCCTGAGCACCTCCAGTACCTGCCCAGGGCCTTCTGTTCCTCAGCAGCATCCCCGGGCCCTAATGAAGTGTGCTGGGGTCTTCCCCTGTTGCTCCGGTGCCCTTCCCCCTCAGAGGAGGGGGACCCGCCCGGCGATAGGGATACACCGGGTTATCCCAGGGTTTGGCTGTGATTTGAGGACCTGAGGAGGGCTGGCTAAGGTCAGTGGGTTCGGGGGGGAACTTGTGGAGCCTGAAGGAGTGGGGGCCAGTGAAGCATGGGAGGCGGTATAAATATATAATGCAAAAAAAAAAAAAATAACAGTGACACTTGATTACAACTAAGGAACTTGGGAGATTGCAGATAGGGCAACTTTCATATTTTCATATCTGAGGGGGGCTTTGCTCTGGCTCCCCCTGAGGGGGGCATTGCCTCCTACACCCCTTTACTTAATATTCCAACTCCAGGGATGGTGCAACTCAGGGATGGGGGGAATTCCCAGTCACCATATATGTAGTTGCCCATTTCTGTTGCCGTTGTTGTCCTCTCTCTTTATGTCATTGTTGTTATCATGGGTCACTGTGTCAACTATTCCTCCCTGGGTGTTTGTGATACCTCTCTAACCAAGGTTTCTACTAATGTTCTATTATATCCCTTTCTACAAATCTGCTTTGAAATTCCTGTTAGGTTTTCATAAATTCTGTATGTTCGCTGCAGTTCTGTCTCGCTCTTATTGACTGTACTTTTGGAATACTTGTTTTCATGTTTAGATCATGGTAACTGTCATAAAGTAGTGTGGTGTTCTTATCAGTCTCTTTTTGGTATAGCTTTGTCTCTATCCCCTTTTGTCCTTTGTATATATAGTACATAGATCCAGAAAGGGAATTTCTTTTGTGTCACTTGTCTTCTTAAACATAAGTTCAGGTTGCATCTGTTTATATATTCTGTGAATTTTCCCAATCTATACTGTCACCTATCCAAATCATAAATATATCATTTACGTATCGTTTCTGCATCAAGATTTTTTGTAGCTATGGATTAACCTGTGGTTCAAAGATGTAAGTCTGTTTAATGTCCCGCATGTGTACTGTAAGTTTGCCTACGAGGGTGCCATGGTGCTATCCATGGCAGTCCCTTTTTCTTGTAGATATATTTGTTCATCAAATCTAAAAAAGTTTTTATTTAAACCCAGCTCTGCCAATTGTAAAAGAAACTCACTAGGGGGTTGTTGTTCTTCCCTCCCTCGTATTGATTTTAATAATGAGTCTAGTCCTTCCTGGTGATCAATACTTGTATACAAGCCTTTCCTATTATATGTGACCAACTACATTTTCTCTAAGTCCTGCATGCCCAAATCCAAATCCCTGAGTATTTCTATAAACTGTCCAGAATCCCTAATATATGTCCCCATTTTAAATACTTCCTCTTGTATGAAAAAGTTCACATATTTTGACAGGGGTTCCAGTATTAACTCTATCCCTGAGACTATCAGATGTCCAGGTGGTTTCTCTAAAAGTTTATGGATTTTGGGTAGAACATAGAAAATAGGTGTTCTAGGATTTGACTTTATCAACATATCTTTTTCTTCATTAGTACACCATCCCATGTCTGCCCCTTGTGCCAGCAAATCCTCTATTTCATGTTTGAGTTCTTCTGTGGGGTCCCCATCTAGTTTTGAGTATCTTTCTTCATTCGTTAATTGTCTAAGTAATTCTTCCCTGTAATCCTTCTTGTTCCATAGGACTATACCCCACCCTTGTTCACAGGTTTCATTATTATTGATTTCTCCTCTTCCAAATTCTGCAAAGTTACTCTTTCTTGTCTGGTTATATTATTATATTTTGGAACATCACTTTTCACCTTTACCATCTCTTTGATCTGTTTTTCTACTACTTTAATGTAACTTTCTATCATTTGCATTCCCTTTGAGGGGTTAAAAGGGGATTTAATGTCTAGTGCCTTTTTCGGTTGTTTCCTTGTGATAGGTCCTGCTGGCTTATTATCAAACCACTCAACTAGTCTAAATTTCCAGTGAAACGTCTGCAAATCATTTTCTAGATTGAATCTATCAAACCATTTTGTGGGAGAAAAGGAAAGTCCTTTCTTAAGCAGTGTTTCTTCTTCTTTTGTTAAAACTTTCCCACTGAGGTTAAAAACTATAGTCTACCCCTCCCCCTGCCCATCTCCCTCTTCCTCTGCCTCCTCCTCCTCCAACCATCCCTCCTCTTGGTCCTTGTGGTTTACCTTGAAATGTGCTTTGGTGAGAATTTTGTCAGGTCCATGTTCTATCTCTTAGACTGTAGCTCTGTTGTTGTTGTTGGTTTATATTGGTAGTATTGGTAGTAAACATTGGTAGTATTGGTAGTAAACATTCTTTAGATATGTGAGGGAGAGGAAAAGAGCAGAGCAGGGGATTGCTAGACTGAGGGGGGAAGGAGGGATAAACTTGGAGCTGGACTATGAAAAGGCAGAGGCACTGAAATGAGTATTTTAGCTCGTTCATGGAGGAGGTGGAAGGCAGGGGTCCAATGCTAGCTCCTAAGGGGAAGGAGGGCAAATGGGTGGATCAGAGCTCATTCACTGTGGATAGGGTCAGGGCTGAGCTGGATAGACTAAGGGTGGACAAGGCAATGTGGCATGTTGGGTTGCACCCCAGAGTGATCAAGAAATTGAGGGAGGAGCTGGCTGCACCCTTGACAAGGCTCTCCAACCTGTCCCTGGATCCTGGGAGGGTGTCAGAAGACTAGAGGAGGGCAGATGTAGTTCCCTTGCACAAGGGAGGTAGCAGGGAGCCGAAGGAGAACTACTGCCCAGTCAGCCTCACATCTGTGGTGGGGAAAGTAATGGAGGCAATAATCAAAGAGAGGGTGGTGAATTACCTGGAGGAGTGTGGCTTGCAGGACAACAGACAGTGTGGCTTCACCAAGGGGAAATCATGCCAGACCAACCTAATTGAGTTCTTTGATTGGGTGACTCAGGTAATCAATTAGGGAGGGGTGGTGGATGTGGCCTAGCTGGACCTGAGCAAGGCCTTCGACACTGTCCATCATAAGGAGGTTGGTAAGCAAGATGGAAAGCATGGGGTTGGGAGGGAAAATAGCAGGCTGGGTGGTAGCCTGGCTATTAAGGAGAACTCAGAGAGTAGTGCTTAACGGGGTGCACTCTAAGATGGCAAGGGTGAGGAGTGGAGTGCCATAGGGGTCAGTTTTGGGTCTGCTCCTCTTCAGCATCTACATCAGTGATATTGTGGAGGGTTTGAGGGGAGGGTGTGCCTGTTTGCCAATGATACAAAAATCTGCAATAGGGTGGACACCATGGGGGGGATGGAAGACATGAGGAGGGACCTCAAGATGCTCAAGGAGTGGGCCAGGAAATGGCAGATGAGGTTTAATGCCAAGAAGTGCATTATGATGCACCTAGGGAGGAAAAACACAGAAGTGAGGTACACACTGGGGGGGTGGGATCAGAGAATCAGAACAGGAAAGGGGATCATAGTCTTCTCAAACCTTACAGTAGGTTTACAATGTAGGAGGGTGGTGGGAAGGGCCAATGGTATGCTGGCATGCATAGGCAGGGGCATTACTAACATAAGGAGGGAGGTTATAATGTCCCTCTACAAAGCCATGGTGAGGCTGCAGTTAGAGCATGGGGTTTGGTTCTGGAGACCATACCTCCGCAAAGATATAGATGCATTGGAGAATGTTCAGAGAAGGGCAACAAAAATGGTGCAGGTTATGCAGGGGAAGACATATGAGCAGAGGTGTAAGGAGCTAAATCTATATACACTGGAAACAAGGAGGGAAAGGGGCATATGATTGAAACCTTTAAATAAGTAAAGGGGCTAAATAAAGTAGGTGAAAGGGGTTGGCTGAGTAGAAAAGAGGAAGCCAGAACTAGAGGGCACAGCCTCAGATTGCAAGGAAATAGGTTCAGGGGCAATGTGAGGGGATTCTTCTTCACAGAGAGGGTGGTGGAGCCCTGGAACAGACTGCCAGATGGAGTAGTGGGGGCTGAGATGGTGGAGGAAATTTAAGAGGGCATGGAACAGGCATATGGGACTGAGTATTTAGGGAGGGTGGGGGCAGGTGGGGAAGGGAGTATTTGAAAGGGGATTAGGGGTGGGCAAAAGTGCGGTTTTCTACCATGCGGAACTTCCGTGAAAATCAATGAAATTTCGCGGAAGTTTCTGAACTTCTGCTTGTGGCGTAGCAGAAAACTTCTGCAATGTTATGGGCACAATTTCACCCTAGGGGCAGAAAACCACATTTCTGCCATCCATTCATCCCTGGCCCTGGTGGCTAGTGGCCCCTTCCCCCACTCACTCCTGGAATACTTATAGCCTGTCCCTGGTGGCTAGTAGTCCCGGCCCCCATCGGATCACCCACCAGCCACCGCTGGCTTGACTTTTTTTTTCCATTACCTTTTTTTTGTTTACTTTAAAAAAATTACCCCTTCCACTTGAACTCTGCCCACGGAACTTAATTTTCACACACCTCTAAATGGGAGGGTTGTGCAGACTAGATGGTCTGGAAGGGTCCTTTTCTGTCATTAAATGTCTATGATTCTAGGATTCTATGTACTCCATCTTATCTCCTGCTTTTCCTGTCCCTGTAATCCCTCTTCTAAAAAGGTCCCTTTTCTTCATGATTTTGTCTGTATGAACCGTACCTTGGGGTCACATAACTGTCTCCACTGTCTGAGCCGGAGTAATAGCTCTGATGTGGTGTATAGTATGTGTTCCTACCTGTACCTTTTGGTTTAAAGAATCATGTAAGTACTTTGTTGTCTCTATAACCAATGATATCTATTTTGATTTTTTTCAGTTTTTGTTGTTTTATGTAATCCTTGTACTCTGCTAATTCAGATTTAAATTTTTCAAGGGAGGCTGTAAAGTCCTGAAACTGTACCTACCCTTGTATTCCTCTTTTACTTCTTGAATTTTAGTACCAAGTGTATTCCTTTCTTTAATAACAATGGGCTCTGTTAGGAAAAGCATAAAGTCTAGGGAACACTTGTTTCTGATCCCGGTCCATTTTATCATTGAGTTCTGTAGACATAAAACCTAAATTTGGTTCTGTAAGTACTTTAGGGCCTCTTAGCATTCTTTTATTTTGTATATACTCAGCTGGGGACAGACTGTACCATTCTAATCTGATATTCTTTTGTTCAAGGTGCTGAATTTTATTTAATAGTGTTTTGTCACTTGTTTCTATCCATGTTTTGGTCTGCAGAGGTCACAGACTGAGTTTGAAGGTCTGGCAACTCTCCTGCCTGCTGGTTAAGAGGAGGGCTGGGTTCATAATTCTGTTGCTGGGTTATAAGGTCATGAATGGACTGGGCCACTCTAAACAGTAAAACCCCAGTTATCCAAATCTCAATTAACCAAAACTCAAAGTTATCCAAAACTGTACTGCATCACCCAGCTTAATAGCATCATTGTAAATTGTTCTCACTTATCCAAAACCCCATTTATCCAAACAATTGCATTTCCCCCAGAACATTCAGATAAATGAAGTTATACTGTATTTGGAATTTGCTTGCAACCTACCAGAAAGTTTCTATAGTAGTAACAGAATTCTATGCTCAGTCACCCAGACAGTCTTGTTGCCCCCCAACTCCCAAGATTAAAATCTGCAGGGGACTGAGCATTTGCTGTATCTTCCCCATGGCTTTGGAACCCTATCCATAGGTCCATCCAAACTGCTCCCTCAGTGGAAATTTTTAAATCAAGATTAAAAGTCTGGCTTTTCAGAACACCATTAGGTATAAAGTATTCTAATAATTTAAAGTTTGAACATTTTAAAGATATTATTTAAGTCTGTTTTAGTTTTGTTTTACAGGCCAATATAAGTTTAAATACATTTTTAATTAAGGTGTAATGTTCAGTTAAGTACTTGAGCAATGAAACAGGGCTATATGAATAACATATCTATCTGTCTGATGCCTGTCTTTTTGCCTTTCCGTCTGCCTACCTGTCTGTCATCCTGTCTGTCTGCTTGTTTATCTGTCTGTCTGTCTATCTTTATGGTGCACAGACGAGAGGTGAGGACATCTCTGGACTTTACTTCTACGTGATGCCAAAAGTGTTCTGTGAATGGTTCTGGCTGACTTCCATGACTTTATTGCAGACAGTACATGCTGTACACTTTTGTAATGTGGCTGTATAAGTCTTCCAGAGCATTTGTAGTTTAAGCCAATAGTCCAATTGACAGGGCTATGAAATCCATTGACAATGAAAGAAAGCAATTTAGTGAATCGGTGAAATACCCACAATAACTTAAAAAAGTAGTGTCTTAATAATACTTATCCCCAGGTCCATTAATTAAATCCTCAAAACCTCATAAATGCAATGAAAATCCATATATCTGTTTTTGTCTGCAGAAAATATACATAGATGCAGATGAAAAGAGCAACAGCCATTAAACAAGAACCGCGTAAATAATGACTTTCTTGGAGGAGTTCACTATAAAACATGGCTCAACACTAAAGCTCTTGATGAGAGCATTTCTATCCCTGGCAATTCCCTCATCTGCAAGGACAGTTCTAGTAGGGGAAGTGGTGTGACCATATATATATCTCCCCTCCTCACTTCAACTCACTCCTATAGTTGCTGCCTCCCTCCCGGATGCTTATGAGCTGCACCTAGTAGAGCTGTTCCTCCTAATCTCTCTTCCAGTCTATGTTGCTGGCATCTACTGCTGCCCAGGGCTCACCCCCTCATCCATCACCAACCTGCTGACCACTCTCCTATCCAATGCCTCCATGGGCAAACTACATATTCTGGGCGATTTTAATTTGAACTGGCTCACCCCTTCCCACACCAAAACTCATTGGGATGTAACATCCCTTAACCTGTTCCAGCTAATAAGCAAATCCACTCACCTCATGAAAAATCTCACAACCATTCCCTCATAGATTGGGCACTAACCACCCACCGGCACCGCATTGTCACATCCGTAATCCTTCCTGGCACCCAAAGCGATGCCCATCTAATCTACACAATACGCAAAATGCTTTGGCCCAAAGCCCCTCCTAAACTCATAGTAATCCATTCTTACAAACCTTTGGACCTTGCCCCCCTCCTTGAAGATCTATCAAACTTAGATTGATCACCCATCATCTCAGCCACCTGTATTGACCTAGCCCTCAACTACTTCAAATCCAAATTCCTTGCTGTCTGGAACACTAAGATCCCTTAGATGCACTAGGGTGCATGAGTCCTATCTTCCCTGGATCACTGATGAGCTACTGGCCTTTTTGCATGAAAGGGATCAGGCTTGGGAGGTGCACATATCTCTCTGGCTCCCCTGTGGACTTCCCTCTGTAACATCTGCACTAAAGCAGTTAAACTGGCCAAAGCTGAATATTTCTCTCACACCTTTCAAATGAATATAAACCACCCATCCAAATTCTGGAAGGTAGTTTACGCCCTCCCCCCCACCTGCTCAGTCCCCCATCCAAGTCTTTAAGGTGGATGACACCTCCCTATCTGATCCCCTTTCAGGGACCATGGAGTTCCATACCTTCTTCACCTCCTGCACCTCCTCTCTCCTCTCCTCTCCTTTCCTCTCCTCTCCTCTCCCTTTTCCCCACTCCCCATCCCTCCCCTTAGCGCCACACAACCTGCCCCCTCCCTTCCTCTCCTTCTCCATCACACCTGTGTCCCCCTATGATACAGTCACGGCCCTCCTCGCCCTTAACTCTACAAAAGGAAAGTGCCTTGATGGTTTGGACCCCAGGCTTCTATACCTCTCAGTCCCTGCATTTTCCTCTCCATTGGCCTCCCTTCTAAACCTCTCTTTCTCTCTGATCTCTGACCCAACTGCCTAGAAGTATGCAACTGTTATTCCTCTCCGAAAATGTGGTGATCCTTCCCTTTCTGTAACTAATAGCCTATCTCCCTACTCCCCACCCTTTCTAAGCTCCAGGAATGCCTGGTGTTATCCTAACTCTCCTCCTTCCTCAACTCCTCCTCATTCCTCACCCCTTTCGAGAAGAACCACTCTACTACCACCTCCCTTCTCAGGCTCACTGACTCCATCCTCACTGGCATGGATCAGGGCCTTATCATCACGGCCATCTTTGTTGACCTTGCTAAGGTGTTCAACACTGTTTCCCACCCCTCCTCCTCACCAAACCCTCGCTGTTGGGCTTTACCACACCACCATAAATCAGTTCTGATTCTACCTCATGGGATGCTCACAATCTGTGAGGATTGGGAATTCTCTACGGTATCTCCTCCCTCTCCCCATCTGCACCAGCGCCCCTCATGGCTCTGTATTCAAACTGCTTCTTTTCTCCATCTTCCTCAATGACCTTCCTACTGTCTGCTCCTCCACTTCCATTCAGACGTATGTGGTTGACACCATCCTGTGCACCTCTGGTCCTACCCCCACTGATATGGTGCCAAGACTTCAGCTCTGGCTATGATCTAATCAGTTGTTCCTGAACACCAAGGAGACAGTCTTCATGAGCTTTGGCATGAGGCATCAACTATCGTGGCTCCCCTCCCTTCCCTCCTTCCATTCCATGGATGAGTCTAAGCTTGAAGATGCTGCCTCCTTTAAGTATTTCGGGGTCTGGCTGGACTCACATTTTGACTTCTCTGGACACATTGATGCTATCCACAAAAAACAGCACCCTAAACTAGGTTCTCTGTATAGGAACCACGGATGCATCCCACTGCCAGCCTGTCATGAAATTGTCCAGAAAATGGTCCCACCAGTTTTTGACTACAGCGATGTAGTCTACAGTGCCACCCCCAGGACTTCCCTTGCCAGACTGGATATTCACTTCCAATCTTTCTGTCATTTGGCTCTCGGCTGCCCTCCTCGCAGTCACCACTGTCTCCTCTACCAATCCCTCTCTTTCTCCACTCTTGAGAGCTGGTGCTTTGCCCAGTGTGCTACCTTCTTAGGCAAATTTTGGTTTGGATATCTTCCTCCCTACTTCTCCTCTTCTTTCTCCCCACCCCCTCCCTCTCACTCACTCAGAAATCGTGTCTAATGTACCTTTGCCATTCCCTCCAGGTCCACATCTGCTGGCGGGCAGCTTTCTCAATCATTTCCCCAAGCTATGGAACACTCTCCTCCCCATTTATCATGCCCTCACCCCGGCCCCTTTCTACTCTCCTACTTGAACTCATCTCCCCCTCCTGCAGTTGCTCCTAATTCCTCCATCCCCCTACTCACCTCCTTTCTTCACCATCCTCTCCTTTCACATCCCCCCTCTGATCCCTCTCTCTCTCTCTCTCTCTCTCTCTCTCTCTCTGTCTCTCTTTCTCCTCCATGCTCTCCCTTCTCCTCCATCATGTATCTCCCCCTTTCTCCCTTGTCCTTCACCACTTTCCTCCTTAGCCTACTTCTGTCTGCTAACCTTGCTTCCTCCTCTTTTTCTTAGGCACCTGGGCTTGTTTCCTACTTCATTTGACCTGTGTAATAAGGGCTTTGCCAGGTCTCAGTACTTGCATTACTGTCAAACTTCTGTAATTTGTACTGCTACCCATCATTGATTGCTATTAAGTGTACTTATTGTGAGCCCTTAAACTTGTACAATATCCTGCTTGAGTCCTTTACCCATCCTTTAGCTTACAATGGTTAGAAGCTCAAATCCATGTATTGCATTCATTTTGCAATTTTTTTTGACCTGTCCAATGCATTTCTATGTATTACCTATCCCACTTCCCTTCATTTCCATGTCATAATGGCGATCCCCCAACAGCAATTGCTGTTAGAGTGAGTGTACATTGCCGAAAAGCAAAATGGTGATGTACTATCTCAGCAAAAAGAACAACAACATGGACAAAAATCAACAAATATATTGATATGTGATGTTGCACCCCCCACAGCCACCTCATGGTGGGCTTCACCCCACACACCTCCCTTACTTTATATTGTCAACTCTTGGGGCTACATGTCAGGGAGGGGGAGACACTCATAAAGAAAAACCTCCCGCCCATGAAATACAAAAAAAGTACCCCTCCCCAGCCCCGAACCCTGTACCTACTGCACTGTAGCTAGCCACCCTCACCACCACACCACACGGGCAACTCAGCAACACCATGCCCCACTACCTCCCTTTCCACTCACCATCCTACATCATCACTCTGCTTCCCTTGCTACCCTCGTTCTTCTTCCCTCACTACCCTTTCAGGGTAGCTCACATAATGAGTACTGAACTCATATCGCTCATACTGTATCTGAGTCACTCAATTTCAGTCTCCCGTATATCAGTATACCCTTTCCTTCTCCCCAGGACACATCTGGAAATGAGCAACCATTACTCAGTATGCCTTTCCTGGTGAAACGTAAAATATAATTAATTAATTAATTAATTAATTAAATGAAACAAAGAAAATTAAAAGAATCTGGGAACGCACTAATCCCAAGATGTTAGGCTCTCTGCTAAAGGGGTGTGTGGCATTTGCCTAGCGGACCACAGATGATGATGGTCAGAGATTAAGATTACATAGAACTGTACCATATTGAACCAAGGCCCCTTTTTGGAAGCACCTGGTGGAGGGGATAAAAGCAAAACAAAATGGTTATATTAAATGCACGCTAAAAATAGAAAATAGAGTTAAAAATCTACGTTTCGATCTTAGGTCTTCGTCAGGAAATATCTAAAAGAGAAAAAAAAACAAGTTAGTATAGAGGAGAGGTAAAATGAGAGAGATATATATGTGGAGAAAGAAGAAAGGGGAGGCTCGGGGAGAAGAAGTGATAGATGGTAAGATTAAGAGAGAATCTGTGAAACAAAAAGGTGATGATGGGAAAGATAAAGCATAATGGGAGTGAAAGAGCTGGGGAAGTTCCCAGGTGGAGACTAATTAACAGGGCATAGTAAGAAGGCTGAAAGGTGACAAATGTGTGGGAAGGAGACAGAAATGGAGACATATGGTGAAAATGAAAAATAAATTAAATGAGTACAAAAACAAATAGATTTAGGGAAAAAAAGAGATGGCTGAAAGATGTTAGTGGAAAATAAGTCTATCATTTAAACAAGAGGGCTGCTGGGAGCCAAGGCGGATGATCAGCTTGGCTTCCATGTTTTTTCTATGGTCAGGATCCCAGAAGCCCTGCTGAAGGACACAAACAGAAAGGTCATTGACATTGTGGTCCCTGGAGATAAAGAGGGATACAATGTGTTTAGCAGTTTCACCATTCCTGGCTGCTCTGTAATGTTCCCTGAAACGGTCAGCAAGACGCCTACCAGTTTCTCCGATGTAAATAGCTGTACACTGCCTGCAAAGAATACAATACACCACATTAGTGGAGGTGCATGAGAACTCCTTGGTGATGTGAAAAACACCTGTAGGCCCCTGAATCTCAGTCACACTGGAAATAAATTTGCAGGTGTAGCGAGTCCTGTTGCAAGGTTTGGTACCTGGGAGGAGGAACTGTTAGGAGTAGGTAGGCTGCTTTTAACCAGGAGATTCTGCAGGTTAGGTGGCCAGCGGTAGGAGGCAATAGGTGGTTCTGTAAAGGAAGCACCAATGTTAGGGTCAGTTTGCAAAATGGGAAAGTTACTAGTGATGATCCTGTGAAGAGAAGGTGTGCTCTGATAGAAAGGAAGAACTAGTGGAATTTGCCGTTGTTCTTGTGTGACAGTATCCCTCCTGTGGGGGGTCAAGGTTATGGGGCATGTTACTGACCCGAGCGAGTGCTCTGTCCACTGTGCTTTTAGGGTATCCCCTGTTGATAAAAAAACTATGCATTATTTGGGTCTGCTCAGGCTGGTGGAGGATATGTTATGGGGTGGCTTGCCATTTGTTCTCTCCATCACTTATCTGGACCCCAAAGGGATTTTGACAGAAGCTGTCTTGATAGTTGAAACCTTCTGAACCAGGGTTTGGTCACAAAGAGTCCATTAAGGACACAACTTGTAGGGTATGTTTTAAGAGCTTGTCAGACAAGGAACTGGAAGCTAACAATAGCTAGTGTGCTCCTAATTATAAAGCCGGGGCCAGCTGGGCTGAAGCAAAAGGTTAAATGGTATATCCCAGTGAAGGAGGGAAAGAGAGATCTGCATCCTGCCAAACAAGCTCTTAAAAGAGTGATCTGACAAAGACTAAGCAGGGGAGAGAAAGAGAGAGAGAGAGAGAGCATTTAGCTTCAAGGAGATGAGTTAAGCTACATTGAGACACTGAATGTGCAGGAGGAGAGATTAACCTGCAGCAGAAAGAACTGAACTGATTCTCTGAGAGCCAAAGAAAAAGGAGATTTGGCCAGTTAGACTGAAAAGCTGATATCTGAAGACACTTATTGTCTGAATTTGTTTATTTTGTTTGTTTCTAGTTTGCTGTGAAAGTAGCACTCTGGTTGTGTCTGCTTCAGTTGACTAAGAAGACAAATTATATTCTCTTGGATGTAATGAGTCATTATACAAACAAAATCACCATTTTGAATAATCTTGCTGATTTCATCATTTTGCGTGTTCTCAATTGTCTAGATTCAGTACCACTGTACTAGGTTGAATGTTTAAAAAGACTTTAGGGAACAAACATTTCAGTAGAGTTTCTCAAAATTCCCTCATGGGATGGGGAGCAGAGGGGGATTAACCAGACATTTGAATCTACAGCAAAGATTGTTGAAAGAAATGAAAGTAAGAAGGAAGGTAGAAAAGAAACTGAAAGATACTGATAAAATAAGAAAAGGAAAATTAAAGAAACAAGCATTTGTCAATGCCGAATGTTGTCACGCTGGCATTGGTAGTGGCGGAGCTAGAGATGCATAGCGCTGTGATTTTGTTAATGTGTCCCAAAAGGTGATTTTGCACAGCGAGCACGCCATTGTGCGCCACAGCTGCGGAACTGTGTTTTGGGCAGGCTGTGAAAAATGGCAGCTGGACTGTTGATAAGGAGGTGTGCAAAAATGCCAGTGGTGAAAATGTGGCATGAAAATATTGCAGATTGACGAGGTTACAAGGGTGCATGGAAACTGCGCAATGCACGCTTGCAACACAGTCACTGTATGGACTTTCGGCACCAAATTTTCAACATAGGCATTTTAGGACCTCTGCTCATGAATAGTGTCACCATCATTTCCTCAAACTGTCCCGAAAACCAATTTCGCACAGCGACCATGCAGTTCTGTGCTGGACATGCGAAAACACATTTCAGTCAGCTGTACTCTTCATAAGGAGGTATGGCAAAATGCCAATGATGAACAACTGGAGTGAAACTATTACAAATTCACAAAGTCATCAGCATGCATGCAAACTACGCAACGCACGCTCAAAAAAAATCATTTTATTGACTTTTGTCCCCAAATTTTCAACACAGGCATTTTAGGACATCTGCTAATGAACAGTGTCACTGCCATTGTCATAATGTGTCTCGAACACAGGCTTTCCACAGCGACTGCACTATTCTGCGTCGGAACTGTGAAAACAGATTTTGGTCAGGCTGTGAAAAATGACAGCTGTACTGTTCATTAGAAGGTGCAGAACAATGGCACTGTTGACAATCTGGAGTGAAAATATTATAAGTTTGCAAACTTACGAGCGTGCATGCAAACTGCTCAATGCACGCTCATAACACAGTCATTTTATGGAGTATTGTCACCAAAATTTCAACACAGGCATTTTAGGACCTCTGCTCATGAGCAGTGTCACTGTCACTTTCATAATAAGTTCCGAACAAGGATTTCCCTCAGCGTCTGCGCTATTCTGTGCTGGAAGTGCGAAAACACATTTCGGCCAGGATGTGAAAAATGACAGCTGTATGGTTCACAAGAAAGTGTGGTAAAATGCCAATGTTGAGAATCTGGTGTGAAAATATTGTGAATTCGCTAACTTACAAGTGTGTGTAGCAACTGCGCAATGCACACTCGTAAAAACAGTCATTTTTTGGATTTTTCCGACCAAATTTGCAACATAGGTTTTTTGAGAGCCCCCCTCATGAACAGTGGCACTGTCATTTCATTACTCTGCCCTGAAAGGTGAAGTCACCTTTCTGGACCGAATAACGCCATGACAGTGCAAGAATTCATGAGGAGGGGTCCCAAAAACCATGTTAATTTGGAGCCATCAAAAATGCCTGAGATATAAAGCAAAGTTGAAAAAACCCTATTTATTCCATTATACAGCTTACAGCATTTCCTCAGTTTGCAGTCGGCTTTGAAGAGTGCAGACATGTTCCTAGTCCACGAAGATCGCATACGGACTCCGGAGGTAAGTATGGGGTGAGGGGTGTGGGGAGGCGGGTGTGCAGAGGTGGGTGCAGGTTGGGGGGCAGGGAGACTACGAGGACCGTTTTGTTTACAGGTGACAAAAAAAAAAAAACCTCTCAGGACAGTTTTTTTGTTTCAAGGGGATTTGTACGCTGGGATGGGCTCCCAGCGTGCCACCTAAACATATTTAGGGGGTCTGTAGCTGGCGGGGATTGGACACGCTGTCGGCAAACAAAGAAAGAGGGAGCTGAGCCGAGGGGATTGGCACCTCTTCGGCATTTAACAATAGGGGGCATCTTTATACTGATGGGGAGGGGCTCCCCATCGGGCACATACAGAGGGAGCGGGTAAACTGACAGGGGATTGGGCACCCCAAAGTCGCAGCTTGCGGCTACTGTGTTGCTATGCTCATAATGTCAGCAAGCATCGCCCAGGGAAGGTCCGCTGCCTCTGACAAGCTTTGCTCGGATTGCAGTGGACCTTTTCTTAGATGTGCTTGCCACATTATGTATGCATGGTATGGTGCCGGCATGCAGGCTGATTGGGGAATGAGGGACGCACGCCCTGCATTTGCCCAACAGCGACCGCGCCTCCAAAGCTGCACTACCAGAAGATGTTGGCTGCGCAAGTGCACCAACATTAAAATGGGACTGGGAAGGCTAACATTTGGAAAAAAAATACATTTAAGACAGTACTCAAACAAAGCATTCAACTAGTGGTCTAATTGGTGTTAGTTGAATGCTGGTTTAGTATGAATTATTATTTCATTATGCAAATTACTATAGTCAGCACTCAACAGGTTACAATGCTCAGCTGTTCTGAAGTATCTCAAACTCTCAACTAACATTCAGCTGCAAAATAACTCCATCAAAAATGCTTTAAACTAAATAGAGAATACTGGTTTGGCAAATCTGCACAACCATCCTGTGTTGCCTCAGAGGGTTTCTGATTATTTTATATCAGACCCTGACAGCAAAGCTTTAGAGGTTCAGTGTAACCAGAAGCCCAAGGTGAGAGGTCAGGCTGGTTGGGCATGTGGTTGTCCAAGCAGTATTTTTTTCACAGTGTCAAGTTTGTTTTTAGTTTTTATTAAAAAACAGTGTGTTTTCACAGCACTCCCATTGCAGGCAAGTAGTTTCAGTTCAGAACTTGAACTGATTGCAGTGTACACAGCAGTTTTATGGAAAACACCAACTGCCTCAAGGATTTCCATTGAGATGGAACCTTGTTTGTGTTACAGAAGGGTACAACTGCATTTCATGACCTTTGAAATGCAGTACAACAAAGTTTCAGTTGACATGGAAATCCATGCAGAACAAAGCATCACTATACGCTACAGTGTTTTATCTGTAGTGCATCAGAAATGTGGTTTCTTTGTATTGTCTTTTCTGTTTATGAAGTATCTTTAACCTACAGACATGTGGTTTTCAGTTATACAGAACTTCCCTTTAAGCTTATCTTGTACTGTATAGCTTTGAGTATTTGTTTTCAACTAATGGAAAAGATTTTGGTTTGTGTTTAGACCACTCACAGAGGAGAACTTTTAGTTCATTGTGAGTCAATACATGATGGTCTATTTGTATTTAATGAAGTTGCTTTCTTTTACTAACCCCCCATAATTTCAAAATCAATATAGTCCTAAACTTCCAATTATTTGAAATTAATAGGGATACTGAAAGCACATAATTGTGTGCTGTTAGAATATGCATATTAGTTTACTGACCCCAGTTGACATTCTACTCAAGAAAACACTCCTGATTTGAAGAGCTTATTTCAGACCTGCATTTAACTTGGTGAAAGTACTCAACAAGTGTTTAACTTTAAAATACTTAGTTATAACTGTTAAGCTTTCTGAATGCTCAACTGGCCATGCTCAACTAAAGTCACTACAATATTTTATTTGCATGCTAATTACCAATGAGTTTATTCCTAGTTCATTATTAGCTGTGGTTTTTACGTTCGTGCTTGCACTTGTGCAAAGTGAAACTGCATTTCAGATGTGTGTCACTTTTGGGTCCAGGGCAGCTCAAGCTGCAATGGGCTTAACCATTCAACAGTGACAGTCCAAGGATCAGAAAAGCTGATCATGAAGCTGCCCTGCCAGTTGATGGGTGGAAACGTCATGTAGTTGAAAATAGGTAGCCATGCCTATCATTTGCATGACACCGCCTACCATCCAGCTGAGCACTGTCAAATGTATCACTTGTATATTTCTAGCATACAACTCCCCCATATAGACAATCCCATAATATGCACAATACATCCTCCCTCACATGGCTGTCAGAAGGCATATGCTCAGTACATTCAAGCATACTGAGTAAATTCATAAAACAGAAAACTGTCTTTTATCTTCTTACATTCACTTGCAGTTGCAGAAGGAATGTCTTGCTACAAATGGCATTTCAGAGGTGTGTCACCGTGGAGTCAATTGCAGCTGAAGCTCAAAGGAGCATAGTACTGCAGACCAATGAGCAGGCACACTGGTCGTGAGACTCGTGACACTAGTCATTGCTTGTTGGGTGGAAACATTGTGTACTTGAAAGAAATCAGCTGCTTCTATCAGACGGTGGCTGTCTTCTTTGATTTATATAACGCCATCCAGCAAACAGCAAACAGCTGAATTCTCCCCTTGGAGAGCACTCTGCCAGAAATTTACCTCAGCAATCCTTGGAGTCCATTGCCAGCCCCATCCCTTACTTCACCCCACTTCAGGCTGTATGGAAAAAAATTAATAAATAACATAGTACAATAATCTGTGTATCGCTGGTTCTCTCCACCGCTAAATGCCTTAGCACACTCCCTCTTTACAGTGTCACTACATTACATGGTCCCTGATCCACCACAAACTCAAAGATGCTTACAGCATATGAATTTTTGCACCCCCACAATGTCAATATATACTTTTAGAAAAGTTGTGTGGCTCGGGTTGAGATCTGTCAGGGAACTGCTAATGTATCACATAGCATAGCAACTTCAATCTAATGCAGTATTTGTGGGTCTCCCAAATTTTTCACAAAGAACATGTACTGTTTTTTTGTTTTTGTTTTTTAAAAAAAAGGTTCTTGAATCATAGCTGCTTTCTGTGATTGTGTTGTGACTCTTCATAATACTCTGTTCCTAATGCCTTAAAGTTTACCCGTTCACTCCAATAAGGAATGCCTCAGCGCACTGCCACTATAGAGGACACACCACAGACTGGCCAATCTGCTGACTACTCATAGTATTGCTGCATACGTATTTTTTTGGACCACTGTTAGATGAATATCAGATCGTAAACAAGACTTTATCCTAAATCTTGCAAAGTGATTCATTTTTGAAAACTAGCACTGCAAAGATCTCAGTAAGCATTTGTAAAAGTGAACCCATGGTTCAGCACATGCGCAGTAGCCATACCCTTTTTTAATTTTAACATCCCACCTTACTTACACACATGTCCACTAATCTTCAAGCAGCCCATCTTATGTATTTATATCTAAACCCCTGTGCCCCACTTTCTTAAGCTCAGGACAGCTACTGTGACTTACTTTCAGTCAACCATCACTAATTAGTCCTGCCTCCCTATCTCAGGCTCAGGTTAACTACAGCAACTTATTTCTAGCTCAGCTCTTGATGTCTACCTACTATGTGTACAATTGACTGTGTGGTTCACCTCTCCTACCTCCTGATCATATGCTCAGCTGACTACTTCATTGCCCTGTTCTTGATGAGCTCTCCTCAGAGCAGTGGATACCCTCTGCCATGGCATGTGCCTACAGAAGCCACTCACATGAATCTACTCATACCCTGTCTCCCCAAACAGGGTGTTAATAATCTCAGACATTGGTTCAGTAAAAGACTATTTTTAATCTCTCCATTCAGAAGAATCAGTAGGAAGCAGCTCCCTTCCTCATTCTGGACCTTCCTATCCCTCCTCATTTTCCAAACCCTTGCGGGTGACATTGAACAAAACCCTGGCCCTACATGCCCTGCCACCCCACCACCTCCAGAATTCCTAAAACACAACCTCTCAAATGGTTGTAAATTGCTCATATTATTGTGCAAAGTCTGTATCCTAAGATGTCTGAGCTTGAAGCTTGGGTTACTCAACATCCCCCTGACATAATAAACATTTCAGAATTGTGGCTAAAGCCTAGCATCAAGCAACATGAGATAGCAATTCCTGACTTCAACTGCTTCAAGAAGGATCAGTTGGGCAAATGGGGTGAGGATGTCCTTATCTATGCATCCGATCTGACTTAGATGCCGTTGAGCTATCTTTGCCCGGTCAAGGACCCCCTGTGGTCGAATCATTATTTCTCACCCTGACCCTTTGCTCCATCAAAAACCTTATAGTGGGTTGTATCTACCTTCCCCCTAAAGAGGCCACTATCTGCCTCCCAGCCTTCGTATCCTCCCTTGCCAATCTTCCACCCTATGACCTCATACTCTGCGACAATTTTTAACCTTGACTGGTTGCACCCATGAACTCATACTTTGAGGCCATTTTAACCTTGACTGGTTGCACCCCAAGTCTGATAACATATGAGCACCTCTAGCTGACTACAACCTGGTTCAATTCATTTGCGACCCTACTAGAATTAACACAAAATCAGGCAAACAAACCTTGCTTAACTGGGTGCTCACCAACTGTCCCCTAAAATTGAAAGTAGTAGATGTACTCTCTGACAGCATTAGTGATCATTCCCCTACATTCTGCATCTGGAGAAATAACTTCCCTAACCCCCCTCCTAAGGTCACCCTCGTTCAGGATATGTCTAGACTCTGCCTAATGCTTTTCTCGCCTCAATCTTTGATACCAACTGGGGTCCGATAAACTCCCATCAACCTTTCCCTAGATTTCTTTATCTCCACCCTTCTTCAAAATAGTTGGTCAGTATGCACCCTTGAAGATGTGCAGATCAAAAGAAATCAAAACACCTTGGCTCTCCAAGGACCACAGGAAGCTCATGATCCTTTGTGATCAGGCCTGGCAAACCTTCAAGCATAGTGGGCTACTCACTGATTAGCATGCCTACAGGTAGCTCAGAAATAAGTGTTAAAATTCCCTTCAGACAGCAAAAAGTTCCCTCTTCAGGGCACTCAAAACTGAGCACCTCTGCAATCCTAAAAAATTCTGGAAGCAGGTTAACTCCCTAATCTAAGGCAGTGCCTCAGAGATCCTTAGCTCCCTTACTGCCTATGGCACCGTTCTCACTGACCCACCATCCATAACCACTGGATTTAATTAATTTCTTATTGATCTGCATAGATTTACATTGATCTTTATCAACTCTCCTCCCGCCCCTGCTGACACCCCATCTAGTGGATATTGGAGCTTGCCCAACTTTTCACATTAAACTGGCAACCCTCAAGGAAGTTTGTTGACTCCTTGCTACTCTGAAAGCTAATAGCTCCCCCTGGACATGACACCCCTAAACCAAAATTTCTCAAACTGGGGCTGCTGCCCTCACCTGTCCAGTTCACGACCTGTTTGACTGGTCCTTCCTCACGGGAACTGTCCGTGATAAATGGAAGGTTGCCATAGTTGTTCCCATTTATAAGGGTGGACCCAGCGCCACTGTTGAGAATTTCAGATCTATCTCCATTTCTTATCCACTAGCAGGGCCAGTCTGCCAGCGCAATGGCAAGGTGTCCATCTGAGGCACAAACATCCTGGGTTCAGGGAAGAAGAAGAAGAATCAGCATTTATATAGCACTTTTCATATACAGTGTATCTCAAAGTGCTTTACAAGCAATGCTAGACCGGTAGTGAAGTGACTAAATGTGTAGTGGTGACCATATCACACCTCAACACCCACACATAGCCTGGACAATTGCATGATTAAATTTTATGGGAAAGGGAATGTTGGCCAGGACACTGGGAATGTCCCCTGCTCTTTGCGAAGAGTGCCATGGGTTCTTTTACTTCCACCTGGAAACCCACCAAGACAGCACCAGGATGAGTAGAAGGTACCTTAGTTTTAACATCTCATCCAAAGGACAGCACACTCCAGAGGTACAGAACCCCATAATACTGCACTGGGATGCCAGCATTTTAGTTATGAGTCCAATCCCAGTGTGGGATGAGAACCCATGACCTTCTGGTCCAGAGGCGGATGTGCTACCAACTGAGCCACACTGAAGGACTAGGAAGTCAGGGGGCCCGCCAGCGGGAGAAGGATTGAGCATACCAGATACTGCTCTCCTTCTGTGGGGGGAGTGGGGAAGAGTGTCTGGTGCAATGTGGACCTCCAGTGGAGGTTGGGGTTACTGCCATAGCTGGCACCACAGGTCGGGGGGATGTGGCACACACTGGTGTTATTGCGTATCCCTGCCCCAGGGAAAATAGGAGCAAAAAATGCCAGCTGCTCATGTTTGCATCGGCTTCCACCACCGCTTCTGCTCAGATAATGGTCTGCCGGGGCAGTCCCACTCCCGTGACCCTGCCGTGGGGGGCTAATTCAGGGCTAGAGACCTATGTTTTCTGGCTCTGCCCAGAGGGGTAAGCTTGGAGATGGGGGAGGTGACAAGCAGAGCGGGGGACCAGAACACCCCATGGGGGGAGAAGCTGGCACAAAAAAACAGATTCTCTGTTCACTAGCAAAAATACAGGAGAGAATAGTATATGACAAACTACAGGATTATCTGGACCACCACCACCTGCTCTCAAGGTTCCAGTATGGGTTTAAAAAAAAACACAGTACCCTCACTGCCTTAATAAAAGTAGCATCTGACCTGTTCTTTACCCCTCTGACTCAGTCTCACCACCCTGGAAGGATTCACCTCATCTTTCTGCAATGACAGTACCCTCTGGGTTGCTCTTCCTCCAACCTCATGATGTGCCTACCCCTTCCTTTTTCTCCTTACTACCTGGTATCCCTTCCTCCATTGGCCACCTTACCCCACCCAGCTCCCCCTGCCCCTTCTCCCAGTTTCCCCCCCTTCCTCTGCCCCTTATTGGCCTGTTTTCCGGGTCTGGGCAATTCTTTCCTATCTTTGGTCTCAACATTAACTATGTGTTTAAATCTTGTATCTCTATTGTTATTGTACCCTTGCAATTATATTGTATAACTTAATTGCCTGCTCTTTTAACCTCCGTAATACTGTTAACTCCAACTTACCTGTTTTATGTACTGCATTTTGAGATTCTATTGTTAAATACCTGTGTTTTCTGATATTCCCTACCTCCCTGTATTATGAATTGTAAACTGTGATTCTTCTGCCTAATTTACCTGTAATCCTGTGATGTGGAACCTTTGTAAATGAGCAGTAACGCTCAAACGTTGTTAGTCTGTGATTCAATAAATAAATAAAAATGGACCATGGCCTTGCCACTGGTACTATATTTGTCAATCTGACAAAGGAATTTGACTTGGTCAGCCACAATCTTCTCTTAATAAAGTTGCACAACCTTGGCCTTGATGATAGTGCCTTAACATGGGTTCAAGGTTACATTACTGGCCGCACTCAGAGGGTCAAGTGGCCTGGATCTATCTCGGACCTCAAACTCATAACCCATATTGTTGCCCAGGGCTGTATTCTGGGTCCATTACTATTCGCACTCTCTATCAATGAATAGCCCAATAACTGAAGCGGGATCTCTGTGCACCTCTATGCAGATGACGCCCTTATCTACTGTTCCTCATCTGACATTGGGTGGCTTAACACTATGCTATGCTTCAGAATGCTTGAGGACTGGTTTCAACAGAACCAACTAGTTCTCAACACCAAGAAGACAAAAAGTATGTTGTTCTACAACCTGCCTTCTATACAACACCCCCCAACCTCCGCTTGTGATACTCTCTTACAATAGTGGCACCCTTGAATCCGTCCAACCCTTTAAATACCTGGGAGTCACCCTAGCTACATCACTCTCCCGTAACACCCATGTCACTCTCATAACCAAAGTTCTAAACCAACACTTTGGCCTACTTTGTCGAATCTATCCCTTCCTCATGTCAGCATCTTCCCACAAAATTGTGCCTGCCATCCCCTTCCACTCCTTACTTACAGAGCCCCATTACTGCTTACAACCAATGCCTCCAACATCTCTCTTCTTAGACAGGCTTATCACAGGGTGGGTAGGTTTGTTTTTGGGGTCAATGCCCACCACCACCTTTATGATGTCCTCTCCTCACTGGGTTGATTATCCTATGAATCTACACTACGGTATGCCACCCTAAGCCTAGTACATAAGTGGGTCCACCATTGCATCCTGCCGCCTTGGTGAACGTATTTAGCTCTGGCAGCTAAGATCCACCTCCCTCCCCTTCCTAGTATTGACCATCCACAGTTAGCTGTCTTGTCTTGCTCCTCACTTGCCAAGTTCCTCTGCCATCTCACCCTGTACCTGCTTTTGCTGACTCCTGCTGCAGCTTATCAAACACTATGAATAATGTTACCCTACCCTATGTACCAGCATTAGCTAAATCTATATGTGATGTAGTTGTTGCTACTGTAATTGTCATGTATGAACCATGTATTTGTCATGAAATTTGCCATGTAAATATCATATAACTGTTCTACCTATTTATATGCAATTTTATGTTTTATATAATATGTTTCTGTAAATAATGTAATCTCATGGGTCTATGTATGATGGAAATGGAACTACTGCAGTTACCTTGCCTTTGCCAATTGTACTGCACTTCCTGGGTCACCCCTGAAAAAGGGACTGTAATGTCTCAGCTGACCCACCTGGTTACCAAAATTGAAATAAATAAATAAATAATAAACACCTGCACAGCACAAACCTGCAAGTAAACGTTTGGCATTGGCAAATGCGAGTTTTCTAGCTCTGCTTCTGTTTGCTCATATTCGACACTGCTGTTATTGAGGAGCTTTCAGAATAGCAAATCTGAATTGTCTTTAAATCATTGCCAGCCTTGTGTAGTTTGACAAAAAAAAAATGTTTTGAAACAATGTTGCTGTTTTTTTATACCCCATCTCTGTCCAGACTTTTCTCAACTAAAGAGCCACATGATTCTGGAATGCTACATCAACCCCAGAAGAATGCCAGTACTTTTACTAAGTTTTGTCCCTGCTGAATGATTTTGGCAGAAGCATTGTTTTACTTGAGTGTGCACTGTCTACACTGATAGAATGTGATATATCACATTCTATAGGTGTGCAATGAGATAAATTGTATTTTATCAGTGTAGAATGCAATCTCCAATCCCTGCATTTTGTCTTGCAGCAAGCGCTGTTTCATGCTGTCACCTCCCTTTCTGTTATACTTGCTTGCCATTTTCAGGTTGAATGCGCAAAGCTATTCATTTATACTTCTCCTTTGTCCTTCAACCTCATTCTTTATCCCCTCTCCCACCCCTCCTTTTATTTAATTTTTGGTCTAAGAGCAACAACACAACTACCATGAAAGACTTCATTGAGCACCATTTAGATATTACCGCTTAACTGCTACAGGTTCTTTCGGGGTCAGTAAGCTGGCATGGCTTCCAGATGAGCTTGTACTGACAGGGTTAGAGACACTATTTCCCACTATTTCTGCTTTTTACAAGTTTTTTTTTTAAACTTTCTCAGTCAAGAAAGTAGCAAATGATGCAGGACTGTAATCAGTTGCCTTGGTAACCAGCAAAAGTAGGTACATTGGAAGGTTTTCAGCTAAGTGTTTAGAAGTGCAAGATGAGTTATTCCGGGAGTCCCATTACTGAACTGTACTGCCAGCCAGTCTTGAATTGGAGTACCATTATCATACATCAGACTGGTGAGATCGATTGTTTTCAGAGATCATTACATACCCAAGGATCATCAGCACCGGAGTTCCAATGGAGTTCCTTCTTAACAGAGCTCTGATGGTGGTTGTGCAACCCTGGTTACTGGACCTCTGATGGGGATTGGTTGTATACCAAGCAAGCTCAGAAAGTTTCAAAACTTCACAGGGTAACCTGCCCTTGCCCCACCAACAGCTCTGTTTTTTGGGCAAAGTGTGCCCACTTCTGTAAATTCCTGGATCGTTTTTTTTATCTCTTGCTGCCCCAGTATGTAAGTTCATCTCCTGGTCTTGTCCTTTCCCTGATCAAGGCAGAATGATGATTTAATTCAAAGGTAATGTTAATACCATTCCTGTCTGTCTTGGTTATGGAAAATGTTAATGCCGTTCTGATCTGTCTCAGTTGTGGAATAAGTCAAGGATTGACTGTCAAGCTGAGGAGTCTTTCACAATCAAGCACTGGAATCTTCCTTAACTGCTAAAAAAAAAATACCAAAAAAAACTTTTGATAGGTGTATTGCGGTCAGGTCATGTGGAGTCTCCAGATCTGTCAGTTCCCGTCCACAGCTATTCCATATCCCAGTTGGCTTTACCTTGTATTTCATTTGGTATCATTAATAAACATTTATTTTTTAAATCACTTCTTCTGCACCTTACAGACTGCCATAACAGAATGCTAATTGGTTAGGCTGTCTGTTAAGTACAGAGAATCTGAGAATGTTTTAAATAAAGCCATAGGCGAAAACCAAGTGCACCTGTGAAAAGTAGCTTGTAAATAATAATAAAAAGTGAATGTGCTGATGCCCCATTTGATTTTATACAAAGCTGCAACATACAGTACATACAGTACCTGAATTTATACACACTCGATCATAAGCAACTAAGGGCTTACCTACTGTTACTGCATGATATAGTTAAGGAACCTTCTTATTTTTCTAAATTGAACCCCTTCCTTAAAGATAATGGGATTAACACTAGTGGACACCATTTACAACTAAGTCCTACAAGATTCAAAACAGATATTAGTATTTTTCTCCATATGGATGGTAAATCCCTGGAACAGCCTCCCTAGGAATATTATTTATTCTACAAGAAAATCACAATTCAAGCAAAACCTAGACATGTTTTTTTGAAGAATGTGTTACACTGAAGTATGTTTGAGAAATAAGGAGCAATTATGGGCTTTCAGCATCTATGCTTCTTTCTTCATTTGTATCTCTTTGTATACAGTTGTTGGCGGGGACAGACTAAGAGAATTTGGAGTGACTGCATGGGGCGGATGACTACTCTGAGTCACCAGGCTGTTGATTCCATTCATCTTGACAGAGTGAGTAAAAGCCCATTTCCCACAGTGTTTCTCTTTGTGTTTATGTTCACCCTTGAGCTTGTGCAAGAGCAAACATATTGCTGTGATAATGCATTCCAGAGGTGTGTCAGTGCTGGGTCCAATGCAGCTCAAGCTTAGAGATGGACAAAGTGGATAAAATTTGCTCCACAAATTAATTTGTGAAGTTGGCGAAATTTGCAAATTGCCAACTTTGCAAAGTTTTTGCAAGGTGAAGTTTCCCTTTTTCTAGGCAAATTGAATTAAATTCACCCAGCTTCACCCAACTTTGCCTATCTTTGCCCAACTTCATTGCCTTTACAGGTGAAGTTAGGCAAGATGCAAGGTGGGAAATTCGTGAAGTAATTCACGAAGGTGAATTTCTTGACTTTGCTGGAACTTTGCTTGCAAAGTAAATTCTCGAACAGCTCCGCTCAAGATGCAATGGGCTTGACCCTGACAGTTCAGTGATCAATAAGGCTGATGATGAAGCTACTCTGCTGGTTGATGAGCAAAAACCTTGTGTAGTTGAAATTAGGCAGCCGTGCCAATCAGACAGTCGACCACCTTCCTCATCTGCATGACGCCACCCACCAACCAGCTGAGCAGCATCAAACATATCACTCACATATTTCTAGTGTGCAACAACTCCCCTGTATAGACACTCCCATAATATGCAAAAGATGCCACCCCTCACGCAGCCATTAGCAGGCATATGCTCAGTACGCTTGCGTGTACTGTGTAATTTCATAGAACAGAGGTGGCAACAAACCAGGAATCAATAAACATTTAAAAAATACTTACATTTGTTTAATTGTTTATGTCTTTTTCAAATTCTATGTGACTTACGTGATGAGTTGATGACCAGCTGGGGAGCAGCAGCCAGCAGCATACCATGTACCACACGGTCAGGGGTAGTTCCTTTGTTTGTATACTAGCCAGCAACATGCTATGCACCATATGGTGTGGTCAGTGGTAGTTCCTTTGTTTTTTTTACTAGGCTATGCCTTGTGGTTGTGAAATCGAATACATGCACACATTACTACAGGACAAGTCAGAGGCATAGATTTGTACTACCAGCCTGGAGCTCCATGCACAGTCACTTACTAATTGGCTGCTGCTAGACACAAGTACAGTATTGACTGAGTTGACAGTTGACTCATGTGTTTATTGGCTACAATGAGGAAAGGGTTGGTGTTGCATAACTCGGCTGTTAGGATGTTTAAGATTCCATTCCTTTCCTCATTGCACTGACTGCAGCACCATTTTGATCAGTCAGCAGGCAAAAAAAGAGATTGTTGTTTTGTTGCTGGAGACAGAGAGCCAATGAAGAGGAGAGGGATGATAAGGAGTACTTGAGATGTTGAAGGACTCAAGAAGAGAAGACCCTCTGACCCTAACAGGCAGCAATGTACTGCTGAGGCTGGCCACCTGGAATGAGAGAGATAGAGTAAATCCAGCCTTAGTCTGCAGCATCTGTCACCCATGGAGCCCTACCCTTTATCTGTGTCAGCACTACTGCACCCTAGTGCCACTGCTAGAGGGTTCCACCATGCTGCAGTGATAGGAAATCTGTCGACTTCCATTACAGCAATAGCACAATGCTGACTGCCGGCATTGTGTCATCTGGGACACAAGTGTTTTTTCTTGCATGGGGTTTCACCCCCCCCACCCCCATACGGGAGCTCTGCCTCCCACATCTCCTGCACTAAAGACTTCCAACTCAGAGTCGGAGTTGTTTCACGGAGTGGGTGAACACCCCAAAGACAGTGGCATCGGTAATACAGCGGACCAGTACAGCAAACAGCTGATTCTGTTGCTGTGCTGGTCTTCGCAGTGTTACTGTCACTGTAGTAATGGTATACACTGCTGGAGCCCTACATAAAGTCTCATAGCAGCAGCAGTGGCCATATTGCTGTGATATTGCATTTCAGAGGTGTGTCACTGCCAGGTCCAATGCAGCTCAAGCTGCAATGGGCTTAACCATGATGGTCCAATGATCATGATGCTGCTCTGCTGGATGATCAGAAGAAACATCATGTAGTTGAAAACAAGTAGCTGCACCTATCAGACAGTGGCTACCTCCCTTCATCAGCATGATACTGCCACCAACCAACTGAGCAGCGTCAAACACATCACTGGAATATTTCTAGTGTACAGCAACTCCCCTGTGTCATCACTCCCATAATGTGCACAAGACTCACTCTGTCACATGGCCATTTGCTGGCATATGTGCAGTACATTTGAACATGCTGTGTAAATTCTTATAACACATGGACAGCAAACTTGGAATAATAAAGGTTTAAGGAAAAATACACTGATGTTTAATTGTTTCTGACTACGTCAATTCCTAATTGAATTATGTGATGCTCATCCATGCATGTGCCTGATCAGCACACATCCTCCCTTCCCAGCAGCCGACTTCCAGGGTCCTGGAAGTTTTAAGCAAAATTTTTTTTCTTCAGAAATAACTGGTATTATAGCAACCATGAAATATTTTGACCATGTGCAATACAGTGGGAGTGTGCAGTCAAAACAGAACTGAAACCATAGAAGTGAAGATAGATACAATTTTTTGAAAGCTGCTGTAAGTGTGATGGGGGCTATATGGGGAAAGGGCAGAGTTTGATAATGTACATATTGCAATGCTACCTGCTTTTCTGGTGAAATATGTTTGGTGGCAATAAATGTGCAAAGTGTTCACACTACTAAAAATATATGAATTCAATGTTAAGAAATAAACTGCTTAATGCCACACAGAGTGATGGCTGCCTCAGTAATTTTGATGTTGTTTGCATATCTAATAAAGGACTTTAGATTGTCCTTAGTGTGTGCCATGCTAAATTCCACCTTTCTCTCATCTTTCTTTATAGTGTTTTTTGCCATCTCTTAATGCTACCTTATATTTACTAACATTAATCACTGTGACAGATTTGGTTTAGTCACTTATATAGCTGCTTTTATTTTTTGTTGTTGTGCTGAGCCCCCAAAGGCTCAGCCCAGAACCACTCTCTACTCCTGCATGCTCTAGGCTTACCCCACTGGGTGGGACTGCTTGCCAGGCACCCTCCCCTCCCATGGACATTATGGTAGGCAAGATCCAGTTTGGCCCTCAGGCCAGGGCCACAGGAGTGGGACCCCATTGGTGAACAGAAGCAGGCAGCAGGGATTTCAGTGGGGATGGCGTTATGTGGGGGGGGCAGCATTTTTCTTACTGTATATTACCACACCAAGGGTGAGGATGTGCAGTGATGACCAGCTTCTACCCTGCCCCCCTGATGTTTTGGCACTGGCCAAGGCAGTACCCCCAGCCTCCACCAGAGGTCAGCAATGCACTGAACACTCAACCCCTTTCCTCTCAGAGAAGGAGAGCAGTCCCCAGGATGCTCAATCCTTCTCCCCCCCCCCCGGCCAGCCCTCCAACTCCTGAGTCCATCTCTGAACCCGGGATGTCAGCGCCACAAGCGGATGCCTTGCTGCTGAGCTGGTGGGCCGGCTGTACAGCAGTTTTTTTTCTTTAGTTTTTGTGACCCTATCCTATATGTCAGCCAGATAGGTTTTGAATCTAGTTTGTTGTGCAGCATTTGAGTATGCAAAGTTCTTTTTAAAACATTTTAGTCTAGGTTTTTCCTTATTAGAGGTTTTTAAATTCCTTTTCCAATCCCAGTCATGTATGTACTTGTTAATAGTTATAATCATTGCCTTATAATAGTTATATGTAGCTTTAGACCCTTTCTGTGTGGCATAGTTTCTTATTACAGATAACTGTTCAATGTTTTGGCAGTTATTTCACAGATGCTTTCTTGCTAAAGTTTCTTTAATGTCTGCCGGTGTGTTTGTTAATACTAAACTGAGAATATTATTTTCTCTTGCAGGCTCTTTATGTCGGTAATATCATGATTTAACACAGTATCAATAAAGTCATTTTGAAGAACGTGTACACATATAATGTTTTAGGCAAGTAATACACAGAAGTTTGACGTCTCCCATTGTGAGTGTGCCCCCATATCTGAAACCCTAATTATTTCCTCAGGTAGGTTCTTATTTATATTATCAGTATTGTTCAGTGCCCTGTAGCATGAATCAGTTATAAGTGTCTTACCTTTGATACATAATATTGTACCCACATACTTTCTTTATCCAAGTCATTCTGCTTTATTTTTTTTTGTTCTGTGCAATCTACTGTTTATCTATCATAATGTGCAGCGCTGCCCCTCCTTTTCTGATTGTTTGATCATGTTTAATTAGCTTGTAGCCATTTATTTGATCTGAACAACTGTAATTTTACCCCAACCAGGTTTTCTATAATACTTACCAATCAAAGCTTATTTGTTTGACAGTATAAGCCATTACGAATACATATGGAGCAAAACATTAAAATCATCTTTGATCATGTCAAAACACACTGAGATTGAAAACAATGAAAGAAAAACTTTGGTTATGTAAAAAAGATTTGCTCAATTTTCTCTCAGGTTATTCAGTTGCAGTTTCTTCCATGGGTTAGGAGTATTTGACTTTAGAAATCTGACTACCTTCATTATGTCATGTTTTGTAGTTGCATTCATTAAATGATTTAATCATTTTTCCTGAGGTTTGTAGGTTCTGGTCAAAAATCCTGCCCAGAAGAATTTTCTTTTTATCACAGAGTGGGAAAATATTACATAATGGAAATCTCATTTGACATTTCACCCACAACTGTAACATGGTGTGATTTAACAAGCTCTGGAGTGCCTTGACTTTAGGAAATTACAGCTGTTGAGTTTTAACCTATGTATTGTGGACAATAGGGATAACAAATATGAAAATGATAACTATGGTTCAAGTTAATGAGTTTCTTATTATTAGCAATCTATAAGCAAGTGTTTCAGTGCTTGACTAATGTAATGTCACATAAAATAGCTTCTTAAATTATTTTTTTAATCTTTTGTATTAAGTAGAATTGGATTTCTAGCATTTGGAAAATATGAACCACAAATCTAATTTAATTAGTTCTGTTATGTCCTGATTCCAAGGCATTATAACTTTCCTATTATAATTTTGCTTTTGTTCAACTAGACACAGTTCAGTTAATTTACTTGTTGGCTTACTCTGCTGGCAAATCCAGTAGTTTATCATCATTTCTTCAGTGAGTTTGGTAATTGAAAGTTGGCCCAGTTCAACTCTAATGAGTCTATTCAGGATGGATTTTGGCAGATGTAACAACTTGTTATACATGCCATTCTGTATTTAATCTATTATTTCCGTGGGTCTGGTTCCCCAAATGTCATAACTGTATAATACTTTTTATCTAGGTTTGTTATTTATACGTGTAATGCACCTTGAACACATTTACCTCCATAAATGTAGTTTAATTTCTCAATGGCACCCATGACTTGGTGAAGCTGTTTTGAACCTATATGATATGTGGTTTCCAAAAGAGGATGTAAGTAAACTGAATTCCAAAATACTCAGGAGAATCCATGATTTGAAGTTTAGAATGCTTTAAATGCATTTTTTGAGATTTATCTTGCCTAATACCAGCAATCAAAATGTACAATTCACTTTTACTGTCTACCAATTTTAAAATTTTACATCTCTCAATGAAATTGCCTTATTTTCATTGTAAGCAAAGTTTAAGTTAGACGAATAGATCAGATCATCCACATTTGGTATAAGCATCATGTATCCAATTTAAATACTCTGGGATTAATAAATTCAGTTTTCTTCATACTCTTCAGTACTGAGTTTATATAGATACTGAATGGTATTGATACAATTAAGAGGCCTTTCTTAAGCCTTACATTAGTTGGAAACTTAGGGGACATTTGACCCAGCAGGAGAAAAAAATTATAGGATACCTAGTGTTACAAAATAAATGGATGATGAATGATAATAATTCAGCAAAGCCCCCATTCTATCAATTTCCTGCCATAGAATAGCTCAATCAACACAATGAAATGCTTGGGAGAAGTCAATTAAAGTCACATAATATTTTTTTTTTTTTACTATGATGTACTTCTCCAGTACATACTAGAGTATCATGCAATTGCCTAACATGGGCCTTCTTGCCTTAACCCTTAGACTGCCACCAGATTTAGAATGTATAGGAATTCTGGACTGATTTAGTAGCCTGCTGCACAGCATGGGTTCAACTTGGATTGTGTATCAGAAATTATATTTTCTTTGTTTTTCCATATACATTTTATCCTCCTGTTCTGCTCTGGTGGACCCCCTTCCGACCAGCCTTCCCAGTCCCATCACCTGGCTTCCCGGGGACTTACCTTCACCATTGTCCTGCCACAGGACTGTGGTTGTGCCTGGTCACTTGTGCAGGGCCTGCAGAAGGTTGGACTTCATCCTACTACCTTGGTGTTTTTCCATCATTTTCTCCCAGGGGCCCCTGGATGATTAATGGCCGCAAAGTACATGCTCCACCTCCATGCAAACTTCCACAGAGACCTGAACATGGGGCCACTTTACTTTCTTAATGGCACCGCATGAGCTGCCATCCAGCTACTGCTGGGTGGCAGGTAATCAGTGGACCACATCACCCCCCCACCCGAGGATGAAGAGGTGTCCTGGGATGCTCAATCCTTCCTCTCCCCACCAACTGCCAAGCAACCCAAGTCCATTCCCAACCCTCGGTCACCGGTGTGACAGGAGGTAAGGTGCACAGTACCTCAGCCCTCTACACCACTGGGCTGGCCTGAAATTATATTTTCTTTATCAATCCATCCATGTATGCTTTTAAGGATAATTTTATAAACAAATATTTTCAAAATTATGAAACAGACTACACTACTGTCAACAACTTTAAAATACCTTCATTGCTACTGAGTTGATCAAACATTGCCTAACCTCAATAGCAATGAGTTTGAATCCTAAACCAATTTTGTTCATGCACAGTTTTAAATAAATTCTCAGCCATTTTGCAGTTATTTTCTACAATACTTTGAAATATATTAACAGTGATACAGTAAATTTTTAAACAAAATGTAGCTTATAAAAACTCACAAACAAAACAACCAAACTGAAACATTTTATGCACTGGGGGTGCTATTCACAAAATAGTGTGCAGCTGGCATGTAAAGGTATGCATAGATCTGCACCCCTGGGAGATCCATGTGGGGACTGCATTCACAAAGCACTGGTCCCCACCTGGCTCCCTTCTGCATCCCCACCCCCCCGGCATGGAGGTTTGTGGGAGCAGGATTGTGGACCTAGGTCAGAGGCCAATCAGCTGTCCTACCTGGGTCTGCAGTGGATCCCTTGCACCAGTATGGCACCATCTTGGTGGGGGTGCATAGAGCACTGGTACTGCTGCCGGGGGGGGCACATGCTAGCCAGCAGCCCCCAGACCAATCACCATCCCCTGATGACAGAGGCATCTTTTTGTGGGGGTCCAATGGCTCCTCACCTGCACCAGCAGGTCCAGCAGTGGCAACTGGAGGGGGCACATAGTCAGTACAGCTGTCCTCCAGATGCATAGCCATCGGACCCCATGTATGGCACTCTGCACATTTGTAAATGGTGCAGAGTACTGGAATGCCCCCCACCACATAGTCCCCGGCCTGCCCACACATGGGGTTCTGCATTTGGCTGAGAATCAGGTGTGGGGGGGCATAATCCTTTTGAAAATGCCATAGTGGGCATATACAGGTGCGGTGTGACTATGCACCTGAGTTACGCGCTGCGTAGCCACCCCAACCCTTTTGTGAATAGGACCCTTAGTTAGCAACTCATTGAAATTAAAGTTCAATGCTGACTGTACAGTAATTGTTCTGTGCATCAGGGGATCCTGGTTTGTACCTTTACTTTTAAAAATTGATATGATGATAGTTCCTGGCCATGAAGCAAGGACATTTGTTTTTAACATGAAGCTGAAAAAGTATACCATTAATGGGGCCCACCATTGTTTTTCCACTTTATAAACCTCAACAGGAACTGAGTCAGGTCCTGGAACATTTCTTTATTTCAGTGACTCAACTGCCTCTACAGCAGCCTGTGTGGAACCCCCTTAGAAAGCTATCACAAGCAAAGTACAGGGGTAGTGCTTATTGTTTTAGTGAGTCTGTGTTTTTCAACTTCTTTGCTGTTCATTTGCTTTTTTGTTCTGAGGAAAAAAGTTTATCCTACTTTTTGACAACACATTTGGGGTGTATAACACAAATGTTTCTAGCACTTCTTTCTTAATACAGTAGTGTAGTCTGGAATGGGTACTCAAACTTTTGGTGAAAACTGTTTAAGTATTAATGCAACTCATACTACAATGAGCACTGCTCCGTAATCCATGTGGGAATCTTCATTTTGTATTTTAATTCATAGACTTACCACTATTCCCCTAGTGATTATTCTTGTCTGTACTGCCTCATTTGAACCCCCAGAAAAAAATAACACCCATGTTTCAGGGTGTTTTTGTGTTAAGATATTATTTGCAATGTTGGCTATACCATGGGATATCAAGGACCAGATATTTTTAATATAATTGCACTTTTCCACTGGCTTGCTCATGTCATTCCACAGTACTTTTTGGCTTTTCTGTATTTCCATCTCTAAAATGGTATTGTTAGTTTTCCTTTATCTGTTCAAGTGCCTAATACAACTTAAATAGTAATGTGTCTTTGTTTCATCACGCATTTTTCTTGTGTTTCTTTTTTATGTGTGTTTTAAACCACATTTCTATTGCACTTGCTACAAACCCAATTCAGAATAAATCTATTTTTTAATCATTTTGAAAGTGTATGTGGTTTCTTTGAACATTTACAAGGTATTCGCTATTGAAATACTACACATTTGAGACAATGTGAAAGCTCCAATTATCCACTTTCATTAATGTTGAATTTATAAAATGCTACAGTGTGTCTATTTCTCACAAAAAATGGGATTATTTAAATATTCAATAAAAGAAATAATTAATTTTAGATCCTGTATAGCTATATTCAATGGGACATGGGCCAATGGAATTTGATCACATTCTGGTCTTTATACATTGGCAATGGGTTAGCCAGTGAAATTAGAAACAATGTACAATTATCAAATCATCATATTGTTCCATTAAAATTAAGTTTATTGTCTGCCACAATATTTCTTTTTATTATTTCTTACAATAATGGGATTATTCAAAGGTTAAACAGAAGAGGGAATTCATCCTAGAACCTGTATGTTTAGAGTCAATGGGACATGATCACTGTCTGATCTATTAAGGACAGTCAGATTCTTAACTGGTCTAATAAACCTTTGACCTTTCTCTTCTACCATTGTCTATGTTTCTATGTGACACTTGGAAGTTAATTTGCATTGGGCCAATGGTATATTATCCCAGGCTTCCTGAGTAGGTTTAATCCACCAGAATGTCTCCTTCCATCTCCACTAAATTATTCACTTCATAAGTGCCTATTATAGAATAAAATCTCCCACTATTTTTTTATTTATTTTTTTTTTTACTAGGTAGGTGCACAAGACAGACAGTTGCTTATTTTATGGCCTGACCTTGGAGGTTACAACAAGGAGAACAATGTAATAATTGACAATGACATTACATACATACTTAAGCATATTCCATGTCCGCGATGCAGAGCACAGTACAAATTGGGTAAGAGTAGACAAGTAATAAAAATGTTACAAAATAAGATATTATCTGTGTGCAAATGCCCAAATGAACAAATGCAACTAACATTGGTAAACAAAAAACATTAATGACTATTACTACCTATGCTTGTAGATAAAATAGTTCAATTTGGTTCAGTATATTCATGAAGTAATTTCAGATTTGTACTTTATAATATTTAGAGTTTTCTATAGGAATATATGCACTAACATACATATATATATATATATATATATATATATATATATATATATATATATAAATATATATATATATAGTATGATGTTGGTAGATGTTATTGTTAAGCTGATAACATTTTTGGTATCCAGAGATCATTCATTTGACATTCTCTTGGACCCCCACTCCCTTCAATCTTCCCTGCAATGCTCCTTTTCTGAAGCCGAGGTCTAGTTCTCAGAGCACTGTCTTGTACTGAATTACAAAAAGACCAAGACCATGCTTTTCACTCACAGACAAAATAAGCTTAAATATTTCCCTCTCACCATCATTAAAGTCCAGGGCTCCCCCCTCGACCTTGTGCCCACCTTTAAATGCCTGGGCATCACCCTTGACTCTTCTCTCATGTACCGCGATCACATCAATCTACTCAGCTCAGCTATCAATTTCAGACTACATAGAAACATAGACTTTGATGGCAGATAAGGACCGCTTGGCCCACCTAGTCTGCCCGTTCCCTGCCTAGAGTATAAGCTGCAGATCCTATTTAACCAACAACCTATTTCTTCCTACCCCCCACAAAAATTGCCTTATGTCTGTCCCATGCATTCTTGAATTCTCTCACAGTTTTAGACCCCACATCCTCCTCAGGAAGGCTGTTTCATGTGTCCACCACCTCTCTGTGAAAAAATACTTCCTCACATTGCCCCTGAGCCGTCCCCTCTCTATTTTCAAATTGTGTCCCCTTGTTCTTGCACATTTCTTTTTCTGAAAGATACTACCCTCTTGGACTTTGTTGATTCCACTGAGGTACTTAAATGTTTCTATCATGTCCCCTCCTCCCTCCTTTCCTCAAAGGTATACATATTAAGCTCCTTTAGCCTCTCCTCATATGGCTTCTCTTGCAGACCATGCAGTCTGGTTTAGTTCCCTTCCTTCCTACCTTACATTCCTCCTTACCTCTCCCCTGTTACCTCCTACCCTCTCCACAACAATGTTTCCCATTCTCTTTATTTTCTACCCAGGAAATGTGCTACTGGTCAAGCTGCTTTCTCATATAATTTTCCCAAACTCTAATGCTCACTAACTTCAATAATGTAAAGACTCCTCTTGGCGCACTACTTCCTACGTAACCTAACTACAGAGTTTGTGACTCTAGCTTCACAGGGAATAATGGGCTCAAATCCAAGAGTACACTATAAACCCTTGTGCTCAAGATATATAACTTACACAGTGTCTTATCATTAGTAGCTCTGCTTCATTTGTGTTTTAAAGTAGGAGGAAATGTATATGGCACACTGGGAACCTGCCTGAAAGAACCTGGACTGGATTCTCTGAAGGGCTGAGAATACTGCAAGCCCTGGGTGTGCTGAGTATATGGTGCACAGGGCTTACAGCATTCTCCAGCCAGTGATTGGGATTCTCAAGTCCTGTGGACTGATTGTCATAAGTTAGACCATCTTTTTCTGGTCTAGCTTTCGGCAATCATTGGCACCCTTTTTACGAGGGTTGTACCAAATAGTGATGGGCCTAAGGAAAAATTCTGAGGGTGAAATTCCAGTGAAATCAGCAATTTTGCCACTTGAAATATTTTGTGAAATTAGAGCATTCTGCAAAATATTTCAGAGGTGTGAAATGCAATAATTCCATGGAAATCTCTGCCCACTGCCCCCGGTCAATTTCCCACATATATAATATTATCCCTGGTTATCTAGTGGATCCCCCTCCCTTCCTCCCTATCCCAGATTAATTCCTTTTTCCCAAAATGTAAGTTTTTTAAATATTCCCTGGCTGGTGGTCTAGTGAACCTCCCTCCCTCCTTTCCAAACCCAATAGAGCCCTTTCCCCAGTATCTTTTTTTTACATTACCTGGTAATCTAGTGGCCCCCCTCCCATCACCCCAGTAGCTAGCATCCCACCCCCCCTCCTCCATCTCAAAAACAGAGTGGGCCACTGCATGTGCTCATTCATTTCATATACTATAAAAATAAATAAATTAACTCTGGTGACTAGCAGTCCCTCTCCCGACCCTATCACCAGTCCACCCATAGTTTCTTTATTAAATATTATTCTCTGGTGGTCTAGTGGTCCATCCACCCCCAACCCAACAAGTACTGTCCCACCCATTTCCCCCATACTGAAACAGAGTGGACCATCGGCTCAACCTCGGCTGTCCTCCACAGCCAGCAGTCCACTGAAATGTAAATGAATAAATGAATGAGCGAATGCGCACACACTCATTCATTCAGTCATTCACATCTGAGTGGGCTGCCAGCTATGGAGGAGAGTGGAGGGCTGAGCCACTGGCCTGCTCTGTTTCAGGATTGGGGGAAGTGGGGAGAGGCAGTACTTGCTGAGTTGGTGGGCGCGGTGGGCCACTAGGCCACCAGGGAATAATATTAAAAAAAACTACTGGCAGATGGGTGATGGGGTCGGGGAGGGACTGCTAGCCACCAGGGTTCATTTATTTATTTTTTTATATGAATGAGTATGTGCACAGCACAGCACACATTCATTCATTCATATGTCAGCGGGCTACCAGCTGTGAAGGAGAGTGGAGGGCTGTACAGGTGGCCCACTCTGTTTTGGGATGGGGAGAGAGTAAGCTGGGACACTAGCTGCTTGGGTGGGGGGCAGGGAGCCACTCGACCACCAGGCAAGGTAAAAAAAAATACTGGGGAAGGGGGTCTATCGGGATGAGGGGGTTCACTAGACCACCAAGAAATATTTTTAAAAACTTACATTTTGGGAAAAGGGGATGAATCGGGGATAGGAAGGGAGGCAGAGAGGGAGGAGGGTTCACTAGATCACCAGGATAATATCAAATATGTGGGAAATTGATGGGGGGGCCGGGCAGTACTAGACACATGGGGGGTGGTTGCTCGGGTTGGGGGTTTTACCTCAAGTGAGATTTTTTTTTTATTTACTATGGGGTGACCCATGGGTAATTTATTTAGGGCTCAGAATGTTGTATTTTGTGTGCTAACTTCTGTGTTATCAGGTGGAATTTTGCATTTTGTGGGTGAAATCCGTAGTTTATGTTAGGGTGGAATTTCGTATTTTGCTTACGCAAAAAATTTCACAAAGTGCGATAATTTCATGAAATTTTTTGAAGAATGAAATTTGTCAGTTTAACCCATCTCTAGTGCCAAATATTTGGTACAAGCTGCCATAATTTGGGCGAACTGTCATGAATGCACACAGTCTTCTTGAATCAGGTGCAGTGTGCATTGACGATGTCAACGCAGCTGTGCCACCACTTGGGTTTGACGCAGGGCTTGACACAAGCCCTGCACTGCACTTTGTGAATCTGGCCCACTGAGTCAGAGTTGAAGGGAGATACAGAAAAGGAAGAAGTGCTCACTGTCTTATGCACATCAAGTCACGTGAATAGGGCCTTACAAGACAACCTCCAGTGTACCATGTTGATCTTTTGTTGCAAATTTCGGGGCTGCCATGAACCTGAGTAATCCTGCAAACCATTCAGTGCAAAAGGTTAACTACAACTTTGTGTATTTTATAATATTATTTTTGACCAGGGAAGGGTGGCTTCTATTTCTTACTACCCTTAGGGAAAAAAAAGTGTTAGGTTTATGATTGATCTGGCATGATTTGTAAGAATAACATAATTTACTTAGTATCAGAATTACTGTAACTTATTTGTAAGACTGCAAAGATTTTATCAGATACACAAACTCATTTTTATGTTGATTGCGCACATGCACAAGAAACATATTGCGTCAGCTTTCTCCAGAAGCAGGTTGTGGAGGCGCAGCACTGTTGTGGCCAATGCCCCCACAGCCTTTAAAGGCTTGGCCCACTTCTCCCAATAATGTGGCACGCTGCTGATGACACTAGTTCAGCCAGCGTGACACAACCTTGTAAAAAATTAGCTGCTGCAATCAGGGGCCGCCTACTCATTGCAGAGTCAGCCATTCGCTGCAATGAGGGAGTGACCCGTCATTGCAGGACAGGATCTTAAAAAACAGATATTGTTTGTGAACATGGTGGTGGCTCGGCGACGTGTTCATAAACAATACTAACCCCCTCATCCCCACCGAGGGGGTGCCCAATCCCTCTTGGCAGCATGTGCCCCCCGACCATGTTTATTTGCCAATGGGGGCCCCAATCCCCATCGGCTTCAGTGCCACAAGATTAATTTTGCCAATGGAGGAGTCCACTCTCCATCAGCATTATGTAACCACCCTGTTGTTTTGTGCAATGGGGGTATCCAATCCCCGTCGGCATAAAGTAATACCCCCACTTTTATTGTGTGCCGACAGTGGTGCCCAATCCCCCCATCGGCTACAGCTTCCCCCAAAAAGAAAGTCTCCTTTGGCATGCTGGGACCCCACCCCATCATGCCACATGCCCCTGTAAAATTAAAAATGATCCTGCGATGTCTTTTTTTTTTTAACCTGTAAAAAAGGAAATGGTCCCCTGATGGTCTCCCTGCCCCCCTCCCCCAATCCGTGCCCACCCACTGTGCATCCTGCCTCCCCACACCCCCCTCACCCCATACTTACCTCTGGAGTCTGGTGCGATGATCTTCGGTGGACCAGGAACACGTCTGCATTCTTCAAAGCCGACCGTGAACTGAGGAAATGCTTTTAAGCTGTATAATGGAATGATTAGGGTTTTTTCAACTTTGATGCATATCTCAGGCATTTTTGGGAATTTTGGCAACAAATTTTCAACATCGGGTTTTTGGGACCCCTCCTCATGAATTCTGTCACTGTCATGTTGTTAAATGGCCCTGCAAGGTGATTTTATGGTCACTGTGCAGAATCCCCTTTTGGGACTGGTTAATGAAACTACAGTGCCAGTGTTCATGAGGTGGGCTCTCAAAAAGCCTATACTGCAAATTTGGTGGGAAAAATCCAAAAAATGACCGTTTTACGAGAGTACGTTGTGCAGTTGCTATGCATGCTCGTAACTGTGAATTTGCAATATTTTCACACCAGATTTTCAACACTGCCATTTTTTCAGATCTCCTTGTGAACAGTACAGCTGTCATTTTCCTCATCCTGGCTGAACTGTGTTTTCACACTTGCGGCGCAGAATAGCGCGGTTGCTGTGGGAAATCAATGTTCAGGACAAACTAAGAAAATGACAGTGGCACTGTCCATGAGCAGAGGTCCTAAAATGCCCATGTTGAAAATTTGGCGATGATACTCTATAAAATGACTGTGTTACGAGCATGCATTGCGTAGTTTGCACGCACGCTCATACCTTCATGAATTAATAATATTTTCACTCCAGATTTTCAACATTGCCATTGTTCTGCACCTCCTTATGAACAGTACAGCTGTCATTTTTCACATCCTGGCCGAAATGTGTTTTCTCAGTTCCAGTGCAGAATCTCGTGGTTGCTGTGGGATATCAGTGTTTGGGACACATTATGAAAATAACAGTGACACTGTTCATTAGCAGAGGTCCCAAAATGCCTATGTTGAAAATTTGGTGACGAAAGTCCATAAAATGAGTGTGTTACGAATGTGCATTGTGCATTGTGCAGTTTCCACGCACACTCGTACACTCGCAACTTTGCAATATTTTCACTACAGATTTTCAGCATTGCCATTTTGCCACACCTCCTTAAGAACAGTGCAGCTGTCATTTTTTCACATCCTGGCCGAAATGTGTTTTCGCTCTTCTGTCGCACAATAGCATGGTCACTGTGGGAAATCAGTGTTTGGGACATAGTAAGAAAATCACACAGACACTGTTTATGAGCAGTGGTACTAAAATGCCTATGTTGAAAATTTTCTGATAAAACTCCATAAAATGACTGTGTTATGAGCATGAGTTGTGCAGGTTCCATGCACCCTTGTAAGTTTGCAAATTAGTAATATTTTCACACCAGATTTTCAGCACTGGCATTTGTTCACACCTCCTTATGAACAGTACAGCTGTCATTTTTGACATCCTGGCCAAAATGTGTTTCCATGCTTTCGGCGCACAATACCACATTCAATGTCAGAAATCAGTGTTTGGGACAGATTAGGATCGAGTGACTGAGAGGGGGGGAATGACAGAACTCAACTGAGTTCTGTCAGGACTTCTGCAGATTTCTTTGTGGGCAGGAAGAGGTGACAATGAAGGCAGGAGACCAGTACAAAAGGGCAGCCTGCAGCGCCAGGAGATACAGAATGAGTGAGTGTGGGAGGGGGATTGAGTGAGCCCAAAGGAGATCTGCTGCAGATTTCTTTGTGGGCAGAAAAAGGCAGCAATGCATGCAGGGTCTGAGTACAAAAGAGCAGCCTGCAGCAGTGGGAGAAACAGAATGAGCAAGTCAGTGAGGGGGAGTGATCGAGCTCAACAGAGCTCTATCGCGGCAGCTGCAGATTTCTTTGTGGGCAGGAAAAGGTGCCAAAACAGGCAGGAGCCCAGTACAAAAGGGCAGCCTGCAGTGCTGGGAGAAACAGAATGAGCGAGTGAGAGAGGTGGAGTGAGCAAGCTCAACAGAGGTGTATCATGACTGCTGTGGATTTCTTTGCAGCCAGGAAAAGATGGGAATGCAGGCAGGAGCCCAGTACAAAAGGCCAGCCTGCAGCACCGGCAGAAACGGAATGAGTGAGTTAGAGAGGAGGAGTGAGCGAGTTCAACGGAGCTGTGTCAGGACTGCTGCAGATGTCTTTGTGGGCAGAAAAAGGCAACAATGCATGCAGGGGCCCAGTCCAAAAGGGCAGCCTACTGCGGCAGGAGAAACAAATGAACAAGTGAGAGAGGGGGAGTGAGTGAGCCTGCTCAACAGCGCTGTATCGTGACTGCTGCAGATTTCTTTGTCAGCTGAAAAAGGCAGCAATGCAGGCAGAAGCACAGTACAAAAGGGCAGCCTGCAGTGCCAGCAGAATTGGAACAAGCGAGTGAGACAGGGGAGTGAGTGAGGCCAAGGGTGCTCTGTTGGGACTGCTGTAGATTTCTTTGTGGGCAGAAAAAAATGCCAACATGGGCAGAAGCCCAGTACAGAAGGGTAGCCTGAAGCACCAGGAGAAACAGAATGAGCGAGTGAGACAGGGGGAGTGAGCGACCTCAACAGAGCTCTATCGGGACAGCTGCGGATTTCTTTGTGGCAGGAAAAAGTGCCAATGCGGGCAGGAGCCCAGTACAAAAGGGCTGCAGCGCTGGGAGAAACAGAATGAGTGAGTGAGAGAGGGGGAGTGAGCAAGCTCAATGGAGCTCTATTGTGACTGCTGCGAATTCCTTTGTGGGCAGGAAAAGGCAGCAACACAGGCAGGAGCCCAGTAGAAAAGGCCAGCCTGCAGTCCTGGCAGAAACGAACAAGCTGAAAGAGAGGGGAGTGAGCGAATCTCAGGAGTCGCAGGTCGGGACTGCTGTATATGTTTTTGTGGGCAGACAATGCCAGCAACGCAGGCAGGAGCCCAGTACAAAAAGGCAGCCTGCAGCACTGAGAGAAACAGAATGAGCGAGTGAGAGAGGGGGAGTGAGCGAGTTCAACGGAGGTGTATCATGACTGCTGCGGATTTCTTTGCGGCCAGGAAAAGAAGGGAATGCAGGCAGGAACACAGTACAAAAGGCCAGCCTGCAGCGCCGGCAGAAACAGAACATGCGAGTGAGAGAGGGGGAGTGAGCGAGCTCAATGGAGCTGAGTCAGGACTGCTGCAGATGTCTCTGTGGGCAGGAAAAGGTGGCAATGCAGGCAGGGGCCCAGTACAAAAGGGCAGCCTGCAGCGGCAGGAGAAACAGAATGAACGAGTGAGGGGGGGGAGTGAGTGAACCAGCTCAATGGAGCTCTATCGTGACTGCTACAGATTTCTTTGTGGCCAGAAGAAGGCAGCACTGTAGACAGGAGCCCAGAGCAAAAGGGCAGCCTACAGCGCTGACAGAAATGAAATGAACGAGTGAGAGAGGGGTAGTGAGCAAGCTCAACGGAGCTTTGTTGGAACTGCTGCAGATTTGTTTATGGGCAGAAAAAGGCACCAACAGAGGCAGGAGACCACTACAAAATGACAGCCTGCAGTGCCAGGAGAAACAGAATGAGTGAGTGAGACAGGTGAAGTGAACAACCACAACAGAGCTCTGTTGGGACAGCTGCAAATTTCTTTGTGGACAGAAAAAGGTGCTAATGCAGGCAGAAGCCCAGTACAAAAGGGAGGCAGTATAGCGCAGTGGTATAGGGCTCTGAGCTGCAAATCTGGTGGCATCCAGCAGACAAGACCTGTGTTTGAATCCCACCCACTTACATACTGTGTGACCCTGAGCAAGTCACTTAACTTCCCTGTGCTCCCAGGTCGCTCCTGTAAAAAAGCTTTCAGCTTAGTGTGCTACTCCTGGTTAAACAACTAAATAAAACTAAATAAATAAATAAATAAAGGGCAGCCTGCAGCGCTGGGAGAAACACAACTAGCGAGTGAGAGAGGGGGAGTGAGCAAGCTCAACGGAGCTCTATCATGACTGCTGTGGATTTCTTTGTGGGCAGAAAAAAGTGGCAATGCAAGCAGGAGCCCAGTACAGAAGGCCAGCCTGCAGCGCCGGCAGAAAACGGAACGAGCCAGGGGTAGTGAGCTACCTCAATGGACCTGTGTCAGGACTGCTGCAGATTTCTTTGTGGGCAAAAAAAAAACACCAACAGAGACAGGAGCCTAGTACAACAGGACAGCCTGCAGCGCCAGCAGAAACAGAATGAGTGAGTGAGGGGGGGGAGTGACCCGCCTCAACGGAGCTCTGTCGGGACAGCTGCAGATTCATTTGTGGGAAGCAAAATGTGCCAATGCAGGCAGATGCCCAGTACAAAAGAGCAGCCTGCAACGCCGGCAGAAATGGAACGAGCGAGTGAGGGGGGGAGTGAGTGAGCTTAATAGAGCTGTGTTGGGACTGCTGCAGATGTCTTTGTGGGTAGAAGAAGCCACCAACACAGGCAGGAACCCAGTACAAAAGAGCAGCCTGCAGCAGCGGGAGACACAGAGTGAGTGAGGGAGAGGGAGTGAGGGAGATGGAGTGAGTGAGCTCAACAGAGCTCTGTTGGGACTGCTGCAGATTTCTTTGTGTGCAGAAAAAGGCAGCAATGGATGTAGGGGCTTAGTTCAAATGGGCAGCCTGCAGTGGCGGGAGAAACAGAACAAATGAGTGAGAGAGGGGGAGTGAGTGAGCGAGCTCAACGGAGCTCTATCGTGACTGCTGCAGATTTCTTTGTGGCCAGAAGAAGGCGGCAATGCAGGCAAGAGCCACACAAAAGGCAGCCTGCAGCGCCTAGTAGAAACAGAACGAGCGAAGTGAGACACAGTAGGGAATGAGGAGGCAATGGAGCTCTGTCAAGACTGCTGCAGATTTCTTTGTGGGCAGAAAAATGCCAACAGAGGCAGAAGTCCAGTACAAAAGGACAGCCTGCAGTGCCAGGATGAGCGAGGGAGACAGGGGGAGTGAGCAACCTCATGCAGGCTCTCTGAGACAGCTGCAGATTTCTTTGTGGGTAGGGAAAGGTGCCAGCAGGCAGGAGCCCAGTACAAAGGCAGCCTGCAAGCTGGGAGAAACAGAATGAGGCGAGTGAGAGAGGGGAGTGAGCGAGATTAACGGAGGTGTATCATGACTGCTGGCGGATTTCGCGGCCAGGAAAGAAGGAATGCAGGCAGGAGCACAGCATAAAAGGCCAGCCTGCAGCGCGGCAGAAACAGAACAGGCGAGTGAGAGAGGGGGAGTGAGCGAGCTCAATGGAGCTGTGTCAGGACTGCTGCAGATGTCTCTGTGGGCAGGAAAAGGTGGCAATGCAGGCAGGAGCCCAGTACAAAAGGGCAGCCTGCAACGCTGGGAGAAACAGAATGAGCAAGTGAGAGAGGTGGGGTGAGCAAGCTCAACGGAAGTGTATCGTGACTGCTGTGGATTTCTTTGTGGCTAGGAAAAGGCGGGAATGCAGGCAGGAGCCCAGTACAAAAGGCCAGCCTGCAGCACTGGCAGAAATGGAACAAGTGAGTTAGAGAGGGAGAGTGCGCGAGTTCAATGGAGCTGTGTCAGGACTGCTGCAGATTTCTTTGTCGGCAGAAAAAGGCAGCAATGCAGGCAGGAGCCCAGTACAAAAGGGCAGCCTGCAGTGCCGGCAGAAATGGAACAAGCGAGTGAGACAGGGGGAGTGAGTGAGGCCAAGGGTGCTCTGTAGGGACTGCTGTAGATTTCTTTGTGGGTAGAAAAAAATGCCAACATAGGCAGAAGCCCAGTACAGAAGGGTAGCCTGAAGCACCAGGAGAAACAGAATGAGCGAGTGAGACAAGGGGAGTGAGCGACCTCAACAGAGCTCTGTCGGGACAGCTGCAGATTTCTTTGTGGCAGGAAAAAGTGCCAATGTAGGCAGAGGCCAGTACAAAAGGGCTGCCTGCAGCGCTGGGAAAAACAGAATGAGTGAGTGAGAGAGGGGGAGTGAGCAAGCTCAATGGAGCTCTTTTTTGACTGCTGCGGATTCCTTTGTGGGCAGGAAAAAGCAACACAGGCAGGAGCCCAGTACAAAAGGCCAGCCTGCAGCCCTGGCAGAAACGGAACAAGCGAGTGAGAGAGGGGGAGTGAGCAACCTCAATGAAGCTGTGTCAGGACTGCTGTACATGTCTTTGTGGGCAGACAAAGCTGGCAATGCAGGCAGGAACCCAGTACAAAAGTGAAGCCTGCAGCAGCGTGAGATACAGAACAAGCGAGTGAGAGAGAGGGAGTGGGTGAGCTCAGTGGAGCTCTGTTGGGACTGCTGCAGATTTCTTTGTGGGCACAAAAAGGCAGAAAAGCATGCAGGGGCCCAGTACAAAAAGGCAGCCTGCAGTGGCAGGAGAAACAGAATGAACGAGTAAGAGCGGCGGGGGTGAGTGAACGAGCTCAATGGAGCTCTATCGTGACTGCTACAGATTTTTTTGTGGCCAGAAGAAGGCAGCACTGCAGGCAGAAGCCCAGAACAAAAGGGCAGCCTGCAGCGCTGACAGAAACGAAATGAGTGAGTGAGAGAGGGGTAGTGAGCAAGCTCAACGGAGCTCTGTTGGAACTGCTGCAGATTTGTTTGTGGGCAGAAAAAGGCACCAACAGAGGCAGGAGACCACCACAAAATGGCAGCCTGCAGTGCCAGGAGAAACAGAATGAGTGAGTTAGACAGGTGAAGTGAACGACCACAACAGAGCTCTGTCGGGACAGCTGCAAATTTCTTTGTGGGCAGAAAAAGGTGCTAATGCAGGCAGAAGCTCAGTACAAAAGGGCAGCCTGCAGCGCTGGGAGAAACACAACTAGCGAGTGAGAGAGGGGGAGTGAGCAAGCTCAATAGAGCTCTATCGTGACTACTGTGGATTTCTTTGTGAGCAGAAAAAAGTGGCAAAGCAAGCAGGAGCCCAGTACAGAAGACCAGCCTGCAGTGCTGGCAGAAAACGGAACGAGCGAGTGAGAGAGGGGGAGAGAGCTACCTCAATGGACCTGTGTCAGGACTGCTGCAGATTTCTTTGTGGGCAGAAAAAAACACTAACAGAGACAGGAGCCCAGTACAACAGGACAGTCTGCAGTGCCAGCAGAAACAGAATGAGTGAGTGAGAGGGGGGAGTGACCCGCCTCAACGGAGCTCTGTCGGGACAGCTGCAGATTTATTTGTGGGAAGCAAAATGTGTCAATGCAGGCAGATGCCCAGTACAAAAAAGCAGCCTGCAACGCCGGCAGAAATGGAATGAGCGAGTGGGAGGGTGAGTGGAGCTTAATAGAGCTGTGTCGGGACTGCTGCAGATGTTTTGTGGGTAGAAAAAGCCACCAACACAGGCAGGAACCCAGTACAAAAGGGCAGCCTGCAGCAGCGGGAGAAACAGAATGAGTGAGTGAGGGAGAGGGAGTCAGTGAGCTCAACAGAGCTCTGTTGGGACTGCTGCAGATTTCTTTGTGTGCAGAAAAAGGCAGCAATGGATGTAGGGGCCTAGTACAAATGGGCAGCCTGCAGTGGCGGGAGAAACAGAACGAATGAGTGAGAGAGGGGGAGTGAGTGAGCGAGCTCAACGGAGCTCTATCGTGACTGCTGCAGATTTCTTTATGGCCAGAAGAAGGCGGCAATGCAGGCAGGAGCACAGTACAAAAGGCCAGCCTGCAGTGCAGGCAGAAACAGAACATGCGACTGAGAGAGGGGGAGTGAGCGAGCTCAATGGAGCTGTGTCAGGACTGCTGCAGATGTCTCTGTGGGTAGGAAAAGGTGGCAATGCAGGCAGGAGCCCAGTACAAAAGGGCAGCCTGCAACGCTGGGAGAAACAGAACGAGCAAGTGAGAGAGGTGGAGTGAGCAAGCACAACGGGAGTGTATCGTGACTGCTGTGGATTTCTTTGTGGCTAGGAAAAGGCGGGAATGCAGGCAGGAGCCCAGTACAAAAGGCCAGCCTGCAGCACCAGCAGAAATGGAACGAGTGAGTTAGAGAGGGAGAGTGAGCGAGTTCAATGGAGCTGTGTCAGGACTGCTGCAGATGTCTTTGTGGGCAGAAAAAGGCAACAATGCACACAGGGGGCCCAGTCCAAAAGGGCAGCCTACCGTGGCAGGAGAAACAGAATGAAAGAGTGAGGGGGGGAGTGAGTGAGCCTGCTCAACAGCGCTGTATCGTGACTGCCGCAGATTTCTTTGTCGGCAGAAAAGGGCAGCAGTGCAGGCAGGAGCCCAGTACAAAAGGGCAGCCTGCAGTGCCGGCAGAAACGGACCAAGCGAGTGAGACAGGGGGAGTAAGTGAGGCCAAAGATGCTCTGTTGGGACTGCTGCAGATTTCTTTGTGGGCAGAAAAAAATGCCAACATAGGCAGAAGCCCAGTACAGAAGGGTAGTCTGAAGCACCAGGAGAAACAGAATGAGCGAGTGAGACAGGGGGAGTGAGCGACCTCAACAGAGCTCTGTTGGGACAGCTGCAGATTTCTTTGTAGGCAGGAAAAGGTGCCAATGTGGCAAGAGCCCAGTACAAAAAGGGCAGCCTGCAGCACTGGGAGAAACAGAATGAGTGAGTGACAGAGCGGGAGTGAGCGAGCTCAATGGAGCTCTATTGTGACTGCTGCGGATTTCTTTGTGGGCAGGAAAAGGCAGCAACACAGGCAGGAGCCCAGTACAAAAGGCCAGCCTGCAGCCCTGGCAGAAACGGAACAAGCAAGTGAGAGAGGGGGAGTGAGCGACCTCAATGGAGCTGTGTCGGGACTGCTGTACATGTCTTTGTGGGTAGACAAAGCTGGCAATGCAGGCAGGAACCCAATACAAAAGTGAAGCCTGCAGCAACGCGAGACACAAAACGAGCGAGTGAGAGAGGGGGAGTGAGTGAGCTCAATGGAGCTCTGTTGGGACTGCTGCAGCTTTCTTTGTGGGCACGAAAAGGCAGCAATGCATGCAGGGGCCCAGTACAAAAGGGCAGCCTACAGCGCTGAGAGAAACAGAACGAGCGAGTGAGAGAGGGGGAATGAGCGAACTCAACAGAGGTCTATTGTGACTGCTGCAGATTTCTTTGTGGGTAGGAAAAGGTGGCAATGCAGGCAGGAGCCCAGTACAAAAGGCCAGCCTGCAGCTCCTGCTGAAATGGAGTGAGCGAGTGAGAGAGGAGGAGTGAGTGAACTCAACGGAGCTGTGTCGGGACTGCTGCACATGTCTTTGTGGGCAGACAAAGCCGACAATGCAGGCAGGAACCCAGTACAAAAGGGCAGCCTGCAGCAGCTGGAGACACAGAATGAGCGAGCGAGTGGGGGAGGGGGAGTGAGGGAGTTCAACGGAGTTCTGTTGGGCAGCCTGCAGCAGCTGGAGACACAGAATGAGCGAGCGAGTGAGGGGGGGAGTGAGTGAGCCTGCTCAACAACGCTGTATCATGACTGCTGCAGATTTCTTTGTCGGCAGAAAAAGGCAGCAATGCATGCAGGGGCTCAGTACAAAAGGGCAGCCTGCAGTGGCAGGAGAAACAGAATGAATGCATGAGAGAGGAGGAGTGAGTGAGTGAGCTCAACAGAGCTCTGTCATGACTGCTGTAGATTTCTTTGTGGCCAGAAGAAGGCGGCAACGCAGGCAGGAGCCCTGTACAAAAGAGCTGCCTGCAGAAACGGAATGCACGAGTGAGAGAGGGGGAGTGAGCGAACTCAACGGAGCTCTGTCGGGACTGCTGCGGATTTGTTTGTGGGCAGAAAAAGGTGCCAACAGAGGAAGGAGACCACTACAAAATTGCAGCCTGTGGCGCAAGGAGAAATAGAATGAGCGAGTGAAACAGACGGAGTGAGCGACCTCAACAGAGCTCTGTCGGGACACCTGCGGATTTCTTTGTGGGCAGAAAAAGGTGCCTATGCAGGCGGAAGCCCAGTACAAAAGAGCAGCCTGCAGCGCCGGGAGAAACACAATGAGCGAGTGAGAGGGGGAGTGAGCGAGCTCAACAGAGCTTTATCGTTACTGCTGTGGATTTCTTTGTGAGCAGAAAATGGTGGCAACACAGGCAGGAGCCGAGTACAAAAGGCTAGCATGCAGCACTGGCAGAAACAGAACAAGTGAGTGAGCTAGCTCAACAGATCTCTGTCAGGACTGCTGCAGATTTCTTTGTGGGCAGAAAAAGCTGCCAACAGATGCGAGAGCCCAGTACAAAAGGGTAGCCTGCAGCGCCAGCACAAACAGAATGAGCGAGTGAGAGAGGAGGAGTGACCCACCTCAACAGAGCTAAGTCAGGACATCTGCAGATTTCTTTGTGGGCAGAAAAACCTGTCAACACAGGCAGGAGCCCAGTATAAAACAGCAGCTTGCATCACTGGGAGAAACAGAGCGAGTGAGTGACACGGGGCAGTGATCGAGCTCAACAGACCAGCGCGATCAACATTCAGCATTGACAAATGCTTGTTTTGTATGGTATGAATTAATGTTTATTGCAAGTAGTGCAACATTTTTGCAAGATCACAATTTAAGAATCGATCAAGATTATTGCTAGCATGTCTGTTTATGGCCTTTTTTAAAAAACACTGACAACATGATGTCATTGGCTTAATAGGATGCACACCGTTCTGTGGAAGACAGACATTGTGATGTTTTAATTTGCCTGGAAAGTTCAGGCAGATTGCCAAAATCCACTTTCATGGAGAATTTCACACATGTATGTCCCTATATTACAAATTTGCTTTTTCTCACTTTGTATTGTAATTTTGTCTTAAATTCGGTTTTGGTATTGTCAAACGTGAATTTCTGTGAAAATGAGGATTTTGGTAAACAGTTTGTTTTAAGGTCACGTGGAAGAACTTCTTCAGGTCACACGGTACATTTCTAGATAGTGAATGTGCCTGCCTTACTTGAATTTTCATTTTTAGTTAGAGTGAAGCAGTAGAAGGAGCCTTTCCTGCACTAACAGAGTAAAAACAGTTATAATTCAAATGCTGTTTTACAGTAATTGCTTTACATTTGTGTCTTTCTTTCACTGTAGTTTAGTTGAGGAACACTAAATAATAGTTAATCTTTGTTTAAAATCTAATTTTAGACTCATTTATTAGTTTCATTTTCTCCTCATCTTGAATCTTTTCTGTCTCTGTCTCTTTTTTTGTAGGTGATTATGGAGAGTAGTTGTCATGGACATGCCATACAGATACACCATCTGGGCTTTTTTAAGGAACATGTCCCTAACTGCACTTCAGAACCTTCTACCAACCATTCAACATCAGCACTGGTAGCAGAAGCAGCCTTCCCTGATCCTCTAGTAGGGCAACATTCACAGAAGGAGTTAACTTGCAGCAGGCTCCAGACCAGCAGCAGAAGCCAGAAATTCATGAAGAACCACAGCCCACTGTTCCCCCTGAGATGGAGTGACCAGAATCTTCTGTGCCCTCCCATTATAGTTCCACCAGCAGCACCATCTCCTCCTCCCCAGCAGAGGAAATCTACTCACCATTTTCAGGATCCTGTGTGCTTCAAGCACCAACAGCTTGCCCATGCCACCAGTAGCTTAAATCTTCCCTGGTATAGAGTTTTTTTACAAGTGACCGTAATGACAACAGCATGGTTACTTGTAAGTTATGCTAGGCCAAGGCCAGCTGGGTCATGAAAGGAACACACTTGGGTACTAGTGGTCAAATAATCCACTTAAAAATAAAACACTGGGCAGATTGGGAGATGCTACAGATGGAAGTGGACAGTGGTGGTGGTGGTGGAGGTAATGGTCTGTCTGTGCTGGCAGAGATCTTACAAATTGTGCATCAGGAACATTTGCACTGCACGGTGGGTTGGCAGACAAACCTGCTTGAAGTGCCTGCCCCTCCTGGTTCCACTTCAACCAGCTAACCCAGCTGTACCCACTCCACCAGCAGCAACAACAGCATCACTGGAGCTCGCCGGCTTAAGGGAGAAAGTGGGGGACCTCAGTCTCTGGCTCACCTCAGTGGAGCAGGATATTTAAGAAATTTTCTCCAGTCGGGAGAAGCTGCTGAAGGAGAAGGCCAGGCTCTGCTGAACCAGTACAGGTGCTGGTGGTAACGGGGTCCAGTGTGCTTGTCAGTTGGCACTTACTGAAGAATAATAAAGCAATTTAAATATCTCCTAATGTTTAACTGTGCCTATTTCCTATCCTGCTTCTAATATTTCCTTCAAACTATCCTATTTGTTTATAAATAAACCAAAAGAAAACTTCTAAAAATATAAAATATTTTTAATCCATCATTACTATCTAACGGTATTGTTTCACGTTACTTCTTGTCTTTATTTCTGCAGTCTTGTTACTGTCTTTAAAAAACAAAAAGAAAAGAATATATATTTTATACCTATATTTTCTTGATACCTTTCATCTCTATTTCAGTCTCTTTCCTTAATTAATTTTGACTACCAGAATAAATATTTCTGGCTGACACATGTTGCTAGTAGTGCCACATGCTATCGTAGCATGGGCCAGATATTCAAAAGGGTTGCGCATGGCGCAACAGTGTTGCATCATGCGCAACCCACTGATGCTCCCTGGCACAATATTCAAAAGGGAAAAGTGCGCTGCACAAATCCCGATGCGCTGGAGCGCATCAGTAATATATTCAGGCATAGGTGGGGGGGGCCTGCCCATGCATAACCTGCACAGCCTGATATTCAGCCCGGGATGTGCAGATTCATGCATGTGCAACCCCTACCTGCACCTGCACAAAGTTAATCCAAAAAATAAAGGAACAAGTGATGGCCACCCACAGGTGAGCTGCCGCATTACGAGGCACAACGCGGCAGCTGCCACAGCGGTGGCCACCCCAATTCTCCGCGCACCTGGCGGTGTCCCCATGCCCCATGGCGGGCACCCTGAGCAAAATCCCCCGTCCAATATCCCTGGTGGTCCAGTGGACCTCTATGTGCCTGATCACGGGCATCAGTATAGTCCCCCCAGTCCAATATTCTTGGTGGTCCAGTGGACCGATCACCACCCGATTGCTGGCATCTGTAACACATAACAGATCCATACCACCCTGGTGGTCTAGTGTACCCCCTCCCACCCACCCACTGAGCCCCACCGCCCTGCTCCCCGTCCAGTTGGCAGGTGGCAGCACCCGACCCACCTGCTGCCCTGCCGCCCGCCGACTGACAGCTCGGTGGGCTGCATGCCCGTTGGTTCTGGCGTGAGCCAATGGGCATACAGCTCATACCATTACTCAGTCCAGATATGTGAGTGATTCATTCACATATCTGGACTGAAATAATCTTGATATGGGCTACGCCCATGGCTCACTCTGTGAACCAATGGGCATGCAGCCTACTGAGCTGTCAGTCGGCGGGTGGCGAGTGGTGGTGCTGCTGCCCACGGCTGACGGGGGGGGGAGGTGAGTGGTGAAAGTGCAGGTGGGGAGGGCACTAGACCACCAGGGTGGTATGGGTCTGTTATGTGTTACAGATGCCAGCAATCGGGTGGTGATCGGTCCACTGGACCACCAAGAATATTGGACTTGGGGGGGGACTATACTAATGCCCACGATCGGGCACATAGAGGTCCACTGGACAACCACCAGGGATATTGGATGTTTTTTTTTTATAAATTATAGGAATGCCCGCGATCGGGCTGCAGGGAGTGTTGGTCCCCAATGGCTGCTGCCTGGCAGGGTGCCAGGCGCAAGTCGTCAGGGATCGGCACACCTGCATGCTAATGGCATGAAAATGGGGCCGTAATGAGATGCAAATGACCCCCTGTATGACTTGCATAAATTATGGCACCATTTGCATGTCCCCTTTTGAATATCGCAGGTGCTGTGCATGACACAATGGCACTTGCACCAGCGCATCTCCATGCTCCACTCTGGCCACTTGCGCTAGCAAAGTGCCACTGCGCCATGCACAGCGGGGGTGGCCAGTGTGTGATATTCAAAGCTGCTGTGCCATAGCACAGCTCCATTGAATATCGCCCAGGCCACACCCCTGCACAACAAAGTTGAGCTGCGCCCAGGCTTGCGCCACAGCCTGGTACAGTTTGAATATCTGGGCCCATGTGTTTTACTGCCCCCAATGCTGGTGTTGTGACTTACTTTGTGTTAACTGTGCATAAATCAATATTTGCACAAATTCTCTTCTCATATCCAAATCATCTCTGCAGATAATGGGCTGGATTTAAAATGGGTGGTGCAGGGCTTTTTCCAAGCCCTGTGCCACCACATGTAGATTTCTGTGGCGCACCAAATGAAGTTGTGGCAAATGCATCCAATTTTAATAGGTCGGGCGCAGTTGCAACAGTTTACCCAATTTATTGCAGCTTGCACTAAATATTCAGCACAAGCACCATTATAAAAGGTCCCCAGGATTGCCATGAGCTAGACTACAAAAGTTGGTCTAACTTAAGGCATTTGCCACATGGGATATAAAATCCTGGTAAAATGACGCAAGCCCAGTGCACCCTGTCTTTGACCTACTCAGGGTTTTTTGTCACTCAGACCCCTATGAAAATCTGGCCCAGGGAGTTACTTACCAAATGATGCAGTCAGCTTTTATTACATTTTATTATGTCCCAATTCTTGACAGTACTGTTACAAGTTGTCTTGCCAATGTTTTGAAGGAAAAATATTCTTCTTTATGGCAAACAATTATGGACCCAAAGGCTTCTGTTCTGCAGTTTCTATTACATTTCTTGTTTAAATTCATTCATTTCCTTTTCTGGTAAGTAAATAGAACCTTGTTGGCTTTTTCCAAAGTCAAAGTTTCTACTGTGCCATTCCACAATCTGTACAGGGTGAACAAGCCTGTGCCTTACCTGCCAGCTGACAAGATCACCAATTGGAGCATAATAAAATGTGATAAAAGTGTATTACATTGTTTGATGAGTGAGTCATGGGGCTCAATTTCAAAAGATCCCATAGATTGCCATATATTCTGGTGATCTATGACTCTGGCACACTCCCAGTGCATCAGGGACACTGTGCTAGATTCTATAAAATCAGGGGTCTCTGCACCAAAATTCTGGGATCTGCCGCACACACACATGCAGGCTAGTTCCAAACAATAGGCGCACCTGCATGACTTGTTACAGAGATCTGGCCCCCTCCATCTGGTGCAACATTAGAAGGAATGGATGGAGGGGTCCAAGGGCAGAAGGGGCATGGGGGATGCTGAGCAAGCGGGCATGCAGGTGGGTGATCAGGCAACCAGCAGGGGTACCATGCATAAAGCCACCGTGGTAATGGCTTATGCTGTGATAACAAAGGCACCCCAGTTGGGTGCCTGATCAGCCCTCTAGCATTCCCAATTGCCCCCCAACAACCCCATAGCAACCTCCTGTCCCTTCTTTCCCTGAACCCTACCTACAGAGCCCCACCACTGGTTCCCCACCTTGTGGAACAATGGCGCAAGGGGTGTAGACCACCTCCTGGCTGGTTAAATGTGAGCCCCTTGCTATGGCCATGGTGGGGCTTTCTGAATCCAAAAAAAGGTGATGTTGCAGCCCCACCATGGTGCTAGCTCCCCTTGCAACCTGCTATACCCTTATGTAGGTCACAAGGGTAGTGCAGTGCCCATTTGTCCCAGCAGCTTCCCATTCTAATGCAGACTTCATTTTGGAATAGAGATTGCCACATTTTATGAGGCGAGGTGCAGATTGCATCATTGTTTTTTGATGCAAGCACCTTGCATAAGTCAAAATGCTTTTAGAATCAGGCCCATTATCTCCAGAGGTTGCTTGCACATAAGCAGGCTTTGTCTAGAGTACCTTTTTGGATGGCCTCATGAGACCCTTTGTTGAGTCCCTGCCCTCCTATGTTAAAGACACTAACCATGCTCTCCAGTTATTTGACAGGTTCAGATTCAGTGACCCTCATCAGCTTATCTTCACCATGGACATCAAATCTCTTTACACAGTGATCCCCCATGATGATGGTCTGACAGCTTTGCAGCATTTCTTGAACAAGCGGGAAGTCCAGCAGCCACCCATGCACACACTAACTCATCTGGCAGAACTGGTTCTAACACTCAATGCTTTTTCTTTTAATAACAGTTTTTCAGCAGGTCAGTGGAGTTGCCATGGGTACCAAGATGGGTCCCAGCTTTGCTAATCTGTTTGTGGGTTGGGTGGAGGAGCGTTTTTCTCTCATTCACAGGGACTGTGCCTGAACTCTAAGCGCTACATTGATGACTGTGTGGGGGCCACCTCCTGCTCCAGGGAGACCCTCCAAGTCTTCCTTGACAAGTTCACCATGGCTCATCCTTCCCTTCAGTACACTGTTGAAGTATCCTCCTCTACACTGCCTTTCCTGGATATCCAGCTCTCAGTCCAGAACACTGGTCTGAAGACATCAGTTTATTACAAACCCACTGACTCTCACAGTTTCCTCCTCCATAGCTCCTTCCATCCTAAACATGTCAAGAATGGCCTGCCTTATTCACAGTTTCTTAGACTTTGCAGGTTATGCAGTGAAGAGGATGATTTTGCTGAGCAGACCCAAATAATGCATAGTTTTTTTTATCAACAGGGGATACCCCAAAAGCACAGTGGACAGAGCACTCTCCCGGGTCAGTAACATGCCCCGTAACCTTGACCCCCGCAGGAGGGATACTGTCACACAAGAACAACGGCGAATTCCACTAGTTCTTCCTTTCCATCAGATCACACCTTCTCTTCACAGGATCATCACTAGTAACTTTCCCATTTTGCAAACTGACCCTAACATTGGTGCTTCCTTTACAGAACCACCTATTGCCTCCTACCGCCGGCCACCTAACCTGCGCAATCTCTTGGTGAAAAGCAGCCTACCCACTCCTAACAGTTCCTCCCCAGGTACCAAACCTTGCAACAGGGCTCACTGCTACACCTGCAAATTTATTTCCAGTGTAACTGAGATTCGGGGCCTACAGGTGTTTTTCACATCACCAAGGAGTTCTCATGCACCTCCACTAACGTAGGTGTACTGTATTCTTTGCAGGCGTGTTCAGCTATTTACATCGAGAAACTGGTAGCGCCTTGCTGACCATTTCAGGAACATTACAGAGCGGTCAGGAATGGTGAAACTGCTAAACCCATTGTATCCCACTTTATCTCCAGGGACCATAATGTCAATGACCTTTCTGTTTGTGTCCTTCAGCAAGGCTTCGGGATCCTAACCATAGAAAAACATGGAAGCCAAGCTGATCATCCACCTAGCTCCCAGCAGCCCTCTGGTTTAAATGATAGACTTATTTTCCACTAACATCTTTCAGCCTCCCTTTTTCCCTAAAGTCAATTTGTTTTGTACTGATTTATTTTTCATTTTCACCATATGTCTCCATTTCTGTCTCCTTCTCACACATTTGTCACCTTTCAGCCTTCTTACAAGGCCCTGTTAATCAGTCTCTACCTGGGAACTTCCCCAGCTCTTTCTCTCCCATTATGTTTTATCTTTCCCATCATCACCTTTTGTTTCACAGATTCTCTCTTAATCTTACCATTTATCACTTCTTCTCCTTAGCCTCCCCTTCTTCTTTCTCCACATATATATCTCTCTCATTTTACTCTCCTCTGCACTGACTTGTTTTTTTCTCTTTTAGATATTTCCTGAAAGACCTTAGGTCGAAACGTAGATTTTTAACTCTATTTTCTATTTTCAGCATGCATTTAATGTAACCATTTTGTTTTGCTTTTAGACCACATGCTGACGCAGCGCCTTGTCTTTGTTTTTTTACAATTTGTCTACAGTAGACTCCTCCATGTTGTTTCTACTCACAGGAGGTGGGCCACATTGGATTCCAGTAGGTTAAATTCTCTTCTCACAAAATGTCTCTCGAGTGTCCCCAAAAATTTGATATGCAGGTACATGCTGCCACTATACACTGCACTGTGAGTAAGTTTGTGTAACTGCCTCCTGCATTGCTGCTGTGATGCACTCTGTGTTGTGCAAAACTTACAATTTATATTAGTTTTTTTCTCCAAGAAATTTTCCCCAATACCCCAAAAAATGTGAGTGGCTGCTGCATACTGCCACATGGTGGTGAATAGTGTATAACTGCCCCAATCACTTTTGCTGTAATGCACGTTTGTGTTAATTCTATGTTAATCACAATTCACATTAGTCATGTGAATTCCAGAATTTTCCTCAAGTACTACCCAAACCTTGACAGGTTGCTACAGCTGCTACATGGTAGTTCACAGTGTGTAATTGCCCAAACATTCTTGTTATAATGCACTTTGTGTTAATTGGGGGACACTGATGTTGGCGACTCCAGAACGGCGAGTTCAGAAGTCGCAGATGGAATTTCAGCAATTATGAAATGGCAGCAAATGTTTTACCCCTTCCTCAAGGTGCTCTGACCTTAGAGTTGGTTATATTTGTAAGGGGGTGCAAGGAACAAAGCCCCCTGAAAAAAAAAGAAGTTGCAGTTTGTGTCCTCCCCGCAGATCCATCGCAATCTAGACTTGTTGTTCCGGAGTCACCTTTATCACATAGAACTGCTAATTGTGTGTTAATCACAATTCACATTAATTATGTGAATCCCAGAATTTTTCTCAGGTACTGCACAAAAATTGAGAGGTTGCTACATGCTGCCAAGTGGTAGTACACTGTAATGTACAACTGCCCCAATCAGAGTTGGACATTTTTCAAAAAGCACAACATAAATTCTGTATTCCAATATTTTGAGGCACAAGTGGCTGAATAAATAAGTTATGCTGCTACATGCATTGTTGCTGAGAATTTTTCTTATGGCACCATTAAATGAGATGTCCCTGCTTGTCCAAGTTATATATGCTGCTGCTGCTGCTAATCGGAGCTATGGTATGCAACTCTCCAACCACAGCAACTGTCCAGATGCACTTTAGTGCCAGGAAAGTAAAAGTAAATTCCTGTATGCTGCTGCTGTTAGCCTGTGCTGTGCTATACATGTCCAACAGTGGCATGCATCTTTAACCCAGTATCGATAGCTTCCACATTGGAAAATCAAACGAAAGGGGATGGTGTGTCATTTTTGTTTGATGCAAGCTCCACTGCGACATGGTGCACTCATTTTTTTTTTTTTATGCAAGCCTGATGCAAGCCACTTTGGCACAGGCAGTTCCGCTTTTGATGCAAGCAGCATTAGAAAATTGAAACTGACACAAGTTTGGATGCAGCTTGCTCCTTGAATCATTCCTTTCTGGTGCAAGCAGCTTGCGTCATTTACTGACCTTTGAAAATCGAGCCCCCTACGTCTTACCCAACAAGCCATCAAATGGTTCAACATCTACCTGAGTAACTATATACAGCTAGTGTTCATACAATGCATTAATTCAAACTTTGCTGTGTTAAATCTTTGAGTTCCTCAAAGCTCAATCCTTAGCCTTCTACTATTCTCCATTGTTGTTAATGATCAGCAGAAGAACAGCAGGAGGTGCCATCTACAGTACATAGGCAAATGACACTATACTACAGTGCAACAACAATGCCAGATGTTAACACGATACTCCAACCTGATTTCAACACAATTTCCTCCTTTGTTTGTCTACAACAACAGCCTGATCATTAATGCAACCAAAACTAATTCTATGGTGTTTAGATCCCAGAACTTTCTTACTCATTCAGATGATCCAGTCTCAATCCTAACATCAGATAGCAACACTACTAAGCAAGTCAACGTATTCAAATATCTAGGTATCTAGCTTGATGTATCACTGGCATAGAGTAGGCAGGCATATTTATCACATCTTAACAACCATTAGGCCCAAGCTCAGCTTCATCTACAGGACTGAACTCTGCCTCAGTGGTAACGTAAGGAAGCAGGTGGTCTCCTTCTTCTGCTCCCTTCATTAACTATAGAGAAATTATATACCACTGTGCAAACAAAACCACTCTGTTCCCCCAGGATATTTGTACAAGCTGCACAGGTTAAGACTTTCCTGTAGATGGTATACCCATCATTTCTGCTGTACGACTGGCTTAAGTGGCTAAATTCCTCAGTAAGGCATGACTACAATTTGCTTTCTTAGTTGTATAATGGTACACAAGGAAAATCTTCTAGCCCACCTCACGTAGCTAAACAGTGTCTATTCAATTCATTCAACAGCAGAACTTAACTTTCTAGCTTCCAGAATGAAACATGGATTGGTAGAAAGGCCTTTGCATTTGCAGCCAGATGTCTAAAACAATCTCCTTCTCAACTGAGGAATGCTTCTAGCTTGCAACTGTTCAAGTCCTGTCTTTCTAGCCACCTTAGAACTCCCTGTATTTGTTTTGTTCTAGAATCCCTCTCTCCATGACAAAGATCATGTGCATAACTGTGTCCATGCTCTCTTCTTGCTGGGACGCCTATTTGTTAGATTGCCTTGTTTACTATTTGGATGTAATTACCTGTGCAGTTTTATTCCCTGTGTACATTTTAGCCTGTATGTAACTATTCCTGCTTGACTATGTTAACCTGTTGACTGCTGTAGTCTTCCCTGGGACCTTCATGAAAATGAGATACTGCATATCAAGGTGTTATCCCAACTAGAGTAATTTGAAATGAATGAATCAACACATAAATTGCTGCTGAATCTTGTTTACTGTTGTGCTGCTTGAATCTCCCTGCATGCCACAAATGGCAATAATATTCTTTCATCTGCCTTTTCCAACAAATTCTTCCACCCACCCACCTTCCTTCCTTCCTTCCTTCCTTCCTTCCTTCCTTCCTTCCTTCCTTCCTTCCACCCTTCCTTCCTTCCTTCCTTCCCCCATCTATTGTGATAGTGGCTTCTTCCTTAAATACTCATAACAGTGCTATGCAAACCTCGGAAAGACTGACTTTGAGAACTTCAAACCTGGCAACAATCTCCATAGTCTAAAGTGGATCACAGTTTGCAAGTACACACTAAACAAGTTCTGGTTAGAGACGAAATGGTGGCACCAAGCTTTTACGAGCATTGCTGGAGTATGCCATGCACAAGATGGTAGCAATGACTGAACTGCGCATGTGAACTACTCATGCTTGAGCAGTCTGACTCGGCACCACCATCTTCTGCATGGTGGCCATCACTTCTGCAGTTGCAAAAGAAAAAGAAATGCCCCCAAAGTGGGTGTGTTTATGTGGCTGGTGGAGGAGAAGGGCCGCATAAACACAGCCACTGTAAACTATGACAGAGCACTGTGAAAGCACAGTGGACAGCGGTCCGGTCATATGCTTCCATAGTACTCTTCTGAGATGTTGGCATAATGTCTGCCAAGCTGCATCCACACAGCCATAATAAAAACATTTATAGAACCCATCAACTATTCTAATGATTTAGGGGAATAGTCTTTAGCCACCATCCTTAACCCCAGGAATTTACCCCCAAAGAGCTGCTAGCTTTACTTTTTGTTGCTGTTTTTGTATGCTTTTCTCAACACATTTTCTGTTTTATGCATAACTGTGTTTCTTGGCAGCCTTGGTCTTGGAAATATGTAGTAGAAATAAAAAGCTACTATTGCTACTAAATACTACTGCTGTGAGTCCCCCGTACTTTGGATCTCTAACTTAGAAATATATATTTCAGTTTCAAACTTCTATTTCCCATTTTTGTTTTCTATCTAATTGTGCTGGAATGCCTACAGATGCCTTTTTGGAGGTAATTTGTCCTTTACTGTACTTTGGTAATTGTTTTTAACCATTGGGCTGCTGACAGAATTAGAATGTATAGGAATTCTGGACTGATATATCAGTTCACAGCACTTCATCCTTTTTTCTCTGTGTTCCTGTTCCTCCCTGCACTGTGGATCACAGTTGCTGATGGTCTGCTTTCTTTCTTTATGCTCACATTTTAAAATTACTATCATATTTATAGAGTATAGTGAAGGTTTGTTCTGCATGAATTTCCATGCCAGCTGAAAATTTGTTGCACCACTGTTCAAAGCTCATGGATTGTGGTTTTGTCCTTCTGTGGTACAACACGATTCCAGCTGACTGGAAATCTTTGAAGCAGCTGGTGTTTTCACAGTGCTGCCATGCACACAGCAATCAGTGAACTGAAACTGCCTGGCTACCATGGGAGATCTGTGAAAACACTTTTTTTTTTCTTTTTAAATTAAAACTAAAAAAAAACACCTATACACTATAAAAATATATTGGTTTGGCAACCACATACCCAACCAGCCTGAGCTGCCACCCCGAGCTTCTGATTATACTGGACTTCTCAAGCTTTGCTCTAGAAGTCTGATGCAACCAGAACCCCTTTGTGGCAGCACAGGCTGGTTATGCATGGTTGCCCAATTAGTGTTCTCTGTATAAAAAAGTTAGTTTTTGGATAAGTGTGTTCATCATCACTTCTGCTTTACATTTCTGAAATATTCTGTTTTTCCCATAGAGAAAGATTGCATTTCTGACGTAGTTCATTTCTGTTATGTCTGGCTGTTCTTTTTTTAATCATAGTTCCGATTTATGATACTAAGCAGAGTTGCTGCAGAGGGCAGCAACACTCCAATTGGATAACTAAGGACTATTAACCCTTTACATTCATTTATTGTTTTAGGCCTGCTCTGCATAACAGACCTGTTCTTACTGGGATCAAAATTAGGAAATGTTTCTAAGTTCTACCATCGAAATGCATTGGTGACCTGGACTTATGAGACAAAACAAGCGAATGCTGTGGCTTTCTAGTGACTGCTAGTGCTGTCCTGTACATTGTATCAACACTGTATTGGCTGTTTGCACGAGTGTGCATGACAGGTGCCTGAGCAAGTGGTGAACCACTTAAATGTGTGCAGTAAACCTCTTGAGAATATGCACGGCAAATCTCTCTTCCGTTATTTGGCTTTTGAGAGCAGGCATACAGCTTACCTTAAGTAGCCACATTTCAAAGAGAGAAATCTTCCCTGTGCTGGCATATTTCTGCTGCCTTGCCTATTTCCAGCAGCAGAAAACAAACACAAACACCCTTCTTCAGCTGGCCCTCCACTTATGAAAAAAGAAAATTCCCTGGGCCGGTGCCCAGTCATCACATCACCCACACCCATCTGGTGACAAGATCTTGTTGCCAAAGATAATTCTGCAGTCATTTTAAGTTGTGCCCACTCCTGAGATAAAACCACTCCCTGTCCTGGTGTATGTCCTCTATGTTGTCTGCTTGTAGCTGCTGATCGAAAACTCCATTGCCCTTATTTTCTTATCACTTTCTCAGCAACTCAAGGATTCCTGCTCCCAAGGGAAAAAACACATATCCCATGTGACAACATCAGGCTGGCAACAATATCTTGCTTCCCATTATTTTTTTGTCTAGGAATGCATGACTGCTGATGTTTACACTGCATGAATGCCAACAATGATTAAAAACTAATTAGAAAAAATAGACTCTACTACGTCAGCCGGCCCAGACAGCTTAGATCACAGACTCCAAGAAGAGTTAGCTACAGTACTATGTGACCTCCATCCAAACCATATTTCAGAAATCATTAGAAGAGAGTGTGTTGCCTGATGATTGGACATTAACCCACATTGTTCCAAGCCATAAAAAGAGGCCTAAGTTATCATGTACTAACTATAAACCCATCAGCCTTACAAGCATTATTGGAAAGATAGAGGCATTAATCAAGGATGCAATAAATCAACATCTGCAGGATGAGGGTCCAACTGACATACATCATTATGGGTTCAAAAGGGGAAGGTCCTGACTTACCTATTTAATCCACTTTTTTGACACCGTAAGCAAAGCCTTATACAAAGATGTGCCTGGGGATATATTTAGTTGTTTAACCAGGTATAGCACACTAAGCTGAAAGCTTTTTTACAGGAGCGACCTGGGAGCACAAGGAGGTTAAGTGACTTGCTCAGGGTCACACAGTATGCAAGTGGAAGCTGTGGGATTCAAACCCAGGTCTGGTCTGCTGGATATCACCAAATTTGCAGCTCAGAGACTTAGACCACTGCGCTATACTGCCTCCTATATATTATATGTTGACTTTGAAAAGGCATTTGATAGTATTTCCTATCTCAAGCTCATTAACTCCTTAAGGGAAATTCGACTGGATTAATGCATTATTCAATGGATCACAACTTAGCTGACTAATAGGAAACAACAAGTGTCCATAAAGGGGTACCTGTCTGGTTGGGCTATAGTGTCTAGCAGGGTGCCCCAGGGATAGGTGTTGGAACCCACCCTTTTTAATATTTTGGTGGCATCTATATCCTGCACAAATAAGTCTTGGATGACAAAATTTGCTGACGATATAAATATATATATATCATATATCATCTTTATTTATAAAAGGCACCTTTCCAAACCAAGGCACCTGTACAATAAAACATATAAAATATTTATCCCAAAAGGAATAAAACACATAAAATACAGTAGCAGCTTCAGTAATCAACAAATGCCAAACCAAAAAGATACGTCTTTAAAGCAATCTCGAAACTCTGGACGGTCAGGCAGTCTCATACCTGATGAGGTAGAGAATTCCACAGGGTCGGGGCTGCAAAACTAAATGTCTTTACCCCAGATGTTTGTAACCAAACCCTGGGAATTTCTAGCAATCCCTCATCGGTGGATTGGAGAGGACGGAGGGGACAGTAGGGACAAAGGAGATCTTTCAGGTAACCCGGTCCCTGGTCATGTAGAGCCTTATAGGTTAATGACGCAACCTTGAAGGTGATACACCACTGTATTGGCAGCCAGTGCAGACCGTGGAGCACAGGTGTTATATGACTGGTTCTAGAGGTAGCAGTCAATAGTCTGGCTGCCATGCTCTGCACCAGCTGCAGGTGGCAGATATCACCCCCGGGTAGCCCTAGGTAAAGGGCATTGCAGTAGTCAAGGCAGGAGGTAACGAAAGTGTGAACCAACGTTGGAAGATCATCAGAGGAACCAGGTGTTTAACCCAGGCGATGTTTCTCAGATGGTAAAAAGAAGTTTTAACAACTGCTGATACCTGCAACTTTAGGGTCAGACAGTCGTCAAACATAACGCCCAGGTTCTGCACCCAGTCTGAGGTAGTTAGCCGGACACTTCTGAGCCATAGACCCGAAGGAGAACCTGCTAACATACCCGCCTCATGAAGACCTGGGTCCACCACCAACACCTCAGTTTTTTTTAGGATTCAACCGTAGACAACTCACATTCATCCAGGCATGGATTTTGGTTAGACAGCTGTTTAGCACCGAGACAGCATCATCCTGACCAGGCACACAAGACATGTATAGCTGAGTATCATCTGCACAGCAGTGAAAACTCAAGCAATACCATCTAATAATTGCTCCCAATGGAAGCATATACACTGCAAACAACATGGGCGCCAAAATGGATCCCTGTGGTACCCCACAGGATAGAGAGAATGGGGCTGAGGAAAAAAAAAAAGATACACCTCTCTGAGTCCTACCCATGAGGAAAGATCGAAACCATCTGAGGACAGATCCTGAGAGTCCACAGATAAGCCGCAGGAAATCCAACAGCACACCATGGTCCACAGTGTCAAATGCTGCAGAGAGATCAAGAAGAATCAAGGTGGAATGAGTCTTTCAATCTCTCGCTATCAGGAGGTCATTTAGTACCCAAACAAGGGCTGTCTCGGTATTATGTCTCTTCCTAAAACCAGACTGGAGAGAATAATAGACATTGTGACTGTTCAAATGGTCCTCAAGCTGTAATGTCACCACCTTCTCAGTAACCTTATCCAAAAAGGGTGGGTTAGAGACCTGTTGTTTGCTAGACAGTCAGGATCCAAGGAGGACTTCTTAAGAAGGGGCTGAACCATGGCCTCCTTAAGGGGATCTGGAAAGATCCCCCTCTCCAAGGACAGCCAAACTATCTCAGCAAGGGCCAGGCCAATAACATCCATGCAGCCAACCAGCAGGCACATGGGACCCGGATCTAAACTACAGCTGGTAGGACGTAATGACTGGATAACCATCACAATATCACTGATTGTGGGGTGGCTAAAGTTGCACCACACAAACTGGGTTTCCGACATCTCCTACTGTGCACTGCTACTCCCTTGAGAGAGGGTCAGGTGGATATCAGACCTGATAGTGGCAACCTTATCCGTGAAGAATTGAGCAATCTTCTCACACCACTCCTGAGAAAAAGCATTTCCAGGCTGAAGACAGAGTGGATTGCACAGTCTGTCCACGGTCTGGAAAAGCTGAGCTGGTCGATTCCATGCAGCAGCAATTTCCCTGAACTGGAATTCTGCCTTCTTATGGGAAATTGCTGATTTATAGATTGAATAATGGTCCATCAAACTAAGCCTGTTACATACCAGGCCAGACTTCTGTCATCACCTCTCTAACCTTCGTCCAACTCTCCTCAGCTCCCTCAAGGTCTCAACAAACCAAGGAGACCTGGGGCGAAGGGTGAGAGGGAGAAACACGAACAGGAGCAATGGAGTCCAGGGCCTCTATCACTGCCTTATTATAGGCTAGTACAAGGACTCCTGGATCCAAGCATTCACTCAGCATAGCCGATAGATCCAACAGTGCCATCAGGCCATCAGGGGATACACCCCTTAATGTGCAGTTTTGGACCATCTCCATAGGGGCAGGCCTCCTGGGGGGGGCCTCAAAACTGAACCTGATGGTATGATGGTCTGACCACCTGACTGATTCCACCACCAAATTGGATATCTCCATCCCCAGGAGAAACACCAAGTCCAATGAATGACCACTGATGTGAGTCAAGGAGGAAACAACCTGTGTGATGCCCAGAGAACTCATTAACTGGAGGAAGTCCTGTCCAAATCTACGGGAGTTCATCGTCGACCCAGGCATTGAAATCCCCCAGGATCAGCCATCTGTGGGGTCCCAATGTCAGGTCAACAATGAAGTCCGCAAATTCCTGCTGGAAAGCATTCCCATCTCCTGATAGATGGTAAACAAGAAGAATCCTGCACCTCACACCCTCAACCATGATACTGTCAAAGGAATTGGAAGCTCCCACTGGAACCTCCATCAGGTTCAGTTCTGACTTAAAACAAAGGGCCACACCCTATGATCCATCCTCGTGTGGTGTATCACCGAGTACCCGGGTGGAATTGCTGCAGCCAAAATGGGACCAGCATTTTCATCCAACCAGGTCTTGGTGATGCAAGCCAGGTCAGTTGAATTAACAAGCTCCGCAACTATAGCGGCCTTGTTTTTAATGGACCTGGCATTGTATAACACCGCCCGAGTCCGATGAGCAGCCGAGGAAGACCAAGTTTCCTGTCTGCCATAGGCAGAGCCCTTGGGTATCGTAACCAGATAGGGAGAACCCCTTTTCTGGACCCATTTTGCCCCAGGACATCTCCTTGTCCCCACGATCCTAATCTGCCCACTCTTCTCCATTCCCCAGCAGGCCTAGTCCCCGCCCTTAACCTCCTAGCTATCCCCAATGCCCTACACCATCTATACACCACTGGAGATGGGGGGACAATAAAAAGGGCAAAGATTCCTCAGCCTGGAGGGGGAATAATGCCTGACCGTCGACATACCTAATCAACACATTCCCACAACAACTCACAAATACCCAATCAAACACAAAAAACAGACAAACTTCCAGACCACACCACAAACACATATAAAGCCCCAACCCAATAGTAAAGAGTCAGCTATATAAACAGAATGCAAAGGTTTCCAGGTAGCAAATAATAAAATGATCCCAAATTCAACAATTTATCTTCTCAAGGGAGCTCCCACCTTCCCAGAAAGATAAAAAGTAAGGTTATTAGACTTTTACCCCAGACACTATCTCTCACAGAGGTCAGGGGAAAAGTCAATAAATAATATAAAACTTTGACACTCGCACTGTCTAAAGGTTCATATAGTCATTTGGACTCTCTCACAGCCCATAAACCAATAATAAACGGGCCCAAAATAATGAGATTAGGTAAAGGAAAAGTCAAACCAGCCTGTGGTCTTATCCAGAGCATCCAGTCCAACTCAAGTTCAAACCTCCAGGGTCTCCAGGTATAGTTCCAAGAATAACAAAATGTATCTTCGGGGCTCTAGGGTGGCCACCCTCCCTCCTGCATTACCAGTCACCCAACACCTCAGCTCTCCATAGACACTGCCCACCGGCTAAATCCCCAGAGAGTTTAGGGGTAACAGATCCAAGGTCAGCCCTCCAGCAAACCCTGCCTCCAACCCTCATGTGAGCATCAGCCAGGCAGAGGGAGCAGCCTCCCCCAATGGCCAAGGACAATTATAAATCCAAGAGAAGGTCAGCAAGACAGGAAATCCTTGCAAAACTTTCAGATTTCAACAGAAGTCAACAAAAGGAACCCAGGAGTCCACCAAAAACAGTTCTGAAGCAAACAAAGTGTTCCAGAGTGAATCTAATCCAGACCGCACATGTTCCAGCACCACCCCCCAACAACAGTTCTGGTGCAAAATTGGACTCCTCATGGAGATGGCATGGCTTCTCAAATCACCAATCCTCCAAACAGCATGACTCCCCAGATCACCACTCCTCCAGACAGCAGGACCACAACACCTGGAAAAACAAAGAAGGTAGGAACTTCTCCTTAGTTCACTTCACCCCAACGCGACTCATTTGGGCCAAAGTAAGCATAATTGTGCTCCGAGTTATAACTACGGAGCCATCAGTTGCATCTGCTGCTATCTAAAACTGAAGATGCACTAATAATAGCTAACTCACTAAAAAATTCCTCTCTAAACTAAACACTAACTGATAACTAAAATGTAATACTATACTAATGCTGCTACAAAACAAAATACAAATAAAAACAGGTTAAAACAATAAAAACATGCTGCCCAATCTTGTTATGTAATTGTCAGCCCAGCGTGGCCACCATCTTTGGTGCAAATAGAGGCATTAGTACTTAATGAAAGTGATGCTAAATCATTTCAGGAAAACATTGATGCCTTGGTTGAGAGTGCAGGGAAAGGAAACCGAAGTTCAGTCTGAACAAATGTAAAATTATGCACACAGGTAAAAAGAACTGCAAATTTAACTACCATATCAATGGATGTAAACTACAAACCACTGACTCTGAGAGAGAAACCAATGAATAGAGATAAGCGAAGTCACTCAGCTTGCTACACTGAGTATTTCATGTAGAATTCTAATTTCACAAAAGCCTGCGCAATGCAAAGTAAATAACTTTGCTTTTTGGGGGAACATGAAATTGCCATAGGATAATATGGACTTTGTGTACTTCACATTAGTGCACCTTTTATTTTGCTCCTGAAGGCAAATTTTGCAATGATTCATGGGATGGCAGGTCACATGGGCTCTATATTGGCTTGCACAGCCTCAGTTCAGTGTAGTGTGTGCAGTAGAAAGCTGGAGTTAGTTTGCTCTCAGAGCTCTGAGATTCAAACCTTTAAAAACATTCAAAACAGCATTTTTCATTTGAACATTTGAGTCTAAATTTAGTACATCAAGTGTAGTAAACCCACGTGTGTTTATATTTGTGACGTAGACAGTCAGCTCTGAGTGCTGTATCATTTCTTTTTAATATAAAATCTATTATTGAACGTCTTCTGCTGAAAATCAAATGTTCTTAGAATGACCTCACTCATCAACCCCTCCCCCCAGGTTTCAGCTGAAAGATGCAAGCCGTAAGAAAAATGCTGACAGCATGTGAGTTCATACACACTCAGTTTTTAGAAACAATGTGTTACATGGAAGACTTTAATCGATGATCCTGTTTCTCTGAGTTAATTACAGACTTGTTTAAGTTAATTTTGTTAAGAGAGAAATCATAAAGAAGGTTTATGACATTGGAGAGGAATCTAGGTTGTTACACAGGGGTGCAAGGTTGTAAATGTCCCTGTGAAGCCTGTGTGAGGGAAAATACAGCATGAGATCAAAAGAAGTGTAATTTGAAGGACACGAATTATGCTGAAGTTGCAGAATGTAATACTTTTGTATACAATATATATTTTCATATATCCTGACAGGGAGGAGCTTGGTGACCTCCTGAATAGAGGTGGGGTAAAAGCCAGCTTTTAATTTAGTCTGTTTTACTTTACAGAGACACATTTTTTACCTAGAGTCTGACCACAAAACATCTTGGGAGCACTTTTAAGCAAGTATTAAGAAACTAAGTACTGTGGTAGGAATTGCACTGTTCAGAACCTTGTTCTTTTAATAAATTTGTATGTCTTATGATATAAGAGTTCTGTATTTTGTGTTTTACATATTTTTAAATATTTTAGTAAAATTCTTTTTAGAACTTACTTGGTCTATCTTTGACTTCTTTTTAGTTGTAAGAAAAGTATATGGTTATTGCAGATACTAAACATAAGCTTGAATGGTGATACCAAACTGGAAAGAGAAGCATTTTAAATCTGAGGTCTTTATTAAAGTTTTAAAGGGTTCATCTCTGTATGCCTAGTTAGGTGCCCATAGACTAAGATATCTGCCCCCCCGAAGACAGCTATATCTGAGCCTGTGCATTGGGTATGCTAACAAGAAGTTAACAGTTCAAATCCCACCAGAACTTGAGACCATAGGTTGAGCCAAACTCACAAAAACAGACAAGAGGGTTATCTTGTCTGTTTCACTGTTCACAAGACTGCGCTCAGAGGTTGGCACTTTGGGAGTAGAGGGCCTGGCCTGCTGAGTGGGTTTGTGACAGATTGGTTGGCAGCAGTGGGATAATTTTGGTATCACACGCTTGTATTGTTCTGTGTCAGCTGAGACAGTAGCTCTCTTACAAAGAAAGAAAAAGGCAGAGTTTTATTTTAAAAAGGAAACAGAACTATATATCACTTGGCATACAGTTCAGTTCCTACCCATTTTTTTCTCTAATGTGCAAATCAGAGTAGCCGTAGTCAGGGAAGAAGAAGATGGCTTCCAACTACAGCAGGCACACTGCAGATTACTTGAAGCAGTTGTGCAGGGACAGGGGATTCCTGTTTGAGGTGACAGCCAAAAAGCAGAACCTCATAGAGGCCCTGATGGTAGCAGATACCCAGAGCAGCAAGTCACTGACCATGACTGAAAAGGACAGCAGGGCCACTATCAGTGAAGGGCCACAGCAGCAGGAAAAGGTCACCAATATCCTGGATCCAGAAGTACTCAGGCTACAAATTGAGTTGTAAAGGATGGAACTGGAGGCAGAGCGAGAGCAGCGAGAGGCAGCCTGAAAGGCAGAGTGAGAACAGAGAGAGGTGGATCGAGAGGCAGAGCGACAACAGAGGGAGGCAGAGCATGAGGAGCATGAGTGCCAGCGAGCTGCAGAGGAGAAGAGAGAGTGAAAACACAGAGAGGCAGAGGAGAGAGAAGCATCAGTGGCAACACAAACTGGAGAAGCTACGCCTCCAACCAGTGGCACCAGGGCAGGTAAGTGGCTTGGGTTTAACTGGGACTGCAGGACTTGGTTACAAATTGAACTCCAAATTAATAGCTCAGGTTAAGGAAGGGGAGGACATGGATGCCTTTTTAAATTCTTTTGAAAAGGTTTGTATTCAGGCAAAAATTTCTAGAGAGTCCTGGAGCTTTCAGCTTTCCCCGCTACTTACCGGGAAAGCTCGGGATGCATTGGGTCAAATGAACAATGAGGACAGTGATGATTACAGCAAGTTAAAAGCTGCACTGTTAAAAAAGTTTGAATTAACTACTGAATCATACAGAGCTAAATTCTGTAAGCTCAGGAGAAGCCCTGATATGAGCTACGAGGAGCTAGCCACTAAACAAAGTCAGTTTTTAAAATGTTGGTGGGAAGGAATTGAGGCAGCCTCTGTTGATAAAATTGAAAATGTGATTTTATTAGAACAGTTTTATTGGGCATGCCCAGCAGAGCTAAAAACCTGGCTAGAGGACCGAGATCCAAAAACAGTGCAAGAGGCGGCTGAACTCTTGGACCGCTATGTCAAGTGCAGTCCTGCTCTGAGAGTGAATGGGGCAGGCATGGCAATGTAGAAAGGGAAAAGCGTGCCTTCAGGGCAGCTAAAACCCTCACTGCCTTCACCAAAACCAATTAGCCCCAGGTTTCAATGAAAATATTTATCTGAAGTAAGAAATGCATGTTGGCTGTGTAAGGAAACTGGGCATATTGCCAGACAGTGCACCAAAAAGGTGAGCCAAAATACACAACAAGGTGCTAGAAAAGAAGTGGGTTGTTTGTGTGTCCCTGAGAGCATGCCAGTGAACATGAGGGAACACATGCACCCAGTCATGGTAAATGGTGTGCAGATGCAGGGGTTAAGGGACACAGGGGCATCCCAGACATTGATGAAAGGGGATCTGGTACAACCTGGTCAGCTTATACCCAATAAATACATTACTGTCCAAGGGTTCACTGGTTAAGAGAAAACATTGCCCCTCGCTAGTGTTCTCTTAGACTGGGTTGAAACAGGGGGAACTGTGCAACAGGTGGCTGTAGCCAAAACATTAGCAGTGGATGTGATCCTGGGTAACAATCTCCAACAGGTGATGGTATGTGCAGTTACCTGTAGCCAAGCGGCAAGGGAAAATTGTAGTTCCCTGAACCCCACAGAAGCCATTGTGAAAACTACTGAGAGGCTGGTTCCCCAGCCTGTGTCTCCAGATGGGGAGACTGATAGAAAGGGGGTAGACATTTCCCCAGTAGCAAGTGACCACACAGCTATGGAAGGTTACTCCAAAGAGGGAAGGGTGACCCATTGTCAGAGGGTTGGGATTGACAGTGATCCTGAGGGCCCTGATGCTAGTGCTAGGGACCCTAGTTTAGTGACTGAAGGGGACCTGTCCCATGCCTTGGGACTGTGTGAGGGGTTTGCAGCTGCTCAGAAGGGTGACCCTAGTTTAGAGAAGCTGAGGGCTTGGGCAGACTCTGATGGAGCGCAGGGAGGTGACAGCTGACATAAGATTTATTGGGAAAATTGACTTATGTATACTCAGGCAGTACAGACAGAAGGAGGGATGCTAGGCAGGCAGTTTGTCATTCCCCAGGGGTATCATGAGCAGTTACTCAAGATTGCACATGATATTCCCTTGTCTGGTCATCTGGTAATCGCACGCACAACTCAGCGGTTGGCCCAGAATTTCTACTGGCCTAACTTCACCCAGCAGGTGAAGGAGTATTGCAGGTCTTGTCACCGGTGCCAAGAAATGGGGAAGGTGGGCAAAAAACCCAAGCAGCCCTGATTCCATTGCCCATAGTGGAGGAGCCATTCCAGAGGGTGGGAATGGATATTGTGGGGCCTTTAAATACCCCCAGCTACTCAGGGCAGAGATGAATCCTGACTGTGGTGGATTATGCCACTCGGTACCTAGAGGCAGTCGCCCTATATTCACTGAGGATGGACAAAGTGGCAGATGCCTTACTTGGGATTTTCTCCCGTGTTGGGTTTCCGCAGGAGGTAAACACTGATCGAGGGGGTTCCTTCATGTTGGACCTGATGAAATATTTATGGGACAAGTGTGGGGTGGTGCAGAGATGCACAACACCATATCACCCACAAGCCAATGGACTTGTGGAATGATTCAATGGTACCCTAAAGTCAATGCTCCAGGCATTTGCTGAACAGCATGGGAGGGACTGGGAGAAATACCTTCCCCACCTGTTGTTTGCATACAGGGAGGTGTCCCAAGAGTTGACAGGATTTTCCCCCTTCGAACTCTTATATGGACGCCGGGTACGTGGGCCCCTAGACTTGATCCGGGAGGACTGGGAAGGAAAACACACCACCCAGGGAACTCTCATTGTGGATTATGTCCTTAGGTTTAGGGAAAGGCTGAAAGAGCTTATTGGGACAGCCCAGAGCAACCTGGCAGCTGTCCAACAGAAACAAAATGTGTGGTACGACCGCAGAGCCAGAGCTCGCTCGTACATTGTGGGTCAGGAAGTCATGATCCTTATTACGGTCCGGAAAGACAAGCTGCAAGCTGAGTGGGCAGGACTGTACAAAGTGGTTAGGAAGGTAAATGACGTGAACTACATTGTGAAGTTACCTGACAGAAGACAGACTGAAAGGATGTACCATGTCAATATGATGAAGAAATTTTCAGCGTGCATTTAATATAACCATTTTGTTTTGCTTTTAGACCACATGCTAACGCAGTGCCTTGTTTTTGTTTTTTACATGATGAAGCAATATGCAAATAGGGCTGACATGGTGTTTGCAGTGTGTAGTCATAGGGAAGGGACAGATGAAGGAGACCCCCTTCTGGACTTGCTGGAAGAGAGTAAGCGGGAGTCCTCTGTGGAGGCAGTAAAATTGTCTCCCCAGCCGAACCAGGACCAGGTCCAGAAAGTAAGGGAGGTTTTAGCAGACTTTGCCCCCTTGTTTAGTGCCAAGTCTGGACTAACCCCCTTAGTGACACACGATGTGGAGACAGGGACACAGACGCCCATATGGCAGACAGCATATTGGGTGTCAGAGGCTGTCCAAAAGGACATTAGGAGGGAAGTGGAGGAGATGCTGGATTTAGGGGTAATCCAGAGATCCCACAGCCCCTGGGCCTCACCCATAGTCCTTGTGCCCAAGCCAGATGGCTCTGCTCATTTCTGTGTAGACTATCGTGGACTGAATGCAGTCACAAAGTCTGATGCATATCCGATGCCCCAGATGGATGAACTCCTGGACAAGTTGGGAGGGGCCACCTACCTTACAACTATTGAGCTGACCAAGGGCTATTGGCAGGTAGAATTGACAGACAGAGCTAGGGATAGCTTGGCCTGCATCACTCTGATAGGCTTATTTCAGTTTAAAGTAATGCTTTTCGGAATGAAGAACACCCCGGCCACTTTCCAAACATTGGTGAACCAGGTGTTAAATCTTGCTGAGGAGTACACCGTGGCATACCTGGATGACATTGCCATCTTAGTACCAGCTGGGAGGAACACCTACCCCACCTTAGGGAAGTGCTGGGCAGGATACAGAGGGCCGGGCTCACTGTCAAAGCCGAGAAGTGCTAGGTGGTCATGGGAGAAGTGGCATACCTCAGACATGTGGTAGGCCGGGGACAGCTGCGTCCTAAGCAAATAAAGAGAGTTGATCCAGGCATGGTCCTAATGAGAAACCCAGAAGCAGGTCAGGAGCTTTCTAGGGACAGCAGGGTACTACAGGAAATGTGTACCCAATTACAGTGCCCTGGCTGCTTTCCTATCTGACCTGACAAAGAAAAAAATGCTGAAGAAAATGACCTCGGGCCTAGTCTGTAGGGAAACCTTTACCAGACTGAAGGAGGCACTGTGCAGTGCTCCTGTTTGACAAGTTCTGACTATAGCAAAACCTTTATAGTTGAGACGGATGCCTCAGATGTGGGTATTGGGGCAGTACTGAGCCAGACGTCCAGCCAAGGGACAGATCATCCAGTAGTGTACCTGAGCAGAAAGCTGCTTGCCAGGGAGCAAGCTACTCCACGGTGGAAAAGGAGTGTCTTGCCATAGTGTGGGCCCTAAAGAAATTAGAGCCATACTAGTATGGGCAGCATTTTATGGTGCAGATTGACCACAACCCCCTGGTTTGACTGGTGCATGATGGGTAAAAACAATGGCAGGCTACTAAGATGGAGTCTTACTTTACAAGGGTATGATCTAAAAATCATACATAGGGCTGGAGTGAACAATCAGAACTCAGATGGGCTGTCTAGGGTCTATGAGGAGTGAACTGAATTGGGAAGCTCATCCCATGTAGGGGATAGACCCCCCAAATTCAGTCTAGGTGGGGAGGAGTGTGATGTAGACAGCCAGCTCTGAGTGCTGTATCATTTCTTTTTAATATAAAATGTATTACTGAATGTCTCCTGCTGAAAATCAGTTGCTCTTAGAATGACCTCACTCATCAACCCCCCCCCTCCAGGTTTCAGCTGAAAGATGCAAGCCATAAGAAAAATGCTGACAGCATGTGAGTTCACACACACTCAGTTTTTAGAGACAATGTGTTACATGGAAGACTTTAATCAAGGATCCTGTTTCTCTGAGTTAATTACAGACTTGTTTAAGTTAATTGTATTAAGAGAGAAATCATACAGAAGGTTTATGACGTTGGAGAGGAACCTAGATTGTTACACAGGGGTGCAAGGTTGTAAATGTCACTGTGAAGCCTGTGTGAGGGAAAATACAGCATGAGATCAAAAGAAGTGTCATTTGAAGGACACGAATTATGCTGAAGTTGCAGAATGTAATACTTTTGTATAATATATATATATTTTCATATATCCTGACAGGGAGGAGCAAGATGACCTCCTGATAAGAGGTGGGGTAAAAGCCAGCTTTTAATTTAGTCTGTTTTACTTTACAGAGACACATTTTTTTACCATGACTCTGACCACGAAACATCTTGGGAGCACTTTTAAGCAAGTATTTAGAAACTAAGTACTGTAGTAGGAATTGCACTTTTCAAAACCTTGTTCTTTTAATAGATTTGTATGTCTTGTGATATAAGAGTTCTGTATTTTGTGCTTTAAATATTTTTAAATATTTTAGTAAAATTCTTTTTAGAACTCACTTGGTCTGTCTTTGACTTCTTTTTAGTTGTAAGAAAAGTATATAGTTATTGCAGATACTGAACATAAGCTTGAATGGTGATACCAAACTGGAAAGAGAAGCGTTTTAAATCTGAGGTCTTTATTAAAGTTCTAAAGGGTTCATCTCTGTATACCTGGTTAGGTGCACATAGGCAAAGATATCTGGCAACCTGAAGACAGATATATCTGAGCCTGTGCATTGGGTATGCTAACAAGAGGTTAACAGTTTGAATCCCTTCAGAACTTGAGACCAAACGCTGAGCCGCAACTCACCAAAACAGACAAGAGGGTTACCTTGTCTGTTACACTGTTCACATGACTGCACTCAGAGGTTGGCACTTTGGGAGTAGAGGGCCTGACCTGCTGAGTGGGTGTGTGACAATATCATCGAGCATTTATTGATTTGGTATAAATATTGTATATTAAATTAGTACATTCTGTGTCTGTACTGACAGACACTGCAGAAGTGTGCTTTTGGGGAGGGGAGGATCTATGAAGTAAAAGGGGAGAGTCATAAACTGCAGTGTGAAAGTCAGTCTTTCCAACTGTTGTTGGCTAGCATTTTAGTACTGGTGTGTTCAGTTCTGTACACTGGTACACACAGTAATACTTCTAATAATTTTTTATAAGTTTTTGCTGTTTGTTGTGCATTTATTTAGTCTGTTTAAAAGACTGTGTTGTACCTTACTGAACTGTTAAAGTTTCTGTGCATTACCTTTAGTCTGTGTGTGTACCATCAAATCAAGTTTATCGTGCCACCCGTAATAGCAGTATTCTTAATTTCTCATCCTGTCTGTCATATTTTTTTCCTGCTTCTATATAGCTACTGCTATAAATCCCCCCTCCCCCCACACAACATACAGTATTGTTGTTCCACTTTTGGATTTGTGAAGACTGGTTAAGATCTTGTTGTGCCTGTGTGGCTGCATCCCTTTAGTACTCAGTTTTCATCTGGAAGTCACTATTGTTGTTTTTTGGCTTCCCATCCACCAATAACTGATAAAAATATAATGTTGCTGTTTATTGCCTCTGTTCAGTCTCTTGAAATTGTTGTCACTGTACCACTATTGCTTGTTTCCCCATAGTACCAAGAACACGCTCTCAGTGCATACTATATTTTATTTTTATTTTATTTTATTGAAATCTATGATTACAAATACCTTTGAGCAGGAACTGCTCATTTACAAAGGTTCCAAGTTGAAGGAATGGGGGTATACATACATACATACAAAGGTCGACATAATAATACATAGTTACACAATGAAAAGAACCAAGAGACTGAGGCTTAGGAAACTCCAGTAATTCAAAATGTGCCAAATGTTGGGTAGCATGACATACCAGCCAAAGGCAATCTTAGAAATAAGAGCTGCAGGTGAGGGGGGGTATGCAGGCAGAAAGACCATTGTCAGAGGGTAGAGGGTGAGGGTAAGAGCTCTAAAGGGGAGGGAGGGAGGGAGGATAAAAGTCAGGAAATACCCAGGGGAGAAAGGGAGAGGGGGCGGGGTGGGCAGGTGAGGCAGGTAAAGGGGGCAAGGAGGGAGGTAGCTGTCAAGACTGAAGTGGAGGCCGGCCCGCACGCGGCAGTTGGATTTCGCATGACGCCCAGCGACCCGGTTCGGGAACGAGCCCGGAAGCTGGAGGGCCGGCCGGGAGAGGGCTTGAGCGTCCCAGGGACTGCCTCGCCCTCTCCGGGGGGAGGGGGGATCCAGAGCCCGGCGCTTGACTGTCCCCATGTGGAGACCTGAGGCGCAGCAAGGCCGATGGCAGGAAGAAGGGGGGTGACGTGCCAGACGTCGGCGCTCAGCGCCTTGACGTCAGGGGACACGGCACGTCGCGAGTAAGAACACCGGAAAAGCACCTCGCGGTCCCCCGGTAGACGGAGCACTAGGCCCCGACCCTCAAAGCCCCTGCCTGCCCAGAGACAGCATCCCGACGAAATTCCAGTAAGTCTCGGGTGTAGGGCCCCACCGCATTCCTCCTTGGGGGTAAACCAAGGTCTGTGGGGATGGACTGCTCTGGTCTACAGGCAGGTGAGCGAGGGCTGAAAAGGCCATAGAGTGTCTCCCGAAGAGAGGGGGACTGCGGGGGAGAGGAGGGAAAAAAAAAAAAAGACTGAAGTGGAGAGCTATAGAGTTTAAATGAACAAAAACAGACATAATAAAAAAGTACCTAAGTATTTTTGTCCTTGTACTTTCTTGTGAATTCTGTTGAATTTGTTACAGCAACAAACAAGACCAGCAAAATCACTATTTTGTGGTGCACAATTCTTTTCTTGGTGACAGTCTGTGTAATCTTAAAAAATGTCCATTAGGAGTAGGTCATGCAAAGTTGTTTCTGGCTGTGGCACTGCTGCCAAGAAGACTATTGCTTGTGTGTTTCCAAATGCTAGCAGTGGAAGTTGTTGTGATGATGAGGCAGGTTCATCAGGTTCTAGCAGTGTTAAGTGAAGCAGTGGACTTGGCAGTACGCAGCAGGAGGGAAAGGTAGTAGTTTCTGCAAGTAAAGGGATTTCTGTGACTCAGTTTTTCTTGGTGAAATCAGTCACTTCAGTGCTGGTTGAAGATGCTGATGTCACTGGTAGTAAAGTGAGTGACAGCATTGTTGATAACAGCACTAGTATTGCTACAACACAGACAAAGTTATTGGGTGGCAAAAATGTTGTGGAGTCAAAATACTTGAGTGTAGTTAATGTCCCCACTCCCCACAATAGTTGAACTTGATCCTGATCAGCATGATTCACAGTCTCATTTTTCCACAGATCCTCAGGTTAGGCCGTCCAAACAGTCAGATGTTGGGGGAAAAAAAGTGTGGATGATCATACTGAGGCTGCAGTTGTAATATCTTCACAGGATAGCATTCAAAGTGGATTTGTGGATTATGATGATGATGATGATGCTAGATGCTAGTGACCCTATATAGGAACTGGACAAAAAGAAAGTTAAGGTGGCTGTAGGTAAACAGTCTGTTAGTAAGCCCCCACTTACTAACATACTAACATACTAAAATGCCAGCAGAATAGGCCTAACAGTCCTTCGAGTCTGCTCAATTGGTCAGCCCCACCCTGGGTGCTGACCTTGCTGCCCCCCTCGCCTTCTCTGGCATCTCCCTTCCCAGTTCCAAATATTCTTGCTGCATTGGATTTTCCTTCCAGAACCCTTCCCCTGTACCTGTCCCAGCCCCTCTTGAACCCCTCCACCATCTCTGCCTCCACCAGCCCCCTAGGCAGTGCATTCCATGGCTCCACCACCCTCTCAGTGAAGTAGCACCTCCTCCTTTCTCCCCTGAATCTTCCCCCCTCCAGCTTCCACCCATGACCTCTAGTGGCCCCCTCCTCCTTCCTTCGAAGCACCCTGACTGTTCCTCCCCTATTTACCCTCTTCATGTTCTTCAAAGTTCTGATGTAGCTGTGTCTGTAGATAAGCCTGAAGTCATACTCATAGATTGTGACATTCAATCAAAGTCAAAGTTTGCAGCACACCCAAAATCATGCTGCACACCCCTCATTTCATCTCCATGAAAATTGCAATCCCATATGCAGCAGCAGCAGCAGCAGCAGTGTCATGTGAAATGTAGGGTAGCCAAATCCCTAGTTTGGGATTTTTTCATATAAGATGAAAAAGATGAAACACTGGCAATCTGACAGTTTTGCTAAGCACATGTGAGGCATAGTAAAAAGGGTAGCCATCTTGGCACTGGAGGCCAGAATACTCATCTCAAGAGCAGGCACATAGCGCTGTGGGCTCTGCACCGGAAGGAAGCTGAAGCCATAATAGAGTGTTCTCCCTCATCCACCTTAGTGAGTATGGTATCACCGTCTCAAATCAGTGTAAGTAGCTATGTAGGTAAAAGTTGTGAATTAACACTGGAGGATTACTATAGATATGAGGAGGAAGAGGAGGATTTTGAATGTTTAGTAGAGGTCAGAGTAGCAGTGGTATTCCATGTAATAATTCCACTACATAAACCCCTGTGCTTAAAACAGGTAAAATAACAGCACTTATTGGCTTGTCACCTGTGCACCCACCATCCTATGTCAAAAGCACCCCATCCATGGCAGTTCAAAGAAGAGACATTTGGCATGCTATGTGCAAAACACAGAACAGTGCAACCCACATTGCACAGCTTTTTTGAGTGGCACAGTAAATACCCACCAAATCATGCAGTTGCACCTGAACTCAATGCTGTCATATTGGAAATGCTTGCAATTGACCTGTTGCCATTCTGCTTTGTGGATAATGTGGGATTCCAAAGTTTTGTGGCACGCGCATGTCCTAAATGGAAGATCACATCCAGGACATACTTTGCTACCTGTGCTGTCCCTGAGTTATATTGTACTGTGGCAGAGTCTGTAAGACATGCCCTTCAGCATTCCACATCACCTTACATTGACTTAAGCATGGATATGTGGACAAGTTGCAAAATGGTGGGTAGTTCTTATCCATGTATTACTGCACATTGGGTGTAGCTACCTGGGGTTGTCTGTGATGATGGCATAGGAAAGCACTGTAATAAGTCAGACATTGGTGGTAGCAACCTTCCTGGTATTAGACAGCATGCCACACTTGCAATGTGTAGTATAGCAGGGATGCATACAAGCAAAAACATGATAGATTTGTTCCTGACAGAAACTGATGAGTTGCTGCATCCCCTGCCCCTAAACACTGACTTCATAGCAAGTGATAATGAGTCCAATGTTGTTAAGTGTTTCAGCAATGGTGGTTATGTAAGGGTTCCATGCATGGCCCACTGTTTAAATCTTTTGGTACAGGAGTTTCTGCAGCATCCGGAAATCAAGCTAATGCTGACTGTTGCACAATACATCTGTGCCCAGTTTGCATGTTCTGGAAAGACCTGTAACCAACCTAGGCAGCTACAGATCCAAAACAGCTTCCCCTGAGCACCACCTCAAGCTTGAAGTTATAATGAGATGGAACTCCACACTATATTGCAGAGCTCTGGTACGAGCAGTGCAAAGTGATATACAAGTACCTTGTCATGCACAGTAGCCATGACAGTTCTGTGACATCAATGTCTATGACAGCTGAACATTGACAACTCATGGACCACATACCATGCAGGCTGTGAGTGGTGACACTGCATCTGTTAGTCAAGCCATTCCACTGCTATGGGTGCTAAGGCAGACATTGTTGAATCTGCAGCCTAGCCTTGATGTGGCCAGAGACAGGTCAAGCTGTGCGTTACTCTAACACATGATTACAATCCTACACAGAAACAGACACATCACCAACATTTGCCAATCTCACAAATTTAGAATAGCTACAATGCTGGACCCATGCTACAAATGTGGCATTCCATCCATACTGGATGGAGGGCATGACCAGGTTTGAAATCTCACTGGACAGCTGGTGTGATTGGTTCATGGGGCATAGGCATCACATGCAAAGTTCTTCAAACCAGAGCATAACAAGGCTGAAAGTCATTGTGGACACAGTGCATCCAAAAAGGTGGCTGAACAGCAAGAGGTGGTGCCTGATTCACATCCTGCCTGCTTGAGATGACCTGCAGACAGTCAGACATGTGATCTGTGGGCCGTTTCTCAAAAACTTCACCTTCTCAAAATGTAACCCAAAGTTAATGTGAAGTTTTAGTACACAAAGTCCACTAGAGACGAACTTCAACCTTTTAATGGAAAGTTTGCGTAATGATACATGAATGCGAAGTTAGGCACTTTGCATCAATTTCATGGGCACAGTAAAACTTCACTGCATCTCTACCTAGGAGTCTAGATCAGCAATGATTTTAGATTTGCAGATCATTGCTGTAAAGTAACAAAGAAGGGGTATGGTATACTAACATATTAATAGGAATATCAGGAGCAAGACTAGAGAGGTGGTGATGCCACTGTATACATCTCTGATACACCCACACCTGGAATATTGTGGACACTTTTGGACACCACATCTCAAAAAGGATGTAAGGAAACTGGAGGGAGTTCAGAGATGGGCAACTAGGATGGTGTATGGGATGCACGATAGGACCTATGAAGAGAGGGTTCGAGAACTGGGGATATACTGTATTTGTTCCAGTATAGAAGACTTAGAAGAGATATGTGCCTGGTTAATAGGGCATTCAAAGACAAAGATCTTTGGGAACATGTTGGATTAAGTAAGAGACCAGATCTAACAAAGAACAGGGGCCATCATCCCCAATTAAGAGGTGGGCATTACAATAAAAATCAGAGATGAGATTTGGTTTTCCCAGAGTTGTGTCATAATGGAACTCATTGCCTAACTCCGTTGTGTCTAGCAGTAGCATGAACCAATTCAATCATGCACTGGATGAACATTGAGTAGCTCATTGTTTTCAACTAAAGATTTAAAGGTGCAGGTCAAATAAAGGCTAACGCTATATAACTTGTGCTGCATCCTATGAATCCTATGAGCAACCTTGGATCAAGGTTGCAAGTCCTCACTGTTGAAGAGCAGTAGCAATGAGTTCATGAGTAGTAGAATACTAGGACTTGCTCTGTTTGTTAGCAGCTGGAACCTCCCCCCCCCCACTACCACTTACACTTCCAGCAATATACTAGTCCAATGCAAAGGGTACTGTAGGTAGTAAAACTTATTCCTCAGGGCACTTTTCATGTAACTGATGCAGCTTTAATTTAATATTTATATATGTAAATTTGCTTTTGCTTTATTTGTTGTGCTTTATTTTAGCAGTAGGTCATGGTAGTGCTTTTGGTGTTAGTACCAGGTGGGGTTTTTAGTGAGTTAGACAAGGGGAAGGTAGGCTTTAATTTTTAGCTTAGGGCAGTTACATCTAGTGTGAACCTTTTATCCTGGGTACCAATCCTTCCTATTTGTTAATTGCCTTTTGACTTACTGATTGATGCTTTTGCAACCTTCTGTTTTATCATAATCTACAATACTGGTATACGTAGGCTGCTTTCTACTACTGCAGTCCATGTTTTCCTCTTACCTAAGGACTATGGCCCTTGGAAGTTGTTTCTTGTAGTAACAGTATTGTTGTATTGCTCCATTACTCTGCATACATTAGCTTAATTGCAGGTGGTAGGCTACAGTGACTACTACTCCATCCCTAGTAAAAATTATTTATGATATGGAAACAGTAAGGCACTATTTAGTTCTAATTAGGAACTGCTGTTTCTACTCACTAACAAATACAATCACAGCTACATTATTTATTTTCTTTAATTTGCTGTGCTTGTTATTTATTGTTGTATTTTATATTCATTGTGTTGTACAAGCACCTTGGTTTTGGAAAGGTACTTTTTTTATAAATAAAGATTGCTTGCTTTCTTGCTTACTTATCCAAGTGTGTATGTTCCTAGAGCTGACTGACCTGCATTCGCCTTAGCCCACCCACCCCTACCACCCCACCATCTCTGGGTCTTCCATGGGCTTCCACAGGTGCCCCATGAGTTACCCCTTATGGTGGGGAGAGGGGAGGTGGCTTGGCCCCCCAGAACACAATATAGATTATGGAGGAGATGCCTAGTCAATGGGTGAAGGGACCTCAGGGGACCAGGCTCATATCCTGCTGGTCAGGATTTTCCTCACTGTTATTGAACTCCTCTGCTGCATGCCATACAACTCCTCTGCTGCATGCCATGCTTGGACATCAGTGTCTATGCATGTGGAGGCAAGCACATTGCAAACATCACATGGCAGCACCTCCATTGGCATCACTCACTCTGCACCACCACCAAGTCTCCTTCTGATGGCAGTCAATGACTGAAGTGACAAATGCACCATTCCCAGAAAAGGAGAGGAGAGTGGTCCTTTAGAAACTTGATTCCTGACCCCCCAACCCCAGCAAGTTCTCATTTGACCTGAGTCTACTTCCTATCCTGGGTTGCTGGCATGTCAGGTGATAGCTCTATGCTGTTCCACTGGGCCAGTTTGCTACATTACATATCTATGTACCTGAAACTGTTTAAATAACTGCTAAGTATCAGGAATGACCATATGCTAATAAAATAATGTAATTATCTGCATATTGAAATAGTTTTTGTGCTGTTGGCCTCATCACTTTAGAAGTATTAGCTACATTGAAAATGTAGGACCCACCCTTTACTGTTCAAACTTAAGAAAGGAAAGTTATACAAACCATGTAAAGAAGTTTAATCTGAAGTATATTCTGCTGCTTGATTTAAAGTTCTTGACTTGGTACAGTCTTTCATGAGCTATGTTTTAAAAAAACACAATGCATAGTAATTTGTTTATGGTTTGTTGCACCTGGCATTATATTACCCACAAGCATTGCATACTGAATATTCTACTTAAAGGACAGCTTATTTACTCCAGTTTATCTACTGAGTGCCAATATACACTGTATATAAGACAAAGGCCATCCCATCTGCCTACTGGCAGTGTCCCCATCACCCCCTTTTGTGTCCACTCCACGACCTGCCTGACCCTGTCTTTGTCCCTCATCATGTGGGTTGCTCATCACCCCACTACACGCACCAGTCTGGTTCCATAGCATCTCACTGCCTTATCCTGTTTTCCCCCATCATCACCTCCAGTCTGTGTTACCTTATACCTCACCACCTTCTCCTGTCTTTCTGCCCATCACAGTCAGCCCATCTCTGCCTGTCTGGTCATCACCCCCACTGACTGATTCTGTTTGTGTCTACCCAGCCTGCCCACCTGTTTCCACCCACACAGACACACCACTGTACAAGTAAAGTTGATGAAGTCGGCAACTGATAAAAATAATAAGTACTGTAGCTGAAATGATAATGTACCTTCACAACATTGTGCAAACAGTGCTAGAAGCACAATTCATAAAGTGCTTTGAAAAACAAACTAACAAGTCCTTCTCTTACTCAACTACCAGTCTTACCTGCCCTGGTGCTTTGATCCGATAGAGTTTCATCGAGGGTGATTTTCTAAGCACTTTATGAATTGCACTGCTTGCACATTTTCTACAATCCACCCAGTGGGGTGTATTGTCTGGTTTGCATTTGCACAGCGAGTGAAGATACAGCAATATATCTTTTATCACCTAAATGATGGTTTGCTTGTCTGCTTCAGTATTTGTAGAAGAAAGAGACATTTGGCCTCTTAGCCCTTGTAGAGTGCTACTATTAACAGATGCTTATGATGTCTTAAATCCTCTCCTGAGTGCTCACATACATTTGTGTGACATTACACTGAATGTAGGGGGTGTTTGAAAACTGTGTGAAAGTGTGAGCAACAACCTTTGCACCAGGTTGTGCTGAGCAAACCATGGAAAAGGAACTTCAGTTCATGCCTGTTCCTCGCTCTGCTGATGCATCACATGTTGCAACTAACATGGAAAGTTGAGAAATCGGTGTAGCAGCATGACTGCATGATGCTGTGCTGAGTAGTGCATTCTCTTCCCTCCTAGCACTAGCCTTGTTCTACCACTTGCCAGTTTTTCACCTCAGGAAGAACACTGCCCTCAAATACTGAAATAGTGGAAGGAGCACAGGTTATAAACACAAGTATTTCTGGGAGTGTTGAGCCTGTCATGGAACCTTCTGCTTCTAAGGGCAGCTGTCTGGCTGATGGGGAAGCCCCATCTATTTCAATAGATTAACAATGCCCACTGCTGCCGAAAACATTCCAGTCTCCCCTACAGCTACAGTAAATAAATAAATAAGTACTCTGATCATGTTGATACAACTGATCAACCTCTTATTGCAGAAAGAATTATCTGTATGCTTTCCTCTTAAAGCTGGACATTCCCTATATCATGATTCATTGAGTGATAACTTATAGTTTTTTGGCACAATCCATGGACAATGGAGTGACAATAACGCTGACTAATAATAGTATTGTATTGAGTGTGTAAGAAATTTGATTCTTCTGGTTTGGAAGAAGAGTCACTTCCAACTAAGATCAAAAAAGACCTTGGCTTGAGTTTCAGAAGCAGACATTTGTCACAAGGTGCATGTTCAAAAGTAATTGCAACAAGTGGCACCTAGCACCATATTTTATGGCAATCCCAATTATGAATGCAGGCTGCATTGAAAATGGGATGTCTTGCAACAAAGCTGGCTGTCAGCACCCCTGCAGCAGACAGGTCAGTGTGCCAGGTCTCTACTCTGGTTTGCTCCTGAACCTGAGCCATCTGCACAGCAGTGAGATGTTCTGTCACTGGACCACTGAATTGGCCTCTGAGCTCAAACTGTGTAGGAGTGATATTCAGTATTCCGGGGGCTTGGGTTCAATTCCCAGTAGGTCACATTATCTCTTTCTCATGATTATGTGTGATCTAAATTGCTTAGCAATGGCTAATACTGCACCAAAAACATCCAATTGTCATCCCAATTGTTCTCAGTTGCAGGATTTACAATACCAGAGAAAGGAAGTATGTCTAGGAAGAGTCAAGTCCAGCCATGTAAGCCTATAGCTCAGTGGTTAGAGCACTGGGATAGTATTTTGGGGGCCTGGATTCAATTCCCAGTCACATTATTTTATTCTCACTATGATTTGTAATCTGAATTGCTCAGCAGTGGCTAATACTGCACCAAAAAACATGCAATAGTCATCTCTTTCTAGAAGTGAGTAACTATCAACTCTAAGAGGTAGAACTTGACCATGTTTTTCACTAAAGAAAGGAGAACGAGCAAGCGCTTTCCTAGAATTAGCAAGAAGACAGGGACAGAGTTCTTGCAAGTTCATACCATATTTCATCTGTGTCTGAATGAATGAATATTTATTTTAGTCAGGATATGACACCGGAGTCAAGACTATTTTTACAATGTTGCCCTGAGATGTTTAAGAAAATTGTAATTCCATAAAAACATACTATATAAAATGCAGTATATAACCATAATTTAAACATCAATAGGCATAGAATGTACCCCCAAACAATTACACATTCTAGGGACACTAAGGACATAAACTGCTTAAATATTGGCAAAGTTCTTGGCACGGTTCTTTTTCATGTTCTAGCCATATCAAATTGGAGAGCCATAACTTCAGTATGAGTTTTTACTTGTGGTATAGTGAATCTTCAGTGAGGAGTTGGGCTGAGGTTAAAGTAGTATGCATTGTAATATCCACATTAAAAAAAAAGCACAGCTTCTTTGACAGCATTGTTCAAGTGTTTTTTTATTAACTTATAGATAGTAAAATGTCATAGAAACAGTCACAGTGATGCCAGAAAAAGACAATTGGTCCATCCGGTTTGCCTGAAGAGTCATTGCTTTTCTCTTCCTATACGGATATGGACTCACTTTAGTTCTGCTAACATACACGGCAAGAGTTGGTATTCTAGGAGAAGATGAAAGAGTCTCAATATTTAGTTAAATGTTTTGTCCACTTTTTGTAAAAATGATTTTAGAGCATGCTTACAAATATTGCTACTATGGGTCAGTAACAACTAGTAAGAGCTGACCAGCTATCTTGAGCCCTTGCTTAAACCCCATGCTGTTTTCCTAAGGGCACTCACATAGGCAATTATCTTCTAATCCAGGTTCCTATGTACACGTTTATATCAAGATTCTGTCAAAAATAACAGCTTGGTAATTTACACAAGATTGTCATTTCTGTAACATGCCTTTGGATAGATAGAATTTAATGGGGCACTTCCAATTGCAGATTTGACCTAAACCTAGGATATAGGTTGATTCCTTGTGCTTTCTTAATATTCGTATACATTGCTCTTTTAATCTTTATGCTTTATATTGCTCTCACCCTATAGTATGAAACACACTCCATGAACTGTCTGCAGCAATGACAATGTAGCTTAGAGAAGCATTACTTACCACGGCCAGGCATTCTCTTTGTCTGCCTTCTGGCACAATAGTAGACTGTAAGAGCTATTATTAATGTTATAACAACATCCCCAGCTATAATTCCAGCCATGGTGCCAGTTTCAATTTTATAGCAGTTTCCACAATCTAAAATAAAGAAAAAAATCAGTGTTGGCTTGCAATAACCAAACATATGAGCAAAGAAGGAAAAATATAACTCATCAAGATCCTTATTATATACTAGCTTTAATTGCATTAAATCATAAGATATACTGTATATAGAACTTTAGTAGTTATAAGCACAGAGAAGTAATGCAGCTTGCTACTGCAGATATTTATTTTATTTATTAAATGGAACAATTGTTCCTTATATGTCTTCCTCGTCCCACAGTTCAGAATTCTGTTTGTTTTATAATAGATCTACCCAGGATAACCCAACAGAAATACAATGTCTCATTTTCAGTGGGGGCTATTGTTCTTCCCATTTCTGCAGCTACTGTAGGTAGACTGGAGCACAAGGAATTGATTAAGATCTTAGAGTGAGTATTTGGTACTGATGGAATTTGAACTCAGGGTCTTCTAGTTCCTAAGCCTGTGCTGTAACCACTAGACCACATTGCCTCATGAATAATGGCAGCCTTGACAATCTCAAAATGAACTCTGGATGGGAGGTTGGGTGAGAGTTTGCCCTTATAGCTCATGATGCTCCATAATATTTTGGAAATGGCTGTATGAAAGCTGGGTGGCCCATACTGCCCTTTTTCTGGAAACCATGTATTTTAAATTGATGATCCACTTAGCCCTCAGCCTGTTCAAGGTTGGACATCTTGAGTTTGCTTGAGAACCTTTGTCTCCCTGGTCACTGAGTAGAGTACAACCCTCATTCCACATGTCTGGTTGCCAAGTTAATATGTAGTTGCACTAACCAGTCTATATTTAATTTAGTTCCACCTTGCATTCAGGCTTGCTGTATAAATGTGCTATCTACATCCTGCTGTTTCAAAGTCTAAACTATATACTATGGTTACTATGGCTTTAAAGAATAGGAATGGACCTATATTGGGCCTTCTAGTCTATTCCCCCACTTCTCAGTGGTTTATCCTGTCATTTTATCAATATATATATATATATATATATATGTATATATATGTATTTAATATTCATATTTGTAGCATTTACAATTGCTTCAAGTACTCTATTCCAGTTTGATACCACTGTCTAGGTATAATATCAACTTGTTATTCTTGTCCTGAATTATCTTCCCTATGATTGTTTGTTATGTCCTCTAGTGTCACAGCGAAGCTCCTTATAAGCTAGTCTCAAATCAACATACAAATATTTTGGGGTTTTGATCTTCTGCAATAAGATCAGGACCTCCTTTTCATCCTTTCCAGTCTATGAAGCCCCAAAGCTGATAGCTGTGATATATAATAAAGCCCTTGAAGCCTATGAACATATTTAGTGATTAATCTCTGAACTTTCTCTGAGGAATTAATTTTGGATGTTAGAGGTGGTGACCAAAATTCTAAACAATAATCAATGTATGGCCTTGCAAGGGATACAGGGGAATAACTACATTTGTCTGTCTTCTGCAGAAGTTTCTTTTGATACAGCCAAGTATTCCTAAGGTCTTAACACTAGTATTTTTGTTGCTATTAGAGAATAGCTAGTGTGATTGTATTATTGCTCCCAAGTCCTTCTCTTCATTTACACTCTTTAGCAAGATAGTTCCTAAATAGTAGTCCCTTCTGGAGTTCTAATTCTCTAGGTATATAACCACATATTTATCTTTGTTAAACTGCCTCCCCCAAGAAGAGGCCAAGCTATAAACTGTATTCAAGTCTTTCTGGATCCTGCCAATATCTAAAATATTCAGAGGAGGTCCTCCTAAGTTAGTGTCATCTACAAATATGACTACATTACTACATATCCTGATGTGGGTTCCACCAAGTCACATTCACAACAAAGTTGTTGAAGAACTTTACATTGACACTACTTTGCCAACGGCGATCACATCGCCGCAGCAAAGTGTTGATGGACTGCCACAATGCAAGACTCCTTTGCCATTTGTGAGGGGCTTTGCCCACCACACCCACTATGTGGGGGGCTCTGCTCCCACCCCCCAGACTTATGGATAACCAACTCGGTGGGGGGCAGATTATGGGCGAAAGCGGCCAACATGGGGAGTCGCTGTATCTGTGCAGCTCTCCAGCAACCCATTCGATACTGTGGAAATTGAATGGTTTGTGTTGATTTGTTGGTTTATGCCTTCCTGCTGTCAGTGTAATAATGCTACACTGCTGAGGTGTATATTTCTGACAAACATGATAAACAAGACCAGGACAAGTACTGACCCCTGAGGAACTCCACTACAATCTTCAATGCTGTCTGAAACTTCTTCAAGGTCTAACATTCTGCTGCCTTTCTGCTACCCAGTTCTCTTCCCATGCCTACTTTCATTTATTTCATTGATTAATTTATCATGTAGCACATTGTCAAATGCACAAAGACAGACACAGAAAAAGTGGAATGTAGTCAGTGGAAATTCACAAAAAACATGTTGTGACTGAACACCTCAACATATCAAAAAAGACTGACTACATTAAATCTATACAGTTTAGAGAGGCATAGCATTAAAGGAGATCATATTCTCTTGAATGACATTCATTTATATTTTTATTTAGTTTTTGTTTACCGGGTATGTGCCATAGCCACAGAGTCACTGTTTTCAGACGTGACCCAGGAGGTTGCAAACAACTGAGCAGCAAACAATTGAGCAGTAGACAATTAACAGACAGCTTAGCAGTAGACAATTAACAGATGAAGTATAGAGAGATTCAAAAAACATTGGGAAGCAACAATTCTGGAAGAGACAAAAATGATTAGATGCTGTTCTTAGAAGCATACATACACAATATGCAAAGATAAGGAACTCACAGCACAGCTAAATCTAGAATTCTTCAGTACTGACATCAATTTAAGGAGATAGTCCAAGAAGATATGGAGGAAAGTGTTCAAAGCAGAAAAAACCAAAATGTAATTTCATTCAAAAGGGTGGTAAATATATGGAACACCCTAGCTAAACATGTAATTAATGGTAATTCTAAGGTGTCATTTAATGGAGCACTCGGCATACAAATGTCAGAAGTGACATTGTCCTTTTACCACTGTGTAACCGGGGGGAAGGGGTTAGTCAAAATAGGCTACAAACACTATAACTGCAGTGTAATCTCTTAGAATGATGTGCTTCATAGTGACCTAAACAGTAAACTACAATGCACTGTATTTTTCTCAATTAATTGTTCTCATAAAGGGCAGGTGAAATGTAAAATTTGGTTCCTAATATCCACATTTAGTAGCTGGGAAGACTGAAGTAGAAGGAAGTCAAAGGACTTTCTCAAGATTAAAATCAGAGCTAGTGAGTGGCATTGGAACAAAAACCTGGAACTCCTGTTCAATATGCCCTTATTCTAATTGCTTTCTTGCCTAAGCAGGAAAGAAGCATGACCACAAAACTAAAATGGGGTCCTTTCGGTATTCAGGGTGGATTCTGGTTACCTCCCAGCCTCAGCAAATGCCATCTAATGGGGATTCATGTGGCACAGGAATCCTAGAGTATTAGCAGCTGTCATCAAGATTGCAAGGATGTTCTCCCTCCCTTTTCTCCCATTGTCTTTGTCCATCCCTTCTCCCCATTGTGGCACTCAGTTCCATTTTTGGCTTGTGTACATGCTATGTGCTCTACAAGAGAGGATAAAGCTTCTTAGCTCTCCATCAGAGGCTGCTATGAATGCAGAATATGCCTCTAACCTTCCCAGGCAGGGAGGTGCTGCCCTGGGTAGCACTCCTTCCAGCCAGCACTTTATTTTTTGTATAGTACTTGTTTAGGTCATATATTCACATGAAAGGACCACAAGAGTCCAGCTATTGTTAAAACTCATAAATTACATTAATAATAATAAAAAAAACAACTGGAGTGTGTGTTTGACTATCTACCTTCCTCCATCCACTTCCCTTTCTGCTAAGTAACAAATAAATTTTATTATGATATCAAAGCATTTCAACCACATATGGAGACCTAGGTCATGTCACAGTTTCTTTTAATAAGAGTGTGCTCTTGCTTGCTAGTCCTTGGCTGCTTACCATTTCTGTCTCCCTGATAACCCTGGAGTTTTGGTGTCAGTGTAGCTCTGTTGGTAGTACATATGCTTCTGGGACAGAAGGTTAAGGGTTCTATTCCACATTTGAACTTGGGCTTATACCATAAACACTGGCACCCGTGTGATGTACTAAGTTTATACCATACTGTAGGGATTTGCCATCCTATAAACCTCTGGATCTCTCTTCCTAAGGAACTGAAACATGAGCAGTCCCACCATATCTTTAACAAGCATTTGCCAATGCCGAATGTTGTCTCACTGGCATTGGCATTGGTAGCACAGAAGTTAGAGATGCATAATAGGAATGGCAGTGAAGTACTGAACTGATGCCAACCCCAACCCCACCCTGCAGAGACTGACAGGCATTGGGATGTGCCTTTGGGTCGTCAGCTATAATGCTCATGCCATTTTATCTCACCCTACTCTGTAGACACTGACAAGTGTCGTGGTGTGCTTTGGGGTCTTTGGGCCTTATACTTACCCCATTCCATAAGGAAATATGCTGAAGTGGGTGCAGTATAGGAAAATGGGGTGAACTTTGGGGCCAAGCACTCCAAGGCACACCTGGATGCCTGCCAGTGGCTGCAGGGTGGTGGGTGGGGGTGGAATGGCATGAGCAGTACAGCTGATGATCCCAAGTCACACTCCTGATGCCTGTCAGTTTCTACAGGATGGGGTGTTACAGTTGGAAACCCAAACGCCATAGGCGTGTGTTGATATTTTCACTCCAAATTATCAACATGGGCTTTTTGTGACCCCCACCTCATGAGGAACGGTACTATCAGTTTGTTAGACGAAAGGTGATTTTGCACAGCGAGTGCACCATTTGGTGCCACAGGTATGGAAACACATTTTGGACAGAATGTGAAAAATGACAACTGAGGAGGTATAAAAAAATGGTAATGTTGAAAATCTGGAGTGAAAATTAGAAAAATTGGTGAAGTCATGAGCATGCGTAGAAACTGTGCAAATGCACGTCCGTAACCCAATTATTTCTGGGATTTTTTTTAACCACATTTTCAACATAGGCATTTTGGGACCTCCCCTCATGAACAGTGGCACTGTGATTTTGTTAATGTGTCCCAAAAGGTGATTTCCGACAGTGACCATGCCATTGTACGCCACAGTTGCGAAAACACAATTCGGGCAGAATGTGAAAAATGACAGCTGTACTGTTCATAAGGAATGTGAAAAATGCCAGTGTTGAAAATCTGGCATGAAAATATTGCAGATTTGCAAAGTAACAAGGGTGTGTGGAAACTGCGCAATACATGCTTGTAACACAGTCATTTTATGGACTTTCATCACCAAATTGTCAACATAGGCATTTTAGGACCTCTACTCATGAACAGTGTCACTGTTATTTTCTTAATCTGTCCCTAAAACTGCCACAGTGACCATGCTATTCTGTGCCGGAAGTGTGAAAACACATTTCAGCCAGGACATGAAAAATGACAGCTGTACTGTTCATAAGGAGGTGTGGAAAAATGGCAATGTTGAAAATCTGGAGTGGAAATATTACAAATTCACGAAGTTATGAGAGTGTGTGGAAACTGCACAATGCATGCTTTTAAAACAGTAATTTTTTTTTCACCAAATTTGCAACATAGACTTTTTGAGAGCCCACCTCATGAACAGTGGCACTGTCATTTCGGTAATCAGTCCCAAAAGGTGATTCCACGCAGTGACTGCAAAATCACCTTTCAGGACTGAATAATGCCATGACAGTGACTGGATTCATGAGGAGGGGTCCCAATAACCCCATGTTGAAAATTTGGTTCCAAAATTCCCCAAAATGCCCGAGATATGCACCAAAGTTTAAAAAACCCTATTTAAGCCATTATACAGCTTACCAGCATTTCTTCAGTTTGCAGTCAGCTTTGAAGAGTGCAGACGTGTTTCCAGTCCACTGAAGACCATTGCACTGGGCTCCGGAGGTAAGTATGGGGTGTGGGGAGGCAGGGTATGCAGAGGGTGGGCGCGGATTTGGGGAGTGGGTCAGGACAGACCACGAGGGACTGTTTTCTTGTTTTACATGGGGAAAAAAAAAAAAGACAACATGGCTCAGTTTTCCTTTTTTACAGGTGGGATTGATACACTGGGGTGGGCTCCCAAGGTACCACCTGTATTTGTGGGGAGGGGGACCGAAGCCAACAGGGACTGGGCCCCCCATAGGCACAGAAGTGGGTGGGGGGGCATGATACCGAGGGGAACTGGCCACCCCCTCAGCACACAACTGAAAGCGGGGGAGGGGGACATTATGCTGATGGGGAGTGGGCTCTGCCAATGGCAAAGAAAGACTGTTGGGTTGTGCATGAAGCCGAGGGAGATTGGGCACCCCCTCGGCACACAATTGGAATGGGAGGGGGGCATTATGTGATGGGGAGTGGACTCCCCCATTGGCAAATATACTGGGTCGGGGCATGCTGACAGGGGGATTGGGCACCCCTGAAGTTGGCACTCTGCATGGTGGCATTCAGGGCTGCCATGTTTATTGAACTGCTTTATCAGGAAAGGCACGTCGGGAGGAATGTTATTGTGCCACTGCATGACGAGCTTGCCTCTCATTGCAGCAGCACTTTTGTTAGATGTGATGACCACTTTACATATTGCTGGTGTCAGCGCCTGCATGCTGGCTTTTTGGGGAATGAGGGATGCACCTACTGATGCGTGCCCTGCATTCGCCCACAGTGACCACACCTCCAAATCTACTACTGTTGCAAGATGTTGCCTGGCGCACATGCACGAGCCAACATAAAAATGGCCGTAAAAGTCACCTCAAAAGTCAGGGACAAATGCTCTTGCCCCTAAACTATATGGAATACTGACCTGGTTCTTTTCTCTCCCCAAGGCCCCATTAGCACTTCTGGGTCTCCCCTACCCCAGCTCACTGCTGTTAGAACCAAGCTGCTGGCCACTTACCGTTGACTCTGCTAATAGTCCTCTGGGTAATTCTTCCCACCCTCTGTTTCATGGTGCCCTCTGTACTTACATGCGTAATTTTTTTTTCCTTACAGTGATGATTTCCTATTGAATTCCTTGTACTTTCTGTGTATATTCATTGTATACCATGTGTTTATCGTGTACCCCACTGTTTTCTGTGCTATATGCTGTCTGGAACTTCCCCATTATAATATGCTGGTTTTGTCTGTAACTCTCCCGGGTCATGCCTCAAAGTAGACAATGTTGTTAAGTGCATTTACCCGGTCAGCAAAAACTAAATAAATAAACATAGATGAGATCCTAAACTGAGGTCTCATCTGCCTATCTCTGGCACAGTCCTGCTGAGTGTCCAGGTAGAAGTAAAACAACCCATGGTACTTTCCAGAAGAGTAGGGCATTTTCCCTGGGGTCCCGGCCCGCATTCTTCTTCCCATAAAACTGTCTCTGGCAATTTTGCAATGCTGCATTTGTGTGTTGATGTGTGAAACTGCTGCAATAACGCATTTAGTCACTTCACTATCAGTCTCTTACTGCTTGCAAAGCACTTCGGGATATAATGTGTATGAAAATCACGATATGAATGCAAATTCTTCCTCTCTTATTAATTGCACAACTTGCAAGTATAGGAGCATCCCCTCCTCCTAACTCTGCTAATTCCAGAAGACTATATCTCCTATCAGAAGATAGGGAGGAGACGTGGAAGGAATGGCTTCTTGAATCATACTGGGTTCATGTGATAGGTCATAAGGACACCATTAACAATTGCCATACCCCATTTTCCCTTGTTGCTATGGTCTCTTCACCCTTAAGACTTAGAAATGCAGCATATTTTCATTTTATGCCTGCATTCAGAGATTGCATTAGCAACTCTGGGTCCTGTGGGTGGGACATCTAGCAGGATGGGAATCCAAGCTCCCTATAGGGCATTTCTATCACTTTTGCAATGGTTATGCCTCCTCCTGTAAGCCCACAGCTACTGACATACTGTAGCTTGGGGAGAATTACACTCAGTTGCCAGCATTTCAAATAATGTAAGTATAAGCACACTGTTCGAAACACCTCTCATCCTTGCATCTCTTAAAATAATGGTCACTATACACTTTGCTACTGAAAACATCTATGTTTAAATCTGGAAGCATAAAATAACTGGGTTACTGTACTTTTATGCAATATACACTGTAGTCAGTATTATAAATAGAGATATTGTGAAGTTTTGCTTTGCTAGCAAAGGTCCTGTGAAGTTGGAAAATTGCCTTTGCTAATTACTTGAAGAGGTAGCATGTGAGGTGGGCGCCTGAATCACGGCACCGTCCAAAATGGCAACGCGACATGGACGAAAGCCCGAAAGGCAAGGGGGTCAGGAAGGGCGACCGGATGTGGTGGGGTGAGCGAACCTAGCGACAGGATGTCACTACTTGTATGTGCGCATGGGGGTGGTGAGCACGGCAAGCGTGGCCTGGGAGGGGGTGGAGGGGATGTAAGGGGTGGCACTGCGGTCAGCTGCAGAGCTGCGCCGTGGTATCGGGGATTCTGGGTTATAGTCTGGGTCCAGGCGCTACTGTGCTTTTCTTGCGCCCGGCCCAAAATCTTATTTTTTTTACTTTCGCAGCCCCTCTCGACATGCACCCCTCTTGAGTTGAGAATCATTAAGTAGGGGTGTGTGGGGGCGCAGCTCCCCCCCACAGAAAGCAAGTATTTTTAGTCTCTGGTGCCGTTTTTCCATGTGCCCGGGTTGTCAGAGTGGCGAAATTGTTTTTGCCGCCCTGACATCGCTCTTCTGCTGGTCACCCTTTCACAGACGCCCACATCACATAAAACCCTTGAAGAAGTTTCCACTTCGCCACTCCACCATTTCACAGAAAGGTTTCTTGGCATAGAGGCCCTTTTTTAGAAGATGTCATGGTGAAAGCTTAGGGGTAATGTTAGGAAGTACCTTTTCACTGAAAGGGTGGTGGAATCATGGAATAGCCTTCCAGCAGAAGTGGTGAGGGCGAATAAAAAACACAAGGGTTCAAGAGTGCATGGGGTAGACATAAGCATACTCTGGAGATGTGCAGAGCAGGAGCGATGCAGATCAAACAGGATCTGGGGCTGCAGCAGTGAGTAGGGAAATGGGCAGACTTGGTGAGCCTTATGGTACTTATCTGCCGACAGATTCTATGATTCTGTGTTTCTAAGTGGCAACTTCACTAACAAATTTAGCTCAAACTCACCTAAAAAAATGGACACTTTGCCTACTGAAAACTTCCCAAAGTCATCACTTAGCTCGTGAATTTTGCCAACTTCATAAATTAATTACATACGAACATACGAAGAAGCCAGCAGAAAACAAATTTCTGCCACTTTTCTAATTACTAGTTATAAATCTAATTATATATTCATGAGCTCATGGAGCTCTCTGGCCATTGTTCCAGGAATTATTCTTTGGGAAATGCCCACCATGTTTTGCCAAAGTGAAAAACACAGTTATTCAAAGTGTGAAGAAATATTAGAAACATTCTGAGGTGCCTGTTCACAGTACATGTCCTAACTTCTTGCACTATAGAAACGTTTTAAAAATATTATTGTTCATACCCAATCAAATCTTTACTCATGTGTCAAGACCAAGCCACAGTACATCCTTCAACATTCTCAATCCAACTGTAGCTCAGTGGTTAGAGCACTGGGATGGTATTTGGGGGGCCTGCGTTCAATTCCCAGTGGGTCACATTATTTCTTTCAGGATCAGTGGCTCAGCAGTTTGCACATTCACTTCTGAGGTCAGAAGGTTGTGAGTTCTACTCTGTGGGGGACTAACCCATCAATATTATAAATGAAGCTAACATGGTTTACTGATTATTTTCGCAAGGACAGCAGGGAGAGTTAAATATCATTGTTCAACTTGATACTAATGATCTGGCTAAGGGGAGGGCTAAGATAGTACAGGAGGAATTTAGGCAGTTGGGGAGAGGTCTTAGGAATCTAGTCTAGTGGCTTTCACTGAGGTGCTGCCTGTCTACAGCATGCGTGAAGAGAGCGATCTCTGCTCCAGGAGTTTCAACTCATGGCTGAAGGAATGGCATAGAGAGGAGGGGTTCAGCTACATTTGGGAGTGGGGACCCACCTGGGAGGATAAAGGCCTATTCAGTCCTATTTCACTATTATGTTATACTTTGGACAGAGGTTTTAGTCAGGTTACCATCACTTACCTCTTTGTTGTTACCTCTGGAATATACATGCTTGGCTCTTAGACTTGGGGTTTTCAGTAGATATGGGTGTGTATGTACTAGCCAAGTACCCTTAACTGCAACATAACCCTTTATAGTGGGTTATGTTGTGGCTTTGCTGTTCTCAGACAGCTAATCTCTGGTTTAGAGCTACATATCTCCTCCAGAAAGCGGAGAAGGGGGTTTGAGATGGTGGGGGTAAGGAAACAGGGTAGTAATATTTTAAGATTAAGTTTTGGCATTTGGTTTTTCACTGTACCTTCCAGATGTATTCATTCTTTTATATTACTCTGTACAATTGTTTCCTTTTTTTTCTTTTTTTTTAAATATGGAACTTTGATAAAGTTTATTCAATTTGAAAAAAAGGCCTATGCAGGGGTGATGGCCTGCATCTATCCAAGAGAGGAACTGCAGTCCTCCATGGATGGTTTAAATGTTTCTTCAATAAACATTTACACTAGTTAAGGGAGGGGGCGGAAGGCATTGGGGAGGCAGAAACTGACATCCCAACAGGCTGGAGTGGAGAGTAAGGAGAACCCAATGGGATTGAAATCCCCTAGGGTGCATATTAATAAAGGAAACAGGGTAGTAGAGGGAGAGTGATAAGGGAACAGGAGCATTTAAATGAATGGGGGAAGAAGGGAGGGAGGGGGAAAAAGGAAAAAAGGGGGGCAACAAGCAGAGTGGATAAGAAATCTGGAAGGCCATGTGTGCGAATATTAATAGTCTAGGAAATAAGACTCTGGACCTGGGAGCCTTTAAGGCAGAGTCAGATCTGGATATTGTGGCTATTACTGAGTCAAGGTGCACTGTAAACCATGACTGGGACATGGACACACCAGGCTATACTCTGCTCAGGAAGGACCATGTGAGAAGGAAAGGAGGGTGTGTGGTGCTTTATGTGAGGAAAAGCAACAGTGATCAGGAAATAAATGGGGAGGTAGAGGTACTGTGGGCTGCCCTGGAGGTGGGGAATGGAGTCTCTGTTTGCATTGTAGTGATCTACAGACCGCTAGCATAGTGGGAAGAATTAGATAAGGCAATGGTGGAAGCCACTGGCAAGATGGCAGAAAACGGGGGTGGGGGTGTGTGCTGCTGGTTTGGAACTGCAACCTGCCAGATGTAGAATGGAGCCATGCAGCAGTGACTTCAGCAAGAAGCAGAGACATCCTGGACTCTGAAGGAGGTATTCTTCAGGCAACTGGTCTGTGAACCCACTCAAGAAGAGGCAATTCTGCACCTGGTGCTCACTAACAGGGACAGCATTGTGCACATAAAGGTGGGATGCCACCTGGGGACCAGTGATTACTGTACAGTGTGGTTCAATATAAGGATGGATGCTGTATTGAGCCACACAAGGGCAAGGGTCCTGGACTTCAGGAGGGCAGATTTTATAAAGATGGGTAAATGCCTCAGTGATGACCTGGGAGGGGGTATGGCCTGGGAGGGTCACAGGAACAGTGGGAAAAGCTAAAAGGGAGCATTGTAAAGGCAACAAACCACTGCATCATACAAGTGACCAAAAACAAGAGGAAAAAAGAGACTGCTATGGTTCTTGAAAGACTTACACAAAAAGAGCAGCGGAGAGCAAGCCTCTCCATCCATGACACACAAGGAACACTACTCACACACCCACGAGAGAGGACTTTGGCACTCCGCGATTATTTCAAAAACCTCTACGCCATGAAAGACCAAGTAACCCCAACAGAAATCTAAAACTTCTTACAGAAGGCAGACCTCGACAAAGTAACTCCTTAAGAACAACACCTAGGCACACAGGTAACAGAATGCAATGTGTTACAAGCCATCTCATCCCTCACCTTAGACAAGATCCCAGGGCCCAACAGCTTCTCCACAAACTTCTACAAGGCATTGGCAAAAGTCCTGTCGGGGCATTCAGCAAATTGTTTAATGAAGCCAATGAAATGGATCACCTAGACTCAATCATCCAAGAGGCCACCATCACATTATTGCCCAAACCACACAAAGATCCAATCTAATTGGAACGCTACAGATCCATCTCACTTCTCAACATGAATCTGAAAATCCTAGCTAAGATCCTAGCATCATGGCTAAGTTCAGTAATAGGGAAGCTGATAGGTCCACAAGAAATAGGCTTCATGGAAGGCAGATTGGCCTCAGACCACCTCAGAAAAATTTCTCACATCCTAGCAGCCACCAAAGACTCCCCCAATCCTGTTGCCCTTCTCTCCCTACACGCCAAAAAGGCCTTTGGCAGAGTCAGCTGGCCTTATCTATTTGAAACACTTATTGAATTCAGGCTCCCACAGTTTTTCACAAAATGGGTCAAACTGCTCTACTCACACCCCTGCAGCAAAAAGTCTTTGTAATGGTCACTTCTTATTGCCACTTGAACTGCAATCAGGCATGAGACAAGGCTGTCCCTTCTCATCATACCTTTTCAACCTGTACATTGAATCCTTAGCAAGAAGATTCCAACTAAATAACACATCAAGGGGATGACGGTAGGAAAGCAATGATATAAAATCTCCACATATGCGATGATATCCTCCTCCACCAGGATGAGCCGACATACTCTATACCCCATGCTCTAAACCTCATGCAGGAGTTCAGTGACATCTCTGGGTACAAACTCAATACCCCCAAAACTTGCATATGCCTTTCAGCTGCTACTTTTTCAAATCACAGATCATGCAATGGGGAGGCAACTGGTGCCCCAGCACCTTGAAATGCCTAGGAATCACCATATCGCAAAACCAAAACCAAATGCAGGTCAACAACCTAGATCAGCTCAGAGCTAGCATTAAAGACCTCTCCCACTGGACCTTTCTCCTCCTAACACTGTGGTGCATCAACGTGGTCAAAATGAACATCCTTCCCAGAATACTGTACTCGATAAGCATGGCAGAGTGTTCTCTTACAGCGAATTGGTTCACGCTGCTGTGGTCGGTCCTTTCCCGTTTCTTATATAATGATAAAGCACCCATAAGAGCCTACTTCAAGCTCACTGACCCAAAATGACCCAAAATGAAGGAAAGGGGGCCTGCAACTCCCAAACTTCAGGCTAAACTACCTCACTGCTCACACCTCCCAATTCCTCTGGTGACACACTCATGTGAGCCTCCCAGAGGCAGACAGGCAATTTCCTGAATGGAAGCACATGGAAATACATCTCTGCAGAAAGGTAGGCCTCAGTCTCAACACCCTCACCAGCATACCTCTGAGAACCCTGCTGCAGGAAGTAAGAAACTCACCCCTGAGCACCTCGGTCAAAGTCAGTGGCCTCCTCCATACCCTGATGAGAATTATCCTCCTACTCATCCCACAGCAATCCCTGACAGGCAATCCCAACTTTAAAATCCACAATAAGACTATCCCACTAAAACTTCTGGCCCAAGTGGGTACCTATCACCTTCGCAATGTATTAGATGGAAACAACTTATCCTCATATCACACACTATTAAAAGACTGAGGACCAACACAAGTCCCAATCTTCCCCTTCATGCAGCTGCAACACATCCTGGGGGCAGCACTAGGCCCAAAACCATGGGACCTGGTGGGATACTCAAAATGGGATGAGCTATGTCAGCTGGCAGGAAAGAGACATGCCCTTTCCCTCTTACACAAGAAACTCTTGGCCCTGACCACTAATCAGAACATATATTCCTGCACCTACTGGCAGTTTGAATTCCCAGAGCTAGACAATCCACATAAAAGAAAGACACTTTGGAAAAACACATACAGGTTCTTGAAATTCGATGGCCTCAGACTAATGCAATTTAAAATCAACCATGACCTCTACTATACACTGACAAAGCTGCATAAAATGGGCAAACTGAGCACAGACCTCTGCACCTGGTGCAAATGGAGCAAAGGCTCCCTCAAACCCATCCTATGGGATTGCCCAAAAGTCCAACCCTCTGTGACTCAATACACACACCTAGACCCACTCCTAGGACTGGAGGTGGCATTCTCACCACAAAACTACCTCCTAGGATCAGACTTAGGTCATGTCCTAGGAGTCAACAAATACCACTTCGTCCTAATTATGGCCATGGCTAAAAGCACATTTTAAAACACTGGATGGATGACAAGGTCCCCACACGTGGAGAGTAGCACAATGCCATGCTAGAGGCCTTGCACATGGAAAAGATGATCAACTACATGTGCCACATCCCAAATTTCTATCACAAAAGATGGGACATATTGGATGATTTGCTGAATTCTCCCTGCCCCGGTGATGGTGAGGGCAACCAGTTCTAACTCCCCATGGCCCAATCACCAGTCTGAAGGCAGGCGTGACAATAAGACATTCTGGTGACACTCTGTTAGAGAACTAACCTGAATTTAGCATGCCACTGTGCCGCCACTGAATATGCAAGGGGCGGGTGGCTCTAATCAGTGCTATTATATTATACTGTAATTAAGACAAGTAGTGTATTAGATTGTTGTATACAATGTGTTCAATTGTATTATGTTAACATTTTTTCAATAAAGTATACTATTTAAAAAAAAGAGGTGACTGAAAAGGTAAGGACAAAAAAGGCAGCATTCAGAAGGTACAAAGAGACACATAGGGAGGAAGATAGGGAGGTATACCGGGGAAACAGAGGGAACCAAGGAAAACAGTAAGGAACTCAAAAGCACAAACTGAAGAGAGAATAGCCAGGAGGTAACAGCAGGGGACAGGACATTTATATGAGTGAAAAGAGGAAGACCAGGAATGGGATTGTAGGTTAAAAACAGAAGGGGAAGGGATTGTGCAAAGAGGGACCAAGAAAAGGCAGACATCCTGAACAAATACTTTTTTTCAGTGTTCACAGAGGAAGGAGAAGCAGAGGGGACACAAATAAGTAACAGAAGCTTTGGCGGGAGGGAGGTAGACCCTAGTCCTTTTTTTGGAGGAGAGAGTCCCGAAGGGACTCACTAATCTGAAGGTGGACAAAGCAATGGGACCAGATGGGGTGCATTTAATGGTTTTGAAGGAGCTCATAGAAATACTAGCGACACCTCTGACTGTCCTGTTTAATAGCTCACTGGAGACAAGAGTGGTTTTGGAGGACTGGAGGAGGGCAAATGTAGCCCCACTACACAAAACTGGTAGCAGGGAGGAGGCTGGCAATTATAGGCCAGTCAGCCAGACATCAGTGGTGGGAGAATTAATGGAATCACTCCAAAAGGAAAGGATTGTGGAATATCTTGAATCCAGTGGGTTACAAGACCCAAGGCAGCATGGTTTCATAGGGGGAGGTCATGTCAAATGAATCTGACAAATGTCTTTGACTGGGTGACAAAGGATTTAGATCATGGTGGAGAGGTGGGTGCAGCCTACTTAGATTTCAGTAAGGCTTCCAACACCGTTCCACATAAAAGACTAGTAAGCAAGCTGGGTAGCTTAGGAGTGGATCCAGAGGTGGCAAACTGGGTAAGAACTTGGTTAGGATATATGCGACAAGAGGGTGGTGGTGGTAAATGGAGTTTGCTTCAAGGAAGGAAAAGTGACCAACGGGGTGCCTCAGGGATCACTGCTGGGACTGGATCTCTTTAATGTCTTTATAAGTGACATTGCAGAGCAGCTAGAAGGGATGGTCTGTCTCTTTGCAGATAACACTGAAATCTGCAACAGGGTGGACACTCCAGGGGAGTGGAAAGGTTGAGCAGAGACCTGAGAGAAATAGAGTCATCAAGGGTATAGCAGCTGGGTTTCAGTGCAGAAAAGGGCAAAATAATGTGTTTTGGGCACACAAACCCCGGGTCAGAGTATAAAATGGATGGAGTGTTATTGACAACCACAAAGCAGGAAAGAGACTTGGGATAATCATACTGGATGACCTAACGGTGGACAGGCAGTGTGACAAGGAAGTTGGGAAAGCTGGTGGGATGCTGGGGTGTATCAGGAGGGGTATCACCAGCAGAAAGAGGGAGGTGGTGCTAATTCTGTATAGATCTCTGGTAAGACCCCAGCTAGAGTACTGTGTGATGTTCTGGAGACCCCATCTCCAAAACGACATTAATAGAGTGGAGGCTGTCCAGAAGAGGGTAATTAAAATGGTGCAGGGTCTGCATCAAAAGTCCTATGAGGAAAGACTAAAGGGCCTAAATATGTACACCCAGGAAGAGAAGAGGGAGAGGGAGGATATGACAGAGACCTTTAAATCCCTCACGGGGTAAACAAGGTACAAGACGGCAGTATTTTTCAGAAGAAAAGGTGCTCAGGAACAAGGGGACATGCTATGAAGCTGAAGGGGAGTAGATTCAAACAAGATTTTAGGAATTACTTTTTCACAGAAAGAGTGGTGGCTTCCTGGGACAATCCTCCAGTAGAGAAGGTAGGCAAAGACACTGGCGGGGTTTTAGAATGCATGAGATAGGCATAAGGGAATCATACTGGAAAGGAAGAGGAGGGAGGAAGTAAGAGCAGAAGATCAATTGCGGTCTGCAGTAGGTAGGGGAAAAAAGGGCAGACGTGGTTGGCCAAGTGACTCTTCTCCACAGTCAAATTCTATGTTTTTATGTTTTCTTTATACACGAACACTGAGCAGAAGTATTTGTTCAAGATGTCTGGCTTTTCTTGACCACCTCCATATGCCCCCCCCCAACCATATAATCCTTTCCTTTGTCTTCCTTTTTTTGATAACATACCTAAGAAATATTTTTTTTCCTTTTGACACTATCTGAGTTATTCTTTCTTGAGTTTGCACCTACCTTTGTGCTCCTAACTGCTTTCCTTTTAGGGTAAGGAGGACTTTTGAACTTATGAAGCCTCAACCCTGAAAAATGTTGGTGTAATATAGCTAGATAAATCTGAATAAAACTCTTAAATGCTAGTGAGCTGTGTAAACCAAAAGGTAGAACTCAACTCCTGTTTATATGCTAATTCAAAATGTATTTTCTATCATTAATATGCTCCCAATAAACAAACACCAATGTTTTATGGAACTTTCTCAAGGATTAGTGTAGTTGTATCCATCATATTATATTGTTGTATATATGCTCCTTCCTTTATGTATTTATCTTAAAAGGAATTGCAGCTTTCCAAGTTCTTGATCCTTCATTATTTAATATTGGGATATACCCCTCATTTGTCATTTGACAACTTGAGCACAAGAGCTAGCGTCCCTTTCAAAGAAAAGTTTTTTTTTTTTTAATCACGATTATGTTTTTTTTTTTTTATGCCTTGCCATGGTGCTACACCAGCGTGGGGCATCCAACCACTGACTCCACCCACCTGGACAGCTGGGTAGCTCAAACTGCACCCGGAAGGATCCAGGATGGCCATCATACCATCCCGCTGGAGGGCTCCCCTCTGCCACTGCCAACCAGGACAGCCCTAGACCCTCCCCAAAGGAACTCTGCCAAAGTCCTCAGGGCAGCTCAGAGTGCAACCATCAAGCTGCATGGTTGCACCAAGCCCTGATTTTCCCTCCCCTTTTTTCTTTTTAGGACCCCTGGAGTGTGGACATGCAATGAAGTCTAGGCACAATGTGCTGATGTCCACCGCACTTCACCTCAGCTCACACCGATGCTGGTAGTGCCCCTGGGCATCCCCAGGAGCTGCTACAGTGTGGTGGGAATTCCCCAACCCACCCCAGGGCTTGGAGAGCAGTCTACAAATGCTCGATCCTGCTCCTCCCCTGCTGACCCTCGATGACCCAGGCTTGTTCCCAAACTCTTGTCACCAGCATGGCGTGAGGTGTGGCATCCAGCACCTCAACCCTCAGCGCCACTGAGCCGGTGGACCATGAAAAGTTTTTGTGGTAAAACCGGCTATGGTATGGTGTGGTTTAATTTAAGATCACAGAGCAACTAGCCCAGTTGGGAATCCCTACAATTTATCTTTAATTTTGTACTAATGAAAGTATTGACTCGGGACAACATCATCAAAAAGTTATATAAATACATTTTTTAATAACTGATCATCTAAATTATCAATAATTGTAAAAGGATACTAATATATCTTTCTAGCTCTGTTTTGTCTAACTTTTGGAACAACTAGGAGCAGAAAGATTTATTTATTTTTTTTAATAAAGCTAGGAGGCAGGACTGCATCATAAACAAAGAATACTGACACAGTGTGAAATTAAAAGAAATAACCTAAATTAATGTTCTGGTTGTTTGCTCACATTTAGTTAAAATTTGTTTCCAGTCATTAATATAATCATATGCCGTCTGAAAATTACTTCAGTGGCATCATAAAAATCATAAACTGTATTTCTGGTAGCCTGTGACATAGGTGACCTTGATTGTGTTCTTTCAAAAAGGGTGACCGAATTGTAGTGCATGTCGACAGGGCTACCGACCAGAGAGGGCAACTGGATGGATGGGTTTGTGCATATAGTGACAGCCTGTCGCTACATGTAAACACTCATGGGGGGGTCGAGCACACTGAGCAAGGGGTGGAAGGGGAGGGAGGGTTTGTGAGGCATGGTGCCATGGTGGGCTGCGAGCTGGCCCCATGGTGTGGTGGGTGGGTGGTTGGCTGGGATTCCGAGGGTGCTGGGTTCATTGCACCTGGCCCAAATGTTTTTTTTTAAGGGTTTGCACCCCCCTGACATGCCCCCCGGAGTTGAGAATCCTTTAGTAGGGGGTTGTGGAGGGCAGAGCCCTCTGCATAACAAAGCAAATCCTAAGTCCCCAGCACCGTTTTGCTGTGCACTGTGGGTGTACATCACTTTAAATGATGTACACTAGCCCTAACTATGATCGCCTTTCTGTGGTCACCGCTATGACACGGAACTGTATTTTTTTCATGATTACTAGTATTTTCTTTACTTGAGAGCTGTGTAAGATAAAATTAGGCTTAGTGTAAGTGAAATTTTTTTTATAACATATAGGATAGTGTAAGGGAGCCCATACACAAGCACGCTATTCTGTTACCGAGTGGTTTCCATGACCAAGCAGACCTCGGGAGTGAAGCTCGTGAGGTCCTTGTTGTCATGGAAACCATGAGGTAACAGAATAGTGCAGTTGTGTATGAGGGCTCCCATACACTTTTCTTTATAGTGTATGGTGCCCAATAAGGAGAGCCTGCTTACTTTTTAGTCACTTTTTGTCAGCCCTGGTCACTGGAAACTGTCTCGTCTTCCATAGGGAGTGCCATCCAGCTTGCGCATGTGACAAGTCAACTGCCCCCTGTCCTATGAAAAGTGCTGGTGGGGGCAGTTGCATTGTGACATTCTCACTAACGCAGAATGATAAGTCATTCTGCATTAGTGAGGACATCACTACTGCAGCAGAACAACTTTTTGAGGTGTATGGATTTCCATGCACAGCTGCATTCCACCATACACTTAGTGGCATATACTGTTGTCATAAGAAAAAGGTAGAATTTAACATACTGATGAGAAGCCAAATGTTGCTGAAGTAGTAAAAGATCTAATTTGGGAAAAGAGTTACAGAACTCTTACTATTTTTGTTTCACTCAGAACAAAAGGAACTGTATGTTATAAATTAGTTGATACTAGTCACTTTCTTTTCAGAGTAATTTTCAAACAGAAGAGTTGTGATAGAGTACATGATATCATTCTGCTTTGTTGAGATGCTAAAGCAATAATTATTTTCCTCTAACGTGCTGGTAAGCAGAGATCCAGTTTTGATCAACATTGGCCAAGATGCCTATCATTTTTTTTAGTTTAAGATTTAATTGACTGGGAAAGAACGGCTAGGAAATAATTCCTGTTTTCAGCTTTGTGCAGGGGAAAGGATATAGATGCAAATTGATTCATACTGAAAAGGGTTATTGTTTTTATTTCTTTGTTTATTTGTTTGTTTGTATATTTATTTATTTATTTCAGTGAATTGGGTACATTTTGCCCAGACACTGATGGAAATGTCCTTACCCTTTTTGAGAAATGCCATGGAAGATGGGACCTCAGCTTAGCATCTCATCTGAAAGATGACATTACTGACAGTACATTGTCCCCCACTAAACACCATGCTGAGCCATCATAATGGTTGCTATTCTAACCAGAAGATGAGTTCCCCATGCAGAGCTACCAACACTGCTTGTGGTATCATGGGTTAGGAGCTGGCTTAGTCAGAGGAACCTGTCAGTGGTGGTCAATGGGGCAGCATCAAGGGATAGGGGGTGACCAGTGGGGTGCCACAGGGGTCCGTTCTGGGTCCTTTACTCTTCAACATTTTCATAAGTGACATCATTGAGGGGCTGGGTGGGAAGGTGAGTCTGTTTGCAGATGACACAAAGATATGCAACAGAGTGGACACTGCTCAGGGAGTGGAACAAATGAAGAGTGACCTGCTCAAGCTAGAAAAATGATCCAATAGTGGTAGTTAAAATTTAATGCAAAAAAATGCAAAGTGATGCATCTGGGCTGGAGCAACCCAGGGACAGTCTGCTATATGGGAGGGGAGCAACTAACAGCCACTGAACAGGAGTGGGATCTTGGGGTCATCATCTCTGATGACTTAAAAGTGGGCAGACAATGTGAAAAAGTGGTGCAAAAAACCAGCAAAATGCTGTGATGCATAGGAAGGGGCATCACAAGTAGAAAGAGGGAAGCTATCATACCAGATATACTATGTTATCTGGAAACTTGGTATCCTGACACTCAGGATAACGAGCCCAGATAACCAAAATTTACAATCCCGATGGCATCACTGCCCCAATGTAATGTCAGACAACACAGCAACAAATGTCTTTTCTTTTAATGCAGGGGGCTGTGCCCCCAGCATCCCCACATCCCCCATAACTAAAATAACTAACTCCAAGAGGGAGCGGACCCCAGAGTAAAAAACTAACAGTTACTGGGGGGAAGGTAAAAGTATGTGGCCGGACCAGAACCTGGGTCCAATGGTGCATGCTGGCCAAACTGCCTGTGCTCCAGCCTTCCATAACACTGGGGCAGCTCAGCCAGCTTCTGGATCCGACAGTGTTTTCAGAGGTAATGTAGCAAGCCGTCACATCCGCTACCTTACCCCATCCCGTAACATTGTCAGGCATGTCTCCATCGGCATAATCGCTATCAGGACACTGCACCTGTCAGGCAATAGTGCTCGGGCAGGTGTGTGTTGGAATAGTGAGCCATGGGACAACATAAGGGTACCATCATGACACTATACAAGTTCCTGGTAAGGCTCCACCTTGACTACAGTGTACAGTTCTGGAGGCTTTATCTCAGGAAGGATGTGGATAGACTAGAGACAGTACAGAGGAGGGCAACAAAAATGGTATAAGGTCTACATAAATTGCCATATGAAAGCAGATTACTGCAACTCAACATGTACTCACTGGAGCAGAGCAGAAATGGGGTGACATGACAGAGACATTCAAGTTCCTGAAGGGCATAAACAGAGTCCCTACCCCAGGAGCTCTTTCTGATCAATAGCTACACAAGGACAAGGGGCCATGAAATGAAATTAAGGGGAGGGAGTTTCCGGGGTAACATGCATAAGTTCTTCTTTTTGGAAAGGGTGGTGGCTCCATGGAATAGCCTACCTGCAGAAGAAATTTGCTCCAAAACAGTAGGGCAATTCAAATCTGCTTGAGATAGGCATAAAGGGATTGTCTCTAAGAAATTCTAAGGGGGGGTTAGCACTCAGGGCAGACTAGATGGATCTTTGGTCCCTATCTGCCATCACTTTCTATGTTTCTATGCTGCAGAACCTGGTGTTCATTGAAGGTATCGCATCCTACAACTGACCAGGCAAGACCCTGCTTAGCTTCTGAGGTCTGACAGAATAGATTTTAATGTGACAAAAACACAGGCATTTGACATGGACACTGTTACTTGAATCACACCACTTTGAAGAGATCACAGATAAGGCCTGAGGTAAATATTATTTTAACCTTAGCATTGCAACTAATAATGCCCAGACTGAGAAGGTCATAAGCTTCATTTCTGATGTATTTAAATGTTATCAGTATTTCTGTGGTAGGAAAAATTAAGTCAATAAAGCTTGTCATCATTTTTTATGTAATAGGGACCCAAACCAATATCTTCCATAACATCAGCAATAATGCATAGATGGACAATGATAATATCACCCTACTTGTTCTGTACATACATTCACACATTTAAATGCAGATGCCTTACCATGAGAACAAAACAGTAGTTTTGATTCACTACACCAGATTGCACTGGCCTGATAGCAGCACTAATGTTAGGGATAGCAGGCAGTATAAAGTTTAATTATGATTGCTGGATGCTTATTTTGTAGCTACCGGAAGGCTGCTTGAACCTCTAACACGTCTGCCTTGCAAACTCTTTTAGTAGACCCCAAAAATGTTTTACTAGGTTCTAACTGGTTCTACCAGGTATAATAAGTTTTTATCTGTTTCTAACAGGTATAATCAGGTTCTACCTATTGTTACCAGATTCTACTTGGTTATGTGGATTTAAGCCACACCAAATGTAAAATAACACTTAGTTTGATGATACTTGCTTATCTTAGGTAATTAAGTAATATGTACAGCTTGTTCTGCAAGGTTCTAATGCATTACATATAGTAATAAATATATGAAAAAAAGAGTTTCTTGCAGAACACTGGCTCAATTTATCTACCTTCCAGAACTACAACACTTTCAGAATTTCAGACTCTTCTTCAAGTTGAAAGTGTTAACTCCCTAAACTGCTCATTTTCTAACAAATTCCTCCCCATTCCTTGATCCACGTAAGAGGACTAGTACCCCCATGTCCATGGGCCATAAAAAAGCTCAGCACTATTCTCAGCAACAAAATACTGAAATTTAACACCCGGGTGTCAGCCATTCAAAACTCACCAATGATCACAACATAGTCACTGGTCCTGAAACTGTCAAAGCCTCGGTAACTGCTGACAGTGAAACCACTCCTGATTATCTTCTACATATCTGCTTGTATAGGTCTCTACCTCCCACCCACACATCATGACACCCAATATCAGTACAGCCACCGACTGCCACCACAGTGCCCCCCAAGAACCCTGAACAATAAAAGCCATAGCACATGCTCACACTATACTCTTTCTCCACTCTCTCCTGTCATACACACCACACTATCTCCACTTTCTCCCTGACCTGTGCTGCTGTTCCCATAACACTTTATAACAAAAAAAAAAAAGAGCCTTACAAAAAGTAAATCAAAGGCAATAAGGGTGGATGCATATTAGTGGGATGGCTTCTTCAGCCATACTGTCCTCCACAAAAGAGAGCTATTTAATGTAGGGTGGAAGAATATTTCTATAAAAATACCAAAAAAACTTAAAAGCAACATATGTATTTTTAAAATTTTGTTTAAATATTTTAGTAGTTTAACAATTGTGTAATCACAATAATGCATGCCAGGGCACGGGTTATGGTGGGATTTACCCACTTCTCCTGTGGTTAAAGTCACTTAGATGGTCAGCCCACCAGTGCAGCAGCAAGGTGTCCACCTGCAATGCTGACAACCTGAGTTCAGATGTGGACCCAGGAGTCAGGGCCAGCCGGGGAGGAGGAGGAGGGGAATTGAGTGTCCCAAGGGCTGCTTTCTCTCGAGGAAAAAGATTGATGATGGTGCTTGCCTGATCCCTAGCAGAGGCTGGGTGTTGTAATACTGGAGCTCATGCAGGCAGAGTTGTGGGCTGATATTGATGTCTATGTCCTGGCATCATTGCACGTCTGCCACTCCAGTCTTGGGGGGGGGGCTGAAAACAAAAAATCACTGGGCACATCATGGATGATGCTGGCTTCTCCTGAGCTCTGCACAGGTAATAGGACCCCTCTCACACATAGGATCCATGTGTCAGCAGCTGGCGCCCTCCACCCATAAGCCATGGAGGATGTAGGGCTGAGGGCTGTCACTGAATCAGTGGTGCCAGTGGCATAATACCCCCAACAACCCCTGTCATGGGAGGAGATGTGGATGACATTCAGGAGAAGTAGGTCCGAGGTTCTGGATGACAAGGCTGGTGAAGGATGGCAGAAGGTGAGCTGTGCCACAGCAGGGAGGATTAAATGTCTAACAAAAAAAAGTCACTTACTCTGTGGCCTCCTGATAGACCACATGAGATGTGTATAAATCTTAGTATAACCCAAACCTGGCCATGCATACAGTACTTGCCTAATAATACAATGGACATAAAAAGTCCTGTAACCATTGCTGGCCCAGTGGCACATAGGGTAAAGGTACTGGTTGCTTTACTTGCCACCATACCAGTGACACAGGTTTGGGAACCGCATGTCACTGGAGGCTGGTCTAGTAAGGGTGGAGTGACCTCTGGAGGACTGCTCTCCTGTCTTATGGGGGAGACTTATGTACCACTACTTATGTGCCTGGCATCAATGGTGTGAGCAACAGAATTTGGGGGATGTTGACAGATGCACCATGTCATTACAGAATTACACCCCAGGGGTGAGAAACTTTGAAGGAAAATTCCCACAGCTATCCAACTTCCCCACAGACCCCACATCAGAAGACAGACCACCTTCCAGTGTGGAAAACCATTAAGGCCACAAGATGAGTAAGTGTCAGGGCTGGGGGGAGCCATCATACTGGAGATGCAGTGAAAGAAAGTAATTAAGAAAAAAAAAGATGGAAAAAAAACATCATGTAACCTAATTTGTCAGTTAATATCTTTACCCATGGGTAAATTCTGCAATAATCCACAGCTGAGAAACGACATTTATAACAAAAAAGAAAACATTTCTTAATTTATTTTACACATGGGTTCACTGCCTAATCTCAATAAGGCATTCAAGGATGTGGGCAATTGATGGAATTACCCGCTTCTCATGTAGACAACACACTAGACGACATACATTTCCCAATAACTCTTACTCTGTTAAGCTTTATTGTTTAAAAATACCATTTTGACCACAGTGTCAAACAATTATAGTACTGCCTTTCTATAAAAAGGCATGCTAATTGTGTGCTATTCATGTTCAAAGGTTTGACTTTTAAAATACTGTAGTAAAATTTCCAAAGAGACAGCAACGCAGTAAGTGCATGCAAGAGTCCATACACAACAGAATGACCATAATTGGGGCAATAAATTGCTAACATGATTCCATGAGTGTGAACTCAGGAAATGTATAATCTGATGGTAGTGTAAAGTAATTGCAGCCCGCCATTCCTAATTAGAAGCAGAGGCTGTGTGTATGCTATGCATTTCTAACAGTAGAGTCCAGTAGACCTGCAAAAAAAATGCAAATTTCCTGTACACCCCTCTTTCAACTCCATTCTCTGAATCTTCCTTCAAAGTCTTTCTAGTAGAAGTTGAAGTTCCCCATTTAGCTGACATACAATCAGATTTTCTGAAAAAGCCTTTGCCTGTACAGGAAATAAGCAATGCCACAGATTCTTTGTCTTTAGATAAGTCGCCAGGTCCAGATGGATACACCCCAAGGGTGTAGCTACTGATACTCCAAGTAAGCCATGGCATACAACGTTTAGTAGCAGGGGGTAGCAAACAAGCTGGCCAGCATTGCTCTGCCCTCTCTAGTCCATCACATTTAAATTCCTTTGTTTGGCTTCACAGGCTTTTTCTCTTTCAGCTTTGTTTTGGGGGGCGAGTGGACAGCGGACGTTGAAGCTGAAGGTCTCAATTACATCCGCATGATCTGCCTGCATAGTGATTGGCTGCAGCATCTGGTAGGGGGTGTGGCAAGTCTTAGGCGGTGAGTTTAAATGCCCCAGAAAAGTTAGAAGCCATATTATTAGTTCAATTGTACTGGGAGTGAGAGAAGCAATAAAAGAACTGAGGAGCAGCAGACGGAAGAACAGACTCAGAGCCAGCTAAAAGATTGAAGACTTCATGTGGAGTGGCAAGTGAAATAAATCTGCCTTCCTGCAGAGGAGAGAAGACATTTCTACTGTGGTCTTGGACTCATGGTGCAGTCAGTGGCATTTACCAGCGGGCAGTGAGCACCACACTGGCAGCGCAGACAGACAGACAGCAGGTCTCGTGGGAATCATCTGATTGGAGCCAGGAACCTCAGACTCGAGTCATGGGGGGGGCAGGCATGAACAATAGTGGAGGAGAGGATAGTAGTGTGGCAGGTTGGTGTACAAATCTGAAATGCCTGGCTACACCCCTAACTTTTAAAAGAAATTTAAATCTCTCCTTGCTCCCATATTGCTTAACTTGTTAAATTATATTTCTTCTCATAGTATCTTGGACCTCTCCCTTGCTGAGGCTCTTATAGGTGTTTTGGCGAAGCCTGGCAGACACCCACTCAGGCTAATAACTATAGACCTGTATCTTTGATAAATGATGACCTCAAAATATTTGCAAATGTTCTGGCAGACCGGTTAAACTGGGCTGGGGTCATCTTGTCAGTGTGGAACATGTGGGTTTTGTGTCTGTCAGGCTTTCATCTGATTATTTATGTAAACTGTCCCATCTTATTTCCACATTCAGAGACTCCCTCACCCCTTCGGTTCTGGCACCACTGGATGCAGAAAAAGCATTTGATCGGGTATCTTGGGATTACCTATTTTATCTTTTGCCCAAATTCAATATTTCTCCAGAATTTATCCAATGGATTAGAGTACTGTATACCCACCAGTCAGCATAGGTTCTTTGCAACGGTGTCCTCTCACAGAGTTTTGTTTTGAATCAGGGCACTTAACAAGGGTTTGTGGGGCTTAGGAGGACCTAGCCCTGCTACTACCTCCTGGCTTCAAGGATTTGGCATCACTAGAGATTTATTCCCTACAAATCAGCCTCCTTTCAGACCAAAACTGTATAAATATACTTAAAAGCCTTCTTAAATGCTATTTTTAACATCTGTTTGGCACAAGTTGTACATCGTGAAACCGGAAGTAGCGCTGCAATGCACTTCCGGTTTCAAAGCCTTAAAACACTCACACTAGTGAGTGGGCAGCAGATAATAGCACTTGCTGCTGATGAACCTTTCAAAACTGTTGTTTAACTGAAACTGATATAACTGTTTATTTTTTTTATACTGCATCTCTATTGTATGTTAACTTTGAGAGAGGTGCTTTCTTGTGTGAGGCACATCTCACTGATACTGTGCTGTTGCTTTGTGGGGCTTTGGAGGACCTAGCCCCTGCTACTACCTCCTGGCTTCAAGGATTTGGCATCACTAGAGATTTATTCCCTACCAATCAGCCTCCTTTCAGACCAAAACTGTATAAATATACTTAAAAGCCTTCTTAAAGGCTATTCTTAACATCTGTTTGGCACAAGTTGCACCATCGCAAAACCGGAAGTAGCGCTGCGATGCACTTCCAGTTTCAAAGCCTTAAAACACTCGCACTAGCGAGCGGGGCAAGCATGCGCGGGGCCGTGCGCAGAGACACGCACAGAGACTCGCGCGTCTGCGCGTGTCTTCTGTGTCTACCAGGGCAAATGGGCAAAAGGATCAAAAAAAAACTAGAATTGACCCAGGTAACACAAATTATCTCATTATTAACTTACTTCTCACCCAGTTGTTGTGCTAGGACAAACATCAGTTAAATACTACAATGAAAAAAGCCAACAAAATGTGTTCATCCTGTCTTATGTACACCTCAGGGAAACAGACACCTAGCTTTATCTGTGACAGATGCTTACTAATAGAACAACTTCAGGATGAAATTAAACGCTTGCAACCTAAAGATAATTTGCAACCTGAAATTAGAGCACTTGAGGACTATATCGACCAAATGTCTCTCTTAGTTGAAACCAATGCATCTACCACCCAAATCCCTGAAGACCTACCACATCCTGATGAATCGATAAACAAATATACGTTTACCAACTTAGCAGTGTCACCAGTCACATCCTCCACTCCTTCAAACTGTAAACCCGATGAAAATAGGTTCAAAATTCCTAAAAAAAACACACAATAAAAAGTAAACATTTATGTAAGGACAATCAAGAGTTGGCTCTGCACAACTCATTTGAAATGTTAAACTCCGAAACTACTGACAGACACAGATTAGATAAGACAACCACTCCCTCAGACATATTAAATCCCTCCTCCCCCCAATATGACAAACAAAATTATCACTCAAACTAACAACACAACAATATATTACCTGACAAAACCAATGTAGAAACAAAAGAAACATCTCCCCTTAGCAAAATAGAAACTAAACAGAAGCAGGTTATTGTACTTGGAGACTCCATCATCAAATATCTTGACAGACCAATATGTAACCCAGACAAACAGCAGAGAATATAGTTCGAGCTTTAGAGGGGCTAAGGTAGCTGACATAACAAAAATGGTAAAACCAATACTAACCAAGGCAGGCAACAATCCCTTGGTGATTATTCATGCAGGAACTAATGACATTAAAAGTTCAAATCTCATAAAAATCAAACAGGATTTCGTAGCACTTAATAACATACTAAGCGAACATGGTTGCTCAGTCTGTATCTCTGAGGTGTTACCTATCCCTAGAGCAACTGGGTATATCACTTCAAAAATTAAAACCTTAAACGAGTGGCTACGAAAATGGTGCTATAAACAAGATATTAAGTGCCTAACGCATTGGGAAGAATTTGAGAACAGGCCATCTCTTTACTGTTGGGATGGGTTACACCTCAGTAGAAGAGGTAGTACTATACTGGGGCAAAAATGAATGCTTACATAAACACACACATTTAAACTAAAAAACAGGGGAGTCTGGGAACTCATCCCATCCTCTAGTTAACAACGTAGGCCCTCCATCAAACTTTAACCTTAACATTCTCACTTTCAATGCTAGATCTATGACTATTTCTAAATATGCTGAACTCAAAATACTTTCACACACTCTGGGACTAGCAATAATCACAATAACTGAAACATGGGAAGTACAGATAAAGACTGGACAACAGAACTACCTGGCTATAAACACTACTACAAACACAGAGACAATGCAAAAGAGGAGGAGGGTTAGTTTATACATAAGAAATGACATAAATTCTTATAAAAAAGAATCTGACTCACACTTAGAAAATGTCTGGGCCTACATCCAAGTTACTTGTTCTCATAAACTTTTGATTGGAGCCTGTTATAGGCCACCAGCCTCAGATTTAAACACTACTAGGCTGTTAGCTGAAGAAATACAGCAATTTGCCAATAAAAATACTGTATTAATATTAGGAGACTTTAATCTACCAACCATAAACTGGGATCTTCTATCTGGAACAAACCAGCATGACCAACAATTCCTATCTGCCATAATTGACCAAGGTTTAAAACAGATGGTAAGGGAGCCAACTAGGGAAAAAAATATATTGGACCTTATTATAACCAACTTAGAAACTCCAACATCTGACACCACAATTTTACCTCCAATAGGAAACAATGATCACAAGTCTATACTTTTTTCAATTCAACTTCCTTCATAACCCAAAATAAACAACATTAGAATTAAGCAATACCATAAAGCTAATTTTGATCTCATAAATCAGGACTTAGGAAAAATCAACTGGGAACAGACTCTCTCCCCCCCCCCCCAAAAGTGAATGAAGCATGGGAAGTACTAAAACACAATATAATACAACTGGATAAACAATATATCCCAGAGAGACTTAAATATAACAACAAGGGTAAAATCCCACAATGGTTTAACAAACACATTAAAACTTTAATAACTCGCAAAAAGAAACTGTTTTCCAAACTTAAAAAAAAATCCAGCATCTCAAGCAAATAAAACACTAACATCTTATAGACAAACAGTTAAAAAGCTAAAAAAACACATAACAATGGCCAAACGCAACCTGGAATTTAAGATAGTCCATACGAAGGACTCCTATAAGGCTCTATATTCATACTTAAATGAAAAAAAGAACTGTAATAACCAAATCGGACCATTAATTATAAATGCACAAACTATCACTTCAGATAGTGAAACTGCCACTGAACTAAATAACTGTTTTTCTTCTGTTTACACACACAAACCTGATTTTACTCCTATCACTGTACCCTCTAATGTCAATCTAAGTGTAAACATAATTTCTGAAAAGGATGTCGAAAATGCATTAAATACCCTAAAAAAACACACAAGCCCAGACCCAGGTGGGATTAGCTCCAGATTTCTAATAGAAACAAAAAGTGCTATCATTCAACCATTAAAAATATTATTCAACAAATCCCTGAATGAATCATCGGTGCCAAATGATTGGCGTACCGTAATAATAACACCCATCTTTAAAAAAGGTTCTCATTCAAAAACTGAAAATTACCGACCTATAAACCTTACATCCATTCCATGTAAACTTATGGAAAAGATTATTAAACTTAAAATTGAAGATGAACTATTAACATTAAATATAATTGACACACACCAACATGGCTTTAAACAGGGCTATTCATGTGCCACAAACCTTATCTCTTTTTACGAGTATATCAGCTATCATCTGGATGATAACACCCCTATGGATGTAATATTACTTGACTACAGTAAGGCATTTGACAAAGTTTCTCATTACTTACTAATCAAAAAACTTACAAATATAGGACTGTCATCTTCACTAACCTCCTGGATAAATCAGTGGCTGGACAAGAGAACACAGAGAGTTAGGGTAAATAACGTAATGTCCAAGGAGAGAAGAGTGAGCAGTGGGGTCCCCCAGGGCTCTGTGCTCGGACCGATCCTTTTCAACCTATTTATTGGTGACATGCATATATCAACTAACAACAAAATGGTTAAATTTGCTGATGACACAAAACTTGGGGGGAAAAGCTATTAATCCAAACGTAAATTCTGGCTTACAATCTGATTTACTTCTAATAGAACAATGGGCAAACAAAAACGAGATGCACTTTAATGTCACTAAATGTGCAACATTACACTTGGGAAGAAATAATCTGCTACGAACATATTACTTAAACAATATGGTCATTAAAACCTCAACAGTAGAAAAAGATCTAGGCATCTTGGTCAATAATAAATTGTCTTCTACTTCCCACTGTACTAAAATAGCTAATCAAGCAAACGCTATTCTTCATACGATAAGTAAAACATTTATAAACAGAACATAACAATGTCTATTGCTCCTGTATAGATCTCACATTAGACCACTCCTCAACTACTGTTCCCCTTTTTGTAGCCCCTATCTAAACTCTGACATCCACAGAATTGAAAACATTCAGCATAAAGCAACAAAGCTCATACCCCACCTTTCCAAACTCAACTATACCACTAGATTAGAAAGAACAGGACTACATACATTAGCCCAAAGAAGACTTAGGGGAGACTTGTTACTACTATTTAAAATGACAGCAAATAGTGAACAGAAGCAAATCTGTGGTCTCAAATACTCTAACAGAAAAACAATAGCAAGATTGCGTAATAGACAATTGGAGATCATGAGGGCTAAAACCAATAAAAGAATGAATTACTTTACAATAAGGACACCCAGAATCTGGAACAAACTACAGCAGGAAATAGTCTATTCTCCAAACATTCTATCATTTAAAAGCAAACTTGACAAATGGTTGATTGACCAGGGACCCATTGAATGATCCACAAATATGGAGGACAATCGTGATGGGCTTTCTGCCTTCTTTTGTCCAAAAATACCAAAGTACCAAAGGGTATCTACTCTTCCCTCTTCTTTTTAATTTTTTTCTAGAACTCCTAATCATAGGTTCATAGGTTCATGGTTATAGTCTCAAGTCCATGAGCTGCTAGGAGCCATGTAAGTCTTGTCATGGATTAGCGGATAAACTCCCATTTTTTATCACCCATATGCTGATCCAGTAGCCACTTGAAGGCTGACAAATTTTCAACATTAATTACCTCAGAAGGGAGCATATTTCACAATCCCACTACTCTTTGATTGAAACATTTGCCTCTTTTGGTAGTCTTATACTGTTCTCCCCTTAATTGTAGTTGATGGGCCATGGTGGTTCTGCCCAAAGTGTTCTTCCTGCACAATCCTGCAGATTCACAAAGGAGCTCATTTGTTAAAGATTTAAAAACCAAACACATGTCCCTTCTGGTTCTGCGAGAAGCAGCAGAATAAATTTCTAATTACTGTAACCTTGAAAGATATGGTCTGTTCCTTAACTCAAACACATGCTTAGTCATTCTTCTCTGAACCCTCTCCAACTGTCTACTACTGCTAATACTCTGGGTGGAACAAAAAGGGGCACCATAATCCAGAACTGGTCTAACAATGGTCTTATACAGAAGGAACAATACCCGTTCTTTTCTACTCCTAATATTTCAGAGGATTTGGCCTATCATTTTCTATGCTCTTTTAGCCACATGTTTATTAAGTAGCTCAAAAGTCAGTGAATCACTAATAATAATTCCCAAATCCTTTTCATTATTTACATCATCTATAACTTTCATGTTCACTTTATATTGAGCTCTCACATTGTTATGCCCAAAATGCATAACTTTACATTTTGATTAAATTTAAGTTGATGTTTACAAGCCCATATCTCCAGATTCTTCAACTGGGTTTGGGAATTACTAACTGAGGCACCATCATTAACTACTGATCCAGTCTTCATGTCATCAGCATACTTACAAAGCCACACCCCTCTAGCAACCTGCATGGATGACACAAACAAATTAAACAGTATTGTTCCCAAAATTGAACCCTGGGACACCCCACTAGACACAAGTCCCCAATCTGAAAAGAAGCCTTGGATCTGAACCTTTTGCCTTCTATTCTCCAGCCAAGATGCAATCCAGGCAATTAATGTTTCCTGCACCACAGCCTCCTGCAAGGCCTTAACTAACAAATTATGGGATACAGAATCAAAGGCTCTAGAAAAATCCAGATAGATCACATCCACAGGTAAACCTTGGACAAGTGCTTGGCTGACCGGTTCAAAGAAGTGCAAAAGGTGACTGGCACATGATTTTCCAGTGGAAAAACCATGCTGGGAGACATTAACCAAATTCAGTTGCCTCAGATATTCTTCTAGAAATTCCTTAATAAACAGTTCTAGAACTTTCCCCAACTCTAAAGTAATACTTATGGGCCTATAATTTTCCACATTGGTTTTGTCACCAACATTATGAATAGGAGTAATGTGTGCTTGTTTCCATACACTTAGCACTCTGCCTTCCTTTATTGACAAATGAAAGAGCACAGCAAGCAGACCTGCGAGTTCATCAGCTACACTCTTTAAAAACAATTTGTGTACCCCATCTGGACCTCCTGATTTATGGGAATCAAGCCTGCTTCTCCTTAGCTTGGGCTGTGGTAATATCAACTTCCCAGGTTGTATTATTGGATATCCCACACCCTGACTCTCTCAGATCATATGAGCTCTGATACATGCTTAAAAAGTGCCTATTAAAGGCATCTGCCATTGTGACCTCAGTATCCAAAATGCGACCACCCTCCTTAATTTTAGTTATTTGTTTTTGTCCATTTCTTAAACTACCAATATAGTTATAAATATTTTTATTATTGGTGTTAGTTGCTAATCTTAATTCAGCCCTTGCTTTAGCCCTCTTTATTACTTTTTTACATTTACTTACCGATTGTTTGTATCTTGACAACCGTCCCTGATTGGGATTGTCTTTATACTTTTTAAAATCCCATGTTTTTTTATTAATGAGCCTATGTATGCTCTTGTTGAACCATACTGGGACTCTACTCTTTTTATTGTATTTTACAGTTACAAGAACATATGTATGTATACAGTTCTGAACTTTCTTATCAATGCAGTCCCAAACTTCTTCCAAGGATAAATACTTGGAAATCCCCATGCCAATTCCAAGTTTTCAGCACTTGCTTAATTTGGACATAGTCTGCCTGTCTAAAATTCCGTAGCTGAGTTCTACCCCTAATATTAATAATTTCTTCCTTAAATGAAAAGACCGCCATTTGGTGGTTGCTGTTGTCTAGGGGTTGGAAAGTCCTCAGGTTTTGTATTGCCCCTTCAATATTGCATAAAAGTAAATCCAGAACACTATTTTCCCTGGTGTGACACTTAACATGTTGTTCAAGTGAGTTATTCAGACAGATCTCAAGAAACATCTCCTCAACATGGTTATTACCTTGTAATGACTCCCAATTGATTCTAGGAAAATTATAGTCTCCCATAATTATACAATTTTCAAATATGTTCATGGTATCAATCACATCTCAAAACTGGAAGTTTTCAGCTTCACTCAAATTAGGAGGCCTATAACAAACTTCTAAGATGATGTTTTTCTTTCCAGTATTAAAACTGGTCCACAACTGTTCTAACATAGAAACATAGACTTTTATGGCAGATAAGGACCACTTGGCCCACCCCAGTCTGCCCATTTCCCTACCTACTGGATAAGCTGCAGATTCTAGTTAACCAACAGCATACTTCCTCCTACCCCCCACTAGAATTGCTTTATGTCTGTCCCATGCATTCTTGAATTCTCCCACTGTTCCTAACTCCACAACCTCCTCAGAAAGGCTGTTCCATACATCAACATCCATCTCTGTGAAAAAATACTTTCTAACATTACCTCTGAGCCATCCCCCTCTATCTTCAAACTGTGCCCCCTTGTTCTTGCACATCTCTTTTTTTGAAAGATGCTACCCTCTTGTACTTTGTTAATTCCCTTGATATGCTTGAGAGTTTCTATCATGTTCCCCCTCTCCCCTCCTTTCCTCAAGGGTATACATATTAAGCTGCATTAGTCCCTCCTCGTATGTCTTCTGGTGCATTTTGGTTGCCCTCCTCTAAACAGCCTACACTCTGTCTATGTCTTTGCAGAGATGGGGTCTCCAGAATTGCACACACTACTCCAGATGGAGTCTCACCAACTGTCTGTACAGAGGGATAACAGCTTCCTGTTTTCTACTGTTAATGCCTCTCCCTATGCATACCAGTATCCCCCAGCCCTCCTTACTGTCTTCTCACATTGATTGCCCACTTTTAGGTCATCTGATATAATTACTTCTAGGTCTCTTTTGATTTTTGTTATTATCTCACCCCCCCCATTGAGTACTCTTCCCCTTGGTTTTTGTTTCCCAGATGCTTACCCATCATACTGGAGATAATGAAACCAGAATATCCTCTCTAGACAATTTGAGAGCCTGCATGGACACCAGATCTAGTGGTGAATTAGCACAGGATGAAAAAAATGGAAGAAAAGTTGGAGGACCTGGAGGGACATTCCTGTAGGAACAACCTCATTATTCTTGGCATACCAGAGGGCAAGGAAGGTCCTGCGATAATCACATTCATGCAGAAGCTTTGTGAAAGAATTGTTGGGCCTTCTCCAAATGGGCCCATGTATATTATTAAAAGGGCCTATAGATTGCTTCACCTGGCACCCCCTCCAGGAGCCTCCCCTCAGCCCTTAATATTTCGACTCCTCAACTATCTAGACAAGCAGCACATCATGTCTAAGCTTTGAGACATAAATAAAGTGCAATTGGAGCAGAAAAGATTAGGATTGCACAAGATCTTCCATACTCTGTTTGACAGTGGAGATCAGCTATGCATCCATTAGTGTCCAAACTGATTATCGCTGAAATTAAGTTCAAAGTAAAATACCCAGCCATTTTGCAGATTTACCATGGGGATTGTTGGCACAATTTTGAAGAGGTGGAGAAGGCCAGAGATGCGTTGAAAGGATGGTACCCTGATTCATTTAAGTGAAAGATAATTTTGGTGAAGTGCTGTTTGTCTGCAACGGAAATCTCTAATAACAGGAAAATACTTGGTGTTTTAAGTTTCAGCCTGCATATCTAGAGTCTTTTCAGCTTTGTTCTGTGGTTATGTTTGTCCTCACACAGCAGATTAGGGCCCGTTGTGTTTACCGTCATGCTTTGCATTGTGACTTTTCTGAAATGAACAGTTTCGAGGAAAAAGGCAGTTAACTCTGTTTACAAATGCGTAATGCTGCTGAAATAGATAGTGGATCCAGGACTGAACTTTTGTTGTAAAATGGACTATTTCCTGGATCTGTGGCGTAAAACATGAAAGAGACCCTGCACAATGAAGGATTAGACTCTTTTTTTCTTTTCCTTTTTTATATTTCTCTCCTTCTCTGCTTATACAGATATGCTTATTATATATGTATGTTAATGCCCAGTCGAATCCTATTCAATTGAGTAGCAGCCCTGTCTATGGCAATGTGTTAGTTTATGATGCATGAATCCTTTTCTTGGGAGTTGTTTTTTTTTTACTACTCTGCAGCTGTTTCTAAAGCTATTGTTACAAGAAAATTCAATTTTGTCTATATTAATATTGATGTTTATCATGAGCATTCCTGCAAGAAGTATTGTGGGTTAGATGTGAAACGCCATCTAGTGGGGTGCATCACTAGTGTATTACCAAGGGGCAACTTGGCAAAATGCATGCTATTACTTTCTTTTTTCTGTTTATTTAGCTGTTGCTCACAATTCTAATTTCAATTTAACAATAGCTCAGTCGTATGACGGAGGACTGAGATAATAGCTAGGATTAGTTTTATTGGAGACTAGTATAGAGTTGACTATATTATACAAGTTATCATTGGTGGTTATTTCTTAGGATTACTTACATTTTGGAAGGGGATAGTGGGAGAGGCGTATGAGTCTGGTGAAATTCTCAACATCAGGGCCCGAAAGGGAATGGAGGTTCAGTCATCAGGACTGAGGGGTGTAGATTTAAGGGTTTGGGGTGCGGGAGGTGGAAGGGTAGGAGAAATAGATGTGCTTGGGATTTACAGTTCTCTATGCTATGCTGTACATTTGTTAGGTGGAGTAGGGGAGGCGGAGGGAAAGATAGGGGTCCCCAGGGTAATATTTGTTGTGTTCTGTCCTACTGTTCATTTCTCTGTATTAGTTTGCCTAAGATGCTGATACGTGAGAGTTTCTGTTTTCTTCTATTTTTAAATTATGGCTATAAAAGGTATTACTTGGAACATCAGAGGAGCCTGCTCCAGGGTGAAGTGTTACCAGATTTTGAGGCATTTGCAATTATTACAATGTCGGGTAGCCTTTCTCCAGGAGACGCATCTCCTCTCTATGGAGGGACTCCTCTTTCAAAGGCAACTGGTGGGACAGGTCTTTGCTGCAGGAAACTCTAAGAGCCAAAGAGGGGTTGCAATTTTAATTTTTAAATGAACAAGTTTTCAATTGCTACAAAATATAGTGGACCCTCATGGTCAATATCTCTTGGTACAAAGCACACTGGGCCACTCAGAAGTGGTGTTGGGATGTATCTATGGCCCAAACACAGATTCACCAGGGATTTTTATCAGTTTAGTAACCCGCTTGGCCCAGTTTTCTCACCTACTAATTATCTTGGCTGGAGAATGGAATATTATTTTAAATCCAGCTCTGGATAAGACAGGTCGAGGTTCATCCAGATTGTCCCTTGCCCAGAGATCCCTTCAAGAACTGATAGACGTGAGTTGTCTGTGTGACCCCTGGATCATTCTTATTCCCTCTCAAATGGCTTATAGCTTTTACTCTCCAGTCCATAAATCCCTCTCTCAGTTAGATTATATTTTAATCCATGGGACGCTCCTACCGGATGTTTAAAATGGAGGGATTTCACCTAGAACCATATCGGACCACTCACCCACATGGTTGATATGCAATATGCCTCCTACAGTGGTTCAGGATAGAATTTGGAAGCTTAATAAGCAGCTTCTTCAGGATGACTTGATAGTCACGGGCCTTAAAACTTTTATAACTCAGTATATGGAATATAATGAAGGCTATATATCAGATTTTGGGAGGTTATGATGTTCTTTCAAGCGTGCTTTCTGTGGTGAGTTTATCCATCAAGCTTCCAGGCAGAAGAAGCAGTAGGAAGCCTCCCTTCATTTTATTCTTGACCGTATAGAAGCACTGGAGGATAATATCTCCTTAGAGCCCTCAGAGAGGGAACAGGAACAACTGCTATCCTTGAGGGATCAGTATGCACTGCAGAGAGTTTGAGGGAACAGGCCGAGAATGCTATATTAAGAACCTATGCCACTTATATTGATCAGGATGACAAGGCAGGGCATCTTCTTGCCCTTAGACTGCAGAACAAAGAAGCTTCCCGCTTAGTACTCTCTATTACATCCCAGATTGATAATGCCCCAAAAACTGTGCCCAAAGAAATAGTTAATGAGTTTGCCCAATATTACCAGCAGTTGTATGGTTCTCCAGTTAATTCACCGAATATATCAGAAATCCAGGAATATTTGTCCCATGTTCAGCTCCCATGCCTGACCCAAGACCAGCAAAACTTTCTGAGAGGTCCTGTATCTATACAAGAAATTGCAGCGGTCATTAGCTCCCTTCCTTTTGATAAATCCCAAGGCCCAGATGTTTTTTCTGCTAGCTTCTATAAAACTTTAACTACTGAGCTTACCCCTATACTTCATAAGTTGTATATTTTGCTCTGGGATGCAGGAATATCAGATATTTCTTTATTGGAGGCGTTAATCACAGTCATGCCTAAAGTGGGTAAATCCCCAGACAAAGTTACCAATTACCATCCCATATCTCTCATGAACTACAATATTAAACTTGATGCCAAACTTTTAGTCAACTGAATCATGCAGGTTTGGGATGGACTAATTGGGCCAGACCAGGTGGGATTCATGAAGGGTCGATCTTCGGTTGACCACCTAAGGAAATTATCACATATCTTTTCTGCCTCCAGGAAGGCCAATCAACCTATGGCTTTGGTCTTCCTGGATGCAGAAATAGCATTTGATAGCATGAATTGGGCATTCCTATTTGCAGTTTTGGAAAAGTTTGATTTCCCTAGGGTATATATTAAGTGGATACAAGCTTTGTACGCCTGTCCCACAGTGAAGATTTACTGTACTGGAATATTATCTGAGAAGATTAAATTACACTCTGGCACTCACCAAGGTTGCACGCTTTCCCCTCTTTTATTTAATTTATATTTGGAACCCCTTTTGACCCTTCTTAGAACATCTCCCTCCATAAGTGGGATTCCCATTGCATCTTTAGACCTCAGACTCTCTGCATATGCAGACGACATTCTGTTGCATCTTTCAGATCCTACAGTATCATTTAGAGTAGCCCTTCAGATTATTAATGAGTTTGGCCAATATTCCAATTACAAACTTTTTTTAAAATTTTTTTTTATGAACTTTATTTATGCATCCAGACCCCTGGGCATCCTTCAGGAGTACTCAAATGGATGTTACCCTAACTCCCAGCCTGACTCCCCCCAACTTCTCCCAGGCTCTCTCCCCCTGAATGATCTAGGCAGGCCCGACCCCTGGATCATCTCCGGGGCTGGTTCCGCCCTCCCCTCCTGGTGGTCAACTACTAAGTGTGAGGTGCCTTACCTTCTGTCATTGGGTTAGCCCATGGAGAGACCTGGGCATGCTTGGGATGGCATTGAGATGTGGGTGCTCCACTGGGGCCACCATCGTCTCACTGGTGATCTAGAGGGATTTTCTTGTGTTTGCCCCCTGAGCGCAGCCATGCAATAGTGTCAGCACATGGTTGTCCCATAGATGCCCAGTGCACTTGTCCTCAATTCTGTTCCTGCACTAGTAGTATCTCTGGTCACCACCGGGAGTTTCTACTGTGCCAGGAATACCCTGGATCCCTCCCCAGGGAGAGGAAAGCTGTCCTATGCATGCTCAATCCATCTCCCTCCCCAGCCAACCCGCAGTGCCCGGGTTCACTCCCGAACCCAGGTTGCTGGCATGGCTCGAGGTGTGGCGTCCACTGCCTCAACCCTCAATGTCACCGGGCCAGTATTCCAATTACATAAAATGGTTATGATGCCTTTAAATCCCTTGGTTGTTATCTCTGACTTTGCCCATTTGGGATTGACATGGACTGCAAGGCTTAAGTATTTAGGCATCACTCTTGCACAATACTGGGTTTTAATGAAAAAACTGAATCTGGATGAGTTAGTTAAGGTATTCCATCAGGATTTACAAAGATGGGAATCCCTTCCCTTATCATTACAAGGTAGAATTAACATTATCAAAATTAATATTCTTCCCAGTTTGTTTTATCTCTTAAACATGTTGAAATTTATGCTCCCCCTTAGTAGGTTCAAGAAATTGCATGGTTTGTTTTCGTCTTTCCTGTGGAAAGGTGAAACTCCACACAAGACCTACAATCACCTTGGGCTTTCTAAAGACATGAGGGGTCTCAGACTACCCAATTTTCTTACATATTATTTTGCGAGTCATTTAGCAAAATGTGCTAAATGACCTAGAGAACAGACACTGGTACAAAATGCCCACTATACCTCCCTGTGACTTCAAATTGAGAGAGCCTTGATAGAAGAAACTGGAATCTCACTAAACAGTCTGTATTTTATATCGCCTAAGAATTTGTCCAAGGTACTTTGGAAATGGGTAATTTTTATGTCTCTGAGGCTACATGTACAACTTTGTAAAGTGTTGCACATTCCCAATACATTAGATGTCTCCCAACCAATTTATGGTAACCCACATTTTAAGGTAGGGGGACCGAATGTTGCATTCTAAGACTATACTTTCTTCAGCAAGGAAAACAGTCCTCAACCTTCTTTCCAATTGTTATATTCTTCAGAGCCAAGACTTGATGATTCACTTTAATATCTCACCCTAGTCTACTTTTAAACTTTTCAGATCTGTTACTTATCAGTTGTATAGTTTGGCCTGGCACCATGGATTAACAACCAGGGTGAACTCTTCCAGTTGTTCCATACATTAGCTTGGCAGGCCCACTCAGTCTTCCAATTGAACAAGGTCCTACTTGTTAAATTTTTCCCCCGAGATGACAGGCTATTCTAGCTATTGGTCTCTATCTTTTCAGGAATCTACTTTTGACTGGAAATGTATACGGTCAGATCTCTATCACCTATTATCTAATGATAGGCTCTGCCTTACCCAATGTTTTATTTTAAACAATCTCTACTATACGCCTGTCTATCTGGCTAAAAAGGGAAAACTTTCTTGTTCCCTATTCACTAGGTGTGAGCAAATAGAAGGGACCTTAAGGCATATCCTTTGGGACTGCCCATTGGTTTCCACTGTGTGAGAAAAGATTAAACAGAAATTAAACCCACTCTTGGGACTGGAAGAATTCTTTCTTCCTAAGGTTTGCCTGGTAGGTGATTACTCCATGGTACATGTCAAAGAAAGAAGGTACTGGCTAGCTCTGATATCCCTGGTGGTCAAAAAAAGTGGTTCTATGCCATTGGAAAGACCATTCTGAGATTTCATATGTTGAATGGCTCAATGAGTTGTTGCATAACTTGAAAATAGAAGGAATGATAGCTAGTCTTCATAATCGCCTGCCAGTGTACAAGAAGAAATGGGAAAAATTACACACATTAGTATTGGTATCTTCGTCTGCCTCATCACCACCAGGAGTTCTTTATTGGTTGTGGTCTTTTTATTTTGCTGCTTTCCCTATGAAGATTACATGGATTTTGATGTAATAACTTCAGGACATACAAGAACTGAAAGGACTACAACTATGATATATTGTGCTGCCGGGGACTATGGGGGGAGGGGGGAGGCTTGCTAGCATAGAGAACTTTATGTTGTTAATGTTGTGTGTTGTAGTTTATAATATGTATGCCTGTTTGTCTGGTATTTTTTGAAAATTTTCAATAAAGTTTATTAAATTAAAAAAAAAACAATATTTTCAAATCTCTAATAGCAGTAAATAAAGTAGCTGACCTATTCTGCATGCGACCAGTAGGAATACTTCCCAAACCATACAGAGAGGAACCCCGACTCCCTCCAGCTCTTAGTTTAAAGTATTATCAATAATACTTTTAAACAGTTGCCCCAGTTTCCTACTTCCTTTCCTGCTCAAGCGTGAACCATCATTACTGTATAAAGACAGATCCCCATCAAACACTTCCTGGGATTTAATACAGGAGTAACCATGCATTAAACACCACCACCTGAACAAGTTATTTACTCACAATATTTTCTGGTTTATTGTGGCATTACCTCTTGGGATTTATTTATTTATTTATTATATCGGAATTACAATCCTTTGAATCAGGGACTCATTTTCAAAGCCTCCTGCTCATACACATAAAGAACGAGGGGATGGATACAGACAGTGAGTGGATTAACAGACTTCAGTGTGTGTACATACATTATTTGCCTTAAATACAATTTATAATAATAACATGGAAAGGGACCTGGGGTAATTATATCAGATGACCTATAGGTGGGCAAGCAATGTGAGAAGGCAGTAAGGAAGGCTGGGGGGATACTGGGATGCATAGGGAGAGGCATCAACAGTAGAAAACAGGAAGCTGTTATCCCTCTGTACAGATACTTGGTGAGACCCCATCTGGAGTACTGTTTGCAGTTCTGGAGACCCCATCTCCACAAAGACATAGACATAGTGGAGGCTGTCCAAAGGAGGGCAACCAAAATGGTGCAGGGTCTGCACCAGAAGACAGATGAAGAGAGACTAAAAGAGCTTAATATGTATACCTTTGAGGAAAGAAGGGAGAGGGGGGTCATGATAGAAACTTTTAAGTATCTCAAGGGAATCAGCAAAGTCCAAGAGGGTAGTATCTTTCAGAAAAAGAGATGTGCAAGCACAAGAGGGCACAATTTGAAGATAGAAAGGGGACGGCTCAGAGGTAATGTGAGGAAGTATTTTTTCACAGAGAGGGTTGTGGATGCATGGAACAGCCTTCCTGAGGAGGTCGTGGAGTCAAGAAAAGTGGAGGAATTCAAGAATGCATGGGACAGACATAAGGCAGTCCTAGTGGGAAGTAGGAGGAAGTAGGCTGTTAGTTAACTAGGATCTGCAGCTTATCCAGCAGGTAGTAAAATGGGCTAAGTGGTCCTTATCTACCATCAAATTCTATGTTTCTATGTTTCTATGTAACAGCCAGAAAAAGAACACTCTTCAAATATACAAGGATATATACAATGTGGGTAATATTTTAGCATTTGAAAGGCCTATACATGTTGTAGCTAAGCAAGCAGTACCCAGAATTCAAATACAGTGAGAGTGGTAGAGGGCATAGTGGTGGACTCTGCCCAGCAAGGGGTTGGAATTAGGTGCAGTTACAGTTGTGGGAAATGACCAAACGTTTACAGAGGAATGTTTTAAATGGCCCAATCCTATGTTCAGATGTGATGCTAGGAGGAAGGGTGTTAAACCAAGTGGGGTCTCTATACCGAAAGAACACCTTTTTTTACAGGGACGTCCTGAAACTGGGTACTAATAGTGAGGTTTTGGTGGCACTATGGGTGGAGACAGTCAGAAGGGAGGTGCTGAGTATCGTAGACAGGCAAGGTGGGGTGAGTCCTAGGAAAATGTTTTGGGTGAGCAAACAGGATTGGTAGCACAGTCACTCACCAAAGGAGAGGAGGTTTGACATGGTGTATAGAGTACAGGTGTGGGTGAGTCTATCAGCCCCTGTGAGTAGCTGACAGGCTTTGTTGATAGAGAGCTTGATTTTGTTTAGGGCTGTGTTGTCAGCCACAACATATACAAGCAGTCCATAATCCACCAGGTATAGAACTGAGGAGTTGATAGCTAGCCTAAACACTTCCGGGGGAAGTGGTATAGTAGGACTATGTGAGTGTTAATGGCTGAGCAGAGGATGTGGATATGATCATGAAAGGTGAGGGCAGAGTCAAAGACAATACCAAGGTATTTATAGGTATTAACCTGATCAAGGGGGTGGTGGGAGCGGGACAGGTGAAAAGCATGGTTTTGGAGGTTTTTTTAGATTAATTATGACTCTATGGTCAAGGAACCACTGTTCAGTTTGTGCAAAAGAGGTTTGTAGGGCATGCTTAAGTTGGACGGGGTCTGGGTGGAACGTGAAATGTACCGCATCATCTGCATGTAGGAGTATGTTATCAGGGCTGCTGTTTGGCAGTGTATTTAGGTATTGGCTAAATAGTAGAGGCCCAAGGATGGAGCCTTGGAGGACTCTGGAGTGGACCTGATGAGGGCTTGTGAGGGTATTGTTGATTCTTACGCATTGTGTTCGATCTGAGAGGTAGCTGGTGAGCCAGTTTACTGGGCCGGGGTAAACCCCAGTTGGTGAGGGTGTCTAAGAGAAGGGGGTGGCAGACCATGTCAAAAGCCTTCGAAAGAACAATAGAGACTGCTCTGGCAAGGCGACCCTTGTCAAGTGCAGAGTGAATGAATGTGGAAAATTCTAGGAGGGTGGTGGTGGTGCTGAAACCATGGCAAAAGCCATGCTGCTCCATGAAAAGGAGGTTGTGTGCAGTGAGGTAGTCTGTTATTTGGTTTGCAACTATTTTTTCCAGGGCTTTGGAGAGAGGAGGAGGCTGGAGATTGGTCTGAAGTTACCTGGGGAGAAACAATCACCACCCTTGTGTACTGGGAGTGATGACTGCAGTTTTCCAAACATGGGGGAACTGACCAAGACAGAGTGCATGATTGAGAAGGTCAGTGGGGGGGGAGGACAACATCCAGTGTGGTTTGAAGGAGATTGCGATCAAGAGTGTTGCTGCTGTGGCTGGCACTGTTCAGGACTTTAAGCAGGTAGGGTTTTTCAGCAGACGGTGAGAGAATTTGGAAGCAGAATGGAGGGTATTGGAGGGTGGTTTGGGGAGGATCGGGAGTGGGATCAAAGAAGTTTGCAGGTATAGTAGAGGAAGGGCCAGAAAAAGCATCATTTAGGCCATTGGCAATACTTTGGGGTCTGTGGTGATTGTACCACCAATATTGAGCTGGAATGGGGGTGGGGACTTTGTTTTACCATTTAGTTCCTTTAGGTTGTCCCAGAACTTACGTGCAGAGCCCCAGGTGGAGGCGAGGGTGTTCCTGTAGTAGGTTGCTTTTGCACTATGGATAGCCCAGGTGCGCTTATTACATGCAGCTCTATAGGCTTGCATGTCTGTGGGTTTCCCAGTCTCAGTGGCTCTGTGCCAGAGATTGTCCCTGTCATGCACCTGTGTGATGAGGGTGGGGGTGATCCAGGGGGAGCTGTGCTTCTTTACTAGAGATTTTGAGAGGGGGAATATGTGTTGCAGGCCAAGTTAAAGGCATGTACAAAGTAGCTGAGGGCTGCATCAATGTTGGTGGCAAGTTTTATAGGGGACCAGTCCCAGTTGGTAAGGTGACCACGAAGTAGTGCCAGTTTGCCAGGGCACCGGCGCCTTCTGGTGGTAAAGGTGGGTTTAGGTTTTTACAGGTTACATGACCAGTCAAAGAGGATTGGGCAGTGATCACTAAGGGCATTTGGCAGCACCGTCATGTTGGTAATTTTATGTTGCTTGTTAGAGAGGACAAGGTCCAGTAGAGTGGCATTACCATTGGTTGGGTGTGGGTGGGGGGAGGAGGTGACCAGTTGGGTGAGGTCAAGCACAGCAAAGGCATCTTTGGTTTGAGTCACTGTCGGGATAGGCAGCCTTTCAGAGAAAATAATAGTGCCATTCACCTGTTTGACATAATTTTCAAGTGCCATGTAATCAAGCAATATCTGGTCCTCTAGTATACTTTGCATGATTCGTGCCAACATGTATCAGAACAACTGAATTGTCCTCCTTTTTCTTAACAAATTGTGGTAGCAACCTTGAAACATCAGAAACCTTGGCACCTGGTAAGTAGGTGCTCTTTACCCTATCTTTGCATTTTTTTTTGTAATATAAGCATCAGTGTACTTAATTATTTAGTTACCCACTATATATTTTCTATCATTTTTGATTTGGGCCGGGTCTATATTATCAGTTTTCATTGCTGTATTATCCTGTTCGCTTATCATTGTTAATGATCTGGTGCTTACATTACCAATTATAGGGATCTGATTACTCATTAATGGCTAACTAGTTACATTACCTAAACCAGGTGTTTCTATTCTAGTATTTTCATCAGCTGCCCTCTCTATTAAATCCTCATTTTGCATAATTCCCATTATTTCCTCTGCCTGAGTATTGACATTATCAATCATGTTGGATAGTGTGGCAAAAGAATTACTAGTAGGAATACTAAAGATCATTGCCCTCCTTCCCTTTTCGGCAACCTTATCTGTTACTTGATATTCCCAATCTCCCTCTTCCTCATCAAGGCTACTCCTGGTCTGCTTTAAAATGATATCTGAGCCTCTCCTATCTAAATTACTATTTAGTGAATCAGGCACTCCAGTTCTTTGAAAATGTTTTAATTCTAATTCTAACCCCACCACCTTTTTTTTAACTCCTTTAGCTCTATACACTGCATACATATAAATTCAGTCAGCTCTGTGCTTGGTTCCAGGCTAAATTTAGTACATTCCTTACATTTAATGCATATCTCCCTACTCTTCAGCACAACAAAAGGGGGATTCCATTATGCTTTCATATACCACACAGCTCACAGACAGTAAATTTATAGCTGATTTCAAGTATACTTCTATTTAGCAGCTGCTGCTGCATCTCTGCATGTGCTGACATGCACTCAAGCTCACGGCGCTTGCTCGCCCAAAGCAATTTAAGAGCTGCAACCCGGAAGTAGCATGTGGGTCGTGAATACCACTCACTCCAAAAAGAGCCTTACTGGGCAGAAAATAAAACCTTAGGCTCCCTAAACTAATAAAATGAGCCCAACATATATAATCCAGGCACACACCCCCCAGTAAAATCAGCCCTGAGTAAAGCTGTAGTTCTCAGTGCACTCCCAGGGAACTACAGGACCCATATAACTTCCTGTTTTCTGAAGCACACTCTTACACTGAATCAGGCTACAGGAATCACACCGTGCAATGAATGAGAATCAGCACTTCTGTAACTGCCCCCCTGTCCCTCTGCTTTTGGCAGACCCACAGGTTAAATAGTCACAAAAAAAAATTAGTTCCACGGCCCAGATCTCTGGCATAATGATTGGTCTGCACGAATATAAGTTGTTAGTGTATGCTGATGACATTCTTTTACATGCCACCCACCCGGATGCTTCTCTCCCTGTGGCAATGGCACTAATACCTCAGTTCAGTTACTTTTTTAATTATAAGTTAAATGTAGCAAAGACAGAGGTCATGCCTTTAAATGCAGTCATGACTAGAGCAAGTGTGGATCATCTAGGCCTGGTATGGATTAGGGACAAACTTACATAGCTAGGGATCTCTTTAAGTACCTCTCCCAACCAAAATGAGGCAATTCAACTTAAATTCAATTGTTAACCAATTAAAGGCTGACCTGAATCGCTGGTCCCTCTTATGCATATCGCTGTGGGGTAGTTTAAGAATCTTAAAAATGTATGTGCTTCCACGTCTAATATATCTATTGCAGATGCTCACACAAACATTTCTGAAGTCCTGGTTTTCCCAGATACATCACTTAATGTCGACATTCTTACAGCAACACAAGCCAGCTTGTAGGACCCTATGTAAATTAATGTGGCCCAAGTCCAGAGGTGGGTTGTAGGTTCCTAATATATTTTTATATTACTTGGCCAACCATTGTTAGAAAAATTTCCCTATTGTATAAACTGACTGCAATGGACCAGGGTCAATATTCTCAAAGCTTTCAGAAGGTGCAAAACCTTCCCTAAGTCCCCAAAACTTCCTCAGCTATGGAAAAAAAGGGGAGTTTGCTCAAGTGCTATTCACAAAACCCTCCACAGCTGCAGGAAAAACCACTATGGATTGTGAAAAAAAGTGCAGCTGTGGAAGTCCCTCAGGACAAAAAGGTGTGAAATAAGTAAGGCACAGCCCCTGAAAGGCTATTCACAGCCAGTTTTTCCCACAGCTGAGGAAAGAATGTTACACACAGTGGAATGAGGTGTAACTCTCCCTCAGCACACTGCAGTAGTGTCCCAGCAATTGGAATCAATTAAGGTGAAGGTGTGCCACAGGTAATAGCATCTCAGACAGTATAGCAGTGGCTGGTGTTACAGCACTGAAAGCACACATTGCCATGATATGGCAACCGGCAACAATCACTAGACCAAGTGCAGCCCATGACAGAGCCCCACAGGCATTGGAGCCTGACCAGCCAGCAGTGAGTGCTACCCCTGCAGGCCACAGGAACACCCCAGGGAGGGACGAACAGCAGGGACAGTCGGCCACTGTGGTGCCAATGTATCGCTGGTACCTGTGGTGCTGCAATGGTCCCAGTTGGAGACTGGTTGCAGGTCTCTGTGTGTGTTGTGAGCTTCATATTATAGCAGCACTGTTACAGTCTTCTGCTTCAGCTACTGTGGTTGCCTATTGCTGTGCCTTCACAGCCTCTGCAGCTACGGATTCGCAGCACTTGCGCAAGTCCTGCAGCAGCTAAATTGCCACACCTGCGGCACTTTTTATGGAAATCCGCAGCTGCACTGGTTTTCTTTGAGAATACAGCGCAACTGCATTTCCGCACTGCAGCAAGCCTTTTTCCCTCAGCTGCGGGAATATCGGCTTTCTTTGTGAATCCTGCCCCAGGTATTGATTTATGCCCCACAGTTGCTGGAAATAGACAAATATTATTGTTCCCAGTTAGGACTTAACATTTCTTCACTGCTGTATATTTCTCCAAAGCAGGTCCCTCTCCTTTTAAAAGGTACCTCATTAGAATCCTATGTGAAGACTTAAAGACTGCTTTGTCCCTTTTTTAAGGTCAAATCCCAATTCCCCAACAGATATTACACAGTCTCTACTGGGGAACCCAAATTTTGGGATTGGTGGTCAAATATTGATTAGATCTTTCTAGCCTTTTGAGAGTGTGTCCACAGTGGAACATCTGTTAGATAAGGTAGGCTGGTCACATTTATGGAGCCCAGAATAGATTTATTTATTTAGCTTAATTTGCCTCCCCCCCCATTTTAATTTCAAATGTTGTCAGTTATCTGACATGCTTGCAAACATTGTAGGTCTGGGCAATGGCAGAAGTCATATGGGTCACAGATCATTGCCATGTTGCTCAATTCGTGCCAGTCACATACCATTTCATATTTCTATTCTAAATTGTGTGAAGCTGACAAAGAGGAAGATTTGTTTTATTATCGGGCTCTTACTGATTTGGAAGGATCAGTAACTGGTCTCGCATAAGGGAAAATACTTCTAAATTTATACAATGGGATAAATTCCACTTTATGCAGGTTCAGCTTTTACATAATCTATTTTATGCTCCAATAAAACTGCATAGAATGGGCAAACTTTCCACAGACAGGTGTTCCAGATGCAATAAATTGGTTGGTGATCTCCATCGTGTTTCTGGATCTGTGAAAAAGTCATTACATTATGGAAGGCTTTGCAATAATGCCTGGATCCCCTGCTGGGCTTGAATTCTAAATTAAGCTTGGCGATATGCTTACTGGGTGATTTCACCATAGATCTGATTGGAAACCAAAGGTATCACATGGCACTGATCTCGGCCAGTGCTAAACAAGTGATCCTCGGACACTGGTGCAATCAAATGATTCCCACTTTCACTGAGTGGCACAGGGAGATGCTAGTTGCATTACATGCTGAAAGGAGCATTGCTAGTCTAGCAGACTGCCTAGACAGATATAAGAAAATATAGGAACCATTATTAGTCTTGCTAACCCTTTGACTCCTTTTGGACATTGCACCTGGATAATTTTTTTCAGTCTTTTCCCAGGCGTTCATCAGGATGGGGACGTAGCAAAGCTGCTGATTTTAATAAGGTTATGCACACTGATCAGACATTGTATGATCTCTCTCTTGTCTTTATAAGATCAGCTCTCACACTGTGCTATTCACTTTTCGTTCTCTTCCAAGAGCGGGATGGGGGGGGGGCTAGAGATTTGGTAGGGAGGACAGTAGTTTGTAAGGTAAGGATTTTGTTATTTTTTTGTAATTTTATTCTTCTGATGGAAAATGTTCAAAACATTCTCTATTTGTACATCTTAGATGAAATGGCTTTCTCGGATATGTGCATATTTTGGTGTCCAATTTCATTCACATTGTTTAATAAAGTTTATAACATGGCATAAAGAAGAAAAACAAAATAAAGCACTGAGATAGGTGCAAACACACCATGTGGTACAGTAGAAACCATGGTCTAATACCATAGTAGATCATGGTTTGTAGTGTAATACCATGGCAATCCACTATAGATAAGAAGCAGTATACAAGTGAAAGCAATATGCAAATAGCTTGCTGTGTATAACTGTCCCAAGTTGTATTTACTAAGAATTTTCCTGGCACAGGGTTTTTGACTTTTTCAAGATTGTTCCATATTGTGACTACAACAGAAGTTCATGAGTTACTAAAGATTGTACATTTAAACTCCACATATACTGTTAATTATGCTGCAGCAATGTTTCTGTAGAAGTGAACAGTTACATACTGTTACCATCCCTTCTGATCTACTGCTTTCTAAGCAACTGTGGGTGCAATGCATTGTGGATGACTGAATAACATTATCTGGCCTAGCCTTTTCTTGGTGAATACAAAGTGGTAAAGATGAGCATGCAGCTTCTAGAACCGAAAGCACAAATAACAGACACTGAGATAAACAAAGCAAAATGAAAGAGAGAGGATACTTCTGTGGGTGAAAAGAAAAATAAATTGAGAGAAACAAAAAGAAATCAAAGAAACAGACTAACAGTAGCAATCAAAACAAGTATTTGAAAGATGAAAGCAGTGAACATTATGTTGTTCTATGTCCTGCTGAGTTAGGTAGCCTAGAGGGAAAAAAAGTGAAAATATTATTCCGCAAAATAGTAGTTGTTCAATAAAGTGTTTTTCAGATTGGCTTAATTCAGTACATTTGGAGAAAAGGTGCTTGTGCTACTAGGATTGTGTGATAGCGACCTGTTGGTCTGCAAAGGAACTGGAGAAAGAAAACTAAAATGTACCATAGCACACTCCCATCATGCAGTGCAGCCCATATCTTCTAATACATTAAGAGGAAAATCAAAGCACCTAGAATCAAAAGTGAATTGCAGGGTTTTGAAAAGTTGTAAAATATGTTTTGATGTTAGAAAGCTTAAAGCTTGTAATCTAAGTTATTGTAACAATAGTGAAATAGCGGCCACGATATTTCCAATAGGTGTGTTCCAATTGTTTTCAAGTATATGTACATCATGTTTAATAGCTCAATTTATAGTATTCTGAAAGTAAATCAGTGTGATTGTACTCATTTATTCAAACACTATTAGTTATGCACTGATTGCCATGTTACAAGTAGATTAAGCCACTCGTAAGCATGGGTCTACAGTGGAATTAATCCATGGTTGGTTGGTTTGACCCACTCAGCCTTTGGCCTCGTGGTCCAACCCCCCCAGCCATGGATTAATACCACAATAGACCCATGCTTTCTCGTAGCTTAATCCTTACTTATTCAATTTGAAAAAAAATGCTCATTTAATAAACAGAACTGGTGTCAATTCATTAAATGTCTAACTATCACTGCCTCTGTTCTGATTTTCATGACTGAGTTGGCTAATTGGTATTTTTTTTTTGCAAACATGAAAGCCAAATTCCTCACCCCTAGGCTAATGGCTGTCCGTGGATTATAAAAGATCACCCCCCCCACTGCCATGTACATCCAGATCTACCTAAATGAATGCACTTGTTCTCTCACATGTTTTAAATTGCACACAAATACAATACACATCAATCATCTTTTACTTTAACAATTTGTTATGCCCCCTTATCTGTGACCATCCCCATTGACTTTCAGTCCCACTAGCCCTACCACCCACCATCTCTAGGACTGGCCTCTCAGTGGGGTCTCCCACAGATATGCCCCCCCAAGCTGGACTGAAGGGGCAGTTAACTCACTCCAGAGCACAATCTAGATGAGGAGGTGCCATAATCTGTGGAGCAGGACCTGCAAGGGGGGACCAGGGCACTATGCAGCTGTGGTCAGGGTATTACCACGCTAGGTATTTTCACCCACAAGGGCCACCAAATCAGTAATGGTACACCAAATGTGTGCACCACAGTATGCATGCATTTAACAGTGCAACACTGCAGCAATGGCATTACTGTTCATTAGATCAGTGACCCAGGCTCAAGAGTTAACTGAGGTTGTCTGGGCTGGTGAGAAAAAAAGACTGAGCATCCCAGGGACAGCTTTCCTCCTTCTGAGCTGGAGGGATGTGTGTACCACTGAGATCTCACCCTAGTGAACAAGATTAAAAAAGAAATATGTCATCTCAAGAAAAATAAGAATCAATAAGATTGAGTTTCTCATGAGTAAAATGGAACAGTTTAGGAGTGGCACACTGCATCTGAGAGGTGAAATGAAATTGAAACTGACCTTTAAAGAAGATAGGGAATTTGTGATGCTTTGCAATTGTTTATAATGTTATTATTTACAGAAATGAAATTCACACCTCCAACTGCTATCTGTGTAACTGTAGTTTAATAAACATTGAAGTGAAAATGTGTTGTATGTTTTCTTTTTATGGACAACATTCAATATTGCTTCTTTTATGGAACCAGAAGTTTGGAGTTTTGTCTATGTCATGGTTTGTGTACAGAATGCTAAGCATGCACTGCTTATCTATCCAAATAGGGTTTAGAATTCTGTACACAAACTGTGGCATAGTTAACACACCAAATTACTTGTTGCATGAAAAGAACTGAACAGAATGTTGCCCATCAAAACAATACAAAGCAAAATACAGCTTTTCATGTAAAGTTTTATTCTGACACAGTGATCGTTTGGGGACATGAATATCATTTTTGAACCCAAGAACATCACACACAGCTGCCAATTAAAAAAAATTTCTTGTCCTCTTTAAGTAACAAAGATTGGATGATTTGTTTGAACTACACAAAACATCTAACCCCAAGTCCTTCTGCTAGCAATTGGATTAACTGCTAATAAAGTTTGTAGCTTAAGGGCTAGGACAATGCATCTGAGTGGCGAAAAGAAATTGAAACTGATTTTTATGTAACTAAAATTGGATTATTTGTTTGAATTGCAGAAAACCTCTACCCAAAAAAAATTCCTCCGCTGACTATAAATAGAATAATAGATAGTTTAGTGTGTATTACAAGGGAGTAATAGCATTGAGAGGTTCCCATGTCCCCAGAACTTTGACATGCTATTGCTCCCTTGGGATGCACACTGAACTATCTGTTATTTTTTGTAATATATGGATCCAACCAAAAATACTGCAGGTCTGAATGACTGCTGGACTGCTAAACACCAGAATAGTCAGTCTCTCTCTCTCTCTCTCTCTTTCTCTCTCTCTCTCTCTCTCTCTCTCTCTCTCTCTCAGCTTTTGCTCATTCATCTGTGCCACCAGTTGTGAGCTTTGCCAGCCAGTCTTACCTATTTGGTACTTTCTAGGGCTGAGGGAAGCCAAGATCAACCAGATAATTTTGAAATGTAAGAAAAAAATAAAAAAAGAATAATCATAACACCACCAATGGTAGGGAAGTGAGATGTTGCTCTTGGTTAGCGAGAGACGGTCGCCATGTTTCCCAAACTGTTCTGCCCTTTTACAGAGTAGAAGTGGCCAACCATAAAGCACATTTGGAAAGTCCCCATGTCACTGTGTTGCAACCGGACTTAGCACCACAGCAACCAGCTCTACAGTGTGAAGCAGACTTGCGCTTGCAGTCTTCTGTGTCTGTGATAATAGTATTGTTCAGAGCTCAGAACAAAAGTATTACAGGCTATGAATTATACTATTATCACTTAGAACTGACAGCATTATCAGTTTTATACTGTGTTATTACCAGGATTTTTTTGTATGCTTTTCTGCAGTATTATTTCTGGCTATCCATATATTACTAATTGGATCTGCCTTTAATAATGTTGAAGAACTAACAAGCATTTGTCAATGCTGAATGTTGATTGTGTTGGTGTGTGTTGAGCTTGCTCACTGCCCCTCTGTGACTCGCTCAGTCTGTTTCTCCCAGTGCTACAGGCTGCTCTGTTGTAGCGGGCTCCTGCCTGCATTGGCACCTTGCTCTGCCCACTAAGAAATCCACAGCTGTCCCGACAGAGCTGCATTGAGCTGGCTCACTCCCCCTCTCTCACTCGATTATTCTGTTTCTCCTGCCGCTGCAGGCTGCCCTTTTGTACTGGGCTCCTGCCTGTATTGGTGGCTTTTTTGGCCCACAAAGAAATTTGCAGCAGTCCTGACACAGGTCTGTTGAGCCTGCTGACTCCCCCTCTCTCACTCGCTCATTGTGTTTCTCCCGGCGCTGCAGGCTGCCCTTTTGTACTGGTCTCTTGCATTAGAGCCTTTTTTTGCCCACAAACAAATCCTCAGCAGTCCCGACAGAGCTCAGTTGAGCTCGGTCACCCCCCCCCACTCACTCGATCTTAATCTGTCCCAAACACTGATTTCCCACAGTGACTGTGCAATTCTCTGGCAGGAATGCAAAAACATATTTTACCCAGGATGTGGAAAATGACAGCTGTACTGTTCATAAGAAGGTGTGATAAAATGCCACTGTTGAAAATGTGGCTCGAAAATATTACAAATTTGCGAAGTTACAAGGGTGCGTGGAAACAGTTCGATGCACGCTTGTAACACAGTCATGTTATGGAGTTTTGTCACAAAATTTTCAACATAAGGATTTTAGGACCTCTGCTCATGAACACTGCCACCGTTATTGTCTTAATTTGTCCCGAACACTGATTTCCCACAGTGACCACGTTATTCTGCGCCAGAACAGTGAAAACACATTTCAGTCAGGATGTGAAAAATGACAGCTGTACTGCTCATAAGGAGGTGTGAAAAAGTGCCACTGTTGAAAATCAGTTGTGACAATATTACAAATCTGCGAAGTTACAAGGGTGCATGGAAAGTGCACAATGCACACTTGTAACACAGTCATTTGACGGGCTATCATCACCAAATCTTCAACATAGGCCTTTTAGGACCTCTGCTTATGAACAGTATCACTGCCATTTTCCTAATCTGTCCCGAACAGTGATTTCCCACAGCAACTGCTGTATTCTGCACCGGAAGTGCAAAAACACATTTCAGCCAGAATGGGAAAACTGACAGCTGTACTATTCATAAGTAGGTGTGGGAAAATGGTAATGTTGAAAATCTGGAGTGAAATATTACAAATTTGAGAAGTTATGAGCGTGCATGCAAACTGAGCAACACACGCTCATAACACAGTCATTTTATGAAGTATCATTACCAAATTTTCAACATAGGCATTTTAGTACATCTACTCATGAACAGTGTCACTGTCATTTTCCTAATCTGTCCCAAACATGGATTTCCCACAGCAACTGCGCTATTCTGTGCCGGAAGTGCGAAAACACACTGGCCAGGATGTGAACAATGACAACTGTACTGTTCATAAGGAGGTGTGAAAAAATGTCAGTGTTGAAAATCTGGCATGTAAATATTGCAAATTCACAAATTTACAAGCATGCATAACAACTGCACAATGCACGCTTGTAAAACAGTCATTTTTTTGGATTTTTTCCACCAAATTTACAACATAGGCTTTCTGAGAGCCCACCTCATGAACACTGGTACTGTCATTTCATTAATCAGCACCGAAAGGTGATTCCACACAGTGACCGCGAAATCACCTTTCGGGACTGAGTAATGCCATGACAGTTTGAGAATTCATGAGGAGGGGTCCCAAAAACCCCATATTGAAAATGTGGTGCCAAAATTCCAAAAAATGACTGAGATATGCATTAAAGTTGAAGAAATCCCTATTTCTACCATTACACAGCTTACGGGCATTTCCTCAGTTCGCGGTCGGCTTTGAAGAGTGCAGATGTGTTCCTGGTCCACCAAAGATCGTCGCGCCAGATTCTGGAGGTAAGTATGGGGTGAGGGAGTGTGGGGAAGCAGAGTGAGCAGTGGGTGGGTGCGGGTTGTGGGTGGGGAGCAAGGAGAGTGCCAAGGGACAGTTTTCTTTTTTACAAGGAAAAAAAAACCAGAAGACATTGTGGGAACATTTTTTACTTTACAGGGGCATGTGGCATGCTGGGGTGGCTCCCATCATGTCACCAATTTCTTTGGGCAGGCAGTAGCCGATGGGGATTGGGCACCCTGTCGCACACAACAAAAAGGGGGGGTATCATGTCGATGGGGATTGGGCATCCCATTGGCAGACAACAAAAGCAGGCGGGGGGTTTACCTAATGCTGATGGGGAGTGGGATCCCCCGTCAGCAACAGAAACACAGGGGCACTGAAGCTGATGGGGATTGTGGCCCCTGTCGGCAAGTAAGCACGGTGGGGGGTTAATATTGTTTGTGAACACAGCGGCAAACTACCACCATTTTCACAAAAAATATCAGTATGTGGACATCCAGCCCTGCAATGTTGGGTCTCTTCTTCATTGCAGTGGATGGCTTATGCTGCAATGATGAGGTGGCCCCTGATTGCAGTGGCTGATTTGTCACAAGTTGGTGGCAAGGTTCCAAACTAGTGTCAGCAGCAGCGTGCCATGGCATTGGGGGAAGCGGGACAAGCCTTTGCAGGCTGTGGGGACATTAGCCACAACAGTGCCACGCCTCCACAACCTGCTTCTGAGAAAGATGTCCAATATGTGCACAATCAACATAAAAATGTGGGAAGTAAAAATCAGATGTCTGCCCATAATGTCTTCTGATAAATGTGTTTGATAAAAGAAAGGACAGCCAGGAAAAGTCCTAATAAGGAAGAATCATCTAAAAGAAGCACTGTGGAAGTAAGCATGGGAAGGATTGTAAAACCAACATACAGTAGATGGTAAGTTTGCATGTATGCCTGGCTAGTCTTGGTCTTTCAGAGGACGGCATAATTGGTTTAGTAACAAGTGAGAGTACACTGGAATAGAGAGATTTAATAGAGATAGAGGTGAGAAGCACTGATATTTTCCTTTTCTTGATTCATCAGAGAGAATCAGGAGAAATGAACAATGACCTAGGAATGCATACTGCTACAAAATTGCAATATATGCTACATTATAAAATGGGTAGGCTAAACTAGGCAATCAGAGACCTAGCTCACCATGCATGAAATCTGTTCTAAGAAAGAGGCATTAAGGGGAATGGGGCAGGAATCATGGGTTGAGGAACAGTGGGCAGTATTTAAAATGGGGATTACAAGAGCAACAGAATTATGCATTAAGCAGGTTAGCAAGAGGAAAAGGAAAAGGAGGCCATTATGGTTTTCCAAAGAGGTAGCAAAGAAAGTGAAAACCAAAAAGATTGCTTTCAGGCAATACAAAAAGATACAGGCAGAAGGTGATAGGGAGAAGTACCGGGAGAAGCAAAGGGAGGCAGGGAGGTCAGTAAGGGAAGCCAAAGCTCAGACAGAAGAGCACACTGCAAAATCAGTGGGTAGAGGGGACAAAACCTTTTACAGGTACATAAGTGAAAAAAGAAAGGCAAAGGGAGGGATAGTGAGACTGAAGGGGAAGGATGGGGGCCTCGTGGAGGATGACAACAGTAAAGCTGACATACAGAACAGGTATTTCTGCTCAGTCTTTACTGAGGAAGAGGAGGGTAATGGGTCCGAAGGGAGTACAAGGGGTAAGAATGGTGCAAAAATGGACACAAGTCCCTTTACACAAGAAAGGGTCCTGAAGGAACTGGAAGTAATAAGAGTTGATAAAGCAATGAGGCCAGATAGGGTGCACCCCAGGGTCCTTAAAGAACTCAGAGAGGTGGTGGCTGAACCTCTGGCTATCCTGTTTAGCCGATCACTGGAAACAGGGGAGGTACCCAAAGACTGGAAGACAGCAGATGTAGTCCCCTTATACAAAAGTGGGAACAAAGAGGAAGTGGGGAACTACAGACCAGTCAGCCTCACCTCAGTAGTGGGGAAGATCATGGAAGCAGTACTGAAGGAGAGACTGGTGGAACATCTGGTTGTCAATGGACTGCAGGATCCAAGGCAGCATGGTTTCACCAGGGGGAGGTAATGTCAGACCAACCTCATTGAATTTTTTGACTGGGTGACTAGGGAGGTGTATCGGGGAGGGCAGTGGACATGGCCTATCTGGACTTCAGCAAGGCCTTTGACACTGTGCCGCATAGAAGACTATTACACAAACTAGGGAATATGGGTGTGGGCAGGACAGTAGTGTGGTGCGTAGTAACTGGCTGGGCAGCAGGACACAGAGGGTGGTGGTAAATGGCTGTCACTCCACAGAGGGAAGAGTGACCAGTGGAGTACCACAGGGATCAGTGCTGGGACGGTCCTATTCAACATCTTCATCAGTGACATTGTGCAGGGCCTAGAAGGCAGAATTTCACTGTTCGCTGATGACACAAAGCTCTGTAACAGAGCAGACACACCAGAGGGTGTAGACAGAATGAGAAGGGACCTGCAGAGACTTGAAGAATGGTCAGGGTATGGCAGTTGAAATTCAATGCAAAGAAGTGCAAGATAATGCATATGGGGCACAAAAACCCTGGCACAATATATCAGTTGGGGGGTGAGGATATAGCATGCACCAAGCAGGAAAGAGATCTTGGGGTTATCATCTCTGATGACCTCAAGGTAGGGAAACAGTGTGACAAGACAGCAGGTAAAGCAAATAGGATGCTGGGATGCATAGGCAGGGGCATCACCAGCACGAAAAGGGAGGTCATGATTCCACTATACAAGACACTAGTGAGGCCCCACCTGGAGTACAGTGTACAGTTCTGGAGACCTTACCTAAGTAAGGATATAAACAGGGTAGAGAAGGTTCAGAGGAGGGCAACAAAGATGGTACATGGATTGCATCACAAGTCCTATGAGGACAGGTTGAAGGAATTGAATATGTACTCCCTGGAGGAGAGGAGGGAGAGAGGGGACACGATAGAGACATACAAGTATCTTACAGGGAGGAACAGGGTGCAAGAATATACTATTTTTAAGCAAAAAAGATGTTCCAGGACTAGAGGGCATGGGATGAAGTTGGAGGGAGGATGATTCAGAGGAAATGTGAGGAAGAATTTCTTCACAGAACGGGTAGTGGACAAGTGGAACACCCTGCCTAAGGAAGTGGTGGGGGCTGAAAAAATCACAGGAGGTCAGGGATAAGGGGCAACATAGTACTAGGAAAACATAAACTGAAGTTACAAACTCAAATGGGCAGACGAGGTGGGCCATAGGCCCTTATCTGCCGACACTGTCTATGTATCTATGTATCTATGCATGGGTAAAAAAAAGGTCAAAGAAGCAGAACCATATTTCAAATAGAAATCAGGAGCATCAAAATGTTGACGTTTTAAATGCCACCATCTTCTATTCCCTCGCTAATACTTTGATTGACCGCAGCCACTTCCACAAACCATTAGTCTTGGATTTCAGTTCACACCACTGAGGCTTCTTTGTCTGCCTGCTCATTGCTATCCTCTCACAGCAGCAAGAATCACCGTCAAACACAAGATACAGAAGGCACTTACCCTGCCATCTCTTGGTGCTGTTCACTTCTCTGTACATTTATTCACTTTTTAGTTTACATCCACTGACCTGCTTTTGACTCTCTCAGTCATTCAGAAACTGTGTGATGAGGTTCCAGCACCATCAGCCCCCTGAACTACAACAACTCATCTTTCGTAGCCTCCCCTTCAGCTGTCCATTTCTAAATGTTGCAGCAACCTCTTCCCTTCCTGGCAGTACTGCAGTGCTGGATTCTGTGTTTAATTTTGGGGAATTAATTTGATAGCTTTGGTGTGTTTCTGTTTCTTTTTTCTTTTCACTTGATATCTGGAGGGGGCGGAGCAGGGTGTGTGTGTGTGTGTGTGTGTGTGTGAGTGTGAGTGTGTGTGTGTGTGTGTGTGCGTGTATAAAATGGGGAGTGATAATATATGCAAATGAGCTCATGAATATTAAAACAATGTCCGCGGAAGGACTATTTTATCATAGATTAGCAGCATAAGATCTTTTTTTCTACATGCAAGCATGATTTGCTAACTGTAAAAAGTAAAATAAAGATAGGAGCCTCTTTTATAAGTGCAATAAGACACTCCAGGGTGTTTATGAAACATATTTTACCACATGCCAGGGGCTAAAGACACTCAGCCAGGGGACTTGTGACTTATTATGCCCCTGGCCATGCAGTAAAATATGTTACATTCATACCCTGTCATGTCTTATTGCTTACATAACCAGTGCTTGCTGATTTATATTCTTAAGGCTAGTAATCTGATTTGCTTTAAGAAGTGGAAACTAGAAATGATTGTGCATATTTGAAGTATCTGGTGATGTTATCCCTAAAGGGTAAGGATGAACCCAAACTTATCCATTCAAAAATCAATCTATGCACTCACCCTCCTTAGGGAAAACAACTCCCCCCCAATAATTCTATAGCAATGCAAACAGACCAAAAGGGGGAGACTATCAATCTGAGTTAAATTATAATAGAATCCATGAATCCCATGTAATACCAAGACAAAGAGAGGAAAGTTTACAGAACAAAATGAAGTCTGTAAGTGAGAATACATTCAGGGAAATTTATGTTGTTCCTTATTCACTGATGGGAAGATTAACACCAGTAATTAATTAACAGGGTTTATGAAAGGAGACTGGTGTGGCTACTGTGGATTACAAAGACTTATACTGGGATTAGTTCCTAGAACATTTTCTACCAAGGAACCAGCAGGATTAACTTCTCATGATTTATATTAGATATTCACCTAATAAGTGGAATGAGGCGACAACCTCCCTTAAGGAAACCTCCTTGAGTAATCATTATTGGCTTTCTTCAACTGATCCTTGGGTGAAAAAAAAGGTTAAAAATCAGAAAAGTGTTTCAGTGTATAGAAATAAAAAGGATGAGGAAAAGAGTTGAGTGTGTGTTCCACTAAGAACAATGGGCTTCAGGAGGGAGTTCTTGTTAGCAAACAGGAAGGTGATGAATCCGAACATTTTTTTCACATAGACATTTTTAAGGAACTAGAAGAACCTTCAATTTCAAGAGAGAAATCTGCAGCAATAGATGACTGGGAGGTACACTATAGAATGAAAGAAACCTCAATTTATGATAGCTCAACACGAGAACTGGGAGGCAGTAGGCTTGGTTATAAGACTCCAGGATATAAAAACCTACTCAGTCTAATATACAACCTAGTCAGGAAGTAATCCTAGCAAAATGGAAAATAGAGAATAAAAATAAAAAAGGGATGGACTATATAACTTGTCCTTTACTACTGAAACAGAGAATAGGTGTGCTCTAATAAATGATTGTGCAGGTAAATGACTTAATCTATTGCTATCCTTAGATGTGTTGAAGGATGAAAACATTGATTGCCCATGAAACCATAAAGAGGAGGAAAGCAGAAGTTGGTCGAAGGAAAGAAAATTAGTTGTAGAAATCAGATGCAATTTAACATTTATCATTTTCAGCTGGAACATGTAGGAGCTCCTTGGCAAACTGGCACAATAGGATTTCAAGAGATTTTCACCAGGGTATGAGAGTACCCTACTATAGAAATACTGGGAAGTACTCTTCATTAATTTTAACTTAAACGGCCAAGATTAGGGTTCCTTTCAAAGATGTTTTGAAATGAACCAGCCTGGCAGCAAAGAGGGCTGAGGCACCTTGTGTTTTGCCTGTTCCCACAGCAGTGACCTGGGTTCAAGAACAAACCTGGGTTGCTAAGGATTGGCCATGGAGGGAGAGGGTTGAGGACCTGCTGGACTGCTCTCCTCTTCCAGGGTGGGTAGGTATGTTTTCCCAGCATAAACTACCTCCAAGTGGAGGCCTAGAGGCAGAGCTGTATCAGGGTGTCACTCATGGGAGGGATCTTCGGGGACTGTCAGATGGATGTGCTTCCATGCACAAGTATGACTGTCCACAGTGGGGATGTAGAGACAAATGCTTATGAAAAAAATGGCATTGGAGGTCTCCATGATGCCCAGCACAGCCATCTCCATGCCCGCACCAGGAGTTTATTTATGTGGAGTGGAGGATGGCCCTCTATTCCGAGCCCTGCCATGAAGGGGGAAGCTCATGAGGACCCTATCGATCGGGTAAGGTAGTTCAGGGAGTTGTAGATGCTGGTCCCGGGGCAGCTGTGGAATGGGCCAAGATAACTGCCCTCCAAACAAATGAGGGAAACACTGTATATGAAAAAATTGTTTTGAAATGTACCATCTTTAGAAGACCTTGAGATAATGTTGTTAGCTGATTTTAATCTGGTTGTCACATGGTTATATAAGAATGCAGAGTGGGGAACATTGACTTCACTGGGAATGGAAGTGTTTAGTTAATACTGGTAAATACTTTTCTTTCCTGAAAAGATCTCCTTGTGCTCAGTCTTTATCTGGAACTCAATGTATGATACTGTAATTGCTCTACATTTTTACAGCTGCCGGGGCAGAGCTCTGCAGCTATCTTGCTATTGAAGAAAAGCAGATCACCTCACTCCTACATAACAACAGTGTTGGAGTTGAAGAACTGTCACTCCGAAATTAAATGAAGCAGTCTGCTGCCTCCATTTAGTAGACCAGTTGCAGCACTATTTTTTCAGCTTGTCTATCTCTAGTCATGCCAATTATAAGGGACCTGACAGCTAGTTTCCTTGAGTAGCCACAAAAGCAAGTTACACCACTTATTTTTAGCCATTAAACTGTCTACAGCAGTGCAGTTGCAACAGTCTCCTTCCCTCAGCCCAAAGCAAAAACTAGCACAGAAGTGATTGCTACTCCTGATTCAACTGCCTACACTGGAAGAGGTAAACACTTCAGTTAGGTTAACACCTTTCTTTCTTTTTTTTGCACACTAGTGTCAAAAAAACCTTGCTTGAATACTGACAGCTACTGCACTAATTTCTTGATGAGAGAGAAAGAAAAAGAAAGAGAGAGAGAGAGAAAGAGCTCCAGTTTGTAGCCACATGTACCAGACATTTGTAAAAAGAAAACATAAGAAGTCTATTTGACCTGTTTTAACACAGGATTTAGTATCTTCACTTGCTGTATTGTTAATTTTATTTATTATTGAAATGTGATTTGCTAGTCTTTGGAGGGTAAATAATTTACTGACATAACTTTCAACAGATGACCATCAAGCTTTAAAACACACAGCACTATGCTACAATATTTAGAGGAAATAACTCCAGAGGAGGTACAAATTACATTTCTCTCTCTCTCTCTCTCTCTCTCTCCCCCTCTCTCTCCCAAGTGTGTGTGTGTGTGTGTGTGTGTGTGTGTGTGTGTGTCTGTGTGTAAATAATTTACTCTTGTCTGGAGGGTTGGCTTAGTGGCATTGGAACGCTCATGACATTATATTTGTAGGAGAGGTAAATGCTAGGCAACTCTAATGTTTTAGGGGATTCCAGGGGTTGCACAAGGGGCATCAAAGGACATTGCAAAGGAATCATAGGGGCTTCAACTGCAAGACCTGGCTACCCCAGAATGTATACCTCTCACCCTGCCAGGATCAAAAAAAGGGAGATTGCACATTAAAATTAGGGATCAATGCTCAAAATCAGGGACATAATTTTTACTTGACATATAGTGCAGTGTCACAATTTTTATATCTATGCAAATGCACACCAAAACCTGTCCTAATGGTAACACTGTGCCACTGCCATTAACACATACAGTACTCTCTTGAAAAAGGCATGCATAGGTAGACCAAAAGTTAATTAGCTAAACAGAATTGCAGCCACATTACAAGTGATTTCCCAAAAATTAATAAAGCAGTAACAACAACAACAACAACAAAAAGATTTCGAATTGTCAGGATCATCCTTGGCTATGTGCCATTTACTGTATAGAAAATGTCTGGATTATTAAAAATAAAATAAAAATAAATAAAATCCCGTATTGTAGCTAACTCAAAATCTGCATCTAAGCACACAATAGCAACAACACATTAACAGTCTTCAAGCAACTACAAAAACAGGTGCAAAAGCAGGAAGATATAGGAATCGACACAATCAGCACAGCCTATCTGTGAGTGCTGGCTGATGAATAAAGAATTCTTTAACATCACTGCATAAAATAGCTGCCTAGCAAGAGACTGTTCCTTGAGGTGGTACTGCTGTAGATGCCCTGGAGCTGTGGGGGCAGTGAAATGGGAACAGAGCAGCCTTGAGGTGGTATTGCTGTAGATTCTCCATGGCTGTGGTGATGGTGAAATGAGAGCAGAGCAGCCTTGAGGTGGTGCTGCTGTAGACACTCAATGGCCATGGGAATGGTGAACTGGAAGCATGGCAGCCTTGAGGTGGTGCTGCTGCAGACACTCTGTGGCCATGGGGATGGTGAAATAGACCTAGCAGCCATCACAGACACTTGAGCAACAGAAAATAATGATTAGGACCTGACAGTCCAAGGCTACACCATGTTTAGAAGCGACAGACGAAAAGATAAAGGAGAAGGCATAGCCCTATATGTCAGGGAAGGCATAAAGGCCAAAGAGGACAGAAACACCAGGAGAGCTAATTGGGAAACAGAATCACTGTGGGCTCAGAACACAGTGGCTCAGGCAAGAACATGGGAAATGTAGACCTCCAGGAATGGAGGAAGAGACAGTTAAAGATCTAGAGACAGAACTAGAAAAGGGGGCAGGGACAAAGAGTAAGGTGGTGGCAGTGGGAGATCTAAATCTGCCAGATATTGATTTAGCTATTCCAGTTTCCAGTAACTCCAGAAGTCTAGCCTTGCTGGATACACTGCAGGACCAGCTACTAGTGCAGCTGGTTAAGGAATCCACTATGCAAGCTGCCATTTTTGATATGATGCTCACCAACTCAAAAATGATAGGAGGAGTGAGGGGTAGAGAAGCCACTAGAGTCCAGTGATCATAATTATATATGCATTATATTTGCATATGCTTCCCATGATGCTTTGCATTATTAGGGTATGTGCAATCTGTGTTTTCTTTCAAATTTGGCTATATGGCCAATATCCTCTGGGATAACCCTTGCCCCCAGTGCATTTGTTCTGGGGTTCTTTTGTTGTTCTCTTCTCTCTCTCTATGTTAGGCTGCCCATGACCCAAACCAATATGATCCCCTATTGGGTGGCTGGGTATCTCTCTCTGGGCTGAGGTACAGATATGGCACAATGATGAGTCCAAATGAGGATGAAAGCCGTGGCTGTGTCTGCTGTTCTCAGCCTTTGCTGATTGTATTGTGAGACCTTCTGGCACTATGCAATTCTGCTTAAAGGTGAGTCAGTCTAAATTAGTGTGCATTTGCATATGCTTCCCATGATGCTTTGCATTATTGGGGTATATGCAATTTGTGGTTTCTATATGGTTTGGCCTGGTTCTTCGGACAAGTAAGCCATCATCAAAGACTGAAATCATAGATTTCAGAAAGGCAGACCAACCAGATGAGGGAGCTGGTCTGGGACAAATTGGTTGGAGTGGACAGAGTCATGGATGTGGAGGAAAGATGGGGTAATCAATGGGGCAATTCTCAAGGTAATAAAGTCTTGCATGAGAATGATAATAAAATGGAACAGGTACAAGAGATCAGTATGGTTCTCTGGAAAGGACAGGGAAACAGTGAGAGTTAAAAAGAAGGTTTTCACCAGGTATAAGGAAAAACAAGGGAAGGAAGAATCAGGAGAGTACCAAATAAGAACAATGGAAACCATGAGGGTGGTTAGAGAAGAAAAGGCAAATACAGAGCTGTATATTGCAGATGTGATCAAGGAAGAGGAAAACAGTTCTTTAGATCTATTAAGAAAAAAGAAACATGGGATGAGAATTTGTTAAGCTAACAGTGGGAGATAGGGTAATTGAGGAGGATGGGCAGAATACAGTTATTCTTAATTATTACTTCTACTCTGTATTCACAAAGGAAGACAGATGGTATCTGTCAGACAGTGGCATTAAAGCAGCTGTAAGGGAGGTCCCTGAGATATGGCAGCAAGTGTGTATCAGTGAAAGGGTTCTTAAAAGTCTAGCAACCCAAAAGATAGATGACCTCTGGGGTCAGATGAGATTCATCCACACGTACTCAAGGAACTAGTAATGAAACTAACTGAGCCCCTGGTATGGCTATTCAGTAGATGAATTCAGACAGGGCAATTCCAAAAGACTGGAGGGCAGGGGACATAGTCCTTCTTCATAAAGGGAGACAAGGAGCAACCAGTTAACTACAGACCTGTCAATCTTACCTCTGTTATGGAAAACTAACAGAGACACTAGTCAAAGAGGACATCATGGATTACTTGGACAGCAGTCAGCTCAAGGACAGTAAATAGTATAGGTTAGTGGCAGGGAGGTCTTGTCAGACCAGCATGATAATATTCCTTGACTGGGTAAAGAGGGAAGTGAATAAGAGCCACGCTGTAGATTTACAGTACTCAGTTTAGATTTTGGCAAGGCTTTGGCTAAGGGCCACAGTGTGGATTTACAATACTTAGATTTCAGCATGGTTTTCAACTCAGTACCTCACGGAAGTTTGCTGAAGAAACTTGAGGATCTGGGTGCAGTGCAGGATACAGTTAGATGGGTGAGAAACTGGTTGGAAGAGAGACAGCAGAGAGTGGTTAATGGAGTGAATCAGAAGAGAAGGAGGTCACCAGTGGGATGCCACAGGGATCACTCCTTGGTCCAGTCCTTTTCAATATGTTCATCAATGACATGGGAGAAAGAATCCAGGGCAAGATGTGTCTCTTCACAGATTGCACTAAGTTCTTTGGCATGATACACAGTGAGGAGGAGTTAGGGAGATGCAGAGATACTTGCAAAGGCTAAAGAGGTGATCAAAGGTATGGCAGTTGAAATGCAACACAAAAAAATTCAAGATGATGCCCATAGGGGGCAAGAATCCAAGGACAGAAAGCTGGATGGGGGGGGGTAAAGCTGGGTATGACCTCTGAGGACACAGACTAGTGGTTATCATCAGTGACTCCCTAAAACAATCAAGTCAGTGTAACAAGGCCTACAGTTAGAGAAACAGGATGCTGGGTGTATAGGAAGGTGATATGGACAGTAGAAGGAAGGAGGTATTACCTCTCTATAGACCACTGGTGAGGTCCCACCTTGAGTACTGTGCCTAGTTCTAGAGTCCTCACCAAAGGACAGATAAGGTCAGACTGGAGACAGTGCAATGTATGGTGACCAAAAATTATTCCAGGCTAGCAGGGCAGACCTTATGAGAGTCAATTCAAGGCATTAAACATGTACTCCCAGGAGGCAAGATGAGAGAGGGGAGATAAGGTAGAACCCTTTATGTTCCTGAAAGGAATGAACCAGGTAAACTGCGAGGAACTATTTAACATAAGTAGTGGATCAAGAACATTGGATAACAGGTAGAAAGTGACAGATGGGGTTCAAGGCAGAAGTGAGAACATTTTATTTTACAGAAAGAGTGGTGAAGTTGGGAACAATCTGGCAGCTCAAATGGTGGGCTCCAAAACCATCAATGTTTTCAATGGATCAGAGACACAGTGAAGGGCTTAATGGCTGCTCAGGGTGGTAGCAGTAGGATGTGGAGCATAGGAGTAGAAAGTGTAATGGGTCCCATGATTGTTAGGGTTTTAGAAGTAAACTGGAGGGACCAATAGTCTTCTTCTGGTGTCATTGTCTATGTTTTTATGCCCCTGTGTTAATATGGGCTAAAGACAGACCACCTTTAAAGTCAAACAAGCAGAAGCATTTGTTTCAGCATCAAAGCTGGTCACAAGGTTTTGATTAACATATACACAACTATGTAGGCAGATAAGATAGGCAACATGACATATTAGTATGAAAGAGAGTAATAAACCAGAAAATCTTATTATTGCTTCAGGATTCAAAGGTAGTATTGTCCAAATGTTGGAACAAGGGACTTAAGTACAATGGATCATAGTTTGAATGTGTGCTTGCTGCCTTTTAACTTTTGACCTGCTGCTTTTCAATGACAGTCTTTTTAGAGTAGATCAAAGTAGAACTTTTCTGTGTGCTAACAGGATGGTGCATTTTTGGGGTTAAATTGTGGCCAGTAAAGACAAAAAATGTTACCACAATGGTTTACAATCTGTCTGTTTTAATATTGTATCTGGGTTTGGGGTGTTTCACATTGAATGAGACTTAAACAAAGTGTTCATGTTCCATGTTTGTTGAATCACCAGTGAAGATGATTGGTGTAGTTTTCTGATTTAATGTTTTTGCTGTTGTTACAAACTATAAGGTCACGATTCTGAAGGACAAGAAAATGTTTCAGATGTGGTAAGAACAAGATGAAAATTGATTTACAGGTGTCAAGTTATGTCTATCTGTTGTAAAGAGCATTTGATGAAGGTATTGTGGAAATTCCAATATTAAATATAAGCCAGCTTGTTAGTTCTGAGCAATGGGGAAGCCACTTGGCACTCTGGTATCCCAGGTTTGTGATCCATGTAAGGGACACCAGTAAGAGCAACAGAATCACTCAGTGTCACAGATTCCTGCATTTCAGAAGGAATTCACTGCCACTGCAATTGCACTATTTCCTGAAGTTTCATTTCCTTTTGTTTCCTTTGGTTTACTAGGTAAATCCACAGGCACTACAATTAATTTTACACATTTGACATTGGGGTCAGTTATCTTAAATATTAAAGAAATGCAGAACACAATGAATACAAACAAAACATTATAAAGACAATCAAAAAAGTAACATATCAACTAATTGTACAATCAAGAATTAATAGCCAGAGAAATACTGTATATCTTGAGTTCCGAAATGAATCCCTTTGGTTCACTAAAATGTCTCAGATTTACAGGAAGTTTATTCCAGGCTTTAGTCATATTAATTATAAAGGACCTTTTCCTATCAGATGTATGCACAAAAGGTACATTCTGGTTTGTACATTAGAAGATTAAAGAGTTCATTTGCATTGCTGCAGTAACAGTTTCTAAGACAGGCTGTTTGATTCAACATTAAAATTGTACCCAAAACCTATTTGAGTTATCCTTGTATTTAGGTCAGATTGCTCCAAACAATGGTGATTTGGAGAAGGCTTTATTGAAGCCAATCTGCTGACTTTGTACCTGCCTCCACTACTTCAGGTCATTAGGGACGCCTGCAACCCTCCCCGTACAGCTGGACCCCTTTGAACAAGCGTACAGCAGCAAGACTCCTACCTACTCTACTTCAGGTTGTGAGGGCCACCTGTAGCCCTCCCTGCACAGCTAGACCCCAAGGAGCAAGTGTACAGTAACCTGATGCCTACCTCCTCTGCTTCAGATCAAGAAGGTTGCCTGCAGTGCTCCCCAAGAAGCTGGACCCCTGGGAACAAACATACAGCAACCAGACCCCTACCTCCTCTACTTCAGGTTGTGAGGGCCACCTGCAGCTCTTCCACACAGATGGACCCCCAGGAACAAGAGTACAGCAACCAGAATCCTACCTCCTCTACTTCAGGTCATGAGGACTGCCTACAGCCCTTCCCATGCAGCTGTACACCTGGGAACAAGGTACACAGGTGTTTTGTGGTTTGGTGCCATCTTAGGACACCTGTGGAGTCAGCAGACTCCCACTGATTGTTAAATGTTTGCCTGTTTCTACCTGCTGCAATAATGTGTTTTCTAGGGAATTCACTCTGTACTTTAAGAGCCTGAGCTGATTTGTGCTGTGATTATTTTACAGTTTGCCTGAATTCCTTAACGTTATCTACTGTGCAAGTAATGCCAGGTATTATTTGAACTGTACAGATGTCTCCCAGCTCAGCTGCCTCTTTAGCCTTACTGCAAATTGGTCTGTGTTTACTGTTTCTCCCTCCCTCTCTGTCATGCTCCCATTCCTCCCTCCCTCTGCTTTAAACCCACTCTCCTTCTCTCTGATTGCTCTCACCTAGCATTTTTCTTCTTCCCCACAGCATACAGCAACCAGACTCCTACCTCATTTAATTTGGTTAATAAGGGCTGCCTGCAGCCCTCCCAGTGCATCTGGACCCCCAGGAACAAGGTACACTAGTGTTCGGTGTCACTGCATACTACTCATGCACCTGCTTCTCCTCCCACCCACCCAGGTTTAGACTGTTATTATGTTGTTCTCCACTGGTGCTGAATAAGTCACCTCACTTTCACTCTCCCCCGCTTGCTAGTTTACATGATATGCCCCTTCACTGGTGTATCCCCTCTCCTCTTTCTCTTTTGACCTGTTCCTGGTCCCCCTGGCCTCTATACCTGGACCACTCCCCCCCCCCACTCCTTTATTGGACATTGCTATCTCTCGGCCCAAAATCACCTGCTCAGCTTCACAGCCCCATACATAGGGCATATGCTCTTCTATGGTCACATAATTAACCTCCATGTGCCCTTCTGCATTTACTGGGGATGCAAGTCTCAACTCTGTCTTGACTCTACCACCCACTTGCTAGCCATGCCCAGTCTAGCCACTCAGATGTTACTAATACCCACACTATTACTTGGACTCCTTCTCCTGTCTCTCACAATGGCAGACTCCCTACTGCTACCTGGTGCCCAATCAGAGCATCCCTACCTTCTGTCATTCACTGATTTTGACTTCTCCAATATGCTGGCTGCTACACATCTAATTCCCCTTCACACTTTTAAACTCCAAAATGAAGCAATTTCCACTACCCTTCAGCAAAAGGAAACTCCCCTGGTTGCTCCCTGCTGGCGTTGCTCACTAAAACTCACCATACTATGGACTCTTTTCCATTATCTCTGTCTAGCTGGTGACGTCAAACAAACCCAAGTCCCCATCCTTCCCACCCTGGACAGGCCAAAAAGTGCATAAAATTGTGCATTTAAATATTCACAGCCTTATGGCTAACAAGCTTGACCTTGAAGCCTGGACATCACACTACTGTTCTGATATACTTGGTAACTCTGAAACATGGCTCAAGCCCACCACATCAGACTCTCTTTGTAATATCACTCACTACTCCTTTCTCCAGCTTAACTGCCTTTCTTCCAAGCATGGAGATTGTCTCCTCATTTACTATTGGCCTCACCTCAGCCTATCCATGGTTCAGCACCCCACCTGTTATGACTCTGCCTGTGAGTTTCTACATACCATGCTTGCCTTTGGCAATACCAAAACAAGTACACATTATATGTGCCTACAACACACCAAAATGTGAAGCCGCTGATCAAACTGCCCTCACCAACTCTATCCTACCCTCAGTTAGCCAACATGATGCAATCATCATGGGGGACCTAAATCTTGACTGGCTCAGCTCAAAGCATAGCTTCTACAAAATGCTCCTCAGTAAAGCCTGCCTTAACCAAATTATTTCTAACCCAACATGCTTCTTCCTGAGTGGTACATCATTCTCTCTATTAGATTGGATGCTCACCAACCATCCAGATATGATCACAGTGTCTGGTGTGTTTTCTGACTCCATCAGTGAGTACTTTCCCACTTAGCGCCTTTGGAAAGCACAGTCTCCAAAAATTCCTTCTAAAATCCTTACTTTCAGAAACTTCACCCACCTCGACCTGATCACACTCTCCACTGAGCTGTCACTCATAGACTGGTCCCACCTCCTAGCCACCTCCAATGTTAACATTGCTTTTGATATCTTCCAGTATCACATCTCCCATCTACAAGGCAGGCTAATTCCACTCACTCAGAGGAGAATTAGAGGCTTAGCCACTTCCTGGCTCCACAGTGACCTCCTCTCTCGATACAAAAAAGAGATAGCAACTGGCACGCCTACAAACCATAGCACAACCCTCAGGACTGGATTAGCTACCATACTGTGCAGAACCAATTCAAAAGAGCTACCTGTATATCCAAAAGCTCCTTTTACAAATAAAAACTAACCGCATTTGCTGGCAACCTGAGTAGGTTCTGTGGACACGTTAAAGGAATCCTGGGTGCTCATTCCCACCCCTCACCCAATGACATGATTATAAATGGCACTCACTGAAACAACCACCTCCCAGTCACCAATGCCTTCAATGTCCAATTCTCCAACCGCTCCATCTTCCCAACTCAATCTCACCCAATCCAAGATCCTAACCCCTTCACCCCAACTTACTCCTTCGACCTGAAGGAGGTCTCCAGGAGAGATTTCCAAGGCCTCCTCAACTCTGTCCCACTGGGAACTGCTTCTGGCCTGGATGTCATTGAGACTAAATGTCTGAAGTTTGCAGCACAGTTCCTTTCCATTCCCATCACTCACATTTACAACCTGTCCCTCACCTTTGGTATAGTCCCTTGCCTCTGGAAAGTACCCAAGGTGGTCCCTGTTCCCAAAAAGGGAGCCTCCAAAGATAGATCACAATATAGACCCATCGCTTTACTGCACCTTCTAGGTAAACTCCTCAAAAAAACTGTTGCCTCCCAACTCACAGACTACTTGAACTCCCACAACCTCCTCACCCCTTTCCAACATGGTTTCCACAAGGAACATAGTACTACTGCCCTCATCAAGTTCTCTGATGACATCAAAACTGCCATGGAGCATGGCTCCCCTACTGGGGTCATCTTTACAAACCTATCCAAAGCCTTCGATGTCATAGACCACCCCCTTCTTACCTGCAAGCTGGCCACCATAGGTGTACCCCCATGCCACATCCTGGTTCTCCAAGCATCTGTCTGGGTGTAGCAAATTTGTTAAATTTGGCTCAACTTCTTCTCACCAGCTGCCCATCACCCGTGGCATCCCCCAGGGATGAATCCTTGGACTACTCCTATTTTCAATCTTCATAAACTATCTCCCAACTGTCTCCACCTCCTGCTCAGTTATTATGTATGCAAATGAGATAACCATCTACTACAGCACTCAAAACATCTAAAAAAGCAACTCCCAGTTTAGTAAGGACTTCACCCTTATACAAACATGGCTCATGGCAAACAGCCTGGTTCTCAATGCCACAAAACCCAAGCAATGTTATTCAGATCTCGGATACCCCGATCTTCCTGCCCTCTTCCCCAGGTTATAAAATGCACCAATGGAATCCCTCTCTCTAAAGTTGAGGAATTTAAATATCTGCGTATCATTCTAGACCCCAGCTTAGACTTTCATCTCCACATTACAAATCAGTGCAAATCAGCCAACTCTCATGTCAGGCTGGTCTACTGTCTTAAGCACCTTCTCACCCACTCAGCCTGGCAGACCATTGCTCAGGGCTTACTCCTCCCCAAACTACAATACAGGTCCCTCCTCATCACAAATGCCCCCTCAGCATTCTTGCACAAGTGGGACATGACCTATAAGAACATATGCTGCTTTGCCCTTTCACCCCATGCCTCATTCATCACTGTTCACTCTACAACTCCTTAGGGTGGCTATCACCTTCAGTGTCATGATCCTTTGCCCCAGGCTGCTTTATGTATAAGCAACTGCAGTCCCCCCCAATTGTTACCATTCCACCTCATCCAAGTGCAAGTGCCACCTACTCCCTCAGATCTCGTGTTGCCACATAATTTGCCATGTCCATATGACTGACCAAGATGGCTGAACAGGCCTTTTCATAATTCATGCCCAGGCTCTGGAACTCTCTCCCATAAACCATTTACTGCTCCTCCTCCACCTTTTCTTTCAAATCAGCCTTTAAGGCCCACCTCTTCCAAGCTATGGCCTGGAAATGTTTCCAAACCCCGTGACCCTCCCCACACCAATCCACTCCCTCCTATTTGGTTACTGCATAGACCTGTCTCTCCAAAAGTGATGCTCCTTATGATTGAACCCCTCACAACTCTATCTGCACCACTACTTGAATACCTGTTGCACTTTGGTCTCCTTATATGTAGTGCAGTTACTGGTCCAATGCATGTATTTTTGTCACTATATATACTACCCTTGATGAATAAAGTATGGTCTCCACACTGTCCCTCAAACATTTTTACACTATTGTCTGTATATGTTTACTATGCACAATCCCTTGACATTGTTGCACTATTGTCTGTATATTTTTATCATGTACAAGCCTTGATTTGTATAGTTTGCTTTAAATGATTGCTCCCCTCCTTACTTTATCCTACTACTGTCGTTATGTTAATTGTCCACTCTCCATGTATACTGCTTCATGCCCCTGTAAAATACAGTGCAGTCCTATTTATCTGAACCCCGGTAAACTGGAATTCCCTCTCTAATGAACCACAATCTTGTCACCCATCAATTCGCAGTTCAAGATCAGCTGTTCCATATCACTTCCTATTAAGCATGTCAGCTGTTACCTGTTGCCTGCACTAACTTTGGTGGTTCATTTGACAGTTCAGTTTCAAACTATCAAGCTGTCAGTGGCTGTCAGTATCAGTTCCTATTTAGCAGGCCAGCTTTTACCTATGCTATCTTTGGTGGTTTGTTTGATGGTGGAGTTTCCAACTGTCAGACTTTCAGTGGCTGTCAGAGGCAACTGAAATGAGTACCAAGCAGTAACGTATTGTTTTTACCTTGCAGCAGAAGATGTGAATGCTTGGAACATCATGAAAATGGAGAGCATGCAGTCAGTCTCGCTGCTGACTATGGGGTGGGTAAATCCATGTTAACTGACATAAAAGAAGCAAAGAATAATCTCTGAGAATTCGCCATGGCTATGGAAGGGTCCTCAGGCATAGAGAAGAGGAATACTATGAGAGCCTGCAAGGACGATGAGAGAGACAACACAACTTATATGTGGTTCTGCTAGGAAAGGGAGAAGTGCACACCTATCTATGGCCCTCTCCTTAAAGAAAAAGCTATACAGTTGCATGAAAAGGTCAGTGGTGGTCACGGTAGCTTTGAAGCCAGTGATGGATAGCTGAGTTGCTTCCAGAAGCTACATGGTATCAGACAACCGAGGCTGTGTGAGAAGAGGCTAAGTGCTGCCAAAGAAGGAGTAGGTCCTCTTATGCAGCAGCTTCATGATTTCATAAAAGCCAAGTCCATGTCACCACACCAGATTTACAATGCTGATGAAACCAGGTTGTATTAGCAGTGCCTTCCTGACAAGACCCCGACCAACAGTGCAAAAAAAGGATGCTCCGGGGTTTAAGAAGCAAAAGGACTGTTACTGTGCTTGCTTGTGTTAATGCTAGTGTTTCTCATTAACTGCTTCCTTTTCTTGTTGGTAACCCAGGTGTTTTGCCGCATAAATATGTAATTTTTGCCTATGGTGTATGCAAGCCAGTGGAATGTGTCCTATTCACCAAATGCTACAAAGAACACTGTTTTAAGTGTAAAAATGTAACTAATGTCCATAAGTCTCCCTCTAAGTGCAGTCCCACTTCTGGACATTTCACCAGTGGACCATGAGATGCCATTCATCCAAACAAGAGACAGAAGCATTAGGTGTGTATTCTTGGTGCCAAACAGCACTCTAAGATCCAGACCTGTGATCAGGGCATACTGGAAATTTTCAAATGCCAGGACAGAAAGCATTTGCTGCAGGCTGTGTTGTCTGATACTAATGAAGACCTGACTCTCCAGGAGATTATAAAGTCAATAGCACTTACAGATGTTCTTTATATAGAGAGAAGCATGGGAGAAGGTATGACTAGAAACAATAGCAAAAGCATGATGCAAGTCTGACATCCAAGTAACCGAGGACCTGGAATTCAAGACCAAGGAAGGGAGAGAATCAATGGATCCTGATGATGATGACTATGAGATCATGGCCCTGGCTGAGGACATGATCAGCAAACTTAATGTTTTGCTTTCTGAGAAAGACATGGAAGAATGGGTACTCTGTGACAGTGCAGAGGAAGGACATGAGTTTCTGCCCAATTAGTCCATAATCAACACTGTCAGGCAGCAAACAGAAACTAGTGAAAGTAAAGAGGAACATGAAGAGGATAAAGCAGATGAAGCAGAAACTATCCCCACACATTCAGAGGCTGTCTGGTACTTCAATAAATGGTTAACATGTCTGGAAAATCAGCCAAACTGGCACTGTACAGTTAATGTAACTATGAGGTCTCCGTGCAAAGGCTACGAAGAATAGAGTGTCCCGTTTTCAGCAAGCAACAATGCAGAAATATTTTACACCACACAAAAATACCACTGTACTTATACTGCAAGCATAACACAAAAACTGCACTGTTTACACATGGATAGCATAAAAGAAACAAAAATTGCACTCCCTAACATCCTTTTAACGCTATCAGTATACCCACAGTAAACCATCAGTATACCCCCATTATGTCCCACAGTACGTCAGCCACTTCTGAATATGTCTCGCATTTACAAAATGTATCCAAAACATAAGCTCTCATTATAACAAACTCCCATGTATCTGAACTGAAAATGTGTCACCCAAGTGATTCAGAAAAATAGGACTATATTGTACAAGAATCCCTGTAAGTCTGGGAGCTTTTTGGACTTTAATGGTAAAGGCCCTTAATCAATAATTTACACTTCCATAGTTTAAAAAAGAAAGCATATTTCATTGAGAAGTAATTTTCCTAGTGTTTAAATATTTTTTTACACAATATAACAGCCTAAGGGCCAGATATGCAAACACTGCGCCGGGCAAAAACATTTACTGCGCAGGTTTTAGCCAGCAGGATGCTTGGATCTGCTATATTCAAAGGCCAAATACTTTGAGCAAACTACATTAGCGCGGGCAAAACTATAATGTATGCAAGGGCAAACTGACATGAATACAGGTGCAATGCTATATTCCATAATTAGCGCCCACGCTAAGTGGTTTTGCGGAATTAGCTGCCGACACTTAGCATGGTGCAAATTACCGCCCAGGAAAAGCTTGTCTTAACCCTACAATTTAGCTTTATGCTAACACTTTGGCTTCACAAGAGTGTTTGCATGGGTTTAGCGTGGGTTTTGCATGACCCAACAAATAAATATGACACATAGATAAAGCCAAACATAGAGGAAGCATGCTGCTAACCGATGGCATCACAATGATGCCATCATCTGCCACCAGTCCCAGCCATGCCAGGCAGTAAGTGGTGACCCTGCCGCCAGTGGACAGCATGGCAGTGTGGCCATACAGCACACACCTGTGGACCACACATCTGTGGACATGAACAGATGCCAGCACACACATGCAGCACTGTGGGCATGGAGGATGTTGAGGGAGCGTGTATGGGTGGCGAGGCTGTGCCACAGACCAGGTGTGGCCACAAGGCTGGGACACATCATGCAGTGCACGTGGGCCAGTATTGGAATACCCCAACACTAGTGTGCCTTTCGGATAATATATGCCCCCCCCATCCACATACCGCATATCTGTACAACTGCCACAGCACACAAAGCCAGAAATGTACATGTCACTGTAACCATCCCATGCCACAGGTACAGCATCTGTGGGTCACACAACAGTGTAACAGTAATGTCCACTGTCAGTAAACACCTGCAGGTTGGGCCTGTCACTGTGTACAGTGCAGTCATCATCACTGCCCTACACACCATAGGCAGTGCTGTGTCCCTCACACTACTGGCCCCCTTGCTACTGTAGTGTCTGCTGTGCACTGTAGCATGCCCTACAGTGTAACAGTTGCATGCAGCACCACCACCACCTATGCTGTCTTGTCCCCTGGGGTACAATATGCTATGCTATGCTGTACTGTTTACATGTAGCCTGCAGCTATCATCGTGCACTGCCAGACTGACCTACAGGTGGAGCTGCGGTTGGACCTGGACAGCCCCTGTACCTCCAGACTGACCTACAGGTGACTCTGTGGGACCCGCAGTAATGCTGGGCAAACTGCATGCAAATCAGGGTATAATGAGATACTAATCCGTTGTTTGCCCAGAGACTACCTAAGTAGGCTCACTTGCATAGCACTTTTGAATATGGCACATTTTAGCTCCAGGCAAGCGTGTTTGCAACGGGCTAACTGCTTAGTTTCAGCTTACGTCGCCGGGCTAATGTGTTAGCTGCCGCACTCAGTACGGGGAATAATATACAGTTTTGATCACTGTTCTTTTCCATCTGCTGCTTCCTGCAGCTATACTGAGTCCATGCATTTGCTGGCACACACATTGGCCATGTAGTTCAGTCTGTACCTGCCCTCATGTTGCTATGCACTGTGTTGTTGTTGTGGGTTGCACTTCCTGGTTGCTTTATTCAGTGCTATCTTATTCCCGGGCTATTTTTGCCCTGCACTCCCAGACCAGTTTGCCCAGCTTCCTTAGACTGCAATATTCAGCAGGATTAGCGCCGGGCTATTTCCATTTCAATATAGCTTGCTCTGTGCTCCAGGCTAAGTTTGCCCACCGGGCAGTGCTAATTTAGCCCCTGGGCAAAGTTTTGAATATCTGACCCTAAGTTTCTTGTGTCTGTAGTAACATACTTCATATGTGAAGCAAAGAATTGTGTACAGTCCAAATACACGGCTAAGTATTTTAAGGAATCCATACATTTGTAATCATTCACATGGCCATTAAATTCAAATCCATATATCAATTTTTAATTTTCTAGGAGTACTAAAAAGAAAAGATTTAGTTTTGGAATTACTTAAAATAATTTTGCAGTATGCTGTGTCATATCCTGGTTGGCTCTTTGGTAGTTTGCCTTCTAAACTCACAAGCCCAGATATTCAAAAGAGTTGAGCCATGCGCAATAGGGCTGTGCCTGCACAAGTCCGAAATTGCGCCATTCTGCGATATTCAGCTGGAGGCTATTGCACCCCTGAAATCATGCTGAGCAACAGCGCAATAATAATGAAGGCATGCCCAACTGAAGGGGGAGGAACCATGCATAAATGGTGCAGTGTGATATTAAACGACTTGCGCCATGCGCAATAGGGGGAGCAAGTGGAAGTTGCGCCATAGCGGAAATGAGCCAAAATAAAAAGGAGCAAGGGAGAGGCACAAGAATGCTACAGGGAAGCCACTTGAGACAGAACTCTAGCCAGACAGACAGGGCAGGAGGGACACACAGGGCAGGCCAGGGAAAGGACACTCTGAACACACAGGCACAGGGAAGGTGTGGGGAGCCACAGCCAGTGCAGAAGGGGGAAGTGCCGCACAGCACAGAGGCCACCAAAGGCAGGTGTTCCCTGTGCAGGGGAGGTAGCAGGGAGGACAGTGGGAGAATACAGTAACAGCTGCGGGGGTGAACACAAACCAGGGACATGGCCAGTGCCACCTTCCAGATGGAGGCCATTATGAGGGGTGAGAAGGCGGGCGTGGGGGCTTGGCCGTGGAAGGGCCTGTCGGTGGTATGCCCCCAACAGGCAGTACTGAGCCCACACCAGCTTCGAGCTGTACAGCGATACTGAGATTGTGGGCTGGTACTGCCTGAATAGGGCAATTCTGAGGTGGCTCTGTGAGCTGTGCAGTGATGTGATGCAGGCATCCACACGATGGAGCCATGCCCTGTCAGTGGAGACTAAAGTAACAGCCTGCATGTGCTTGCTCACCACAGGTACCTTCCAGAGACCAACTGGGGACACCACAGGCATAACCCAGTCGGCCATGTCACGCCACCTCACCCAATTCCTCAGCGCACTGCTGCCACATGCTGCAGAGTACATCCATTTCCCCAGCACAGTGGCGGAGTGCACAGCAAACATACAGGAGTTCCACAGGGTAGCACGTATGCCTGGCATGCTAGGGGCAATAGACTGCACCCATGTGGCCATACACACACCACCTGGCCCCAAGAGGGCCGCATACATCAATCGCAAGGGCTATGCCAGCATCAACTGACAGGTGGTGTGCGATGCCAGGGGGTGCATAATCAATGTCTGTGCCACGCACCCTGGGGGAGCACACAATGCCTTCATCTGGCACCAGTCAGCACTGTGTCACAGATTCAAGAGTGGGGACATCTCCTCTGGACATCTAGTGGGTGAGTATGCAAACCACATAGACAATCATAGGGCCTGGGGGGGCATGGCCAGAGGTGACATGGGTAGTGGCCTACATGGCCTGGGGAAGGGCGATGCTGATCACCAAACTAACCTCCACCCTCTACACACAGGTGACAGTGGTACTCCATCCCTGGCTGCTCACACCCTACTGGTGGCCCGCGACCCCATCGCAGCAACGCTACAATGAGGCACATGCCACTACATGTAATGTCATCAAGCGGGTGTTTGGGATGCTGAAGGTACGTTTCCATTGCTTGGACACCTCCGGCGGTGCCCTACAGTACAGCCCCTCAAAGGCCTGCAGGCTATTCCTGGCCTGTTGCATCCTGCACAACATGGCCAATGAATGTGGGATAGCCGTACAGGTCGAAGAGGGGGACAGCGATGGGGACGATGAGGACACTGGTGATGATGGTGATGGGCAGCCCCCCCCTTGGCTGACGGGACCCCCGACTGATCCGGCTGGCACAGCTGCACTGGGACACCATCACAGAGGAGCACTTCAGCCAGCCCAGGTAAGTCATGGGGCCAAGTGCAACGGCCAGTGACTAAGGCACAACCCACAAACACGCATGGACACACACCAGGGGTGCATGCCATCAAGGGAAGTGGCAGGGCACAGAAGCACACACGCAACCAGGGATGGGTGAGGATTAACATGCCACACAGACGGACACACACACATGCACACACACAATGCACCAAATGTGCACAGAGGGCAGGAGGCACACCGACCCAGAATGCCAACCCTAGCAACACACATGTCCACAGGCCACCACGCCCACTGCCTGTCCATGTGCGTGTGTCAGATGCTGAGCAGCATTGCACATTGGTGTACAGAGCAATGCAGGCATCATCATGCACATGCAACTGTGGACAGCAGCTGGGAGGGTGTGCAGGTGGACGATGTGTCCACGTGCAAGGCCCAGTACCAACCCGTGCACTGCCCACTGAAACACACAATGCACACAGGGCAGCACCAGACAGTAGCCGTGCTGGGAGACAGGTCAGTCACGTGACACAGTGCCCCGGCCACCACGGATGCATGGGTGGCCCCACAGAGACCCGCCAGCACTGACAGGCTGACCACTGGCCTCATGGGGTGGCACCGATGGACCCCCAGAGGTTCCACTGCATGAACATGACCATGCTCTTGCAGGGGTCTGCAGCACACCGAACATGCCTGCGCCAGGAGTGCTCGGGATGCCCACAGCTGAACCCGGTGTCGACAGGGTGGGAGTCACACGATGCCAGGAACGGGGGGTGGACAGTGCACTGCATGGTGTCTGTGATGCATGGGCACCTGACTGTGTGCCCATTGTGGCCATGACAGCAGAGAATGCCTGTGCATGCCTGTTAATGGCAGTGGTCACATCCTCCTGCAAATGGTCCATCCCTGCCAGGATCAGAGTGGTGTCCCTGCTGTGATGCTTCTCTGCCTGCTCCAGAGCCACACGCAGTGCATTCACGGACATCACAAGCTGCATATGCTGCTGGACTGAGGCTTGCAGTAGGTGGGTGTGCTCGTCCAAGAGGTCATCTGCCTCCTCGGCATCCTGTCCCTCAGGGTGTGCACGGCCCTGATGATCAGCACCCCTTGAGGGTGGGTGCTGCACACCAGGACCAGGTCTGGGCATGTCCACAGGTGGTGCACAGATGCCGCCGCTGAACCCTGTACCCCCAAGCCCATTGGCCGACTGCTGATGCTGCCCCTCCAGCTGCCGCTCCTGAGGACTCATTAGTGCTGCCGCAGTGGTCGCAACAGTCCCACTTTCCTGAACAGACACCAGTGCTGCCCCACTGGTGCTGACAGGCACAGGCTGGGACTGTGCTGACATGCAGGCCTCCACGGCAGCACCACCCACAGCCATGGGCGTGAAATGCCCTGCTGTGTGGCCATCCCGTGGCACACACTTGTCACTGCCCATGACATCAGCGTCATCATCACCGGTGACGGACTCTGCACCGGTCCCAGTCACAGCATGCTGGCATTCGTGGACACCGGCACACTGGGACACAGGCAGGGCTTCCTCCACACCTGTTACAACTACATCAGTGTGGACAGCCAGGCAGCCCCACTGTCGCAATGATCCATGTATACCTGTGGAGGTGGATGGGCCCTCCTCCATCTCCAGCTAACTGCCCTCAGTGGACAGGCCCAGCGCCGCTGACCCATGCAGATGCTCAGGATCTGTAAGGGAAAGCAAAGTCGCAATACTGCATGTGTCCTGCCCTGCCCCCCCATAGACAGACCATGACTTACCATGCAGTGATGGACCACCATCCATCTGGAAGCCACCACCCGAAACACCCTCAATGGCACTGTGCTGCATGCTTTCAGCAAGCCTCTCCTCCTGTGGGGTCAGCTGTACCACCTCCGGCTGTCTCCCACCTCCTCCCACCACTGTGTTTCTCCTCTCCAACAACTTGCTCGGTCATTATGTAGCCTGTAAGAATGCCAGTTGTTACCTGTGACTGTGCAGTCCCATGCATGTCTCTAAATCCACAGTCCACACTCCCAAACAGCATGCAACTCACCAATAGACTGCAGTAACCAACTATGGCCACTGCAGCCCAATGTCACACTTTTATAGTGCAACCCATGCAAATGAGGCGAGGCGCAACTTTAAGTAGATGCAAATTGCAGTGCTGCACCATTGAATGGCTGATTAGATGATCTGCATATGACGGCTGAATATCGCGCTGTTGCGCTTTGTGGAATTGTGTTGAACGTGCTGAGCCAATGGCGCAGTTCTGTGACATGCGTAGTACATACCTCACTGCGCATGCCCGGGTTGCTGACGCAGGCGTCTGCCGTGCTGATGATGTGCTGTGCGCGGTAGGCAATGCAGGGCATGGCCACCATTGTGCTAGTGGTGCTATAGCGATGGTCACTACATGGTGCTGTGGCACTGGGCCATCATAGGCGCAATGGGCCAACTGCATGGTAGGCCACTATGGCGCTGGCACACAGACAGCCAATCGCGCTACACACATTGTGTTCCAATAGCGCTATGCGTGTCCATGTGCCAGAGACCCTTGACCTTGTGCCCGACCTTTGCCCCCAAGGTGCCATGCGTCAGGCATGGGTGCACCTCTGTCGCACTGTTCGGTGACAGTGCGATAGGGAATGGCAGCGCTGTACCACGCAGCATCTGCACGTGGGGAGCCGTGCTGCAGAGCACCATATTGCCAAATACAGCACCGAGAATGGCACGCAGGAGGGCAGCCCAGTGGTCTGCAATCGAACTGGCCAACCTAGTGGCCATTGTGGAGCCACACCATGGGCCACTGTTTGAGGAGGTGCCCTGGACAGGTCCAGGACACAGGTGTGGCAGGAGGTGGCCACTGCCCTTGAGGAGGTCACAGGACGGGGGAGGAGCACTGAGCAGTGCCAGCACAGATACGGGGACCTGCGGCAGAGGGAGCTGGAGCTAGTGGCATGCCTGTGGGCACATGCCAGGAGGCACGGTGCCACAGCCAGGTAGGGGTTACGTCAACACACTTTTATCTTCCATATGGGTAACAGTGTTGTATGTGTCCAGCACATGGGGGAGGGACCATCTGGGGTTGGCTGTGGTGGTGTTCTACAGGTGTGGGGTGGGTGGGTCTGGCTGGGTGGGAAAGCACACCTGGGGGCAGGGGGACTTTGCTATGGGATTGTACTGATGTTCCTCTCTCCATGTTTGCCTCACAGACCCGGAGGAATGCCGCCGTGCACATGAAGAGCGGTGGCAGGAAGAGCAGGGTGCAGCCAGGTGGAGCGAGGGCCCTCACTGCCCACTGACCGGCCTGATGAAGGTGAGTGCCATACATCCATGATTACTATTGCATGCTGTGTGACAGGGTGGGCAGCAGGGCATGGCCACCATCCATCGACACCACCGCCATGCACGTGACTTGTTACAGTCAACACTGTCCAGTGGCAATGCATGTCTGGGAGTGCGTCAATGGTGGTCCATGCGTGCACCAGGTACATGGTTGTGCCACTGCCTTTGCACCACATAGCATGTCACAAAATGGCCACGGTGGTGCTGTGCATGACTTGGCCGGGGGATGTGTGCAGCGTTCCACATGGCTGTATGCACCTGGGTGGGCAGGTCATATGGACATGATCACTGCGGGTGGTCACACACCATCACAGAGGTATGTCCCATGGCCGTATGCCATGCACAGTGGGCGGGCTGTATGGGGTTGTGCATTCATACCTATTGACTGTTATCCCTTGTCCTAGGTACCTGCCATCTATGGGAAATCAGGGAGGTGCTGAGGGAAATACTGCTGGTGGCCAGGGCATCGCTGGACATCCTCAGGCAGATAGATACGGGGGGTCCTGAGGAGGCACAGGGAGCCGGAGGAGTCAGGCCCGGGGGCAGCGGCTCCCATGAAATCAATCAGTCTCTTATTCCCCTACCCCCGGACCCACCCTCACACCCCTCCTTTCCCGTCCCATTGTCCACCCTGCCTCTACCCACCCCCACCTTGTCTGTGGCCCCCAACCTTGTATATAGTTTATGTGATATTGTAAATAGTTGACTTTTATATTTGTTCAATACATTTAATTTTGATATGAATACTGTGGTGGTCTCTAATTTGCAGCGGGCTATAGGTGCTCATCTGCAGTGGTGTGCATGGCGTCAGGGGTGGTGCGGTCATGTGTATGTGTGTGTGTGTCCGTGTGGAGGTGACTATGGTGTGGTGGTAGCTCTCAGTCAGTGTCTGTGGTGTGTGTGTGTGTGTGTGTGTGTGTTGTGCCCTGTGCACTAGATGACTGTGTGCAGTGGTCCATGGTGCGTACTCTGTATCAATGGTGCACCCATCGGCCCGTCCATGGCCTGTGCAGCTGACACACATGCATGTCTGTGACCTGCACGGTCCACTGGTATGTCAGTGGTGGCAGTCCCTGCAGGGCAGAAACTGTACCCGTCACATTGCTGGGTTGCCTCCTGTCACTGGTGTGGTGCATGTCTGCCTCGGGTGGCACTGTGGGCACCACAGTTGTTGTCCCACCTCCATGCTGTGCCTTGTGTGTGTTGCAGGGGATGTGCCCCACTGTCTGTGACTTGTGCACCGGGCGACTGATGGTGGTGTATGGGTCCGCAGTGCCTGCACAGGGTGGCTGGCACTCCAGTGCCATGGAGGACTGTGGGTTCTGTGTACACAGTTTACATGGGCCCACACTGGGGGCTTGGTTGCCCCACCACTGCGTCCTTGTGTTGTTGTGCCCTTGGGTATGGGTGGGTGTCTGTCCATACAATGTGTGGCATCCGGTGTGGTGCATGCTTCCCCGTACCACTGTGGGTGTCTGTGCTGGCTGTTGTGGCCAGTGGGGGGTCGGGGTGTGTCACTGGATTTCTGTGCAGGGTGCTGTATCACTGGTGGTGGTGTCTGGGGCACACCCTGCCCCGTGTGGGGTACCTCATGTGCCGACACATGGTTGGTCTCTCAGCAGTACCTCGGGGGGACTGTGCATGGTGGCACTGTGTCTGCCGTTGTTGCATTGCTGTGTGCTGCTACCCACTGATGGGGGCTGGCTTGCATGGTTCTGTGGTGCACGGGTTGCAGTGTCACAGTGGGGGGTGGCATGCATGGGGTTTCCTGCAGTGGTGGTCACCGCTCATGGGGGGGGTCTCTGGGGGTCACAGTGCAGGGTGTGCTCTGCACTGAGGGGGATGGTGTGGCACGGGGTGGTCAGCCCTCCTTGTATGCCTGTCACAGCTTGCCGGTAGGTGTGATGGGCACCATGGCCCGGCTGTGGGTTGCTTGCTTGTCTCCATGGGCCAGTGGTTATTCCAGCCCTTCCCCAGTTGTGCAGTGCATGGGGTGTGGGGGGATGATGTCTATTCTGCTGTGTGTTCCTGTGCCTATCTGTGGCATGGGTGGTGGGCCTCTACCTCCCTGGTTATGCAGTTACATTGCTCTGCTGCTGGAGGGGCATCCCTGGTTGCACTATGGCACCTCTGGACTGCTCAGCTGAACATCCCTTGTTGCGCTATGGCGCATCAGATCTGCTCAGCTTCCTCCCTAGTTGCACAATGGCGCAGGTGCGATATTCAGTCGCCGTGGCTGTACAATTTGGGCTCGTCTGCTTTTTGAATATCACGTCTCTTGCGCATGAGCGCAATAGACTTGCACTTGCTCCTGCTATTGCGCACTTTTTGGGCGCAGTTTGAATATCTGGGCACCAATGTACAAAAAACCACAGATGCTTTATTGAATGATGTGCAGTTTATTATCTCCGAAGGAAGACACACAACAATTTCTGAGTGCACTTGGCAGTCAAGGGTGGCACACTCTCAAGGCAAACCTCTCAACTTTTTTGCATAACAAAAGATTCTATGCTTAATTCTATATTTGAAATAAAGATGGTGGAAGGCTTTTAGCCCATATACAAACCATCTTCCACTTGTCAGTGGCTGTATCCCTCTATTTCTATGTTTAACATGTATTTTTCCAGGTTCTTCTTGATAGTTTGTATTGTAATTGTGTATATTTACCATTCCAGCAGGAAACAATTCCCTTGGCTTCTTTTTTTGAAATGTTTAGTCCTGCAGCAAAAATATAACATTCCTGTGAAAAACAGATATGCTGAACTGACTATTCAAGAAGGCTGACTAGATATACTCCAATCAACAACTGATACCCATAGTATAGAGTTAAAATCAAAGTTTTTACTGCTCTCCTGGAACATAGCTGGCCTAGGATCTAAGTATGCTGATTCTGATAGTTGCAAATCTATTGAGCATCATATTATATGCATGCAAGACTCATGGCATAATAAGGACTTTGATGAGACCCTGAATGGTTATCTTAGCTTTCATGTTTCAGGAAGAAAAAATGTAAAGTTGTTCTAGGCCTTCGGGTGTCTTGTTTCATCATTTAGCAAACATTTGTCAATGCCAAATGTTGTCTTGCTGGCATTGGCATTGCTAGTGCAGGAGTTAGAGAGATCCATAATAGGAATGGCAGTGAAGTAATGAACTGACACCAACCCCACTCCCACCCTGCAGAAACTGACAGGCATTGGGTGTGCCTTTGGATTGTCAGCCATAATGCTCATGCCACATCATCTAACCCTACCCTGCAGAAACCAACAAAAGTTGCGGTGTGCCTTGGGGTCTTCAGGCCTTATGCTCACTCCATTTCATAAGGAAATATGCTGAGATGGGTACAGTATAGGAGAATGGGGTATGCTTTGGGGCCGAAGACTCCAAGGCACACCTCGATGCCTGTCACTGGCTGCAGGGTTGGGGGTTGGGGTGGAATATTGTGAGCATTACAGCTGACAATCCCAAGTCACACCCCTGATTCCTGTCAGTCTCTAGAGGGGCATTACATTTGGAAACCCTAACATCCCAGGTGTTTGCTAGCATTTTCCCTCCACTTTTTCAACATGGGCTTTTTTTAACCCTACCTCATGAACAGTGGCATTATCAGTTCATTAGCTGAAAGGTGATTTTGCACATTGACTGCGCCATTTGGCACCAAAGGTGCAAAAACACATTTTGGGCAAATGTGAAAAATGACATCTGTATTCTTCATGAGGAGGTATAAAAAAATGGCAATGTTGAAAATCTGGAGTGAAAATATTAAAATTGTCATAGTTACAAGCGTGTGGGGAAACTATGCAACACATTCTCATAACAGTCAGTGGGGAGGTGGGGTACACAGAGGGTGGGTGCAGGTTGGGGGACGGGGGATGCCAAGGACAACAGACTGTTTTCTTTTATTTAGGAACAAAAAAACTACAAACAAAAAAGGACACTGCCCTGCCGGACAGTTTTTTTCTTTACAGGTTAAATAAAACAAATATTGGGCACATTGTGGTGGGCTTCCAGTGTGCCCCATGACTTTTGGGGGATGATGTTGGCCACATTGGGTTTGGCTCCCAGTGGGTCACACAGTGGGGGTGGCGGTAGGCACATGCAGATGTGGTCAGCGGTCTGTAAAACAAGAGGCACACTGGAGTGGGCTCCCAGTGTGCCACACAATCTGTGTGTGTGTGTTTGTGGAGGGGGGTTGGCGAACATGCTGACAGGGGATTGGGCACCCCTGATATTGGTTTTCTTTTGGTATTGTGTGGCAGAAGGCAGAAGCCGCTGCCATGTTTATTTGAAATGTTTCACCAAGCAAGGCACGTAGAGGAGACGTGTCATCTATGCCTCTGATTGACAAGCTTGTCGCGGATTGCAGTGGCACTTTCTTTTAAGTTGGTGGCACATTGCATAAACTTGTGTCAGTGCTAGCATGCTTGCACATTGGAGAATGAAGGACATACCTTCTAAAGCTTGGCCTGCATTCATCAACACTGACACACCTCTGCATTTTTCCTACTACCACAAGATGTTGCTCGCGCATGCGCAAGGCAACATAAAAATGACAAAGATATACTGTAACAGCTGACCTTATCCATCACGTTTGCTCAAGTATATAAAGTAAAAATAGAATATCTATTGTCTTGTCAATGTATATACTGTATACCACCCTCAACTTCAAATTATTATGATGATGCTGTATGGAAAGATCTTGAGATGCTAATTTACAAAACTTTGACTCAGACAAAATTTCAAAGCCTTTTACTATGCGGAGACTTCAACACCAGAATTGGTCAGTATGATGGGCAACCTGAGAATGAAATTCATAAATGGGCAAATAGTGAACTCCAGGTATTACTTAGACAAACATTAGATCCAAAGTTATTGCACTTCAGGCAATTGTTTTATACTTACTCACCTATATGAAAAATATATTCTGCTAAGGAAACAAAATCTTTATGTAGTGTTTACAGACTTTATCTCTACTTTTGACATCTCCAGAACAGTTCTTTGGGAAATTATGTACCTGTTGAGTATAATTAGAGAGCTTTACATGAATACCTGGGCACACATTGGCTACTGGTAGAGAGGTGTGAAATTCCAAAATTTCATTACACTAAATATTTTGTGAAATTTGTGCATTTCACAAGATATTTTGCAGGTGTGAAATGTGAAATTTTGCCTGTTAAATGTGAAATTTGACCTGCGAAATGCTACATTTTGCTTGTGGAACTGCAAAATTCTTCCTGCGAGTGGGTGAAATTTTGCTGCTTCAGATGAAATTGCACATTTCACAGTGAAATTCTGCAATCCACAAGTAAAATTTTGCAGTTTTGCACCTGGTGAAAAATTTTGCAGAATGGCGGAATTTCGTGAAATGTTTTACACAGTAAAATTTCTGATTTTGTGGCAGTTTCACCAGCAAAATTTAATTTCACAACATCTCTACCTACTGTAGGCATCCCTGGCTTATCCAACTTCCTAGACAGCCTAGGGCTACTTTCTCCAACCAGGGACACTGTATTACTTGGGAGCTTCAGCATTAATTGGTTAAGCACCCAGGAACCCGACTATGCAAACCTCCTAAAAATTCAGTCTTGAGCAAGTCCTCTCCTGTCCCAAAAGACACAACCCCGAATGCTCAACCACTTCATACTCAACTGGGTGGCCACTAATCAAGTGGACTTGGTCCTAGAGGCGGGTATATTGTTGGATTCTATAAGTGATCACTCTCCTACTTACATCATCTTTAACACTAAAACCAGGCACCCCCCCAGTACCTGTCATTCAGAAACTTCAGCTGCTTGGATTCCATAAACCTCCTTGAAGATGTAAGAGTGGTGAACCGGTCTGCCCTTTACCTCATCAGTAACATGTCATCTGCATTTAGTTTCTTCACAGATGCCCTCAACAGTATACAGGACCTTCATTTCCCTCTTACTACTTGGAGGATGAGGGAGGGATGTTCCCGCTGGATACGTAAGGAGCTACTGTCCCTGAAGAAAGAGAGGGACTGTAAGTGGAAAGCTTATAAAGTGTTCCCTTCCCCCAACTCTGGAACACCAATAGACGCTTATGAAACACTTGTAAGCAAACTGCCAAATCCCTAAAGCTTAATTTCTTCCTAAACTTACAGAGGAACAACCTCAGTGACCCCCTTCACTTCTGGGCATCTATCGGGTACTTGCTCAACCCCAAGACCCATTGCCAAGTCACTCAGCTCACCTCCCCATCGGGCCCCCTGAATGATCCCTTGGAGGCTGCGCAGATTTTTAACAAAAAAATTCTCTGACCTCTCTGTTTTTCTCAGTAAACTTCCCTCCCAGCCACCCCCAGCCCTGATAATTAGGCAAGCTGCCCCTCCTCCGTCTCCACCCCCACTGCCCCCATTCTACTTTAGATCCATTGGTCCAAGTGCTACTACCAAGCTCCTGAAGTCCTTCCCCACCAAAGGTAGCCCTGGCAGTGATGGTCTTTTCCCCTCATTCTTGAGGCTCATCTCTCCTGCAATCATTAAAACCCTCACCTTCATATTAAACCTTGCCCTCTCTAAAGCTGCCATGCCAGATTTTGGGAAACATGCTAATGTTGTGCCTATTTTCAAAGCTTGTGATCCTCTCTCTCTCTCCGGATAACTATAGGCCTATATCCCTGATCCCCCATCTGAGCAAGCTGCTGGAAAGAAATTGTGCATTTCCAGTTCTCTGAGCATCGTAGAAAGTATAATCTACTGTGCCACCAACAGCACAGTTTTCATGAGCACCACATCAGCCTTAGAACACTTCACTAACCATGCCCTCCGAAACACGGACTGGAGCAAGGCCAAAGGTGCTGTATTCATGAATCTGACCAAGGCCTTTGACCTCATCGACCACCCCTCCACCACTCCACTCCATCACCTTGGTTGTTTCTCTGAGACAGCTGCATGGTTTAAAAGCTATCTTGAGGACTGGTCCCAGTCAGTTTTAATTGGTACAGCCTCCTCTCCTGCCCTGCCTGTCTACACGTGGGTCCCCCAAGGCTCCATCCTTGGCCCCCTACTATTTTTTACTTTTATAAATGATCTCCTGACTGAGACTCTATCCTGTGAGGCACTCCTCTATGCAGATGACCTTGTTCTTTATCACAGTGACAAGTCACTTGCGAACATCTTCTTTACTTTTACACTTAACTACGGTGTTGCCTTCAATTGGTTTCTCTCCAACAGGCTCCTCGTAAATGAAAAGAACATTAAATCCACGCTACCTGGCTCCAAACCATTCATCACCTAGGTCACCAAGGCTATTGTACTCACACCTGTAGGCCCCCTCTCGAAAATGTCCCCAGTTTCAAATACTTAGGTGTTACCCTGGACCACTACCTTACTTTTGCTGAACATGTCACAAACTCTGTATGCAGAGTGTATCAGAAGCTATGGGCTGCCTACCACCAAAACAATTCCTGTCTACTGAGGCATGTCTAGCAATCACGCAAGGCAATCTTCTCCCCCTTATTGATTACTGGTCTCCTATCTAGTCCTGCAAATCATCAGCCCTGCTCACAAGACTGAACTTAATCTACAATAGTATCTGTAGCTTCATCCTCAGTGTTCCATATTAAACCCATCATTGTGTATTGTACCAGTCTCTTGGTTGGTTCTCACTCCAAGGCCGATGTGATTATGTCCATGGCTGCTTAGTTGACAATACCCTGAGAAGTGGCCACCTGTCCCCATACTCCTCCCTCCTCATGGACAGAGTGGCATCTAGGAGCCTCCGTGAGTCATCGCCCTTCCCCAGAAGTCTCATGAATCTCCTCTACCATGGGCAGCAAAGCTTTTTCTGTCTCTTCCCCCTCCCTTTTGAACAGACTCCATACATCGCTCCACTCATCCACATCACATTTCTCTTTCAAAACAATTTCAAAGCCTGGCAATGGTCTGTAGCTAAATGCCACTGTGAAACGGGTAAACCCAGACATCCCCATCCTTTCTCTCCCAGCACCTATGGCTGGGTCACACCCTCTCCTAAGACTCCACTCCATCTCCTGCTCAGCATCTTCCTCAAACGTGGTTAAGGATATTGCCTCCCTAGTGTTCTTTGCCACTGCACCTATTTTAGGGTGGATTGTTGCACTGCATTATGAGTACTCATTTGCCTGATTTTCTGTTTACTACTATTTACCTGAAAGCTGACTATTTACCTGTATGCAATTGCACTTTATTTTTATTTTATTGTATCTGACAATTTGACACCATGTGTATGATCTCTGTGTTTTTGTGACTATGTATTCTACCTGTCTGCTGGCCTTAAATGGCACAATGCATCTTATGTAACTTCTTTATGTAAGCACCCCTTGTACTGTAATTCCTACACTCATGTTTGAAGCCTATACTACTGTGTATTTACCTGCATTTGCATTGCTTACTGTGCCATGTTTGTGACTCAGGTCGGGACTGAAAACGGTCCTCTGAATCAGTGCACCTACCCAGTTACCAAAGAAATACATACATACATACATACATAAATAAATAACATCAAGTTGGGCAAATCTGGCCATTTGTCTACAAAATCTGTATCAGTAAAGGAGTCAGGCAGGGCTGCGTTCTCACACCTGCACTTTTCTCTCTCAATATATAAATAAGTTATTCATACAATTGCTAGAATCTGCATCAGATTCATCTTTTATTTGTAAAAATAGATGTCCAGCATTAGCACACACCGATGATCTTGTTTTGCTGTCACGATCTGTTTCAGGTTTGCAACATAAACTAAATCTGTTAAATACATTTACAGAAAAGTATAGCCTAAAGATAAATAAATCAAAAAGTAAAACAATGGTTTTTGGCTCTAAAAATTCCAAAACAACATGGAAATCTGGGAATAAAAAACTTACTTTATTAAATTTATATACATATCTTGGGCTAAGCATGTCTATCAAGGGAACTTGGACTACTCAGATAAAAAAATCTTCAGTTAAAAGTAAAACAAACAGCACTTTCTTTGATGAGATTTAATTGTAAATACAAAGGCAACTCCATTAGACCCCTTATAGAGGCCTCAAGAGCAAAATACTTCACACAAGCACTTTACCTGTTAGAAATTTGGTCATTGGGAAATTTGATTCATTAGCATCCCCTCTTAACAAACTCCACAAACAAGCATTAGGTGTAAGCAGCTCTGTCCTGGCTTCTACAGTAAGGGGAGAACTTGGATTAAGTAGCCTTAAAGCTCTGGTAGACGCCAAGATGGTCAGTTATTGACTCAGAGTGATTAGTATGGAAACTCATAGGCTGCCTGGCATGTGCTTAGAGGAGAAAAACAGCTGGAAAAGCCTGGGCTGTAAAATATTCAAATGGTTAGGTACAGTCACATCTCGATGAATATAGTTTAAGTTTTTTAATGGGCTGTGCTAAAAAGGGCATTTCAATTAGCCCCAAGTATAAATCATATACAACCAGAAGGATTACAAATTGTTATACAAAAATAGATTTGGAAATAATTTCTTCTTTGAAAATTGTTACATAGTATGTGCTTTATGATAACAGACACATTTACAGATGTTATCTAGGTGTTCTAATGGATCCATTACTTAGAAAACTATATACAAAATATCGTATGGATGTTTTTCCATATAACATATTGCACACTAGATATACCAAATCAACAGATCCAATGAAAAAAAATAGGCTCATGCAGTTTACAAAAGATGGAAGATCTATACCATGTTTTATTGCTAGTCACCCATGTTGGGGTCACAGCAGCACTCCCCACAACTCTTTAGACCTCACCAGCCCACCGTGAAGCCAGCAAGGCTCCTTGTTGCCCCTGTTGGGGTCACCGTGGCACTCCCCATAGCTCTTTGGACCTCACCAGCCCACCTCAAAGCCAGCAAGGCTCCTAGTTGCCCCAGTTGGGGTCACCACAGCACTCCCCATAGCTCTTTGGACCTCACCTGCCCACCTCGAAGCCAGCAATGCTCCTAGTTGTCCCTGTTGAGGTCACTGTAGTGTTCCCCATGACTCTTTGGATCTCACCAGTCCACCTTGAAGCCAGCAAGGCTCCTAGTCACCCCTGTTGGGGTCACCGTGGTGCTCCCCATGGCTCTTTGGACCTCACCAGCCCACCTCGAAGCCAGCAAGGTACTGTAGTCAGCAGGTTCCATTTCAAGTCCTCAGGCAGCCTAGCTTTGAATTCTGGCACCTTTTCTAAGCAGCTCCTTGCCTTCCAAGCTGTGGCTGAATTTCTACCTCAACTTGCCTCTGCACTATTGCAGACCAGAGGAGACCGCAAAAAAACCTATACAGACTGACTTAAATGTGCCTCTGTCCAGCCAAGCTGTAAACTGAATTTGTGCCTGGCATTGTAGCTCCCTGGTAATTATGGCATTTCTGTGTGCACTGCAATCTCAGATTTTATGGTGCTGTTTCTGATTTAATTGTGTGCTCCTAGCCTGTTTTTCTGTGAGAGACGCTGAAGTCAAATTTTCTTCCTGTCCCCACCCCCTTCCCCACATCTTATTAAATGCTTATTCCTTGGGGGCGGATATTCTTTTTTTCCTCAGTGATTGGACCATTTCTTCTGGGGTGAGGATCTCAATGCACTAGTGTGTGAATTTCATTGTTGGATAGCCCCAGAAACCTGGTGAATATCTCCACACTTAGCAAAAGCCTTTATAAGGTTTCTAGTTGCAGCTCTATATCTCTGCCTGCAAGATAGTTTCATCCTTGGACTTAGTTATTGTCTCACTCCTGCAGTCAACTGCACATTTGCTTCAGTCCCGTCTCCATTCCTTAATTCGCTGCTTTCTCTCTTTTTCCCTAGTTCTACGTTCCCTTCTTTTCCTTACCAGTGTACACTATGGGGGTGATCTCACTTCACTGCAGCTTTGTAGGAGTATTTTCCTCTTCTACTAGCCCTCCAACTCTCCATAGATCTTCTCTGCCAGCCATCTACTGACTGGCTACTCAAATAAAGCTGAGGACTGAAACTATTTTTTCTCAAACCTAATTATCAGGGTTAATACCTCCATCCCTGAAACCTGGCTCCTAAAGCTTATCCCATTTGCTGGTATAGCTGACTACCTAAGCTATTCCCCTTTTTATATGCCACTTGAGGGCAACTCCAAACCTCTCTTCTTGAGACCTGGATACTCCTATGTCATCTCTCTCTCTCTAGTGATATTGAACCTAACCCAGGCCCTCCTGATGGAATCACTCCCAAGAACCCATCTTATTGGTTCACAGAAAAGGGGCTTAGGCTTGCACATATGAACATTAGAAGTCTGTCAGCTAATTTTGCACAGCTTGAAGCCTGGATTGCTCACAACTTCCCTGATGTCTTAGGTCTAACCAAGACGTGGTTAAAACCCCATATACCAGATTCATTATGTAGGATCAATGGATATAAACTTCGCAGATGAGATCGTCCAGATGCTAAAAAGGGTGGTGGTGTTGTGTTTTATACCAGACAGGACCATGACATTATGATCCTCCTGGTCAACACTACCTGTCTATGTGAAACTATTCATGTAGTTATTACCTAAGGTCTCACTAAGAAGCTAAATGTAGTGTGCATCTATAACCGTTCTAAAAATGGATTAACAGGCCTGACTAAGGTGATTGACTATCTTTCCTCGCTAAAGGGTAGACAAGAGCTTATTGTTATAGGGGACCTCAACCAGGATTGGCTAGGGAAAAACTCTAATCTCTTTGCTACTGAACTCAGCAGGTTACACCTGTCTCAACTGTTCACTCTCCCGACCAGACAGGCTAGTAACAGCAGTCTCCAGTCTCTTCTAGACTGGGTTGTCTCCAACAGGCCGGAGATGATCAGTGCTGTTGGAGCTTTACCAGACTTAATCAGTGACCACTCCCCAGTTTACTGTGTGTGGAAGGCTTGGGCCCCTAAACCACCACCCAGAGAAATTCTTTTCAGGGATTTTTCAAAAATGGATAAGAGATCCCTAATCTTGGAGCTACAGAACACGGACTGGGCACCTCTATATAATACTTGTAATACGGAACGTGCTGCTCAATACCTCCTAACCATGCTTTTGAGCCTTCAAGACAAATATATTCCAGTAAAAAGGCGCTGTATCTGGGGATCTGCTACCCGCTGGTTAAATTCTTCACTCCTGTCCTCTCTCAAAAAGAGGGATAAAGCCTGGAACAAAGCTAAGCTAACCCAGTCTCCTTTGGACTGGGTGGAGTACAGAAGACTCCGAAACCCATGTCAATCAATAAGTCAATCAAAGTCTTTATTTAACCAGGTGATCACCATTGAGCAAGCTCATTTTCGAGGTGGACCTGGGTTTGTTAACAAGGAACAAGGGACAATATACATGGGATACAACACACAAGAAAATAGTAATAATACAAATAAAGTGAGATACAGTAATACAGTATATGCAAAATATCAGCTGGTAGCATTGACAGTAGTATATGTTTGGAACAGAAGATATAGGAAGTTTTGGATAGGACACAATTTTTCATAAAAGTTAAGAAATAGACATATCAGGTGCACTGAACACAAATAAAACCTAATATAAAAAGATATATAGTGATATGGTATGGAGAATTTAGAGCTGGAACCAGGGTCAAAGGAATGTGAAAGGGACAGATATGGGGTAGAAAAAGGGGAGAGGAAAGAGTCGATTATAGATGTGATCAGTCTTTTAACAGTAGTAATTAGAGTGTGCTTGGACTCATAGGAGTCACTATTTAGGGTAGACAGGCACAGGACTCCTTATTATGATGTAGATATAGAGATTTAAAAGCTGCTAGGCTGATGGGGTGAGTAAATTTCAAAGTTTTTTGCAGTTAGTTCCACAGTTGAGGGAGCACAAAGCTGATGGCTGTTCTGCCAGTGCGAGATTTTGCTTTGTAAACATACAGGTAGATATATGAGGTGCTTCTCAGGGAATACTTCCCCAGAGTACACAAAGGTAAACAGACAGAGATATACTGGGGCAGTTTATTTGAGATAGCTTTGTATGTCCAAACTGCAGCATTTTTTTGCCGTCTGTAAGCAAGGGATGACCATCCCACTGTCGTGTACAATGCACAGTGGTGGGTTGAGTATGGAAGACCCATGATAAATCTTATGGCTCTGTGATAAAGTGCATTGAGTTTGGCTAGGGTACCAGCAGGTCCCTGACTATATAGAAAGTCTGAGTAATCCAATAGGGAAAGAAAGGTAGTTTGAACCAGTTTCAGTTTAGCATCTCTTGTAAGGAGATTATTAATCCTAAAGAACAGACCAAGTCTTTGTCTAAGTTTCTTTGACAGTTCTTCTAAGTGATCTGTGAAAGTAAGTCTATGGTCTAACCAGACCCCCCAGGTACTTGAACTTTGTTATGTAGTCCAACTGCTCACCTAAAATGGTAGTGATCTGCGGGAGTGTCCCAGCAAGTGCAGGATTTATTGCATTTTGAAGGGGCAGAGGAACATTGCTTTGTTTTTTTTTTTTTTTTTGCATTTAAGAGTAGTTTCTGGTTTATAAGCTGATGTTGCAGCAGATTAAATTCATTTTGAAGAGCTTTACAGGCTGCTTCAGGTGTGGGGCTACTAGCATAGAGTACCGTATCATCCGCGAATAGGTGTATTTGTGCTTCTTTGATGGGGGCATCTACATTGTTAATATAAATGGCGAAGAGCAAGGGGCCAAGAATGGAACCTTGCAGTATACCCCTCAATAGGGATTTTGGTGGAGAAACTTCCCCTTTTGCCTTTACTTGTTGAAGTCGTACTGAGAGGTAGTTGGAGAACCATTTAAGGGATAGGGAATCCAAACCAATGTTCTGGAGGGACGACAGAAGCAGTCTGTGATCAACGGTATCGAACACCTTGCTTAGGTCCAAGAAAACTGAGCAGACAAAGTTTTTTTTGTCTAATTCAAGATGCCAGTCATTTGTCACCTTGGCTAGTGCAGAGATTGTACTGTACTGTGCTCTAAAACTGGATTGTAACGGGTTGAGCAATTTTTCTGATTCCAGGTACTTCTGAACCTGGGAGTTCACTATTTTCTCCAGCATCTTTGACAGGATTGGAAGTAGGGAGACTGGCCTGTAGTTATTGAGGTCACTAGGATCTCCTGACATAAACAAAGGGACCACAAGTGCATTTTTCCAATTGGGCAGCAGGTCACCCTGGGAAAAGGATAAGTTGAAGAGATGAGTAATTGGGACTGCGAGGACACAGTAGCTGACCTTTAAGAAGTATGGGTCAATGAGGTCAGCCCTAGCACTTTTCCTAGTGTCCAGCTGAAGGAGAAGATCTTCGACTTCTTTCAGGGAGGTAGGCTGCAGAGAGAAGGATGGACTGGGGATGGGTTTTTCTTGTGTATCCAATCTAAGTTGTTGGTGGAGGATATTCGTGGGAGAGGAGTCAAAGGCTAGCCCTGCAGTGGCAAAATGATTATTGAGAGCATTGAGGATAGACAGTCTGTCGTAGATGACAGTATTGTCGATCAATAATTTAGTAGGTAGGGAATTTACAGTTGTGTGACCTTCAATGTCTTTGATAGTCTTCCAGAATTTGGAGGCATTTCTTGAGGAGCTCTCCAGCTGACAGCGGTAGAAATTAGCTTTGGCTTCTCTGACCATTTTGGTGCCAAGGTTCCTCGCTCTGGAAAGAATTCCAGTCATTTATTAAATTAGTTTTCCTAGCAGTTTTCCAGAGTACATCCCTACTCAGCAAAGCATCTTTCAGGTCTTCTGTAAACCACTGACAGGATTTGTTTCTGGCACAAACTTTTACTATGGGAGCATACTTGTTGAGAGCCCCTAGTACAATTTCTGAGAAAATATTATAAGCTGTAGTCAGGGACTTGGCTAGATAGAAGTTCTGCCATTGCATGGAGTCTCTTAGGTCTGATATATACCCATGGAGATCAAAGTTGCGTTTGCACCTTTTAAAGGAGAATTTTGGTACAGTTGTGGATTTAAGAGTGGATCTTACTCAGGTGATGAAGCAATGGTCGCTAATATCACAGAAAAAGATGCCAGCATGGGACAATAAATGGGGTTTGTTAACTAAAATGATATCCAAGAGAGTACTGTTATTAGGGTTGAGCTTGCTAGGATGAGTAGATTCGTTTATTAGCTGTGACAACCCAAGGGAATCACAGAACATTTTAAGTGGGGTGGATATACTGGAGAGCCAGTCTAAGTTGAAGTCCCCTAGTATGATACACTCTGAAGATGCCAAATTCAAGATGTTTTCAAGATGTTTTAACAACTGTAGTCCAGCTGATGGGGGTCTGTAGCATCCTATTATACATAATGAGACACCGGTGGCAATTTCAATCTTTAATGACAAGTTTCAATTCTTTTGGGACAGAGGTTGAGTCAATTATGGAGGCAGGAATTTATCCTTGATGTAAATAGCTACCCCACCACCTCTGGTTTGCCTGTCAGCTCTGAACAAAGAGTAGGAGGGGATGTTAACTTCGTTGTTACTGGTCGCCGGTCAGAGCCAGGACTCCGTAATCACCAGAATATCTGGAGCAGTATGACATACCCAGGCCTGAACAGAAGTGATTTTTTTTTAATAGGCTACATACATTAACATGCAAGAATGTAAGCCCCTTGAGGCTTTGTAGCTCTGCTTGGGATTCCATGGGTGCCAGAGGGCCTGGATTAAGCTCAACATTTCCTATGCATAGTAAAAGCTGGAACAAGAGTTTCCTTCAGAGTCCTAGGAGAAGTGTGGGTGGCTGGGTCTTCTTTCAGTTACGTGATTGGTCTGTGGCAGCATAGAGAGTTCTGAGGCTAGTTCCCAGTTTTCTTGATGCTGCATACAATAATACCCTGACCGAGAGAGTCAATGGGAGTAGGGGAAAGTATGCAGAAGGTGGTGTAGCCCTTTGGGCAGGCTCTAGGTTTTCATCAGATCTGATAAGGGCAATTACTACCGTCAGCTCCTTAATACCTCTGTCAGTGACTCTCATGGTTTTTGGAGTCATGTTAATACCATCATAGGGAAAAACAAGTGCAATACTATCTCTGATATGGTTGTGGATGGTTGTAATTGCAATATTCTGCTCACTATCGCTGAGGGTCTTAACTCCAGATTCACTGACCTCTCCTCCTATACTGCACCTCCTGGGCCTTTACCTGTCACTCCACAGGATAATCTTAAATCTTCCAACCCATCTTTCACCTTTGTCCAGTCTGTGAGAGTGAAATCTTACGCTTACTTAAGTCCATCTCTCCTGCTGGATCGACAGGGGCAGATGGACTCTTATCAAAATTCCTAAGAACCGTTGCACCGTCTATAGTCTCTCCAGTGACTAGACTTTTCATCCTGTCTCTTCTTATAGGACATGTCCCTTCCTTCTGGAAGATTGCTCAAGTTGTACCAGTCTACAAAAAGGGCGACACCACTAACCTGGATAACTACTGCCCTATTGCCATCCTCCCCACCCTCTCTAAAATACTGGTGAAAATTGTTGCTACCCAGGTCTCGGATTACCTGTACTCCTTCAAACTCCTCACCCCTGACCAACATGGTTTCCGACATGGGCACAGTACATCCACTGCTCTCATACAGTTTACAAATGATGTCAGACTCGCTATGGACAAAGGCTCTCTCACTGGGGCTACTTTTGTTGATCTTACAAAAGTGTTTGATTTAGTTGACCACCCACTGCTCCTATCAAAGTTGTCATCCCTAGGCTTCTCACCCTCTGACACCATGTGGTTCCAAAATTATCTTTCAGAGCAGCAACAATTAGTCCAGATCAGAGATGCTAAGTTCCCTCTTGCTCCTACTTGGATCAGAGTGCCCCAGGGTTCTATTCTTGGTCCTCTTCTGTTTACAGTCTTCATAAACGACATCCCACCACTCACTGGTGCTTGCTCAGGTCTGCTATATGCAGACACTCTTGTTCTTTACTCATCCTCCTCAAACCTCTAAGATATCAACCTGAATCTCAATAATAACTTCAGTACCTTTCAGAGCTGGCTATTGCAAAACAAGCTTCTCTTAAATAAAAATAAAATGGTGACTATGTTCTTTGGTTCAGGTTCAAAAATTCGATCCTGCACCCAACCATTAAGTATCAGAGCGCCTGATGGCACAGTTACCTCTTTTAAATACCTAGGAGTAACCCTTGATCCTGCCTTGGATTTTGACCTGCACCTAGCCTCAGTCATTAAATCTGTCAATGTTCAACTTGGACTGGCATACAAGGTGAGACATAGCCTGACATCCATGGCGAGGATGGCCACTGCACAGGGGCTTCTGAGACCAAAATTGGCATATGGGTTAATAGCCTTTCTGGCAACTACTGGAGGGCTCCTCTGAAAATGGGATGTCTGCTACAACAGCATTTGCCATTTTGCTTTGTCTTTGTCTAAACATACTCACCGATGCACACTATACTCCAGTCTGGGATGGTTTACCCCCTCAGCCTTCTGACAGTTTACTTCCTACTGTTTTATAAAGAATATAATCTCCTCCCAGATACCTGATAAACTGGCTCTCCTGCTCAAACCTGTGACCTCTGCCTACCCACTGAGATCAGCTGACAAACCTTTTCTTGTACAACCGAGATGTAAAATCAAAATGGGGGAGAATGCTTTCTTTAGTTGGGCCCCTAAACTATGGAACTCCCCTCCTCTGAGTCTAAGAATCTCCCCTTCTCCACACAGCTTCAAACAGGAGCTTTGTATGGCTCTTTTAAGCTCTGAACCCTGCTCCTGTCCTCTATCCACCCACTCCAGTACTGGTTCCTTCTAGTTGCCTACTGGCTCCAACCTCTACTACTCTCAAACCTCCCTGGAAATCTTGTTATTTCCTCTCTTCTAGCACTTACTCACTAGTTGTATGACTTATGACTGTTAGTTATTTGCACTTATATTTCTGTTTTGTTACTACATATAGATTCCTGCAAATGTACTGTCATTGCTGAAAATTTTGTATAAGTGTATTATGTCCAACTTCTACTTGTTCCCATGATGTTTTCTTGTATCTACTATTGTCTACGTACCCTTTGTTGTAATCTCCAAGGTCGTACCTGCAAATAGGCAGCTATGCTGTCTAGTGTACCTACCCAATTAACAAAAACTAAATAAATAAATATTCAATTGCCCATGGTACACTGAGCCAAGGCAATATTGGTTACATCCGTTATGGGTAACAATCCATACTCTGAACAAAAATGCCCTGCTTAGTTTAATGTTTACAGCAGATGATGATCTGATAATAAATAAAGTTAAGGGCTACTTGAAAACAGTCTCTTTGAGACGCATGAAGTGTACAATAACGAGAAACAAGTCATAATACTAACAAACAGTGTATAAACTGCATTACTCTTTAGATATATGATCAATTTTACAGGAAAAATATGTTGTGTGTTTTATAAGGAAAAGCTATGTCTGTAGTAGGAATTTGTTATTATAAGTTATAAAGGTGTAAATATGACTCTTTCTTTTAAAACACTGTATGTTGATGCATTGAAATTAACTGATGTTAATAAACTTTGGCTGGATTTTGTGTGTTGTACTATGAATGTAAAGGTCTATGACCGAACAACCAATAAACTTGAATTGAATTAAAATAGAAAAAACAGATATTTACATGTTAGCTGCTTGTTATGGCCTCTTGGGTTGTATGTAGTCTGTTTAAATGCCATTCCTATTGTCATTACTAACGTACTGCCATTTATAGTTTGTCATCATTGCAGCATATCCCCTCTAACTCATCTTTGCACCAGGGTGTACATTCCCAACTTTTCCAGCCTCTCCCAATAGGTATTGTTTTGTGTCCCTCTTATTAATTCAGTCATCTTTCTTTGTGGTCTTTCTAATAGTTATATATCTTTTTGTGCTATGGATTCCAAAAGGCTGAACAGTAGTTCAACTAGGAGTAAATATATGACCTGTATAATGGTAGTATTGTCTGACTGTACCTGTTTATGAATGTTTCCTTTACAGTGTGTATGCGCCTACTTGCTCTTTATGTTATGTAGGTTCAATGGTCATTTGATTTGAGGGTGTCAATAATTCTTATTCTCAGGTCCCTTTCTTTCCTTGTTTCTTTCAGCATTGTTCTACCTGGTTAAGTAAATTCTGATTGATTGATTGACTGATGGATTATCATATACTTTTGTTTATGGTTGTTTGTATCCAAGTGCACACTATGCACCTTTCTGTATTGAATGCCATGCTATTTTTGATTGCCCATGTTTCTATAGCCTTGAGATTGTTGGTTGATTGTGATTTCTGCTGTTTTGATAACATTTCTACAATACCTTCCAACTTTGTATGATCTGTAAAGACATTTGTCCATCCCTTAACACTAATAACCATATCTTAAATACTGGCTTTCAACAGAGCAGATCCTACCTAAGATGCCTGAGCCTGTAGAGTCTACATAATTATTCTAAGAAATGTTTTCTGGTTTCTGGTTCCTCTGCATGTTGTTTATCTGTTTTGTGTCTTTAAAATGCTTAGAACAGAAAAGTCACCACAGGACATAGACCTAGCCAAACATGTTAATTTTACATTACGGCTGGGATATTCCGACTGCGACAAGCAGTAGCGCAAGCCTGGGCACAGTGCAACTGTACTGCACCTGGGCCGTGTCCAGGTGATATTCAACAGTGCTGCACCATGGCACAGCACCATTGAATATGGCGTGGGCAGTGCACAAATTGCTCATGGTGCAGTGGCACTGCACCAGTGCAAGCCACAGATAGGGAGCACTGGATGTACCAGCGCAAGTGCAGTTGCACTAGGTGCATCACCCCCAATATTAAGCAGGGGGTATGCAAATGATGCTATAATATATGCAAAGCACAAATGGGACCATTTGCATGTCATTATGGCCCTATTTGCATGCCTTGCACAGGGCAGGTCAGCAACTTGCGCCTGGCACCCTGCACAGCATGACGTGTGCTGTGGGGATCCTGGGGCATCCCCCACCCCATAGCCATGATCGCATGATATGTGTTTATAATGAGACCCTTGGTAGTCTAGTGGCCCTCCCTAGTCTCCAATTCCCCAGTACGTATGTAACATGACCAACCCTGGTGGTCCAGTGGTCTCCCCTCCCACCCGAGCCCCTGATTCCCTGTTACATGACAATATGATGTCCCTGGTGGTCTAGTGGAAACCCCCACCCATTGCCATGATCATGGTTAACTCCATATTGGAACACCCTGGTGATACAGTGGCACCCCATCCCCCACCCACACAGAAATCCATTGTCCATCCGCTCCCCTCATCATCAGTGGGTGGCTGCATCCTGCCGTACACTGTCCAGCCACCCACTGAATTACAGGTAGAGTATGGGCTGTATGCCCATTGGTCTCCAGTGTGGACCAATGGGCTTACAGGGCATACTGTACTAAGACATCACAAATCTGTGAATGACTCTATTCACATATTTGGACTGTCTAGTAAAGTATGCCCTGTAAGCCCATTGGTCCACACTGAGGACCAGTGGGCTTACAGCCCATACTGTCCTGTCATTTGGCCAGTGGTTGGGTGGTGTGCGGGTGGGATGCAGCCGCCAACCAATGATGGGGGGAGTGAGGTGGGCAACGGGTTCTGTGTGGGTAGGTGGGGTTGGGGGTGCCACTGGATCACCAGGGCATTTCAATATGGGATTTAACCGCAATCATGACAATGGGTGGGGAGGTCTACTAGACCTCCAGGGACATCATATTGTTATGTAACAGTGAATCAGGGACTCGGGTGGGAGGGGGGACCACTGGACCACCAGGGTTGGTCATGTTACATACATATTGGGGATTCAGGGACTGGGGGTGCCACTAGACTACCAGGGAGCTCATTATACACATATACTGCATGATCACAGCTATAGGCAGGGGGTCCACTAGACCACCAGGGGTGTGTGTGTGCTTGAGGACGGTGTTCTGCGTGGGTGGGTGGCCACCCATGGCTGGGCTGCTGAGTAGTACCTTGCAATACAGCAGCCCACCAGTGGGTGGGTGGCTGGAATTTGCTCCTACTCAGCTCGGGCTCATCCTTGAGCCCCCCCATGCAGAGCAGGGCAGGGGTGTGCCTTCATATGTGCCGCACATCCCGGGCTGAATATTGGAATGTGCCACATATGCATGGGCACACCCCCTGAGTCTGCACCACATACATTATCATTGCACCCCATGCATCTGGATTTGCACTGCAGCCAGGCAGCCATCTCAGTCTCCCACCAGGGTGCGATCCAGGGTTGCGCTGATGCTACTCCATTGCACCAGGTGCAACCCCTTTGAATATCTGGGCTTATATGTTTTTGGTGGGTAGTTCTCCTATCCCTGTTAAGTGCTACTCTTGTCAGATTTCTGAATGTCCATTTATTAACCATGACAATTGGTGTATTAATTTCATGTACATATTCTCTGTAACTAGGTAAGTAGGTATTTGGTTGAATATGCTATTACAATGTTAACAATACATTTTTCATGTTATGTAAGTTATGCTGAAAACAAAAAAAAATATTAACAAAAAAACAACAACACAAACAGAGCAGATCGGGACAGATCCTTGGGGGACACCAGTCATTACGTCTCCATCTCCCACTAGCACGTGATTGGTTCTAACTCATTTTCTTTTGGTTAGCCAGTTGTTAATCTATATTGATATAAGTCTGTTATTTCCTCCCCTTTTTTGTTTGTTTATTAGTGGTTTGTGAGGTACTTTATCAAAGGCTTTCAAGTAATCTACATAGACTATGTCTACGGGTTTGTTATTTTCCATAGCTTCAATTACTTTTTCATAAAAAGCAAGTAAGTTGGTTTTACATGCTCTATTCTGTAAAAATCCATGTCAGTTTTATTTTTTATGCCTTTATTTTTATGTTGGCATGTTTGCACAGCCAACATCTTGCGGTAGTGCAGATTTGGAGGTGTGGTCACTATTGGGTGAATGCAGGGCATGTATCAGTAGGTGCGTCCCTCATTCCACAATCAGCCTGCATGCCAGCACCACACCATGCATACATAATGTGGCGAGCACGGGGGTTTGGACCCAAAGGAGATGGCAGCCTTCACTTTTTTTTCTGCCCCAGCCTGACAGGAAATGCAGATTAAAATGTCTTAGATGCTGGACTAACGGTTATTTTATCATCACCACGCACCTTCTCCCACCTCTGACACCAGCGCCGAGATGTAATTTGGTGTACCACGCTCTTGTTCGGTACCTAACGGGCCATAGATACTCCAGAGCCCACGGGCAGTAATAGGCCGTATAGGCCCGATCTCGATATCTTGGTGCTGTCGTACTCTTTTCCCCCTCCCAACTTGATCGGAGCTGCAGCATCTCCCCCCCAAGCAAGAATCAGGACAAGTCCGATGAAGATTCCGGAGTCAGTGGGGATTTCTGCTGTTCCCCCGAGGGAGAAATATTAAACCTATTGACTGCTGGCTATAGGAATTGTTGCAGAAATGGAGCCCGCGAACTGTAATACTGCAGGAGCATTTCATCAGGCCACCCCGGCCTCCCTTGACCAGGCACAAGTCAGTGAAGCCCTAGCCAATATCACCAAAATGCTGGAGGCTTTACTGAGCAGAGTAGATACAATCTGCACCTCTCTAACGACTAATGTGGCAGATGTACATCGTTTGCAGGACCAGCTTAGTGTTTTGGAACAATGGACAGAAGAGTTAGAGAAACAGCATCTCCATGTCCTACAAAGGCTCCGGGACCAAGATGACAAATCACAAGACCAAGTTATCCCGTCTATGGTATCGAGCAGAGGACCAGGAGAATCGAAGTAGGAGAAACAATATACTTATTCTAGGTGTGCCTGAGGGAGTTGAAAGGCCTAATATGGAAAGATTTTTGAATGACTGGATACCGCAGCTCCTTGGGGACCAATGGAAGGATCCAGTTGGGGTGGAGAGGGCCCACCGTGTCTTTGGTAACCCTGATAACACTAAAGGCTGCACACCATCATAGCCTATCTGCTATGCTTCTTAGTCAAAGAACGCTTACTCTGGGCAACTAGAGACCTAGGAGAGATCAAATGGAAGGGTAATATCATATCATTTTACAGAGACTTTACTCAAGAGGAGGCAGTGAAATGCAGAGCATACAATCCTTTAAAAAAAATTCTTGCAGCCAACTCAGTGTAATATCGCTTCAAGGGCCTTACTGCTTTGTACCTGGACAGAAAAGGTCAGTCTTTCCTCGCTGAATCCCCAGGAGATGCAGAGGCCTGGATCCAGACTCATTGGCTGGGCATGATACCATGAACTACATCCCCCAGATGCCTTTGGGAGCCCAGGAATCAAATGATTCAGGGAACCATAAAAAAAGGAAGCACTGTATCAGGGAACAGAAATTTGTATCGGAACAGCTTGTCAAATAAGGATTCCCCCACTAGCAGACAGCTATGGACCCCACAACCTATGGGGGATAAGATGAATAAAATCGGGGCTGATATTACCAATGACCAGGAGGTGCCAATTAACAAACTGTATAATAACAACCTGGGTGTTGCTGTAACCCCACTATCTGCCAGACAAAGGCAACACTCCAGAAGTCCCCACTCCTTGATGTCAAGTGGTGCAGCGGCATCACCTCCTGCTAAGCAGCTTAGGGCCACTACCTCAGCCTAGAGTAAAGCCAGCCAGAAAGATCAACTAGAGGAAGAGGCCGCTACACCCTTGGAAGATTCGACTTTGTTGGACTGGGTGACCGAAATGGATGTATATGAGGAAGAAGCTGCAGCTGCTGATGGTTTGCTGAAACCAAGCCTGAAGACGTTCACAGAGGCCCTCTACTCGGATGTTAGCCCTGCTGATTCTGGACTAACTTGTGAATCGTGGGATGCCACGACGTGCTCTGACACTTAGGACATATTAGCACTCCTCTTCTGTTTTTCTGATGGGTGAAAGCTTCTGTGCCCACTAGAATATGAAGCGCTGGCAATGATATGCCATGGGTAGATTCCTGCCTGGGCAATTTCTGCCATATCAGCTACTTGCCTTTTATATGGGATGCAGGTTTTTCACCTCCCATAACAGAAAACATGTAGTAGCCATAATTGACCTCCCCCCCCTCCCTTTGGTATGATGTTTACAGACAGGGGAGGATGCAAATTTATCACTTGGATGAACCCCAGTAATTAGGGTGGTTTACGAGGGATGACCCTTATACTATAGTAATAATATAGCTGAACTGATATAATTGGTAGCCCATGCACTTCTAGAATAGAGGGCACCACTACTTGCCGGGAAGGTTATCCCCTTGAGTGGGGCTGGCAGAGGCCCCCCATCCCCTACCTGGGCGACCTACGATTGCCAGACGTGCCTAGATTCTCCAGATTTGGTGTTATGGAGTCAGGCTGGGTCAGGTCATCTTTACTGGGTGAGATCTTTCCCATTGCTCTTTGTGGTGCCTGAAGCAGTGTGGCTTATAAGGGACTTTTACCTCTATTCACACATACACCTCGACACCACCAACTGAGTTAGTGTTAGTAAGTTAGGTAAATAATACTGTTATACCTTACTGTTTGATAATTCTTTATTATACTTTAATTATTGTTAAGATATATAACTCTCCTTGTCTCTTTTCTCACTCTGTCTAGGTAATTAACTAGCATAGACAAGACCATCTGCTGCTGTCTACTTTTTCCTTCATCACTTTCCCTTTCTAAGGTCTGCCCTCATACCCTACGGTAACAGGTTTTCTCCTTTCCGTTACACTTTGTTTACCTATTCCTATTTGCAGGGTGAGTACTTTATACTTCTATAAGTATTTGAGGGTGAATCACCATGGCAGCAACTTCGGCAGGACCACGGGGGTGGAGGTGCGTCTCCTGGAATGTCAGGGGACTCAATCACCCGGCGAAATGCACTAAGGTTTTGCAGTTCCTGAATTCCATGGGGACTGATGTGGCCCTGCTCCAGGAGATGCACCTCACCAGCTGAATGGTTCAATGGCTAAGGAAATTATGGGTGGGAACAGTCCTGGCTAACTGCACAGCTACAAAGTCTAGGGAGGTTGCTATCCTCCTTTGGAGGTCGAGACCATGGTCAGTCGAAATCCAGTGTCAGGACTCCCAGGGGAGGTGGTTAGCAGCCAGGTTGTCCTACCTGGGTGGCAAAGTTATAGTGGCCAATGTGTATGGTCCTAACACAGATTCCGGGAATCTCTACTCTGAATTGAATCAAACATTAGCAGAACTAACGGAAGATGAGGCAGAGATCCCTATAATACTAGGTGGAGACCACAATATGGTTCTAGATGTTTTCATCAATAAATCCATCCCTATGCCACAGTCTCACCCCAAAGTTCTAGCTACCTTGAATACTCTGATGTTAGAGTGGGTTCTAGGAGATTCATGGAGAAACAGCCATCCATAGGGATGTGATTATAGCTTCTACTCCAATGTGCACGGCACCCACAGTAGACTAGACTTTTGGCTAGTTAATCATGTAGCAATGCCAGGCATGAGTAATGCGACCATAGGTAACATCTTGATATCTGACCATGCCCCTGTTGCAATTACTTTCTCCCCATTTGGCCAAAGCCCCCATCTACAAGATGGAGATGCAATCCCCTTCTGTTACAAGATGCAGCCTTCCGGGAATGCATAAAGGAGGAAATGCGCCAGTATTTTTCTCTGAACACCCCAGGAGAGACGAGAACAACCACGGTATGGGAAGCCTTTAAGGCTATTATAAGGGGGAGAATTATTTCTTATGCGGCCGCTATAAATAAGGAGTGAGTGAAACATCTCCGGGATTTGCAGGACCAACTAGCAAAATTGGGAAAGCAATTTAAAGCCTTTCCTCGGAACCCGCTCAAATCCCCACTTTTGGCCCCTATTACAAGCTTAAAATATCAGATTAATGTTCTGTTAAATAGAAAGACTGAATGGCAGCTGATCTGGGCAAAACACAGGGTATGGGAAATAATAATAATTTTATTTAATATAGCGCCTTTCAGAATATCAAAGCACTTCACAAATACAAACACACTCAGTTAATAAATAAGCATAAAATCAAAGAAAATCAGGAAATGCTTTTTTCCATAGAAAGGTCTTCATTGCCTGCTTAAAACTCCCCACAGTCCTGTACTCCCGTAGCTGATGAGGTAGAGAATTCCAGAGGGATGGGGCAGCGAACACAAAAGCCCGTGCCCCGGATGACTTCAGTCTAACCCTCGGAATCTCCAGCAACCCCTCATCAGCTGAGTGGGGTTGATGCATAGGGGTGTAAGGAATCAGAAGTTATTTTAAGTAGTCCGGACCCAGTCCGTGTAGGGCCTTGTAGGTTAACAAACCTAGCTTAAAGGTGATCTGCCACTGAACTGAAAGGAGGGGATAAGGGAGGGAAGCTGCCTGCCTACTACTTGCAGAAGCAGCAGGCTTCCTCCAGAATATTGGCCCTCAAGAATAAGAAGGGAGAACTTCTCATGGCACCAAAGGCCATTAATGCAGAGATGCAAAATTTATATCGGGAACTTTACCAATCTCAGAGTACCCTCTCAGATGATGAGCTCTCCCACCGACTGAGCATTCTGTGCTAGGGGACCCTGCTTCCTCGAATTTCAGAGACACAACATGAATTGGATGCCCCTATCTCCTCTGAAGAGCTTTGCAGTGCATTATCCCAGATGGGGAAGAGAAAGGCGCCTGGGCTGGACGGGGTGTTGGTGGAGCTTTACCAACTACTCCAAGACCACATCACTGACTCACTTCTACAAGCACTGCAGGAAGCCCAAAAAGATACCTTGCTCCCTCCAACTATGCGTGAGGCATTAATAACCCTTATCCCCACAAAATCATCCGATGTTCTTCTCTGTGCGAATTTCCATCCTATTTCACTCCTCCCTGTGGACACCAAGCTGCTGGCTAAAATCCTAGTGAATAGATTAGCCTTGCTCCTACCCACCCTAATTCATCCATCACAATCCAGCTTTTTAAAGGGAAAATCGAGTGTGGACAATTTTCGCTTAATTTTGAATCTTAAGTGGTTGGCACTACAATCTAAAACCCCAATGGCTGCCCTGGCAATAGACTTTGCCAAGGCATTTGATTCCCTAGAATGGGTTTTCCTTCATAAAGTCCTCACGCTATATGGATTTGTGCCAGACTTCTGCTCATGGGTCTGTACATTATACCATTCCCCTACAGCTAGAGTTGTCACCAATAAAGATCCCTCCCCCCCTTTTCATTACAAAGAGTCACCAGAAAAGGTTGCTTCCTCTCCCCTCTTCTTTTTCCTCATTGCTTTGGACCCCCTTATTAGGAAACGTATAAATTCTCCCAACATTACGGGTATTCCCATAAAAGGGACGACTTATCTGGTTAACGCTTATGTGGACGACATGTTCCTTACACTTTCAAATCCCCAGTCCTCCATCACTCCACTTCTAACAATCTTACAGCAATTTGCTTGTCTCATGGGACTAACAGTGAATCAAAAGGAAACTATCCTGTCCCCACTAAATGGGGCATGTAGCAGGTATTGTCTTCCCGGTATTGAAATTACCTGGGCCCCACAAGGATTCTCATAATTAGGTGTAACTATTACCATGGCTTGGAAGGATCTAGAATCCGTGGACTTCTCCCGTCTATTGGCCTCTTTAACGGCTGAAGTTCAGTGATGGAAATGGCTCCACCTTACTGTAAAAGGTAAGGTAGAAGCCATTAGAATGTTTCTGTTCTCCAGAGTGTCATACCTATTAAATAATCTTCCCATCCAACTTTCCCAAAAACTTTTTAAGGCCCTAGACAATTTAGTCTCTTCCTTTCTGTGGGAGGGTAAAGCTCTGAGATGGGGACGTATGAAGCTCCGTGCACATTGGACTAGAGGTGGGCTGGGGCTCCCTTGGTTTGAAGGAAATCACCTGGCTTATAGAATGGCCCAGGCTACAGCCTGGTTCATTCTTCATCTCACCCTCCAGTGGGTATATTTAGAGGCCACTTTGTCAGTGGATACCCCCCTTTTTTCTTTGCTCTCCAATACAAAATTGGTAGCAAATCGGCTCGCTCCCATTATGTCAGAAACATGCAGATCATAGCGGAGGGCGATGGCAATTACTGGGGTCCCAAAATCAGAATATCTTCCCCCACTCAGGTATGGCCTGATATGGAATAACTGTCTTATCATGGTTGATCATAAACCACTTTCATGGCCCTATTGGGCCTCAAAGGGCATTCAAGTTATAGGTGATCTACTACTCTCAAACTCTCACTCTCTAATGTCCTTTGAACTGATTCAGGATAGATGCGGGTTGGGATCCTCTGACTTTTGGAGATTTCTGCAGCTAAGAAGCACTCTCCCCTCTCTTCTTAAAGCTCCCTCATCACAAAACCCCTGGGATTGTTTGAGCATCCTCCACCTACCTAGAAAGGGCCAGGGACTGGTGAGCACTCTTTATAAGATACTTAGAGATGCTCAGCCAGATGTTGCTCTCACCAGTAGAGCTGCCTAGGAAAAGGACCTGTTCCACCCCTTATCCCAGCAACAATGGTCGCTATGCATCAGAGCAGCTCATACAGCCTATAAAGACTCCAAGAGTCAACTAATACAATTAAAAATTCTCCTAAGGTGGTATAAAACCCCGGCAGTTCTATATAACCTTAAGATTATACCACAGGATCGGTGCTGCAGATGCCACTCTTCCCCTGCTTACCTAATCCATATTCTTTGGACCTCCTCAGCCATACAAAATTTCTGAACACAAGTCCTAGGGGACTGCTCCAGGATGATAGATAAACCAATCCGGCTGCAACATCACTCTCTCTTATTGGGGAACACATCAGCATTAAATCCACTTCCTCCCCTCAGTGCAGAGTGGGTTCTAGTGGCTGTTATGGTAGCAAAGAGGGCCATCATGGTATGTTGGAGGCAATTTGCACCCCCAGTGATTTCATAATGGCATTCTGCTATGGCTAGATTGGCTACTTTCGAGAGGTTTTCAGCAGTGGCCAAGGGACAGCTTGACAAATACTACAAGAAATGGGGGGCTTATTTATACTCCCATATCTGTATGGTTGCACCCCCGCTATTGCAAAATCCCCCTGTACCACAAAATGCAACATTGTTTGCTAACATTATAATAGTTGACTGATGTTCTACGGTCTTGTCACCCTCTCTACTCACACTGTTTCTACGTTTCTTGATCTTCTAGGCTTTTTCTTTACTGTCTATTGTTTTGAAGGATAGAATGTCTTTGGTCTTTACAGACCGTTATTAACTAGTTGCTATTTCATATACGCCTGAATTGTTTGACAGTAGTATGTTTTAATCAGATTTCTATGACCAGATCGGAGCAACTTTTGGCCAAAATAGAAGGATCATGATAGTTAGTTTCCCTACTGTATGAAATCTGCATTTTGTAGCCTAGAGTGATGTACATTGATACCTGCATTAGGATATACCTATTTAAAGGGATTTCTGCATGGGCAATAGCAACCTTTTTCTGTTAGTTAAGCCCATCATGTACAAAAAAATTGTACCTCATCTTCTTCTTCAGCAGTCTCCTGCAATGATATATTGAGGATGTTCACCATTTTCCTCACAAAAGTATAGTGTGAGGTGGGTGTAGTCATATGGGGGATGAGGATGGGAACCAAATTCCTGTTCAGAAGAACCATCAAGCTCTTTGAGTTCTCCTTCCTCCTCCTCCTCCTCATCCTCCTCATAGTAGAATTCAGTCTTCTCCTCCACGGGCAGTGGAATTGGCATTGGAGCTTGGAGAATATGGGCAAGCATATTAATAAAAATTCATTATAGCCTGGAAAGCCTAAAGGAATTGCCATGCCTTTGCCATGTCCTCCATTGAAGGTATTCAATTTTTGCCTACTGGTGGCTGCTTTCCATCTTCAGTAGAAGGGGCAGTGACAGTTTTTCTTTCATTTTATCTTGGCAGGCACCATCTCCAGTGTCTGCTTAGAGGCTGTTTTATTGTAGCTGTAGTCAGGATTCCTCGGTTCAGACACACTGATTTCTGAACCATGTCTTGTGGCCTTTTCTATTGTTATGCTGCTTAGTTAGAAGGGCTGGATCCTCATCAGAGCCTTTAGGTGACAAGAAGGCAGATTGAGAAGCCATAATGTCTTCTAATTTGTTAGTCCTTTTTTGTGTTTTTTTTATGCAAAAACTTGATACAAAGTTTACAACTGACAAAATTGAGATCTGGACCCAGTCACCTCAAACACAACTCAAGGACATCTGCTTTAGCCAGGAACTGTAAACAATTTGTACAGTTTTTAAAGCCTGTGTGTCCCATCTTCTTCTTGGACCTGTCAGTCATGCCAAACACATGACCTCACTGGGAAGACATTCCAGTTCCCCCCAAAAACAAAACTTTTTTTTTCTGTGTTGGTAAAAGTTAGAATACAAAAATCTGCCCTGGTTTCTTTATAAATAGAACCACAACAGAAACAGAGCACCAGATGATGTCACAATTGAATTTAGGTTCCATTTGTCATCTCAGTTCTCCCAAACAAGGAACCAAGAAAAAAAAATGAAAAATCACAAAGCAGTACAACTTAAACTGAAGAATCAGGGTTTTTTAAATGAAATTTGAAGATGTTTCCAATGGCAGGAAGTGTTCCATAAACAGCCTTCTCTGGAAAAAAACACCAACATACACCCAAACTAATGTAAAGTATCAACAAAGTAGCTAAACTAGTTAAACTCTGTAAAAATAATAACATCAAAAACTGTGATTGGCTTAGAAGTGAAGAGAAGAGTTCTGACAACTGCTTTATTAAGGCTGAGATAAGTCTACCATTAGAATGCAGGAAGGAGCATGCCCACACAGCAGAGTTTTGAATTTCAGTCTAAGATTCTCTAATTAACATAAAATTCTAGGCTAAGGGACAGCTCTTTCCACATGAATGATTGCAGTTGTTAAGCATAAGTGACGGATTCCTGGGGTTTGAACAGTTGTTTTATTGTATTCCTCCCTAGATCCTGGCTTTGTCCATTAGCAGGTGTAGGACTTACTTCCTCATCTTGTCCTTTAGGGTCGAGAATGGTTAATGGGCTATATCTATTAGTAGTTGCTAATGAAAATGCTTTTTTTTTTTTAAATAATATCTTTATTGAGAAGTTCCATATCAATATATTATTAAGGCTGGTAATATTCAACATATACAATTTGCTTCCCTTTTCAGGTCATGCATAACACTTTTACCATACATAGATGTATTATAATCTGATATGTTAAATACATAAAAAAACATTCCTTATAATCATTGATCAACTGACCCAGGAGAGAAATTGTCCCTCGACCAGTTTTCTATTTCCTTATTATATAAGGTCCAACACTTTTGAAAATTTAACAATTGTGTGCTATTAAATATAGATGATATAAATAGGTGTTTCCATTCATTCCTTGGAAGTGGTACTTTTGCGTTGTCTAATTTCCAATTTTTTTTTAAATCAGCCTCTTTATTGTCATTATATTAGTCTTCAGTATTAAGTTATTCCCTTCTGATAGGGATTTAATCTTACTCATTTCTAGAAGGACTATTCTTGGATCATACCGATATGAGAAAGGAGCCCCAATATGTTCCAAAATTTCAAAAGTTTCCTTCCACCAATTTTTTTATTAAAGGACAGTGCCAAAACATGTGTAGCATATCGACTTTACTCTCACTACAGTGCCAGCAATTACTTTCTTTTATAAATTTTATTCTCTATAACCTATAGGGTATAAAATATGCTTGATTTAATATTTTATATTGTATTGCATGGTCTGTCATCAGTTTATAATGCATTATCACATTCCCTGCTATACACCATTGTTCATCTCTACACCCCTGGTTTAACTCCTCTTCCCATTTTTGAAAAGTTGGATGATATAATGTAGCATATGATGCCTGCAGATTCTTTGTTAGCCTCTCAAACAGCTTTACAAATTAGTTTTTTTTCTATTTTATTTAAAGAATCTTCTAATTTCTTATTGCAAGGGGCATGTACCCATTGGTTATAGTCCTTTTTATAACTGCTTATCAGTTGATTAAAAAATAAACACTGATCTCTTTCCACCTGATATTTGTCCCAAAATGTTTTCCAAGGCAATGCTTTCCCATTGTCAATAAAAATCAGATTTTTAATCCCTTTCTTGTTCAATTTATAACTTGGATTATTCCATATATAATTTCTTGGAGAGAGCTGGATATTCCAATTTATTTTCTTGGTGTATTTTATAATACTTTTTGCAATGTGATGCAATATAGTACTTTTAGTTTTCACAAAATGGCCTGCTGTAAACATAATTTGGGCTACATCTATCTTTTCCCTGCATATATCTGAAATAGCCTCATTAATAAATATTATAGTAGATCTATCTGACTTAGAATCATAGGACTATTTCACCACTATTTTCATTATATATGCTAAATAGCATCTCTCTACATCTGCCATGGCCAATCCTCCTTGATCCACTGGAAGACACAGTTTACTCCAGGATATTTTTGGTTGTTTATTGTTCCAAATAAAATTCCTAAACTATTTATGGATGAATTTAAACCACCTGGCTGGGATTGGTAGCATTATTGACTATAGTCAGAAAGATAAATATGGGATTGCCATCATTTTTTATAATTTGAATCTTACCCCAAAGTGACAAGGGAATTTTGTTCCAACTTTGCAGTTTCATCTTTAAGGAATTTAATAGGTCTTTAAAATTAAATTTAAAGAAGGAGTTAATATCACTGTGTATATAGATGCCTAAATATCTCATTCCCTGTTCTTTATGGGAGGCCGTTATATGATGTTATGTATTAGACATGTTAAAAGATAAGAATTCAGTTTTTTTCTTTATTTATCTTATATCCTGCAACATGGGAAAAATTATTTATAACCAATAATTCCAATATACTAGTTCCAGGATCCTGTAATGTCATTAGCACATCATCTGCAAAAGCATTTAACTTGCGTTCCTCTCTCCCTACCTTAATCCCCCGAATTGAGTTGTTATTCCGGATTTCATTCAATAATGCCTCCAAACCCAAAGTAAACAAAGAAGGGGAAAGAGGGTAGCCCTGGCAGACCCCTCTTCCCAAGAAAATAACCTTAGCTAGAGATCCATTTATTTTAATTTGGGCTGAGGGTGCCGAATAGAATGTTTTTATTGTATCTAATATTTCAATGGGAAAGACAGAAATCTGTAATATATGAAATAAATAAGACCATTCTAACCCATTGAAGGCCTTGGTGGCATCCAAAGTCATGAAAATGGCAGGGATCTTACAGACTTGTAGATATTCTTTTAAAATTTGAATCTTCAATAATCCTACTTGTATCGATCTATTCGGAACAAAGCCAATTTGGTTTGTATGAATTAACTTATCTAAATATACCAATATTCTATTACTTATGATATTGGTGAAAATATTATAATCTACATTTAATATTGATACTGGTCTATAATTTTCCACCCTATTTTTATCCTTCCCATGTTTTAATATTACCAATACCTACGCCTGTAGAAAAGAAGGGGGTATTTTTTGTACCTTCACTATCTGATTGAAAAATATTTTTAAAAGAGGTACAATTACTTTTTTAAAAGCTAAGTAATATTCCAGTGGGAAACCATCCAAACCAGGTACTTAAGATTTTGCCATTTGCTGTATTGTTTGAGATATCTCCCTTTCCATTATTTTTTGTTTTAAAGTTTCCTGGTCTGATTCTGATAATCTTCCCCCTACTACTCTTTCATAATACCTTAATTCTTCCTTTGAAGGTGTACACTCAGAGATATATAGTCTTGTATAGAACCAGACAAACTCATCCAAAATCAAATTTGTTTTTTTACCAATTGTCCTTCAGATGAAAAGATAGTAGTAATTTCCGATTTTTGTTTCTCTAAGGCCTGAAGCCTGTTAGCCAAAGTTTTACCAATCATCTCACTATTATTCTTCCATACTTTATTTCTCCATGCCCAAGATTTTTTAATTTTGGAAAAATCCATTGCCCCTAATGATTTCTGAAGGTTCTTTAATTCCTCATGTTTTGTAACATCCCCTCTTTTTACTGCCTGTTCCAAAATTTATAATTTTTTTCTACTTCTTTATATTTATCCTTATGTTCTCTGTTCCTCCACGTGGTTCTAAAATTATTACCCCTTGGACTGTGGCTTTTAATGTAGCCCAACAGATAATACTATCTTCTTTTACTTCATTCTCTATCATGAAAAGTGAATGGTTTGTCAGATTCTATCCAAAACCATCTTCTCCTTTAATAAAGAACAATTTAAATGCCAAATACTACCTTCTTTCTTCAACCCCTCCTCCACCTGCAGGCCAAAGCAAACAGGACTGTGATCAGAAATCAGTCTAACATCTATTTTTGCATAGTTTCCTGTACACTCTAATAACAACCCCTTTGAACAAAATATATAGTCCAACCTGGAATGAGATTTAAATCGTGGAGAATAGTAAGTGTAATCTTTTGCATCACCATTTAATTCCCTCTATAAATCCACCAAATCATTTAGATTCAGAAAGTTGTTCAAAAGCATGGCTTTGTATTTCTCCCAACTTGAAATTTTTGTGACCCTATCTAATTTATCATTCATAATACAATTTAAGTCTCCTCCTATTATGAAACATCTGCAATTCCATGTATACATCAACTTATTTATTTCTGCCAAAAAATTACTATAACCTTTAAAAGGTGCATACGCAGATCCAAAAAGTATTTCCCTTCCCCAAAGTTTTTTCAGTACTAAGATAATTCTGCCCTGCTTATCTGTAATAGTATCCAGTATTTCCCCTTCAAACTCTTTGTCATACAAAATGGCTACTCCTGCACTCTTTTTTGAAGGTCCCAAGGAGAAAAATAATTTCCCTAAACATTTTTGTTTCAGTTTTTCCCATTCTTTCCCATTTAGAAATGTTTCCTGGAACATAGTTGTCCTTAAATCTGACTTTCTAATTCTAGACAACACTCTGTATCTTTTAATTGGTGAATGTATACCATTAACATTTCAGGTACCACCTTTAATCATCCCCCACATCTTTACCATATATGTATTCATACATGACCTTCATAATCCAATTTAACCTCAGCCCATTAAAATCTAATAACCCCTTTAACCTCTCAGATTTCCCCCTTTTAACCCCCTCCTTTTCCCTAAGACCTGTGTCTGGCATATAAACCTAACATCTAGCAGCAATGCTGTTCCGACTGCTAGTGCCCCCCTGCCCGTGACATGTTTATTCATTCATTCTTTTATTTCTGTCTCATATCTGTAAACACCATTGGGAGGTGAATAATCAGATCTTTCCAGCCTTCTTAATGTGTATTATAATATACTGTAATATCTGATTGTTCAAAATCACCTTTAATTTTGTGGGAAATATCACAAAGGCCTTAAAATCTCCCTGCCACAATTTCTGTTGTATTCCCCCAAGCTTTTTCGTTTGTTCCAAGAGGTGCTTAGAGAAATCATTTTTAAAGAACACAGATTGGTCTTTATACTGAAAATTCTTATGAGTAAAGAAAGCCCTCATTACTATATCTTTTCGGTCAGAGGTTAAATATTTAACCATCACAGGTCTAGGTTTATCATGTGTTTTAAGAACCCCCAACCAATGCACTCTATCAATCACTGGTAAATCTTTTCCTGAAGTGTGAAGCATACAAAAAATGTCCTCTACAATTTATTTCAAAGATTGTTCTTTCTCCCATTTCAGCTTTATCCCATCTATTCGAATAGTCTTTCACCTGTCTCTGTTTTTGTATTCATCTAGTTTTTCCTCAGTTAACTCTTGCTGTTTCTTTAATGAGATCATCTCCTGGTTCAAAGGTGCCATTTGATCCTCTAAATCTGATTGTCTCTTCTGCAGATCCAAAAGTCTCTGAAGACCTTTTTCCAAATTTCCATCCAATTTAAATATATTATCTGTCAGTTCTTTTATAGAAGCTAGTATTGACTATAGTTTAGCCATTGCAGTTTGTATAGCTGACACATTTTGGATTAATTGCAGGGCCCATTCTGGTGGATTCTCTGCTGAAGCACTTTCTCTTGACTTCCTCCCTTGATTGGAAGCAGCACCTTCAGGCTCAAATACATTTTCAGGAGACCCTTCTATAGGGGACAAACTTTCCTCATTTCTCATTTTATTACATGAAACCATAGATTCCTCCATTTGTTGTGTAATTTTTGAACCTAAAGGAATAGCCTTTCCCTTTGCTTTCCTCTTTTCAAGGTCTCCTTTAGATGGCATAGTAATTGCTTTGGGGCCCCCCGTATTACAGCAGTTTTTAAATGGTAATTTTAGTTGTAATAATCTTTTGTTTCCCCCCCTGCCTTGACTTCTGGTGTGTGGTGATCAAATTATTTTTCTAAGTTAGCACTTCCTCCTGATGACCGGAAAAGTTTGGCTATTCTATTATTTTGTATCTGTTCTTTATACTCAAAATCTCCCATAAATAGTATTTCTTTCTGACCAGGAACGGAAAGAAAAATGGAAAGATGAGGTCTCTACTGTTTACTAAAACCTCTTACCAGAATGTTATTTTTCAATTGCTGCCTTTATTCAGAGAAGCTATCGAAATAAGTCCTTTTCCCTCTGAGCCCTTTTAATTCACTTCATACTTTTCATAAAAAAAGGAAGTAATTGAATGCAATATTTATCTCGGAGTAACATTCAGCCACATCTTCTTCTTTAGCAGCAGGGAGTTGAAAGCGCCTTCCTACTTCAGCAAGTTTACCCCCAGTTGTATCCATCTGAAAATAACTGCACTTGAGGTAAATGTAGCGCTTGTCTCCAAGAGAGCTTTTTGCTGTCGTCCAGTTCCGGTAACCAGAAACTGGCCCAGACCACTACTACCATCTGCTTTCAAACAGTACACCAGTCAGTAAGCTTTCCACAATACTTCTAGGCCCAGTCTGACAACGCTGAAGTTGAAATTGTTTAAATACGTCAAACAGCTCTTTCTGGTATATTGTAGTACAAATACAGCTAAAGGGTAACCAGTTCCTTTATTTTTTACCCACTTTTCTGGACCACGCTGACCCCGGACTGCTACTACCACTTCAGACTGCTCAAGCACCTCTCAGATAATGCTGCAAACCATTGGCTTCTCCTTTCCTTTTGACTGTCACTACTATCATAGCCACTTTGAGTTGCTGAGAAAAATAATAAAGACCTTGCGGTTTTATTTCCTTTCCAGTTTCATTCTTTAGTTGTTTTACCACAATGCCATAGTCGCATGGGTTGAATTCATAGGGGAGCAGTATGCAGCTTCTTGCAGCCACCTAACCATCAGAACAGCACATTGTGTCACCATGCACTACCACCCGATTCTGCTAATGAAAATGCTTGAATACTTCTACCCCTCTTTAGTATACTTATTTCTCTAACTGTGCTCCATTTGTGTTTTGATTCTTCATCCACTTTACTCTCTCTTTTAATGGCTCTGGGTGGAGCCTACATCCATCCTGCTTTAGCTTGAAAAAAGAGTGTTCCTTGGAACACATTTTCAGTACCTTTCAGTGTATTCTTCCATAACTGCTAATCCCTATGGCAGTTAAAAAACACTCCCTTGTTTCTTAGCTGCTTTTCTCTGAGTGCAAATGTGTACACCTTCCAAACAAATCTAAATAACTTTAAAACTATTCAAGGTGCACAAAAACAACCCTTGTAAAGGTTGTTCAGGACAAAAAGACCTTTCACATTAGGGTAGTCAGTAATCTGAATTCTTTATATTTTGTAAAATATGGTCTTCCAAACAACCTCATTTTTTTTCTCTCTGAGTGAACACAGTAGGAGTCATGCCAAACAAATGCAAATATCTCTGAAAGTAGAGAAGTTACCAATATACAACCAACTTGAAAGTTGTTCAGGACAAAATGACCATTCAAATGAGGATAGTCACTAATCTGAATTCAGATTTCTTTTTAAATATAGCTATCTGAAATGTGAAAATTGTGAAGAGAAATGAAAATTCAGGTAATCAGATGGTCATAATTACCTATTACTTCATATATATATATATTTATATATATATATATATATATATATATATATATATATATTATACATAATTACTACCTTCCACATCCCTTTTGCAAAGACCACTGCCACCCAAAGATCCTTTTGCTACAGGGAACCACACTGTATGAACTCCCTCCCTGATACTGCCCTCTCAATCCCAAGGCTAGGGCCATTTAAACCAGTGCTATGCACCCATGTTATGTTAAACAGTTACTGTGATTGCTCATAAACTCCTCTACAGGGCTTAGGCTTCTTTTGCTGCTAAGTAAAACTCTGTAAATAATATGCTACAGTTTTGTTTTGCACTTTTGGTGATGCTCTGTACATGTTTTATCCCATTGTTGTCTGTGTACTTGTTACTGTACTGTATATTACTCTCTATATGTCCTCACTAACTGTATGATGCAGAGCCTTTGTAAATGAGTCCCTAACTCAAAGGGTTGTAATTTCTAGGCTGTATACAAATAAAAAAACAAATAATTTAAAAAATATAATTAGTGCAGCTTAATGAATAGGCTCATTGGAAAGGTATTTTTGTCCTGAACAACTTTCAAACAGGTTTATTATCTGTAAAATTGTATACTTTTAGAGATATTTACATTTGTTTGGCATAACTCCTACTGTACTTCTAAACAGCCTGAGCTGCATATTACAGTACTACTCCAGTTAAGTGAAATTCTAAATAAGACAGCATAAGTTCCATCAAAAGATTGCTATCCCAAGGTCAAATATCACTGGCTTGAAAGTTCACTCCCTGAGAAAAGCTATGAACCAACTGAAGATTTATTTTAAAACCATCTGTGTATGTCTGTGCTAGCATTAGCAAATTACAATGATTAAAAATACAAGGAAGAATAAACTTAAAGAGCAGCAGACATCTTTAGGAGAACTTTAACAAAACAAAATATTTAGATAAAGTTCAGCTTGCATTTCACATTAGTTCTTTATTCTGCCTCCCCATTATTTATTCCTGAGGCCATTTGCATGAAAACATGATTTTGTTCAAGAAGAGTTCATCTATTTCTGTCATTGTCTCTCTTCCTGAAGTTATAATGCACTGCTTGTGACATCAGTTACTAATTGTGTCAGGTAATGTGCACCGAGGACTGTCTGATCCCCTTCTATCATCTGTCAGGGTTTATCGGAACAATACCCCCGGTAGTGCCTCCTGAGCAGCCTTGATGTACCAGGTCTATCCCACTTCTAACACCAGTGTAGAAGGTGTCGGATAAATGACAGACACCAGACGGTAATATTTAGTACATAAAAAACACAATAAATGTGTTTATCAATTTATTTGCAAAAACTTTGCAAAAACAAAACAAAAACAAATATATGTTTATAGAAAGAAAACTGTGGGTGTTAGTCCATTGCACCATTTCAACACATCAGGAAATACTTCTTCTTGAGACTCATGTCTTTCTTCTGTATATTCAATATCCAATACTTAATTCCCAACAGTACAGTGTGTAAGCTCTCACATTAGCTCCTTCTCCCTCAGTGGTCAGAAGATGCTGATCAACATACACACTTCTTAGTCCCCTGGTGGCAGGTTTTATAGCAATCCTTAGGGTGACATCACAATCAGGGGAATCTCCCACTTAACATAAAATAGACCTTTGTGTGGTCCTATCTAAGGCTATCTTGGATCTTTCTTGTACAATAGGAAAAACAAGAATTTATGTTATATTCCTTCTGTGAATATATCCTAAAATATCAGTTTTAGATCATCCAACTCTTAATTAGGGGGTTTCTACCTCATTTGGAGCATAGCTCTTCCCACTTGCTGTGACCTCATCTCTCCTGATTATTACAAAAGCAGTCACTTCAGAGCATTTCAGTTTTATAGTAGGAATCTCCCCATAATGGCAAGAATTCTGGTAGCAACAAAAGAAAAACATTTATGTGTTAATTTTCACATGTTTTATATACAGGAATACCCAGCCTGGACAGGGGAATGGCAAATTGGGTAGCACTCCCTATCTGCCTTTCCCTGCCAGACCAGGAGACCTGTTATTAAGGTATTTTTATTTAAGCAAAACAAGAAGCTTTTCTTTACTACCACAACAAGCGGTTCTCTTTTTATTTACTTTGCCCAACATCAGGCTTGGAGCACAGCATTTCTGTGCTTCTTAAAGGGGCATCAGTTACAATAGAGCATAGCGCTTCACTTTTGACATTGAGTCACCTATTTCCAGCACTGAAGTTTAACATAAACAAACTGGGGGCACCTTAGAAGCACAATCATTACTCAAACACAGAGCTCCTTATGGAAACAGGATTACTTTCATTGTGCAACCATAAGGGTTTTTAGGATTATTTAAAAGGACAGTAAAGTTTGTAGAGATGTGCCTGGTTGGACACCCTGACATGACATTTAATAAAGAAAGGAGGAAGAAAAAGATGAGAGAAAAGTAGGAAAAGAAGAAGTAGGCAGGGGTTACAGATTTTTACTTCAGGACTAAATATTCATAACAGGGGCACCCTGTTACACTGCCTCCCCATTAATTATTCCTGAGGTCATTTGCATGAAAACAGGATTTTTGTTCCTGAAGAGTTCATCTATTTCTGTCACTGTCTCCCTAACTTAGGTTATAATGCACTGCTTGTGACATCAGTTACTCTCATGGCAACAGACTGTGATGTCACAACAGGGCATCATGACTTGAAGTAGTGAGTAAGTACTGTTTTACATAAAAACATCTCTATCCTGCTTCCAAAGCTGTCTGTTGAATGCGCCATACACTTTAAACATTTTCCACACATTTCTGTTTCCAAAATGTGTAACTTTCAGATGTGCCATACACTTTAAAATCTTCCTGGTGCATGATCTTTGCCCAGGAAATGCTGGTGCCCATCCACAAACCACTTCGCCCTGACTGAAGCTCTTGATGGCATTCCTTCCAGTCTTTGCCAAAAACAGCCCCTGCCATTCCTTCCGGGTCACTCCAAATGAGTCTCCAATCCCCAATGAATTGCTAAAGACTCCCAACTTTAACTTTAAATTCAGTACAGTTGTGGTGAAAGTGGCCCTGACTGGTGTAATCTAGCCTTATCAAGGGCACAAACACAACAGACAGCTCCCTCAGAGAACAGTCTCAGATTTTGTACACATAGATTTGTTGTTCCTTCCTCCCAGTCATGCAAGAACAAAAGCCACCTTTCATTCTCTGGAAGCTGTCATATTCTACTCATTGTTCTTCCTTAAGGCAGCGGTGAACATCAGGAACTTCAGGGCATTGCCCCTTGGTTCCGCAAGAACTGCATTCCCTCTCACTAGCCCTGGAGTGAAACTAATGAGACCAGTAGGCAAACTGAAGATTTTACCAAACTAAGGAGAGAAATAAAAGGGCTCCCTTTGGCAGACCCCCAGTGGCAGATCTTCTGCCACTAAGACTGCCACACTTGAACTTACTGATGAACATTCTAAGCCCCCCGAGATCAGCTGACTCTAAAATGGTTATACTGCTGTGAGAGTTCTAAATGACATAATCAACCTTCTCTCAGGCTAGCTGAGTAAACAATGGTGTCATTATGTAGAAAGCCCCTAATAAGCTCCCCACCAGCAGCCTTTTCCTACCTGCCTAAGACTTGTACTAATGGGATTCTAGTAACCTGAGAGGATTGAGTTATTACACATACTAATGTCAGTAAACTGCACATGTGCAAGTATCACACAAGCACAGTACTGTAATTACCGCAGTATTATGGCTGACTCCTGTGCAGCCAGAGCACAGCATGTTCTGTTCACTGTTCTTGCCACTCCTAAAAGCTTTCCACAGTCATATTAGCTCTGACCATAGTTTGCTTTATTTTGTGTGTTATTTATAGTATCTGGTCCTTCATCCAGGGATGGGGGTTATTGTTTTACTTGTGGATGGAACTACTATCTCATTCTTCTGTTCCATGATTTCTTGTTCAAAAAATATGTATATCCCCCTTGTCTCCCTCATTTTATGTAACTCCTATTCTAGGGCAACAATTTTCCTTTCCTGTTCTTTCATTTCCTTGCACTGCATGCATATGTACCCAATGAGTTCAGTAGGGGTATCTATGCTATAATTGTTATGTTCCTCACATTGGGAGGCAATTATGCCATTTTTTGGAAATAGTGTGCCTTCCATTTTGTATTACCTCGTTACTAAAAGATTTTACCTTTGCTAATAAATGATTTCAGGTTCCTGCTCCTTCTCTTGCTCCTGGCTGACTTAGCTGATATGGCAGCTGCACATGCATCTGTGTGTGTGTCAGTTCCACTTTGCACTTAGTGTTGCTTGCTCAGTGAGGCCCTTTAGTATTGCAGGACTGGAAGTACGCCCTCACAACTTCCAGTTACACAAGCGGAACCAAAAAGCTTTGAAAATCTTTTAAAACATATTTATTATCCTTAGGCTAAAACACATGACCTTTACACCTCAAAAGACACAGTGCCACCAAGGCTAGTTGTTTAGAACATCCACAAAGGTAGTGGCTGTTACCAGTCCTCCAATGTACCAGCAATACTGTGTAGCAGCAAAGGAAATAGAGAAGGGACACAAAAGGGAACCCACAGGAGAAGTACTTGTTTTGTTTTTTTGTTCTTTTGTACAGCAAAAGGTAGAGATAGGTAATGGTAGTGCTAGGGCTGCACAAGTGGAAAATATAGAATTCTACCAAGGCAATGACTCCTTCAATCCATAAATGACGCTGCTCACTTAGAGGCTCTTAAGTACTGGAGGACCCTCATCTTAGTCATCAACCTCCATGTCTCTCAAAAAAAGGTGCTGTACCTCATTGTGCACTGAGAGAATAAAGCAAAATGTTATGTGTTCATTGAATGGAAAATGTTACTGGCAGGAAAAACTTTCAGTTACACAATGTTCTGAGCTTCTATCACCATTGTATGGTGTTGGAACCCACATTTTGACATATTTTTTCCAAATGGTATCCCACACCTGAGCAATGAATGGTTGAATAGCATGACTGATCAAGACATATAAATCTATCAGCAGGGGATGGATGACAAGCTGGGTAATCACGAAGCACATGGAAATGCAAGTGGATTGGGAGGCTACAGCATGAGAACTGCAATACACAGAAAAAGTGCAAGAATCTCTCTGTGTCTGCGACTGTATACAACATTACCAACCACATACACAATTTCAACCGATCAGCACTCAGAGTCAGTGTATTGTATCTCTTTTCCTGTGTACAGTGGTCTCTTGTGCAGTAACATTATGAGTGGAACATTCCACTTCAAAACTGGGTGTAGGCCTGCTAGATTTAAGCAACAATGCATGACAGGGCATGTACTGTGCTGAGATAACATCACTTCTTTGGTGGTTAGGCATGAGGCCATAAGCCGAGCACATCCAACACCAGAGAAGTGTTGTTATCCAAAAGACACATGCCCTGGAGTACATTATTGCAATTATAAAATAGCTTGCTTGTAAAAGAAAAATGAAAAAAGGTGGAAAAATACATTTGTGAAATATACTTATATTTGCTTTTTGATAGGCATGATGCTGTGCTTAGATAACATCACTGCTAAAGGTCATCACTGATCAATCAGAGCCCAGGAATTCTTCCTGCCATTTTATAATCAGATCTAAAATATCAAAACAACTGTGACTTAAAACTTATAATAAATCACGTTATCTAACACAGGCGATTGATAATAAGTTAATTGGGCCCTGCTGGGTGCATCTGCGGGTACACAATACTCCTTTTATGAGGTATGGTCAGCCATAACCACTCAGCTTTGCATCACAGTCCTCCTACTCTGAGGCACTTATACAGTAAGATATCCCCTCAGGAGTACCTAATAACATTTGTGATAGGTAGCTGGAAGCTGCAGGGGAATATGAAACAATGCTCAACATGCAATTTGCTTTAACAGAACTCGAACCAAAAATATTATCCAGATGGAGACAAAGCAGGGCAGCTAATGACTTATAGTCTTAAAGAGCATCAACATTTCCAAGTTACTGCTGTAACTGCTGATCTTGGATTGACTTACAGAACTAGATGTATGGATTTTTTTTTTTTTTTATTTCACCTACAAAACAATCTGAACCCCTGGGCACCACTCCATTTTGATGAATTATATCAGTTAACTGAAGACATAACACACTAATATTTATTTCAGTTGCAAAGATGTTTTTTAAGGTTACCTTGTTCTCCTGAAACAGCTCCTGTGAAAACAGATGAAAAAAAAAAGTTTCAGCATCAGATTGTTTTCATTTATGGCCTGTTGTTTTGTGAAAACAAAATGTCACTGTGTATTCAGCAAGCTTCTGACAAGGCTTGGGATTCCCCAGAAGTACATGGATTCCTGTTAATTCAACACCATGGAAATTTAGATTGGCAAACTCAATATCTTTATTAGTTATACTGTACTTCACTGAAATTTGATTATTTGCACTAAAAACAAATATACGGTAAACTTGGATTTTCAATACACAAATCTAAAGTATCCAGTTTCAGATCAATCTGTTATAGTTTTGAGTAAGCCATTCTAAGAGGCTCATTTAATTTGTTTTTATTTTTTTTATCAGAGAAACTAAATGCATTAAGGTCAGAAGAGTGTCCTGGGTGCTGCAGCATTACTTAGTAACAAACAGTATTCGCAGACATTCAATAAATTAAGTACATTCATTGCATAGGTATATGACAGTTTTCAGTGCCATTGACTCAGTTGGTTGCATGCTTGCCTGTGGTGCTGGAAAATCAGAAAGGTAATAGGTTCTAGTCCAACACTAGGTGGGTGCAATACTGTTGAAGAGTCATCCTTTAGAGCCATCCTTTGGATATGTTAAACTGAGGTCACTTCTGCCACCACTGTTGGCTGTCAAGGTGGCAGTTAAAGATATAGAGGCACAGTGAAGCCATCCAGGATGAAGCACCGTACTGCAGAATTCTGCGGCATGGTTACTGCAATAAACAATGGAATTTCAATAGGAGTTAATCCCTTTTGTCATGCAGTAAACTTGTGATACTGGGCTTCATCCTGGATGACTTATCTGTACATAGATGTTGATGGTAGAAAAAGGCTCTTGGCCCATCCAGTCTGCCCACCCTACTTAACTATTTTGCCATCCCTTGTGGAAATCATCCCCTTTCCTACTGTCCTCCCTTTTTCTAGCTATATCTACCAGCCTGCCTCATCTCTGCTTGAAGCTGCTGATCAGTTAGGTCTGTACCACCTCTTCAGGAAGCTTATTCCAGTTATCCACCACCCTTTCTTTGAAGAAGTGCACATGAATGCCTTTAGAATTCCCCACCTGCCGGCTTCAGTGAATTCCCTCTCGTCCCTGTCTTTGAACTTAAGGAGAATAGTTCCTTGGTATCTACCCTGTTTATTCAATGCAGGTATGTGTATGTATCAACCATGAAGCCCTCTCTCTCCTTTTCTCAAGAGAGTACATGTTTAAGTCCTACAGCATCTTCTGGTTTGTCTTATACCAGGGCCAAGGACCATCTTAGTTGCCTTGCACTGTACTGCCTCCTCCTTGCTGCAGTCCTTCCTGAGGTGTGGGTTCCAGCACTCTGATCAGTAGTCTAGGTGTGGCTAGTGCCACACTAGTGACCTGTACAGTGGCATGGTCATCTCTCACCCTCTACTGCTTATCCCACCTCCCTATGCAATCCAGCTTTTTGTTGGCTTTATTCACTGCCCTGTGTAGACATTTTTAGGATCTCCAATATCATCACCCAAAACACTTTTATTTCTTATTGCTATGAAGCACCCCCATCTTGTATTGCATAGTTGGGTTCCTCCTCCCAATGTGCATGACTTTATATTTTTTAGTGTTAAAGTTTAGCTGCAAAATCCTGAACCAGCTCTCTAGCCTGCCTAGACACTCTCTCAGCTCTGTTCTCCCTTCCTCCATTTCTACCCTTGTGCAGACCTTTGTTTCATCTGCAAAGAAGCAGATCTTACCCTTAATTCCTTCACCATTGTTACAGATGAAAATATTGAAGAGGAATGATCCAAATACTGACCCCCTGAGATACCCCACTAGTCACTTCCCTCACCTTTGGAAACTCACCATTGACTAACAACCTCTGTGTTCTACCCCCAATATGCTCTCTACAGAGTTTTCCAGCCTATCCTCTGCCCCTCTGTCCCTAATCTTTTTGACAAGCCTCCTGTGGTGGACTAAGTCAAAGGCCTTTGCTGAAATCAAGTTATACTAGAGCAGTTGCCTGCCTCTTGTCTGCTGCTGTGGTCACCCACTTGAATAACTCAACCACATTAGTCTGACAAGACCTTCCCCTTATGAATCCATGCTGATGGGGTCCTGCAGCATGTCTCCTTCTAGGAAGTCCCTCAAGTCCTCTCTTTGTAGAGACAGACAGTAGATATCCCCTACTACTTATAATCACAGTAAGAGAATATTTTCTTCCGAGTAAATCAAATACCAGGAGAGAAACAACATACAGTTAAAGCAGAGGTAAAACAGTACAGAAAGAAAACTTAAGGCATTTATACATGAGAAAGCATCCCAACCCCCAATTCTCAAAATAGGCAAAATATAAAAAATACTAAATGCATAAAGACCATTACCAAATCCCTACCCATTCAATCCTGGCCAGAACCTGATCAAAGCCTCTCCATAGTTGATTAACCTTGGACTGAGACCCGGTGGCACACTTTTGGGCATATAAAGTACCAGATTTATGAGAAAACTCTGGAAAAAATAACTCGCTGGGTATGTTGTTGTTGCTACAAGACATACTGGCAGTGAATTCCAGATGCACCATTTGAAATAAGCAAAAATCACTATTGATTTGCTTGCATGCCATTTTCTCCAAGCAGCCAGATAGTAACTGCATGCCAACATTTCATAAATTAAGGTATTAAATGAAGGATTCTTCCAACTATCAACCAGCACAACTAGATCTGGGTGAAAATGTGATTTCCGTCTTAGCGTAACTTCTGCAAAGTATCACAACTTTCACCAAAAGTTTCTGAATTTCCACCAGTGGTGGATCATAAATCTTCTGACTGTGTTTGGATGTATTTTTACCCCATACTGATTATGAGATCCTTTCCCATATTCCCTGTGGTGTCTAGTGCCCCCAACAACTGGTCACCAGTGGCGGCCCAATTTATAATAAATTAATTCCCTGGTGGCTAGTAGTCTCAGCCCCACCTGATCACCCACCCCATATTTCAAACAAATCCCTGGAGGCTAGCAGTCCTCCCCCACCCAATCACTGACCTGAGCAGGACATCATGCCCTAGTGTCCAGTGTAACCCCGCCATCCAGATACCCCATATAATAAAAAAAAATAACACTTCTCCCCGGTGGTCTAGTGAACCCTCTATCCCCAATTCCAAGTCTATGAATTAAAGAATGTTATTCCTTGGTGGTCTAGGGCACCCTTGCCCCCCACCCAGCAGGCAGTGTCCTACCACCTTGCTCCCCCCATCCCAAACCCAAGTGGGCAACCAGCACAGCCCTCCTCTCTCTTCTATGGCTTGCCCACAACTGAGCTGTTAGTGAATGAGCATATGCTTGTTCAAGCATGTGTGCAATCATCAACAGCTCAGTTGGCAGCCAGTCATGGAGGAAAGAAGGGCTGTGCCAGTTACCCACTCGGAGTTGGGATGAAGGCTGAAATGATCAGACACTGCCTGCTGTGGTGATGGGTGCACTGGACCGCAGAAATAAATTCTAATTCATGGACTGGGGATTGGGGATAGGGAGGGGAAAGTCTCTAGACCACCATGGAGAAATCATTTTTTTTCTATTATATTGGGAATCAGGATAGGGGGATACACTGGATACCAGAGCATGATGTTCGCTCAGGTGGTGATTGGGTGGGGGGGAGGGACTACAGGACACCAGAAAATTAATTTATTATACATCAGGTGACAACCAGCGGGGGAACCAGACACCATGACCCAGATATTCAAGCTGCGCCAGGCTGTGGCGCAAGCCCAGGCGCAGCTCAGTTTAGCTGCACAGGGGTGTGGCCTGGGCGATATTCAATGGAGCTGCGCCATGGCTCAGCAGTGTTGAATATCTCACCGTGGCCACCCGCAGTGTGCATGGTGCAGTGGCACTGCGCCAGCGCCAGCGCCAGCGGCCAGAGTGGAGCATGGGGATGCGCTAGCGCAAATTCCAGTGCGCAAGGGGCAGCAACCGCGATATTCAAAAGTAGACATGCAAATGGGGCCATAATGTATGCAAGGCGCACATGGGGCCATTTGCATGTCATTATGGCCCCATTTGCATGCAGGTGCGCTGATCCCTTACGACTTGCGCCTGGCGCCCTGCCAGGCAACAGCCATTGGGGACCACCCCCTGCAGTGCGGCAATGTGCTCCACAGCCCAATCGCAGGCTGCAGTAAAAAAAGGAAAATAATAAATCCCTGGTGGTCCAGTGGACCGCTGCCCACCAGATTGCGGGCTAAGTAAATACATAAACTTCTCAATATCCCTGGTGGGCCAGTGGACCTGCCCACCTGATTGCGGGCTAAGTAAATAAATAAACATCTCAATATCCCTGGTGGTCCAGTGGACCTGCCCGCCTGATCGCAGGCTAAGTAAATAAATAAACATCTCAATATCCCTGGTGGGTCAGTGGACCTGCCCGCCCGATCACGGGCTAAGTAAATAAATAAACATCTCAATATCCCTGGTGGCCCAGTGGACCTGCCCACCTGATCGCAGGCTAAGTAAATAAATAAAAATCATCAACATCCCTGGCGGTCCAGTGGACCCCCCACCCCACCCACACTGAATCCACCGCCCGCTCCCCGGTCAGCGATGGGGGCAGCACCCCACCTGCCACCCCGCCGCCCACCAACTGACACCATCGGTAGAGCTGTACGCCCATTGGTCCACAGCGTGAGCCAATGGGCATGCAGCCCATACTGTACTACACATTCCAGATATGTGAATGGATCCCATAGCCTCGAGGAAAGGAGGGAGGGGGAATGATAGAAACTTTCAAATACCTCATAGGAATCAACAGTCCATGAGGGTAGCATCTTTCAGAAAAAGAGATGTGCAAGAACAAGGGGGCACAATTTGAAGATAGAGGGGGGATGGCTCAGAGGTAATGTGAGGAAGTATTTCTTCACAGAGAGGGTTGTAGATGCATGGAACAGCCTTCCTGAGGAGGTCATAGTGCCAAAAACAATGGGGGAATTCAAGAATGCATGGGACAGGCATAAGGCAATTCTAATGGGAGGTAGGAGGAAGTAGGCTGTGGGTTAACTAGGATCTGCAGCTTATCCATTAGGTAGGGAAATGGGCAGACTAGGTGGGCCAAGCGATCCTTATCTGCTGTCAAATCCTATGTTTCTGTGTTTCTATGTTTTTCATTTCTTGCTTAATCTGATTAATCTAGGTTGAAAAATCATTTTTGGTTGAGACTGCTAGGGAGATCATTTTGCGAAGCAGTGTTGTTAGTTGTAAATATTTGAAATATTTTTCTTTTGCCTTATTTTATCCTGCTGAATAATACAGCCTTTATATCTGCTTCAGTATCTTCCCACCAAGACAGTGGGTTCTGCTATACTGGCAAACCTGGTTTCCAAACAGTCAAGAGATGTAACAGTTTGGTATTGACCCCTAGATCAAATTGCAAAGAAGTGTTTAAAAGCCATAAACCTAGGCAAATTTTTGGTTCTAAACCAAAAACTGATACCAAACAGTCTGTGATCTGCAGTCTTCACCACTTGTACTTTAGAATTTATTAGTGGAAGTGTAGGAGAAACTGGACAAAAATCAATGAGCGTGGAACAAGATCATCTAGTATGTATGTCTGTTCCCCTTTAAAATGTACCATATGGCAAGCTGGATATCTAATAAGTCTTTGGATTGGATCATGTTAGTAAAAAAAATTGTCACTAAAATTCCTTTTGGTCTTAGCATCCCTGTCTGAAAATGCCAAACTACAATTAAAGTCTCCATCAAGCAGAATTTCTTTAGATGTGTAGAGGTTAGGCTGCAAGCGGTTGAATAAATCAGTCCAGGCTGCCTTGTCTGTGGATCATAAATATTTATAAGGCAAAATTTATGGTCTGGATGTTTTACATCAAGTAACAATGCCCATCCTGGGCAAATCTCAGGGAGCTGTGTAACATCAGTTCCTTGCAGAACAAACAGAATACCTGTGTCAGATTAGGCTTACTGTTCATTGACCAAAAAGATAGTCCTGAAAACTAAGGAACCTCTTTTGCTCACAATCATCAAACGTTAAGTGCAGCCTTTTGTCCTAGAGAAAAATACATCATTTTGGAGATGCTGTAGAATAGAAAAAAAACCAGGCATTTTTTAAATTTATTTTATTTTTTTATGCTGTTCATATTAAGGAATTAAAATAGTGCCAAGACCAAAAAGCATAATTTTGAGTTACCTATTCCTTAGCCCCCTTTCCCATAATCTTAGCCCACATTTTGCTCCTTTTTGAGGCTTGAGCAATTCTGGGAGTTTCTTCAGTTTCTAAGGACAGGTCTTTTTGTAAGGATACCACTGATGAAGTATCTGAGTCTTGACTGAATACTACAGACCAAGGGTTTATATTTATTTTCCAAAGGGATTCATTTCTTTTTTAACATTTTAGTCTTAGGCAGCCCCCTCAATCTACTTCTTCTGGTAACCACCTTTTAACCTTCAGACACTGAATTGGGATGGGGGCATATCAGAGGCAATCCAGTCCCCATAGCCACATTATCCTCTTGCTCTGAAATGGGAGTGGTGCAAGCTGATTTATGAAAACATTCCCAAAAACGTTTTCTTCAGTGATAGAGGTGTTTTTCTCAGGCACTGGCTAAGACATTGGGTGTATGGGGGCCACTGACTTTAGCCATAACTGTTTTTTTTTATTATTATTTATGCTCTTTGCTCCATGACCCTCTCTATCTGGGGGGAGCCCACCCCCAGACATCCACCAGCTGATGCTGACCATGCTACCCTCAGGGCTTAACTACCACGGTTGGGTCAGTGGGGAGGCCCACCCACACTGAGACAGGATGCAGTACAGGGGCCGGCACCATGTCTATTTGGGGGAAGGATCTGCTAGCTCCCCCCATCATCCGCTGTGAGCTGTTGTTTCTCCAGGATGTCTCCCCTTCAGGAGTGGAGTATGCAGGGACATCAGTGATGGTGACATGCATACTACTGTGTGCATACCCCATCATGTGTCTGCCTGCTTCTGACCCGATCTCTACAGCACCATTGTGCCAGCCCCCCACACACCACTAGGGGCCAGGCCTGCACTAACAAGTGGTCGCCTCCCTTCCCATAGAAGGAGAGCTGTCTTTGGGATGCTCAATCCTTGTTTTCCCCTGCCAGCCCCTGGCAGTCTGTACTCACTCCCAAACATGGGTCGTCAGTGCGGCATGAGGTGTGGCATCCAGTGCCTGAACCCTCATCACCACCAAGTGGATAAGCCATAACTGAATTTTAATTGGACAGGGCTTGCTTTGGTTAACTTAACTGACCACACATAATTTACTGATTTGCTTTAAATATCTCAGCTTTATTTTTTAAAATAAACAAATCTACAGATTAGAACCAACCAAAAGTCATTGATCTCTTGGTGTTGGAAATGTGAGCAACAATAGAGCCAAACAATTCTTGTTCTATAATTAGTGACTCAGATAACTCACAATAATATATTGACAAAGAACCTGATAACTGTTTAGCGAGTCTCTGAGCACAGGAGAGGGCCCAGAAGACTGTAGAAGGGCTAATGTGATCCCTCTCCACAAGAGTGGTAGCAGCGAGGAGGCAGAGAACTACAGACCAGTCAGTCTTACCTCAGTAGTGGGCAGGATTATGGAGGCACTCCTTAAGGAAAGGATAGTGCAATACCTGAAATCCATAGCAGCACAGGATCCAAGACAGCATGGGTTTACAAAAGGAAAGTCCTGTCAAACTAATCTCATAGATTTCTTTGACTGGGTAGCCAGAGTGGTGGACCAAGGTGGAGCAGTTGATGTCGCCTACCTTGACTTCAGCAAAGCTTTTGATACTGTTCCACATAGAAGATTGTTTAATAAGCTGGGTAGGCTTGGTGTGGGTCAGAGGTTGGTCAACTAGGTGGCAAACTTGGCAGAAAACAGAGAGTGGTGGTAAACGGTATACAGTCAGAAGAGATGCAAGTCACAAGTGGGGTACCTCAGGGATCAGTCCTGGGGCCAGTCCTCTTCAATATCTTCATTAGTGATATTGCAGATGGACTGGAGGGTTAGGTTTGCCTGTTTGCAGATGACACCGAGATCTGCAACAGAGTAGATGATCCAGATGGTGTGGGCAGAATGAGAAAAGATCTGGATAAACTAGAAAATGGTCAGAAAAGTGGCAACTGGGGTTTAACACAAAGAAGTGCAAAATCATGCACATAGGGAAGAGAAACCCTGAAGCCACCTATAAGCTGGGAGGGGAATTGCTGGCAGTCACAAGGGAAGAAAGAGACTTGGGCGTCATCATCACCGATGACCTGAAATCATCCAAGCAGACCACTAAAGCAGTAGGTAAGGCTAGGGGGATGTTGGGGTGTATTAGTAGGGGTATCACAAGTCGTAAGAGAGAGGTAATAATCCATCTTTACAAGACACTGGTTAAGCCCCATCTGGAGTATTGCGTGCAGTACTGGAGGCCACACCTTCACAAGGACATTAGCCGAATTGAGGCAGTCCAGTGAAGGGCAACCAAAATGGTGCAGGGACTGCATCAGAAAACATATGAGGACAGATTAACGGAGCTCAATATGTATACCCTAGAGCAAAGGAGGGAGAGAGGTGATACGATCGATACATTCAAACACCTTAAGGGCATTAACAAGGTGAAAGAGTCTAACATGTTTCAATATAAGAAAAAATAGCAGGACAAGAGGACACAGCATGAGATTAGAGGGAGGCTGATTAAGGGGTAATGTGAGGAAGTTCTTTTTCACAGAAAGGGTGGTGGATGCATGGAACGGCCTACCTCAGGAAGTGGTGGATATGAATACAGTGCAGGGCTTAAAACAGGCATGGGATAGGCATAAGGGAGCAATACAGGTGAGTATGAATAGATAGACCATTGACAGAGCAAAGGCCGATGGCACATTCATAAGGTAGAAAAAGAAAATGGCAGACTGGATGGGCCTTGCCGTCCTTATCTGCCGTCAACGTCTATGTTTCTATGAGAACTATAGGAATATGTCAAATTGTTCTGGGAGTTCTGGAATGGAGCAAAATATGATACAGTTACCTAACTTGGAAAACAAATGTTGAACCCTGCTTTTTTTAGGTTTTGTAAACATCAGGACTTGTTTACTGACCTGCGCGGTTGTCAGATAAAACTTTATACGCTGTTTCCATTCTTAAAACCTCACAGCACTACAAAATCTGCATGATCATTCACAGCACCCATACATAAAATATGACCTTGCAAATCATCATAGGGCTGAGACATTTACAGTTAAAGAGTGCAAACAGGATGGCCACTCTTATCTCAGTGCTGTATCACCAAAGCAGAGCTCAATAATATAGGAACAAAAAAAAACAGCCCAGGCACTCCCACTCTGATTAAAAATAAAAGATTGCTGCATATCTCAATGCTCATTCTTTTATTGAGGTAGAAAACATGCTCTGTTTGCACAGTGAGGAGCAGATCCCATGGAACTTTCAACATTTCATCCTAATCCAGGACTTTGTCAAGGAATTCTGACCCCAAGTGGTCACAGAATTCTGTAAAATTTCTGACAATTCTGTAGAATAAATTCCATAGGAAGCAGAATTCTGGTATTTCACATCCAAAATGGTTTCACAGGTTAAGAATCTGCCATTTCTATAAACTGCAGATTCCTGTTCCACAGTCTGTGGAAAATATTCTATGATTTACGTACTCCAGAAAATTATTCCCTGGTTTATTCAGAAATGCTTTTCAGAATTATGTGGAATTGTGAAAAAAAAATGCTATTAGTATTTTGGAATCAAAATTGCCATTCTGTACTTAATTATTTTTGTAACTGTGAGTTTGGAAGGAGATGCATTTATCCATTTACGCAGAATATGTCACTTAGCTTCTAATGCTGCAAGGAAGAGCCATTGTTTGTAGCTATTTGTAAGGGCTAGACAAACTGAGATATCTCCTAGGAGCCATAACTTGGGGTCTTTGAGGAGAAAATAGGAAGTTACAGCACTGCAAAAGTCTATAACTTTATTTATTTATTTGCTTTTGTTAACCGGGTAAGCACACTAGACAGTGTAGACAAGTGCCTATTTTCAGGTGCGACCTGGGAGATTACAAGGTACATACATGAACATCATTCAAAAACAAGTGAAGGATTACATTAAAGAACATTAGCACACAGGGTCAATACAAGTAACAACAGGGGTTTACAATGCAGGCAGTAGGTAGAAGAACAGTATGGTTTCGTTGTTCCAGGCAGCAATGCTGCAAGGCTTGCAGGTAGGCAGAGAGGAGTCAAATTGGGGTAGAGTGGGCCCAGAGCAAGATAAGGGAGTTGCACAGTAACAATGCTCTCCCTGTTGGGCAGGTGGGCCTAAGTGGTCTATTGCTTCTAGTAAGCTGTGAGTACAGGAAGAGTATAAAGTGCAGAGGGGCACTGCCTAAGTCGTATTATTTAGGTAGCATCTCAGTTAGTTGGGGCGGCATAGGCCAAGGGGGTTTATCTAGTGCAGAGGCAGGTGGAGGCTGTTTTGAGAAAGCCCCAGAGGGAGGCTTAAAAGCACTGGTGGGAGGGAGAGGAGTGAATGCTTGATGGAAGAGAGTTCCATAACCTGAGCGCTTATGCAGTGAAGGCTCGGTCACCCATTTGAGTGAGGGTCTTAGGTATCAGGAGGGCATGAGAGTCACTGGATCGCAGATTGTAGGAGTAAGTAGCTAGAATGAGGGACTCAGCAAGGATAAAGGGGGTGGCAGTACTGACAACACTGTCTATGAAGTTGCCCATGACATAGGAGTGGTGAGTTTCCAGTGGGAGCCATTCAAGCAGGGAGTAGAGTTCACAGCGGTGGGTGAGGTGGGGGGGCTGAGAGTGCAAAATGGCATATGCTGTTATACGCTGAGTCCCACTTTACTAGACTAGTTTTTGGAACGTGCGTGAAGGTGACTAGTCCATAGCAGAGTGTAGGTAGGAGGACTCCCCTGGCTAAGGTGAGACAGGCAGCTGGAGTGAGACAGCTTTTTGTTCTGTAAGCGTGACCCAACTTGCAGTTTGAGGCCCTACATGAATTGCGTATGTGCATGTTCATATCCAGTTGTGGGTCAAGAGTCACCCCCAGGTACTTGACAGAGTCTGCAACTAGCAGCTGGGACCCATCGGCCCCAGTGATGTGTAGTCAATCCAGGACAGCTTTTTTCTTGGCTGCTGAGCCAAAGAGCATGGCCTGCGTCTTCTGCAGGTTAATCGTAAGTTTATGGTCCTGTAACCAAGTTTGGATTTGGTCAAAGTCCGAGTTCAGTTTGGCGTTGATGGTAGAGATGTCCTGGGAGCTGGTCATGATGACTAGGTCATCTGCGTACAGCACTGAGGACCCAAGAGCAGGAGCCGAGTGTAGCTCATTTACAAAGAGGGAGAACAGAAGAGGCCCCAAAACAGAACCCTGGGGTCTCCACAGTTTACCTGGGCAGGCTCAGACAGGGCCTTGTTGAACTTGGTGTATTGCTGCCTGCCCGTGAGGTAATTACTGATCCAGGCAAGGGTGGGGGGGAGGAGAAGCCAAGTGAAAGGAGAGAGGAGCACAGTAGTGCATGGTCTACCAAATCGAAGGCTTTTGAGAGATCAACAAAGATGGCCCCAGTCAGTTTGCCTTGGTCAGCAGCAAACCTGATCACAGAGGTAACAACTGCTAGGGCAGTGGAGGTGCTATGCCCCTTTCTGAACCCGTGCTGTGGAGGGGAGAGTAGGTTGTGGGTCTGTAGGTAATAGGTGAGCTGTGAGGCGACTGCCTTTTCTAGAAGTTTGCTGATCATTGACAGGATCGCTATGGGGCAGTGGTTCTTTGGGTGTTTTAGGTCACCTTGTTTGGGCACAGGGATGACTTTGGCCATCTTCCAGATGTCCAGGACTATACCCAAGGTAAGAAATGCATTGAAGACGTGGGCTATGGGTCAGGCTAGTACAGTTGCCCCTAGCCTAAGCAGCTTGGGCTCCAGGCAGTCATGCCCAGCACCAGTGTGAGGGGAGAGGCCAGCAAGGAGCTTCTGGGCCTCCATGTCCAATATGACCTTGAGGTAAAAGAGCAGGAGGGGGGTTGTCCCACTGGGTGGAGAGGCCCGATCCTTGAGGTCATGAGGCAGTTTGGGGAGAGTTGGCAGGTCAGTGAACTGAGAGTTGAAGGCATTGGAAATTGTGAGGGGGTTATTGCAGTTTACCCTGTCAATGTGCATGTCTGTGACCTGAGCTCTAGTAGACCCACCAACCACATTCTTAATGCTCTGCCAGAAACTCCTTGGATTTCTGGCTGTGACAAAACTCACTTTTTGCAGAATGAATGGCTCTCTTGCACGAGTTCCTCAGCTGTCTGTAATCCTGAAGGTCTGAACTGGACACTGAGTACTTATATCTCACCCAGCATTTATCCCTTTGTTTCATGAGAGAAAAAAGGCCTCCATGGAGCCATTTAGTTGCAGTGCCCCTCACGCTCCTTCTTGTGAGAGGGGCATGCTTGTTTGAAGTGGAGTGTAAACTTTTAGGAAGATGTCAAGGGCCTTTGAGGGGTCATTTATGGCAATGACCTGAGACCAGTCAGCGTGTCGTAGGTCAGCAAGGAAGTCTCCAACATTGAGTTTGGAGTAGTCCCTCATTTGTATCACCTTGTGGGGGATTTTGGGATGGGAGTTGCCCCATACACAGTAGATGGAGAGTGATCTGGTATAGCATCAGGGAGAATGCCACAGGAGATAATTTTCTTTGTTCCGTTGCTTAGCACCCAGTCAATGATGGAACCCTTGTCTCCTCTTGAAGAGGGCCTTGTGGGTTCAGAGATGAGCTGGCTGAGGGCAAGTCCAGCCAACAGGGTCTCATAATACTGAACGTTGTGACCTACCCAGTTGAGGTTGAAGTCACCTAGGACTAGTAACTTGTTTGAGCCAACCTTTGAGCTAAGACTGTCAAGAAGGGAGGAGAGCCCAGGCACTCCACCCTTAAGGGGGTTGTAGGCACAGATCAAGTGCACCTTTTTGGTGTTTCCTAACAGGAGGAGTAGGGAGTGCAGGAACTCACAAAGATCTTGGACCAATAAGGGGAAAATGAGGCACAAGACCAGAGGATATGTTTTAATAAAGCCAGGGGCAGAGTGAGATCTCCAGCATTAATCTGAGAATAGCACACCATTTTGTGCAGTGCTCTGTAGCATCCGTGCAGATCTTTTTTTCTGAATAAGTTGCTGTCTAATGACTCTGAATCCTGCATGGGCCTGTCATAGGAGTTTTTTTCAGGTCTTATCTTTTACTAAGAAAGCAACTTGACTGCCACTAGGGGTGCTTACCAAGATGGCAGCCTAACCTTTAGCCCTGCAGCCCAGAAGGACTCATCGATTTAAATCCACTGAACTAGAACTGTTGATCAGCCCAGAACTGTAAGTATTGGTGATCTCAAAGCCAAGGATTCTGTTATTAATTTCATTTTTGTGATCAGGTGTAGAACTTGGTAGAATATTTAACTAATCACCGGTGTGCCCTGTGTGGAGTGTTGCGGCCCTACAGCATGGCAAACCCACTTCAGCCCTAGTTTGTGGGTTTCACAGAGTGGGTAGAGGGGCAGGATATGGAGGGCTTCCTGCAGCTTGCCTTTGCAGAACTGTTAAAAATGGACCACTCTTGACCACTCCAGGTAGAGCACGTGCATCGCTCTCTTGCCCCTATGCCTAAGGCCCAAGACAGGCCCAGACCAATCATCGCCAGATTCATGGATTACTGTGAAAAGGAGAAAGTCCTGGCCAGAGCAAGGGAGATGCAAAATGTAAGCTGGAGAGCACATAAAATCTGCATCTTCCAGGACTTATCCAAAGATCTATCGGACAAGCGAAGGGCATATACCAACACAAGGCATGCTATGCACAGGATTGGGCTCCCATTCTCTTTGCATCACCCAGCCATAATGCAGGTTGTCCACAATGGGGTGGCAGTGACATTCAGCAGTCCAGAGGCTCTGACTGACTTACTCAGCAGAAACTGGCCCAAAGAAACTAACTTCCGAAGACAGCAACCATCATCTGCTAAGGCTCCAGCTGAGGAACTGGACAGGCGTTCCCTGATCTGGGCCGATAGGGATAGGGACTATCAGAACTCCAGGAACATGGCATGGGAACTTCACCCCAAGGTGAATTGCAAGTGGTACTCCTCCAAGAAGCATGGGAAGAGAGACCACCCATCTGATCATGGGCCGTTGGCACCCACTGATGATACCCAGATGGAAGTCCCAGCCCCTGACCCCTTGCAAGGTTTTTTCACACACAATCGCTTTGAACCCCTGCATCCTGTTTCCCCAGAGCAGCTTCCAAACACCTCTGGAGGGCCCAGTGAAAGTCAGCAGTCTCCCCTGTTTTGCGCCATTTAACTAAATGGCTCTGACTTCCCAGCCCTGAAGTCTGACGGTGACTCCAGCATGCCAGGAACCCATCCAGTGAAGAGCTCCAGCTTAACTCTGCCAAGCTCCAGTGACATGGCTCATTCCCTGGGCTGGCTGGCCTGTTTGCAGATGACACCAAGATCTGCAACAGAGTAGATGATCCAGATGGGGTGGGCAGAATGAGAAGAGATCTGGATAAACTAGCAAAATGGTCAGAAGAGTGGCAACTGGAATTTAATGCAAAGAAGTGCAAGATCATGCACATAGGGAAGAGAAACCCTGAAGCCACCTATAAGCTGGGAGGGGAGTTGCTGGCAGTCACAAAGGAGGAAAGAGACTTGGGTATCATCATCATCAAAGATGACCTGAAATCATCCAAGCAGTCCTCTAAAGCAGTAGGTAAGGCTAGGGGGATGTTAGGGTGTATTAGTAGGGGCATCCCAAGTCGTAAGAGGGAGGTAATAATCCCTCTTTACAAGACACTGGTAAGGCCCCATCTGGAGTACTGCATGCAGTACTGGAGGCCACACCTTCAGAAAAACATTAATCAAATTGAGGCAGTCCAGAGAAGGGCAAACAAAATGATGCAGGGACTGCATCAGAAGACATATGAGGACAGATTAACGGAGCTCAATATGTATACCCTTGAGCAAAGGAGGAAGAGAGGTGATATGATCGAAACATTCAAACACCTTAAGGGCATTAACAAGGTGAAAGAGTCTAACATGTTTAAATAAAAGAAAAATAGCAGGACAAGAGGACACAGCATGAGACTAGAGGGAGGCCGACTAAGGGGGATTGTGAAGAAATTATTTTTCACAGAAAGGGTGGTGGATGCATGGAACAGCCTACCTCAGGAAGTGGTGGCTATGACACAGTTCAGGGCTTCAAACAGGCATGGGATAGGCATAAGAGAGCAATACAGATGAGTATGAATAGATAGACCACTGACAGAGCAAAGGCCGATGGCACATTTATAAGGTAGAAAAAGAAATGGGCAGACTGGATGGGCCTTGCGGTCCTTATCTGCCGTCAACTTCTATGTTTCTATGTTTCTATCCTAATCTACTGTGCAGTCCCAGTTACTGAGAGAGAACACAATAGAGTCAGATAAGTAGCCTTCCCTACTTTTGTTTAATTTCTGGTCCTGATTGTTTGACTAGTCAGGTCGGAGCTTCAGCTGGGGATCAGACTCGGAGGCTGTGGTAGGTGACTCTACCATTCTCTGTTCTGCAAGGCCCAATCCATGTTGCTCAAGTTTCAGGACCACTGAGACTTCCCTCACCCCCAGGCCTGCTAGGGATCCAGAAGGCTGTGGTTGCAGTTTGAATCGCTCTGCTCCCATAATGGGAGGGATTCGGATGGGCTCTACACTCCTCACCACTGGACCTCATGGAGGCAGGAGATTTGATGCACTCCCAGTTGTTATGTGACTGTTGGCATCATCTCCCCAACTGACACTACACAGTTTATATGTTTTGTGGCCTGTTGCCCTCTGTTGTTTTTGGGAGGGGGTTATGTCGCTGATGGGGGGGTATGTGTTGCTGATGTTGGAGGAGTGGTGGTGGTGCCAGTTGGGGACATGGGGAGTTCTGGGATCCTGGGTGAATGAATCTGTAGGGGTATATTATGGAACCATCAGGTCCCCAATCTCACATCCATGATGCCAGGGATCTAGGCCTGTGGCCACGGCAATGGGCGAGGCATTGAATTCAGAGAATTAGTGTGGCACTTTCTGCAGGTGAAGTTCAGCTCCCCTGTGTCATGAGGATCTGTTCTGCCCCTCCAGCCCATCTCTGATCATCACAGTATGACAGTACGCCCATGGAAAGCATGGACATGTTGGCACCGACTGGAAAAAGGCTGCATACCTCACATATGTTGCCGCTTGGCTCCCTGTTGCCCTCTTGGGCCTCCCCCCAACCCCCTAGCCTGGGTAAGAGGTTGGCTGCTGCTGTCCCTCCTCCCTCCTCCTCCCATCTGTGTTTTCTTTCATTCACCGAAAATCTCACAGTTTGGTTCATACCCATGCCCTGGTTTACCCTCTAGGGCTCTTAGAGAGCTAGGTTTCTTTCAGTTAGTCTCACTGAGGTGGTCTACACACCTCTTTGGGGTTCTTGCCATCCTCACCTTCCCCCTGCATTTTGGGGTGGGGGTATGCCTATAAGATCACGCCCAGGGAATGGAAGTCGGCCTTCAGCAGACCTTTGCTGCCTATGTGAAACCTCTATCTCCCCAATGCATAAGTAATGTTCAGCACAGTGTATATATTGTGCATAGATGTTTACTATATGGAAGGTGATATGTAGGTTAGGGTCGTAAATACTTCAGAAACCTCTCCCTCTTACCCCTGAGGTGCTGATATTGGAAATCCACTCCTCAGTCCCCCATCTGCATCCCTCAGACCAAATATTTCTTGCTACTCTAAGCATGCAGGTTAAAAGACTCCTCCTGTATAGGTGGAGAACACAGTAAGCCCCTTCAGTTCTAGAGGTCTGTAACTGCCTGGTGCAACTTGCAAACTGGTCCAGAATGTCACATATAGTGGCCGACACCCTCCTTCAATACGTAACTATGTATCAAACCTTTATCCTCTATCTGAAGCCTAGGGAAGGAATAGGTTAACACCACCCTATTCGGCTTGGATCCCATATCCTGAGAAATGTTGACAATAGAGGAGTTCCCTTCAGGTTCCTTAGGTCCCATGTAATCCCAGAAGACAGTACTATAGCATGATATAGTAGGTTGTTTAGTGTGTATATTCAGAATCCTGTCAGTCTAGACTGTATGCTTTGTGTGTGTGTTCTTCTGCTCTGTATGCAGGCCCATACCACAGATGCTGACCCTGGACCTTCTATGATTCCGTGTGTCCAAACACCGAGCTATCCACAAGGAAGTCCCAGGTAAGTCCAGATGCATTTTGTTTGTTTGCATTAGCCACAGCCAGTTTGACCTCCTACACAGTGCACTCTTCTGGGCAAATGTTTTAAGCCCATAAGGGAGGGCCTACAAAGGCTCAGGTCCTTGAAAGTAATCCAGCTACTCTATATGCTTGTTTAGCTTTTCAGAATTGTTGCATCTATTCGTACTGACTACAAGTTTCCAGTACTGTTGTAGGCAACCATTTACAATGTAATTGCTTTTAAACTGAAACCAGTAAAATATTTAACCACAAAGAAAGCTGTCTCCTTCTCCCAATCAGTCATCATTCATCAGATTGGGACAGTAAGGAAGCAGAATTGTTTTACAAATTCAACCCCATAGTTGTTTTACAGTGTTCTTCAACCATTGTTAAATTAACATTGGGAGAGAGCTGGCTCTGGCCTGAGTTTGGATCTCTAGCCTCTCTCTCTATATGGCACGTGCCATATCTGTAATACTCCAGAATTCTAATCTGGAATGTGCAAAATGCACTGTTATATTTTGGAAGGAATCCGTACACCCAGCTTTGGGTGTACGCACCCCATGGTCAGAATACCCTTCTACACCCACTGCTTCCATTTCACTGGTTTACAGGTATGATCTATGCACATGTGTGAGTCATCCCAAAGAGGCTCCCACACCCTCAAAGGATTAACTGACAACGTGTACTGGCTAGTAAGTGTTGCCCATATCTCCCTAGAAAATCTTAGGGTCGGTGGTGTGGATGATGCTCCATTTTAACCTCTCCACTAGCTTGGGTCCAGGGGGTGGAGTGTTATGCATCACCTGCTCCAAATGCAGCCAGAGGGATGCATTGTGGCTATTTGGTCCAAGCCAGCAAATACTTTGCTTAATGCATAGTGCCTCATGGTACCTCACAACCAGGGAGGCCCCAACCTCTGGGCCTACCTGACATTTGTAATTTCTGGACCAAGAACCAATGTATGGTGCCATACCATAAGAAAAAGAGAAAAAGTATTGCATGCATTTTTGAACCTGGCCTTTGAGGACATAATTATCTCTAAGCAAGAAAGGGATTTCATGCTTGTGTTATACCACAGAATGCCAGTCATTTATATCAAACCAAAGGTGAACAATGATCAGGCCATCCCTTCAAGCCCTTCATCTTGGCCCAGGGATTTCTAACATTAAAATGTCAGTTTTTGCTGACTTTTTTCTTCAACAGCTAATTACTAGGTTACCCACATGTAACCAAAATAGCATGGGCATCTTGCAAAAGCTAGAGGGTCTGGTCTGGTCCAAATAATATATTTGGCTTTCCACTGATGGTGTGTCCCTGTACACTTCAGCAAAGTATCATTTAGGCCTCAAAGCTCTAAAGTTTCATTTTGATAACCCTAAAGTGGTGTACCTGTTTCACTCTGATTGCTGTTGGAGACAGTGGAACTTATCCACATCTTCCATTATTCAGCTTTGACAAAAAGGTTTTCTCTTGGACTTGTGGTATGGCCATGGGGACCACCAAGGCCCCTTCTACACCAACCTCTTTTTGGGTGGTGGGAGGGAGTCATGGTGTTCAACATGGTCCACAACCCATACCTGCCTTAGATACTATTCTGAAGCTGGTACCTTAATAATGGATTGATTGTGATAATATTACACTCCTGGATTTACAATTTTCCTCCAAACTTGGAGAAATGATCAAATCAGAATGCTATAAGAAATCCAGTTTGAGCAGTACTTTGCTCCAAGCACACAATGTCCATCCACAGCACATTATGAAGTTTTATTTATTTTATTTTTTATTTTAGCTTTTGTTGACCGGGTAAGTACACTAGACAAGTATTATGCCTATTTTCAGGAACGACCAGGGAGAGTACAACATAGGGATACAGACATTTTTACAGAAGAATGTAAGTACATCATGACAACATGTAGGAATAGTAACATTGTCTAGGGGTATGGAAGGTCATAATATAACTTATAACTTTAAGGTTAATGTACCCCCGGGGTGAGTAGGTCACCTACAAATTCTAACAAACCATATACACATTAGAGACAATTTAGAAAGGCATGACCAGGAACCTTGGCATAGACAGTTTACCCTAGGTCCAGTACCCTGGTAATTGAGTAGAATAGTGGAAAACAGCAGGAGTTTGGGCAGCATCTATGGGAGGCAACTTTGGACTGGAAAGACAACCATTGATAATTACTCTAGGGAAGCTTAGGGCAGTCACCGCTGAGGCTTGTTTCAGGAAACCCCAGAGGGTGCAAGCACTGATGGGAAGAGGCCAAATGAATATACACAGGAGGGAGTTCCAGAGTCTGGGCGCACATGCGGCAAGTCCGGTCACCATGAGAGTGCAGGCGGAGGGACTTGAGCATCCCTGGGACCTGGGACCTAAGGTGGTAGGTAGTAGTGTCAATTTGTGGCAGAAGCAGGGCCAGCTCCAGGGGTGCGGTTCTGATCACTTTGCCCGTGAGACAGCCCACCCTGAAGTCCAGGTACCTGGCTGGGAGAGCCAGCAAAGTTTATCGTATAGCTCACAGCGATGGGTGAGACGGGGGACAGCAAGGGCAAAGCGACAGATGTTGTTATATGTCGTGTGCCACCGAGTGAGATGAGTCTTGGGAGAGCGAGCGAATAGGTGCAGCCCATAGCTGAGAGAGGGAAGAAGTACACCTCTCACGAGGGCTAGTCTAGCCGCTGGTGTAAGGTTGTACTTGGCCCTGTAGGCCAGGCCCAACTTGCAGTTCACTGCCCTGCAGATGATTTGGATGTGACTGCCCATGTCAAGTTGGGGGTCAAGGGTGACCCCTAGGTATTTGGCAGAGTTCACTACAGGGAGGGGAGATCCGGCAGGACATGTAATATTTAACAATGCTGACGAGGCTTTGATTTTGGCTGTTGAGCCGAAGAGCATGGCCTGTGTTTTTTTCAGGTTCAGGACCAGTTTGTTTTTAGTAACCCAGGTTAGGACATTGTTAAAGTCTTCGGACATGTGCTTGTTAAGAGTTGCGACATCTCGGGCATGTGCCAGGATCACCAGGTCATCAGCATAAAGGGTGGCACTGCAGCTAGTTGTCACCATAGGTAACTGGTTGATAAAGAGGGAGAAGAGGAGAGGGCCCAGTACCGAACCCTGAGGGACACTGGAGGTCACTGGAAGGGACTCTGAGAGGACTTTATTGAAGCTGGTCTGCTGCATTCTACCATGCAGGTAGCCCATAAGCCATTTCATGGCAAGTGGAGAGAGACCAAGTGACCACAGCTGTGAACCGAGCAACATGTGATCAACAAGATCAAAGGCTTTGGACAGGTCAATAAATATGGCTCCGGAGAGTTTGCCCTGGTCCATGGCTGATCTGATGCTAGATGTATCCAAGATCAAGGCTGTAGTGGTGCTGTGACCCTTGCGAAAACCATGCTGGGCCGGGGACAGCAACTCATGTGACTGGATGTGCTCCGAAAGCTGTTCAGCCACTACCTTTTCAAGGAGCTTACTAAGGGATGAGAGAATAGCAATCGGGTGATAGTTATCCGGTAATTTAGGATTGCCCTGCTTCAGTACTGGGACTATCCTCGCCTCTTTCCAGATATCGGGGAAGGTACCACATCTGAGGGATAGGTTAAAGATGTGGGCTACTGGGTAGGCAATGTGAACAGCACCAAGCTTAAGGAGCTTGGATTCCAGGTTATCTGGGCCAGGACTGGAGTACTGGGAGAGGCCAGCTAAGTGCCTCTGGGTGTCCAATACAGACACACCCCTGAGGTTACACATTAGCCGCGGGGGGTGAACCTCCCTCTGAGTCGAGGGGGGAAGGGAAGGCGAACTCTTACCGGACGAGAAGAGTGAAGTGAAGGCTGAGAGATCTGTGAAATGTGAATTTAGGGAGTTGGCGATGGTGTGGGGGTTCGTGCAGGAGACCCCTTTGATAATCATGTCAGATACCCCTGGTTGGGAGGATCCATTGACAAGAGTTTTTATATTCCTCCAGAAACTCCTGGGGTCGCTGGCGGTGCTAAGTAGGACGAACTTGCAGAAGTCACTTTTCGCTGCCCTAATGGCCTTTTTACAATTGTTTCTAAGGTGTCTGTATTTTTTGAAAGGGTGGGATCACTGGAACTTTTGAAGTGGGCCCAACACTTGTCTCTCTCCCGCATTTGGGCTAAGAGATTCCCATGTAACCAATGAGTAGCAGACCCCCTCACCCTACGGGTGACCTTGGGGGCATGCTTATCTTGCAGGGTCCCGAAGATGGTGATGAAGTTAGAGGCTACCACTGAGGGGTCAGTGGCCCCTAGCACCATGGACCAGTCGGTAAGCTGTAGGTCCTCCAGGAACTCCCCAGGGTCAAACCTGGAGTAGTTTCTGACATGCAAGATTTTGTGAGGAATTTTGGGGGAGGAAATTTTCCATACACAGTAGACCAGTGAGTGGTCTGAGATAGAGTCTGGCAGTGTACCTGCTGAGGAGATCCTGTCCGGGTGGTTGGACATGATCCAGTCCAGTAGGGTGCTGGAGGATCCGTTCGCTAGCCGCCTGGTTGGATCCTGGATAAGTTGAGTCAGGGTAAAGTTAGCAAGTAGGGACTCAAACTGCTTCACACAACCTCCAGCCCAGTTGAGGTTGACGTCCCCTAAGATTATGAGTTCATTGTCCCCAACATTGGGACCAACTGTGTCCAGGAGGTGGGTCAATCCAGATAACCCACCCTTAGGTGGGTTATAAGTGCACACCAGGTGCAGTTTCTTTGTGTCCCCAAGTAGGAGCAGCACATGGAGTACCTCGCACGGGGACACGTGGGATTGATGGTGGGGAACTTGGGAGACTTTGAGATGGCTCTTGTGGTAGATCAGTATGCCTCCCCCCCTCTTGCTCCCTGCTCTGTCCAGGCGTGTGAACTCATACCCAGGGAGGATACAGGCTGAGTCAGGGATCGAGGGTTTGAGCCAGGTCTCAGTCAATCCGAGGATATCGGGTTTGTAGTGCGCCATCCACGCAACTAGCTCATCACGGTTCGGTAGCAGGCTCCTGATGTTGAGATGTGCTACTTTTAGACCCTTGCCCACGCCCCATACAGAGGGGATATTCTGTGCCGGGTTGTATGGACCTGGGTTAGTTTCTATATCTCCTGCCAGTAGTAGTGTTAAGAGGAGGAGCCATGGGAAATGCCACTTCATGGTGGATTGGCCATCTGAGGGATAGAAAGCATGGATACGCTTAGTCTTGGCAGAGAACATTAGGCTCTGAAGGTCTAAGCAGCATGTGAGACTGCATTGAGACTTGGAGGTCACAAGGATATTGGAGAAGGAGAAATCTGGTATCTCACAGGAGGAAGACCTCTCCCAGTTTCCCCAGTGATATTGGAGGGGAAGTGGCCATTTGGAGCAAGGTAAGCCCCAGAACAAGACCAGCTAGGACCAGCGTCCTGTAAGTGGCAGGCAACACACCCTTGTCCTTTGTCAGGGAGGTATCCCCACCCACCTTGGGTGGGGGGTGAGTGTGCCTGAACCACATCCGGACTGGAGACATTGGACCAACTGGAGAGTTTGTACTAGGTCCTTTCGGCGCCAAGTTCAAAAGTTCAAACAGTCAGCTGGAAGGGCACTGAGGGGAGAGAAAGGGGGCTTGAAACTTGGTAGGAAATAGGAACCTGGCACAGTTGGTGCAGGCTAGGTAGATGGCAATATGAGCAGGACTGAAGGCTAGGAGTCAGAGAGAGGCCAGACTATGCTTCAAGAGGGGCGGCACTTACCCTAGGCACTGTGAGAGATCACATGAGACTGTAGAGAGTGCTGTATAATTCACTTAAGGCAATCAGGGCTGGCTTCTCTGGACACCATAGATAGGGATGAGCTTAGGACCTAGGACAATTAAACAACACTGGTCTCTTAAGTCACAATAGGCAGTCAGAGGCTCTAGAGGGTTAGTAAACTACTCAGAATAAGTGAGACATTCCCTAGTCAGAGGCTCTAGACGGTTAGCAAACTACTCAGAATAAGCGAGACATTCCCTAGACAGGGACTGATCTGCAGGGACCAACAGTGTGATAGCAAGCTAGACACAAAACACAGTCAAACGCAGGCAATGAAGAACTCACAATAATCGGTGAATTATACCAACCCAGACTGAATGGGAGAAAGCAGGGAGAGCTTCTCTATGGGTACTTGCCAACTAAGCTCCTTAAAAGTTAGCAGTACCCCCCCCAAAGGCTGATCAGTGGGGATCAGCAGGTGAGATGGTAGGCTAAGCACAAAATAAACAGAGCACAGGCAGTAGAGAACTAAACTTTGACAATGACTTATATCAGCACAGCCTGAGAGTTGAACGTGGCAAGAGCTTCACAGTGGGTAATGACAAGCTATGCCCCTAGAATGCGAGTTGGACCTCCCCCACTGGCTGATAGGGTGAGACTCCTCACGGGAGGTGGAGCAAACTGGCATTTAATAGGACAAGTAACGGGGTGGGGCGGGGAGGGGCAGAAAATTCAAAACTCTCTCCTGCACGGGGCAGGGGTGGGAAACTCTCCTAGGAAGATTCAGCTGCCGAGTAGGCCGCCCGGAGCTGCATAAGCCCAGCACCTCTACTCAGCTTCAGGAGGAAGTATTTGGTCTTGCGAGGGGGACCTTCCAGGAGCAGGTCACCCTCGCCTCCTCCAGCCTTGAGACACATCTGGCAAGGCTTAGGGATGGTGGAGCAAGCTCGCCCTTTGTAGGGGGCAATGACAGCGTCACTACTGGCTGGGGCCAATGAAGGTGTGCATTTTCGGTGCCAAGTTCAAAAAGTTCAAACAGATTAGGAGTCCTTGGAGTGCAGGTTTCAGCGATGGGGTCCCGGATTCACTCCGACGAGCGAAACTCACCACAGGTACGATGAGCGAGCAGATTCACGGCAAAGTTCGAGCGAAGGTAGGAGGTGCAGACTCTCAGTTCATGGACTCTCTCTCCTGCACCAGGGCAGGGGTCAGAAAACTCTTCTAGGAAGATTCAGCTGCCGAGGAGGCCCGCCAGAACTGCATAAGCCCACAGCACCTCTCAACTCGGCTTCAGGAGAAGTATTTGGTGCGCGGGGGGGACCTTCCAGGAGCAGGTCACCCTCACCTCCCCTCCAGCGCAAACGTCTGGCAAGTTTGTACACTATGGCCAGTTTATGCAGCTTCCAAAGAATTGCTCCTCTGTTTCTGCTTTTGAAACACATGCAGCTGAACTTAAAGACTGTTTTGTGGTCAGAGGCTACAGCCTATCTGTGGTGGAGGGGGCGCTGAAAAGATCAAGAAACATAAACAGAGAGAGTCTCTCACAACCATGTAACAGAGAGGAACAGAATTTTTAACATGGTTAGTTTTGTGACAGAATTTAATCATTTGACCCCTTATTTTGTTGCCATAGTCCAAAAGCTCTGGTACATACTCAGTAGGGATCCATTGTTGAAACACCTGGACAACAAAAGACCTCTTATTTCCTACAGGTTGGGAGAAACAAATCATCCTAATAAGGTCTGCACTATAATATATTTCTATGACTGTATGTATCGATCCTGATGATATACCCAAACTTCTATTTGTGCATACTGGGGGCAATGCCCCCAAAAAGTATTTGCCTATGCATCGCATATCCATGGCATGCTGGCAGATCTACAATTGCAAGCTGTGCAGCGTTGGTCCCGTGAATCCTGGTGATCTTCACAGGAGTGGTGTGCACCCCTTCCACACTTGTTCCCCTGGCTGATCATGTGGCTATGCATGCAGACAGTCCAGGGCTGTGTTGAGGGGTGTGCTCCAACTCTTGGCCATTCATGAAGGTGTGGAGTGCTGGACAAGGGGGTGCAAGATATGGCAGCAGGGGTACTAGGTCAGAATGGTGACATTAAAAACAGCTCAGTCAAAAACCATGCTGTAAAAACACCGTCAGCAACAAAAGTGCCCAGCCAATATGCCAACTAGATAAACATCACCAATGCTAGTGGTCCCAAAACACTGGGAGAACAGCTACCATGCGACTAAAAGAAATCACAACTTGTGTTTATGTGGGGGGGGGGGCGGCTCCACCCCCACATCCCCCAATGTCTGAATAATCAACTCCATGGGGGGGTAACTCGGTGATGGGGTAAAAACTGGAGGGGACTGGATTCAGACATATACAAAAACCAAAAAAACACAAGACCACAACTTGTGCTTTTGTGAGGAGCTTTGGCCCCACAACCCCCGATGTGGAGCCACTGCCCCCCGTCCCAAATTCCTATTCAATCAACTCCACTGAGGGGGACGGGGTGAAAGTTAGTGGGGGGAACCAGATTCAGCCATATACAAAAAAAAAATAAAAACACATTTGGGGTGGGTGGAATCATGTGGCCATAAGATTCGGGAGACTGGAAACAGAGCCCAGGTCTCACGATCCATATCACCTGAGCTGCTTCTGTCTTAGCCTTCTCCACCATGGAAGCAGCTTGGAAAACCTCCACACTTTTTGTCTACTTCTCCACTTCCTCTCCTGCTCCTCCTCCATTGCCTGAATAACTGCAGGGGTAGCAATAACTGACATATGCTATTCTATTCCTGTCGCTATTCAGGTTTGCATAGTTCCTACAATGTGGTTTACATGACCCTATTCAGGAAGTACTGTTCTAATCTGTTACTGGCAGCAGGGACCTTTCTATATCTTTTGTATACCCCCCATGGAGTACCCCTGCTTGCCATGGGACAACTGGGACCCCTCCTATCATGCTGCCCTATCCCCCCGGTCAGACAGGGAGGCAGCTTTTGGAATTTTGGACGTGGCCCTGTGTGGGCATCATGTGGCATGCTGCTCTGTGAGATGGCTCATTTGAAAGAGCTTTGGTGGCCGAACATGCCGCTTTTCATTTGGTGAAAACATATTAAGGCATTCAAAAGTTATGCCACTTTTAAATTCCCATTATAAGTCAATGGGAAAATGTATATGTATGTTTTGCGAACGAAGAATGGGTTCTGGCCATCTCGTCCCACCTGGCGATCAAAGAATTTGCAGCCTCGTGGTTCAAGAATCTTTGTGCCATAGAATTTTCAAATTTCTTTGATCGCGAGGTCCGCCATCTTGTTTTTTAATTTCCGATTGGAAAAACACAAATATCTCGGCTCAGGGGGCTACTTCTGAAGTAAAACTTGGATGAGTTTTACTCAGGGGGCTCCGATCTATCGAGTCATGCCTTTGGTTACATCCAAATTGGTCAAAAAATAGAGTTATAAGCTTTTAAAATCTTAATTCACGGCTCGCTAACGATCTTTCATCGCGAGCCTGCAAATTCTTTGATCGTAAGATTCTTTGATCGTGATCTTGCATCACGACCTAAAAACACTAATATCTCGGCTCAAGGGTGGGCTAGAGACACAAATGAGGGTGGGTTTTGCTCAGGAGGGTCCGTTGTCTTGAGGCAGGCCATTGGTTTGGTTCAAATCGGTGAAAAATTTGCATTTCATCATTTTTAATTCTTTGTTCATGAGATTCTTTGATCACGATCGTGCATCATGAGCGAGGGATAAGATGGCCCAATTTAAAAATCCATTTTCTCAGCCCAGGGATGTCATAGGAGGTCAAATGAGGGTGGGTTTTACTCAGGGGGCTTCATTCTGTCGAAACATGGCGGTGGTTTACCGCAATTCCTTCAGTGTTTTGATTTATAAGATTTTTAATTCCTTTTTTGTGAGCCTGCAAATTCTTTGATCATGAGCCTGCAAATTCTTTGATCGTGAGATTCTTTGATCACCATCTTTGATCACGAGGGAAGGACAAGATGGCCAGATTTTTTTATAATGGAATAGATAGGGAAATTTTACTAATATTTAACATTGAATATCTCGGAAACTATTTGGTCTTTTTACTTGAAATTTGGAGGGTGTTTACGGCATGTCCTGTAGATGTGAATTATTCTATTTACATATTGGAGAACATTTTTTTCATGGAGATATTGCGTGACACACTTTACATGTTGTGGACAGTGTTTTGCTTGTGGTGGTGGCTTGAAATTGATAGGATACCCAGCCATAGTGTCATGGATGTAGTTTTCAGTCATTGTGTGTGTTAAATGTCAACAGGTGCGGGACTGTGCCACTCTGACAAATGAAAATTTCAAATTTTGACATGTCATATCTTGGACACAGTTTGGTCTTTTTACTTGAAATTTGGAGGGTGCTGATGGCATGTCCTGTAGATGTTAATAGAGGTGTTTATGTGTCAGACAATATATTTTTTGAGGAGATATTGTGTGGCGCAGTTTACATTTTGTGGACAGTGTTTTCTATTGTTCTACTAGATTAACATTTGTTTGGCGGCTGCCCTAGCTGTTGTGAATGTACTTTTTAGTCATTGGGTGTGTAATGTGGCCTGGCACTTACAAGTTGGTGGCAGCGGGGGCCCTTTTCTATTCTTTCTTAAAAAGTAAGGAAATTCTATGCAAAAATCTTTGTTAATGCATCAGTTAGGGTTCTTTTATAGTGAAAAAAGTGAGGAAATTCAATTTCAGGGTTCCACCCCTTGCACACCACCCCACCCCACCCCCAACAACAGGCATCGGGGTGTGTGTTTTCGGCATCGGCCCAACTCTCAACCCATTCTCCTACATTGCATCACCTCAGCTTGTTTACACATGGAATGGGTGAGAGTTAGCTCGATGACCTCAACGACACCCTGATGCCTGTTGTCGGGGCAGGTGGGGTCAAGGGTGGGAACCCTAAAAATCGAATTTCCACTTTTTCACTGTAGAAGAACTGTAACTGATGCATTAACAAAGTTTTTACATAGAAATATATATATATATATATATCATTATTTTTTTACCTCTAAACCTGACATTAACCTGACAACACCACTGAAGAATTTTACTGAGTAACTAAGTGTATTTTGATGTTAAAATTGTTCTGAAAGTTTTATTAGGCCTGTTTCCCTGTTAATCCTCTCTACTCACCCTCACTCCTGACTCTCGCTTCTCAACCTTTAACTCCTCACTAAGCCTTCCTTTCCACCTCTGTCTTGCACCCCGACTCCTGTGGCACCAGGGCCATTATAACCGATTTGGTCTTTGTCCTCGGATGCCTCCTCCACCCCCTCAGTAGTTATCATAACTTTTTTCCTTTTGACTCTCTCTCTGCTTTCCCTGGCTTCCTGCCCCCCCATTTAGCTCCTGCATCACCTTTTTCCTATCACCTCCTCTCCCTACAATTATCTCTCTCTCCTCTCTTCTCCCCCCCTCAGATCCAGCCCTTGACTCTGGCCACTGGATCACCGCCAGGCGTGGCCGTGGCTCCACAAGCCTGCCGCACAGCCACCATTGCCAACCCACCTCCTGGATCAGCGCCACCTGGTAAGACCTCAGCCTGGAGCCTGTGAAGCCATGAGAGGCTGCCATTGGTTGTAGTGCTCACAGCTTCATTCCTTGATTGGACCCCTGCTTCTTGGACTGCCACTGATTGGCTGGCTCTGTCTCTCTGCCTTGCTCTGCTCGCTGGGCGATGCGCCCATAGACTTTTATTGATTTTTGCCATAAATTTTCACCTCCCCCCACCTTACTTTAATATGCCATATCCCCGCCCACCCTCTAACACTCTCTGCCTTTCTTTGCTTATTGGCCCACCCAATAGGACCTTTCTTCGCCCTACACGCCTACCTCCCACCCCTTTTTCATCCCGTCCAGCGTCTACCAAACTTGTCTCTCTCCCTTCTTCCTGCTAATAGCTTATCTCTCCATGTACCACTTACTGTCTGTCCTGGTCCACAATTTACCCTCAGCCACCTGTGCAACTATGCCAACCATGAGGGCATTTTCCCCCCTGTTCTTTCCTCTCCTCCTCCTCCTCCTCCTCCTTGCTCTGCCCCCCTGTTCTCCCTCTCTGGCCCCAGTCATCCCTACCCCCTTCCTCTCACCACCACCATCTACCTAGGTATTACCTGCAACTCCCAGGGAACCCTCCACTACTCACCCAGACCTCAGCATGGCCCACCTCTTGGAAATACCAGGTTACTTTTCAATTCTGCTAAATCTCACATGTGGGACAGCTTACCTACACTGTATCACTTAGTATCTTACTGGGGCTGCTGCTTGGAACCTGCCAACTGCCCCACCTGGAAACAACAATCTAAATGATCTCTCAAGGAATTACGCTTATGCTCTATAAAACTCCTACTCCTCTTCCTACTAATCTAGGGAAATGTCCACCCAAATCCTGGCCCAAGCAGCTCATGCCCCATGAAAACTGCAGGGGCTCTTATTCTTGCAACCCTTAACATCTGCAGCCTACTGCCAAAGCTTGACGCTCTTCAATCTTTCATATGCTAACACAATCCTGACATCTTTGCTGTTGTTGAAACCTGGCTGATGCCAAAAGTTCCTGATCTGGCATTAACCTTATATGGCTACAATATTCACAGACTGGACCAGGTCTCTAAAAAAGGTGGTGGCTGTGCCATCTATATCAAAGACACTCTCATGTGGCACCCCATAGCAACTCCCTCGCCTGCTGCCTCAGCCCAGATCCTGCCTATAAAAATTCTCTTAGGACCAAATTATAAAGCTCTAATTATTGTCTCTGCATACATTCCACCCAAGGACCAAAGACATGGTCTCAATGATGTTCTTAACTTCATCAACTCCCAACCTCCTGACTCTGAACTTATTCTACTAGGAGATTTCAACATTAACTGGCTAGCGTTGGATGCAAGTGCTCATAAAGATTCCATGGCAGCTGCCAACCTCACACAGATGGTTACCTCCCCTACCAGGACAAACTACAAAACTGGCACCAGTACCCTCCTGGACTGGGTTCTTACCAGCCACCCACCAGGATCTCTCGTACCACCTTTCTCCCTGACTCTCTCAGTGACCACTCCCCAGTCATTTGTAAATGGTCTAACAAATTCCTCAAGCCCCCTCCCAAAATCATCTCCAGCAGGGTCCTCCCTCGTGAACAACTTTCCCATCTCAAACACTACCTGAAACAGCAAGACTGGCTACCTATTTACAAGGCGATGGAAGTTAACTTGGCTCTGGGCTATTTCATCACTACTTTCAACAGGGCTTGTGACCTCTTTTGCCCTGTTAAAAAATGCAAAGCTAAAACTCTCTGTAACCCCTGGATCACTGCGGTACTTCATACTCAGCTGAAATTGAGGGACCATCTCTAGGCAGTAGCTCAAGCTACTGGCAATCAATCTGACATCCAAAAATACAAACAATCCCGAAATGTCTGCACAAAAGCCATCCAGCTTATGAAAAATACCTATTACAAGGATGCTCTCACCAACACCTGGGGAAACGGACAAGTTTTCTGGGATAATATCAAGGAAATTACGTGGAAGCAGCCAAAAACCTCTCCGGCCATGCTAATAGTTGATGGATCCACTACCTTTGACCCAATGGTCTTTGCAAACACCTTTAACAAGGCTTTTACAAACCTCAGTGCTGTTCTCCCACCTGACTTTTTCAAAGAAAGCACCACCTTCTCTAGCCTCCCTTGTGCCCAGTCAAACCACCTCCTTTTCTACTTTAGGGAGGTCAGGTTGAATGAAGCATGCTGCTATATTGCCGCTGCTATCTCTAAATCCAGAACTAGTGGTGACACCCTGGACCTTAAGCTACTGTCACTTACCCTCAATGATGTCCTTCGTCCCTTAACAAAAATTTCTAACCTCTCTCTCAGCTGCGGTCAATTCCTGGATAGATGGAAAACTGCCATCATGACTCCTGTCCACAAAAGTGGTGACAAGACCAGTCACTCAAACTATCACCCTGTCTCCATACTAACTCTGCTCTCTCTAAGGCACTTGAGTGCATCATGGCAGACCAACTCACTGACCACCTGGACAAATACAATATACTATGTGCACAACTACACGGCTTCTGGAAAGGACACGGTACCATCACAGCCCTCCTCGAGTTCACTGGAGTAGTACATAGCTCCCTTGACAATGGCCTACTCACTGGGGCTGTCTTTATCAACCTCTCCAAGGCATTTGATACTGTCCACCATGGGCTGCTTATTGACCAACTATTGAATGCCGGTCTTTCACCTGACTCTGCAATATGGTTTAAATGCTACCTAGAAAACCAGTTGCAAAGAGTAAAAATTGCCAATGCTCTTTCAGATACCTTGCCTGTTCACTATGGTGTCCCCCAGGAGTCCATTTTGGGTCGCCTCCTGTTCAGCCTCTTCTTAAACTCTCTACCTCAGCCCTGCTCTGAACAAATCACACTGTATGCCGACAATGCAGTTGTTTTTTCCTCACACAAAGACCCCACGTCATTACAACGCAGTCTCCAGCTTGGATTCAGCCCATTGAGTCATGGTTCTATAAACATAAATTTGTCCTAAATCACAAGAAAACTAAGTCTATGCTTTTCCGCAGCTCTCACAATCTGCACAAGCAACACCACATGGCTATCTCCATCACACAGGGAAGTACCCTTGAACAGGTTCTGTCCTTCAAATATCTAGAGATACTGCTTGACCCTAATCTTTCCTGTGGGGCTCATGTTGACAACGTGGCCAGAGCTGCAAATACATGTCTCGGTCAACTTTACAAACACAGACAACATCTTACCCTGGATGCACCGAAGATTGCTGTACAGAGCTCTGTGGTCTCGGTTATCGACTATGGACTCATCATTTATGGCTCTGCCACAGTGACAACCCTCAGATGTATATCAATTGCCTTAAATAAGGCATGTTGATTTATTACTGGTGCCCCCCCGTCTCGCCCACACCTGTGACCTGTATACTCAGACCAGTTGGCTCCAACTATCAAACCGCATCAAGTATCTCACCTGTACCATGGTGAAAAAAATTTACCTTGGCCTTGCATCCACTGGTGTCTTAGCCCTGTTACACCAAAGCTCCAATTGTCAGAGCTCAAGGAGGTCCAATAGGCAACTCCTGAAAGTCCCCCACTGTCGCACTACCCAGGGTCAATGCTCTTTTGCCTACAAAGCTCCACTTTGGCTAAATGGCTTCAGCCCCACCATCTCCTCAGCCCCAACACTTGGTATGTTTAAAACCAGACTCCGGCACCATCTCATTGCTGCTAGCTCCTGTGATTGCCTGACCTAAACTTAGAATCACTATCTCTGCCAGCTTTTGTGAACCCTTCACCTCTCACCAGCCACACCAGCCACATCTCTGCATCTGTGTACCCATTGTTGCACTTTTCCATTCTTTCCCATCCTCCACTGCCACATCTTCTACCTGCTGTACCTCCTATCTGTCCTATCCCCTACCACCCCCCTTACCCCCCAATAACAGCACTTCTCAACAAATTCTTTGTCTGACAAATGCCTCTGGCTTCTTTGTTTTTTCATTTATTCCCAATGTCTCAGTATGCAAACTGTAATCACCACAAAATTGTTTATTCTTTGATTTGATGTTTCCTCAATCTGTATTTTCTGATGTGGAACCTTTGTAAAAGAGACTTGGCTCAAATGTAATTGTAATCATAGACCTAAATAAAATAAATAAAAATAAATAACTAAAACATAATTCCCTGTTTATGACATCATAATTATCTCCACAGCAGCAGATTATAATGCCATGAACTAAATTGTGATGTCACGTGTAAACAATCAGACAGAACAAATATGACAAAGATCCTGTTTTGTGCAAATTGGTCTTAGTAATGAAGAAATAAGTTGGGGGGGGATTACAGAACTAAATGAAATATAAACTGAATTGTGTCAAATAATACATTTATTTGAGGTTGTCTCAATGGACTCAGGGGATTTTTATGTTGGTGAATGATTTATCAAATGATGTAGACCTATAAACTGATTAATTCGGAATGCGACCATGTCTGTTTGGCCAAACGAGATCCACATTCTTTATTTACTTTGTACTTATAGTGTAACACTATAGAGGAAACCACATCAACAGGGATATGCTTCAATGGTAATATTTAATTCCTTATTACATATATGCTCCTTTGAAGTCACTGAGGTGTTTTTAGGAAACTGGGTACACATGATTTGTGTAATTTGGGGGAGTATAGTGAGTTTTTACCTGTCTGTACTGAAGTGTTACTGTGAGCAGTTCTACATTATGTACTCTAAATGCTGTCTTTAAACTTAATGAAAACATTTATTAATGGCACAGAAAAAACAATTAATTTGAATCTCCCAGGTACAACTAACCAGTGTACTTGCTCCCAACATGGGACAATCTAACAAAAACATAGGCTAATCCACTCTCCTGAGCCTGCAGTGCGGCCAGCACCAGAATAGTTGTAAATAGAAAAAATGTTGTGGTTAGTACATCATAGCAGCAGAGTAATCTCTTTTATACAGTTCATCATCCAGCAGCCAAAGTTATAAAACAAATTGAGTCGACACAGGAAACAAATGTTACTCATTTATTTTATATTCACCAATCAGCAACAAACTCACAAAAAAAGGGCAGCAGTTTAGTAGAATTTATAAGAATCCAAGTGGTACATGGCTTAGTTCTTGATAATTCACTTTTGTAAGATCCATAGCTCATCTGAATAAATACTCTGATAACTTATAACTTCTGGTGTTTTGAGGGAAAACAGTCTTGTGGTGGCACAGTATGGACTAGGGTGTCCCTCAATTTTTTTGCATGTCTATATGTAATTCTTGGAGGACTTTGAAATGCTGGTCCAAGTCTTGTATTGGTCTGCAAGAGGTCTTCATTTCTTCTAATATGCTTCTTAGTTTTTTAGCTGTAGGGTTATACTGAACGGAGAATGTGTGAACTTTCTCACTCTGTGTGATCTTATCACATTCTCTCAGGAGATTTGCTCTGTCAAATTCTTCCACTTTTGATCTTTTTTTGCCTGATATAGTGATCTGGGTATCCCCTGTATTGTTATCTGTGTTCCATATCATATATATGATTGATGTATTAAATCTCATCTGTGCAGTTTTGTTTTATGCACAGCCCACTTCCTGTTACACGTTTTTTTTTGTTTGTCCCCTACCTCACATGTCCTTTTATGCATAGGTAGAACAGTATCATTTAAATAAGAAACATTTTAAAATAAAAAAAAACATGTTTTTTTTTGCAACACATTTTTCTTTTTATCCAGTACCTCATATGTCCTCCTACACATAGGTAGAACAGGATCATTTAAATAAAAAAACATATGTTTTCTTCACACACGCACCTCTGGTTCTCTAGTTGACTGTAAACACTGTGGAACCCTATTCCATAGAGAAATTGTGCATAAAATTGAACACTGTCGCACAAGCTGGACACTTGGGGATATACATTCCTAGCTCCGCACTGCACTGGCTGAAATATCATACCTCAGGTCCAATCTCCCTGCAATGGAGCATTGCAGTAATCTGCCAGTAGCACAATACCAACCACACACAGTACCACCACCACCACCCCAAAGAACAGCCAAACCAAGGGGGGGTGGCAGAGAGTTAACAACTGTAAGCCGTGTCCCACATTACATAGCCACAGCAAGTGAGCACACATGAAATCACCATTAGATACATCATGCAGATATTCATTGCTTGCATCCAAGCCTTCAGCAGAGGCAAAGGCAGCACTGAGGAATTCCATGTTCCTGTTTGATGAGGCCATGGAGGAGGACCGATCTATGTCAGGTAGACTGAAATCTCCAACAAGCAACAAGTCGCCTTTATTGGCCATTGATGAACCAACCCAAGACTGAATGCATAAAGCAAATGAACATACCTCAAAGGCCAGTCTGCAAAGAAAAAACAACAAAATACCTTTAATGATCATTGGAGACACTATAATAAGGGGAGTAGAGTCTCAACTAAAACAAAATGGGTGCCCTGATGTCAGGGTCAAATCCTTCCCTGGGACATTAGCTTGGAGGGACACTAGCCTCATTGAAAGGACTGCACATAGCATGGCTAAAGACTCACATGTCTTGATGCACATAGAAACAAATGACTTAGCTAGTCAAACTGTCGATGAAACAAAAGCACAGCTAACCATCCTTAGGGATAAATTAACTTCTGTTTTGTCCACTGTCTCCTTCTCTGAAACTCTGCCTGTATGGGGGATAGGAGGAAGCAGTCAAAACATCAGAGAAAATGAAATCACTGAATTAAACACATGGCTGAAAGACTGGTGCAAGGAAAAGGGCCATCACTTCACTGGAGACTGGAAAACTTTCTGGGAGAAGGATATTTTTAGATTTCATGGCTTACACCTCACAGAAGAGGGGACCCATGCATTCTACCAGAAGTTTGAAGTGTTTCTGAACCATTTAAAGTAACTGAAGGGGAGAGGGCAGCAGCACTCACTGTGACACCAGGGATGGTAGGAGCCCCTCCCCATCACCTACTAGCATTCCAACAGACACCAAGCAATGCAAAACAAGTGCAGCCCAAACCAAACCAAATAAACAGCAGAATAAAAGAAAAGACATCAGGAGCGGGAAAAACCAAAACTGGCGGTCACTATGTCTCAGTGCCGGTAGCATGGTAAACAAGATACCAGACCTCACTGCCTTAATGACAGAGGCTAACCTGGACTGGGTCACTAAAACAGAGACTTGGTTCAATGAGAACCATTCCTGAGGTGTTGCCATCCCACAGTAGACTCTGTTCAGGAAAGTCCACAAAGGGAAGAAAGGAGGGGTCGTGGCCAACTGTGTGAAGGAAGGAATCAAGGCCATAGAGGTACAGATGGCACACACTGAGACTGAAGCCCTATAAGTCACCCTTATACCTGGGGAAAATTCCCCCATCCAAGTGTGGGTGATCTACTGACCCCCAGCTCAGCAAATAGATAGGGACAAAGAGTGCTGGAAACCATCCTGTCAATGGCCGATAAAGGCAACTTGTTGCTTGTTGGAGATTTCAATCTACCTGACATAGATTGGTCCTCCTCCATGGCCTCCAATTGGGCACCCCCCTCGGTATATCACAAATGGAGGGGTGCTTTATGCCAAATGGGAGTGGGTTCCCCTGTTGGCACATTCATAGGGGGCAGGGGCAACTGACAGGGGGATTGGGCACCCCCGAAGTTGGGCACCCCTGAAGTTGGCAGTTCAGTGGCCAGTGTGCACCATGTGCATAATGTTGGTGAGCACATCAAGAAAAGGTCCGCTGCAAAGATGATACTGTACATGTACTGCAAAAAGAACCTTACGAATCAAGACTCAACCATCTCAACATGTATTCACTGGAAAGTAGAAGGGACAGAGGAGATATGATAGAGACATTTAAATGCCTCAGAGGAATCAACTCAGTGCAAACACAAGATCTCCTCAGAGTAAACACGTCTAGACGCACAAGTGGTCATGGCATGCTCCTAATGGGAGAAAGTTTCAAAACAAATAGCAGGAAGTTCTTCTTCACTGAAAGGGTAGTGGATAGAGTTATTGCAAAATGATATTTCTCTAGCAAAATTCCAGTGAAATCGGTAATTTTGCAGTGTGAAATATTTCTCCAAATTCTCCAATTATGCAAAATATTTTGCTGGGTGCGAAATTTGGAATTTTGCCTGCAAAAAGAGAAATTTCACTATTAAAGAGGTGAAATTTCACCAGCAAGAGGCGAATTTCACCTTCCAAAGGTGAAATTTTGCATTCCACAGGTGAAAGTTTCCTTCCACAGGCAAAGTTCTGAATTTTACAAAACAGGCGAATTTAGTAAAATATTTTGCATAATGAAATTTGCCATTTTTGCACCTCTCTAGTGGTAAAGCCCTGAAACAGTCTGCTCTCAGAGGTTGTAACATCAAAAACTGTAAGGGAGAATCACTTATGTGCTGGCAGCTAAAAAAGCAATTACTAGAACCTGGGGGAAGAAGATGTCTCCAAATATACAGAATTGGTGGGGAATAATGAGAGAAATTTATGTACTAGAGAGATTAATAGCTAAAAGCACAGATAAATGGTCTGTATTTGAGCTTAAATGGAGGAAATGGATTCTATATATTTCATCTTTAGATCCTACTTTTGTACCTTAGAAACATGTCAACTCTGATGATGGTTTACGTAAATGTCTTAGTGCTTATGATATGAATTACTTTGTAAAATATGTAAGTAGTCCTGAGACCCTTGACTAATGTATTGCTACGTATCTGACTGATATAATTATGTACTGTCCTAATTTATACACTGTAAAAACTGTTCTATGATTTTGCAAATGAAAATATAATAATAAATATATACTATAAAAAAACTGTAAGGGAGTTAAAGCTAACATGGTATAGACACTGCGATAAACTGGAAAAGTTAAAAGACCGAGGTGTGGTAGCCTACATGGACAGACTAGATGGATCTCACCGCCCTCTTCACCTGGCACTTTCTTATCTTCTTATGAATTGGATTTTGTAGATATTCTGAAATAAAGATGGCGACAGCTAGTACCATGTAAGATGTTATTTCTTTCCACAGAACAGAACAGATTTGAATATTGTGTTATTCTTACGGATTGTGGGATCCAAAAAGTTAACCAACTGTTGACTGATTTCATGAGTGAGTTTCAGATTATTTGTTATGTAATTTATGCATTCAGTGAATTGTCCCAGTTGATTATATGTACCTGCTCAGATGATATAAGTGGTATAATGTCTGTAAAGTTTGTTGTACACAAAACACATTTGTATTGTTGTAAATGAACTTCGCTTCTGACTCTTCCATATTGAAGTTAACCAAGTTGGGTGCAAACATTGTTCCCATTGCTGTTTCCATTTTCTGCATTTAGGATGCATTTTCAAACAAGAAATGGACTCTAAAACAAATGTGTCAAGTGTAACAATGTAGTCATTTGGAGGGATAATCAAACTGCCCCTGATTTTTATGTACAGGACTAGATATTGCCAAAAGTCCTCTGTCGTGTGGTATGTTTGTAGGCTTTCGATATTGCCTGTTACCACGTCCTCATTACTAATTTGCAAGTACACTAGCTTTCTGATGATATTGCCAGCATCCTTCAGGTATGATGGTATGCTAGGTACACATTTTTAACAAATTCATCCATAAACTCTATGCATTTTAATAGAAACTACAAGGCACATATCTATTTTTAGAAAGGAATATGTTCAAAAACTTTCTTTTTTATCTCTTGCAAATGCAAGACTGTTTTTTTTTCACAAAACACTACATATGTCTGCCACTGAAGTTACTGTGTCCATAGTGGTGCTGCCATTTTGAACTGTTTTGCACAGCACCTTGACTTTTATTTTCTAAACTACACTACTGTAGCACTATAGTGGATAATATGCAATAATATATAGACTTTTGACATTGAATTATCCTACAAGAGAGTTGAGTTAACAGAGTATGTATTAAGATGAGACATTGAATCTACAAAAGTGAATTATCTGGAACTAAGCCCCATACTACAAGGGTTCTTAACAATTTTATTATATTGCTGATGATGTTTTTTGTAAGCTTGTCGTTGATTTGACAAATATAAAATAAGTGAATAACATTTATTTCCTGTGTTGGATGAATCTGTTTTTCAATAACCTTGACTGCAGAATGATAAACTGTATAAAATAAATTATTCTGGTCTGGCCATCCCCACTGTTAACTGGCTCAGATCCTATCTCACCAACAGGCAACAATCTCTTCTGGTGAGCTCTGTCTTTTAATCCTCTCTCCCATCCTTGCAGGGGTCCTTCAAGGGTCCATCCTTGGCCCTATCATCTTCTCCCTCTTCATCAATGGCCTCCCCTCTGTCTGCACTAACTCCATCATCCAAATGTAAGCAGATGATACCATCTTATACTCATTGTGACTTACCACCACTGATGTCCAGGACCCCCTTCAGCAGGATTTCAACAATGTCCTCAGCTGGTTCCATGCTAATCATTTTAGAGGCAATACTAAGAAAAACATCTCTATGACATTTGGGACAAGGCAAAAGCTGGATGAGCTCCAGAGTCTCCTTGTGCTCTCCACCCCTGATGGTTTCAAACTTGAAGTAGTCTACGCACCTAAATACCTTAGGATCTGGCTGGTAACCAGTCTCAGTGTTTCCTCCCACATTACTGCCATATGCTGTAAACTGCAACCTAAATTAGGCATACTGTACTGAAACAGAGACAGCCTCCCCCTTCCTATCCATCATGAACTAGTCAAGAAAATAATTCTCCCAGTAATTAACTATGCTGACATAGTCTATACCTGGTAATGCCCTCAACACATCCTTGTCCAGGCTTGTTAGTCTCCTAAACTCCTTCTGCTGCTTTACTTCTAACACCCCCCATCACTGCTCTCTATATGTCCCCCTTGTTATTTCACCTCTACCCTACCATTGCCTGACCCATTGCTTTGCTTTCATAACCAAAAACTGGTTTGGGAACCTTTCCTTTTATCTCTCCTCCCCAGTGACCCCCTCATCCTACCCACTATTCTCTAGGGACTCCCAATCTCTCTCCTTGCTTCACCCCTGCTCAATATGTGGTCTGTCAGCTATCTCCTATAGACTCCTCTCCCTCTGGAATCAGCTCTCCCCATCCACTAACCAGTCACCCTCTCTTCCAGCCCTAAAGCATCTGCTTCAACACACTCCTTCCCCCCTTGCTCCTGTGTTGCCTCTTCACCAGTCCCTCAACCTCAGCCTCCTTGCCCCTCTGATGACCTCCTAGTCTTTTCCTGGTAATACATTATTTGATTTGTAGATCTACCTGCCCTGCTTGTTATTGGTGATTTGCTGTAGTTACTGGATGTATGGTTTTTACCTTATTTTTGCTCCATAGCACTTGCCACTGTTATAATTGCAGTTACTGTACTCTCCCTCAGTTTGTATTTGCTTAACTTTGTGATAATTGCTGTGTCTGTTCTCTCACTCTGTTTGTATTGCCACCCCACATCCCCAGGTCACACTTGGAAACAAGACCTGGCTAGAGTGTACCTTTCTCTGTTAACAAAGTTTAAATAAATAAAATTCTGCTGCCATGATGTACTAACTACAGCATTTTTTCTATTTACAACTTTCCTAGTGCTGGCACCACTGTAGGAATGGAAAAGAGGGTTAGCCTGCATTTCTGCTGAACAAATTTAGGACTGATGCATCATAACCCTGCCCCCAATGAAGCATGACATCTGTGATGCGAAGTGCCAGGATTTCCATACTGTGATTCATACTGTAAATTAAACTCCACATGGCATTATCAACAACTTTATAAGTTACTAATTGTTTTCTTCAACATAAACCTGAGTGCTGTCATTGTGTTTTGTTTTTTTTACATTGGTTTTGAGTGAGCACTCACTTTTGACACTATGTGAGCATATTTTTGGTGCTTTGTGACACTAGACCCCCCCAACTCTGTCTCAAGCTGCTTTATTTATTATATAAGAAAGAAGACAGATCCCTACTAAAGAATTGGAGGCCCTTATGTCTCCTTAACACAGAGCAAAAGATTTTATCTCAGATATTAGCTAAAAGATTGTGTATGTTCACCCCATTACTTATATCCGCTTTCAATCTTGCACCATCCCAGACATATTCAAGATGATTTAACAGTCAAATGGGGAAGTTTGCAAAGAGGTAGGCAGGGCTCAATTTAGGGCATCATTCTCTCACTGCACCAGAAGAAGGCCTTCAACCAAATGAGCCATGGCATCTTATTCAAAACTTTGCAGGTCTATAGGCCACCAAACTGTTTCATTCAATGGATTATGATCTTGTATAACACCATTGTAATGACACCACATATTAACTACTAGGGTCTCCCTGAGAATGTACACTGGGGGGGCAGGGCTGCCCTTTAAGCCTTGCTTTATATTGTACACGTTTTCTTTGGTCTCCCTTATTAGATTATTGCAGGCAAATCAATTAGAACAAGGTGTAAAAGTAACCATAGACTCCCAGGAGGTGAAAGCCCTAGAGTATACAGATGATTTATGCATTATACTGCAAGACCAAGGTTTTGTTCAAGAAGTAAGGACAGTGGTTAAAAGGCTGTTTGCAGTGGCAGGCTGTTGTATTAATTATGAAAAGAACACTGCTATTCAGATTGGCAACACACAAGAGACTGAACCTCATTCACAAACAGCTGGCATTAAATTAGTTTTGCAGTCTGTTAGAATTTTTGGAGTGATTTAAAATCATATTAATGAAGCTTTTCTAAAAGGGAAAATTGCATTTAGTCAACAGAAAGGAAATTAGCTTCCTGGGACAGTAAACACCTGTCTAATTTAAAAAGGGTGTACTTAGTAAAGACATCATTACTCCCTTGTTTTATTTTTGTAAGTCATGTGTCGACACCCAATGGAGGTGGAGAACAAAATATATAGTATTTTCTTTCAGTGCACATGGGGCTCTAGACTGAACCCAATAAAATAAAAATTACATATTGAGACCTTGCTCGGGGGTGGGGGTGGGAGGGTAAAAATGGCGAACCATTTGTCTTCTTTTACAGTGCTTTTCTCCATAGCAATATCACTCCACCTTTAAGTAAACCAATGGTGGAGGATTGGTTGGTACCTAATGTGCAAGACTGAAACATCAGCAAAATATGATCATATGCAGACAAGCTCTGCATATTATACTATAGTATATTAGACATGTTTTTATGAAGATCAAAAATTGGAACATGACCGTGGTGGATGTAACCTCAAAATCCAAGGAAAAACCTACAGTATATGGTATCATACCAGAGAAACATTTTTCTCCACCACTTGAATTGAAATTCCATTCATCAAATAGCATAACAGAAGCAACTAGACAACTAATCAATATCCATATCCCTTGGTGCATGTGGGATATAAGATGGCTGGGAAAACATGAGAAAATAGGAGAGACTCTTTCAAACAGAAGAGAGTGAAGGAGATGGGGATCTCTCATGCAGGAGGTATTGGAAACTCAACACCGGTTGATTAGGGTGGGGCAATGGACATGGTCTACCTGGACTTTGGGAAGGCATGGTGCCCCACAAAAGACTGGTTAATAAGTTGGGGAGTCTAGGGGTGGGGCAGAAAACAGCAAGATAGGTGGAGAACTGGCTGACAGATAGAAACCAAAGGGTGGTGGTCAATGGGGGTGCAGTCTTGGGAGACAGGGGTAATGAGTGGGGTCCCCCAGGGGTCAGTGTTAGGTCCCATTCTGTTTAACATCTACGTCAGTGACATAGCAGAGGGACACAACACTCAGCAACAGAGTGAACACCTGGAGAGGGGGTGAAGGCATTAAAGAATGATCTAAGATGACTGGAAGAGTGGTCAGAAACATGGCAGCTAGAATTCAATGCCAGGAAATGCACGGGGATGCACTTGGGGAGGAGGAATCCAAATGCCACATGCACACTGGGGGTGAGATAATGGCTGCAACCAGGCAGTAGAAGGCTCTAGGAGTTATAAACACTGATGACCTTAGGATGGGGACCCAGTGCCAGCAAGACAGAGGCAAAGCTAACAGGATGCTGGCATGCATAGGGAGGGGGAGAACCAGCAATAGGAGGGAGGTGCTGATGCCACTCTATAGTTCCATGGTTAGGCCACACTGGAGTATGGGGTGCAGTTCTGGAGGCCCCATCTATGAAAATATATAGATGGCATGGAAAGGGTGCAGAGAAGGGCCACTAAAATGATGCATGAGCTAAGTGGGAAGACATATGAGGAGAGGTTGAAGGAGCTGGATTTGTATCCTCTGGAGACAAGAAGGGAGAGGGGGGACAAGATCAAAACATTCAAGTATGTGAAGTGTACCAGTAAAGCAGGAGAGAGTTTATTTTCATGGAAGGTTGATGCAAGAACCAGGGGACATGGATTGAAAGTGGAGGGGGGAAGGTTTACATAGAAACATAGAATTTGATGGCAGATAAGAACCGCTTGGCCCACCTAGTCTGCCCATTTTCCTACCTAACAGATAAGCTGCAGATCCTAGTTAACCAAAAGCTTACTTCCTCCTACCCCCCACTAGGACTGCCTTATGTCCATCCCATGCATTCTTGAATTCCCCCACTGTTCTTGACTCCACGACCTCCTCAGGGAGGCTGTTCCATGCATCCACAACCCTCTCTGTGAAAAAATACTTCCTCACATTACCTCTGAGCCGTCCCCCCTCTATATTCAAATTGTGCCTCCTTGTTCTTTCACATCTCTTTTTCTGAAAGATGATACCCTCTTGGACTTTGTTAATTCCCTTGAGGTACTTGAAAGTTTCTATCATGTTCCCTCTCTCCCTTCTTTCTTCAAGGGTATACATATTAAGCTCCTTTAGTCTTTCTTTGTATGTCTTCTGGTACAGACCCTGCACCATTTTGGTTGCCCTCCTCTGGACAGCCTCTACTCTGTCTATGTCTTTGCAGAGATGGGGTCTCCAGAACTGCACACAGTACTCCAGATGGGGTCTCACCAACTGTCTGTACAGAGGGATAACAACTTCCTGTTTTCTACTATTAATGCCTCTCCCTATGCATCCCAGTATCCCCCCCAGCCTTCCTTACTGCCTTCTCACATTGCTTGCCCACCTTTAGGGGAAACAGGAAGTATTACTTCATTGATAGAGTGGTTTAACTCTGGAATGGATTGCCGGAGGAGGTAGTGAGGGCCAGTACAGTGGAGGGTTTCAAGAAGGCTTGGGACAAACAGAAGGGTTTGTCAAGGGGAGAAGAATCTTGGAGGGGGAAATGTAGAGGGGCGAAACAGGCAGACTCAATGGGCCAGGAGGGTCCTTTTCTGCCAACATATGTCTATGAATCTATGAAACTATTTATTTTAGGCTGTCCCTTCAGTGAACAATTTTGGGAAACATTAAGCACAATATGTCAGGAACCATTACTTAAAGACACAAACTACTAAACTATAGAACTTGGTATTTATCAGGGAGGCTGGAAGAAATTCCAGAGAAATACATTTCAACTGTGCATCACTACAAGCAGATATTACATGTGATAGGCAAGGTAGGTGCTCACAATTCAGCAGACATATAACCCCCCACACACACACAGTACAGTAAATATTTATTTATTTATTTTATTTAGTTTTTGTTTACCAGGTAAGGTGCCGTAGCCACAAAATATGACTATTTTCAGGCATGACCCAGGAGGTTACAATACAAAATTAGCAGACAAAACAAACAACAGGTATAGTTCACAGGTAATTAAACCATGCAAGGAAAAATCTACATGATGTTCTGTGACATAAGCAGTATTGCTAATATGACAGAGACAATGGCAGAAAATACACAATAGTACAAAACATAATAAGCATACAATCATAGTGCAGTAGAGTTTTAACACATGTGGTAGTTGACAACTTTAGGAACGCCTAATATATGGATCTGTCTAACTTACATAATTCTAAAGTACAGAACTATTGGAGAGATTGCTGGGGATCTTGCAGACAGAATGACAACCACAATGTTTTATTTATTTCTTTTGTCCAGTTTTGGTGATAATTAGCAAAATTGTTCATGTTATGTGATTAAGTAACAATTATCTAAGACTAATATATGCAACTGATATAATGCATTTGAACTTGGGACAAGTGAGTTTCTTGTGTGAGATATTTTTCCTTTTTTGCTTATTTGATAGAAGTCTGTTTATGTTTCTTTTTTTTTTGCTTTTGTTTTCTTATTATGTATACATTACTGCTGATTTTCATTTTTTGTAATTTTAGTACGTCTTGTAAACATATATATATATATGATCATGTGGGGCTGGCAGTATAGCCAGAGGTTAGAGCAACAAACAGTGAATAAGCTTGGTACATCCAATAGAAAGTCCTGAGTTTGATTCCCACAACCTCCACTTGCATACTGTGTGACTTTGAACAAGTCAATTAACCTCCCCACTACTCTTGTGCCACCCCTGAAAACAGGCATCTGTGCCATGTGGACAGTAACTTGTTATAATAAAAATAAATAAAAAATGTCTTTATTTTAAAACAAATACCCCTACTCTTTATTGATAAATGCCTTGAGATCTTTTACTTTCACCTGGGCAGTAGGGTTGGGCAAAATTTGCACATTCTGCTTTCTTGAAAATGTCATGAAATCCTACAATTTTTTCTGGAATTTCACTAATATTTGCCAGGGGCATAATTCTCTCAGTAGTGTGGAAGTTCATTGTATTTGGTGAAATAGTCCTGTAATTGGCACAATGTATTTGGGAGAACTCTTCTTTACCATAAAATCATTCCACAGCTCATTGTAAAATTCCACAGTTTGCAGCAGAAATCTGTAAAACATGTTTCATGAGCATTGAAGTCATGTGATAGTCTTCAGTTAAGCAGGAATGAAAGTGTCAATGGGTTATTTGTTATAGAAACCCCCTGCTGTCTTTTTTGTAGTGTTTTTCTGCAATACAATTGTTAATTTATTGATTTTAGTGGCTATGAAACACTTATTTGTTTGCATGCTGCTGGGTGACAAGAGAAACAAACTCTGGCCAGAGTTGATAGGGCTGCAGCTGAGGAATTTGGAGTACAAATATTGTTAACTACCAAAGTTACACGCCTGCATTTGCTAAATGTACCACAGGCTCATACATTTGTTGTTTTGTACTATATTTACACAAAATTTTCAACATTGCCTTGTTATGACCATGCCTCATGAAAACGGGCAGATGAAAAGTTCAACTCCTGGCCTTAAGGTGATTTTGCACAAGGATTGAAAAATCAACTTTTGGGATGGAAAAACACATTTTGGGCAGAATTTGAAAAATGTCAGTTGCCACATTTATGTGGTGCTGAAAGATATGGCATTGTTGCAAATTTGGGATAAAATATTGAAAAGTACAAAAGTTATGAGTCTGCATTCACAAAATTATATGTAGGCTCATAACTTTGCTGCTTTTTAATATCGTTGCACCAGAGTTTTGAAATAGTCTTCTTAAGACCTCACCTCATGCACAACAGCTTTTTCAACTCCTGCCCAAAAGGTTGTTTTGTGCAGGGACCACAAAATCACCTTTCAGAAAGTAAAAAAAAAATATTTTGGCCAGGATTTGAAAACATGACAGCTATCCCATTCATGAGGTGGTGTAATGATATGGCTATGTTGTAAATTTGGGGTAAACATATTGAAAATGTACCACAGTTATGATCCTGCATTTGCAAAATTCAATGCAGACTCATAACTTTGTTGTTTTGCAATATTTTGTTCATCAAATTTTGAACATATCCTTTTTATGACCCCTCCTCATAAGCAAGGGCAGAGAAAATGTTTAAATCCTGCCTGAAAGGTGATTTCAGGTAGGGACTGCAATCATCTTTTGGGACAGATCTTCCTAATGACAGTGCCCTTGTTCATGAGGTAAGGTCCCAAAGAAGGCATGTTGAAAAATGTGGGCCAAATATATGTAAAAATATCCATATTATAGCACTAAGCTCAAACCCCATTGAAATCAGAGATAGGCAAAAAAAATCTTCCTTGGGCAGAATTCAAGTGAAAGTCTGACTTTCGCTTCCATGGAAGCTCAGCAATTAATTTCCAAACTTCCGTGGAAATTCTGCCCATGATTGCCACTCAAGTTCCAAGTCCCAGTTGCCCCCTAAAAAGCCCTGGTAGCTAGTAGTACCTCCCCCCCACATGTAAAAGAAATATCCTTGGTGGCTCATGATCCCTCTCCTCCATCTGGTAACTCGCCACCCCAAAATGTACAGTAACCCTCCCATGGCTATCTCCAGTATTACTGTTTAAAAAAAATCTCTGGTGGTCTAATTTTTAATTTATTCTAACCCCCTCCCCATCTCTGATCTCCAGTCAAAAATCCATGATGATCTAGTGCCCCCCACCCCCTTCCCAGCAGGTGTCCCAGCACCCTACTCCCATCCCCATCATAAATTCTGGCAGCGGGCAGACCAGCACAGCCCTCCTCTCTCCTCCATGGCTGGCCCACCCACTGAGCTGTCAATGAATGAGCGCTCATGCATTGACAGCTCAGTGGGTGACCCAGCCATGGAGGACAGAGGAGGGCTGTGCCAGTCCGCCCTCTGCTGGGGTTTATGATGGGTGTGGGAACAGGGTGGTGGCACACCTGGCTGCTAGGTAGGCTGGGTCGAGGGTACTGGACTACCAGGGATTTGGGACTGGGGATTGGGGATAGAGAGGGGGTTAAAATTAAAAATAAAACACTAGACCATCAGGGATTTTTTTAAACAGTAATACTGGAGATAGAGATGAGGGGTGGGTACTACTTCTGTACACTTCAGGGCTGGTGGGTGACTGGGTACAGGGGAGGGACCACTAGCCACCAGGGATATTTTTTTATATGTGGGGCAGGTGGTGGCAGGGACCACTAGCCACCAGGGCTTATTTTATTAATACTAGGTGAAATTTCACACAGTGATGTTCACAGATGTTTTCTGCTCTGCAACGGGTGGAAGTTTGGAAACTTTCATGAAAGTTCCTTGATTTCTGCAGAAGATCCGTGAGATGGAAAATGGCAGTTTCATACACCCTTAATTGAAATATATTGAACTGCATACCTGTGTCTTCAGTTTGTGGTCCATCTTTGAAGAGTGAAGATGTGTATGTGGTCCAGAGAGGATTATGGCGTTGGACCTCTAATTGGTAAGTAAGGGCTTTGATGGGTGCAGGGTGGTGGGTACTGGGTGGAATGGTCAGGTGGGTGGTAAGGAATGGCCACAAAAGACATAAATGGATTTTTTTTTTACAAGTGAAAAAAATAAATGAATCAGGACCGAGGATCTCTGATCGTGACACTGGGGGACTGGGCACCCCTAGTATCACAGTTATGTTTCTGAGGGAGGTTGTGGATGCTGAGAGGGAGGAAGGGTTGGGTGGGGGAGAAAAATTCTCATTTAAAGAAAAAAGGACCAGCATCAGGGAGAACATGAGACGTGGCACTGGGGTTTTGCACCCCAGTGTCATTGCTATGTTTTGGAGGGGGAGTGCTGAGAGTGAGGGTTGGATTGAAGGGAATTAAAAACAAAATAAACAAATAAAATATGCAGTCACAGCAGAACACGGCCCACTCCTCTATGACCAAGATGGCCACTGCATGCTACGGGGCATGCACGAATGGTAGTGCATGCATTGTAGAGTGCAGTGGCCATCTTGGACATGACAGAGTGTGCCGTATTCTGCCCTGACTACCAGCACTGTAAAATAGTGCAGTGCTGCATCAATAGGGATAACATGGGTGGACTGCTTCATGTATGCAGAGGTGACTATGACCCAAGTCCAATATGTTGTTCATTTGCAAAGAATGCAGAGTCCTTTTTCTCATAGTAAGAAGTCTGCATGGCTCTGCCCACTGCAGTCCTAAAAAATTAACCTTGTGGCTTGTGCAAAGTGGGGGCCAGGATGTGTTCATCATTAAGCAGTGGTGGTGGTGATGGGCATGGATGTAAAACTGGTGCACCCTCTGTTTATTGTTAAATGTTCACACATTGAGGGGGCTCAAGCAGTTGAGGCCACCATCAACACTATTGTTTTTTGTAGGGCAGAAAGTAACTCCAAACCAAATGGCAAAGATGTCTGTGCCAAGTACAAACACAGCTCAGTCAAACCTTTGATAGATGTGACAGTACTAATGCTGGACACAAGAGATTTGGGGTGTTTCTGGAGGTGAGCACAACTGAAGCATTAGTGGTGACAGGTGGCAGTATAGCACAGTGGTTTAAGGCTCTGAGCTGCAAATCTGGTGACATCCAGCAGACCAGACCTGGGTTTGAATCCCACAGCTTCCACTTACATACTGTGTGACCCTGAGCAAGTCATTTAACTTCCCTGTGCTCCCAGGTCACAACTGTAAAAAAGCGTTCAGCTTAGTGTGCTACTCCTGGTTAAACAACTAAAAAAAATATATGAGCTATTGTCTGAATAATAAAAGTGGAATTCGCTGTTTGCAGGATATTCTGAGGTTAACACAGGCTACTGTTCATTTGTTAAATTTCTCTTTATACTCATTTCCCGTCTCCTGCATCTTCCTCCCTCAGGAGCTCACAAGGCACACTAAATCCACTGTACTCCTACCTGTGATTTTCATCTTTCTTTGAGAGTAGGTGACCATGTAAAGTGACCTTTTAAAATAATTATTTGACTGAAAAGGTTTTTAAAACCAAAAAAAACAACTGTCTCCTGCCTGCACCAAAAGTCCTTAAAAGGACTTATTTACCCTCATTCCCTTAAAAGTGATTTTTTTTATTTTAAATTGATTTTTGCCAGCCTGCCTACAACCTCAGACCTTAAAATGATGTGCTAGCCACCAGGCCCTGAAAAGGGCTTTAATGCCATCATGCATGCCATAATAAGGCCTTAGCCTCCAAGCCCAGAAAAGGTTGTTTTTTTTGTAATAATTTTTCTCCTGCCTGCCTACAGGTCTTTAGTCCTTTAAAGGACTCACAAGCCTTCAAGCCCTGAAACTGACTTTAATGTATTTACTTTAATGCAAGCCTGTGTTTCATAATAAGACCTTAGTCCCAAACCCTGAAAAGTTATTTTATTTTAATTTTTTGATGAGTTTTCTCCTGCCTGTATGTACACCCACAATCACTAGAAGGAATCTCACTAGCCCATAAGCAATGCAAAGTACTTTTTAAAAGGAATGTAATGCCTGTCTGTGCTGATACTGTAGGTCCTTCTAATTGTTTTTACTGTAAACCCTTAAAAAGGCTTTTAACTTTATTTAGTGTATTATGCAATACTTGTGAGGGTCCCTAAAACTGCATATCACTAGTTCTTAATAGAATAGTCTGGGAGAGGTGGTTTAAGTCCTTAAAGGGACTTTTTTCTTTCTGTTGCCTGCAGCTCTGATGGGAGATTCAATTCCCCACCACAACACATTCTGTAGACTGAACAGTGCTTGCCAGCAACACTTCATGGGGAAGGATCAATCACCAGCAGGAGTCAATCAGTGCCTCCACTCCAGCCTGCTGTCTGTTGCCTAGTGAGAGCCACTTTCAAGTGACACCAGCTATTTGAATGATTTAGCATGATTCTCAGTGCACAGACTTAATGGTCGCATGACATTTAACCTCTCCACCATTCTGATCCTTCTTGGTCCTGACTACTCAACTCTACCTAAGAACAAGAGTTCTCATGAACCTGACACTGCACCATGGTAAATGGCAGAGGAACTCAGGGAGGTTATGTGCCCAGAGAGATGAGAAAAAAGGGACAGGCAGAGGAGAAAAAATAAAGATAGAGTAGCTCTAATGCCTTAGATGTCCCAGTGGGCAGACATTGAGGAGCTGTAGGTGTCTTTAGAAAAAAGTGCCAGCCTTGGGGCTCATAAGGTGTAGGAATTCTGCAGCCTGGCATGGTCTCCTCCCAGTTATGTCAGTGCATCTCACTGTATTCAGTTACATGTGTTTCACCCTCACTTATGACAGTGTCTCATCCCAGTTATACCAGTGTGTACTACTCCCAGATACAGCAGTGCATCAAATAAAGCAGTGTCACCTCGCAGTTATTCTTTTTCTCCTCCCAGTTACACCAGCATCTCCACTTCATGGTTATGGTCCCAGTTACACCAGATTTTACATACTTAATTAAAGAAAAAAGTTCTATGGAATTATTTTCCATAATTCACCACATAATTCTGCCATGATGCGGAACCTTTGTAAAAGAGCCTCGGTTCAAAGGTATTTGTAATCCTAGAACAAATAAATAAATAAATGAAATACATGACAAAATTCTGCAGTTTGAGGTAGACATTTTTAGAATTTTCCTCTGTTTTTCATGAAATTCTGCAAAAGCAAATTCTGCTTTTCTCAAACATTTTGCTGGCTGAATTAAAATTTCACCCACCCCTACTGGACAGTGACCAGAGATGAGCAGACATAACTTCTGTTTAATGTGTCATCTGCAGGATGAAATTACATAGTTATATAGCAGATATACAGTACATGTGATGAAAAAATAATTGCAGTTTCCTTCATATTTTTATTCAGAAGTAGAGTATATTCTCTGTATTTAGATTATGTAATTTGTAATGCGCACCACTTACTGTATGTGCCATTGTGTTGCCTACCAGGTCAATATGTCATATGCTTAATAGTGTATGATGAAACCCCATAAAAGAAACAGTGCAGAATACTACAGCCAGAGGGTGCAATACTGCGAATGGTTCTGTGCAAGGTACTGCACCCTCTCGCTGTCCCAGGCAGAGGATAAGGCCTTTGTTGGGATGGACTCCCCAAGCAATTGCTGTGGCTCTATGAGATGAACCACTGGCTGCAAGACATGCAGGCAGTGTTTGGGACAGGGATCCATTCCCGGTCCCAGACACATTGAAATTTTAATTTTTTTTGCACACTGTGTGATAGTTACTTGACCCCCCCAAGTTAGTTATTTTAGTTGGGGGGTTCAGGGGTGCAGCCCCCATAATGGAGGGGTGCGAGGGTGGTACCCCCCCACTAAAAAAAGACTTATGCCACATGCAATATATCGCGCAGTATTGGGAGTGCGGTATATGCATGCGGCATAATGTCTTGCTACATTATGACCCTGTACCCCATTGTTGTCATGTTTAACTAAATCAAGACAGGTGACAAGAAGAAAATAAGATAAAAAAAACAAAACCGCAAAAGCCTTTCTGGATGTTTAAAAACCACAGGATTTAGTTGTGGTTTGTTTTATTAAACTTAACATTGTAAGATAATGATAAATTCAAAAATCATGCCACTTAAGTCTGACAGTTTGTGAATTACCCACAGCTTCCAACACCCAATCTTCTCCTAAAACAGATATCTAGTCAGCAGAAAACAAGATTAGAGTACACAAATGGTATCAGCACAACATGGCTGCAAAACATCAACAAAGATTCATTGATATAAAAAATATTATACATAAAGAATAAATGAGAGCTATGTGTAGTATATAAGGAATCATACCGAATGAGAAGGCTAGATGGATAATAAGGCCACAAGCCCAATGACCTGAAAACAGTGTGTAAATCTTCTCTTATATGCAGAAACAGAGACTATTTTGAAAAGTTACCTCAAAGGGACATGAATGGTTTCCTTTCTCACCTTTTAAGTATTTCTGGCTGCTTTACCCTTTCCACTTTCTTCTCAGTTCAAAAAGCTTTAGCATAAGGTTCCTAATCACTCATGCTGTCTATGAATGCAACCAAATTGGCCAACACAAGCACATTTCAAGCAGAGATTCTCCACTGAAGCAAGAGGTGCACCCCTCTTTAGCATGCAGTATTTGCAAACAATAGAGCATTCTGTAGGGGGGTACAAGAATGAAGGCTAGGCAATGTGATTTTCTTTTTCTGGTGCCCTATCCCCAAAGTTTGGAGTGCCTCACAACTCCTTTAAGAAAGTTATACAAATGCCCACACCAGTGGTGCAGAGGGCTGAGGCATTTGTGTCACACTAGCTACCATGCTGACAACCTGAGTTTGAGAATCCACTCGGTATTCTGGGATTTGGTAAGGGAAAGGACCGAGGGTCCAAGAAACTGCTCTGCTCACCAGGATAGGGGTGGCAAGCTATATCAGCTTTTAAATGACACTAGTTACAGTACAGGATACAAGCAACTCAATGGAAGGGGCCACAGTTCCGTAGTACATGGCTACCTCTAAATGCATGTATTTATGTACCACTGTGGCCAGGGTATTGACCAGAAAGTGGAAAAGGGGCTAGAGTAGGTGTCATGAAGTCATGCCCACTCCTCCAGCCCACATTGTCACCTGACAACTGGCATCTGGATATATGTTTACCAGGGAGTCCTCCCCCTCCTGGCCCCCCCCGGAGGAGGGATCTGTGGGGGACTGACCTGTGGCCAGTTCCACTGAGTCCATCTTTTGAAGCTCTGAGAAAAACGCAAGGTGGGGAACAAAGTAGTCACACAGAAACAACTCAGAGGACTGCAAACAGGTCAGCTCGGTATGGCTAAGTGGATTTAATGATGATTAGTGCATTGCAAAAGTTAAATTCCACAAGTGAAATTCTAGTGGTGTTACCTTTTACACTCTCACAGATCTTTAGACAAATTATGCCAGTAAGTAACTTGTGGAATTTGCACTGTATATTTTAAACTACTGAATCAAATTTTACCAGCTTTGTTAGATCCCATGAGCCACCGACAGTGGGTATGCATGCCAAATTTCAGGTGTACACCTGCAATAGCAGTGGAGCTACAGACATTAAAGGTTTGGAACACTTCACAAAATGTCACAAATAATTACATTTTAAAGTTATGAACCCCTATAACTTAAATTTCTATAAGCAAATTTTCCACATTAAGCCATTTACAAACCCTTAAGAAGGTTATGCATACAAATTGTCAGCTATTTAGCTCCAGATGTGTCTCAGGTGCAAGCAGGAAATAATTTTCAGAAAATTCTACAAAAAACAAATTGCCAGAACCTGGACTGTTATAAGATCAAACCTACTCATTTAAACGTAATGTCATTTGGCATTCCATTAGGATCATACAAGTACTGTAATCATACCAGTTTCCAGGCTTCGGATTGCAAGATCAGCCAAGTTACAAAAAAACAAATACACGACATGTCAAGAAATTCTGTGGAATTTACAGATTTCACTAACTGTTAGTGGAGATACCAGTCCTCATGGAGGATAGCTTGTCAAGGAAAGACTGATAAAACTCACTACATTCCTCTATTGAAAACACTGTTCCAGATTAGGCACATTGTAGATTTAGCAAGCTGCCTATACTGTGAAAGAGTTTAACAAGGCAGTTTTTTCCCTGCAACAATCATGTACTCAGTCTTTGTCAGGGTAATTGCCCACTGATACTCATAGTGATGAATCATCAGTACCATTCGATTCTCATGAACCCTGACTTTTGCCATAATTCTACCATCATCTTCCCTTAGTCTTCAACTGCCTCAAGACAATACCATGGCAAGCTTTAGCAAGACATCAGTCGACAGATATGATAGAGTACAAGTGAGTCCAAGGCAGACATAAGCACCAATCCATATCCCTTCATTGCCTGCTCAGCTCCCTCAGCACATGCTGTCATCATGCTTGAGGTACTCAGTATTGCCAAAAGCTTGCTGTGCTCCAGATTACATTTTGGACAGTGATGAACCATCTCCACAGGTGGGGTTATTAAATGGGTGGCCCCAAATAGGAACCACAATACTTGATGAACCAAAGAAATGACCAGATCACCCATGAAATCACAAATGTCAAGACCCAAAGAGAAGAAGAGGCTCAAGGCATGGTCCTTCCAGTTGGACCCAGAAGCAACTGCCTGTACAAGGCCCAGTGAATTCATCAACTGGGGAAGCTGTTGAAGAAAATGTTAGGTCTCATCATTAACACAGGCATTAAAGTCCCCCAACACCAGAAGTCTGCGGAAACCAAAGACTGGGTTGACAGTGAAGTCCATTAGTTTCTGCAAGAATACATTGCTTTTCCCTAGGGGATGGTACATGAGAATGCTCTTACAACTTGCACCTGGTCTACCTTTCATTGACACACATTCAAATGAGCTCTTCCATCCTAAGCGAGATATTATGAGTCTGAAGGTGTATCTAAAGCAGATGATGGCCACTCCTGTGTTCTCCCACTTCAGTCAATAGATGTCTGAATACCTAGCTAGAAATGATGTATAGAAACATAGAAGTAGATGGCAGATAAGGACCGCAAGGCCCATCCAGTCTCCTCCAACAATGGGCCAGAGTCACCTCCCTATCAGGTTTCATTGATATGCACCAGGTCTGCTGAGAAGTCCATGATGATGTATTTGTGCTGGTAATTTTAAACTTAAGTAAAGCACACTGAGTTTTAGAAAAAAAGAGAAGTCCATGATGAAACCCACTATCACTACAGTTTTTAAATTCTGAGTGGCCTGCATTAGAGAGAGCTGCCCAAAGGAGCAGAGCAAAGTTAGCTTTTTGCAACAGCCATCTGATTGCCAAAGTTAGGCAAAACAGGAGCAACTATATCCTGGATCTACTTCTTACCATGGTGTCTCCCTTTCATCACACCCTCTACAACGGTCTCTGACTTTTAGCCCTAAACCAGATGAGTGCCTATGGCCATGCTGTCTTAGGATTCTAGCCCCCTCAAATGACAGAGAATATCTGCTGGCAGGGCAAAAGGGAATCCCTTGAATCATTGCAGCTGCAGAATCTGGTCTGGGTACAAAAAAAGCCTTATATTTTGAAGTGTTGACAAGCAGATAATGCCACAGTAAAAATTATCTTATATGAAAAAGAGATCCTCCTAACTCCACCCACCCCACCCCACCCCACTCAGATCAAAGACAAAAAGTAACAAAATAGTCCCTCCTCTCCTGCAGTCACACTGCTTTTGCTCCACCTTAAGTTACAGGCAACAACACTAGATATACACTCAATACTGACTCAACTAATACAGCAAAACAGACGTTAAGGTTAAAATAAAATACAGAAAGATTAACAGAATGCTTGGATATATATGAACAGGGTTGTCCAGCAGGAGAAAGAGAGAGAGAGAGAGATATTGCATCTGTACAGATCAATGAGGTGAGCACTCTTGGAGTACTGTGCACAATTCCAGAACCGACATCTGAAAAAGGACAGGTGAACAACAGTTGACTGTGCAGCACAGAATGACTAAGAGAAATGAGGGGCAGCAGGAAAATTCCTATGAGAAGCATTTTGATAGCCTGACTGTTAACTCACTGAGGACTTGGAAAGTGGGGGTAGCATGATAAAACTGTGTTTCTAATGGAAATAAATAGGGTGAGAGCCAGCAACTTTTCCAGATTTACAAAGGGCCTCTCACGAAGGGGCAGAGGTATAACCTAATTAGAGGCAGTCTCTTAGGAAGTATTTCTTCATGGATAGGGAGATGAACTACTTCAATGGCATACCTAGGTAGGTGATGAAGATGGTGACTATAGTGGGTTTAAAAGAAATAAGTGGGACAAAGACATGGGGCTTATGCAATATGATAAGAATGGTGGGAGTCGAGGGTGGCTGAGCTACTACTAGGGGGTTCAGCAGTGCACACACAGCTCTAGGCTGGTAAGGCTCAGTTAGGTAGCAACAATGCAGACATGATGGACTCAAGTCTTTTTCTGCCTGTAAAATGTTAGTGTTTCTAAGCTCCTAATAGGGTCTTTAGGCTTGACAATACTTGAATCATTGTGTAAATTATACTGTAAATATACTAAACCTTCAGGTTTTATTTAAGTAAGCAGAGAAGCATGTTCAGTTTCCACCACTCACCAATGATATAAAATATGTACCCTGTGTAATGAGTTTTGTTGTACACAGCCGAGGTGTGTGATATCACATAAAGCATTAGACTGAAGGGCTGGTGGTTTATACTAGTATTACACACTGAGGATGTGACAACAATTAGTTAACACACTGATACCCATAATATATTTGTTTTCATTGCAGGTTTAGCACCAAATCTGGCAGCATTTACAAAATAGAGCAAAACTGAAGAAATATTCCCTTACATTGTTTATGGATTAAAACAGTTCAAATAGTGAAAATGCTTAACTACTAAATGTATCGGTTCAACCATGACTGCTGCCACAATCGACACCTCACTATGAACAGCTATTCTTTTCATTATAACATTTGCTCTCTAAACAGTACAACTTTCAGCCCTCAAATACATTAACTGATTCACACCACAAGAGCTCTTTGAGACTTCCACAACTTGTGCCCTGTATACTCTTAGCACTGCATCCTGGGCCTTTCTAAGCAAAATCAAGCCATAATCAGCATGCCACAAACAAATGTGACTACCTCTTGAACCGTAAGTGCTACACACAAAATATGAGTGGCAAAGTTGTTCAGCACAAAATAACCTTTCTAATGGTGCTATGCAATCAATTGTAATCCATTTAGTTTTTATTTTATAGTAGCTGAAATACCAAACAACTGGTTTTTTTTTTTCAGATTTATTAAAGGTGTTAAGGTGAGGCTTGAGAGACAAATGTTAGCCATGCACACCATACCTTAAACAAATATGAATAACTCCTAAAGTATACATGATAGACACAAAGTATCTGCAGCAAAATTGTTCAGAGCAAAATTACCTTTCTAACGGTGCTATGCATTCAATTCTAAGCAATTTGGTTTGTTTAATAGTTAGGTAAACAATGCTGACTTCCTCAGACATTTCTAGGCCTGAGTGAAAGTCAGTTGAGTACGTCTACGGGCGTTATTGTCCTGAGTGGCTATGCTTTCAGACACCGCCTACAGACGTCTCTATGCCTGAATGAGTTAATAGAAGTTTGGTCTGTAAGGAAACACTTGGGCTTACCCTTTCCTGTCAGAGCCTGGCAGTTTTTCCTCAGTTTTACCATTATGTGGAATACCAAACTGTAAGAGGGTGTGTCACTAGGGCAATTCAGAGATCAGGTTTTCTGAATTTTCTGAGATGGGTTGTAGTGTATAGCATAAGGAGTTTTTCCACTACACACACTCATGTGTAACACAGGTGTGTAATAGAAACATAGAAACATAGAATTTGATGGCAGATAAGGACCGCTTGGTCCACCTAGTCTGCCCATTTCCCTACCTAACAGATAAGCTGCAGATCCTAGTTAACCAACAGCCTTCTTCCTCCTACCTCCCACTAGAATTGTCTTATGTCTGTCCCGTGCATTCTTGATATCCCCCACTGTTTTTGACTCTATTGCCTCCTCAGGAAGGCTGATCCTTGCATCTACAACCCTCTCAGTGAAGAAATACTTCCTCACATTAGCTCTGAGCTGCCCTCCATCTTCAAATTGTGCCCCCTTGTACTTGCACATCTCTTTTTTTGAAAGATGCTACCCTCTTGGACTTTGTTGATTCCCTTGAGGTATTTGAAAGTTTCATAGAAACACAGAAACAAAATAGGAATAAAAATATACTGATTTCAGGTTTTAATGAACTCTAACCAATAATTATAGTATGATTCATCAGGGTTTTGCTTTTTAAGTAAAAATAACAAGATGTTTACCAGAGATGACTCAGAAGTCGAAGAGAAACGCTTGAGCAAATGTCAATGTACTGTAAAATACTGATGAAACTTATGACTCATATAATGTAGGTAAGGGTGAAATAGCCAGTTGTAAAGGCAGTGGTGTGGTTGTCAAAGCCAAGCTGGCTCCATCCAAACCACTCTCTCTGGTCAGGATTCCCTGCTTTTGAGCAGTCAGAGATGTATGAAGTCGGGAAACCTTGATTTGTGAAAAGCCTACTTTGCAAAGTTCTCCATGTAGCAAAGTGCCTACCTTGGTAAGCAAGTAGAACTTCAGTAGCGAAGTACAGTACTGGGAAAAGTGACTGGGTGACTACTGACTTAAAGAAAAAGACACCCTCTGCGTAGTTGACACCTATCCCCTCCCACCACACCATATCATTTTAAAGGACTTCCCCACACCGGTCTCACCTCTATGCCCCCACTTCCATCCTTCTCTATGCACCTTACAGTCTGAATAATTAGCTTTAATTGCAATGCACACTGCTCTCCCTTCCTCCCTACCAAATCTAGTTCCCTCCACTACCCCCTCTCTGTTCCTGTTCTTTAATGACTGAAACCCACTCCTTTCCCACCCTCTTGTGAATAAATATCCCCTCCACCTCCAAAATTCCCAAACCCAGTTTGCCTCTCTTGAGCCTATAAAAGAAGAAAAAACATCCTTTGGCAGAGTGGGCATTTCACGCATCAGTGCCTGAATCAGAATGAATGGTGAGTGATGTCTATCATAGAAGTATTGGAGAGGATGGTCCATGGCCAACTATATGATTTCCTGGAAAAAAATATTCCTTGATAATGAACAATCAGTCATACTTTAGGAATGGCTTGCCTACAAACACTGCACAAAGCAGATATTTATATCTGATTGCCTCCCCTATTGATAAGGGCTTGGCAGTGGAAGGGTGAGTGTTTGTGAACCTCTCCAAAGCCTTTAATGTTATAGATAAACTCTTTTTAGATAAACTGGTAAACATCAGGGTAGCCAAAGAAACGTTGGTGTGGTCCCAGTCCTACTTATCAGAATAAAAAAAAGATGATTGCAAATGAAGATAAACTATCTGGAAAATCTCTAGTCACCCAAGGAGTACCACAGAGATCTATATTAGGTCTCTTGTTATTCCTAATATACAGTGACAATTTACCAGATGAAATGCTAAGAACTAATGAATGCTTATATGCCAGTAATATTGTACTAGTAGTGACAGATTTGAACTATGGAGAAGTTGGTGAGAAGCTACAAGGTGACTTTATTACCTTGCAAAAGTTGTTTGTGTCTTCCAGACTAGTTATGAATAAAGAGGGTTGCCCTCTTAAAGGGCAGACCCCATTGCCACAGGCCCAAGGCAAGGTATGGTGGGAGGCTGAGGCTGGAGAAGGAAGGGAGAGGGGAGGGGCTTGCAGTTAGAGATTGACTTGTGGTTAGAGAAATGTACGGGGGCTACCAGGGCTGAAGGTGGAGACAAAAAAGGCAGGGTGGCAGCAAAATGCTGTTGGGGTTACAACAGGGCATTTTGCTCCTGACCCAACTGGGGGTTGTGGCATGCCTTCTCCAGGTGCGAGGGTACACACTGGACCTCCAGGCACAAGAACAGATGGGAAAAATATGGTGCGAGTGAAGAGAATGCCTGTTGCTAGCCAGTAGAGCAGAAAGCTACCATTTTCTTATTAATTTAACACTTCTACCTCAGCAGGAATCCGTGTCTGTTGAGATTAAGCAGACAGATACTTTATTAGAAGTAGAAGGGGTCTTATTTAGGGTTAAAAAAAGGAAAGAAAGAAAGCCTGTGTGTGTTCTGTGCTGGGAAAGGTACTGTATCAACTTTGCTAAATCAGTACGAGGAGAGAGAGCTTAATTGGGGGTGTGGCTTAGACAATATAAAAGCAGGTGACTCCAATTACAACTTCCTGTTGCTAGCCTGTAGAGCAGAAAGCAGCTAATTATAAGAACCTACCATTAGGAGGGTAGAAGTGGGATAGGAAGGGGAGAGGGAGGTAAGGTGCCTGCCTGACACCATGGCTTGGAGGGACAGGAAACGAATCCTCAGGATTGTGGGAGCAGCTGCACAAGGGAGGGAGCTGGATGTCATTGTCCACCTAGGGACAAATGACTTGGCTAGGAATGGGATTACAGCAGTGCAAGTGGAGTTTGTAGAATTGGGGAGGGGCCTTAGACAAGTAGCGCATATGGTAACCTTCTTGGAGGTGCTGCCTGTCTATGGCAAAGGTGATGCTAGGGTACTCCTCACCAGGGAATTCAATAAATGGTTGAAAAACTGGAGGGGAGCTCAGGGTTTTGGCTTCATTGGGGACTGGAGAGCCACCTGGAGGGATGCAGACCTATATTGGCACGATGGTCTGCATCTGTCCATGGGGGAACCAGCATCCTAGGTGAGAGGTCTAAATGCTTCACTGGCAAGCATTTAAACTAGCCAAGGGGGGAGGCACTGAAAAGGAGCAGGGAAATCCCTGTCTCCCCCCACAAAACATGGTAATTAGTGAGGTAAACACCAAGGCAGAGAAGTCATTAGGGAACAGGACAGAGGTAAATGTAAAAAAAAAAAGCAAAGGCAGTAAGGACAGGGATGGGACTAAAAGGGATAAGGCCATCAAAAAGTGGAGGGTGATGAGTACCAATGCCCATAGTCTGTGTAACAAGCTCCCTGAACTAGTGGCCTTGATGGAAGAGGGTTGCCTGGATATTGTAGCAGTCACAGAAACATGGTACACAGAGAACCATGACTGGGATGTCAACATACCAGGATACACAATCTACAGGAGGGACAGGGAGGGTAAAAGAGGTGGAGGAGTAGCTCTCTATGTAAAGGAAGGAATCAAAGCAACAAAACTAAAGAGTAAACAGGGAGCAGATGAGGCACCTGGGTCACCCTGGAGACAGGAATGGCACCACAATCTGTATGGGGTTGTATACAGACCCCACCCTAGGGAGGAATGGACAAGGAAATGATAGAAGGCATCCTTAGAATGGCAGAAAAAAGGGAGATATTGTTGATGGGGGACCTGAATATGCCAGATGTTAACTGGAGCACCTTTGCTGCAAGCACATCCAAGAGCAGGGTTATTCTTGATGCCCTACAAGGGGCATGCCTCAGACAGCTAGTATTGGAACCCACTCTGGATGGAGCAATCTTAGACCAGGTACTCTCAAATGGGGACGGAGAAAGAATCTCAGATTTAGAAGTGGGTAGCCATCTGGGAACAAGCGACCACCCAACAGTGTGGTTCACGATAAACACAGCCATACAATCAAGCCATACAAAAGCAAGAGTATTGGAGTTTAGGAGGGCTGACTTTGGGAAAATGAGAGAGTGCCTCAGAAAAGCACTAGCAAACAGGCAAGGAGGAGGGGTGGAGGAACAATGGGGAGTAATCAAAACAGCCATCACAAAGGCAACAAGCCTTTGTGTAAAGCAAATCAACAAAACACAACGAAGGAAAAAAAACGCTATGGTTCTCAAAAGGGGTGGCAGTGAAGATTAAGGAGAAAAGGATAGCATTCAGGAAATATAGGGAAACACAGAAGAAGCAGGACAGATAACTTTATCAGTTAAAGCAGAAAGAGGCAAGGAAGGCAGTCAAAATAGCAAAGGCCCAAACCGAGGAAAGGATAGCCAACTCTGTTAAGAAGGGGGATAAGACCTTTTATAGGTACATTAGGGAGCGAAGAAAGACTAAAGGAGGGTTACTGAGGGTTAATAAAGGGGAGGGAATGTGGGCAGAGGGTGACAGTGAAAATGCAGGGATACTGAATGTATATTTCTGCTCAGTATTCACAAAGAAAGAGGAGGGGAAGATACCTAAACCGAAAAAGAGAAACACTTGAAGATGGGTGTCGATACCAGTCCATTTACAGAAGAAAAGGGTTTGAAGAACTCTTGAAACTGAGGGTGGACAAAGTGAACTTCTGAAGGAAAGAACTATTAGTACCCTAGAGGTCCAGTGGGGCACAGGACCCAAGGCAGCATGGATTCACGATGGGAAGGTCATGTCAGATGAATCTAATAGATTTCTTTGACTGGGTGACCAAAGTAGTAGACCAGGGAGGGGCTATGGACATGGCCTTCCTAGATTTTAGCAAGGCATTTGATACAGTCCCACACAAAAGATTAATACTCAAGTTAGCCAGCCTTGGAGTGGGTCCCAAGGTGGTAGCCTGGATAAAAAATTGGCTAGGCAACAGGATGCAAAGGGTAGTAGAAAACAGAGTCCACAGTGAAGAAAGGAGGGTTACTAGGGGGGTACCGCAGGGTTCAGTACTGGGACCAGTCCTTTTTAATGTCTTTATAAGTGAAATTGCAGAGGAATTGGAAGGAAAAGTATGTCTCTTTGCAGACGACACAAAGATCTGCAACTGGGTTGATACACAAGATGGAGTGGAAAGGATGAGAAGGGACTTGGCAAGGTTGGAGGAATGGTCAAATGTATGGCAGCTCAGATTCAATGCGAAGAAGTGCAAGGTGATGCACGTGGGAAACAAAAACCCAGGGGAAGAGTACACAATGGGGGTGAGATACTGACAACAGTAAAATTGGAAAGGGACGTGGGGTAATTATATCAGATGACCTAAAGGTGGGCAAGCAATGTGAGAAGGCACTAAGGAAGGCTGGGGGGATACTAGGATGCATAGGAAGAGGCATCAATAGTAGAAAACAAGAAGTTACTATCCCTCTGTACAAACAGTTGGTGAGACCCCATCTGGAGTACTGTGTGCAGTTCTGGAGACCCCGTCTCCACCAAGACATAGACAGAGTGGAGGCTGTCCAGAGGAGGGCAACACAAAATGGTGCAGGGTCTGCACCAGAAGACATCTGAAGAAAGACTAAAGGAGCTTAATATGTATACCCTTGAGGAAAGAAGGAGAGAGGGACATGATAGAAACTTTCAAGTGCCTCAAGGAATCAACAAAGTCCAAGAGGGTAGCGTCTTTCAGAAAAAGAGAATGTATAAGAACAAGGGGCACAATTTGAAGATAGAGGATGGCTCAGAGGGTAATGTGAGGAAGTATTTTTCACAGAGGGGGTTGTGGATGCATGGAACAGCCTCCCTGAGGAGGTCATGGAGTCAAGAATAGTGGGGGAAATCAAGAATGCATATGACAGACATAAGGCAGTCCTAGTGGGGGGTAGGAGGAAGTAAGCTGTTGGTTAACTAGGATCTGCAGCTAATCTGTTAGGTAGGAAAATGGGCAGACTAGATGGGCCAAGCAGTCCTTATGTGCCATCAAATTCTATGTTTCTGTTAACCAGTCCTTTTGGGGTAACCATGCAGGGTTCCAAGTGGGGTAGGGGGACCCGGGGCAGGTGGCTGGGGTGATAGGGGTCAATACCACTACAATCAACAGCCGAATAATTAAGACCGGGGTGGCACGGGTTTCCCACCTGGCACCCCCCATTAAGGTAGGTGTGCAGCAAGAGTGGTTTTGGGCATACCCTGATAAGGAAGTGGCTGCCACATTATTGGCAGGTTTCAGAGAGGGGTTCAGTTTACAGTTTACAGGGGTCTGAAAAGGGACAAAAACAAAGAATTTGAAGTCGGTCAGGGGGAGGGAAGAGTTGCTGGAACAGAAAATCCAGAAAGAAATACAGCTGGCAGGGTGGAGGGACCATTTGAGCAACCACCACTGCCACGCCTAAGGATATCGCCACTAGGTCTGGTACTGAAAAAGCAGCTGGTGGAATTCCAGGTGATACACCACCTGTCCTAGCCAGAAGGAGATTCAGTTAATGATCACATCAGTGAAGATGACAGCAAGGTGACGTACACTATATTAGAAGAAGTAGTTAGGATAATTAGGGCAACACAAGGGGCATGGCTGGCAAAGATGGACATAGAAGTGACTTTTCACCTGCTGCCGGTCCATTCAGAAGACTGGAATTTACTGGGTTTCCGGACAGGGGAGGACTACTATTTCGATAAAGCTATGCCAATGGGCTGCTCCATTGCTTGTGCAACATTTGAACTGTTCAGTACCTGGTTACAAATGGGCATTTCAAGAAAAATATGGGCATCAGGAAGTGGTCTAATATTTGGATGACTTCCTACTAATAGGGGAAGGGCGACAACAGACGGAGAAGATGCTACAGGATTTTGAGGCCATGTGCCGTGACCTATTGGTACCAATGTCACCGGAGAAAACAGAAGGGCTTAGCCAGACCATTGAGTTTCTAGGAATTGAAATTGACATTGTGGGGAGTTGATGCTACAGGATTTTTAGGTCATGTGCCGTGACCTATGGGTACCAATGTCACCGTAGAAAACAGAAGGGCTTAGCCAGACCATTGAGTTTCTAGGAATTGAAATTGACATAGTGGGGAGTTATTTTGCCTTCCCGAAGCAAAAGTGGGAAAATTAAGGGCATTACTTTGGATGGTTCAGGCCCAGCAAAGATTACCTCACCATCAAGTGCAGCAACTTATGGGTCATTTGACCTTCGCCTGTAGGATGATAGCACCAGGCTTCACACTTACACAGTGCTTGGTGAGGGTAATGCAAGGGGTATCTAGGCCGCACCACTGGGTGGACATTAACAGAGGGACCAAGGAGGATCTGGAAGTATGGGATACTTTCCTAAGCCACTACAATGGCAGGACATTTTGGCAGGATGAATGGGTCTTTAACATGGACCTGCAGCTATACACGGATGTGGAGGGGGGCATAAATATGGGAGCATGTTTTGGGGGGAAATAGTTTGCTAAGACATGGCCCAGCAAATGGGTCCAGGATGTCCTGACAAGGGACATCACCTTCTTAGAAATATTCCCAATTTGGGTCGCAATCGAAGTCTGGGGGGGAAGGGCTAAGGAATCAGAAGGTTACTTTTTGGAGTGACAATAGGGTGGTGGTGGATGTTCTAAACAGTCATGGGGCAATGTCAGTGATGGCCATGCGTGTCCTAAGACAGTTGGCCCTATGGGGCCTCACATTGAATATGAAAGTTAGGGCTACACATATCGACGGTATGGATAACATGATAGCAGACTGCATCTCCCACCTGTAGATGGACAGGTTCCAGACCATCACCCCAGCAGCAGAACCCAGGCAGACAGCAGTTCCAGATTACATATGGAGAATTAGATCATGGGAGCCAAACATTTGTTTCACAACTCCTGGTCCCCCAGGATCCTAAATGTGTATGAAGCCTCATGGAGGCCCTTTCAGGCATTCAGGGTGCAATCTGGCTACCAGGTAAGTGGGGCAGTGATGGGGGAATCAAGCCACACAATTCATAATGTCAGGGTAAAAAAACAAGCTGGCACACATCACAATGGGGGTACGATTGGTAGCAATAAGCCAGCTGTGCTTACTGAAGGGATGTGAGGATCCCACAAAGAGTAACCTCATTTGGTGCATGATGCAGGGATAGATGAGGGAGGCCAGAAGGGCCCAGGACAACAGGAAGTCACTGACAGAGGGCCTGCTAGAGTGGCCGGGGGGATACTGCATCAGGTATGCAGATGTAGTAGTGAGGTGGCTGTGTTCAGGGCAGTGTTCGCAGCCATGTGTTGTGGGGTTTTCAGAGTCAGTGAGGTGGTAGGAAATGGCAAGGCAGATGAGTCCATCGGTTTGCATTGGGAAGACATGGTATGGACGGAGGATGAGAGTTCAGTTATGGTAAGGCAATCCAAGACAGACCATGCAGGTAGGGAGATCAGGGTAATAATTCGGCATCACAGGAATGCCGCCATCTGTCTGGTGGGAGCCCTGCACACATACACGGCTGGGCAGCCACAGGATGGGAATCCATTAATATTCTTATATGGGGATGGGGCCCCGGTGACAGTGGCTCAGGTGGTGGTTTTAAACAATGGACTGAGCTTCTTGGGGGGAAAACCTGACAGGATACTCATCCCATTCATTCCAGATAAGGGCAGCCTCCAAGATGGCAGCCAGGGGAAACACATCAGGAGATATCAAAGAGAAAGGGAAATGGTCTTCTGATTGCTGTTAAAGATATGTTCGCAACACATTGCGCAAACACTAATGATGTCTTTTATTTCTTGCCAGTAGCAGGTGGAGCATGGGGGAGGGCAGGCAAAAAAGTAAGACAGATAGCAACCTTGAATTTGTTTATGGTTTTCAGCAGTAAGGACACGGAAACTGGAGGCTTGGATATGAGGCCACTTTTTCATCCATTGGGCAGAGAAGTGGGCATCTAGGAGGCCCCAGGGGAGGCAGCTGCATTTTGACATCAGCAGCATCAAGTTAAACTGGAGGGGGATGAGATGCATGAGATGGGCACAGCTGCTTCCAGAACTCAGGGAATTAAGGTGGGAACACAGCCACCCAGACTTAATCATGATCCACCTGGGAGGCAATGACCTAGGGACCAGGCCATGGTTGGACATTTTTCATCAGATAAAAAGGGAAGTTGAAAAATTAAGGAATGATGGCCAGAGGTGGCCCTAATCTGGTCAGACAAGGTTCCACAGAGGGTGTGGAGTCATGTGGACAACCACAAACCTGTGGACAAGGCTAGGAAGCACATGAATGCCAGAGTAGAACGCCTGTTCAAGAACATGGGTGATATGGTGGTGCATAGAGGAATAGTGGAAGAAAGAGATGAGTACTATCGGGGTGATGGGGTACACCTTTCCAGTCTCGGTTTGGCACATTTTAATGAAGAGATTGACAACACACTAGGGTCTTGAGTGAAATAGAAGTTAGCTGGAGCAGGCCCCTTCCTCCTCTTGTTTTTTTTTGGGGTGGAAGTCTAACACCTTCGCAAATGGGAGGTGGACTAGCTGGAAAAATAGGAGAAGGGGAGGAGACGGTAGGGGGAAAAGGAGGCAGGGGGACAAAGAAAATAATATATAAGAAAATAGGAGATAAGAAAATCAGCAGAAGTAAGGGATCGGAACATATGCTAGTACCCCCTTTGCAGAAGGAGGATGAAAGAAGTTGGCCCCCCAAGATGTACATCTGGGGGGAAGGAGAAGAGGGCAAATAATAGAAGGAATAATATTGGAAAATGGACAATAAATGGTCAGTAATTGATTATGTGATAAAATGGAGATGGAATGAAGGATGTTATTAAATGTTTAATCAGGGAGATATGTATAACAATCAGTGTAAGCAAAATGTGAACAAAGAAAGAATAAGTAAATTCATTGCCAAAGTGAGCACCCACACATATACTCGTCTCTATATATATTGGTAGGGATCTGGGGACGATAGGAAAAGTGAAACTGTGGCTATTCATTCACAACGTTTAAATAAATCTAAATCCTCAGGGCCAAATCTGGAAACAAAAACTATTGAGGGACTTGTCTTGCTACAAGACAAAGACTAAAAGTATCTGGGGTGACATCTGATCAACATTTAAATTTTGATCACCATATTAAAAATCTTACAAAAAAAGTAAACTACTGTATTGTAGCACTAAAGCATTCTGTTCGACTGTGGTGGCACGACACACTATAGTGAATCAACTAATAATGCCTATAATGGATTATGGGAGCCATGTCTAAGGACATGCTAATAAGAAGGAACTGTATAAACAACCTACAATACCACAGATTGGTGAGGTTCGCCATCCAATACATCACTGTGTAATTACCAAGAACTGGCATGACTTTTGTGGACAAACTAAGAAAATGGATCTGGATTAATGGATTGCAAAAGAGCTGTGAGATTAGACAAACCTGCCAATATTAACTAAAAACATTGGTTCAACCTGATCATGGTTTTACATTATAAAATTCGGAAGCTGGGGACCTTGTGGTACCTAAACCAAAAACATTGTTGTGTAAGGGCATAAGATGGAAGGGGTGGGAGCATATGATGAAGGATGGTGTTCCTCAGGGCCAGGAGTTTGGGTAATATAATTTCCAAACTCTAGGGATTGATAGCTGACTCTGGATATGTTTCTATGTTTGTTTGTTTCTACAATGCTATTCAGGGCTGATAACTATCTGTGTTTCCTCACCTTAGTGAGCTGCAATCATCCAGCAGATCTTCATTAATTATTTATTTACATTTGATTACATGATTTAGCAGAATGTTTTTTTTTAAATATCACTGAATGTTAAAGGGTTGTACAACAGAATAACACCAGGGTGTTGAATTCTACTGTGATGAAGACTGTGCATACATTGGTTGGCTGACGGTCATTGTTTTTGCTCCTTGATTCTTACAACATGCTGTATCTGATGTATACATAAGTAATATATTCATCTACTGTATAACTTTGCTTGCTCAAATATGTTATGGTTTACATGATCATAATGTCTAATGGGCACATAGGTTGTATATAGGCATGTTACAGGTTCTTCGTCAGGCACATTCCCCCTGAAGGTCTAGTACTTACAGTACATGTAAACAGCCTACTGCAGTAGTTATATATGAATACTGAATTAATAATTAAATACTTGGTATACAATCCAAGCAACACTCATTATTTTTAAGTGCCTCAATTTTTAATGGATTTTACAAGTGTGAGCAGTGCAAACTCAGGGTATGTGGTCATAGTGTGGCATGTTTGTGCCTCTAGTGCATTTAAAGGCATATGGTATAGCTAAGGGATATCAACCACCAAGGGAATGTAAATACTGTATCACACTACAACCATATGACCCAGTACCCATATTACACTGCTATATATCCCCATAACACTCACTGAAGTGATACTAAAAAGAACATTATTGTTCTCTGAACAATGTAACTAAATATTGTATTTGTAAAGCATTACTGTGCAACATACATACAAGAAAGGAACATTGGCCTTATTAGACAGAATCAACACATCGTTTTCATCCCCTGTCCTTGTGCTATTCATATCCCAAACATAGCTCAGGTATTTTATTCATACTTATGCAAATTACGTTCCTTATGAATGCTATGTGCATGTGTATGTAAGTCAAAACAAAGAGCAGATTATGCAGTTACACTGGGCTATGTGTAATCCTTGAGCACATGAAACAGAGCTAAGTGTCTTCACTAACCCAAGACATGTGTATATGACTGTAGGTCTGGAGCCTGGTATTCAGCTGCAATATCCAGTGAAGCATCACTTTAAATGAAGCAAATTTATTATTTTCCACTTTACCATTTAACTGAGTTTTAATTACAGGCCCAGCTAGATAAATCATGGGGCCCTTACGCAATCCAGTAAGAATGCAAGTCTCACTCTGTTATGTATGCACAGTGTTTATTTTTTATGCCATCAAGTTACTTATTTGCATTTTTAAGGGGCCAATAGCAATGTTTGTGCTTGAGGCCCCTCTGTCCATTCAGTCAATGTCTATTCATGATCTTCTGGTTGGCTAAACCATACCGTGATGAGTAATTTCATGACAGAAACATAAAATCTGATGGCAGAAAGAAACTGAGGATCCATCAAATCTGCCCACGCTAAACTACCTCACCAAACCAACTTATTGCACTGGTGGATTGTTACCCTCTTTCCCAAATCCCCCATGCCATGACCCTAGGGACAATGAGTTCTCTTGCCCTGTCCCACCCATGTCTAAACCTGTTTAGGGAAGCTGCTCCCATATAATTTTATGACACTGCATTAGAAGGCTCCACAGTCTCCAATAATGCACTTTATTGCTACTTAAACATGACAACAGTTTAAAATAATTTTGATGTTATGTGCTAATCTGGCTCTAGCTGGGATTTCCCATGAGCTGGGAGCCCCAGCTACTGCATGGTATGCTGACTTGCTAGGTAGTCAGTCCCATTATTCACCTCTGGTAGAAAAGTGGTTTGAAAGACAGCATGCAACTTGAAGCAGCAAGCAACTTTATCAAAGACATCTCTGTTCTATGTCAAAAGCACACCGATAGTAACAAACTCTGGTCAGAGCCGACATGGCTATGGAGATCTTTTGGGATGCTTTTACCCATTATTTCTAATGAATTTTCACAATGCAGGTCTGCTGAGAGGCAGTTTCAATGTGGTCTTCCTTTTACACATTTTTACGATGTATTTTCCTGGACTATGCCTGCTGTTTGCTATATATTTAGCCTGAATAGTTCACAGAAGAAATGGCATCTTATTTTCTGGTGGCGGAGCACTAGCAGTAGGATGCTGGAATGTGTCATACATAGGTACCAGCTGTGTGTGAGAGATGACGACCAGTAGCCATACACCTCAGGCACTCGCATGCGGATCCATCGTCCTGGTGCCGTTGCACTGCTCAGTGAGGGTGAAAGTCAATGCTGTAGTTACTCACACAGGTAATGGAACAGGCATGTTACAACTGACCTCCCACTTGTTTGTAAATTGGGGAACAACGAACACACTATCCATAGGCTGGAGCGTACACTACAAGTGGCATTGCAGGACACCTCACCCCATGGCACTCAGGATACCTCAGCAATCTGAAGGGTGGCATGTTACACAGGGGACGGGGAGAGAGTATGACAGCAGGAAGACACAGCATTGACAAGGCATGCATTGAAGGTATGTCAAGTCCCTCTTATGGTTTGCCAGGGACATACACACAGCTACATACACTGGTGGGTCCTCAGCTTGTGTAGTGCCCCAATGTATGGTATAGCCAGTTCTTCGATAGATTACCTGCACCAGGACCTCCAGTGGGTGCGCTAGGTCAAGGAAAGCCAGCCTCTAAATTAAACAGTTCAAAAAGACCAGTGCTCCTATAACCAGCCCCCACAAAGAAAATTATTCCAACACAGCTGAAGATAAATCTAATGGGGTTTTATGCCCTCTGAGGAAGTCAAGTTGCTGAAATGCTGGGGCAGTGTGGCATGTGCTGTATGGTATAGCCACTTGGGTCATTCGGAACTGCAGGTCCCCGGCCCGGGTCCAGTGCAGTCAGCAGCTGGCTGTGGCAGGGTGTGGATGGCAGTGCCAGTCTCCACAACAGGTTGGGAATGGGGGACAGCAGGATTGTCTATGTACCAAGGTGGTGGGTGGGGGTCCTCTATGCTATGGATATGGACCATGGTTTCCTCTGGTGCCATTGGGTCCAGGGGGGCTCTACACTATGGAACTCTTCAGGGATGGAGTTGGATTGATCGGGGATTGGAGGGGGTACCTCTACAGTAGTCCACCAGGGCTGCCAGGCTGCTGTGCACCTGGGTGTACTTCTGCAACCCCCCTGTGGGTGACTGGCCAGGTTAAGCCTGTTATCCATGGCCTAGCTGTGGGCTGCACTGCTCTGGGCTGCAAGGGGTGAATTTCCCAATGAGTATGCCACAGTGCAGCATATGCATGGGAATGCACCCTCGACTTGCATGGCATACTATTTATGTGCACCATGGCCCATTCCCTTGCATCAGGCACATCCCACATGTTTGAATATCATGCTGTGGTGCATTGCTGGAGTTGCACGGCATGTCTCCCTTTTCCTCCAGGATACACAGCCCATCTCCTTTCAATATGGTGGCCCTGGACTAGGCTACCCTGAAGAAATACATGATCAAAATGGCAACATATTTACCCCTCTGAAAACAAGAAATTGCATCTAGTCTGGGACATCCTGAGTAAATACAGTGCAAAAATGTGTAAATGAAACTTCCTATGAGAATGAGATGTAGCATCTCCCCTGCACTATCCAGGATACAAAATATAGGATAAGAAATATTTAAAGAAAATCTACTTTAAACTGAACATCACTGTGGTCACTGACATAAACAGTTTCTTTATTGTAACAATCACACAGGAGTGTGATATACATATTTTATGAAACACATACAAACAGAGGTGAGAAATAATAAGTGCCTCAGCTGGGACTTGAACCTAGGCCACCCAGAATACTGTTCTGATTGTGTTAAACAGCTGTGCCACAGAGACAACTGGAACCTGGACCATCCCTGAGCACATTACTCTTTCTCAAATGCACAACCCAATGTCAACAGAAATATTTACTTGTAACAATCACACAGGAGTGTAGTATGCATATTTTCTGGAACACATACAAACAGAGGTGAGAAAGAATAAGTGCCTCAGCTGGGACTTGAACCCAGACAACCCAGCAGTATTGTGGCCATGAGGATGGAGTGTGTGTGTGTGTGTGTGTGTGTGTGTGTGTGTGTGTACAAGAGATAGGATAATAAATATTTAAAGGAAATCTACTTGAAACTGAACTTCACTGTGTTCACTGACATAAACGGTTTCTTTATAATATATTAGAATGCAATATTTATTTTGAATGTTGCGGCCATGAGGATGGTGCGTACAGGTGTACAGAGTGTATGAGTATGTTTGCTGTAGCTCAATATAGGTTTTCCCAAAAAGCATAATAGAAAATGGCTTCTGACTGCTACATATTTAGTCTAAGCAGTTCACTGAAGACCTGGCATATGTCTGAAACAGTGCTCATCAGATACTGTCTATAGAGGTTAAAAAACAGTGTAAATCGTATATTTGCTAGTAAAGGGTGGCATTTATGAGGTATGAGTCTTCTTGAAAGATAATACATTCCCAAGTGAAACTAGTATTAATAAGCTGTTTAAATGCTAAGTATTTAAATGTGCAGTTTGTTGCATTCTGAAGGGGGTAAACAAATCTCCCGTGTAATAGGCAACCATTATTTAACAAATATTTAACAAGCTGTTTCAGTTTCCTAATGGCATCTGATAAGCAGCTTAGAGTTATGTATCCAACATTCTTAACAGAAAGAAGGGAATATTTAATTTCAGTTGGCATGGAAGGATACATTGAAAAGTTCAAAACATGTGTTCCATGATACTCCATTTTCCAACTACACATAGCAAGATGGCTGTAGGCTCTGCCCACATGCCATAAAAACAGGGCCTCTGAGTAATGCACTAGCAATCTGAGAAGGCTACCAGCAGATCTAAGTCTGAATTTCTGTCCTCCTTTATGGACTGCTTCCTAGAATAGCATTTTGTCTGGCTATGATTAATGAAGCAAAAGTACCAGAAAAGCAGAATTCAAGAAACATTTAAATAAATATATAATGGAAAATGTTTAGAGTATTTACCAGAAGCTATCTATGGGCTATAGCCTTCCAAGCTTCTTACATTCCTAGCATGAATCCTAGTATGAAAGCAATAATACTGTACATGACAAGTTGTGGTACACTGTATCATGAAAATTTCTCATGCCACAGATGTGTTTTGAGTAAGGGTGTTGTGAATGTAAACTTTGCAGGTAAAGTGGGCACTACTTTTGGGGAAAAACAAATACAAAAAATCTCTATGAGGTGATGTCTTCATGGAGATTTTTCCTGTGATGTTCCACTTAGCTGAACTTTCTCCCACAAAGCGTGGACTTTGCAAAATAATGTTTTTTTATGTCACCTACATCTAGTTGTGAGGCACAAGACAAAGGATCTAATCCCTATGTTCCTGCCCTGGTAGTGCCCCAAATCCCTATAAAAGAAAGCCTCTTCTGGGACCAGCTTTCAGTTCCTTGTCTTGCTCCTACTGGAGATTTATAATGTTAGGTGAAGCGAGGAGAGAAGTTCATAGTTAGAATACCACAAATGAGTGTCCTGAGGGCAGAGCAGTTTCATCCTATAGGATGAACCTTCCACTTTCTGATTTCCCGTAAACCTGTCCCTCTGAAGACCCACAGTAAGTAACTGCATTATGATACATCACGTTTGTGCCCCGTCCAGTGCCATCCCAGGTGCACTGTCCCTAGAGTCACATAGATGGCAACATCATGGTGGTTTGCACTGCCTTCTTTGTAGGAGGCATGCATCCTCTGAGATGACCAGTTCTTCTCCTGCTGGATCTCAAGAAACTCTAGGCTTGGACCAAATACACAGGTTGCGCACAATGGCAGCAGTTCCACTATGTGGCAGGGCTGAACATTCATAGCAGTTCTGAAGTGTAACACTGGCAGTGAACAAGGCAATGGTGAAATACAATTTGTACTAGACTTTTACAACAAAAGGACTGTATATTCTTCCTATAAACACATTTGAATAAATATAAAACAATATATGGGATTTTAGACCACCATTAATCGCTTTCCTGATGAATAATTTTTATAATTCATCAGTCTCAGGATAGCAAACCTATATCATAGTTTCCATTATGGAAATAGATTGATAGTTCAGGCTTTCAAAACAGGAGTTCAACAAATTTAGTGTGGATTATGAAAAAGGGTAGCAATCCAACCAAAAAGTTTGGATGTGTGTTCATTGTCAAATATGGTACTGTCACTGTTTTGTAGCCAAGGAGACAGATACACTGGCTCACAACTCTCTTCTGATAGAACAATATTTCATTGCCATATTAATAGACATAAATTGATAGATGAATTGATCACCAGATAGATGGATAGACAGATAGACAGACAGACATATACCTGTAAATGTAGACATATACAGGGTGTATATGTTACAGACGTGTAGAGTACATATATTACAGAGAAAGAGATTTGGTGTGGTCTATATTTCCATGCTTTGGGTATGTTTGCTTTACATGTCTGTTTATTTTAAAGAGTTAATGCATACTGAACATTATTTTACAATGTCTGCATCAGGAATTACACTCCCCCGGACTGCTATCAGCAGGTTTATTATTGGGGGTAATACTAAGATAGTTAACATATTGAAATATGAAAAGACACTGGTGTTAAAATATGAAATACAAATCATTTGCAATCAGCTTTAAGGAACATGACTGATTATCTGATGTAAGAATACCTTATGTTACAAAAAGAGCATTAAGAGTTGGGTATATACTACCCCATAAAAAGAAAGGAAGCAAATGAACCACTTACCCAAAAGACAGATCAGAACAATAATCCCAGTTGAGACATTTGAACTGTTCTCCATTTCTTAAGTGGTGAAATGATCTCTTTTATTCCACAAAGCAGAGTCCAGTATTATCTCATAGATCAGATTCAAATGAATCTGTTGTTGTTATCTGACTTTATCAAAGACGTGAAAGCCCTTAAATCCTATGTAAAATAGTCAATGGAGAAAAAAACAACTACTGTTGTAAAGCAGAAGTAATACTTCAGCTTATGGGGTTTCGTGTGTAGGAAAACAAATGCTAGAAGTTTTAAATTCTGTTCTGTTGGTACACTTAACTTTGTCTGCAAGGTATGTTGCTTAGGTGACAATCAACATGTTACTCATCACTTCAAAGGAAACAGCACCCCCCCACACACACACACCGCACACACACACTCACTTTCCTCTCGCTTCTCTCTGTCTCAAGAAGGTTAGTGACAGATTAAGTTTCATTATTTCTGCACATCCTCCTACTGTGATAAAAGAACAAGGCTGTAAATCTCACACCAGACAACTGCAACACCAAGCAGCTAGCAAAATTGATAAAAAAAGACATCATAGTGAATTTTGTTTTGCTATAGTATGGGGTAGCAACATCAGGTGCTGACAATTACCTATCCATTCTACACACACACATACAGACAGACACACACACACATCAAAGTTACTTCTCTGTTCCTGAATGTGAATCAATTTGCATAAAAAGGTTTTATCTGCAATAATTAAATCAATATAAAAATGATTACGGTGACTGAATATGTATTCAGTTGAACTCAAGCATCTGGTACAAGTTTAAAGTTCTAACCCTGTTTTGCATGTGAATAACATAGTTTCAAAATCTAATGTAACTGATATTATCTTTTGAACACTATTGTATATGACGTCATGCTCCTCAAATATGTGTTTCACTCTGTCTTTGTCAGTTTGTATCTCTGTCTCTCCCTCTCCCTCTGTTTCCAGCTAATGTTTACCTAGAAAATAAAAAAAACAGTCCAGAGCAGACTGGATGGACTTCCATCTTTTTCTGCCTGTTTAGTTTTCTATGTTTTCTATGTCCACCTGTTGAAAAGGCAGCAGTGTCTCTTTTCCCATATTTTTAATTATGTGCAGTGTGTTTAGATTTGCATGACAATTATGAGCCTGCTTGTCTGGGCTGTATGCAGACTAGTTGTTGTAGATGCTGATTTCCTTTCCCCCTAACAACAACAGCAGTTCTGTGACAGTGAGCATTGTGGTGGGCACCATTTCTGTGAACAGAAATGAACAACGGAAATAAAGACTCACCACTTGTAGTCAGGCTTCGTGTTTACATTCAGATGTGCTTTATGTATATTAAGTGTTAACACGCTTTTTCATTTTCCATTGGAGACATGGGTAAGGGGACATTTGAGACGTTTTTCATACTTTAGTCATATATTTATCCAAAGGTTTCCATACCAGGATAACCTAATTTACATGCAACACCTAGATATCAGGAGGATCTAGGGGGTGCAAAGAATCAGTTGCAATTTGTGTAACATTTAATAACAGCAGGCAGGTTGCAGGTGTGTGGCAAATTCTTTATATTGCTAGAATTGTGCTGCATGTCAATATGAAAGCCAAAGTTTGTGTAGAATTTCACAGTTCTGCTATAACAGTTTCACCCTGCCTGGTCCTGGCTGCTAATGGTTCAGATGTTGCCTAATGCTGCTGCTGCAACTTAACGGTAACAAAAAAAATTAATTTGCCCCTCTCACAGGCTCCAACCACCAACCAACTTTTCTATTCCTAACTAGCTACATCTTTCATTACTTCTCCTCCTCCTCATCATCATCATGAGTTTATCTATGCACTCTGGAAAAAATCAGAGAGCATTACAATTAAAATATACATTACACAAATATTAACCAGAGTTAAGGGATATAGCAGAAACATATTGACCTGAGGTATGAACTATTAACAGACAATATTTGTATTGCCAGAAGCCAAAGGCTGAGGGCAAATATGATTACCGGAAGTCAATAGTTAATTTCGAGGTGTCATGATTTCCCCAGTATATCTCGAAATCCTGGTTAATATGTTATATTAAACATTCCCTTGTGCCCCGGGTTGGGCAAAAGTTGCAAATTCCGCCTTGGCTGAACTTTCGTGGAGTTTTGATAATTCTGCAGATGTTTTCGCACTTTTGCCTATGGTGAGATCAGAAACTTCCGCCCATTTTCCATGGATTTTCACTCTTTTCTGGAGAATATTTGGGCTGAATTGCATAATAATATATTAAACCGCAGAACTGATTCCATCTGTAGTTTAATGTATTATTTAGTGATAGAGCTTCCTCCCCCCCCCACCAATCGCGGGCCCCTGGTTTCTTGTGCCCTCCCCCCATTGATCACTGGCCCCATATAAAAAAAAATATTGGTGTCCAGTCCCCCCACCTGCTGATTGCCCAGCCATTTAAAAAATAAAATACCCTCATTCCCTGGTGCCTAGTGGCCCCCTCCCACCTGACGATTGCCCCTCCATAGAATATATTGCCCCCTGCACCCCCCACTTTAGATATCTAACTCCACGTCACACAGACAGTGGAGTTAGATGCGTGCCCCCCAGCACTGCAAAGTCCATCACCGTGCAACATCCATCTCCACAATGTCCCTAGCTAACAGTGTGTCACTGTGGGGGGGTCACTAGTGGCTTTTTGCTGTGCAGTTGGTATACCAAGTTATGCACATCCATTGACATTTACATACACTCCCTCATAACTTTCATACTTTTTTTAAATATTTTCACCCCAAATTTTCAACATAGCCACTTCTTTACACCACCTCAAGAATGTGAAAGCTGTAATTTTTTAAATCTTTGCTAAAATGTATTTTCATGCTTCTGGTGCAGAATGATACTGTATTGGTCCAGAAAGATGTTTTGGTGAGGACTGTAACATTTTTAGTACCATATTCATGAGGTGGGGTAATAAAAAGCAGTGTCAGTGGCTCAGTAGGTAGCACACTCACCTCTGAGGCTGGGAGATCAGAGGGCTGTGGGTTCAGTTCCCACATCTGGCACTTAGGTTAATATTCCAGTACTGACATTGTAGTGCAGCATGAGAGGGGTGCTGCACTTCTGAGGTGCCGTCTTTCGGATGAGACGTTAAACTGAGGTCCCATCTGGTAGTTCAGGTGGATGTTAAAGATCCCATGGCAATTATCGAAAAGAGTAGGGGAATTTCCCCGGTGTCCTGGCCAAATTTCCCTCATTCACTAAAAAAAAAATACCACCAACATCTTAATCTGGTTCAAGGTCAGTTGGCATTCATCTGTACCCCCTCCTCCCCCGGGTTGTGCCTGAAAATAGGCAGAATTTGTCTAGTTGACTTACCCGGTCAACAAAAACTAACTAAATAAATAACAAGGCTATGCTGACAATTTGGTTGCTGCTGGGCCCTGTGCTCCATCAGGCAAATAAAGACTTCATTATACTATCTCAAATTCAAGAAGTGAGGAAATTCTTTGCAGTAATAAAATAACTGCCTTAATGCAACATTTAAGGTTTAGGCTAAAGCCACAAAAGTAGCAAAATTTGGCTTTAGGGTTTCCAACCTTTAGCCCCCACCCCCATGCCTACAACAAATCAGGGATGCAGTCTTTCTTTTTATTTATTTTATTTATTAATTATTTATAAACACCCTTTGAGCAGAAGTTCTTTTACAAAGGTTCCATGTCAGAAAATAAAAACAAATAGTTGAAAATACATATACAGCACATGATAATAAACAAACAAACAGTTCACTTAGGTGCATCAATAACAATTAACATCGGGAGATAGTTAAGGTGACATTGATCCTTGGCAGTGTGGAGAGTAGACAGGTTTAAGGGAGAACCAGGGGCAGGTGGAAGGAGAGGGGGTAGAGGTGAGGGGAAAGGTCAGCAGTATGGTAGAAAACTTTGTAAAAAAAGAAAGTGAGGGTGGGATGTGAAACAGTGGGGAAGGTTAAAGAAAGCATGAGGGTAAGTGGCAACAGAAAGGGGTAGGGGGCCAATGGTGATGGGTGATTACAAGAAGTTTTGGGGAAAGGAGGGAGTACGAGATGTAGTCTGCAAGGAGGAGTGGGGTAGAGGTGAGGGGAAGGTTAGCAGTCTGATAGAAAGACTTTGTCAGAACAGAAACGTGAGGGGCAAGGGAGGGAGGGAGGGAGAGGAGGGGGTCTGGAAGGTATGAGGTGTGGTCTGCGAGGACAGGTAAGGAGGTGGAGGGACTGTGGTGGGTGTGCAGGGGGAGGTGAGGTAAAAATTGAGGGGTGGATGATGTAGACAAGTGCAGAGACATCTTTGAAGAGTGTTTGTGGGGCAAGAGCCTTCTTATGTGCCACTAGGACAGTCACAAGCGTTCCTGGAGAGGAGTTGTTTTTTTAAGTTCACACTTAAAGGCAAGCAAGCTTGTAGTTCCTTGTGAGACTTCCAGGCACTCATTGAGCCAAAGAGGGGCTCTATACAAGAAGGCCCTCTGCCCATATGTGGTTCTGTGGAAGGGGACAGCAAGTGCACCCAATGCCGTACTCCTGGTTCCTTGTTGGGGTTGTCAATCCCAAAGCTCACCCCATTCTATACATTCCAGAAACATATTTACCTAATGGGGTAAGCTTTAGGGTTGACAATCCCAAGGAAGACTGCACCCCTGATTTGTTGTAGGAATGGGGGTGGGGTTTTAGGTTTGGAAACCCTAAAGCCACATTTCCCTACTTTTGCTGCTTTAGCCTAAACCCGAAATGTTGTATTAAAGCAGTTTTTTTTACAAAGAATATATATAACATACAGTATGCAAACATTTCTGTATAACTGTGTCTGTCTGAGCTACTGTATGTATAAACATAGAATTCTACATTTATATGTACACTATAGTAAGTTTGTCACTGCCAATTTATACATATAGTTACTTCATCGTTACTCTAATGGACACCCCCTACCCACCCACTGGCACTACTTCCACACTGTCCAACTACTGTACTTTGTACAGTGTCATAGTCCCGCACACTTTCCACCCCTTTACACTCACCCACCCCAGCACCAACATTCTGTCACCAATCCAACTCATATAAAAAAAATTCTAAATCATGGTATGCTATTTTGTTTCTGTCGCCATTTTTGGTGACTTTCCCCATACCTGCTTTCTTGACTAGATATATGGCGTGTGCCATTCTGGATCTGTCATATTTCATTTCTGCCTAGCACTCCAAGGTTCAATAAGTAGGAGCAGTAGTAGTAATTTTGTTTAGTTAGTACTCTGTCCCTTGGATCAGGGCATCTTACAGATTACATGCAATTTACTGAAGCACAGACTTCATCATCACAAAATAAATATTAATGCAATAAATAACCCAGAAAATGTTGTATAATAATAAACAAATAAAGATCAGCATAGGCAACTGATGACTACTCAAAGAAAGCCATGGCAATGAGATGGTAGTTCTGCCCCCTCTTTGAAACCTCAACTGCAGGGCCTCCCTATGATGTCCTTTCTTCAAAACCTCAACCAAGGTGCCCTCCCTAACATGGTGGGACAGCTGGTTCCAGATAGCCTAAGGTATATACAGTAGCCCAGGCCTGATATTATGAATGTATACACAAGTGCATTTTTAGGTCCTCTCAGTTTTGATAAGGTTTAACCCAGGCAATATTCTTTATATGAAAAAATCCACCGAGGATCAGAGCTGACATCTGATGTTCTAATGTCAGCTTTGGGTCCTTGATAATGTCCAGATTCTTTACCCTACATCTAGCAATGAAAGAGTGGAATCCAGTTGTAACACTGAAAATACATCTCACATTCCTTCCAATCTACAAGAATCTGCATTTACCAGTAGCACTTCTATCTTGTCTAGACTCAGCCAAAGACAACTGGAGGCCTTGCCGTCATTAATATAATCTAGGCATCTGCTCAGCACAATGACAACATTGCTCTCTCAGGGCAAACAACAGATATAGCTGAGTACCATGAGCAAAGCAATGAAACATCAGATTATATTGTCAAATGACCTCCCCCAGTAGCAGCACATACACAACAAACAAAATGGGTGGCAAAACTGAAAACTGAGAAACCTCACAGTCCAGGGCAGCAGAGCATAAAGAAAAAGTTTTGTGTGTAATCTGTTGCACCCTACAAGAAAGGAAGGAACTGAACCATATCAAAAGTGCCCCATGTCCTCCCATGCCCCTAAGATGAGGTGTTAAAATCCCATGGTCTACAAGGTCAAAAGCTGATGAAATATTGAGGACAAGACTTGAACAGTGAACTCTATTTGTGGCTAAGAAAAGGTCATTTACACCCTGACAAGTACTGTCTTCATGTTGTGATCTCTCCTGAACTCTAACTGGAAAGGCTCATAGATGCAAAGTGTCTCCAGGGGAGTCTCCAGCTGCATTGCCACTTTCTTCACAATAATCTTAATTAAAAAGGGATGGTTCAAGACAGGCCTACATTTGGATAATATGTCAGGGTCCAAAGGTGCCTTTTAAATAAGGAGCTTCACCACAGCCCTCTTCAGTGCCATGAGGAAAACATTCTCTCTGAGGTACCCCTGACTATCTCTGTAATAAGTGGGCCCAGGGACTAATACCACTCTACCAACAGTCAGGCCTGTCCGAAGTCTACATCCAGGAGGAGGGACACAGCTCTGAGATCAACAGAAGGACATTTCCAGCAGACATTAGATGAAACTCCTCCAAGACCAATTGAAGGCCAACACTAGTCAGACAGGACTATGCTGGGCCCTGACAGCCTACCTGGGAAGACCCATGGACAGATAGAGGATAACCTATCAAGGAAGAACTGAACAGACTCCTGACACTTTCTAGTGACAATACTCCCCAGGATTGCAGATAAATGAGAAGTAACAGGAGCTGAGCAGGCCTATTACTCCCTGCAACAATCCACTATGATAGTAACTCTGCCTTTGTCAGGATGTTTACCCACTGATACCCCATACAAGGAGCCCTCAGGGTTTGTCTGACCTCCATTGTCCTCAATCTCCTTCAAGACCATGCCATCCCCCACCTATTGACCTTCAATTAACTATGCTCCTCACAGAACTGGGGGCTGGGGGTCTGATGGGAGACTCTCAGGTGTATGCAAAAGTATATGAGTGAGTCAAGGGCCACCTGGGTGGCCATGGTTTAGGCCCCCAGACCTCCGCAATGCCCTCAAAACATCTGCAATAAGCTGAAGGAGTCCAATGCCACCAGTCACTTCACTACCAGTCTAGCATTGCTTGTAAAGTGCCTTGGATGTATGAAAAGCGCTATATAAATGCTGATTCTTCTTCTTCTTCTTCTTCTTAAGCATTGATGGCATCAGATTATCCCACTCCATTGAGGGGTGTTCTTCCCTGTGGGGGACGGTGAAAAAACTCACAGCATAATCGTCTGACCATGCAATCAGATCAGCTCAGATGTCATAAACATCAAGTCACTCACAGGATAACCAGGCTCAAGGTGTGGCCATACTGATGCATCGTAGAGGTAACTATCTGTTTGAGGTCCATTTTACTCAATAACTGATGGACGTGTACTCCTAGAATCTTACAAATGTTTTCAATGAGGCAATGAAACTGGACATCAGCAAATTCAGAAGGCAGTATTTGGCTCAACTGTTGCAGGAGGTGTCCATCAAAATGCATCACGGGTAGTACTTCGGTGATAGTGGAAACTTTGGAGAATACAGGGAACATGGTCCTTTGAATCATGAATCTAGTAGACAATGTTATGTTGTACACTTGCATGCAGTTGTATCAATCGGATCCATCAGCTGAATATTTTGATAGATGTGTCAGACAAATCATCATCATCATCAGGGCAGGAATTGGGATTAGATGAAAATGGAGTCAGAAATCTGTGTGTTTAAAGGAGATTGAGGTGGGCACAATGGATTTCAATAGGCCATAATACAAGAAAGAGACTGAAAAAACTTGACTTTGTTAATTTATGATATACACATGGCATTAGAGATGTTTAAAGTTTTACTTCACCAGTGAAATTCCGGTAAAGTTGCAAAATTCATCTTCATGAATAACTTTATGAAATACCCACTTTGCCACTTCACACTGAGTTTTCCTGCAGACATGGCATTTGTTCAGGTGAAATCAGGTGAAGATAAACCAAAGTTAAGGTGGTTACAATTTTGCCAGCAAATTTGCATTATGTCTCATGATAAAGTACTATTTTGCTTGCCAAAAACTTTGCAAAGTCAGCAAATCACATTTCAGGAATTTGGAAAAGTTTGCAAATAATTTCATGGAGCAAAGTTTGCCAATTTCACACATCTCTACCTGGCATATATGAATGCCAGATCCCTGAGCAGCATGATAGCAAAATATTTATGAGCCATTGAAAGTGAGAAAGAAATGATAATCATTGTGACCAGTAATACGCAGTGCAAGAAGGATTATAAGACCACTTGAGAAAATGAGAATGAGAAGGAAAAGAAACAATCTGAGAATCAAGATTTAGGACAGTCTACAATAAGTCTTTCTTCCTCCTACACCTTGAGAATGCACTCCTCTCTGTTTGCCATACTGGAGTTGTCATCAGCTGAGATGTCCCACTCCATAAGGTTTTTATCCAGCTCACATCCTGTGGAATCCACTTTTATTGCCACTAATGACAAGGTCATTATCATTACCATCACCCCCACTGCCAGATTCATGTCTCATGGATAAAGAGATAGTGATGTGTTGTGAAATGTGTTGTTTAATGTACCAACATTTTTGGATGACAAACTGGTGTACTTGTCCCTCACGATGGCCCCTGTTGAACTAAAGACATGCTGCACAAAGACACTGAAGGATGGACTGCTCAGATACAGTATTTCATGGCAACTGATGTCAATGATGGCCAAACACTAACCTTGACACTCTAATACAACAAACACTCTTCATTTGCAGTGAGGTGCCTGTTGTCCATCAAACATACATCTATCATTCTTTCAGCTGCACACAATTCTGCATCCTAATTTGATCCTTCTTCCTTTTCCTCTAAATCTTCCCGAACAACCTGTGACAAAACATCCAACATCAGATTGATTGGCACATTGTCATTGCCCTTGTATGTTTTCCTCTCAGTTTTTTCCTGTACAATTGTAGCAAACATGCAATCTCTCCTGTGTGTTTGATAATTAGTTTTTTAGCATATGCACCCTATATACTCATCTTATCAAACTGCCAGTCAAGTTCTGCACCTCATCCTGGCCACTTTCAAAGACAGATACATGGTTGTGTTTATACCATGGGTACATAATGGTGGTGATCCCAAACTCAGCAGACTGCAGGATGCTGGAAACAGATGTATTGCAGTCCACTAGATATGGCATGTGTTCCATACTGCCACAATCATCATCACCTGCCTCCAGCTCCTGCTGCACACTTAAATGAGTCTGCTTCAGCACCAACAGAAGATGTATAGTCTGACTTATAAAAATAATGTTCCCACTCACTGGTTGTGTCATATGCTCAAATGGCCTGGGAGCCATTATCATGCCAGTCATCAGTCACCACTGGTCTGTTGTCAGAGACATGGATATTCTGAAACTGCCACAGCTTATGTCAATAATCAGGAATTCTGAGACAGCTTTGTACTACTCTTAGAAACACTGTCATATTGTGTTGAGTTTTATCTTGTGACAACAATCAACTTTATATGATGCTGAGGCAGTTTATTATGCATCTGTATCTGTTGTGACTGCAGCTGATCATGGGCCTTTCCAGAATAGGCACAGTGGGCACAGATTTGATGGGACACAGTTAACATAGCCTTAACATCAGAATGTGTAAGAAATTCCCACACAAGAAATTCAGTTAGTGTGCCATGACATGGCACCCGAAACAAAACACCATCATTTATTCACTTCACAACACTTTAGCAAGTAGCGCTTGCGATATAACCTGCTTGAAGTTAATGGGGATGAAGTCACTCATCAATTTCTATAAAGAGTACTGACAACCCTGACTCAAATACTACTTCTTGCACCTGTGTTCAGTGTGCTGTAATCCACAGATAGGAGTTACCAGCTATTTGCCCACTAGTCCACATATCCATGCTAAGGTGCATATATGGGTCTGCAGAATCCTGCAGGAAATGGTTTAATGTATGTGGCACTGTCCCATATAATTCTGGAATGGCACGCAATGGAAAATATGTCGATGCAGGATTATTCCATTTGGGAAAAGCATGGGCCATCAGCTGCTGAAAACACTCATTCTAAGCAAAGAAGTATGGCAGAAGATCAACTGCCAACATTTCACTAGTTTCTACACTTAGCTTGTATGCTGTGAAATTACTGAGTGGATATTTTGCATGTTGCTAAAAAAATGATTAGTAGTGCAGGACGTAGCTCACTTTGCATTAGGCTACCATGTACAGTAGCTAGACACATCCTGGTGCCAGTGTCAGTGGGGCATTATCTGTCTGCTGGAGCTGTACATTTAGTGTTAAGAGGAAACCAGTGTTGTTGTTTTTTTTTTTTCCATCTACTTCACTGGCGTAATTGTATTATGGTTCTGGGAGGTGATACTACTCAACTTGCTGATACTGGTATGCCCACTACTAGGAAGCCCCATAGACTCCTCCTGCTCCTCCTCCTCCTCTCAATTTTTCCCCTCAGCCACTTTAGACTCATTCTCTACCTCTCCATCCATCTGACGTATTCCTACACTTACACTTTTCTTGGATGATGAGAATCCCTCAGCACCTGCCCCAGTTAACTTCTTGTGTTAAGTCAAGTATACAAAGTGCTGCAATACTAGGTGTGTGTGTTGCCCACCAATGCCTACCTGGTAGCACTTTTTTCCCTTGCCAACCATGAGCTTAACAAGGCTGGAATTTTGCCACTGTCTCAGCCTGTAGATCAAGTGCACAGAAATCCTAAACTACTAATGCAGAGGTCCTTGATTTTACAAGGAGCTGGGAAGGAGATGGGGTGACAGTAGCTGGAGCAGCTGGGGTTTTATGTGGAGCTTTGCAAAGTCTGCTTCCCTTTAGGGTTGCACTGAGTACACTGGACTCACAACTATGAACTTAAGCAGGTTTAACATTATGGGGAACATAATGATTTGTCTTGCACACTGTAGATCCCTAAACTGGACCCACCCCACTCATCAGATTCAGCACATTTCCTTTTTTTTTATTTTCTGGTTCCCACAGGGGATCCATAGTATAACAGCAGGCAGCAACCATATCCTCCTCATTTGTACCCATCCTGTCAGTCACTCTCATCACCCACATCTTTAATTTCTGACAGGTCTTATGCATCCTCTGACCCGTGTACAACACCTTCTACGTGGCCATGCTCATCAGCATCACGTGGCTCCTGCTCAACAGGGTAAGAACTAGCAGCACCAGCAGCCACACCCACGTCCTCAATCACTCCTTTCAATTTACCAGTTCATGTACTGCTTCTCCTGCTGCCTCTTCTCCAGCTCCAACCACAATAGAGGTTACAGCCAAAGCATAAAAGACTCTGCAACCCTAAAATCACTACAGCCAACTCCATCTGTACTACTGCTTAGTGCCCCATAACATGATGTTGCAGGCTTACTTTTTCTTCACTTGCAGCAGGTGCAACACCACTCATTTGACTTATTGAAATTCCTGCCATCTTCACCACTTGCTCTCTACCTCTCTCTTTAACAGAGTTCCTACTGTTTACATTCATTTTAGTAAAAGTCCTGTGGATGTGCTTGCAATTAAAATTGCAGTGACATAGGTGAAATTACCACAAATGGATCTCTGTAGGCCTGATGACTAAAACCTACCCACAAAAATACACCAAAAATAGTTAAACTGAAAATGAAGCAGAAGAGGAAAGAAATTTGCATAAAGAAAACAATAGCTTTAAAATTATGCAAAAATTACAAATTGATGCTTTCGAAGCAGCAGACAATGTTTCAATCAATCAATCAATCAATCAAATCTTTATTTCACCAGGCGCAACATTGTTGAGAGAAAAAACTAATTTGCAAGATGTATCTGGGTTATGGCACACAAAAGACATATGATACACGAGAATTTAAGGCTATTTACAACAGAATAAGAGTCATTACAGGGTGACAAGTTTCATCTAAGAGATCAGCAGTGCTGGCTAAAAGAAAAGGAATTAAAAAGCGCTTATCAAACTAATAAATGTAAATTATAAACATTTTTAAATTTAGGCAGCCACAGGTCACATCTTGGCTGCATTACAGAGCACTGTTACATTACAAACTCAACTACTTTAAAAAAAAAAAAGAGAAAAAGATACTTGCCTTTTTATTTAATGTTTATTGAGTAGAATAGGAATTACAATCCTTTGAGTCACAGACCCTTTTGCAAAGGCTCCACGTCAGGTAACAGGGGGTGGAGGATAGACAAATACAGTGAAAGACAGACATGAACAGGCAGTATTTACAATTTCAGTACTGACAGAGTAACTTTTTTGCAAAGGCTCCACGTCGGTTACAGGGGGTGGAGGAAAAACAAATACAGTATAAGACTAACATTGACAGGCAGTATTTACAGTTACAGTACTGACAGAGCAGTTCAGGCTAGAGCTTTTTATTTAGCAGGTGTGATAATTAGGAAGCATTCCTGGGGTCCCTAGACAGAGATTTGTAGGATGCCATTTCGTAGGGTCTAGGGAGTCCCTGTGTCAGGAAAACTGGAGGATTTGGGAGAGAAGAGGGTGGGCAGCATTAGCCACAGTCACATTTAGCATTCTTCATTAGTTGGGTTTTAAGGTCTGATTTGAATAGTGAAATGCTATGGGACTGGGAGAGTTGGGGGGTTAATGTGTTGAGCCAGAGAGGGGCAAGGTAGCGGAAAGCTCTTTGCCCTAGGGATGTTCTACAAAGGGGAACCAGGAAAGATGATTTAACTATGAGTCTTGTATTACACCTGATGGGGGCTGCACTGATGGTGGGGAGTAGGCCGGTTGGGGCAAGCTGAAGGTGTAACTTTTTGGCGAGAAAGCAGGTGTGGTATTTTAGTCTTTGTTGAAAGTTTAGCCAACCAGTTAGTGTATAAAGATCGCAGGTATGGGTTAGTCTGTCACTGCCTGTAACTAGGCAGCAGGCTTTATTAAGTGCAGCGTTTATACTGCTTAGCGTGGTGGGTTTAGCTGAGCTGTATATAACTATCCCATAGTCGACTAGGGAGTTGATGGAGGAGGTG